>CM065054.1:97144408-98503805 GCA_032883995.1 Coronaproctus castanopsis | reverse complement strand
TATATATATATATATATATATATATATATATATATATATATATATATATATTATATATATATATATATATATATATATATATATATATATATATATATATATATATTATATATATATATATATATATATATATATATATATATATATATATATATATATATATATATATATATATATATATATATATATATATATATATATATATATATATATATATATATATATATATATATATATATATATATATATATATATATATATATATATATATATATATATATATATATATATATATATATATATATATATATATATATATATATATATATATATATATATATATATATATATATATATATATATATATATATATATATATATATATATAATATATAATGCAAATTTTCCGTAAGTTTTTTTTGGTTTCTATTTTTACTTATATTTCTATCAGTATAACCTAAAATGTTTAAAATCGTGAATAATTTTTATTTTGCTTGTATCAGATATTTAAATTATTACCTTAATAACCCGGTGTTAGATACAAACATATTAAATAAAGTTGCGTGTTATACATTTATCACATCTTATGCATATAAATGAGGTTTCTTGTACTTACATATTTAAATATATATATATATATATATATATGACTTTTTTTTTTTTTAATGGGGGTTGCCTTTACAGCTTACCCAACGTGATACTGTGGGGACTATCTACATCTTAATCAAGCATGCTGAATTCTCTAAAAACGTAGCTCTATGGGGAAAAAATATATATATATATCAGACATCTCAGTAATAATAAATTCGTATAAAATTTTTTATATACACGTAATGTATTGATTAATTTAAAATAACCTATATGGAAATAACGTTTTGGAAATTTGGGCCTGACTCTGAACAGACCGATTGTTATTCGGACGAATATTGCAAGCTTACAAATTTGCTCTTTACTGCAAATACGCCGGTAACTGTAATTAAAATATTAAATCTCGAGCACCGTTTCAATTTACGGTATCGGATGTTCCAGAAATATTTTATAATCTATTACAAAATTATTATCAGGAAAAAATGCAATCAAAAAATTCCTATATTCATTTTTAAGTACATAATTTTTTCTAATAATTACTATTTGTATCCAGCGTACGAAATTAAATGAAAAAATAAATTAAAGTTGACACAATGCATTATTTTGGTAATAACTAATAAACGAATGGTAATATAGGCTATTTTTTTCTATGCACTGCGTACGTCTTTAAAGAAGTAAACGAACATATTCTACTATGACTTTAAATTTAATTAAATTGTTAATAAAAGTAATATACTTATTTTAATATATATATATAGCATTATATATATATATGTAAAACATTTTGTCGGTATTATAAAGAAAAAAAAATAATCATTCACACACATATATATATAGTGATTCATGAAACGGTGAAGAAAATTCACAGTGAAGTACAAGCAAAAAAGTAGCCGTGGATCTCCGGGGCAACATTCAAACTAATTAATGAGAGGAATCAAATAAAAAACGTGAAAACTAATAACATAACAGATTCAAATGATTATGAGGATCTTAATAAACTAATAAATAAATAAATACATAGTGATAGGAACAATTACATAATAGGAATTTGTGAAGAAATAGAACAACACTCACAAAAAAATGAACCTTATGATCTATATAAGAAAATTAAATGGTTAAGTAATACTTTCAAAACAAGAACATTAACATTAAAAGATCAAAATGGAACGAAATTAACTGTAAAGTCAGAAATAGCAGAAAGATGGCGCCAGTATTGTCAAAACCTTATGTACGACAATGAAATATCAGTGTTAAAGCAGGACTTTGAGCTTGAACCGCCAATTATGAAAGTTGAAATAGAAGTCGCATTAAAGAAACTAAAAGATCGAAAGGCGGTAGGAGTAGATGGTAGAGTTGAAGAAATGCTGAAAGCAACGGAAGAATCGATTTGTCAAAAATATGAGAAACTGGCAACTGCCCAGAAGAGTGAACAGAATACAACTACACAAAAAGGGCTCTACAGAAGATTATGGAAAATACCGCACAATATCATTGATTATTCAAGCCAGTAAAATACTACTATATGTATTACAAAACCGGCTTAAATACTATTACGTACCACAAATTTTGGAAGAACAAGCTAGGTTTTTTACCAGAGGCACACGTGAACAGCTATTGAATATAAGAAAAATAATAGAAAAATACAACGAATATAACATTCCGGGACTGCTTTGTTTTTTAGATAACCAGAAAGCTTTTGACAATCAAGTGGACGAAAATGTGGCAAATATTACTAGAAATGGGAACACCGAAGCATCTAATTTATTTAATTCAATAATTGTACTTAAATAAGAAAGGTTTCATTAAACTATAGAACGAAAAATCGAAAGAGTTTTCAGCAAGAAAAGGAGAGTACAACAAGATTGCTGTATTTCACCGATTCTATTCAACATCTACGGGGAACGGATTGTAAGAAAAACAATGGAAGGATAGCAAGGAGGGATATCTATCGGAGAGAAAAAAATTAGAAATATTAGATTTGCAGACAACACAGTATTACTGGCCAGCACAAAGCAAGAAATGTTTGAATTACTATCAAGAATAGATGTGGTCAGTAAACAGGCAGGCTTAATACTGAATAAAGATAAATGTTCAATGCTTATCATTGACAAAGAAAACAGAATACAACAAACACTGACTCTGCTGCGACATATTGAAATTAAAGATAAATTAATTTATTTGGGTGCGTGCATATCCGAAAATGGTGGATCAGAAGAAGAAATAAGGAGACGGTTAGCTCTTACAAATGTCGGGATTGGTAAACCCAATTGTATATTGAAAAATCATAACAACTGAAATTGTCCAGGATCAATATACATCGATATAATCTAAATTTGCCTACAAATTTAATAAAATTATTCTATGAAATTGCTACTATTAAGCTAAAACCATCTAACTGGGGTTAATATAATAAATTATATATTTATTTTCTTAAGATAGATCTTTGCAACCTAATTATAAAATATCATTCATAAAAAGTATACATACCATATATATATATATATGTACAAATATATACTTAATTGTTATATATTTATTCTCTTAAAATAGATCCTTGCAACCTAATTATAAAATATAATTAAAAAAGTATATATATATATATATATATATATATATATATATATATATATATATATATATATGTTTATATACATACAATATATGATTTTTATATGTAAGAAAAACATTTTATTAATGAGTTATGTGTATGGAACATAACAAAAATATTCTTTTACCCTCCTAAAGTTTTTTTCAATTCGGGGCACAAATACCCGTAAAATCGTGGTTTAGTGACATAAAAGTATCAAATATACTTCGATTTTTCATTACTATAAAAAGTCGTCTCCCATCGTCCCTATACCGATATAATCTCGTAAATTCTCTTTTTTGCCTCATCCTTCCAATGACAACGAAATAGCAGATGCAGATCGTGTGCATTTTTCCAATGTTCTTCCTGCAGCTCTCGACAATCATTATTATATAATCAAATTATATCTCTCAAAATACCATTGCCAATAAATACGTCCAACCTTTTTACTATTTATCACATTCATATATTTAGCTATTTATAATTACATCACATCGACTAATATTACTGTTTAATATATCCGTTTAAATAATTTTATATCAAGCTGGGTGAAAAATCCTGTACCTATTAAAATAATAAAACAAAAAAAAAAAAAAAACAAAAAAAAAAACGTAGAGATAATAAGAATAATTTTTCGCAAAATAAATTAATTTAGTTGCGTTAATTTTAATTAATTTTTCATATTTTTAAAAAATTCATAATATCGTCTTCGATTAAAATTTTTATAAATTTTTTAACTTTCTCTAAAAAATCATCACTGATTACAATCTCGTACGACGCTCCAACGTCATTTCAAACGAAAATTTTAATACGTAAACAACTCAAATTGTACAAATGAGAATTATAGATCGCGTGGCAGCCTTTTTCTTGGCACAGTAGAAACATCTTCAAGTATTCCGCATATCATATGCAAGTTCGGCCTTTTTTTATGGAAACGTATTTCATTAGATTATATAGGGAAAGATATATCCTAATACTCGCCGACTCCGTGAGTGTTCTTTTAAGATTTCCGAAATTTACGATGAGTATATTAGAACTATCACATCGACAATGGATTCGGCAACTTCGCAAGCGTGAAATTAAGGTGAAATTTAAGCGGGCTCCTGCCTACTGTGGCGTCCGTGGAAATGAGATAGCGAATGCGATTACTCGATCGTATCTAACATCGGCTATTGAGAAGCGCGTTTTATAGACCTATCTCCTTGCTTAATTGCATGGGGAAGGTCTATGAAAAAGTTATCAATGGAATGCTACTTCAGGAGATTACAGTTATGGGCGTTTTGCATCACCACCAGTTTGGTTTTCGCTCAGGTTTATCAGCTGAACATGCAATTTATACTTTAGTTTCAACAGTGGAGCGGTACATTTCTGATGGCTGCTCTGCTGTTGTTATATCTTATGATGTTAAAGGTGCTTTTGACAATTGTTGCTGGTCAGCAATTGTTGATATACTTAAAAATAATAGCATTAACCCTTTTATTACAAATGTCATTATAGATTACTTTAAGAATCGTTCTGCAACACTTAAGCTTGGGTCGTCAGCTGCTACAAGAACACCTACATGCGGAGTTCCTCAGTCTATGGAACATTTTATACTCCACTGTACATCACAGTGTTGAAAAATATTGTTTTAATGTAAATTCCTGTTGTCAGCTTGTTTCGTATGCTGATGATCTATGTTTAGTGTTCAAAGCAGAAAGATCTTCATCTCTGCCGCTTCTCACTTGTATTTCTAAATACTTGGAGAGTGTGGTTGCGGAGTTAGGACTAGTGTTTTCCCCTGCAAAGTGTCAATTTTCTGTGTTTGGCAATGATGCATTCATTACTCAGATCAGAAGTCTGGAATTATTATCTGATTCCAGCATACCATATACTTCAGAATTGAAATACTTAGGAATCATTATTGATAAGAAATTATCTTTCATCCCTCATTTTCAGTATGTTTCTAGATAAGTTACTGCGCTTACAGAAGAATGCTTGGGGTTTATCATTTAGAGAACGTCTGATACTATACAAAGGCCTCATTCAGGCCCATTTTGGCTACGGCGCAGCCATTTACGTTAATAAAAGAATTATTGCTCTAGCTAACAAGCAGCAAAGGAAGTTTCTATACACTTACCTCTGCTGCCTGTGTTCTCTGTGGAGTGCTGCCACTTGATTTATTTCTTGTTGATAGGGCTCTCGTTGGTGAGCACAGGCTCAAGGGGGGGTGTGGTACAGATTTCAAGCATTCGAACCTGCTAGATAGATTCTCAGTACAGTCTATGTGTTACCGTGAGTTTAAAAAGTATATTTCCTCCTTATTAATTGCGAAGTGGCAGTGCAGATGGGATGAAGCTCAGACCGGTAGGAAGACTTATGCCTTCCTGCCTGATATTTCTTTGCGATTGAAGATGTTAGCATTTGATGTTAACTTTTATAGTTCTCGGGTGTTGTCAGGTCATGACAGGTTTGGTTCCTACCTTCATAGGTTCCATCTTGTTAGTGAACCTCGCTGCACCTGCTGTAACTTGGGTGAAGTAGATGATATTCATCATACACTGTTTATTTGTCCCGCATTTGATTCAATCCGTCAGAAACACAACATTAGACCTATTGATGTATTTCCTGCTGGCAGGAAAGTTAGGAATTTCCTTTTGCTTGCTGAGCAGGTCGTGTTGTTAAAATTTAAAATTTCTTAATTTCTCGGCAGTCTTCATTTGATTGTAGCGGAGTCGATGGTTCTTGTTCTTACGTTATTCATATGTGCATATGTGTATGTACATGTCTTTTTATGTATATTATGTTTACTTAATTATAAGTATGTAGTTAAATTTAATAATCTTTTTTTCCTTTTTTTCTTAGGTATGAGTTATACCTTTTAAGATAAGACTATTCTTTCATATTTTTTCTTTTACCTTATGTTTTTATTTTTTTTTTTAAATTTTTGTACAAACTCAATACTGTTTACTTGATGGTAGAAGGGACTATGTATTCTCATCCCTTCTTCCATCACAATAAGTTAGTTTTAAGTATGGAGGTCTCTTTGTTTGTGTCGGGACCTCCATTTCTCCACTTTAAAACCCTTTTTTTTTTTTTAGAGGGAGGGGGTTTTAGTGGGTAAAAATACCACACGCTGATTTTGGTTCCCTCGTAGTGCAATCTATGTGCACTGCAGCAATAAAAACAAAATTCTTATATACCAGTGTCTTATGAAGATTTACCCCCTCCCGCTTTAAAAAAAAAAAAAAAAAACAATAATGAGGGACAGTTATTAACAAAACTTAAGGAAATGTTTTCAATCATATTCCGAATTTAAAAGCTTGTTAAAAGGTAAACTATTCAAAGGAGAATTCCAAAAGAGTCCCGGTTTAACATCGTAAAGATTTTGTCTCTGCGTTTGTCAGACTAAGAAGTGGTCATGACTGTAAACCTAATAATCTTGCCGAGTTATTAATTATCAGAAATAGAGTTTGTGACATTACTGAAGATAGCATCGAACATCAGATCTGATCGAAAAATAGACATAGCTTTCTACCTGAACTTTTATTGACAAATACTACGCTGCCGATACAACTTGAAAAGCTTATTGCGGATCCTACCTCCGTAGATTATATAATTTTATTAAGGCCAATTATATAATAATACAAGTCCACTTAAACTGGTCAAAAGATGAAAACTGGGCCGAAAAAAAAAAAAAAAAAAGAAACGATTGCGAACATCAGTATTTCCGGTTAAATAACAGTCTCGCTTTATTATACTTCGGGTCGGATGACACGTCTTCGCGGTGTATGATTTATATGGTCGTTACTAAAAAGAAAGATTCGGGTAACGACTGGAAAAAAATTGCTAATTGCAGACGTACTGAACCGTCGCTCGTAAATCTTAGAAAACACTTTCAGGATTTCCTCGAAATCAACCTTGATATACACATATCGTACACTATATATATATATATATATATATATATATATATATATATATATATATATATATATATATAATAGTCTTCCGGTTATTAAACACTGTAATTATTTTATAAAATAAAATAAAATAATAAAAAATATATATATATATATAAGATCGCGGCGCTTATATACTCCAATTACGATTCTGTAAACCGCATCATAATTGATGGTCTCTGGACAAAACAATAATTAATAATAACAATCATAAATAATAACAAGAAGCTACGATGAATAATTACAATAACAGAATAATAACAGCAGTAAATGAAATATACATACATACAACCACGAACATATTGTTATATGCATATTATATTATATATATATATATATATATATATATATAATTCACAATATATTATACCTTCTAACTAGTATAATCCGGTTTTAACTAACTATCATCTGGACCAGTATAATAACGATGTACGTGTATAATAGGCTCGCTGCAAAAAGAACGGCCGTTTGTTTTCGTGGATCGAAGAGTATTTATCAATTATACTACACAACACTCAACCTTCATCTTGAAAAGATGGAACGAAAAAAAAAAACCAATTAGTACGTCAGAACCAACATTATTATTATCATCAATAATTATTATTATTATTATTGCTAAATTTTATTATTATTAACTGAATAATTCGCTAGAGAAACATAACGGCGTATAGGTCAAGTTTATTGAACTTTATTCGATGTTTGTCGCGTAGATATTATACCTAGACTGACTATAGGAAAAAAGTATGCGGGTGTTCCATATTAGAGATGAAAAATCTCTACGAAAGATTGACGAACGAGAACTGACGTCAATTATATCTGCAGCATTATCAAGCAGATTCTGATTGTAACGGGTTTTTGATTTTATTCAATTATACTATTATTGTTATATACATACATATACATAACAGAACAAATATATTTTATATATATATATATATAAAATTTACGTCTAACCTAGAAAAGTAAATATGTCAATATAGAGTACATATTAAAACAGTAACTAACGCCAAAAATTGAGGATAGTCGATCACTATTTTCTTTTTCTACGAATATTACTTGCCACTTGATTTTTTTCGTTTTATTTTGTTTTTGTTTCCTATTCTGAACGAGTTGTTATTGGGACAAGTTCATTTAAGAATTTATATTTATAAAGGAACCCGGTATTCCGAGTTTTGTGTACTGGCGTTTATTTATATTATAAAAATGTTATACGTACATTTATACGAATGTGAGAAAATACTGCTGTGTGACTTAGAAGATAGTGGTAGAATGAAAAATACATTGTCCTGGAGATAGGTTCGAAGTTTGTACGTGTATGTTATAAAATTCCTTAATTTACATTATAACGTTCATTAATTATTATTACTTATGATTCGAGTTAGCGGAAAGCAAAGTCAGAGTAGAAAATGAAAAAACACGCGAGACGAAAGTTTAAACGGTGAGTAAGACTGCGTATTATCAGCAATGCTGTTCCATGTGTACTCGGAGCGTGTTTTTGAATTAATTGCCGATGAATCAGCGGAGGAAATTCGTGTAAACGTAGTTAACTTCACTTGATAATGGCGTAAATGTCGAAAAGCTTTGTGTTTTCTTTAAGAAAATAAATATTAGTGATTTAACTAATTTTTAATTGATTTTTTTAAATAATGTTAGATTCGCCGATGATGTTGCAGTTGTCGCTAGTTCCAGAGCAGGACTGACAAAGCTAATTCAAGATATACGCAGACGCGCAAATGATTCTGGAATTAAGATAAATTTCAGTAAAACGACGTATACGAATGTATGTAATAATAAGCGGGAAAAATATGAAGAAATTACAATTGAAAGAGGAAGGGATAGAAAAAGTATCATCCTACTGATACCTAAGAAGTTGGATTACCGAAAGGACAAATTCGGATATGGAAGTTCGATACGGGATAGAGATAGCACGGAAGACATTCCTGAAACTCAAGGGCCTATTGTGCAATCACGATATTAGTATGGAATTTGCGCCTGATGAGATGTTATATATAGGTGTTACAAATATGCGGCTGAAACACGGACGCTCACGATGGACACGTCGAAGAAGATTGAAGCATTTGAAATGTGGATTTATCGACGGCTTTTGAAGATCAGACGGAGAAAGTAACTAACGCGGATGTATTGCGGCGTTTGCGAAAGTCCCAGTAATTGTTAACCATAATTAAAAAGAGAAAGATTTCATATCTCGGTCATATGATGAGAGGAGATAAATACGAACTGCTAATATTACAAGGAAAAATAAAAGAATTACGAAAACGACGCGGCAGACCGAGGATATTTTGGTCGGACAATATAAAAAGATGGATAGGTATTACAAATATAAGATAACTGACACATCACGCAACAGAAGATTAATGAACACGTTGGTCGCCAACGTTCGCTGAGCGAGCAAGGCAAAACAAGAAGATGATTAGAGTGCGAAATTCTCGGCATTTGCCGAACAATTTTACCGCACACTACAGAAAATCTGACCGCAGAAAAATTCGAATTGGATTTCACCGATTCTATAAACTTAAATTTTAACAAAATAAAGACCCAAATTGAAATAAATACCGAAAATGACGATTAGTACGTTTTTAAACATTTTTCACATATTAAAAAAAAGAAAAAAAAAGAAGATACAAGAAGCAGAAAAGTTTGTAACCATGTATCTGTGTATCTATGACTAGAATAATTAAATCGTGTGAAACGCCATTTTACTTTTACCGTTTATGTGAAAAAATATTAAAACAATTTAGAGCTTTCATCAAGTCGTATATAGTTCTACTGAAATTAGTGCATACAAATACGCGCCAATTGTATCGGCTGATGTGGAAAGAAGTTTTTCTCATCTAAAAAATATTCTAAGTAATAAACGTTACCAATTTGGAAAATTAAATTTCGAAAAACCATTTAATCATATAACTCCAGATTATTTAAGTAAAAGTATAATATCTGTATGTGTATAGTTAATAAATCTGTAATTTCGTATACTACTATAGTGTTTTACTATCTATACTTAGATTCTCATCATCATCATCATCATTTTGTTACATCATCTTTCAGAAGGTGGTTGCACATCAAGAACCATTAGCCATCTCACATCTTCCTGTGTCTAGCTGAAGTTATTACTTCTCTACCAATACCGCAGATAATAAATGGAAAAGTAGTCAACAACGTAATGCAGATAACAAGGTGTTAACTGCAAAAACAGAGGTACAGATGCAGAAGACGCTGAATACAATCAATAATGACGGAAAACATTTTTGGCATATAAAAATAAATACGGGACGACAAAAATAATGAAAAAAAAGTTACTAAGACAAGTAGTAGTGATGCAAAAATAAAAATCGGCAACGAATGGATAGAAAATAAAACCGAATTTAAATATTTGGTAGTAATGATGGAAGAGATGCGAAAGAAATAAGAGCAAGAATTGCACAATGGAAAAAGAAGCTTTCGTATCTCTGGAAATCGTACTGAAGAATAGAAAATTGTCGATGTAGCTAAAGAATTGTTCTATGTTACGTGTGGCCTGTATTGAAATATGCGGCCGAAGTTATTAATGTTAGACGCATTCGAAATGTGAGCTTATCGACGAGCGTTAAGCATATCATGAACATCACCTCCAACGGTAAAGTGTTAAAGCAATACAACATAGACAGGCTGACTATAGTAGAAGATATTACGAAAAGGAAATTAAAGTAATACAGATCACAAGGTTCGGGAAGAGGGCGCTGTTTATGTTGGTAGTACGATCAAAAAATACTTGGAAAAGCGCCCTAGATTGGAATATGTAACATCAAACACTGCATTCAACATTAGGAAAATATGAAAAGGCGAACATCCTCGATGCGCAACCTCCTTTTAACTTGACGATGACACATATACATATTAATATTAGTTTTAAATTTAAAATACTGAACATTATTGTCGCGATTACCGTAAAAATAATTTTAAAAATTCAAAAACTTTATTCCGGTCCAAATTTAAAATCGAATTATTTTCCTCGCTCGTGCGAGGGTGTTTTAAAATACATCACACGCTACGATTTACGAGACTTTTTAAAATATAGCACACGCTGCAATTAATACACTTAACAGTAAACTAACGAAGATCCATTTTATAATATGTTTTTCTTTTTCACGGAAAAATATACGAAACCGGTAATAAAGGAAAACGCGCACGAACTAAGTAAATATCAATCCCCCTTCATCGATTTCGCAGATTTGTTACCATAATTTGCAGGTTGAGCGTATCGGTGTCATTCCGGTATAGAGTTAAATTTTTCAAATGTACATAATCAAGGACAAATATTTCCATAAATTTCCCGGATGATATAAACCAGCTTTCAATTTAATTTTATAATAGACGAATATTTTTCTGTACATTATTTATTAAGCTCTGCGATTATAAAGTATTATTTCTTATTATTCTTTTTATTTCAAGACGCAATATTACTATTTAAAATTGTCATTTAGTATATAATACTTAAATTGGAACCTACTGGACAAACATAGCTTGATCTGGGACGAAAAAAAAAAAAAACACCTTAATTACATGCGATTTTAGAGTTGCGCGTTTAACCGGTTTTGATAGATTATTTATGTCAATTAAAATAATAATAATAATAATAATAATAATAATAATAATAATAATAAAACATGCTCGCATTGGATCAAAACGTCTATTCCGTCAAAAATTGTTTTTAAAATTCTACGGACATAATAACATTAAAATATACTTTTAAATTATGATTATTATAATATATATATATAGATAGATAGATATGTGTGTGTGTATGTATTTCATATGGATTAATGTTCGACATTTAATTTTACCTTTCTTCACGCGAAGCGTTGTTAATTGAAACATTTATAATTTAACCGCGATATTATAAATTTTATACATTTCCCATTTGCCAGATAACTGTACGATTAAGAGAATCCAAGGATACATATACATATTATATAATCGCGTACGGAAAATACATTTTTAATAATTTATATTTCGAGAAATAAATGGGGATAATGATGACGATGATATAATCCTAATACACCGAAGCGGTACTAATACGAAATACGGTAATACTGAATAATATAACGTTATTAAACACTTTCAATATTGAAACTGCGATAAAAATATATACAGGTATAATTAGTTAAAAGAAAGTAACGCAAGAACAGTTCTTAAAACAACGCGTTACACGAATTAATTAATGCAGGAAAGAAACGATTATTACATTATATATTTTGATAACGTTAAAACGTAAAATTAAAATATAAAATCGAATCAAAAAGAAAATTTTGTAAATGCACCGAAATCGAAAACAAACGATAAAATTCGATGCCCGCTAAGATACATGCAGAAGTAAAAATCCGAACGCCGATATGGTACATGGGAATCTGTAATTTGACAAAACGAATCAACACACTAATATACTATATATATATATATGTGTGTGTGTGTGTGTATGTGTGGGAAAAGGTGTATTAAAAAGAAGTACATTAATATATATATATATATATATATATATATATATATATATATATATATATATATATATATATATATAAATCTGTAGAGTCTGTCTGTGATTTGCGAATATTTTCATTATAATCATATTTTTATCACAAGTAAACAGAAAATCTGTTTTTTTTTTTTTTTTTAATTTTTGTATGTCTGTCTTTTTGTCTTTTCCGATTTAACGAAAAAACTCTTAAATTTATAATGATGAAATTCATATAACTTATATCCTACGTTATCAGATTCGTTCTAAGCTTTGTTTCACATTGATATCACAAATAGAACAGAAATTACAATAATTTAAAATTTTTAACAGACTATATATATATACTCATACATACATACATATATACGTATTACGTATACTATACTAATATATAAACCTGTTAAAAGAAACAGACAACGATATGGGATTAAAAAAAATAATTATACAGGCGAAGCCGTGAGTAACCCCTCTAGTATATATACATTTATCTTTTACAATAGTCGACACTTTATTATTCTTTAAAACTAGTTAGGTTAGGTTTAAGTAGTTTTTTTTTTTTTTTTTTTTTTTTTTTTAACAAATAATTCGAACAAAATTTGATATATTTTTCCCAAGTATGTGTGGGTGTGTGTACGTATGTATACACACGCATATATATATATGTATAATTTAGAAATAACCACTAAATTTAGGAAGTGAACAATTTTTGAAGTTTTCGATAAAAACCGGCCAACTTCGTTATTATAATAAAACTTTTTCTTTTCCAAACAATACGTGTAGACCGAATAAACAATGATGTTCATTTAACCCTTTCAGTCGCAATATCCACTACTATATGGGACATAGATTCCTTCTAAACGTAGGAGTCTCTCTTATCTCAGAACATGGTATTAGGGACTTCTCCTATGTCAGGAACATCCAGTTCCTCAATGCTGACTATAGTTGCCTGGGCACTTGCTCAAGCATGGAAACAGTCGAAAACTTCATCAATGACACGCACACTAATTGCGATTTGACAGCAGAGGTGGAATAGCTGCCAGACTGGAAGGAAAATTTATACTGCAGGGCCTTTGACAGAGTAAAAATTAAAAAGTATAAACTTTTATAATGTACAGGTACTTTCAGGGCATGGCAAGATTAGCTCCTATTTACATATATTTTATCCTGCCAGTGACCCATATTACAAGCTGTGCACGGCCTTAATGTTGAAGACAATACTGAACAACGTTTGTTTCAATGTCAACAATTAACAAATTTTCGCCTATATTTCAACATTAATACCACACACACCCCTCGCGCCTACAATAACAGAAATTAGTTTCAAAAGTGTTCTGTTGTTTATGGAACCGGCAATGCTTAGGAAATTTAAGACCAGCAACTAATCTAAACTTCCCTTAACCCTCAAACATAAATTCAACCGTGAAACCTCATCAACATTGCGTAGCTGCCTTGTTATGCTAGCTATTCACTGTTTTTAATTGTTTCCTCGCTTATCTACTTGAACTAATTACTAACTTTCGTTTCTATTATACTTGATAATATCTCCCGTTTACGTTTTTGTTCTACAGTTGTATATATGCGCATATGTATATTTTCCTGCTATTACTATATTAATTACAAGTCACAAAACTGTTGTTCCTCACCCTTTAGTCATCATATCCATTAAATACATACTGAAGGAACTATTACATTCTTCAGAAATCCGAGTTTTCATATCTTCCAGATCTCCTGGACGTGTTTCGTAAACGCGACTTTTAAGGTATCTCCGCAAAAAAAATCGCGTAACTTTAAATTCTTTTCGAAACTCTCTTTGCACAGTCGTGATCGATTCGCGTCGAAAATAACATTCCACGCAAAACGCGCGATCCTTCTCGTTACATTGTACCATAACTGAAACTGGACAAAAATGTGTATACAAAACGTGAAGCACGCGGTTTGCGTTGTAGCAGTGTTACCAACAGCGTTAAAAAACGAAACTATCCGTCTTCTCTGGGTCACCATATATAAGGATAACTAAGTGGATGTTGATCAATAAACAACAAATTAATAATGCTGCAATAACCGTAAATAATGAAAATATTGAAAAAGCGAATAGATGTAAGTACCTCGTTTACGGACACCGAGGTTAAAGCACTTCGTAATATGAAACAATTACTATGTGATCGATCTAGTCTTAAGACAAGAAAAGATATAGTTCGATGTTACAGCCAATTCTGTTATACGGCACTGACGCCTCTAAATAAAAAAAAAAACCTTTTAATCGATATGAGGCTAATGTGGTTCCATCGAAGAGAACGCTGAAGGTACCTTAGACGGCAAACATGTCTTAATGAAAACTGATACGGGCCTACACCTACGGAATATCATTTTAAGGAGAAATGTATCATACGTTGGATCGTTAGAGGGTGAATGTACGAAATTTTACAGATTATCATAGAAGGACAGACAGAAGGAAAAACGAAAGGACAGATTAGCTGGAAAATATTAACAGTTGGACCAGCACATCTTCGTTATAACAATTAATGACGTAAAATCTAGTTGGCATATTTTATGCGTATGGCACATAAAGGAAGAAGAAAAAGAGAGCAGCGACGTATTATCTTAATTGGAATTACGAGCGTAGAAAATTCAGCGACTATTTACATACGCATATTTCATTTTGTTGCTGTCACTTCGGATGCATAGAATATTTTATGTGTTCCGTTGTACGCCGTTTTGAGATGTACGATTTCAAATATAACATTGATTCCACATAAACCTTAAACCATTCAGTCACAGTGTCCATTAGATGGTACACAAACTTTTAGTGCTAAATAGTTATCTGTTTTTATAATAAGGTATATTCACTTGACATAGAATGTTTCAATTCTAAAAATGTTTACATAACACATTATAAATTATCTAGTGATTTAAAAAACATCGTTATACACAAAAATATTACTCACCAAAATGTGTAATATTGCGTAATAAAAAAAAAAAAAAAATGATATGTGACCGAACGGGGTAATTTCAATCGAAGATAATTCGAGAATAATATAGAGAAAATGTTCGATAGTTGCCGTTGAAACCTTATAATTTAATCTTGAAGTACGAATTTAAGCGTAAAATCACAATTTGCCAATAATGTCTACCTCGCTTTATCAGTTTATCTTATCTTAAAGCCTGTGTTACATCATTGATTTGATGTAGGCCTCCCCTAATCTTCTCCATCGATGCCTATCCTGCGTTTCACGAAGCCATTGTTTCCCTGTGACTGCCACAATATCATCCGTCCACCTTCTAAATGGTCTCCGTTGTGCGCGCTTTCCAGTATATGGTCTCCATTGAATCAGTTCTTTTGTCCATCTTCCATCTTCTTGCCTACCGACGTAATGTCCAAACCCATTTGTTCAAATCCCTACATCTTCGAATTTTGTTTTATTTCGGATATATTCTGATTTTTAATTCTGTCTCGTAATTTTATGCGAAGCAAAGCTCGTTCCATCCGTCTTTCTGTTTTTCTTAATGTATTGACTTCTTTCGTTAAGGGCCAAGTTTCTGCAGCGTACGTTAGTACTGGAATCACGCATTGGTTAAATATTTTGGTTTATTTTCTGGACTAATTTTAGTGTTAAGTATACGTTTTATCTTATGGTATGCAATCCAGCCATTTGCCAAATTTCTACTTTGTTTACTTGTTTTCTGGTCGTAAAAAAACTTTACCCAAATATGTAAATTGGTCTCTTTCTTCAATACTTCCTACTTGTATTTTTTATTTCACCGCGCGTGCGATCATTTTCCTGATTTCGGATAAATTTCATATATTTGGTTTTATTCGGGTTTATTTGTAAACCAATAACTGCACTCTCCGATTCTTTCGTTATATTTTCCAATTCATCTTTATCTTGTGCTATGATCATAATGTTATCAGCGAAACACAGATGATGTAGGTATCTGCCATTTATATTTATTCCACGCTAACGATTTTATTGCACATTCCAATGCTGTTGTAAACAATCGAGGCGAGATTGTATCTCCTTGCCTAACTCCTTTTAAAATTCGGAATGTGGGTGTTGTGTAATTGCACACTGGCTGTTGCGTTGTTATATATGTTTGCTAGTACGTCGATATATGTATTTTCTATACCACTAACTTTTAGAGCTTCCATAATCGAACGTGTATAAATGGAATCGAATGCCTTTTTTTAGGTCAACAAATCCAAGATATAACGGCAAGTTATATTCTTTACAGTTCTGTATTAGTAAAGTTAAAGTCTGGATTCTGCTGTACGATATTTTTTCCGAAAGCAGCTTGTTCTATTGATTGCTGTTTATCCAATAGACGTTCTAATCTGATATTATTCTTGTAAATAGTTTGTATATCGTTGATAGAATAGGTCGATAGTTTTCTAGTTTGTCTCCTTTCTTGTGTAATAAAATAATGGCTGCATTATTCCACGAGGTTGGTATTTGTCTTTCTAAAATGTAACGATTAAATAAAGCTGTAAGTTCTTTAACAAACGTTTCATCGCTGTATTTTAACATTTCCGGTGTTATTCCATCTTCGCTTGGTGTTTTACCGCTTTTCATTTGTTTAAATGCAAATTGTGTTTCGCTCTCTAAGATAACAGGTACTATTGTTTCATCAGACGTAGTGTTGTTATTATTATTGTCATTGTTATTGTTATTGTACCTCACATGATTATTTACATCATCGTATAATGATTTATAAAATGTATATATCGTGTTTGTTATGCCATTTTTATCTATTATCTCTTCTTGATGTTCATTGTATATTGCTATTACTTGTTTTTTCCCTTTGCATAACGTGTGTCTAAGTATTATAAACTCTTTTATTGTTTCATCTTCATATATTTTCAAATCTTGTTTAATGTAATTTCTAATTCGTCGGTTTATTTCAGTGTGTTGTACGGAATGTTTTCCAAATGTCTGAATTATATATTTTCTTTGTTCCAATAATTTTATCGTTGCTTTATCAGTTTATTATATTTAAATCTTGGTTACGTATTATTGATAAATAATATAAATTTCATATTACTAATGCGATTTATACCATTAATTAAAGTTAACGCGTTTAAAATTTTAAACAATTTTAAATTTCGAATCTGTTCTTGTAGCTGTTTTTCCGTTGTGTTTTTTTATTATATTTAAATTATGTCGTGGATATATTCTCGATACAAGATCTAAACGATAGACCATTTGGCTTTGATCTGAATAGAAAAGCATGGGTTGCATTAAATAGGTTTAGAACGGGTTACGGTCGCAGCAGTGAATATATAACAAAATGGAAATTAAGGGACGACCCAGCTTACGACTGTGGAAAAAAAACACAAATTATGAACCACATTTTAACCGAATACCCCTTTTACGGGCTTGAAGGATGGATGGAATCAGATTAGAACAATGTCGGACGCAGTACAGGATTTGTTAATCAAACTGGACCTGGATGACGCGTGGACACGCTGTCTATCGTAAATTGTGTTATTTTTTTTCATTTATCTATCTAGTATTTATTTATACTAACCATATGTGATGTATGAATAATAATAATATATTTATTAGTTTATTTCATAGTTAAGTTCGGATCGTACTGGTTACATTTTATTTTTATTTTTTTTAATTCTTATTTTATAAAATTTCGTCATTGTTTCAGGTATGTCTTTTCATTTACATCTCCATATACATCATTATTCGGTTGGTGGGCAACATGGCTGTTCGATTGTTTCCTCGTTAAGGCCAGCTTTTTCACCTCGGCATAGTTTCGGTTACTTTGGGTCTTTCTTCAGATCATCTTCTTCATAATTTTTCTTCAATTAAATTTTTAAACCAAGAAGAATTTCTAATTAAATATTCTATCATATTGTTCCTTCTATTTTTCATTATCAGCGGGGTTATCTCTATTCTTTGAAGTACTTCCTTATTTGTTATTATTTCCGAAATTTTTATCATCCTTCCGTAGCGCCACACTTCAAAAGCTTATTATTTTAATCTATCTCTATTAAGGTTTTTTCCTTTTTTAAACAAGATCTTAGCTAGGGTTATTCTTCTTCTGATTTATTCCTGGCGTCTTCTGTTCTCATGCATTGAAAGAAGTGAAAAAGCTGGCCTTAACGAGAAAATAATCGAACAATCATGTTGCCCATCAATTGAAAAGTTGAGATTATGAGGATGTATGCACACAAATAATGGACAAAAAGGACTTTACATGTCTTTTTATCATTAAGTATACTTTTTTTTGTAAAGAACTATCGTACACAAAATTCTATTGAATCTATCGACATATTCACTCGCACACACATTAATTCATAAGTACATTAGAGTTCGCGGCACTTTTATATGTGTAATTTTATAAATACACTTTTTAAATGTTTGAAAAAAAAATTCTGGTAATCAAATCAAAACGTTATAATTAAAAACTAGGGGCCACCCACTAAGTAACATATAGCTTATCTAACGGAGTACGCAAGTGGGAAGTCTGTATACTTCAAAAAAAATATTTTGCAGTATACGCGGTAACAACATATGCGTGATATATATATATATATATATATATATATATATATATATATATGTATATATATATATGTGTGTCGATAATAAATTTTATAAATTTGTATGTACTTTCCTATCCAATGAACCATTTTCTTAATGATTTTTCATAGGATAAAACTACCATCTTAAAAATGACGTTATATAAGTTGTGCTGTATACACGAGAATACCATTGTTAGACGCGTATTTTAATGCCACATAACTTTCGTTTGATCAATTCTTCCGAATTTCGAATCGTTCACGAATTATTGCGAAAAAATCAAAATTTTGAAAAAATTGACAGTGTGTCCCCTTTTGAAATTTTCGGGTTCGGTTTGAAATTTTTTTTTCGCGGTTTTTTCGCTTTATACGATAGATTTTACACAGTTACACCTATATTAGAAGACCGGACCGTTTAAAAGTTCATACAGACCTGGGCAACTCTCGATAAAAAATTTATATATATATATATATATATATATATATATATATCGCATTGCCCATGCTAAAAGCATTGTAGAAAGGGTTGACGAAAAAAAGGCTTCCAGAATTTTTAAAAATCGAAAACGGAATATTAATTTCGCGATTTCTCGCTACCTGTCAATTTTGATAAAATGTACGTTATTATATTAATGATAGACCTCGACGTCTACTTTCGTCTAACGTTGACCCGAACCCTCTATCTATCATAGGGGCCCTAAAAACGGCCCAAAACCCCTAAACCCTTAAATACCCTTTTTCTGGATGAGTATTTGCTATAAAAATACGAGAATACCATTGTTAGACGCGTATTTTAATACCACATAACTTTTGTTTGAACAATTCTTCCGAATTTTGAATCGTTCGTGAATTATTGCGAAAAAATCGAAATTTTAAACAAATTGAGTGTCCCTTGAAATTTTCAGGTTCGGTTTGAAATTTTTTTTCGCGGTTTTTTCGCTTCATACGATAGATTTTATATAGTTACACCTATATCAGAAGACCGGACCGTTTAAAAGTTCATACAGCCTCTGTAATAGGAGCCCAAAGTTGCCGATTTCCCAACTTCCTACCTCTATTACTCAGCCGGTATTAGACGGATTTAAAAATGGTCAAATACACTTTAGATAAGTCATAGTGTATAGTTTAATCTCTATAGGTAATATAGAAAGAAAAATTCAAATTTCACTTTCCCCACCACCCTGCTTCCGAGTCATATTAATTTATAAATATTTTAAAAGTCAAATACCGATTTCCATTACGATCGCTTATTAGGCCGATGTTTGAGAGCATTTTGAAATACGCATTAGTTTTGATGATTTCCACCATTTCCGAACCGTCTAAATAGTTTATCTATAGAAGGGAAAAAATGTCGGACCAATACCTATAGAAATATCGATACTTTTCCATTTTGACCTCCATTTCCTGGACCAATGGAACCATGCCCGACTATCGCCCGTACATTATATAGTGTATATCATATATACGTACGGATTAAAAGGACGAAAGTTTCGAAAAAAAAAAATTTAAAAAGGTTCGAAACGGCCTAAAAGCGGAATTTCAAATTTTTCGAGGTCTTTGACCTCAACTTTCTCGGCGAGCTTTTGTGCGACTCGAAAGTTTTACATATCGATAGAAAGCTCTTGAAGATTACTTTTAAAAAGGTTACGTACTTTAACTTTATAGCTTTAATAGAAACGGAGCTATAAGCGGTGGAAATGTTGATGCTTTAGAAAAAAGCAAAATCTATCGAACGTTCAACTTTTCTACTATCGGTACGGTACGTCGGACGGTTTCGAGATAAAGTTCGTACAAAAGCTAATATATAGTACGGCAAAAAAGGTTATATCGGTCAACGCTTAAAAAGTAATTAGGAAACCGGCTTTAAAGCTAATTTAATAGATGTAAATAGGAATTAGGCAAATTGAAAAAGTCTTCAAGCTTCGATTTCTTCGCACCCTTTGATCGGCCCTGGAAGATCTGAACGTCGTTAGAAAGATTACGATCGGCGTTTTAAATAAGGTTATGTACGATAACATTGTAGGATTAATACGAACGGGGCTATAAGTAGCGGAGGAACGAAGAATATAAAAAATCTTACATCTACCGAACTTCCAACTTCCCTACAGCCGGCCCGATACATCGGACAGTGTAGGGGTAAAGTTCGGGGGAATGGCAATGGTCGGTAGTAAAAAAAAGCTAATAACGTCGATCGCGATAATGACGATAGGAAAACGGCTTTAAGGCATAGACGAGTTTAAGCATTTTAAATACATCGCGAGTTGAAAATTTTCGTTAAGGCTACAGCCAATACCGTTCTATATAGACGATTGAGTGTTACGTCGTTTAAAAGGAAATAGTCCCACTTGATTTCCTCGAAGAAGGCGATTTTTCGTTAAATCGCATCTAAATCGGTGAAACGGACGTTGCAAATTTTCGCAAATTTTGCACATTTCTCCCCACCCCTAAAATAGGTCTTCTTCCGGCCGAAGAAACTCCGCTACTATTCTATATAGAGAATCGATATATAGAAGTAAAATTTTCCGCTATATGATAAGGTGGAAAAAAGTCGAATACCTTTAGACGGTCGGACGAATAATTAGACGGCTATTAAAAAAACTTGAAAAAAGGGATGATTTGCAAAAATTTCAACCCCTTTAAAAACCGACTTTATCCGAGACCCGGGTGATAGATAGAGGGATGATATTTATGACGGAAAATGTTCGTTAGGACATTTAGAAACTTTTGTCGGGACAGATTTTCGATTTAGGCCTCGGTTTTTTTTTTTTATATCGTCCTAAGTGAAAAAAGTCCGATTTTAGGCCGATTTTCAACCCTTAAATACTGCGCGGAGGTTGAACACAGGGGTAGGTATGTATATATACGCGTTAAAATCTCCCTAAGCGACTTATCCAAACGCGCGATTCTGCGACCGGTGTCGTAACACTTTACTCGGAAAATCGCACGGGTTTCAACCCCAATTTGTGGTATAAGGGATGATGGATTTTAAGAGTAGTTTTAGTCTAGATTTGTAGCGACAATTCGGACGAAGATTTTTTATTAAGAACTTTCTCGCATCCGACGTATATTCTAAAAGTTATTAAGCTTGTTAGAGAATTAAATAAAAAATAAATAAAAATAAATAATAAATAAATAAATTTGATTTGTTTTTCGCTATTGCCGACAAGTTTATTGAAATAAAAATGATAATAATAAAATGAATATTTCCAAAAGTGCATGTGTTAAACGATTATATTTCGAATCGATTTTATCTATTAATTTTAGAAAACTTTTTTTAAAATCGTATAATTGTACTCAATCATCACTGTAACACAGGGGGAACAACGCTAACAGTAGAAGAACATTTTTCGATAATAAAATCCAGATTGATTTAAGTCTAATTGTACGCTATACGAACAACAAAGTAGCCCTCTTACAGGTTACGAGATCATAAGGATATCGTAGGAAACGAAGTGATGAATATGTTCCATACTGTTCCACCAACAACCTATAAGGTCCCGCCATCCCCAGTACTACACACGGCCCTCAAATATTTCATTAACTACAACTGGTAACAAAAGTATTTCTTGCTATTAAACCTAATGTTGACTTCTGGAAATCACTTATTAACTTGTACCGTTCCAGTTGCATGGTACTCAGTAGGCTTCGCCTTGGCTATATATCACTGTCTCATGACCATCTACTTCAATATGCCCATCCTCCTTCATATTTTAACACTCTATCCCTATCGACCTCATATCCATCCGCATACCCTGTCTGGTTCCTCTCCAATAGTCTAAATATTCTCTCAATTATACAATTTCTTTCCTCCTTTGGCTTTATTTACTACATTGAGCAGCTAAGTCATCAATGCCATAATAGCCTCCGCAGTTACAAACGACACTATAAAAAAAAATAATAATAATTTCCAGTCAGTGACTGGGCGTTGACGTCATTTAAAAAAAAAAAATTCCATCGAGCGCAGTTTAAATTAGTCAATTTGGAAATTGAAACGATTACGCGCATATTAAACCAGTCGAATTCAAAAAACCATAATGAAAAAGTAAAGCATAAATTTAAAAATTGAAATAAAAATTATAAATGTAAACAGAACAAAAACAGCTTTAACAATATATTCGTTCCACCGCCAGAAACAATAAAATACGATCTAAGGAAATCGTGTTATTTTATAAATAGCGATGAAGAGACTACTTTAACAGCAACCGATGTTTAATCTTTTTAGTCATAAATTATATAATTCTGATATGGAATTATAAATTTTCTACAGATGTTTATTACACAATATAGTTTCTTCAGTGAACTGTAAATAATTTTCAACGAATTTATATCAATATTTTTAAAATTGTGACATTTCACACCATCCAGAGAATCAAAAATTTTGCTAGCATTAACAATTAATCTACCATATAGTGGAAATCATAAATGAAGGGTTAAATCTGATCATCAATTAATTTTTTTATTCAAATCAATGTACATACAATGTTATATTTAAAAAAATAATATTTTATACTAAAAAAATATAATAATCTTGTTACACAAAAAAACTAAATTTTTATAGAAAAAAATAATAATTTTTTAATACAAGAAACGAATAATTTTATATATATATATATATATATATATATATATATATATATATATATATTTTATTTTTTTTTTCTTATACAAAAGAACTAAACTTTTATCGAAAAAATTTTTTTTTATACAAAAAACGAATAATTTTTGATACAAAAAAAAATTAATAATAAAAATCTTGTTATGTACTAAATCTATATAAAAAAAAAACAAACAAAAAATTATACAAAGAATGAACAATTTTTTATAAAAAAATGTATATTTTTTATACAAAGAAAAAAATTTTATATAAAAAAATTTTGACAAAAAAAAAATAATGTTTGTCTTCAGAAAATGAAAATTTTTTATACAAAAAATAATAATTTAAAATAAAACTAATAATTTTTTATGCGAAAGAAATAAAACGCGTAAAATTGTTTCCATATTGAACGCAATGAATAAGGTAAATTAAAATTATGCATGCATACCCCACATATGAACATTTAATGTGTGTATACGGAGAAAAAACTTACCATGATTACTGTTTATCCAGGTAATCCCTAAACAACTTAATATCGGATGCAGTTGTTTTGCAACAACCTCCAATGATAGAAATTCCCGATTTAACCCACTGAATAAAATACTCATCCAAAGGTGGATAACCATTTTGACGAACCCACCTGAAACAACGGTAACCAATTTTTTTGTTTAAATAATATTTTCCAACAAAAAATTACTTACTAATCAAAATCAAGATTTTACATGCAGAAGATCTAATGGATAGCACACAAAGCACTACGTTATAACTGACAATAAACATGAATTACATTTTACGTAAGTAAAACACGTTAATAATATTGTGAGAGTATATTTTATGCCGGATACAATATATATATATATATATATATATATATATATATATATATATATATATATATATATATATATATATATATAATGTTGATGTACTGCAGAGTAGTTATGTAATGTTTTATATATATGCTAGGAAATGACGTGATTGTCGAAAAGCTTTCTGTTAATAAAATAATTTTTATAGTAATTAACTTTGTTTTTATTTTGTTTTGTTAATTTTATATATATATATAAATAACCACTACAGATAACCACAAGCTATCCAACAGGTTACTTTATGTTTATAATTATGATGTTTATATTTAATAATAATAATAATAATATATATATAACAATTCAGTTTTTAAAAGTAACAAATATATATCCGTTCATTTATCGGTGGCACCTAAAAAAATTAGCTATTCCTACTTTTTGAATTAGAGCATTACCAACGTATTATTTGATTGCAGGTAACTATTATTTTTATAAATTATAATAATGATGACCTTAATACGTATAAAATATTCTTTTTTATCGTGATATTATCCTCGTCTCCGCAATTTTGACAATGTCCCGTTTTAAGTAAAAATAAAAATGGTCATTTTAGGTATAACAAATATTAAATCTCCGAGAAATATAAGTGATAATAATGATGATGATGTTAATAATGTTTTAAGAACAATAGCTAATTAATAGTGTAAAAATAAAATTCTCGTATGTAATGTCAAACCGCTGAAAGCTTTTTTTATTTTATATTTTTTTCGGAACCAAGGGATTTGTTAAAAATCACATAATATTTCACGCGCACAAAAAAAATCCATTCAAACACAGCAAGAAAAATCGCAAACACCAATTCAGACGTTTGATTAAAAATCAATTTAAAAATTACGAACATCAAAAATAATTTTAATAAAATCGAAATTACTATAAAAAGAATCGATAAATATGACGAATTTGTTTGTAATTTATTCATAGATATGATACACACACACGCGTTATATATAGAAATCAAAAAGGAAATTAAAACAAGAATTGCAATTGCGAAAAAAATCATTTCATCATTTAAACGCACTATTCAAGAACACAAAAATAAATATTAACTGGAGGAAAAGAATATTACATCATTACGTCTGGTCGGCACTTGGATATGCTTGAAAAACGCGGATCATTAGCGCAGATAGCGAAAAAAGAATCAACGAATTTGAAACGTAGTGCTCTCTATCGTAGGATACTGAAAATATCGTGGGTAGATCGTATTACAAGCAAAATGGTAATACGAATAATTAGAGAAGACGAAAATAAACTAATAAAAGACATTAAAGAAAGGAAAATAAAATATATTGTTCGTCAGTTCAGAGAAGGCGGATATAAAATACCATCCAAACTATTAAAAGCAAGACGAAGGCTGGAATAATCGCAAAATATTGCTAATTAGCGATTTCAATACTAAAAGCAGGAATGGAAACTGTTTTAATGAAATCTCTGCTGGCAATATCTTAAACGATTTATCACTTCGTAACAATTTTCATATAATAGCTCCCAAATAACCAACCAGAACTTAAAAATAGCATACTGAATCTGGCACTTGTAAAAAAAATAAGTATTTCATCCCCTGCGTCAGTTAATGCCATTCTTCTGATCATAATATCATACTTACTATTATCAATATCAACAAACAACTGATAGGACTAAAACAACTAGATTATCAAAATACAGATTGGTTGAAATTTAAAAAATATGTTGCAGACTATTTATCGCATACTCCTATAATGGTTCTGACACTGAACAACATGTTAAAAATATTACACAATTAATTTTGAAATCAGCTGATTATCGTATTCCTAAAAAATCATTTAAATAAAAAATTACGTTAGTCGACTATGGACAAGAAACCGCTGTTCTTTAAGTGCACCACTAATTGAAAAAATATTCTACTTTTTATTTAAACTTGTGCGTTTCCACCTTTTTAGGTATAAAAATGTTTAGTTCGACAATTTTCTCGCCATACTCTGTTATAAAGATAATAGTTTGTGGAGAATATGTAAAACCTTCACCAGTCGTAATTATGCACTTCCTCCGATATTAAAGATTATGCGTATAATGACACTCAAAAAACAGAAATCCTAGCTTATCAGTACTACAAGTGCATGGCAAGAACATAAACTTAATTTTCAGTTTGCATTCCGTTCTACTTATTCTACTATACAAAAAGTATGCATAGTAGCTGAATTTATTACGCACAATTCTTAAATAAGTACACGGGTATTGGGTATTATTTGACGTTGTTAAAGCGTTCGATACAACGTGGCATACCGGTATTGATCGATTGTAAATTTCCTATTCGACTAATCCGTAATTATTTAGGCGATAGATATTTTTATGTTTCTACAAATAATGCGAAATCATCTTATAAAATCTGTTTAAAGGGTGTACCGCAAGGTAGCGTATTTTCATTGTATTTACACGACTTTCCCGTTTTGCTTAATATGCAAGTCGCACTTTTTACAGATGATACTGCTATATATTGCAACTAGTATAGAGCTAACATTATTCGCAGTAGATTGCAACTTGAAATAAAGCACATAATTAATTATTACAATAAATAGCAAATTAATATAAATCCGACGAAAACTGAGGCCATCTTTTTCATGCGTACAAAACCAACGTTGACAGATAGTGTGCTTGTTCAAGAAGCTCAAATAGATTGGAGTAAATGTGGGTGTTACTTTAAACAGCAGATTGACGTCCATTTAAACATGAAAATATTACCACTCTTAAGACAAATATTAGCCAACTGTACCATATATCCGCTTTTTAATCGTAAATCTAACCTTAATATAAACAATAAGATGATAATCTAAAAGTCATTAATCCGATCAATCTATAACTGTCCAGTATGGAGCTCAGTATCAAAAGCCATTTTTTTAATAAACAAATCATTCAATGTCTAAGATTTATTTTAAATGTACCCCGTTACACCAAAGTCGATAAAATGCATGTTTACTTAAAATTACCCTGTATTAGGAATCTCATTTTAAAAGTATTAAGCGATTAAGCATAATTTATTATAAGCTCGCTTAACCTTAATTATACATATACATACATACATACATACATATATATATATATATATATATATATATATATATATGTATATATATCATAATTAAATTTCAGTTATAATAAGATAATTTTGTTTATCGTGGTAAGGATGCATCCGGTGTACATAATTAACTGCTTGTTAGCAACATAAGTTGTGTATAACTTTTTTCTAATGAAATATTTGTACAAATCTATTCTTCCGCTTTTCCTTATTCACTACCAAGCTGAAACTGATCAATTGGATGAATAGCTGAGTTAACGAAACTTTTCTTTATAATAGGAAATTCTTATTCCCGATGGGATTCAATGTAAGTATTTCACGTAACAATGGAAGAAGTTATAATGAATATTTCAATACAATTTTTATGAATTTCTGAAAAATTTATATTTATACCGATATCAGAAAGGTCATTATTATTATTTGATAATACGGGAGCCGGCTGCACAAGCGGGCCATATGCACCCATTGATCTACTGTGGTTCTAGATTTGATTTAAAAGGTTCAATGAATCCAGGAACAGGAAAACATTATGAATGCGGTCGGTAGATTCAGATAACAGTTGAGGTAAGGAAGGAGGAAGGTTGTGCTGGATTCTAAATGTTTAGTATGTTGTGACACTTGGCAAAAGGGACAAAGTGGAGGGTCTGTCCCTTGAAGAAGATAGAAATGGGTAAGATTTAAGTGGGATATTTGAAGTCTGATAAGGAGATAACATTTTTCTTTCTTGTTTTGAAAGGAAATGGCAGCTGAGATAGTGGATTCGGTTTGATTGAAAGGAGATGGTTTTGTTGATTAGACTTTCACACCCGACACCAGGATTTGATAATGAGAAATTTCAGAAAAACTTTTACGTCGCTATAGAGAAAAAGTCGAGCGGAATTGTATGCAAGCAAGGACGCCTCCCTGGAAGCTCGGTAAATAACTTAATTTCCAGGAAAATCGATGTGGCTGGGAATCCAAATGAAAACTATGGAAACTTGGGATCTAGAAAGGAGGTAATGAACAAGCAGTATGCGTTGTAATTAATTTTGATACATCCACGGAAATACGTACCGACTTAACTGGGAAACTTTTCTGCATAGATGTCTGTGAAAAAATTCTATCTATTTTAAAACAAATTTTACTTGACAAAATATATTTAAAAAAAAAAAAAAAACAATGAAATATTAAAAAATTGTAAAAATTACTTTTTTAATTTATCGTCGTATTTATCTCCATTATTAGGATAAGCGATAGTAGGTATCAATTGATTCGGACAGGAATTTGCAATAGTCTTAGTTAAAGACGACACTAAGGATGGATGTAAACAGTTAACACCGACTGCGATCAAGTTTCCACTCGCATTCTTCGACCATAAAGACTTGCCAACTTGTTCGACATGATCGCCATATACCGTATGTTGTTCATCCTGTATACACGAAATATGAAAAAAGTTTATAAATCGTCGAAAGAACTCGACAAATTGAAAAGGTGGTAATTTTTTTTTTAGAACAGCAGACGTTATATAAATATTACGATCTTAGAAATAATTCGAAAATAAGTAATAATTATAATTAATTAATGAATAAGATTACTGCGCGTTACAAAGACAGCCCACTGGCTAGACTTTGTTATTTATACAAATCGATCATTACTCCGGATGTCACTAAGTCATTGCGTTTAAGACGTCTTACATTTTGATCAGTAGGTAAGAGTACTGAGACTTCTGGGTTCGGGTGATTACAGAGTCTTTTATCATGTCGGTAAGTCAAATCAACACATGAACCCACTTAATTCTTAAATCGGTACGTTTCGTTGAAACCAGCTGGCATTGGTTATCATCGTACGAAGGAATTTATTTTGGATCACTTGAATAATTCGCTTGTTCGAAAAATTAAACGAATTATTTTTACATCCTAAGCTTCGGTATACATATTTGGATTAAAATATCATGCATTTTCTTAATCAAATTTTCTTTTAAACTTTTCGTTTATATAATGTAACGTAATACAAGTAATGGCGAGGAATACGATAAATCACAGAGCGATATTAATTAATACGGTAAAATAAAATAGGACTATATAGAGAGAGAGATGATCTAACTAGATTTAAATTTAGGACATGGTACGTGCGTTTAATAATCGTTGTACTAGACTAGCTAGTGTTCGGTAATAGGATGCATTATCAATTTATTAACTATCTCCGTTACACTTATTATCCTCGAGGCGTGTCCGATATTACCTAATGAATTAGAAATAAACGGTGCTCTAATCAAGTAGTCGAAAGCGGTCGACTTGATTTTCACAATGCGAGCATAAATTATGTTAACGTAAAACCGCAAAGTTATTTTTCTCGATATACTCGTTACTAAATCGTAAATCTTTCCTCAATATAAACTAATAATCTATAAAACACTGCCAACGATTATATACGCTCGCTCAGCTAATGTTTAATGCGATATTTATTTTAAATACCTACTATATTTCTAAATTCCTGCAGTGTAATGGTTAATACAATATATATATATATATATATATATATATATATATATCCAATTAGAAAAAGATGTTTAATATAGTCGAGCTAAATAAAAAACGACGGTGCGTTTGACGTAAAGTATACATATCAACCTACCACATTAAAACGGTAAGTAAACAACGAACCATAATAGGTACATAAAACCAAACGGTGTATGTTAGATGGCATATATGTTTTAGCGCATTATTTTGTTCAGTTTACAATTTCGTGAATTACTCTGAATATTTCAAATCATTGCGATTAAAAATTGATCACATGTTATATTCTATTTATATAATTTGTTTTATCTAATTTATACACCAGAACAAAAATGTACAGCCTTGCGACGCAAGCTGCGTATTCATGCAGGATTCACCTCTGGTGTATCGTATCCGTATATAGGAAAACAATAATTGTGAAAATAATACTCTCTATAATTATATATATATATATATATATATATATATATATATATATATATATATATATATATAATATATATACACTAGAAGTTACCAACAGTTTCGCCTGTGTAATTATTTTTATCACAAATAGGACAGAAATTACAATAATTTAAAGTTTTAAAAAGTAGTAAATAGCGATATCTCTGCCAAATTGTCTAAAATGTAACACGTTTTCCGGTTTGAATGTACCTTCACTACCAACACCCGCAATACAAACCACGTTTTGTCGCATCATGGGCGTGTCGAAATAACGGAAGAAGATATTTATACGTATACTATACTAACATATAAAACTGTTAAACAAAAAAGACAGCGATATTTTAAAACTTTAGAAACAAAGCTAACGAATACGATAATATTATAAGCTATAATATATATAATAGTTTTTGAGTTAATTCGGAACAGACGGACAGAAATTTAAAAAAATATATTTTCTGTTTATGTGTTAAAACAAATAACCCAATGCAGTGATATTATAATGAAAATATTCGCAAATAACAGACAGACACTACAGTTTTAGCAACACAAAATAAAATCGAAGTTAATCACTAAAAAATGTATTACATAAACACAAACACGAAGCTTTTCGACTATGAAGTCATTTTCAAGCTATTGTTAAAAATGTTACAAATAAACCAAAGATATTACTAAGAACTTTTATAAATATCGATACATTGAATAGCCAGATATAAAAATTTTTTTACAATAACATGTAGTTATAAAACCGATTTTAAAATTAATTCTTCATCAAAATTAATCATATTATTTCATAAATTATTACTACTTCTATGTTTTATAATTTGTAGTTTTTCTAATAATTTTCTTTTTTTAAATTTAAAAATTTTTTTTATATCTGGCTATTCAATGTATCGATATTTATAAAAGTTTTTTTAGTAATATCTTTGGTTTATTTGTAACATTTTTAACAATAGCTTGAAAATGACTTCATAGTCGAAAAGCTTCGTGTTTGTGTTTATGTAATACATTTTTTAGTGATTAACTTCGATTTTTTTTTGTTTTGCTAAATTCATAAAAAAAAACTACTCTCCAATACATCAACTACAGTTTTATACGTAGGTATAGATTATATATATATATATATATATATATATATATATATATATATCTATATATATATATATAATATATATATATATATATAAACAGGGAAGAAGTGAAACTTGAAGACGATATAAAATACAATATCCCAGAACATAAATTTTAATTCAATATCTTAAACCCATCGTATACATTACGCACAATGAAAAGACAATTCGCAAATAACAGACAGACACTACAGTTTTATATCTAGGTATAGATTATATATATATATATATATATATATATATATATATATATATATATATATATATATATAAACAGGGAAGAAGTGAAACTTGAAGACGATATAAAATACAATATCGCAGAACATAAATTTTAATTCAATATCTTAAACCCATCGTGTACATTACGCACAATGAAAAGACAATTCGCAAATAACAGACAGACACTACAGTTTTATATGTAGGTATAGATTATATATATACATATATATATATATATATATATATATATATATATATATATATATATATAAACAGGGAAGAAGTGAAACTTGAAGACGATATAAAATACAATATCGCAGAACATAAATTTTAATTCAATATCTTAAACTCATCGTGTACATTACGCACAATGAAAAGACAGACTTATTTAATAAACTCACACATTCGTACAAATTTCACAAAGAAGAGGAACAGTGCTTCCTGTCTGCTATGGTTAACTTTACGTGGCGATAACTGAAATGTTTTCATTCTCCTATTTACGTCATACATACATTCTTTGTATAGTGAAAATTTCGCCGAAATAACGTATAGGCGTGCGCGCATGCGTAAAAGAAAGAATACGAATCGGCTCGCTCGCTAGTTTTATCGATTAACTTCCTATAATATACAACGTGCCAATAGAAGTTTCACTTCAAATAGGAAACACAAAAATTTAACATTTCGAACAAGGTCCACAACGTTCATCGTCAGTATGTGTACTGGACTTGTCTGTCGATTTACGATTTCTTCTATATTTGCTTATTGCGTAATGGGTCCATCCTTTTTTTTTTCATTATTATTGTTATTACTTTTTCTTCTTCACTGTACAGTTTTCTGTATAATGATATAGTCAAGCCGTAATCCGAGCAAGCCTTCTTATTGCCTAATTGATCAATCATAAATCTCCTTGTAGTATTGAAACGAACACAATCTTCTCTGTTAAATTTATTGAATTTTTCTATCTCTTCAGTGGCCAACTATTTCTAGCTAAAACTAAACTATTCCCGAAATTCACCACGTCCGACGTACGATAAGAGTTCTGCTACCGTTGACTTATCTTTCCGCTGTAATTTGGCAAAATGTTCTTTAATTTGAACATTAATCAGCTTCTACCTCTGTTCAGCCAATATAACTTAGATCGCACGGGCAATGCATAGACACACTGTGATTCGTTAAGTACGCGCACGATACGAAAACAATATCATAGGTTAAATATGAAGAACATTATACTATACTTTGCACGTAAAGGAAATCCAGTATTTCTGATTAGGGAACTCGGTAAGTAACTCCTGAACAGCTTCCGCTTCCATTAAAGCCGGCATAGTTTCCACCGCTAAATAATCCACTCCTTCGGAAATAAGAGCGTTGATTCTTGGTCGGTGCCATTCTTTCAGAATTTCTTTAGTGATATTCTTGATATAGTCACCGCGATATTCGGAACCATCGTGGAGACAAGCTCCGTAGGATCCAACTGATCCCGCAACGTACACTAAAACGCGAAAAAATGAATGAATATATTTCTATTAAATGTGAATATACGAATATATTTCACAACACGACATTTGCAAAACTTTATTTTTTTAAAGTCTAAATCAACGCATGCATACATATATACATATATATATACTTATGTAAAATAATATATATATATATATAATAAATACGAATGTAGTAATTTTTATATTTTACTTTTTATATCACTTGATAATGACTTTATAGCCGCAAGCTTTATAGTCTTTATATGTATAAAAATTTAGCGATTTTTAACATTTTTGTTGTTCATTTTTTAAAAATCACTACATTTCACACTGTTCAAATTTTCAAAATAGCTTAAGTTCTAGCAAAAACCTGACGTCCGTATTGATCATAAAATCTAAAACAAATTTTTGAGAAAATCTCTATAATAATAAATGCATACAATTATACTTACATAAACGACGCAACTTTAATTATCATTTATGTTTTACAGCACAAAACGCATACACACATAAAACCGAGTATGTGTATATATATATTTTTATATTAGTGTCAGATAATAAAATATGTAGTTCTACGTAAACCAGACAAGGATGAAAATGCTAGCTAGTGGCTACTATATGCGACATCGATGGCAAGGCAAAAACCGAGACGACCGACACACGTAGTAGTAATTGCGCGAAAACGAAGCCGGTGGAACAGAAACAATCGTGAGATATTACATTTAAATGGAAAGTGATATCATTGTGTAAATTATATTATTATCCAGTTGTGTTAAACGTAACGAACGAGACTAAATGATAATTTTTATATGCGACACAGACGGGATTTGAACAACTCACCAAATTTGTTTAATGGATGAACCCTAAATGGGCTAATAAGGAACAGGATAAACTCCAAATGGGCTAATCGTGAACAGAATGAATGTATGGGTATATTTGAAAAAAGAATTCCATTCTTGGCGAATTTTTTTTAGCTTCCGTTTTTCGCCATATATAAAATTAGAGATATCGGCGAAATTTGAAGCGATTTTAACGTTGTATTCTAACCGAGACATTTCCTTGTATCCATTAATCAAATGGACATAATTTAGAGGCGGATCATGTAGAATTAACACGATTCCACGTAATCTGTAAGAAATATGTTCTTTTTTCTCTTTAAAAAATTCAATTTCGTCAAAAGCCAAATTACAGATAATAATGTTGTACGAATAATAATTTACGATAATGAAGTAAATAATGTAATAAACATATCATCCTATTTTCATTATAATCAGCCAAATACTGACAACTACGCCATAAACACACACACACACATATATATACACAATATATAGTCACTAATAAATTATCACCGACGTACCGACTTTAGGTATTTTAAGTTGTACTTTTTTTTTTTTTTCAAAATTATAATTTTAACAGAATTTATCAGAACCTACCTAAAAAATTTTATCGAGCGTTCATAAGGTACCATAAATTTTTTGTTACGAAATTATATTCGAACCTTCAAAAATTAAAAAACAACACTTCATCCTGTATATTTTTCAATCTCAGTGTTCCCATATGAAACATGAACTTTTAATCGAGTTCATCGGTTTTTATGGAAATTTATACGATATTTCTTGTATTAGATTATATAAAAAAAAAAATATTCTAATACTCATTGACTACCTAAGTGCCCTTTTACAGCTATCTAGACTAGCGGAATTCACGATGAGTATATTAGAACTTTCAATACGACAATGCATTTGGCACCTTCACAAGCGTGGAATTTCGACGAAATTTAAGTCAGTCCCATTCTAAAACTCAATCATTACCACAGACGACGATCATTTCCGCTTTTGTAATTAATAAAAGCGCGCTATTTCGCATTATTATTTTTATTATTACCGTACGTATTTTCAATTAATTATTATTATTATTATTATTATTATTATTGTTAGGGGTTGAATTAATTTATGATCAAATACGAACTACAAATAAAACGCATCAACTGCGAACGAAATAAACACATCAATTAACAAAAGAGACGGTAATGATAATGAACTTATATCGTCGCAATTAAAAGTGCCTTTACTCCTTATTTAAAAAGTTACTCCATAACAAGGAAAAACCAGACATGTCCCACGGAATTAATTGACTACAAACGCGTATATACATTATATGTATATATCTATAGAGAGATATATAAAAAATGTATATAATTGGACGTCTCGATCGTTAAAAAAAAAAAAACTGATGTATTATCAGCTTCACAGTGTACTAACATAACTAATTATTGTAAAATTCGAAGACTCTTAAACTTCAATTATTTATATATTCGCACAAATAAAACATACATATCAATACACACACATATATATATATATATATATATATATATATATATATATATATATATATATATATATATATATAAATGAGCTTATTATGACAGAGGTAGTGTCAGCTGACTTCACAAAATAACAAACTACGGCAAATCAATTATTCGACTGATCCTTCGATATGTTCGTTTCCAAGCCGCAGAGACGATGCGGTCATCACCAGATTGCGTCTGGGCCGTGCGCGTATCACTCATGCATATCACTCATGCGTATCACTCATGCGTATCACTCATTCGTATCTTATTAAAAACATTGGCTTTGCTGTGTTCCGGCTGTGACGTTATCCTCTCTATTTCCGATATTCCAGTACTCCTCGCTTACAGCGTTTCTTAATCTACCTCCTTTGCTTCTTCAAAAATGACCATGTTTCACTGTCGAATCTAATTATCTTCCTTTACCAGTCCGGTTACTATGTCTCAATCTAATCCTCATTTCCTATCGTGCCTCTAGTTTCAGCTGCTGTACGGCACGTTAATTTCGCTTTAAATTTATTATGTAAATTTCTCTCCTGCACTGCCGTTTAAGCTTAATCAAGAGATGCCGCTCCTTATAATTTGTTGTCATAATTAATAGTAATAAAATCCTCAAATACACTCGCATTTACCGGAGTTGTTGTGTACTGTTGTTACAATTACACTCGCATGCATTAGAATTATAAAGTTAAAAGGTAACATAATAATCATCTTATATTTACAAAATACACGCGGTTGATAGAATCATATAAAGAATATGTACACATGTAAAAACTACAATAATTATTTATTTACATAACTAGGTTTCTTGATGTTACGTGCACATCACACAAATAATTTAGTAATTTAGTAGTAGTATTTTATATATATATATATATATATATATATATATATATATATATATATATATGTATATATATGATGTGTGTATTATTATATATGTTTTACAATTTCCACTGAGAGAGACAGCGTAATATCGTAAGGTTGCAATGTAGAACGAATATATTTTTACGTACATGTAAAAACGTTATTACAACAGCTGGTCCAATTAGTAATTATGCAGAAACACCACATGGGTTGTCGAAGTGCACAGTTGTTGTAACTAATTCGATGGTATCATATAAATTTATTAAGGATAAATTTGAACTTGACGGTTTGTTTTTTTTTTTATAAGGAGTAAATAATATTTCATTTTCCCGTATAAATTACACTATTACCGACATTCGAAAATAATATTTAACACTCTATTTATCGAATTTTATCTACATTCTGGGGTGATCGTAATGTATAATATATTTAACCATTTGATGTCTACTATATGGCACGCGAAATTTTAATTTTTTTATGTTCCGCTCGAAGTGAAATGTCCCAATTTTAAAAATATTTATATAATAAACACGTTGAAAATTATCTACACAGTTCATCTAAGAAACGGTATTGTATAATAAAATTGAGAAGTTTTTGTGTTAAAATTTTATAACGTATGACCGAAACAGTTAATAGCCGTGACACATTAGAAGATGTTACACACCCATTCCGATGTGCCGCAAGAAAGGTTCTAACTTAAATCGTTAATACGTATCGATTTATATTGGCGACGATCTCCACTAAAAATTTATACTTTTGCCGATGAACTGAAAATTTAATATACACACATGCACACAATTCATCGTGCAATCGTGTGCTCGATTTCGATCGTCGTAAGCCAATTTACGACTTTGAAGAAAATTGTCTCCATATATTTCTGTTCTCAGTCTTATGATTTCTCGGACCGTACGGATACCGGTTATTTTCTAAATTTGATCGATAAAGCGCATTGGCGCCCTATACGTTCCTTACCTTGTACTTTTCTCTGAATGACCGCCTTTTCAATGCCGTCAGCTCGAATAATATGTTCGAAAAATTTTAACATTCTTTTATAAATTATTAGTATTATTCTTCGGTGCGGTTGGATTTGCAGAATTGAGGCATTTTTGTTCTTAGTCCATTGAATTCTTAACATTTTTCTGTGCGTTGCCATTTCCATTAGCTCAAGTCTTCTTTAGGATGATTTATTTAATGTCCGCGATTTTCTTCGGTACAGCGCAATGCGAAATACTATTATTTTCCTCCGGATATAACTTCGCTTGATTTCGTATTGTCTTTCCATATTTTTGTTAGTTAATTTATCGCTGCTTTTGCTAGTCCTATCCGGCGATATATTTATTCATTGTATTCTCCTTTATTAGACAGACATGTTCCAAGATATACAATATGATCTTTGCATTCTATTACTGGTATTAAGTTGAAGTTTCGAGGTAACTGTTTGGCTCCGGCTGCAGCCGTGTGATGAAACATTTTTTTTTCTATTTAACTTCGACAGTACCGACTAACTGCAGCAGTTCCTTCATTATTAGTATAATATCTATCGAATTATTTTTATAATTTGTTCAGCTATTCCTGCGTTTTTCAATATTCGCCGCATAACATTCCATGTAACAGTATCGCATAATCTACGAAACGCAATATAGCCGTCGGCATATTAAATTCGTAGAATTTTTCTATGTTACCTGTCTGATGATTACAAATTGATTTCTTGTTCCTTTTCCGGCCATAAAATCGGCCGGTTCTGAAGATAAAAATGATTTACGTCTTTCCTGGATCACATATAAAGCGTGTAACTTTTACTTGCATAATCCACTCAATTACTCGAGCAATTTATGAAAATGCCTATTCGATAAAATATCGATAAAATCGCGAGAAAATATAAATTTAATCGAAAACAACGTAGTCGTTTGAAATTTCGTTCGTTCTTCCGAATTTCTTTATTTCGTTAATTGACACATGGCTGTAACGGAATTGATTATAAGTGAACAAATAAATAAAGATAAATAATTATTAATAACAAATAAAATTCGAATAATCGTGTCGCCGTATCGAAATTTATGGTCGATATCGATTAAGCTTTTAAACTGCTAATTTTATCGTGAGTGTAAAACTATTTTCGATCGTTGGTTACCGTATTATCAAATTTGTAAATAAGATGCAGTGTAAAACAATAAAAAAACTAAAATAAAATCAGACAATATTAGACTACGATATGTAAAAAAAAAAACAAAAAAAAAAAAAAACTGCAGATGATACCTCGGTTTAATAATAAAAATAATAACGAATAAATAACTAATAATAATGAATAAATAATAATAATAAATAATAATAATGAATAAATAATAATAATAATAAATAATAATAATGAAAAAATAGTAATAATATTATATAATAGTAATAATGAATAAATAATAATAACGAATAAATAATAATAATGAATAAGTAATAATAATGAATAAATAATAATAATGAAAAAATAGTAATAATATTATATAATAGTAATAATGAATAAATAATAATAACGAATAAATAATAATAATGAATAAGTAATAATAATTAATAAATAATAATAATAAATAATAATAATGAAAAAATAATAATAATATTATATAATAGTAATAATGAATAAACAATAATAACGAATAAATAATAATAATGAATAAGTAATAATAATGAATAAATAATAATAATAAATAATAATAATGAAAAAATAGTAATAATATTATATAATAGTAATAATGAATAAATAATAATAACGAATAAATAATAATAATGAATAAGTAATAATAATGAATAAATAATAATAATGAAAAAATAGTAATAATATTATATAATAGTAATAATGAATAAATAATAATAACGAATAAATAATAATAATGAATAAGTAATAATAATTAATAAATAATAATAATGAAAAAATAGTAATAATATTATATAATAGTAATAATGAATAAATAATAATAACGAATAAATAATAATAATGAATAAGTAATAATAATGAAAAAATAGTAATAATATTATATAATAGTAATAATGAATAAATAATAATAACGAATAAATAATAATAATGAATAAGTAATAATAATTAATAAATAATAATAATGAAAAAATAGTAATAATATTATATAATAGTAATAATGAATAAATAATAATAACGAATAAATAATAATAATGAATAAGTAATAATAATTAATAAATAATAATAATGAAAAAATAGTAATAATATTATATAATAGTAATAATGAATAAACAATAATAACGAATAAATAATAATAATGAATAAGTAATAATAATGAATAAATAATAATAAGAAGAAAAGATAGTGCACTCGGGAAATAAAGTCACCGCAATACAAGCGAAAATCGCTTTTATTGAACATATACCGTAATTTTTAACGTCTGAACACGTAAGTATAGAAGTATGCAAACCGATAACAAAAAATGAAAAATGACGCAAACAATCGTTTGAGAAAAAAAAAAACAAAAAAACTAAATGACTGAATAAAATTTCAAATACGGAAGAACTCGAGAATATTAATGGAAATCAGTTGAATATTATAACCGGAAGGGGATTTAGTTGAATAAGACACACTAACAGCCTTCTTCTTTTCTTCCTCAATCCGTAGATTGGTGGATAACCTTTTTGACGCTAGTGAGTTCAAATAAAATTGTCTTTTTTCTGACCTTCTTTAAAGGTTTGTATAACTTATTGTTCCCGTGTCTTCTATTACAAGAACGATATATATTTACTCCTCGGCCTTTCGCTGTATCGTTTTCCTTCCATTTCACCCCTCAATTACCCCCCGTACGAAACTTGAAACGATGTAAGTGGCCTATTCATTTAATTCTTCCACTATTTAGCTTCTGAATTAAGCTCATCGATTCGTTTATGTTTTTAAAAACTTTTTCGTTCGTGTCACTTTTTTCCGTCTAACTAATTTTCTGTAATCTACGCAGTACCGAATTTCGAAGATATCTATTCTTTTTATACATTTGGATGGCAGAAATTCATCGCACAAATATCGGTAGATATATATAAAAAAAAAAAACGCCCATTAGAGATTTAAGCGTCGCGATTTGTTTGTGTATTATACTATATCGAATGTTTGAGGTATAGAAGAAAGAACAAATCTACATCATCATTCTCAAACAAAAACAATAAAACGATTAAGATGTAAATGTATGTACACTACGAGAAATATATGAAATGTAAATTTGTTTTCTTTAAAAAAAAAAAAAATTAAATTGGATATGGAAAAAGGAAATTTGAAGACAAATCACTTATTGCAAGTCAACAATCTTTTAGAGTCAGCAAAATTGAAGATCGGTAACGTGCTACTAAAACATAACTACAAACCACGTAATGTTGCAACATTTCAAGTAATACGTCACAACGATGAAAAATTACGCGCGAATAATAATATAATAAATAAACGGAACGATTCGGTCGTCAGATTGATTGAGAAATAACCTGGAGCTAATCGGTTGAAACAGACCCGTAGCCACACACAACTATCCAATATATATATATATATATATATATATATATATATATATATATATATATATATATATATATATATATTGATTTATAATATATATATATATATACACGAAATTAAAAAATAGCACGTATATACATATGAGCATATGTGTGTATACGTCAGACAACAAATATCTTGTTACTAAAGTTACAAAATACACAACGTATACATCTGCCGTTTTGTTATGACCAGCACATAACAAACAAGAGAATGTTCAAATATACATTGAGAAAGAAATAATCATAACAAAAATGCCATAATAATAACAACAATAATAATAATAATAATAATAATAGTGGTGTAGTAGTAGCAGTAGTAATGGTAGCAATAATAATAATAAGGTAATTGAACTACATTCGAAGCAGGTAGATATGTACAAAACCAAAATTACACACAGATATTGGTCACGATATTGTTTTGGTAATAATTATCCATCTTTTATACGAGGAAATTAAACCGTAGAGAAAAACATGTTTTTATATATATATATATATATATACATATACGTATATATGTATATGAGACAGGCGTTAAGTTTAACATAATAAAAAAAAAACAACAAATAACATTAAAATAAAACAATAACAAAAGAAGTTAAAACTACCCGACTTTTTTAAATGAAAAATCAAAAAAACTTTTCGGCTGTTAAGCCATTATCAAGTGAACATAGAAATAAAATATAAAAATACGTACAGTTTATACAAAAAATATATAACATGTAAAAATTCTTAAGCCTGTGTGATTCGTGTTGTTTACCACAATTCACTATCACATTATTTTATAAATGCTGTTTTTTCACTTTGTTAAGTTTTGTAAATTGTATATTAAATTATTTTTTTTTTTTACATTTTATACATTTTGTAGGTTGTATACATTTTAATGTTTTATTTTTTATATATCAATATACCTAGCGTATTTTCTCGTAGGGATAAATTCACACGGTTCAGTTCTTTGCAGGTGTTTTGATTAATAACTATTCATTTAGGAAAGTCATATACCTGTTTCTTTGTAAAATGGCCGCTCGTATTTGTAATAAGTAAATTCGGATGAATATATTTCGATCGTTCTAAGTCAAAAATTATAATAATAATCCAGCCGCTGTTCGCGCAGTGTTGCTCATTTTATTACGCTTATTTTAATTTCACATATATTATGCCATTTTATTATTATTATTATTATTATTATTATTATTATTATTATTATTAGTACTTTATTTTCTCAATTTTTGTTTACACTTTTTTTAACGTTTTTTTTTTTTTTTTATATTCGTTTATTCGTTTTTGATCCGTAATTCATTTTTATTCGATATTTCTTCTATTTTAAAATGTACCGGGAGTATTGTTTTGAAATTAAAACAAATTTAATTCGATGATGATGATGATGGTGATTATTATTAATATTATTGTTTGTTATTATTAGTACAACTAATTATTTGATGAATATCGGATAGAAGTCGGTCAATTTGTATCGTTAATATCTGGTTACATAATATATGGTAAAAAAATACTTTGTATATTATTTCCTTAAACATGGACTATCTATCAAGGGCATGTCTTCGTAATTAGGAAAACGTGGGACACGATGTCAGAGCATATATATGTACATATATTTACAATGTATCCCCGTATTCGGATATATCTATTCGTTTATTACGCGTATACCTATATATGTATGAGAATTTTTCCTACGCGTATGCGTGCAGAGTTGAATGTGATATTATATTGTGAATTTGAAGCTTCATACGAGGAGACATTAGGCTATTAAGTCGATCGTAACCGATGTAGTAAAATTAAATACAATTAATGCGGAAGTCTGCTGTTCGCGCAAATGTACTCCTAATTAGAAGTAATAAGCGTAATTCATTTTTATCTATAAAATAAATCAAACTGAAATGTAATACGATTTTCGTATGGATTTTAAAAGAAATAAATCGAATTGAAGTGAATTATTATTTATTTATCAACAAACATTCTCACGTGTTTATTACGATATGTTGTCATAATAACAGAACGACAGACGCATGTGTTGTTGTGGTATCATCTCATTACGAGATACTGGAATCAATTTATATATATATATATATATATATATATATATACATATATACATATATATATATATATATATATATATATATATATATATATATATATATATATATATATATATATATATATATATATTAGATTACAGGACAATCAGGAAAACTGAGTACTTGGAATGTAGAATACGGACAGATGAATCTATAAAACTAGATAATATAGCATTAAGGAAGACCGTTAAATTCAAATACCTCGGGTCAAATATTACCTCAGAGAGGGAGACATAAAATGCGACATATAATCCCGGATCCAAATAGCGTGGATGAAATGGAAGCAATTAACTGGGATACTCTGCGACAAAAGGATTCCGATACATCTTAAAGGGAAGATTTATAAAACAATTATTAGATCTGCTATGTTATATAGAGTTGAATGCTGGTCGACGACTGCAAAAATGAAACAAAAGCTGTACGTGGCTGAAATGAAAATGCTACGCTGGTCACTCGGCTACATACGCTTTGACCATGTCAAAAATAATGACATAAGGGAGCGTAATAGGCTTTGCACCTGTACAGTAGAAATTGCGGGAAGCGCGCCTCCGATGGTATGGTCATATCACGAGGAAAGATGACAGAAGCCCAGTAAAGACGTTAATGGAGTACGACCCCGGATGAAAGCGGCCACGAGGTCGACCAAGAAGACGATGAATAGACTCTGTCAACAACGACATGGTGGAAGTTGGTGCCAATATAGAGGACGTCAAGGATCGCAAGAAATGGAGAAGAACGTGTTATCAAGCAGACCCTTAACGGAATTCGACAATAAAGGAAGAGAAATATAGATTAGAACCGCCGCACAAAATGGTACGAGTTAGTGTTTTCATTTTGATTCATTTTAACCGTGAAATAAAAATACCTTTCATCAGTCAGATAGGCGTAAAGTGGATTTGATACTAAACCAAGTTAGAAGTATTGACGTAAATTACCACTTGACGAAACCTAAACCTCTTCAAAATTTGCAGAAGTTAATTAAACAATCATCGCAAATTATCCCGATTACGATGTAACCTATACACTCCCAATTTTTTAAATATATTCGGAACGAACATATTTAACACAAGAGTACGTCGTAATATATAATACAGAAAAACATTATAATTATATATATATATATATATATATATATATATATATATATATATATATATATATATATATATTTATATATATATATATATATATATATATATATATATATATATATATATATATATATTTATATATATATATATATATATATATATATATATATTATATATTGTCTGTTATCGTAAACGCACTTGTGCGACATCACATATTTATTATGATTATTATATTATTATATTGTTATATTGTTATCGTTATTATATTATTATATTGTTATATTGTTATCGTTATTATATTATTATTATTATTATTATTGCTACTAGAATTTTATTATTATTATTATTATTATTATTAATACGAGAAAGAAAGGAACTGAAGTGTAAAATTATATAAGTAATTATATTATATAGTTTACCGACATTTGCTTTTTTACTCGGTGAACTCGTCGTCTGTCCGGATGGGATGCCACGTGGGATGGCCCGCGACCGATAAATAAATAAAAAAAGAAAACAACGCGGTTTTTCCGGAAAATAAAATTTATTGAATTTTTAACCAAATAAAAAAATTACGATTTTAAAAAGATTTTCGTTCACCTATATTTAACTATTCGCGGAGAGGCCGCAACTTTCTCTTAGTTATTCGACACTTAGAAGAATGGAAGGAATGACTCTAACTTAGGCGATCGACCTGCACCGACAATCCATTGTAGTGCGAGAGTTGAGAGTAGAGTGATCACCTAAATATCTTCCACAGTCTGTCTAGCCCTCTAGAGCGCTAGTGGCGCTCTAGTTCTCTTATTAGTATTGTTATTACTTTTTCTCAATTTATTTTCGGCAAAATACCGATTTCTTTGTATTTCTAGATATTTCAACTTCTCCTCGTTAATGGATTTTCTATAAAAAAACTGATGCATTGATTAACGGGGAAGTTCCGTCATTTCTTATATTCTAAGTTTTTATTTATTTTATATATCACGTTCACGTTATCACGTTATGCCCATATCGACCCACTGCTGGGTGTAGGCATATCCCAGACGTTTCCAACGACTCCGGGGCTCTGTGTCACTCGGATCCAATTGATTCCTGCATGTTTGGCAATGTCGTCTCGCCACCGTGTTGTTGGTCTGCCCCTTTTCCTTTTCGAATACAGTGGACACCATTATATTTCTTAAATTTGTTATTTCTATTTTACGGTGAACATAGCCCTAATATCATTGAAATCTCTACATTCTACACTGTTCAACTTTACGTAAATATCCGATTAATCTCATTTGAATTGAAGCGATATTGTAAGTTGTATGTGTAAAAAAAAAAAAGAATACTAATAAATTACAAAAGAAAATATTAGCTAGAAAAACAAAATGAAACCATACGCTACATCCAGTTCTAATTAGGTTCGTTATTATTATTTATTTAAAGATATAAAAATTTTTAACATCGAAATTACTAATTCGAATTATTATACGAATATATAATTATAACGAACACAGTTTAACCATCACGTAAAATCGAACGATATATTCCATGATACATTTCAAATAAATACTTCAGAAATTCAAATAACCAATTAATCGCGCTCCTTAAAATTCTAGAACGGGAAAACCGCGGTTATTATCTTTTCAAAAGTAGACAGCTGATATTTACTAGACAGTATTGCACCTCCAGATATAAAAAGGAACGTTACTGCATATATAAAGAGGACGAGGCAAGTTCGAGACACCCTCGACAGTTTACGCACAGACAAGGTGCGATAATTCCGCAGAGTAAATAGTCCCAGCCCGAGGAATAAACGATGGGAATACAACGAGATCGTGGTGCAACTACTTGAATGTAAATTCGCTGGTATTAGATGCACAATGAAGAATGTCATTGACGCGTACAAGAGTACCTTAAAACTGATGGAATACTGGTCCGTGAAGATTTAATATAAATTAACTTAATCTAGTATTAATTTAATCTTGTTTTAATTTAATTTTAATTTAATCTAGTTTTAATTTCGTCGTGTTATAATAAAAAAAAATTTATATCACGCGCTAAACTAAATTATATGTTCTGGTATATTGATTAAAATTTGCAACATTTTGGTCTAAAATTTCTTTCTTCGTTAAAAAAGGAAACAATAAAGAAGGACCTTATTTTAAACGATGTATAATTCCTAATAAAACTTCCTAGTAAAAATTCGTGAACGCATCATAGTAAGTTTAAGAAAAAAAAATTAAAAATACGGTTTTTAAACAGGCCAATTTTTTTTTTTTATAATCTCAGGAGTAATGTATTATCGTAAATTTACAAAAGGAAAAAAACCAAGAATAACAACAATATAGATAATAAAAATTATTCTTACGATAAACGAACAATAGTATAGATAACGGAAATTATGACGATAATAAAGGACTTACGTAAGTCGGATAATTATTAAAATATAATAATAATAATAATAATAATAATATAAAAAAATAATCTTATTTGTCTTTTAACGTACTTGAAGGAAAAATATGCTCTAATAACGACCATCAGCAAAGTCAACAATCGAAACGTGGACATAAAACTACGGGCATTTTAATCGTCTGAAAAATTTACATAACCTACAGTACAGCCTATACAATCGTTTATGTACCAAATACACCCGAGAAATGGACGCCGATTCTACTTGTAGTAAGAATAATCCCAGCCACGAATTATTAGCTATAGGAATTTTTTTAAAGCTATTAACCGAAAATATCGTTTAGACGAAAAATGAAAACATAATAAAGCTTATTGCGTGATAAATTCCCCTGAGACCTCTTTAAAAAACCTGCTATGTTTATAAAAAATTTAAAAAAAAAAATTTAAAAATCATTTACACTATATATATATATATATATATATATATATATATATATATATATATATATATATATATATATATATATATATAATAATATATAATACATATATTGAATGCACAAAATTTTATTTTCGTAATGCGCTTGCAATGGAATTTTGTAAACAACGTGATTCTTATAAAACTAAATAAATAAATAAATCTTTTGTCGAATAATTAAAATACAGTTAATAAACGTAATTTATAATTATATCGTGTATCAAAAATCGCCTTACCCCCGGCGGATAACTCGCAAGATTAATTAATTAATGTAAGTAACAAAAACCAAAAAAAATGTACAACTATTATACAAAGGGGGAGAAAAAGGAAAAACCCCGAGCAAACAAACGAAGCGAGCGTAATATTAGATAACGTCGAAACTAACGATTAAACGAAAATAATGTAACATTAAAATTAATAATTCGTGCAATAAACGAATAGCCGAAATAAATTATGTTTAATTATGTTTATATTTTGTATACGTAAACATTAGCTGCCTGGAATCGTAATTACCTAGATAAACTCATTATCATTTATACAATAATCATCGAAAAATGTACGCTGTATATTAAGAATGTATTCCTTATTAACATGAGATCAGAATATTATGCATATAATCCATATTTAGTATACACCTAAGGCACATATTCGAAATGAGCTGCAATTGATTATAACTAGCATTCGATACACCCAAAACAAGACAAGCGTAAGTAAATAACCGGACGTATCAGTGTTTTATAAATAATAAGTTTATTGCGCGTATTGAGGAATGATAATTAAACATTGGATATATATGGAACGAATGAATTTATTATAGTCTTCGTATTAATAAAGTTGATATGTTTTTAACGAAGAAATAACATCTAAATACCGAGTGCGAACCAGTTAATGTTGTTTCCCGACACCGTCAGATGATTTGGCAATTTTTGTCGTCTGCGTGTAAATAAAATTATTCGTTTTTCCATGCGTCGCGATACTGGATTTTCTAATAATACATGAGAGTACGTGATATGCCGATTTGAAGTCTGTTCTGGATAGTGGCCGGTCTATATGCACTACAAAAAATAGTCGCATCGTTTGCATAGAGCGTCACTTACGCATTTAGCACTGCCGGGAATATATCTTGGGACCGTTTCTTTTCACATTAAGTATAACGTGAAAAGAAAAGGTCGCAACACCCTTCCGGAACACCTTCTAAACACGTTTTAACTGAAGAGACCGAATCTCACTAAGAGTTACATAAAAAGTTCTAAATCACTACTAATTAATTTCATTAAATGAGGAAATTTACATTTAATCATTTCGTATAAAATGCCCGCGTGCCGTGTAATATCAAATGATTTAAAAGCGTCAAAAAACACCGTACCAGTGTGTTTATTAGGATTAAAATTAGGTGCCACAAACTGGGCTACTCCGGATATTTGATGAGCCGTACAAAAATTTTAACGAAAACTGTGCGCATTAGAAACAATACTGTTAGCACGGGAGTGTTTCCTTAATTCGATTAGAATAAATTTTTTTGTGACGACCTTGCTTAAGTTGTTAAGTAAACTAATTGTGGCCGAATGTTGCAAATCTGAGAACTGTCCTTCCCTGGTTTAGGAAGAGCAATAACTTTTAAGGTTTTCCAGCAGCGCGGAAAATAGCTGAATTTAAGCACGCAGTTTAATACATTGATAAATTCTACGATAGTCTTTAACGGAAGCTTCTTAATTACAATAAAGACGAAATTTTATCACAAGATTAAGAACTATAAATATGTGATCGAGCTAAACTTTTTAACGTACACCGAGATATGTATCAAGAAAAAAAAATGAAATTACTAAAATTTTATGAGGTGTACTCGAGGTGTCCGGAGTCTAAAATTTCGATATTTATATGGTCAATATTAAATTATTTAACGATTACATGTACGTATAAAATTTCATCCAAGCTGTTAGAACCCCGTTTTCAAGATGGTACACATGTATGCACAAGAATTGCTTGTGATGTAGCATATATGTATGTATGTAGCAAGTTTATATATATATATATATATATATATATATATATATATATATATATATATATATATATATATATATATATACATAGAGAGAGAGAGCGACCCAGAGAAGACGGACGGTTTTGTTTTTTAAATAGCGCAGTTGGTAACATTGCTACAACGCAAACCGTGTGCTCCGTCCGCGTTTTTTTTTTGTTCAGTTTCGATTATCATGGTATCCTATAACGAGGAGAACACGCGTTGTACGTGGAACATTATTTTCGGCGTGAATCGACGACGACAGTGCAAAGAGAATTTCGAAAAAAATTCAAAGTTACGCGGTGTAAACCTGTACCATCTCGCAATTCAGTTATAACTGGGTTGAAAACTTTTTAGAGACAGCTTCTTCAACGGATAAAAAACGTCCTGGACAAAAGGTTCGTACCCGTGGAGTCTTATTTTTTCACTGGTACCGTCAACGGAACGCGCTTTATCGAGATGATAAACTCGTTTTTGCTTCCATCACTTCTTCGTCGTCGTTGTCGTCTGAGGGGCCGTACATGGTTTCAACAAGATAATGCGACGTGTCACTGTTCGGAAGAAACGCTCGCAGTACTCAAAGAAGCGTTTGATAACCGCATATTGTCTTCGATCGCTCGCCAGACTTGACAGCTTCAGATTTTTTTGCAGGTATAGCTTAACAGCCGCGTTTACAAAACACGTCCGCAAGATGTGAACGACCTGAACTCTGGAATTTCTGATGAAATTTTAAAAATTAAGCGACCTATGCTCGAAAAAGTCTTTGAAAATGTTGTAAAAAGACTGAATGAATATATTCTTGCGAATAACAGTCATCTGAACGATATTATGTTTCACAAATGATTGTAAACTAATCGTTTTCAAGTTTTTAAATAAAATTTCATTCAAAAGTTTTGGTCGCGTAGTTTTGAGTTATTTTTTTTAAAAAAGAACCGTCCGTCTGCCCGTTTTAGTTGGATCAACAGTTCATCCCCACACACACATACACATACACATACACATAATTATTAATAAACTTAACCGGAACAACGGATAAAACAATAGATACATACATATATATTCGAAATTAAACGTTACTGTCCTTTAAAATGACAACGTACAACATTAAACCGACGTCCTCAGTGCTATATCTGAATTAAATGGTATGTTATATTATTTTATTTAATAACAGTTATTCCTCTATGTAAATTTGTAAGTCACAAGCCTATACAGTAATTTATTACTATGATATAAGTTTATATCGAGATTCATTATAATTTAATGTATAATATTTTATAAATCACAAAACTCGTTAAATGATTTCTTGGTGAAATACTATGTATTTTTCATCCCTTTTCCATCACATATTATGTTATTATAATGATGGACCTCTATATTTACATGTATATTTTTCTCTTTTTTCAACAGTGGGAGGGGGTTTTTTAGTGGGTAAAAATCCCACACGCTGATTTCTTTGGAATCCAGCAGCACTTGCTGAATGCATGTGCTGCTCTCAAAAATATATTTGGTACTTATAAATATATCGGCGTCTTTTGAAGATTTTTCCTCCTCACGCTTCAAAAAAAAAAAAAAAAAAAAAAAATGGTAAACCGAATTTTTCATGAAAATATAGGAAAATTGATCGATTAATAATTGATTGATTAATTAATTTTTTATCGTATACACCGGTCGTTGAAACAATCGCGGATAATTGTACGATCGCTTCTCTCTCTCTCTCTCTCTCTCGACATAATAGAAAACGATATATCGCGTTATCGTGTAATGATATCTGAACAGTTTACTATAAATAATCACCTCTTTAAATGACACTTGACAAACGATAAGGCAAATCGTGTTTATTAATTGCTTCGCAAATAAAAAGGCACTACTAACTCTAACTCGTTGAGAATATAATTATAACACGTAATGTAGTCGATAATTAATATAAAAGTATCAACAATAATTAAGCAACATATTTGCCGCCGCACGATATAGTGCCAAATAATAATAATGATAATAATAATTCGTTTATCGAAATATAATCTTTTTCGAAATGATATTTTCTCTTTTATATCAAATGTTGTTTACTATATATAATCACCGTACCTCATTTAAATATAACTTACATAAATGTAGACTTAAATAATACAGCTATAATGGACAATACCGAATAAAGTAGCATCTTATTTTTCAGGAGTTTTCACTCAGAAATTAGACGATGCTATTATTATTATTATTATTATTATTATTATTATTATTATTATTTAAATTTATGTGCCATATACTAATGGCTAGAGGCACAGACGAAAATAAGTATTAAATTAAATGATACAATCCAGTATCATGTAGGAAGACGATGAGTCTAAATAGCGTAGGAACGTTGTGACCGAGCAGTAACTGTAATGAAGATGAAGTCCACGATATTTAACTGAATTCGTCTGCGATATATCTGATTAAATAATTTCTACATGATTCTATCGATCCGAATCAATAAGTTTAATTAATTCTGCGCGGACTCCGTCCGACACGCAACTTTATCTATTTTTAATTGATCCACTTTTTTTCTTTTTAACACGGTTTCCAATATTTCAGGACCTCCTATCAATCTTCCTTACAACTCACCTTTGTATTCGATTCGGGGCGTCGTTTTATAGTTGGGTAATGTAAACTTTTCGTATCTCTATTTGTTCATCTTTCTTTATGATTACATTATTGCACGTATTCAAAAGTTTGCTGAACTCCTTTTGACGTTCCGTATATATATATTACATCTGAATTTTACAGCAAGTAACGTAGCTAAAGTAGAATTGGACAGGACGTACAGGTAGAAGAAAGGACAATATACGAACTAAATGAACAATAGAGTTAACACCCGGAAAAAGATGAATCTCGAGCAAGCAATACATCAGGTTAGAAATAATAAGCACAAATTAGACCGAATGAAATTATAATTTATATATATATAACCGAAATAAATAAAAATAATGCATAATACTTGAACGATTAATTATTTACTTGAATTATTCCACGTTCGGAGACAATTCGAAGGACTCGCAATGTATGATAATATTTAACCCTTTCAGACAGCCATAACGTTCGCTATGAACTTTTATTATAACTATAATAATGTGTAGGACGTTTAGTTGATATACAACGATGTTTCAATTATAAAAATATTTAAGCAATGCGTTAATAATTATCTAAATTCATCTAAAGAGAAAGTGTCTAATTACTGAGTAGTTTTTTATTACTTCATATAAACTAAATTTGATAATTTTACATCTGAACGTGATAGTGGTTGACATTAAGCGGCAATATTGTCCATTGAAATTTTCAAAATTCCACGGATTATAATATTACCCTTCGATACGGAAACATTTATCACGCTTAAAACTTTTTTTTCTTTACATTTGCAAGAATTTTTTACTGACAGTTGCATGATGATGATTATTGTTATTAGGTTCACAACAGACAAGTAGCTGAGATGAATTGTCCCGGGTCCCGGTTGTTAGGAACCCCAAAAATATAAAGAGTTAAAATCCCCTTATCCCGGTGTTTTTAGTTAGGAGCTTAAATGTAAATTCATTGTTTATCTACTCATCTTCTGGGGGGTTTTTTTTGTATGTTTTTTTATACGCGCATATGCGTTACATTCAAGGATTCCGTCAATCTACTCAGCTGGCCAACAAGGTCCTACAAATTAATACACGTCTCTATACTTTATTCGTTCAAAAAATACAACACTATTACTAACGAATTCGAGAGATACATAGTTACATATCTTACAAACAATAATAAATTTCAAAAATATTACATTGTGTCTTTAGAGGCGTAAATAATTCGAATGTAACAAAAACCAGCGAATTATTCACTATTTGAAAGGCCCTCCATCTTCCCCGAGCCGGCATACTCAACTTGAGACCAGTCCCCTTATGTCCATACCGCCGACCCATGCCTTCCAAAGACCTAGACAACTTTCCAGCCAGATGATCTGGTGGAGCAATTGAGACGTTGTTGATGAGCTGTGAACTGTCCAAACTAATCACCTACCATTGTCTCGGGTGCGAAAACCGAGCTGGTAATCAACGACAATTGTCATTCAACGCTAAAACTGCCTCCCAACCAAGAAGCACAAGTGCGACTTGTCGGGCACTGGATGATTATCCCGGGTGATGAGTTTGCGGCCCTGTGCTTCTGTACAGTGCAAACTTCATCTCCACTTTCAAGTGCGATCCTATAAAGGAAGCACAAGAGATGCCGATTGACCAGGTAAATTTCTGACGGGAGAAATCTGTCAAGCTCTCCGCCAGCAAACGAGTAATTTGGTGATACCGTCTGAAGACAATTTCCCTGATTGAATTTGTTCGACGACAAGTACCTTCAGGCGTATCTGCTTGTGCGTTCAACAAGTGGCTGATCGTACACGTTCCGGCTCCACAGACACACTGACGAGGCTTTTCCCTGAGAGAGAAACGTTGCTCGTAGCATGCAAATGGACCGTGGCGTATTCCGAAACATGTCAACGCCCTAAAGGGCACAAACCATTCGTATTTTTATCGATCAAAATTACACTCGGTAGTAGAGGCTTGACAGCACCGTCATATTCCATCTAAGACTCTTGACGTGAACTTTATTACGCAGGGACCTGCTCGTTTTGCAGCCCTTTGTAAAGGCGTTTTCTGTAACCGACTTGGTAAACTTACTTAATATAGACGCGCAAACTAAGCTGCTGACTTTATATGCTCTCGGGCCTCGAACCGTTATCCTCTCCCGGTCATCAAGAGTTATACCCACACTTACCGATGAATCATTATCATGTAAGCAGAATACATCTCTCTGCCAGGTGGTAACCCTTGCGTTATACCGTAATGCGAACATAACAGCGCGACAATATGTAAAATTGGAAGATGCGCTCGCCGTTATAAAGTTAATAATCTCAAACAATACACCAGAAGCAACAACATTATAATCAGTAACGTTCCTACTTCGCTAGACGAGGACATTGTAAACATTGTTAAAAAAGTCGGCGAGTTAAATAAGGTTGTAATAACAGAGTCCGACATCGATTGCTTTCATAGGCTGAGGAAAACTCCAAAACAGGTATTTCCTAAGATAGTAGTTAGATTTTGCCGCAGGACTATCCGAGATCAGTTGTTGCGTAGTAAACGATGATTGCAGCAAGCAGATTAAAAAAAAAAAAAAAATTGCCAGTAACGTGTCTATATTAACGAGCACTTAACCAGCGAAAATGCCATGCTGGCGACGGCGGCAAAGAAACTGAGAAATCATGGTTTTAAATTCGTCTGATTAAGAAATGAGGAAATTTTTGTCCGAATGCACGAGAGCTCGAGTGTCACAATAATCCGAACAACAGTGCAAGTTCTTGGCCTCATGGAAGGCGGTGTTATTAATCAAAGCGATAGCGGTTTATGGCTAAGCTTGTGTTTTACTTATATATATTTAAATTTAATGAAAATGAAATTAGCATGCTTGGCGTGTATTTGTGAGTTTACTTGTGTTTGATTAGCTCATCAATTCATAGATATTATATATATATATATATATATATATATATATATATATATATATATATATATATGTATACATATGTGCGTGTGTTTGTTTGTACATGTGTCTTTCTCTAAATGAATATAATTCGATTATTAACTCATAATGTGACTAGCCTTCGAAGACATTACGATGAGTTTTTAATTTTGTTAAACGAGCAAAACTATCAATATGATTATATGATAATCACAAAATCTTGGTTATATAGTGACGAAGTTGATCGATATACAATTCCCGGTTATACGATAAAGTCGCAGTGTAGAGAGGGTAAAAGGTCGGGGGAGTAGTGATTTATGTTAAAGATAACGTACCTTATACTAGCATAAATGTACAAGTATTATCCGCTAACTTATGTATACATTTCAGTTGTAGGTAATGATAAACATTTTTCTTTGACTGGTATTTATCGATTCTGCGATTCACCTCATTCATTATTTCTAAACGATCTAAATAAAATTATCTAAATTTCGGATAAAATAACTTATATAACGGGTGATATAAATTTGTTAGACTGTGAAAAAAGTAGCTCATATCTAAATGAAATGTATTCAAACGGATTTCAGCGTTGTAAATAAGGCAACTTACAAAGAATATAGGATTGACTTGTTGTTTAACGTTTTTGCACGAGGATTTAGTAAGAACGATAATAATATAAATATTAAGTACGAATTAGTAGATGTCCCCGATTTTCAAAACATCTTGGGGTAAGCGTTGAGCTGATTTTAGATTTAAAAGTTAAACATGTAAATTGTAAAAAATTTTATCGGTTTAATAAACTTTTATTAAAAAAAAAAAAACTTAATCTATTTCGATTTATCAGCTTTATAATATAGTCGCGCATCGATAAATGAAAAATCCGAGTGGTTTGTTAAAAACACAACACATATCGTCGATATTTGTAATTTAGAAGTTATGCCAAAGAAATCATCTAGAAGAAGAACAAAATGGATAACAAATGAAATAATGCAACTCGTAAGAGAAAAACAATTGCTACATATGTTCGTCAAACTCTTCCCTCATGACGTTAACGTCAATGATAAATACACACGAATAACGAAGGAAGTGCAAAATGGTACACGAAGAGCTAAAAATGACTACTATACTAATATTTTAAATAGCTGTAGTCAAAACCAAGGGAAGTATTTGATCGGTAGTTAAAAGTTTTATGGGTAAACAAGAAAACTTTACAGAATATATAGAAGGGAATAATTTTAAAATACTGGTAAATGGGGATGAGAGTAAAGTGGCGCAATGCTTTAATACATATTTTAAACAGAGTGTAGAAAATTTAATAAATAGCCATACCTCGAATGAACAATTTGCAAATAATGCCTCATTAGCCGTGAATATAAACTCGTTTGCATTCTTCGGACTAACCTGTGACGATATAAAGAGAGCAATTTTATCGTCACCGAATAAAACTTCATTTGGCTCTGATAAAATCGCATTGCCTTTGATAAAGGAAAACATTAACTTCTTCATCGAACCGCTGACATATTTGTTTAACGAGTCAGTTACATCGGGACAGTTTCCAGAAGTTCTGAAATTAGGGGTGAGATCATGCCAGTATACAAAAGTGGAAGTAAATCTACTATTGAAAATTATAGACCTATAGTGTCTACTATCTCAAAAATATTCGAAAAATGTATTCTAAAACTAATGTTAAAATTTTTTGCAGAAAAATCTCTACTTCAGCCCAAATCAGTATGGCTTTACACCGGGACGATATGATGCACTCTTCGAGCATATATCGTACATTACGGATAATTTAGAGCATGTTATTGCGGTGTACACACATAGATTTATGTAAAGCCTTTGATACAGTGAATCATGAAATTTTGTTGAAGAAGTTACACGCGTGCGATTGAGAGGGATCATTTTAGAATGGTTAATTTATAACCGAAGTATGCGAAAAGTACGGTAAAGTGATTACGCAAAATTACGGTGTGCCACAAGGCAGTACACTTGGACCATACCTATTTTTGATATATGCAAATGATCTGTGTAATTTATCTTTAGAAGGTAGAATTGTTAGTTACGCCGATGATACGGTCTTGTCAGTTAGTTCCAGGTATCCAGATGTCTTACAAAGACAGGCTGATATTGGAAATGTGTTCCAATGCTTGCAACATAATCGACTAATTTTAAATGTTAACACGACAATACCAAAACCAAACCTTATTTCAAAATATGGAAATAATAAAATTAAGGGGTGGGTCCAAAATTACTAGGATATTTGAAACGATATATCTCGGAATAATGCTCGATAGTAAAACAAATTGGAACTTTCATTTATTATTTTTAGCATGTAAAATAAGAAAACTAAATTATCGTGTTTACTATTTAGTTCAGTATTTCTCTAAATTTCAATTGTTGCACCTATATTTATCATTTTACAGGTCTGTTCTTATATACGGTATAGTTCGTAGGAGTGGAGCCCGGAATTATCATGTCCAAACGCTTCAAAATACAGTATTACATATTATCGATAATGGCGATAATAGCCAAAAGGGAAAATCAACCTTTTTGAATGTTAGGAGGAAACTATACAAATTGCAATTACTCAGCTTCGTAATAAAAAATACGGCCACATTTAATATTTCAAAACGAGTTGGTAAAACAAGGCGCATAAGTGTAGAGAGCAGGCAGTGGTTCCTCGCTATAATCACTCCTGAATGCAGGCAGGTTATAATGGTGCTATATTACATAATTATTTACCAGTAACAGTTTAAAGTGATCTCAAAAATTTTAAGCGACAACGAAAAAAAATTTTGGTGGACTACATTGTTGGAATTAGTTGGCGAATTAAAAAAAAAAAATAATAATAGAAAATGGAAATTTAGCATTTGTTTATTCAAATATGCGTATTCTATAATGATGGGGCTGTTAGAGTGGGTATATTATAGATGTTTAGCGTGCTCGGTAGGGATTGACGTATGTGTGCGTTGATGCGATGTAGATGTTCGGCCGCAGTATAATATGAAGGAAAAAAAGCATGCTAATTTTTATGATCGTATACATACATATGTCAAAGTACGGGTGAGTATTAGCGTGCTTATCGCGTCGTCAGATCGTTGCAAATATTTAATGAACAAATGGAAACTGTCGGAAACGGAGCTGTGCAGCTGTGGCGAGATCCAAACGACGTCGCACAATATCAATTCGCGTAAAGTAAATAACTTTAATAAAGGACTGGTTGGGCTACATTCACTAGAGGAAGGCGCAGAAGACTGACTGTCGAACGTAAATTTATAATGCAGGATATCTCTAAATAAGCGCGTAATTGATACGATAATAAGAAAAAAATCGTGCTTTATGTAAAGAAATAATTTATTTTGTTTACTCTGATTTTTATTTATCGCTATTATTTATCATTAATTATATTATACGTATTTATTGTTTTAATTATTTGCGGTACAGAATTTGGTTGTTAATAAAATGTGTATGTAATTAACTCAGCGATTTGGAAAATTATTTATATGTTAGTCTGATGCACGCGCAATTTTGCCCATAGCCTAGTTTAGAGAATGGCATGTATTTTGTTTATATATATATGTAAGAAGTTTTGCTTTATTTTATATTTATCGTGTGCTGTTCTCCGAATAAAGTTTAATTTGATTTTATTTAATTATTATTATTATATCGTCCTGTTCAGTTCGACGATACGTCATTTAATCATTTTCAGAAAAATAATTCGCGAAAACGATGTATATATATATATATATATATATATATATATCTTACCTTTCCTGTAAAATTTGTCAGCGTCTCCTTCGGGTTTCTGTTTTTCTTCCAATTTTACAGCTTCTTTGGCCAATTTTACGGAGCTACGAATTAACTCCATACTTTCAGAGGCCGTTAAACATAAGTGTCGCTGAAAACCATCGACGCTGGCCTGGTAAGAGTTTGTAATTAGAATTTCTGATCCCGCTAATAACGATAATAAAGATAATTATAACAACTAAAAATTAATAGGCGAAACAATTTATAACAAAAAAAAAAAAATATATATCGATATATCAAAAAAAAATATTTCGATAAAACAAATGCGACGAACGATTCCCTTCGTTTGTTTGATTTAACCGTTTCAGTCATACATTATACAATTTTGATACAAAATTGTAAATTTTTAAGGGGGTGTTTATTGTACAATACTGCTTCCTAGGTAAACTGTAGGCAATGTTCAAAATTGAAACCTTTCACGTCAACCAGAAAATAACAACATAATGGACATAGTGACTGAAAGGATTAAAATCAAGGTGTTTTTGTTGCTGCCGAGACCGAATTAAGTTATCAATATTAACGCAACGGCGTTATATTTACGTAAAGAAAAATGATGAAAGAGTCAAATAATATAATCGTTAATATGAAAACAGTTCACCAAATGAACTATTGAATAAAATATAGTTCATCGAATAAACTCTGAATAAAATATAGTTCATCAAATAAATATTGAATAAGATAGGCGTCGGAGTATCTTTTTTTGTACGTATCTATGCGAGTGTTACTGCTTTATCATTAAATAGTACGGGTCGCTATCGAATTTGAAAAAACCGATTTGTGCCAAAAGAAATCGATTTTCTTCGTATAAGCTTGGTAGATTTCAATGAAAGATATTATAATTTCGTGGACAAATTATATATTGTAGTTATATAAATCTATATTAATGTAAGAACTAAACTATTGAAAAGCAAATAAATTATTGCAAGTACCGCTGTCGGATGTTTCGCAGACAGACGAGAAACAAATACGTCACTTAACGGTAAAAGTTTAAGTAAATGAATGTTCAATATAACACGACAACCAATCGAAATCTGAAGGTATCATCATCATCAATCAGAGGTTTTGGAAATGGTAAATGAAAAAAGTAAATTAATGGAAACAATACAACAAAGACCAGGAAGGCTTTTAGGACACACACACACACACACACACACACACACACACACACACACACACACACACACACACACACACACACTGCGGCATAACCTGTTAATGACGGACAATCGAAGGAAAATTAGAAAGAAGAAGAAAAAGGGGAATACCTAGGATAACATGAATAGATCAAGTTAAAAGAAAGAATGCACATAACGTGTGTAAGAACATAGCAGGTAACAAGAATGGAAGAACAAGATTGGCTAGCTACAACGGCAAGAGCATGCTCTTAAATATTGATGATGATAATGATATATATATATATATATATATATATATATATATATATAACTATATATACAAACAGATAAATAAGAGTTATTCGATAATAGTGATTTTAGTATCGATAAGCATATATATATATATATATACATCTAATATGGGTCCTGTTATTGACAATAGAGTGATGCGACACGTAGGTGTGTATCCTCGAGAAGAAACAACAAATTACGAAGCCATGTTGTATTGCTACCGAATCACGAGAATTGAAAATCGATTTAGGATTAAAGATGATCTTGATTGAAATTTATTTTCCTGTCGGATTCTGTGTGGACATAGTAATTGCGGAGAGTATATCCGACTGTTGTCGGTGTTATAGTTCCGACAGTGATACGGTTGAACATTTTCTTGTTGAATGTTCGTATACCGCTGATATACGCGAAACAAGTATATTTTCGGGTTCGGTAATAAATAATATATACGTAATTAATAACTGTATAGGATTAAATTCAGATGAAGTCATTTAAACATCACGTTAATATTGCTATATACTACGCGTTATAGATAATTTTTAAGTGTATTGCTGCGACTAGACTTTTTTGTATGGCGGTTTATAAACAATAAATAAATATAGGTCTCATGAAATAACAACTTAAATTTCAATTCTATCAGAGGCGGAAGTTAAGCTCTAGCCAACTCAGTCCGAACAATTGATCGCGGTAAATCGACAACAGCTCGCTATAAAAATAAAATAATCGGATTAGACAACTCCCGTTATTAGCTCCTGAAGGATTTATCGTTTGATCGATCATCTCTATAAATCTTCGCATTAGCAAACATAAATTAGCGTGACGTCCTTTAACAACTGTCGAGATGACGAGACTATTTTATATAGGTAAACACATATATGTACATTACAATATATATATATATAGATACATAAGATAGCTTGTGCAGATGCTATACGTATTTAGTATCAAAGTTATTACGACGCATTAATAAAGTAATATGACTAATTTGAAAGAAATTCTGTCTTTATAAATAACGACGAATTGGTGACACCTTAGTTTCAGGCCCGGATTAATGCTTTCAAAGACCCGGGGCTAATTACTTATCAGGGGCCTAAGGGAAAAACCATAAATCCAAAGAAGACTGTAAACTCTAACACGTCAAACCCACATAACTCGACTCGTCATTATTTCAAACATCGTGAATTAAAACGTAGAACTTTTTTCATTTTAATTATTCAAAACACTATAAATTAAAAGTAAATAATGTAATTATTACTTACGCTCATTTTTGACATTTCTTTTAATATAAGTAATGTACTCGAGATAATTAATTTATAATATTTCTTTCCACGCTTAGCAAAAAAAAAGTTAAAATTTTTATTATTTTTTTTTTTTTTAATCAGGCAACCCTTTCGTGAGTTGGAATCTATGGGTATTTTTGAGTTCACAGTTTCAGTTCAACAGCGACGTTAGTTTAAAGTGTTGGAGTTTACGGTTTTTGAATTAATGACGAGTTGGGTTTATGTCGGTTTAACGATGTTGAGATTATTACGGGCATGTGGGGTTTAACGTTTTCAGGGTATATAATAGCTCTTTCGGATTTTTTCGATTTCATTTATATTTCGCGACTATGCAAAAAAGTTTCTCAGCCAGATGGGACCTCGTTTGCATTGGGCCCGGGGCTGTAGCCCCTGTTAAACCGGGCGTGCTTAGTTTAGTATTCGACGAATCTCGTATAGAGTTATAAATTCGTGTGCACACACATACAACTAGTACGTAAATAATAATCAACGATAATGAATTAAATATGATATCGTTATACTTACATCGTATATAATCGCGATGTGTATTAATCACGGCTGTCGGATTTTCCATTAAAAATCTGGTACACCATAACGGATGATTATTACACTCGCGTTCGCTTATATCCAAATGAAAAATGATTTGCGTAGAAAATCCTCCGTCCAATAATCGAACACGGTGAACGTCCATATTAATTAATAGCTATTGAACTTTTCCAGATGTTTTTTAAGTTTCCAAACCGTCTTCTTGTATAAACTACTATCAGCCGTCGCTGCTGCTGTTGTTGTTGTTGCTTTACACGTTGGTGATGATTCCTGCTAAGAATTAAAACACATAGTGATAATAAAAATTCTAACGAAATAATGTTAAAAATATAATAATAAACAAAATAATAATAATAATATACAAAATAATAATTATAATTATAATTATAATCGCATTCAAATTAAATTTATTTACAATAATATTACACGGAATGTTTAAATAAATAAATGTACGCATATACAAGGTACATGTATACTTGTATCGACATATAAAAAAAAATCGTATAAAATCAAAATGCCCATTCAAGCCTACATACACACACACACACATACAAACATGTACACATATATATAAGATAGCGCCGCGCATCAGTAATAAGGTGTACGTGCACAGTATCATATTCGAATAATAATATTTCATTACTAATAATAATATTAACATTAATGTCAATAATAATAACAATATTGTAATATTGTGATTATTAAATAATAACATTAATAATAAACACTATTATAATAATTATTATAATAATAACAAATAATAACAACAGTAATAATAAACTACGTTAATAGTAATAATTAATAATAAACAATTATTAACAATAAAATAAATTAATCAGCAATATAATCAATTAAATTATAATCATATAACGGTAATAGTAATAATCATCATCATCATCATCACCGTTATGATAATCATACCAGAATACGATTACGAAAATTGCAAGCACATCAGTTACATCATTCCATGTTGCAATAATACCGTGCAATTATATTTATATAATTTTATACTATACATAGGATTAAGATTGATAAAACACATCGATAACGGGTAACCTGTATCCTTACAATGAAGTTATTATCAGTTCGAAGTTTTATATGTTTAAATGATTACACACAAACATATATATATATATATATATATATATATATATATATATATATATATATATATATATATATATGCATATGTGTACATTTATAAACACAATAAGACGAAATGTGTGCATGGAAAACAAGTTTTAACATTATATATAAGATATTACGCTATATATATATATATATAAATGACGTTTCTTAGCGATAAATGAATGACAATAGTAATGCATTTACAAACCGGATTATTATTATCATTATCATCTTAATGTCTAACTAATTATGCGGTTACAGAAATTACTTTTTCACATGCCACACTGTTCAAGAAACAAACACAAAGGGAATTAAACACAACAATTCGAAGTTTCGTTGTAGCGACAGTATATTAGTAGTAGTCATACTATACTAGTACTAGTAGCAGTAATAGTAACAGAAAATAAAATAAACTGCGATACCAGTAACATATACTTTAAAGAATTATGTAGAAAAACATAGACTAAAGATGATATATTTTGCTTTAATAAAATCTAGACTTAGATATGGCATTCAAGCATGGGGATTAACCAGGAAGACCTATTTTAAGAAAATAGCAAGGCCACAAAATAAATGTTTAAGGCTAATTACTGGAGAAGAAGATAAAACGATGAATGAGTTATTAGATGCGGGTGCACTTTATTTATTAGTGAAAATGTAGGACTATTTTATAAATGAAAAAAATGACGAAAAACCAGTTGAAAGAAAACATGTCAACAAAATACTCTTTGAGGAAACAAATAAAATATAAGATACCAGTATCAGGAACTAAGTACAACGAGTAGACGACAGATAAATATATTATAATCCCAAAATATGCCAGACATTTTAAAAGAATCCAATTTAAAAACTAAAAAAAAAAAAAAAATGAAAAAGTTGTAAATAAGATTATTATAAAAAATAGTTTCAGTTAATTAAATTTATAAAAACAATAAAAATCAAAATTACTATAATAATAATGATGCTAGCGATGAAAATAAAAATAATTCATTAAAATTAAGTTTCATCGTAATTATAAATATAAATTAGTTATATGCAGAGGAGATTAAACACAGCGGCTGCTATAAACGTCAATGCTATAATAAATATAAAATAAGATGTGGGAGTGGAAACAATTGCGAACAAGTGCGCGTAATTCTGTTTTTAACTATGAATAACAAGTACATAGATAGTAAGAAATCAATTGTAATTTTATTTTATAAGTAAATCTGTCGACAAGCAAAATGCTTGACAGAACAATTGTAAAACGTTAATCATAAGCGTATGCACGCTAATTAAACTGATTAATAGTTACTTAACTAATCGATCATTTTATACCATTATAAATAATGCGAAATCAAGTAGCAAATCCTGTTCTGCCGGCGTGCCTCAAGGTAGCGTGCTGGGGCCATTCTTATTTACATTTTTCATGCATGATTTCCCGCATATAAATAACATCGAGGTTGCCTTATACGCTGATGACAACAGCGTTGTACCGCAGTTCCTACAGGCCAAGTACTATCAGCAATAGGTTACAATCCGGTGTTGATCGTGTAATTAAGTATTTTTCTAAATTTGCTCTTAATCCTTCCAAAACGAAAGCAATTTTCTTCACTCGTCGAAGACCGTTTTTACCAGACTTCACCATGTCAGTGGCGTTGATATAGAATGGTCTGACCAGATACGCTATCTCGGTGTCATTTTAGACAAGAGAGACTAACCTTTTCCAAGCATATTGACCATGCATTATTGAAGACAGAGCAATCTGTTCAATTTACCCCATTTTCAAACGTAAATCTCACTTAAATATTAATAATAAACTAATAATCTACAAATCAATTATTAGGCCTATTTAAACATATTCTTGTCCAGTTTGGTCTTCAGTCTCAAATGCTAGTATAGACTGCAATTAGTCCAAAATCGATGTCTTAGATGTATCCTCAATGTCCCCGTATACACTAAAATTTCATATACTGCAGATACCATAAAGACTATATCCTCAAACTATCCCAAAAATTTTTTCTCAGTTGTAGTGTGCACCGTAATAATTTACTTCCGGCAATAGGAAATTACGATTCCATATGGAACTAAGTATTAGATATACTAAGTATAAGCATCGACGCATCAAACATAATGTATTATTCTCATAACGTTATAATTTGTTTGCTTTCGTTTCCAATACTTATAAATGATATTATTCGTTATATAATTAAACTTATTATTTTTCAAATTACCGCTTTTCATTTGTGATGGTTTTTTGTCTGACCATCGATACTATTTTCATCTTGTATATTTATTATTTACCAGTTTATATTATTACATAAATGGAGAGGGCATTTGTTCCATTTATTAAATATTATTATAACTTTTTAATATAATGCCAAATATACGCGTTTTACGTTTACGTTTACGTTTACTATATAAAAAATAAAAATAGTGATAACAAAAAAAAAAAAAAAAAACTGAAAATAAAAAGTTGGTTGATGGATGAAACGGTGGTAAAGAAAATAATAAATAATAACTCGAAATAAAGAAAAACTGGAAAAGGGCATTGTATAAACAAAATTCACGGGGGATAGTGTAATTCAATATATACCAAGTTATGATAATTATTACATAATAAATGAATTCGTCGACAAGCAAATGCTTGACGGAACACAATTGAGAAATGTTAATTATAAAGCGTGTTTGTGTTACTATATAATTGTGCATGTACTATTTAGAAAAAAAAAAGTAAGAAAATATGTAGATAGAAAAATACGAGCAACATTATCATCGATGTACATGTTAAAAAAAACATGACAGTCAAAAAAACCTTAGAAATGATTACGCGCTAATACATTCGAGATTAAGACACGGTGTACAGGCTTTTTGTTTGGCAAATAAATCTTATATAATCCGCATTGAAAGTTACCGAAAAAGCTCTTACAGTTAGCGACTAGAAAAGATTATTCTACGTTATATAGAACTTCATAAGGAATGAAGTGGGCTGGATATAAAAGATTTATGCTTAACGACCAGAATATCTTAAAAAACAAAAAACAGCGAGCATAGAGATAAAGAAGACAGTAATAAAATATGACTTAAGAAATGCGCTAAAGTTTTAAATACAAATACCTAGAACTAGGAATAAAAATCAAACAGATAAATATATATATATATATATATTAGCAACAAAAAAATTTAGAAGCAAGTTTACGCGATTTTAACATAATTCAAAAATAATAATAATAAAATTACAAAAGAAAAAGATGAAATACAGGTGCCACATGGTTGTTCAACAGTATAAACCAGATAAAGATCATCAGTATAGAAATGAGATTACACTTAGCACCAATCACACTGCAAAAGTTCTCAACACCTCGGTGGACTGAGGAGTACAGAGCATCTCTGTTGGGTAAATTGACGACAATATATATGTATATATGTATATATATATATATATATATATATATATATATCTTCTTCTTCTGTGTCAACTAGCTTAATGACTTAATGAGTATTCAGTCCGCTGTCATTCTATCTTTGTGCTTATGCCTGATGCTATGAGTAGATATAAAATTGCAGTGTCTGCACTTAAATTACGGGCCTCTATTAGTTACTTTGTGATTGATTTTCATTAGTTCCCGTTTAATGTAACTTTTTCCCGGATGCCGTTGATATAGTTCATCCCTAATTTCTTCATATCATCCGCAATAACGTCTTTATATGTTAATTTTGGGCGTCCAAATGGTCTTTTTCCGTTGTTTAAAACTCCGTAGAACAGTCTTTTTGGAATGCGTTCATCATCCATACGGATCACATATCTCACCCATCTAGACCCCGTTTATCTACTAAAAACTGTTCTATTGAACAGCACCCCGTTGTATTCGATATGTACTTGTTGGTGTTTACATTTTTCCAAGTGACGTGAAGTATTTTCCCAAGAAATCCGAAACGGCATGCTATCCTTCCTTCATTATTGACATGCTTCCCATCATTATTGGCACGCTTCCACTTTATACAGTATGATCGGTATCATCACCGATTTATAAACCGATATCTTAATTATAGTTATTGAATTCTTGTTAATAAATAATCGGCGAGTTTGCTACATGCTGCAGTTACATATGCGAGAAGAAATTTCGCAATCGATAATTGCTTCCTTGTTGACAAAACTGCCAAGGTATTTAAAAGAATCGACCGTGATTAACTCGAAATCAGGTAGTTCACCATTTAACTGTATGCCTTCCCGGACTGACATCATTGTACGTATCCGCTAACTTCGTTATCGTATGTTGAAGTTCGTCTGCTTTCTCGTTAAAAATTACGCAATCATCTTGCTTTGTATTTAGTTAAATCGTGCAGGCCTCCGTTAAAACGAAATTTAATATGGACCCGCGCGTTCGTAATTCTGCGCTTAAATTGTTGATGAATCACGCTCATGTAAAAGTTGAACAGCGTCGGGTACCCATGCTTGTTTTAAGTCTCTGTGTTTATGTCAAATTCTTCTGTACGTCCGTTATCACATAAAATACTAGCCGTCGTTCGGCTGTGAAGCGGTTTTATTCATTGCAACAGAGTTGATGAATATCCATCAGACAGATCCATAAAGCTTCCCTATTAACAGGGTGGAATGTTTTCTTTACGTCTACAGAGGTCGTATACAGTGTGGACGATTGTTTTCGAAACTTCTCCATCAGTATCCTTAGGGTAAAAATCGTGTCAACTACGCTGAATGCAATGGCTTAATCAATAAAAATATTCCTTGCCCGCGAATTGCTATCAGCGATCAATCTAGAGCATCGATGATGGCCGCTGTTAATTAAAAGTTGTAACCAGTTTTTAACCAAGTTTTAATTAATATCTAGCAGTTTGTTTCGCGCACTTGAAAAAAAAAATGTTGATAGTGAATTACCTGGACGTATGATAAGAAATGACGTCAATCAGAGAATAAAAATATTTACCTGTCCGGAGAACTGACGTATGCTTCACGATGAATTGAAACTTTTTATTTAAAATCTATCGATCTACTTATTCAGCGTAGAGATTATAAAAAATTAAAAAAAAAAAAAATGTTAGAACACATTTTATTATCAGTTTCTCTGAAACCGAAAGTAATAATTCATTGGCCGAATCTACGATTTGTGAAATTACAAAAATGCGGCTTATGAGTAAAATTGCTCATCATGATTTTCCATTTGAAAAGAACATTGAAGAATACGAACCGAATGATAAAAACAGTTGACGACATTCAACAGATTTACAATAAATGTAAAACGATTAGTGATGTAGGAAACCGCGAGATAAATGCAATAATTGAAAAAAACACAAGTAGAACTTCTTTTATCACCCTCGGAACGAGGCCTAATTGAATGAACGGATATCGGAAATTCCATTACTGCTTTTTTTTTTTTTAACGGGGGTGCCTTTACAGCCTACCCAACGTGATACTGTGGGGACTATCTATATCTTAATCAAGCATGCTGACTTCTCTAAAAACGTCGCTATATGGGGGAACAATTGCAGATTATCCAGATGTAAAAGGGACGATACATTATACGGAGGTGTAATACTCGAAGAACGCAACAAGATAAGGTAAAGCTCCGAGCGCAACGGTGCTACAGCAGAACATTCAAAAAAGACATGATCGGGGCTGCAGACTACCTGTTCAGAGTGGAGGGGACAGAACGGACTTTCTCTAAGCTGCATACGGAAAAGACGGTCAGGCAACAAATGATGTCCAAATCGCAATCTGCTGATGAGTACAATTTTCTTACGACTAATCTTTTTAAAAAGATAGAACCACGGGAGTTTGGGAAGAGACGGCTGGAGGTGATAGTAATAAGTCAGAGGTGATTGACTAATGCTCTTAGTGTACATTACTATGCTCTAGCTGAATAAAGTGAATGATATCTTTGTGAGTTATTAAGCAGACCTCTACACCACTAGACGACGCGTCTTTAGCCAATGAGTCAACAAATTCGTTGTCTGGAATACCTCTTTGACCCGGTATCCACAAGAAAGACACAGATATTCCCACACGTTCCAAATTATTAAGTTTTAGCAAAACTAAACCAATTAATGTATCTGACACGCTACGTTTATTGTCTACAGCCCACGCTTTTGGAATCGGTAATAATAAGGTAATTTCCGCAAAGATTTAAGTCCGGTAGAATTGACAAGGCTTGTAGTACTGCTACACATTCTGCAGTAAATACTGAACATTCTTGGCATAATTTGTACACGTTACTAATATTGAGAGCTGGAATGAACACTGCTGCTCCCGTTCGTCGAGTTGACTTTGATCCATCCGTGTAGGGTGCGTAGGGGAAACATTTCTGAGATAATACTATTGAAAGTGGCACGGATTAGTGTAGGAGGATACAGACTACAGTTTTCAGGGAAAAAGGATGAATTTTGTTTGTTGAAGAAGTAAAAATACGGTACGATAAATTGAAAAGGAGCTTGCATGCACGTGAGACGTGCACGAAACTCCTCCAACCTTGTTATAACGGAACAGAGCAGGGGCATTTTTCTATTTGAAAAACGCCAGTTAGAATGGATATGACTGAACATGTTAAACAAAGGGAAGCGATCATTATTCATTCTACGTATCAACAGTTTCAGGGCTAAATAACTCCGTCTAAGTTGTAATGGTGGAACTTTCCACTCTGACATTAGTGCTGATACCGGAGTGCTTTTAACACCACCAATACACAGCCTAATGCATTCATTTTGCACACGATCCAACTTGCCTAACAATACTGTTGACGCGGTTCCATAGAACATGGAACCATATTCCAGTTTAGATCGGATTAGTGATTTGAAGAGTAGTAATAGAATAAAAGGGTCACCACCTCATCGTGTATTATGCAAAATACGTAAAAAATGTTAATAGTGCAATTGATAGCTGTTAATAGTTTATCAATATGTGGGCGCCATGTTAATCGGGAATCCAGAATAATTCCTAAATAGCGAAATGATGAGCAGAAAGAACAAATTACATATACAGTACTATACCAGATTGTAAATATAAATTAAGGGAAGAAATTAAAAAAAAAAACATATATATGTTTAATTGGATAACATTAATTTAATATAACACAGTGCAATATAGTACAATTACCCAGAAAAATTTCATCTACGTCAAATTGTTTACACTTTTTTTTTTTTTTTTTTTTTTTTTTTTAAAAAAAAGTAATTTTCTATTCTGTTTCTTCATAGCTCGAACTTCCTTTATGACAATGTTCGGTATTGTTTTTATCTGCGTAAAGTTCGCGCTCTTATCTTTCAAATCACTTGATTAACGTTGTTTCAGCTTCGGAATAATGGCTGATTGTCTAGTTTTGGTTGCATTCTGATTCTTCATCATTGTCGACAATTTCACACCATTATTAGACCGCCGAACATTACAATAAAATATCAAAATTTCAAAACTTTCATCTTGTTTATAACACTCTAACCAATCGATTACTTCCACAGTTGTTAGTTAAGCAGACATTGCGAAGCTTCGTGATTTTGTCAACACTAACAGTTCAGAACATTTTGTGTTTTTTTTTTTTTTAAATTTATAAAATAAAAATCAGTGTATGCACATTCGCACTTACACACACACCTTGTTGTTAAAATTTATTACATTCCATCAAGCAGTTGCTTAAATAAGATATTATAAAATAAATAATTAGATTATAAGACAAATTGTATATTTTGCACAGATTGAATGCGAGAGAAAGTGAATAAAAATACATATAAATCCGTCGACAAGCAACTGCTCGATGGAATGTAATAAATTTTAACAACAAGGTATGTGTGTGAGTGCGAATGTGCATACACTGATTTTTATTTTACAAATTTAAAAAAAAAAAAAAAAAAATGGTCTGAACTGTTAGTGTTGACAAAATCACGAAGTTTCGCAATGTCTGCTTAACTAACAACTGTGGAAGTAATCGATTGGTTAGAGTGTTATAAACAAGATGAAAGTTTAAGTAGTTGCTTGTCGACGGATTTATATGTATTTTTATTCACTTTCTCTCGCATTCAATCTGTGCAAAATATACAATTTGTCTTATAATATAATTATTTATTTTATAATATCTTATTTTAGTAATGTACAATTTGTCTTAGGAGCTAATTAATCTTATACTGTTCCTTCATTCACACACGCACACTTTCTTATACCTCAGTCACTCACGTGTACACTCACAATTACTCGCTCATACATTTATTCTTCTCTATTTAGTTTATCTCAGTTTGTAGTAGCGGGCAATCCTTTTGTTTTTCTATTTATCTCTTCGCCTTAAATTTTGTTCTTTTCCTTTCTTCGTCGATTTAATTTACTAATGCGCTATTTCATTAAATATTTTCGTCCTGTTGTAGTCTCACCTTCTTATCTTTTGTTTTAAGCAACCTAGTCTTTATTCATTAAATATTTCATCCGGTATTTAACAGTTTTGCCTACCTATCGGTTTGTGCTCCATATTTTGTTTTTATTCATTTTATATTTCAAGGTTTTCCTTATGCTATAATCTGGCAATACATTTTTTTCAACTCTCACGCACTTTTGTTTAGTCAAATATTCCCACAATTTCACAAATAAATATGCGCCTGTTATATTTAGTACATTTTCGTAAGTTCATTTAATGATTTCTCACTCGTTTTAGATATTAGTTTGAGGCATTTCCGTTGAAGCGTGTCAATTTTTTTCGCATACGACTTTTTTATTGCTATTCCCCATGCTCGCACTCCATATCTTAGTCTGGATTCAATTAAAGCATATTATTAACCGTACCGGCTGCACCGTTGACGGATAACAGAGAGTGACGATTAAAAGAAGTCTTAGTTGTACTAGAATTTTATATCACCAGCAGTGTGGTCGACAATTATAGTAACTATTTTTTATAGGCATGTTGCGAAAATTACTTTAACGACGTTGAAAACGCGTATATTTCAACACAAACAATTGCCTGTATACACATTGAAAGCATCATTGAATTTACCGCTATTATTTCAGCAAAACTGATATTCAAATTCAAATTCAAATTTATTTCAAATTAAAATACGAGATTACAAAGAAAATATATATAACGTGTAAATCCCGACTATGCGCATATTGCGCGAACGCCGGATTATACAAATAAATAAAGATAAATTTAACATCCGTTCCATCGCACTAAAAAAAACGTAACGCTATATAATTCAATGAAATAATACAGTTTCTTAAAACATTCTTTAAAAAAACAACGAAATCGATTTAGACATATATGAGTAAACACACACAAACACCCAGACACCGCCAATCAAATAAACTAAGTATTAAACTGTAATTACAAATCCGCAGAAATATACCTAACGCGCGAAAGTACAACATAGAAATATACACATAAATAAATATTAAAAGCCGTGTATACATAAAGGCATAACAGGAAATAACTCATAATCACATAATTAATAAAAAGTTGAAGTAGAACTTAATTTACAAATAAAAAAATTTAATTTACAAAATAAAATCATCGATCTAACAATTCCGATCGAATACTTTTAAACCAGTTAGCAACTTCAATTATTATATGAAAAGCTCGTTACCTATTTACACATTACAAATGCAACTAACTTACGCCGTCGTTCATAATTTTTAAGATCAATTTTTAGTTGACGCGGCAAACAGTTAAACAAAGTGGCACCTATATAAACAGCTTGGATTCGGGTATGAAATTTATTAAATTTAGGCAACTTTGCTAACTCGTGTGAGGATAACCTTGTTTTACCACCATGCAACTCAATAATGATACAAATAATAATTAAAACGAAGATACAGATAAGGATACACTGAATAATAATTTTAATAAATATTAGGTTCTGGAATGAGCTAAAGTAGATTGATTTATTAAAAAATCGGTAATACGAAATTAAGAGAAATTATTTAGAAGCCGATCTTAAAATGTTACATATTAATGATGAAATTAAAAGTAAAAGTATACAGTAATCGGTACGCTGAAAAATCATAATTAATTCTCAGTCGCAAAGTATCGATATTACGAAGAAAATTATTATTTCTTGAATGCACGCGTAAACGACACCATCGTGTATATATCGCTTGTACCATAGGCCGATAGCCTCCAGCACAGTGTTCATCGACGAATATATAGAGTATGTCCATTTCGAGGGGGACGAAATAACCGGTCAAACATATAAGAAAGATATATTGAAAAGTAATCTTACTGGTCGCCATTTAAAAGCAGCGAGTGATTGCTTAACAACTTTGGATTACAGCTGTACGGCTGATGACATTTTTAAAAAAATCGTTTAATCTATTTCCATCGTCTAAAGAAGAACAGAAATATGGAAAAAAAAATTACTCGCGTTGTGAACCTTCCGACACGTGATTTGCATTTTCTGCAGAATGTACTCGCGTCAAGTATCGACAGTCACGTTAACTGCGAACGATGCGGTACAATAATAGCTAAAACCGTCTGTATAGGAAAAAACATATTTCGATTGAATCACTCAGATATAGATACAAAAAAAAAAAAAAAAAAATTAAGCGATATACCAGTTCAATATCGCTAAAGAACAAACTCTTTATCATTCACCAGTAATTGTTAGTTTTAGAGAAACCAAATCTCTGAACATGTCGTTAACTATATGGCGTATTGTTACCGAAGTATAAATATTGTTACGTACAAAAGTTGTTCAATCGTCTACCTTTTGTAAACTGTCAATTTTTTATACATGTACTTTGTCGAATTACACCTTTCTCTGTTATATGCTTTTCCATTTCTAAAATAGATTTATTCTGGTTTCAACTTCTAACATTATTTTCTGTAACTTTTCGCGAAGTAAAGACGATTTCAGTTTGCGATTATAATGTTTAGAACGTTTCAAACCTGTTTATTATTTCTGGTACGATACTCACTTTGTTCATGTAGGTATTATATTCTCGATGTAATGTTTATTACAGAGTCTAGTCAACGATAACGGTATTATGAAGAATACTGCGAAAGTTGAAAAAAAAAACATTATGTAGAAAAACATTTTTGAAAATCATCATGAGATATCGTTTCAAAAAAATATGCGAAAATCTGTAATCAGCACAATGATATCACAAACGACGCTAATATTTTTAATTTAAAATTTCAGATAGAAGCTCGAACAAATATTATTGTTCAAATGAATGGGGAGAATGAACATAAGTTAAACGGATAAAAAAAAAGGTAACAAATTAACATAAATATTACCGTAGTTTCAGATTTTTTTTTTTTTATGAATCTCTCGGAAATGGACATAGATGCAAGCGTATACAGCAAAAATCTACACGAATGGAGCATAATTGTCATAAATCAAAAAATTCACACAAAATTATGGGATAATTTTTCATATGTTATACACCACGCTTTTGACGTGTTTCGTTTTACCAACATCGAAAGACGGAATGCATTTGTTAAAAGAACAAAAAAAAAGACGCCGTACACCCGGGGGAAAACCTGATGCCAAGAATAGAAAATCCCTATCTATTAATTAATTTTTACATCACTGTGCATCTTCATTCCGATAGATTTGGAATTTATTTTATAATTATTTTAACCGTCAGAACAGAAAACAAACAAAAAATTAATAGTCAAACGGAGCTAGAGAGATGAACTACGGCTTATTTTTTAAATATCTCTGGAATATAAGTAGGAGTAAGCGTGAATCGATACGAGTGGAAGCATAATTGGCCTAAAAAAGTTAATATCGACGTTTAAAAATAGACATAACTAACATTTTGAAGAATGTAAAATATAGTGATTTTTTTTCGAAAAAAAAAATGAACAACAAAAAAGAAGTTAAAATCACTAAAATTTTTCTCTATGAAAAATCACAAAGTTCTTCGGATGTTAAGTCATTATCAAGCGAGTACTTAGATAAAAAATATAAAATGAAAAAAATATTAATTCACGATTATAATTCACCAAAATCAGCAAAATGAAATAAAACAATCCGACAGTGAATGCAGTAAACAACACAATCAACGATCGGAAATATAAAATTTTGGCACAAATCATTTCGAAATCGAAATTCAAAACAGGGAGCTAGGTATCCCCGGCTCCACACTTGTTTTTGAAATATCTCGATAACGGGAATGGCACAAACAAAACCAATACAAACGAAGTGCGAACAATACACAAATTTTAAGGTCAAAATTCGGAATGGGGATGCTGACGAAAAAGACCTGTAGTATCCTAATAATGGCCGATCATATTAAGAAACTTGCCTTATTTTTAATAACCAACCTATAATGAGACAGTTAAAATTTGTCAAATGTCGTTAAATTCCGAAATCGATAATATAAATTTTACGAGATAAATAAAAAAAATCTATAATTACTTGTAAAACCCAAGTCAAACGATTATACATACATACATTATATATATAATATATATATATATATATTATAATGCCCTAATCACCGGTTTATAAAGAGTATTAGAGAATATATATATATATATATATGTATGTATGCATATAAGATTGATATACACATGCATATAAATATTCGAATCGATTTTATTCACTATTCTAAATAGTAATATTAATAACATTAGTAATAATTTCCTGGTATCATAAAACACTAATCCCATAAAAAAAAAACGAGATATTAACTGATAATCCGCTACATAAATTTGCATTTAAATAGAAATTACGCATTTAAATACAATTTCTTCATCGTTATCATCACGCCAGTCACTTCCATTACGCATATAATTTTCAAAAAAAATTCTGCCACATCGGTTAATCGTGACCATAATCGGCATTTCTCGCTTCTAAGATGAATAAAATAGATATTGTCTCTGCTCCCAGTGGATAGGAGGTAACTAATAAATAAACGTCCACATTAGTTTTTTGAATTATTTAAATCGTACCGTGACGAATGATATTTTATGGTAAACACGAGGATGAAGAATCTGCCGACCGCAAGGTAACGTACTGGGTGCGATGCTTTACCTCAAATATACCTGTATCAAATGATATAGCTGTTATTTGTTCCGACTCGTCTTTAGAAAATGTTGAGGTTAACTTACAATCAGCGGTTAATACACTATCAACATAGTTCAAACGATGACGTATAGAAATTAATGAGAAACAATCAACCCGTGTAATACAGATAAAAAAAAAATCCAATATCGAAAATATTCATATCAACGATGAGATAATTCCGTTTAAAAAATCAGTAAAATAACCAGTCCAATTGGATAGACAACTAACCTGGAAAAGTCGTGTAACAGTAAAACGAAATAAATTAAATATAAAATTTAAGAACACGCTTCGGCTTATCGGGAAGAAAATCCGAATTATCGTCGGAGAATATTGTCGTATAATCAAATTCTAAAACCTAAACGGGAGTATCGATGTAAACTTTGGGTAAGCAAAGTAATGTAGCGATAATATAACGCTTCTAAAATAAAGCATTAAGATCAATTTTTGAATTTTAAGCTACCAATTGCTTGATATTACACAATATTTATATGCGTATATATAATACAATTATGGCTAAAATGTTCTACTTCGAAATTTTCAAATACTCTACCACCACATGATTTTTTTACTATAGAATTTTTTATTAGATGGAAGCTAAATCGCGAAAATGACGTAATACCGTTGATATTGTTGTTCCACTCCATATACAAATATATCTTGCGTTTTTAATCAAATTCGAAAATTACTACTCACTTCATGCATATGTATGTATATAAATTAATCCCCTGATATTACGCTAAATTATATATATTTTCACCTACGCATACGTCCCGTAAACGTGTGATTATATTATATATGTATAGAGAGAGAGAGAGAGAGAAATAAAGAGAGAGTGAGTGAGAGAGGAGATCTGCCACAAAAGAGAGAGAACTGGGATAAATTCCCTCGGGCCTAAGATGAAAGAAATCTCCCAAAACCATTAAAAGTTAGTTTTTAGGGAGAAACCCATATATAAATGTATTTTTTTAGTATATATTTGAAGTATAATACAAAAGGGTAAAAATTACAGTTTGTTCACAGCCCATCCATTTAAGTTTATAGAAGACACGCGTCTCTTTCAGTCGGAATATTAAAAATTGTTTGTATTACGCTAATTACATGAAAATACCAGTATAATTTTGAACGACACGTTTTATTATATAATTATTTATATTTTTGGGAAATATGTACTTTCGTCTTTAGGTACATGGATATATATGCATAAATGTAATATATACATTTAATTTGTGTGTGTGTGTGTGTGTGTGTGCGAGTGAATGAGTGTGTGATAATAAGTATACCTTTCAAAGATAACAACAAAAAAGAGTAATAGATTTAACATTGGCTACTGTTAAAGTAGCAGATCTAGTTGAGTAATGGAAACTTAGTTACGAATTAAACGTTAGCTATCATTACTATGTTATCTTTTATATAAATATACCCATAGAACATGGGATAATGATATCAAAGTTATTAGCTACAGCAGGTTAACCATACATTTAAGAAAACACAACAACTTACCACACTGGAGTAAAAATTGTAATTAGCAACGATGAAATTGACAAAATAATCACACATTTGAAAACTAAAGGTGGCTTCAGGCGGAGACAAAATGTCCAATGGATTCATTAAAAAAATTTACAATCGATTCACGTGTGTTATTCCTAAGCGTATTAATGTAGTTATTGAATACAACTACTACCCTGCGATACGGAACTTGAGCAAAACCAAAGGCATTCGACAGCTTAGATATAAATAAGATTATTTTATTATTGCAAGATTTAATATTACTTGAATTAGGGTATGTACTCTAAAAAAAAAAAATTGTAGCGTAAGTACCACAAGGGTCTGTGTTAGGACACTTTTTTATGGAACATAGTGTTCTCCCAAATTTAAATAACGTAAAGATATTTACCTTCGTTGATGATACAGCCATAGTAATCTGAGACAAAAGTGAGGTTCCACTAGGAAAAAAATTATGCGAAGTCGCAATGAATAACTGATTATGGTCATTCAACTTGAGAATCAATGATTCGAAGTCAACAAAAAGTAAAAAGTTAAATTTATCTCAATATGGTTACATTCGATTTGTTAACACAAACTAAATACTTACAAGTATTAATTGACAAAAAATTTAAAATTTAATAACCACTTTAATTATATTATAACCGAAATCAGCAAATTTACGAGAGGATGACGTGTTTTCTACAACTTTCGCGTAATTCATACTTTCCTATTTCATGAATCGTCGCGAAAAAATCGGTAGTCGAGAAAAAGCAGAATGGTGCCTTTTTGAAATTTTCAGGTTCAGATTGAGATTTTTTACGCGGTTTTTCACATCTATACGATAGAGCTATGATAGAAAATCAGATCGGCGAAGACTAAATCGTTTAAAAACGTTTACATCGTGCGCAATAAATTCGACGGTAACATAGTATTCGTAATGGGCACACGTACAAATATGATACGAAAGTTTTAAACCGGTGTGTCTGACGTATGTTAGACAAAGACGGTAAATACACCTGTGTATATATATTTATAATAGCTACTGATCAGTGCATATTGAATATATATATATATATATATATGCTTGTAGAAACGGCTGACCAAAAATCGTTCACAGAATTTTTAAAAATCGAAAACGGAATTTTAAGATCGCGATTTCTGGCTACCAGTTAATCTAGATAAATGTACGTTATTACATTAATAATAGACCTCGACATCTACTTTCTTCTAACGTAAGCCCGAACTCCCTGTCTATCATATGACCCTTAAAAACGGCCTAAACCCGGTAAAACCTTTAACCCCCATTTTATCGATGGGTATTTTGTTTAAAAATACGACTGTAACGTTATAGCACGCGTATTTCAATACCGTACAACTTGTTGCATTTACAGAGGAGCAATACACTGCACCACCGCTTAGGCTTAATCAGTGTATTGCTCCTCTTTACAATACTCTATAGTTAACAATAATATAGTAACCACTTTTACACTCGTATTTGCGCGGGCTGTGCGTCAGTTTCACTCACAGTCATAGTATACATGTATTCCCTTATAACTTCTTATACTAGTTAATAATTAAAATTATAACTTAGGTATACTAGATGCATAAATGTACGAATTGTCCATAATGACACATACATACACACATACATATACAGAACTTAAACATTATATGCATAAATTCCTCACAAACACCCCGTACATATATGTACGCGTGCAGAAATACACTCGTTATACATATTACTGTAAACGTTTTATCACGGATTCACAACGCAAAAACTTCAGTGACCATGGAATTTCTTATGCATTACATTGAATGCGAATAATTGGAATTGTCGAGCAGTGTATTTGTCTTGTAGGTTAAAGTTATTTTTATTGTAAAATCTTAAATGGTCCATAGTGGGGCATACAAATAGTACATGGTTCGCAGTTTCTACTGCGCCGCATTCACACCTGTCATCATTACTTAACTTAAGAAGAAATAAAACAGACCCAAATTTTCCATGCCCCGTTAATAATTGGGTAGTGTAGAAATCAGGAGTAATTTTTATATTGTGTCTATTTAATATATTGGGGATTAGGCTGTGGGTGTGTCGGCCAGTATTATCTTGTTCCCATCTTTTTTGCCAAATTTCTAAGTAGTGTCGTTTTATAGCTTTCAGAGTATAGATATATTGAGTTCTGGTTTCACTGCGAGAGTTTAAGTTGAATTTTGAGATTATGGCGTTTGTTTCTTTTATTAACTGCTCATTAAGATATGGAAAGGAGTCCACGTTTTTTATGGCAAACATGACTGCCCTTCTGAGCATAAGAAGATTGACAGGAAGTACATTAGCAATAACTACAGATGAGCTGTGTGAAATTGTTTTATATCCCCTGCAAGCGTTTATTAGATATTTTCTTTGCATACCAAAAAATTTTTTTTTTACTGTTTTAACTTTTAGCCGGTTTAGTAGGACAGTGGAGCAGTACACTTAAATACTAGGGGGTGTTGAACACGGGGGTAAGAATACGCGTTAAAATTCCCGTTTCGTCAAACGCGCGAATCTCCGACAAACGTCATAACACTTTACGCGGAAAATTGCACCGGTTTCATCCCCATTTGTTATACAAGACATGATGGATTTTAAGGGTAGTCTTAGTCTAGATTTTTGGCGACAAAACGGACGAACATTTTTTATTAAAAACTTTCTTGGATCCGGTGTATATTCTTAATGTTATTAAGCTTGTTAGAGAAAAGGACAAATTGTTGATAGCATATATAAAAAACAAAATTAAAATATATAAGAATAATTACGAATATTTTAAGGGAAATATACAAAATTGTCAAAATTTTATTTTCAAATTATAATGACACAACAACAAAAAACGCGTCTATATTTTATTTTACTTTTTAATTCGATAAAATTTTAATAATAAATTAATATTTTATTAAAGAATTTATTCGTTTGTTGTAAACTGATTAAAATTAAATAAATTAGCTTAAAATATTTTATTATAAATTGGCGATAACGATTGGAACAATGCTATACATATATTCATATATATAAATTAATATTTTATCTGTTTTGTATATATATATTATATATATATACATATATATATATATATATATATATATATATATATATGTATATATGTATATACACGTATATATATACATACACACATATGGGCCCCAGATAAAACGGGTGTCCCAAAAATTCGTTTTTAGTCGGAAACACAAATTTAAATCCATTTTTTTTTTAATATATATTTGAAGTATAATACAAAGGGGTACAAATAACAGTTTGTTCATATCCCATCCATTTAAGTTTATGGAAAACACGTGATATTAGAAATAATTTGTATTGTCCGAATTACATTAAAATACACCAGTACAATTTTGAACGACACATTTTATTATATAATTATTTATATTTCTGGGAAATATGTACTTTCGTCTTTAGGTACATGGATATATATATATACATATCTGTAATATATACATGTAATATGCGTGTGTGTGTGTGTGTGTAAGTACATGTATAATATACGTATATGTATCTAAACACCCATAGTACATGTGTTATATTACATAAATATGTATATATATATATATATATATATATATATATATATATATATATATATATATATATATATATATATATGTAATATGGGTGAATTGCATGTGCATGTACGTATATATATATATATGCGTGCGTGAGTGTGTAATATATATATATATATATATATATATATATATATATATATATATATATATATATATATATATATATATATATATATATATATATATATATATATATATATATATATATATATATATATTATAAATAATTATTTCCTCTCAATTGTTTCGATTTTTAAGAATTATTTTCCTCATAGATGTTTATTATTATTACTGGAAGATGTTTATTATAATTATCATAAAATGTTTATTATGATTATCTGAAAAATGACGGTATTAGGAATGCTGACTCGTGGGAATTATTCCTTCGGCGGCGTCTGGCACCATTTTCGTCGTCAACGGTTTTTATCCGTGTAAGCGTATATATGTGTGTCTTATGCTCTTACACCCGTAACCGATCAAACACGTACTCTTCAACAGGAGTAGAGAGATTACGTAATCATAAACGAACTCTCTACCAACATGTAGGCAGTTCAAGTTCATTTTTTATAATAACTGCGTTTGTATTTACGGTATTGTTTTTTATCTTCTTTTTTATTTAAAAAAAAAAAAAAAAAAAAAAAAAAAAAAAAAATTTATATGTTTTCATATATTTTATAATTTTGTTTATATTTAAATTTTGCTAAATGTTGTAATCGTCCTTAATCCTTATTTTGATCGATTATTTGCTCGGAGTTTAAGTTAGGAGGATAAACTGGACGAAGTAATATTTGGATGGAACAAATATATTATCTCATTCCTTCTTCTAGCGAGGTAAATTAATTTAAGTGTGAAGGTCTCTAAATTTGTGTCCAAACCTCGGTCGTTATTTAAATTTTTTTTCGTTCTATAGTGGAAGAGGTTTGTAAAAATCCCATACGCTGCTTTTGATTCACATTTCAACGAGTACTTGTATGATCCGCGTTAATAAAAACTATGTTTTCCTAATATAACAGTGTCTTTTCGAAGATTTTCCCGCTTCAAAAATAATAAAAAAATAAAAAAAAAATGAAAAAAGTGAAAAAAGTCTATTTTTAGTGTGTTTTTTAACGAGTAAAACCTCCTCACTTCCGGAGAAGTTATACCCCTAATCAGGTTAAATTTACGCTATCAAACAAATAATATTTCAATGTAAACGCACGATTATACTCAATTCTAAGTTTCCTCCGGTTTTTAAGTTGACAGTTTTTTTTTTTTTGACAATAGGATGAGAAAAATTATGAAACAAAAAGTAATAACGACGATGAGGGAATTCCGACGTCGTTGATTTTCGACGATAGGTTACGTCCTTTTTACTAACAGATACTCACAACGAAGGTTTGTTTTTGGGTAACGATTGAAACTAGAAACTATAATAAATAAACAGGACAGTGTGTGACTTTCGTATTATGTGTTTATTAACGATGATGACGTTCAATAATTTCACAAGTGATACAATACATATATATATATATATATATATATATATATATATATATATATATTATATGTATGTATTAATATTCGGTGAATTCCGAGTATTACGTCCTGTGGCAATTATTTCGAAATTATCATTATCATTCGGTTTCTTCTATTTTCGTCCAAAGTTTTTTTAACGACAACCGACATTCTTCATCCTTTGTTATGCAACATAAGATATAAACTCGTTACTTCGAATATAGACGTCTGAAAAGGTATATAACAAACAAACAAAAAAATGAAATCATGTACCGGTCAAATTGACCCGTTGTCTGTTGTTAAGGTTCAAATAGTTTTCAAGTATCATTAAGTCGTAAATATTTCATTACACGAAGTAAATACGATTTCAGTTAAAATATTGAAATGATAACCAGATTATGTTAGGCCGCTTCTTTACATTCTTAAATATATAAAGTCCCATATGGACCTATGACCTACAGTTATGGGGCAGTGCCAGTAGGTCTAACAGAGCGAAGATCCAGGCCAGGCAAAATGTAATACTAAAAGCAATAGTCGATGCGTACCAGCTATTCTAGACATGACGATGCGCATCGAGATCTACAGAATCCATTCGTGAACGAAGAGATTCGAAGATAGGCAACTGCTCATAAAAAGAAGTTGGAGCGACATATTATCAACGTGTGGAAGCAATCCAATTGCTGGATACCGGACATGATGTCAGGCGTCTTAAACGGCGCCACCCAACGGATCTAATTGTATAATTATATAAAACCAATGATACCTTAAATGATTATGTCAAAGTTATGGTCGATGGGCCACTGACTTTAAACACATAGGCTTTACTAATAAAATTAAGTTTTTTGTTAGATTAAGCTACAGTTTGTAAAAGTTGATGCTTATTTAACTTAGTAGGTTAAGATTGCATCTTTATTTATTTAAAAAATTTTTAAAAATGTATATATATATATATATATATATAAAGTACGTTACTTTAATACAACATGCAATTTACTTCGGCTTCGTCCATTTATCACGTTAATTAAGCAATTTATTATTCTTATTAACTCTCCCCATCGCTAAAACGTGTTTTTTCTTTTATCTCGCCAATTACAGCGAACCTTTTCCCACACGCACGCTTGCATTCAAAGTCCTTACATTACCCCCACCTTTAAGAAAAATATATTTTTAAGGTATTAAAAAAAATCTTTTATCGATTTTATATGCATAATTTTAAATATTATATATATATATATATATATATATATATATATATATATATTTCAAATCGGTTTAACATATACATATTAGAGCATTGTGCCGCTCCAGAGCGAGTCACACAAATATGTTCGCTCTTTTAAGGGAGCGAAGCGCGCAAGCTCTTTTATTTCGAACGACCAGCTCTTTTGTAGCTCTTCGAGTTTTGCTCTTTGCGCGATGAATGAGCACAGTAAATATATTACAGTACTGTACCTTGCGAGTATAACACACAAACACATTACACAATCTACTTTTAGTGTGCTATATAAAAAAAAAAACATTCTGCATTCGCGAAAAAAAATTTTAGTGTGCGGAGTAAAAAGAGCGGAGCGCGCAAAAAATAGAGAGCGACACAACGTTAATACCTATTAATTTTGGTAATGTCAGATTCGGTTCTTTAAAACGACAATTCACTCGTTACTCGGTTTCATTTTAAATTCACAATGGAATAGTACTCTACTAGTCGGACGCATCTGAAATAAAACTAGGTGATGCGTCAACTTGAAAAAAAAATAAAAATTAACCGGATGAATAGTCATCCCATTGTTTCTCACATTTCGTACATTTCTCTTAAACAGCCGGTTAAATTCTTTTTGATACATAAATCACATTTTCCACAAAAACGGAGCAACGATTCTTAAAAATTATTTTGCAACATCCAGGATGATGATGATATTTCATTCCTGGGAATTACTGATGAAGGTCGCGAGATATCAAACGCAAACTTGAGGAACATTTTCCCCTTAGAATAACGACTAAGGAGTGTTTATTTAAATTAATGATTTTTCAGAACAGTAATAAAGAGTTAAAGGAAAAAATGTTAATAGAATGGTACTGGTCACGTTAAACGGATTGTTTTATTTGTAAGACAAGGAAAATAACCGGAATATTTCTGGGTGACCAGGAAAACGAACGAAATATGTCTTCTGCGCGCGTAGCTCTATAAAGTAATTTTAATTTCGTCCACTATTTTTATTACGTCTCTACAAGGTTACAGTTTATCAGTTTTTCGAAGGAAGAGGAGGAAGAGGAGGAGGAGGAGGAGTTTAAAATTGATCAAATTTATTTTGAAAATTTAATAGAATTTACTTTTCTTTTTATATAATGTCCGATTGGATTTATATCCTCAATTCATTTCGTACGAGGTTTTTCGCGTAAATTTTTTTTCTCGAAAAAACGAAATTTTCCAGACATAATAAAAAAGTTCATTTCTTTTCACGCCTAATTATTTTACCTAAGAAAGAAGGTAACAACGCACAAAGTGGGTAACTTCACCGAAACTGGACCTAAGAACTTACGACGGTAATATGCACCGAACTTCATTTGTGTGAAATATCTGTATAAAAAGTTCACTATGAAAACGATAAATTTATTCACGCAACAATTTTAGTTAACCATCACACTCATTACGTGTATTAACATTACTTTCGTTAGTTACGATATTTTGTACCGGAATATTATTATATATAAGCGAATTATTATACACCTCCCAATATTAATGTTTCAGATTCTTAAGTCTACAATTTACCACATTCGCAATTGTTGCGCTTCCACGTTTACATGAACCTGATAAACACAGAATTTATACATATATGCAAAATCACAAATAACACCACCACCTTCTTCAAATTCCTAAAGCACCGATAATGGAACCATCTTTCATTTGTAATTAGTCGTATAATTTTATTCCGAGCCATCTGATTAAAATGTTGCAACACACAAGTGTAACTGAAAAATCATAGGTCCACCAGATCGATAAACACGTCATTCATAAACTAAAATCTGAATGACGTCTGAATAACCAATACAGATAACGAATTTTCTAATTTTAATTTTGTCAATCTGGACATAATATAACTCTTCCGGATTAACCATACACCTCAGGTGTATGCCTATGTATTTAGCGTTTGTAGATACCGGAACCTGTTTATCATTAACGTAAACACACAGATGATTAAGTGCAGTATCTTCAATTTCTTAAAACATCGATCGAGCAATGGACCCAGTACAGCTGCCTGTATGCCATACAAATTGGTTCCAGATTCCCCAAGGGCCGTGTAGAACTTCATATATCTGATAGATATGGCCGCAACAATCAAAAACTTGAATAACAGTCCTTAGTGCAAGACCCGGACGAATGGCTATGCTACATCTAGAAATATTACTGAACAGTATTTCTTTTCCTCTAAATCATTACTAATTACTGACCACGCATGTTGAACTGTAGAATTTATATATATATATATATATAAAATTCTTTCCTATATGATTTACAATCTGGTATACTACTATATATGTAATTTATTCGTAATGTAACGCAGGCCCGGTCCCGAGAATGACGGATAAAAGAAGTTCTACTATATGTGCGCGCGCGCGCGTGCGTGTGTGCATATGTATGTGTGTATGTAAACATGTGCGTGTGTTTATGTAAATATGTGCGGATGTGTATATAAGTGTATGTGTAAGTATATGTGGGTACATGTGTGTATGTGTGCATATATATGTATGTGTATGCATACGTATGTGTATGTATATATATATATGTATGTGTATATATATGTATGTGTATGCATACGTATGTATGTATGTGTGTATGTATGTTTATGTATGTATATGAACAACAATAACGGCATTGTACTATAATATATAAGCCATTGACGCAATATTACGTATAAGTGTATTTACTTATTTAAGTAAATGTAAACAAATAAATGAATAAATAAATTTTGATTTGTTTCGATTATTCAGGATTAATATTGCCATTTACTATTAATAATATAATTATAATTATTAATTAGAAGTGACCGCAAGGAAGGTAAGAAAATAAATTTTAAAATAATAGCAGCCGCGAGGTACCGTTGAAAGTACGTTTTACCCGTGTGAACTTATTCGTTGACTAATCGAACCTAACTATTTCGCTAGGAACATTTCGTCGTGTCCTGGAACTTGTTGATTTTTTCACAGTATTTCGTATGATCCTACGGTCCACGTCGGAAAACCAAAGAGCCATAACGGATAATCACGTAACGAATAATCGTAAACGACTAACGACTACTTAAACGAGACCATTCACACCGTACGATAGTCGTTAACGATCTAATGGTCGTTCCTAGCAAAAGAACAGCTTCGTTGGAAACGCAAATAAACAGTGTTCAACGATTATCGAAAGTCATCTGGAGCAAAGCGTACCTTCTTAGATGGCTACGCATATAACGCCGATGAATTATACCGACGGAAATGATCCATTCCGTCTGATTATATACTTGCGCGCACAATCGCCATAACAGTTAATCGCCCGCTGTTCAAAGATCAATAATAAGAGAAACCGGTATTTATTTTAACTAATAATCATTTTTCCAAAACGTTAATTTCCAACAACGTGCACGTTACACTTATACGGCCTATCATAAAGAGGTGGCCAAGTAAAAATTAGCTCACCACACACGTACACACAGAAAGGCGAACTAGACGTGCGCGTGATAAATAAATAATACCACCGGTCATAAAGTATATTCGATTCACTACTTTAAAACCCGAACATAAACGAACAAACAAATGTAAAAATCATAAACATATATATATATATATATTAAGGTCGATTCACACTTAACAGCACAACACAGCAGTCCAAAATTGCTTAAAACGAGTGCATATGCACGTATGCACACTAAACAGGCACGTAAAGATAAAGAAAATATTTTTGCCTGGCTGGGTCTGTCGTTGCTTATCAGTTACTATTGGCCAATGTGAACAGACGCGGACCCAGCAATTCATTACTAGCATTACTGTAACCTACTACATTCAATTATTAAATTATTATTTTATTTTGTTATAATTAATAACCTATTACATTCGATTATTAAATTATTATTTTATTTTATTATAATTAACCTTAATTTATTTTTGCTTTAATCTTATATGCGTAAATTTGCGAAATATGAATGTAGAACTTGAATATGTTCGTGAGCGTAATGAAATCGATTTATCGAATTGTAAATACAGTGATACACGTTACACAAAGAAAAATATTAGGTGAAAATTGCACGAAAATTGAACTATCCTGATATACGTGTTACTTTTTGAAATGAATTAATTATGAGTAAAACTTATTATTTTTCGTTTATTAATAAAATTTATTCTGATATTTAAAAAGGGTAATAAAAATAATATAACAAGTGCGAAATATTCAATTTATATTATTTTATCTAGTCGACTGGGGCCTCTGATGAATATAAAATATATATATATATATATATATATATATATATATATATATATATATATATATGTAAATTTATCGCTAATGTGAAAAGATGTTTCGACTGCATTTCCTCCTTGCCGTGGTATTGAAGAAAGGTTGGTAGATGTTTCGAATTCGACTTCATTTTGTTCGTAATCGATGCTGTTTTTTTTTTTTGTTTTAAATATATCTAAATAATATTGCTCAAACATTTTAAACAAGCATAAAAAACAGATCAGATCATATGCAACATTATGTTTATAGTCATGTCATGTCTGTTACCGATGTTGATTACAGCGTAATTTTCTGTCTTTACTATTCGGTCGCGTCTTGACGTGTCTTGCTGCAGTGTGAATAGACCTTTTAACTTACAGCACACGCAACAATGCGTGTGTGCGTACGCACACACACACATATATATATATATATATATGTGTATATTACAATATATAAAAATTGATTGTATGTAGAAAACGAACAAGTTGTAGAATAAGTAATTAAACAAGATATTCAAATGGCCGGTTATTTCACGATGAAATTAAATACAATTTAGTAAAATACGTAAGCAAAAAAAAAACAAATTTTAAACACATACTAATACACACACTCGCACATACGAGCGAATATCATTAATGTTATATAAACACATATACGACTATAATTATACTACATTGCCTGTATATACGTGCATAATTACATGTATATTTGCATTAAATGTGTAATCTACCTAAGAAATTAAATACAAATATATTTACAAAATTAATATGCAAAATGTAATGCGATTTCTTGCGTTTAAATCTACTGCCTGGCGTATATAATAATAAAATTAATAATAAATCAAACTTATTTCGTAATAAAACGAAGAAAAATAATACGAACTTTAAAAATATTTAAAAAAAAAACAAGTAATAAAAAGTAGTTAAAATTACTAAAAGTGTTTTTTTTCCTTAATGAACAAACACAAAATTATGTATATATATATATATATATATATATATATATATATATATATATAATATTAACGAATTATTGCGAGTAAAAAGATTATTTAACATCTGACAGGTGAGGTGAACATTTAATAATTTTGACGATTATAAAAATATTTGCCCGGTCTATATTCGGATAACTGATGTACAAAGGGTGACACACGGTATAAGAAGTAATAGCCTGATAAATATTAAATCTATTAAATGTACATCAAATCTACACCTTACACCGTGTAAGGGTTAAATAAATTATAAATGGGCTTCATATTTTTGCGAGTAGTCTACACTGAAATTACACATACACTAATTATATATATATATTATATATTATATATATATATATATAAATATATATATATATATATATATATATATATATATATATATATATAAGTGCACGTGTAAGCAGAGACATATAACGTGCGTGTAGTTGTAAATTTGCGGCGTGGATAGGATAAGGAATAGTTTTAAAACAAGTAGGTTGTATGAATATAAAAATAGATATACATATATACACACTCTACACGTATAATATATATATATATATATATATATATATATATATATATACACGGGTTGATTGAAATTGTTATGATGAAATTTGCTTATCGCATTATAATAACGTGCTTTCACAAGCATAACGCGCTCGTGAAAAAAAAAAAACGTGAGTTGATAAGAGACCTAAGGTAAAATCACAATAAAATTATACGGGTATGGATTTCTGATAAAATTAATACGCACTTGTCACAATCTACTGTAAGACATTTCCTTACTGAAAAATGTACTTTACAGTAACTTTGAAGACAAACAAAAAAACATTAAACCCGGATCTGATGAAATGACTTATTCTGTTCTCAAAGATCACTTAGATTTCGCTTTGCAGATTTTATGTTATATTTTTAATCGTCTTTTTTTAAATATGCCTCAATTCTGGTCGGAATTTGTAGTAATTCCGATGAAAAAATCAAGATCGGATCGACCAGCAGCTGAATTAAAGCGTCCTATTTGCATCATGCATTAGAAAACTATCCGAATCTGTCCCAAGGAATCGGATATTGTTTGACGGTTGGATTTGAATTATTTGCTACCTGATCGCTGCTTCGGTTTTAGACCGAACAAAAGCTCCGTGGACTGTCTTGTATATTTAACAGCATGTTTCTTGGACAAGAAAAATTAAATTACCCGTTATCTACTTCCCAGCGCTCAAATGTAAAAAAAAAAAAAACGAAATCGGGTAATCGTCGCTGGCAAGACATATAAAAAATATGTACTGACGCCAGATTGAACCTAATTAATAATTATAGCTTAACAAAGGGTTTCTTTCTGATGGGCCATTTTGGATTCATACGTTTATTAAGTACTGTTATCGTCACGCAACAAACTATAGGTGTTAATTTATAGAAACGATGACAAGTAAAAAAAAAAATAATAATTACAATATACAAGGCAAGTGTAATTTTTTTTATTACCATTATTGTAAACCCACTCGTATATCGTCTATAACTGTAAACTATGTTCAATTGATTCTAACTAGAGATATTTCAGTTAGGTAAACCAGAACAATTTACAAATTTTGCTATCACTAACTAATCTGTTCCAGTTGCTGAATCACTTTTCAATTTAAACAAGAGTTGATAACTAGTCGATGTATTAGGAACGGTATCAGAAGAAATAAATGCTTTTCCATCGGAAAATGTAGCGGCATAAAAACATTCTTGGTCACAGGAAAGTCGCCTATATATATATATTAGATAAAACGCGTGGAAACCTAAGGCGCAACTGCGAAAACAGTAAACAATTTAGAGAACGCAAGTTCGTTACCTTGGAATTATTGCTAATATACGAGGATTCTAGTTAAGAGATCTGTTGAGAGTAGTAGTTTAACTTTTATAATAAACCAACAAGCCAGACTTTATCAAACATTTAGAAATATTGCATACAGATCTTTTCAGTTTCAAAGGAATTTTCAACGATACTAAGCTGATCATTGGTAAAAATCCTCCCGAGTAATATTATTCGACTGCGTGCATACGGAACTAATTTACAATCTTCGATAAAATAGGCAATAAAGAAGTCAAGGCGGTACGATGCGACACAGTGCGAATTTTTATCCGTTAAACATAAATATATCGGTAAGCGGAATTTAACTCCCATCTCTAACATACGACAGCCTTAAAAAAATGACAGATTGACGGAAACTACTGAAGTATCTCTATACCGTGAAGTTTTTGTGGTGATCTAACACTCACCTTCTAATCAAGGCTCTATAGAAGAATATAGTGTTACAAATCACAAACGTAGAATATCGACGTACGTCAGCGCTGACGTGAAGTGATTGTGGGCCAGCCATGCTAATTATTGTTAAAGTAATTCGTTTTGACACGACTAACGGACTCGTAAAAGGGTCGGTAGTTTTAGATAGGATTTTTATCGAAAGGCAAAATGATTTTCAAGAGCTTACATAGCTTACAGGTGTCCCCACATCAAGGAAGCGTTTCTGATTAATAAGGAAAAATAATGGTTCGACAAAATTAATCAATACACTCTCATCGCTGCAAGAAAACGATGAAAATATTATAACGATCATATATGTACGAACACCTCTGTGATAAATTCGCGAGTAAAATAAAGTCAATGTTCTAAAAACGTACACATTGTACCTACTAAAATGTAGTGAACTATATAAGATAAAATTATTATACACAACGGTTATCAGATCCGGGTTAACGTATATGCGTACCCGGTCTGATGTTCTGCGTCTAATAGCACCTGCAAACAATTGCAACTGGTGCAAAATCATTGTTGCAGAATCTCATTGAACGCTACGCGCTACACCAGAATGAATATATATATATATATATATATATATATATATATATATATATATATATATATATATATATATATATATATATATAATATCTTATTTGCATTCCCAACTAGGTCTCCCTGACATTATTTCATTTGTGAACAATATTGTCGAAAACATTTTATGATTATTACAACAACAACAAAAAATTAATTAAAGCTATTGGTAATTAACATCGTCCATTTTGATAATTAATTATATTATTATTAAGCATTTATATTATTTTAACTAGTTCATGTTGTTGTTTATAGTCTAGTGTCATACAATTTAGTTGATAAAACATAATTTAGTTTCCTTTTGTAGATTTTTTCTTCGGGGTTTTCCTACATAAATTAAGTTAATAATGTAATATATAAGTTATCAATTTTTATCAAGCGGCGTCCTGTATAACATTATTTGCGTTATTTAATTATAAGTTACAGCATTAAAAATATCGTATTAATTTAAGAATATTAAATATTTAATAAATATTTTTTTCTTTTTAACTTCTTCTGCGTAAGAGTGAAATCGTAACAATTATAACAAGGAACATTTATATAAAATGAAACAAAACGAGAAAAAATACTAAAAACAAATATACGCCTAAACAAGAGCAAAAATAAAACAAAAATTATCCCGACAGAATGCGCTCTATTTAATATCAGCACTAAACACTTTCCATTCTCTTTCACTGAAATATTTTCTGATGATCCTAACTGGTTATCCAAATTAATCACATTCACTAATCATTCCCAATTTATTATAAAATATAGCAACCTAACTTATATTTATCCGTGCCTCTAGCCGTTAGTAGCTGTTCGTGGCACGTACATTTAAGATATAAATAAAAAATAAAAAATAAACGACAAATACAATAAACAGAAAATACAGATAACGTTAGATAACGAAGTACTCGATAAAAGTTACGAACCTGCTAGAAAGGTTACGTCGTATTGTTTTCGATCTTCAGCCGAATCTAAAATATCAACAGCAGCGGCTTCCAGAAACACGTTGTTATTATTGGCTTCCGAGCGTTGCAAAACGAGAAATCGTAAGGTTGTTAATACAGAACCAGACGACGACACGCGAAAGTAATTGCAATAGCTGAACACAAGACAAGAAGAACTTCCGGCACACACGCTGCGTCGTCACAACGGTCTTAATCGAGCGAAAAATCGAAGGAATAAAATAAAACACGATATCTAGAATAAATGGAGTAAAAAATTATATATATAAAATAATAAAGCAAAAGACGTGCAAATAGATCAAGAATACAGCAGTAGGCCACGGAGTAACTACGACAATAAAAGCAAAAAGATTTTTAAAATAAAAGCTGCTGAAAAATGTAACCCGCAACAATAATACGCTTGCGTTCCTCAAATGGTTGACCGTGTGTATTTAAAAAAAAAAAAAAACGTAAAAACATTCACATTCAATTTAAACGCGATTTGTAACGAAAAACGAGATAACAATACGAACTGCAAAAATTTGAACAGCCAGTAACAAATTCATTTCAAACGATCGAAGAGCCAAATATATTCTAACGCGAAATATTTTCAACTACAAATAATACATAAATTACACGGTAAATAATTTTTATTTATTTTAAACTCTATTCACTAAAATAACCTTCGTATTATGTAGAATTACGCGATATATTGAAATTATTATTGTTAAAAAAATAAAAACCCGTTGGAAATTAGAACGAACAAATTTCGCATAAATTATACTTGAAGTGTATATATATATATACTAGCTGACCCGGCATTTTTTAAAAATCGAAAATGAAATTTTCAACTCGCGATTTCTCGATACCGGTTAATTTTTAAGACATTGATCTAATAACATAGATTATAGATCTCCACGTCTACTTTGTTTTAAGACCAACCCAAACCCTTTAGCTACCATAGATGCTTCAAAAAGGGCCCAAAACACAAAAACCCTTTAAGCCCGATTTTCTCGGCGATTATTCGATATAAAAATACGGCAATACCATCGTTAGACGCGTCTTTTAATGACGAATAACTTTTATTATAACACTATTTCCAAAATTTCGAATCGTTCGCGAATTATTGCGAAAAAATCGAAATTTCGAAAAAATCGCAAGGGTCTCCCCTTTTGAAATTTTCGGATCTGGTTTGAAATTTTTTTTCGCGGTTTTTTCATTTCATCCGACAGATCTTATATAGTAACGACTATTTGTAAAGTCGGAATCGTTTAAAAATGTTTACGTCGCTCGCTATGCCTTGCCAAAGGTGGCAGGTCATCGATTTTCAAAAATTCGTAGCTCGAGACCTATCCGTAATAACTGAAAACAGTTTACTGTTTCGTATTGGTCATTTTAATATCTACCAAATCAATTCTATCAAAATTTTTCAAAAATCAAAATTTTAATGAGTCACCCCCCAAACCCCCCCTTTTATAATTTTTCGAATTTCGACGACGACGCGGTTTAATAAATTTTTTTACGACGATCGAATTAGGTAAGAAGAATTTTTTTTCGTATCTCTAAACGTAAGCGAATTATAATATATAATTAACATTGGCCCGTGCTAAATGCATTGTAGAATCGGATGGCCAAAAATCGCCGGCAGAATTTTTAAAAATCGAAAATGAAATTTTCAACTCGCGATTTCTCGTTACCGGTTAATTTTTAAAACATTTACAATATGTCATAAAATATAGATCTCCACGTCTACATTCTATTGAGCCCAACCCGAAGCCCCCATCTCTCATAGGGGCCGCAAAAAGGACCCAAAACCCTTTAAGCCCAATTTTCTCGGCGAGTATTCGATATAAAAACACGTGTTAACCGTTGTTAGACGCGTATTTTAATGACACATAACTTTCGTTTAAATAAATTTTCGAAATTTCGAATCGTTCGCGAATTATTGCGAAAAAATAGGAATTTTGAAAAAATCGCAAGGTACAACCCCTTTTGAAATTTTCGGGTTCGGTTTGAAATTTTTTTTCGCGGTTTTTTCACTTCATCCTATATATCATATATATAAATGACTATTTGTAAAGTCGGAATCGTTTAAAAATGTTTACATCGCTCGCTGCGCCTTGCCAAAGATGGCAGGTCATCGATTTTCAAAAATTCGTAGCTCGATACTTATCGATCGTAACGAAAAACGGTTTTCTGTTTCGTATCGGTCATTTTAATATCTACCAAATCGATTCTATCGAAATTTTTCCAAAATCGAAATTTAAATAATTTACCCCCTTCAACCCCCTAACCAACCTGAATTTTTTTCCGAATTTTTCTCGCCGTAAAAACCATCCTTGAACTTCAACGAACATTTTAAAGAAAAATTGGCCAAATTGGTCCGGGCGTTGTTGAGTTATGCGCTTACAACGTTTAAAAAAAATAAAAAAAATTTAGGGGTGGATTACCCTTAACATTTAGGGGGATGAAAAATAGATGTTAGCCGATTCTCATAGATACCGGATAAGCACAAAAAATTTCATCAAAATCGGTCAAGCCGTTTCGGAGGAGTATGGCAACGAAATCGCGATGGTAAAATAGGGGTTGATTGTAAAGGGTTGAAAATTCAGGGTTATATGTATTTACTAATGCTGTATCATAAAAAAATTTAAAAAAAAATGTATCTAAAATTGAAAAAAAAATAAAAAAAATTTAGGGGTGGATTACCCTTAACATTTAGGGGGATGAAAAATAGATAAGAACCGATTCTCATAGATACCGGATAAGCACAAAAAATTTCATCAAAATCGGTCAAGCCGTTTCGGAGGAGTATGGCAACGAAAACTGTGACACGAGAATTTTATATATTAGATATATATATATATATATATATATATATATATATATATATATATATATATATATATATATATATATATATATATATATAGGTAAATTAGAAAAAGTTTTTAGAAATAAGGAAATACCGAATTGACATACGAAACTGAAACACGGAGCCTTATTAAAGGAATAGGGCTGGAAGAATTAGGAAAACCCAAACGGCTCAAGAGAGGATTATGCTTGGAATATCTAGCTCAAAGATCGCAAAACGATTACACGGATTAGGGAACAGACGAAATTGGTATACGAAGTGGAGCGGATCGCCGGGCTAAAATGGTAATGGACCGGACATTTCGCAAGACAAGAGGATGAAATATGAGCTAAGCGAATATTATAGCGAGGAGCGATTGACAGCCGGCGTTCGCGAGGCAAGCCCGTAGTTAGGTGGCTAGATGATGTTAAATGAGCAGGAGTCAACAAGATAGGAATCGTTGGAAAAGTTTGGGTAATGCCTACACCTAACATTGGGTCGATATAGACATATCGTGATATATATATATATATATATATATATATATATATATATATATATATATATATATATATATATATATATAATATCAAGTTTTCAGTCGCGGAGTCGTGGGATCGACTTGTTAACTTTCTCCATAGTCTTCGATGTTACGTTTTTCATTTCTCTTTTACTTGTCGTATCTTATTGTACGAATATATTTCTCGAACGTCATGTTTACAATGTAATTTTCCCATCAATAATTGACATCATCGGACTGTTATGTCATAATATACATCCTATCGTTTTATTTTTTCTGTTTATTAACGCGTTCTAAATGAATCAACTTTAATTTTATTCGGCCAATTTTTCTTTAACATTCTTCTTTATAAAGCCAAACTTCAAATATAGGTAAAATATCCTATATTACCATATAACTGAAAATAACACTTATACTATAGAATTCCGCCGGCATACACGCTCGTCCAACTTGGGTTAAATAATTATAAAGAGAAATCGCGAAAACTTTGTAACCACAACAATTATCCTGTAGATGAATTAAAATAACGTATTCGAACGAACTTCACGAATAAAACTTTGGAATACGTTAATCATATTGTTCGAATAATACGTAAAATTGAATACATTTAATTTTCTCGGCTGCAAGATTAACTCGTCGAAGCGGACCATAGAGAAGAAAATTTTACAATATCCCGGACGGATCGAATAATAAATAGGTTTGTAATCGATAAACCGAAAATACGAACAGGCCTAGTGAAAAAAAAAATGAGAACGGTTTCTCAAAATTTTTTTTTTGACCATGTAGCACGTGACATAACTCGAACGCGAAGTAACTTTTGAATAAAAAATTTCACGAACAAGACACCACCCCACGGACGCGACAGGTCGATAACTGAAGTTAAACTTACCGGGATGATGAGTCTGCAAGAAGCAGAACTACTGTCAAAACTTCAATTTTATAATATCATCCAGCTATCCTGAGCAAAACGAAAATAAGCTCGCAAAATGAAATTTCACACCGGCCGCTATTAGATAAACAAAACTGAACGTAAACACATTTCCAATGACCTCACTTTAAACGAAAGCCGTTAATACGATTCCTCACTTCCAAAACTGGTACACGCAACATATTATTCGATGAAAATTATATCGTGACATTAATCGATCAGATGGTAAATTTTTTGACAACTTTCGTTTTTTTTTTTTTATTAATTATAATTAGCCTTTTGAAGAATGTGCAATGTGTAGTGATTTTTTTATTAAAATAAACAACAAAAAGAAGAAGTTAAAATCACTAAAATTTTTCTTTATGAAAAATCACAAAGCTTTCGGGTTTATCTTTTTAATTATTCACTTGATAACGGCCTAACAGCGGAAAAGCTTTGTGATTATTCATTAAGAAACATTTGAACGATTTTAATTTATTTTTTGTCGTGTTAAAATTTATAATTAGTCTATTTTGATTATATGTAAGAAATGTCTATTTTTTAATTAAAGAATTTTAATTACCTAAGTCTAAAGTATTTTTACTAATTCGATATAAATCAATTTCGTTAACTGCTAATCTGTATAAAATATGTATTGTCGAAATTTTGTTTATTTTCAGTTTGTTTTTTTTTTTCGAACTGACTTCATTGAATGTTACGTATAATTTTTTGTAAAGTCGAGACTCGTTTTCAGGAAAGCGATATTTTAAAAATACAAGCAGAAAAATTTAGCCGGAAAATATTAAATTTAAAAAAAAAAATTAATGGGATTTTTTTTTTAAGAAGAAGAAAAGTATATTTTTTGATTGATTAAATTTTACAAGAAAATAATAACTTATAATATACGGTTTTATCGTTCCGAAATATAAAAAATTCCTTAACCGATAAACTTAATAATAATTTTAAAAAATATACACGAGTGATAGTTATAAACATTCATTGCTTAATGAAATTTACAGGAAAAGTTAAACCTGCAACGTGTTAAGTAAATTTTAAACACAATGGTTAAAATAATTTATAAAATTTAAAGAGAAAAAAAAATACAAAAATATATCAAATAAAATTTATCTATAATATCATCGAATTTTAAACGCTACCCTAGTAAGATATGTTTAATTCGTCTTATATTTTTTATACCTGCGTCGTAGAGACTGATAATCGTAGTTTCCAATTTCATTGACATTTCGGTCAGCAAACATTATGCATTAAAAAATGTTAAGGTCCTGTTTTTTATTATTTCTCGTATATAGGGATAGTTTAAAATGTCACGCATTGTTTTAATGGGCGTGTATCTGGATTTGTTCGACACTATTCTTAGGCAATGATTTTGTAATAATTTGTTTATATTACTTAGACAGGTGTTCGACCATACAGGACTAGTATAAAGAATTTTAGGTTGAATTACCTGATTATAAATCAAAAGCTTGTTCACCGGTGATAGCGTAGATTTCCTGTTAAATATTGGAAACAGCGCACTCATATTTTTTTATGTCCCCCCCGTAGATACACACTCGTTAATATGTTTAGTAAAGCTTACTGTCTAATGTTACACCGAGATAATTTACTTTAGATTTCCAGTCTAGGTACTCATTATGAATTCGAACAAAGTCATTTATAGCAGGTTTACGCTTTGTGAAAATAATAGTCTCTGTTTTACTATCGTTAATTTTAATTTTCCACTTACGAAAGTATTTCGACATTTTGTTAATTGCAGCGGTTAATCCGTTGCTAATCGTATCAATACGGTATGATGACGTCAGCAGAGCAGTATCATCAGCATATAAATTAACATCAACTTTTTTAATTGTACTAATATCATTTATGTAAATAATAAACAAGAATGGACCAAGGATGCTGCCCTGAGGTACTCCTGCCCGATGCATATCTGACTTTAGAATTCTGATTTTTAATTTTCACATAAAATTCCCTGTCATGTAAATATGCTTTAGTCATGGAAACTAGTTGATATGGAAAACCATCTTTTATTAATTTATATAGGGCGCAGATTAGAAAACATACACGTTGAATCAAACTACAACCTATTTTAATGGTTTATTTTTTTCAATATTTATTATTTTAGAAATAAATAAATGCATAATTTCACACCATTATATATATATATATATATATATATATATATATATATATATATATATATATAAAATATTATATTACTGACCGATGTTAAAATAAACTGAATTTTTTCCTTACTGAAGATTTATTATTTATACGACCATTGATCATTTTTGTCTTGTGTAAATTGTGAAAAAATAAGAATACTTAACTACTATATGTAGTTTATCGAATTGTTTTATTTCACTACTTTAAAAATGTTTATACTTTTCTAATCGAATAAATGTTGTACACTCGATCATGCGGAAATAAATTTTTAATATATTTTGGTTTGAAGTAATACAATTTTTTATCTTAGGAAATCTAACGATATCATTTTTAGTTTTTCCGATTACGGTTTTAAAAGGTTCTTGTATTTATTATACAATTTGTTGACCTTGATCTTATCAATGATACTTTGTGATGTTGCGTTTGGGAAGGAGGTAAGGTGTAATTGCAACCGCTAGATTTTTTAACCACGAGTAACAACTGCAAAAGTGTGTTCCAATTAAAATCTTTAAGTTTTTTTTAAAAAAAAAGAAAAAGTCGACTTAATGCGTAAAAAGATAATTTAAGGTGCACGCAAAAGTATACAATGGGCATATGCGATGATTAGTAAATTATGAAGAAATTACTTATAATAATTGACAACATTATAGTTTGTGAGATATTCAAGCTAGAAAACACCCAAAAGTTTCATTACGCGTAAAAAATGTAAAAGTGAAATTTTATCATTTCGATCAGCTTTCAGAGTTAATTTCTTACTGGAATAGGTATCGGATTTACAGAAAATCTAATATAACTTTTATAGGATATATTTTCCGAGTTCGGTGAGATTTTTATAACATTTTTCATTTAACCGAAAGTCAATGCAGTATAGAAACTTCTCACGCTTAGAAAATTGTCTGTTTTCGTAATGAATGAAATGAAATTTCTCAATTCGGAAAACTTTTATATAAACACAGTTTCGAATCTAGAATTTTAACAGATATTTAATCCTTTCATTCATAGTGCTCCCTATATAATAGTATATGAGAAGGTGCAATGTTAACAAAGTGGTCTGTTTTTGTAATAACGTCTATTTAATTGTTATAAATTGACTAAGCTTTCAAAATATTTCAGGTTTTCATCTCCTTCAGTCGTGTTGTAAGAAGAAATTCTTAACTGTATTTTATTTAAAACTACTCTAGTACTTCTTACACTAAATTTATGTATATATATATATATATATATATATATATATATATATATATATATATATATATATATATATATATATATACGGTGCTGTATACTATACAGAAGTCTGAAGCACGGAGTTAACTATAAATTAAACGAATACATTAAGTGTTAAATTAAAAGTAACTAATGAAGTTATTACCATAGGTTGTAGTATATTTGACTAATTGAGGAAAGTTAGATTATTAAGGTTACTGGTGGAAAGTATTTCATCGATCGTGATCGGCAAATAACGGTGAATATTGTAGGTAGGATAAGAGAAGATGGGATCAGAAATGTTGGACATTACAAAATGAACACATGAGAGGGTTAGTCTTATTGAATATGTAACGATGAGTTAATTCGTAATTACCGGGTCCGCACTCTTGTCAGTGCTGCTTCATCTTTCGTGATGACGCACTAAGTTGAATCGGTCAGGCTCCGCTGAATTTCAGTAATTCTGAAAATCTATGGATTGTTTGATAGCGTAATATTTTAGTAGATTAAGTATGTCGCTTAACGGTAAAAACTGAACTGGTGTCATATATAAGGCATCTCTGGCGGACTGTTTTGCTTCCTCATGTTGACCAATACAGCTGTGTCCGGGTATTCAGATTACATCGGTTTCTATTTTTCTTTCCTGAGATGATGAAATAATCTTTTCAGCTATAGGGTGAAACATTTTTGATTTGCCGCATATCTGATGAATGGAACATATGGAGTCCGTAAACAGAGCTACTTTAGCACTCTGGTTTCGTGTGAAACCGTCAATGCAGCTCGCGTAATGGCAAAGAGTTCTCGCACGATAAAACTGAAAAGTAGCAAAGTAGAGGATAATAAGTTATATCGTCGTTATGTATGATGACGCAGCCACTTGATGTTTTTTGCACCATCAGTGTAAAGCACAGTACATCCTATAAAGTTTGAAAGAAGGTTCTGAAAAGCTTCTTTTAATACGTGTGTTGCGGAGTGGCGGTACATAAGGGGTGAAATATCAGGGGGAAAAAACGGTTTGGATGAGCCAAGGGGAAGTTAGGAAAGGATTGATCGAATCTGTTGGTGAAATACGGAGGGATCTGAAGATTTATTATCTGCATTTACACTGAAATTTATAATTTGTGCCGAAAACTGATTGTGTGACTGAAAGTGATTAAGCATCCGTAAAAAAAGTTCTTCAACAATTTCGCACATTTATATTTCAATAAAGAACCGACTCTATTAGAAGTGTAGCGTCAAATAACAGAAAGAGAAAAACCGGTTTTAATTAAACTTAATTTTCGATCATCACGGATAGTCTACAAACAGCCTTTATATGTGTGTATGTGAGTGTTCGTTTCTTTATTTCGATATATCACGCACTCTGCAGATCATTAAATATGACTAACCTTAACACATTTACTAGGAGAATTTTCAAACAATCAGAGCAACCTTGAACAACCTTGTAGAATAATAGGTTCTTTTTTTTCCGCTGTACCGACAATTGTTAAACAGTTAAATAATGAAATTCTTTTAAAAAAAAAATACATAGCCAAGTATATATCAGAAGAATGGGAAATATAATAATAATAATAATAATAATAATAATAATAAATATGAATAAACAATAAATTATATTAAATAATTGTAGTAATAAATAATAAATAAAATTAATCCGCCGAATTCATATGTTCCTTAAAAGTTTGTTTACATACTTCAACCGCGTTTTTATACACATATTTTCACCATTATAAAAACGAATCGTAATAATTTAATAATTTAAAAATAAATATCTGAAAAAACAAAACCTGGGGCTATTAATGATCGCAGTTAAGTGTAATGTTCGCCACGTTATTTATATATATATATATTTTTCTTTTTTCTAATTTAAGCAAGTACAACTTAATGTTTAAAATAAATGTCGAATTTAATGCAGCAACGAGGTGTGAAGCGAAAGAATTAATCGAAAGGGTGATTTTGCAATAATGCAATCTGTACTACCTTATACAGCTATGCGACTTCTCATCCTTTTCCTTGGACATCTATTCCGCACAGTAGAAAAAAAACAACATAGTTTTATAATAGTCACACACTCGCGGCTATATTATGAGAAACAAAAAAACCTAATCCATCACTGTGCGCTCGCTGCATCCAAACACCCCTAGCACTTCGTAACTTATTCCTCGAATGCCCGCAATATATTTTTTATATCGAGCTCATTTCGTTGCAATTCGTTAAAAAATATTTAATCTGATGATCTAATTGCAGAAGAAGCAGTAATTCAATTTTTCGGGAATATAAGTATAATCTGAACGGTACACAATGTCGAATAAATACATTTTCGGGTGCTACTATCTGTGTGAGCGATACCCGATAAAAACCGGATAAAATAAACGAGAGCTAAGTAATTCAATGCTACATTTATCCCCATTAAATATATCTAAATTTATAAATATATATTACGCGATAACCAAGCTCTAATATTTTTTTCACGTCACCGAAATAATCTATATAGGCACGGATAATGGTTTTTCGTTTTGTTTTTCCGTGTATAAATAAAATTTGGGCAATATTCAATTTCGGCATTTCAAATTTAGTATTTATACTTTTTAACGGCGATACACTAGCGCTAAAAAATTTTTAATACGTAATTTAGGCTAATATTTACTTCAGCTCCCTAAACAAAAAACCTCTTATTTTGTGATTTTGAAATACATAATATATACTCGCTGCAGTCGTTAAATAACGTCAAATTAGTGGGAAAAAAAAAATGTTTTAATATATTTTTAAGTTATTATAAATTTTAATACGTTTCCCTAAGAAACCGAACAAAATAGAAGTTACTCAATGTTGTTTTGATTTATCGATATCGTGTATTTGTGAAATGATTAGTATAAGCACACAAAGTTTGGTGTAAAATTATATATAATTTTATATTTATTTCGGGTAAATTAATTTTGATTTAATTATTTTTAATACGTAATAAATTATTAGGATAAGGTTTGTTGCATTATTATTTAAATGTTATAATTAATTTTCTATAATTGATTCTACAGTTATTAAATTTTTTTAAATTATAACGGTTAGTTACAGCGAGCTCGTTTGGCCATATAATTTCTGTTATAAACTGATGTATAATCGTTGTTTGTTATTCATCGTGTATTTTGCGCGTAATTCGACTTATGTTTTTTTTGTATTTAATGTAATTTTTACTGACAGGCAACGTTTACTGGATAAGAAGTGATGCTTTCTTTGAGCGTTCCTACTTGTCGATGTTTCAAATTATTTATCAACTTGTGGGTGAGCAATGCTTCTTTAACACTGATTACGCAACAGTTAAAAATGCGCCGAAAAACAATGCGTACATTGATTCTCATGGATGTTATTTTTAATTTGAAAAAAAATTGAAACAAAAATCACATTTCAATAGTAGTGAAAATTTCCTCCGCAAGGTAGCGCTTGTGTCGAAATATGTGCTATATTATGTTTTTGAAAATTTTTCCCTCCCGAAAAATTTTAACACGTTTATAACGACAGGCCGCACGAAGGCATTGTAATCGATCCGTCTGAACAGTTTTATTTAAAATTTAGGTTCAAAATCGTACAATCGATAATAAAAAAATTAATTCAAATAATCAAAAATTAATTATTTTATATTACCGATTAACTATTTAATTAGATAAAAAAAAAGAAAAAAAAACTAAAATGCGTAATAATTTATTCGATAAAATAATATATAATTAGAGAACAAAAATTAAATGTCTGATAATTTATTCGGTAAAATCATATATAAATAGATAAGAAATCTTTGAATGTATCCCAATAATAATTTTACGAATACACGATAAATATATCTTAGCAACTCTCATTTTAAAAATTTTGAAATATTTTAAAAAACATCAATTTCAAGAAATAATAAGTTTTAACAAATATCCTAATAATAATTTAAATTGCCGTTTCAAAATTTGCGGATATACATGAAAGTATTAGTTTTACAGCTCTCATTAACGCAATTCGGCTCATTCCTAGTGTACTTCTACAACTCAGAATCGATTTTAATATAAATTACACAATTTCAAATGTTACTTATAATAAGTATGTATGAAATGGGTCGAAGTTTCTCCGTTATAGCGGTAGTGTCGATTGGATTATTATAGTTTTTATTTTTTTTTAAATTACTTTAAAATAATAATAAACAAAATATCGTTTCGGACGGGTATGATTAAAAGAAAAAAAACGCGTATAACAAAATACCCGACTAGGTTAGGTTAGATTTAGATTAGAATCGGTCAGGTTTATTTCGGTTAGAAGTAGGATTAAAACGAGAACGACACATTACTCTAATTAAATAAGGACATTTACACATAAATAAAATGTTAAAAAAAAGATAATTATCAATAAGTCAACACGAGTAATTTGTTTAACAGCGCTTATTAATATAACTTTTAAGATCAACATAGACGTTTATTTAAACAAAGAAATAGTATAGTCTCAGCAGAAAATTTTCAAAAAAATTGTCTAGCAAAAAAGAAAAAAGTCGATAAAATAATTATCAATAAGTTAACACGAGTAATTTGTTTAACGGCGCTTATTAATATAACTTTTGAGATCAACATAGACGTTTATTTAAACAAAGAAATAGTACAGTCAGCGGAAAAAATTCAAAAAAATTGTCTAGCAAAAATGAAAAAAAGTCGATATGTAAATAACTATCACACGTCGACGGATTGTTCGCAATCGGTGTGCACACATTACGTGTGTTCAACGTATCTACCCAATTGCAACCAGCCATTTGTTCATTTTTTTCGGTAAATCTTTTTTCTTTAAATACACTAAGGCGCCAGGTAGCCATTCAGCAACTGAAACGCGAAATAACTTGTTAGGAGTTAGTATCCAGCGATGGATCCCACTGAGAAATTAGGCCAGATCGAACGGTGGACTATGTTACGATCCAGACTAGTGTCAAGTATATCGATCGACAATACGTTTTTGTGCACCTCCAAACGGCTTACATATTGCTTAAACGTTTGATCTCCTCGATGTATAAAGCGTATGGTTTTCGTACCAAGGTGGGGAGATGATGAGTGTTATGGTCTTGTTCGGAATATCCTATTTGCGTATGTATGTTCAAACAGGCTTTAGTAATTATTTTATAAAAAGTTTATTTTCTAGTGACAAACTGGAGTACCCGCCAAGAAGCCACTTTGATTCGTGTAATTTTAATCGGAATCAAAAATAACATCCTCGTATTAAGCCGAGAAATGACATTAGTAGTCAGAGAAATGACCTCAACATTCGGCATTTGAACGGTAACGGTTAAATAAGGGCATTTACACAGATCGAATGTTTAAAAAAATAATTACCAATAATGTCACATAATATCGAATAGACGTTGTCTATATATTTCATAATTTTCTTTCTATACAACCTTCGAAAATATGGTTTCCGCGGATTTTTAACTTCGTAATAACTCGTTAAAAATAATATATTTCATAATTTTCTAAAGAAAAAAAAATCTGTGTAAATCGGGGCTGTACAAGTACACTATCGAGAATATATATATATTAAGGAGTTATTTTTGTAACTTTAAACAAAAAATTTAAATAAAATAAAATTTACAATTAAATCTGACGACGAATATAGGAGGAAATTAATAGGGGAAATAAATGTAAAAATAATAATAATCCGCAGGCAACGAGCCGTTTAAAATTAAATAAAAAATAATTTTACTTACCAAATAATACGTAACCGCCCAAAAAAAAAAAAAAAATCTTTATTATATTAAATCGATTAAATTAAATGTACGAACAAATAAAAAATACGGAGAACTTAGATCACAACCGATAACATACAACTAAGTAGCACACGCGAAAACGTTCTGACGTGTCCTACGACCGATGTTAAGTTTATATAATAATACGTTAACAAACCTCCACATCATCAAAGACACGCCTACGGTACACGATCAAATAATCGTAACCAGACGTTTAAATCGGATAGCGATCACTCAGAAAAACCTACTCCTAAAGGCTGACGGAGAGGATGGGAAATGCCGCGCTAAGCAGATTTATTCCTATAGGAGAAACGGGAGAAAAAGAGAACGCGCTAAGACTTCACCTCTCTTCGAATATTAATTATAATAATTATTATTATTATAATTAATACGACTTTATTTCGTGATAATAATCGAGTTACAACTTTCAGATACGTATAATAATATATACGAACTAGAGTTGTTAAATGACGTCGAATTACAGAAAAAAATTATTTTCATATATTTTTATATTATTCCGAAGCTTCGACCACTGGGGGTTAACCGCTTCACACTCGTTTGTATCACATAACAAGACACGTTCTGTATTATTAAGCTTTACAATATAAGTTACTTATTTAACGTTAAGGAAGATTGTAACAATTTAAAAAAAAAAAAAAAAATTATTCTAAATTTCGTTATTGTAACGGAAGATAAAGATAAAAGAATAATAAAAACATATTATACTACGAAACGCGTAATAAAAATTGGGAGAAAATATGAAGAAATAAAAATTGGGAAAGGAATACGATAAGGATGTATATTACCAGAGGACTTTTTCATACATACATAGAAAAACTAATGCAAGATTTTAGACAGGTAACTAGGGCATCAAACTGGGAGGATCAAAGATATTCCGTTTTGCGGATGACGTAGCAATCGTGGTAATGGAAAAGAACTCGAAGAATCGGTAAAAAAACAGCTAGCGATTGAAAAAGTATAATATGTCGATAAATGAAGGAAAAAAAAAACAAAATACAATGGATGTAAAAAATTAATTGAAAAAGATTAAAACAAGTTAATCGATATAGATACCTGAGTAGCGTAATCACTCAAGAGATGGAAGAAGTGACAAAGAGATATCGAATAGAATTAGCCTAGCAAAAATAAGAGATCTTTACTAACGTCGAGAAAGTTCAAAGTAGAAACTAGGAAGCACCTTATTAAATCAGACGTATGGAGCATACTGATGTACGGATTGAAAACTTGGAACCGTCGAATGTATAAAAAAATACAGGCCTTCGAAACTCGGCGCTGGCGTACATGACAGAAAATTAGACAGGAAAAGTGACGAACGAAAAAGTTTTTAAAAACTTAAACGAATCGAGGAGCTCAATTGCTAAAAAAAGTAGAGGAATTAAATGGATAGGTCGCCTATATCGATACAATCCCAGTTTTGTACAATTAATTGAGGGGGGGAAATGGAAGGAAAAACTATACAAAGGAAGGCCTATATAAAATAATAGAAGACACGGGAGCAACAAATTATGCAAACCTTAAAAGAAGTTCAGAAAACAGATAATTTTAGTTGAACGATGGTTGGGTTGTAAAAATTATGTCCGAAAGCAATCATGATAAGCGACAGCTTTATGACAACTTGTATCATTTAGAAATGATACCTTCTTCGAGCCTCCCCACTTGTCGATATTTCAAATTATGAGATTTGTCAACTAGTGGGTTCCTTAGTTTTGCACGAGTTTTTTTTTTTTTAAAAAAAGTATAATATAACCTTATTGTAGTAATTTAAAAGAAAGAAAATCAACATTTCACCAACAGTTCATCTGCACTCTTCTTCACGCCTTGCTGTAACCTATAATTATATTTATTTAGATAGGAATAATGCCTTATGTTTTAGTATTGTATTCACGAAATTTATTGCTTTTCGTGTAATGCTCCGTATGTCCAGATGAATCTGTTCCGCCTTCACACATTCTGCAACAATCACTGCTTGCTATTTTGAATTTTTTCAAATAAGTCTGGAAATTTCCGTGGTCCGTCACAGACTGCGTTACAAAATAAACCGGTATCAGATGTTTGTTAGATAAACTTTCTTCTATCCTAGGAATTACGTTAAGGCGTCTCACTTGATCATTATCATCGATTGCACAACAGTTAGACTGACGTGCCTGAAAACACGTCTGGGGGTATGTTATTTTTATATTTTAAACAATTTTAACAAAAATCACATTCTAACAGTAGCAAAATTAGTATTGAAAATTTCCACCGCAACATATCGCTTGCATAGAAATCTGTGTTTTATCATGTGCTTTTGAAAATTGTCATTTTTCCGAAAAATGTTAACATTGAACGAAAAATAATTTCACTACTGATCAATAATATTGAAATGTGATTTTTGTACAAAATTTCACTAATTTTAGACTTGAGTATGAAAACTTCAAATCACCCTAATAATCCATATAAACCAATAATAATAAAGAATCATAATAATGAATCGAAATAATAAATAATAATATCAAAATAATGATAACAGTCATATTAATTTTTCATACGTATTCCATGCGAAATTTATTAGATAGATATGAAAAATAAATTGTTCCCTATCGAATATTATATATATATATATATATATATATATATATATATATATATATATATATATATATATATCATACACTTAACTTTCAGTTATAATAAGATAATTTCGTTTATTGTGGTAAGGATGTATACAGTATACAATTAACTACTTGTTAGTAGATTGTGTATAACTTTTTCTAATAAAATATTTATTCACTTGTTCAGTCAATCAATCTCAGCATTGAGCCACTCGCACAATCAAACCAGATTATCCTGTATCGCGAGAGTATCAGTCACGATACCTCTAGCAAAACCGGGAAAGGTCGACTTCTTTGTTCAGAATGTTAGTAACAGTGTGTTTTACTCAGCAATATAAGTAATATTTTTTTGAAAAAAAAAAAAAAAAAAAAAAACTCCTACTCAGACTAAGAGCTTATAGCGAGAGAAAATCTCTATCATATCTGACTCGCAATTTGATTTTAGACCAAAACTAAATACAACGATACAGCTGACTAAAGTATGCGACAAAATTACTGATAACTTTAACCGGAATAATCATTCTGAAGTATTCTCGACGGACACAGAAAAACCGTTTGACACACCATGTAATGATGGAATTATATATAAGTTAATTAAATATAATTTTCCTTCGTATCTTGTATTTAGAATTAAATCTTACTTAATGAATAGAAAATTCTATGTAAAATTGAAAACTACAATTCTAGCATACGATACATTAATGCTCTAGGGTACATCGAGGTAGTATTTTAGATCCATTCCTTTTTTTATTATATATATATATATTAATAATATACCGACAATATCGGAAGTATCTTTCATAATAATACCTTTTTAATGGTATCATTCTATAGAATAGACACAATAAGCAACAGATTATCAAAAGCAATAGATAAATTATCCAACTTTTTCTCTAAATAGAAAATCAAAGTTAATGATGACTAGGCGTAGACCTTCGTTAAATCAATTCGTTAAAATTAAAAACGTTCATCTCGACTGGAACGAACATGTAAAGTATTTAGGCGTCATCATAGATAGACGTGATACATCGTATTAATAATCGCGTAAATAGAACACTAGGAAAAATGGGTTTTCTACTTCCTGTATTTAACAAAAAGTAGGCATAATTATACAAAAAAGTAATTTTAACCAAAATTTATACCTGCCCAATCTAGTATTATACTAGCAGAAGTAACATAAACCAGGTACAAAGACTTCAAAATTACCTTCGAATAATATCGAATAAACCTCGATTTATTTCAATCAAATCTTTACACGATATGTTAAAATTCTCTTATCTGTACAGGAAATGATTAAAGGTAAACATTTTCTGACGTTTGTAGAGATTCGGATATTCCGATAGGAAATTCTATAGGTGATCACGATTATTAATCTCTACGAAACGGGTATAAATAAGCACAGGTGTATAAAACATGTCCTCTCCCAGTAAGCCAGCTTATAAAACCCTACTAAACTAAGATACTTATAAGTTCATTTCGATAAGAATAAGAAAAGCGTGTGTATACATCCTGTTATTTTTAAGAGAGCGTTTTTTTTTTTGTATTTTAAATTTTTCCCAAAATTTTAATTATATTTTTATCAATGTGTTTTCTGAAGAGAATAGTTATAATATTCGGTACGGAAATATTTGTGTTTTCTATTAGTATTTTTCTATAACGTAGAAACAGATTAATGGCATAAAAATAAACAAATTTTCAATCATATATACATATATATATATATATATATATATATATGTGTGTGTGTATATATATATATATAAAACTAAAATCACAATCTAATTACTGCGTGCTAAATACAATTATGTGCCAAAATACATTCAACAATAAGCTACCTATTAATAATACAATAGCGTAATGGCACAGTTCATTAACTACGTAGTTCATATCGGTTACCGACGTAATTATTAAGAAATTACGATACGCTATCGAAGTCGGACACATTTCCACAAAATGTATAACGTACAGAAATTAGTGTTTACCATGCGTTTTAGCTTGCGTCTAAATAATATAATTCAAATTCAAATGTATTAAAAATAAATCGACCGTGCATATTAATTGTTGTAACGATTGGGTTATGCCGATAATTCGTTATCTATACATATCCATCTTGTTTAAATAGGTACCTTAATACTGTAGCCGTACTGATCAAAGTGCAACATAGCATTCTTCTTACTTAGAAGGCCGATTAGTATAAGTCTTCAAACTAAAACTACTCTCATTTTTTTTAAATTACATTTATTATATTTATATGTGTGTAATGTGTATTATATATATATATATATATATATATATATATATATATATATATATTACACTAAAATAGGTTTATCAAATTAAGAAATTTAAAATAATTCAAGTAATCAGTTGAAGTAGATAATAAGTAATTATTTAAGCGTACTGAGTTTGCGCATTTTCGAATTTTTCAATAGCAAATCATCATTAATACGAGTTTTTGGTTACAATAATTATGTAATCATATATTAGCGAAAATTGAACACAGCTTATTAAGTAATAATGAATGAGATGTTACGTTTGTAAATATTCGGAATAACAGACTTCATTTTCAATACTATCCGTTTTTGCAAAGAAGAGTTTTCTATTTTGTATTATGTAGAAATTTATTCAAACATGAATCATCATTTAAAATAAATTCTAAAATGGAATATATCTAAAACAGACATTACCAATTCAATTGCAATCGACAATCCACTTCTTTGCAAAGTATCGAAATATTGATGATTTACAAAAATGCCTTTATTCTCTTTAATAATGCTGAGTGAACATTCAAATTTTTCGAAAAAAGAATGTGATGCATATTCTGAGATATATATCTTTCCAGAATTGTCTATTTCATAGCGCTGTAAATAATTCATTTCCAAAATAAGGAAGTCTTTTACATCACATATGTCGGTTTCGACATAATTATTTTCGTCGCTATTATCCAAATTAAAATTTTCATTTAATTCTGTAAACGAAAGTTTCCCTTCGGGTCACAGATTGCAAATATTTATCGTAAATAAAATCGGACGAAGTGAAATGCATTTTACATACTACAGCAAAAATTTGACGGCTCAAAATTCTTCCTAGGAATCATTGCTTTTATCCGCAATAATTTAAGACCGGTATCTTTCGGAAATTTAAAAACACTTATCGCTTTACTGTTCGAATCGTTTAGAAAAATGAGCTATAGTTTGCATCCAGGAACGCTGCATTTATTTCGGGGCATTTTTACAAAATTGCAAATAGTTTTTTTTTTTTTTGTAAAATAATAAAGTATTATAATTTAACAATTCGAATATAAAATATTAACATAAGTATATTTTACAAATTTACATTTCGTTTTAATATTATAAACGGCATCTGTAAACGACGAACAATGAAGAACTTTCAAGATACAAAACCGATACGGGATAATTTTTACAAAGAACCGTCAAAACGCGAATTTTATTTTACGATTAGCACTAAGCGCTAATTGATAAAATATTAAAAATCAAAAAACCGTAACACACCAGCAAGTGACTTCAAATCAAAATTAAATACTTTGGGATATGTAAACAACACAAATATTGACCATGTTACCAATTTTCACCACAACACGGCTTTCTATTAACGAATGTTACGTTAATAATCTACATTCCGGGTGTTTCATAGGTAGAAGAGTGGTTATCAGTATTCGTATACTCTATGAGCACGCGCCGAATCAATGTTTATTCGACTAATTATAAGCAAATATATAACTTTCTTACCTAAACTACCTTCTCTAGATAATTAAAAAAATATATTAACGTTAGAACATTTATCCGGAACGTATAAGAAGAGACGGAACTCGTTAATTAATAAATCTTCTTCTTAATCGGTTATCCCAAGGGGGCATCGTGAGCATACAGTAACTATGTCATTTTGCGTCATGCTTCTCTGTCGTGTGCCCGTCGCACGCACTTATATGGTGTTAATCTGCTCCAGTTTCTTATTATATCTGTCCACCTCTGCGGTGATCGGCAATTCGGTCTGTTTCGTTGAATTCTCCCCTGTACTATTAATAGCTCCAACTTCCGGTCACTACGTACGATATTGGCAAAATATTTTATCACTCTAATAATATCCATACTAGCTAATCGCTGCGTTAGGTTCAGTTCTTGTGCTATAGAAGTATTTGTTCGTTTCGCAATCCATGGTATGGGGAGAAATTTTCTCCAGCAGCACCACATTTCGAAACTGTTAAGTCGGACTAGGCTAGTTTTATTTAACGTCCATGTTTCCGCTCCATATAATACTATCGAAAATTTTACTTTAACATTCTTATTAATGGAGCTATCCTTTCCATATATTGCTTAGTTTACGTTTTATTTCCGTTCACTATTGATTAGCGATCCTAGATACACAAAGTCGTTTACTACTTCAAATCATGCGAAAATGTTGTCACTAAATTTTACTCGTCTTTCTCTGTCTACGATTATTACTTTTGTTTTGGACTTATTTATTTCAAGTCCACGACTAATACGTTCGATCTTTGTTAGAAGTATTTTCATTTCGTCAAGGTCAGTATGGTAAGTTGGATATCTTTCAACCGCCTATAGATACTCCTCCATTCCATTCATGCATTACCATTCTCATAATGTATTCTCCATTAGGTTAGGTAGAACGTCATTGCTTCACACCTTTCTTAGTGTAGAATTCAGCAGATTGTACTGTTTCGTCCATTCGAATTACATTATTATTGTTTCTATATAGATTCTTTATGATTTGTACAATATGTTCCGGAATACCCATCTTAGTCAGTACTGCTCACAGTGTTTACTCCATATTACATTTATCGAATGCTTTATGGTAATTTATAAAACATATAACTGCTGGCATATTATACTGTCGACATTTTTCTATTATTTGTCTTAATTTTAGTATTTGCTCACGCGTTCCGCATCATTTCATGAAACCAGTTTGCTGTTCAGAATTCTGCATCTTCGTTAACCCTTCTATCCGTTTGTATATTTTGCGAAGCATTATCTCGCTCGCATGCGGTATCACTGAAATAGTTCTATAGTTTTCGCATTTAATACTTTTCCCTTTTTTATGCAATGGTATGTATTCTACACCATTCTCTTGGCCATATATCAGAGTTCCATATAGAATTACATAATGAATGTAATTCGTCGACTCCAATGTCTCTCATTATTTTTAATATCTCTGCAGGTATTTCATAAATAATAATAATAATAATAAATACAAAATAGCGAATAGTTATTAACGATATGAGACGTTACAAACGTTATTAAATTTTGTTACCGTAACGGTTTGTCGTTACCATGGTCATACACGCGTTCTTACGAATAAACACAAGATAGCGAACAAAACATAATTCGTTCTTTACGTATAAATCCGTTAACACATATGTAGATTCGTTACTGCGAATGATGGGCGATTCCGAGATTTTTTTCATAATCGAGAAAATAATAATCGGGCGAGGAATGAATCGAGTCGGCCGATTATTCGAGATATTTTCTCTCGATTACTCATTGCGCTCGCATCCACTATGTACTGGATGAGCCACTATGTATCTCTCTCTCTCTCTCTCTATATATATATATATATATATATATATATATATATATATATATATATATATATATATATATATATATATATATATATATATATAAACGAATTGCTAGATGTTTTAAATACCATAACTCAAGAACGGCTCGATCGACTTTGCTGATTTGTTTTCTTTGTTGTGTTCATAATTGTACGAGTACTGCATATGTATATAAAAAAAATTTGAAATTCGAAAAAAAAATATCCTTCTCTATGTGTGTTAATTACCATACTTCTAAACGACTGCACCAATTCTCACGAGATTTTGTGTGCGTGTGTATGTAGGTAATTCCGGGAAAGGTTTAGATTTACAATTGAACCTAGCATATATATTTTGAGGAGGTTTTGGGGGTAGACATTTTTACATTTCGAATTTTGTAAAATTTTGTAAGAACCGATTTAATAGACAACGATACGTTACGTGCGAATTAAAAAACCGCATGTAAATATGATCGATAGGTTTCGAGGTACGAATTTTTAAAAATTGCCGACTTGCCACCTTTGGCAGGGCATAGCGCTCGACGTAAACATTTTTAAACGATTCCGCCTCTTGAAATAACAGTTTCTATATAAGATCTATCGTATAAAGTGAAAAAACCGCAGCGGAAAAAATTTCAAACCGAACCCGAAAATTTCAGAGACAATAAAAAAATGGCACGTAAATGTTGCTCTTAACTGCTAACGCTATTTCTTGTCGCGTTAATACTAACGTACGCCACACTGTAAACGATAAAATTTAAAAATAAAAGATTTTTAATTATATTTCTTTCGTTTCTTATAAACATAATTATAATAAAAAAAAATAGTTTTTTATAATAAAAAAAAACGCTACTATTTTGGTAAAAGAAAAACGAAAATAATGAATTTACAAAAATAATAAAAATATTATTTTATTAAATTTGCTATATCTTTGTGAAAAAAATACTTAGGATAGTGGGTGATTTAGTTGGTAATATATATAACAGTCTCATTAATAAAGAATACAATATTACTGTTTTCCTCGATATAATGAACGCCTTTAACAACGTACATTTGCCCACTTTACAGCAGAAACTGTTGTCCCTAGGCATTCCAGGGCATTGCTGCCATTTCATTAGTATACTATTTTCGCAACGCCACATTTTAATAAGTTCATCGTCCAACAAATACCATCGAGTGGTATATAGGGTAATTCCTCAGGGTTCTTCCCTCAGCCCGTTACTTTTTAATTTATATATTTCAGAACTGGCACACGTGCCTTTGTATTCCAAAACTCTCCTTTATGCCGATGACATTGCGGTAATACATCATTTTCCGACGCCGTATGTAATATGAATATGGATATTGATTTAATCGAACGAGTTCTTTATAAGTTGGGGTTAACTCTAAGTCCCCAGAAAAGTGCGGCAGTGGTTTTTACATACAGACATCTCACAGTCAATAACTTCTCTATCACAACAGAAAATGGAGTTATTCCCTTTTGCAAGTCAATACGGTATTTGGGTATTACGTTGGATACGCGTTTAACATGGAGGCCACATATTGATCATCTTATAAAAACTATTAACCGCGCCGTTAACATTCTACGTAATTTATACAATACTCGTTGGGGGGGTGATCATTTCATACTGTTGACTCTTTATAAGTTGCTAATTCATTCTAAAATGGAGTATGGTTGTGTTTTTTATGGATCTGCAGCTGAATCATTGTTAAATAAGCTTGATCGTGTGCAAAATGAGTGTGTGAGGCTCTGTATTGGTGCAGTTAGAAGTACTCCGATACCGGCATTGTTGGCAGAGTGTAAGATTCCTCCGTTACAGCTGAGACGGAGTTATTTAGCATTAAAGCTGTTGATCGGTAGAATGTACATAGATCGCTTTCCACTATACAATTTATTCTACCACATTTATTCCAACTGGCGGTTTTCAAACAGCAAAATGCCTCTGCTGGCTTCGGTTTTAATTAGGTTGGATGAATTTCAGGTGCAGACTATGCGAATTCATATACCCATCCAATTTATGTTACCTTACTCATACAATTTTGCCAATAAAATAACATTTTTCTTTCCAGAGAACTACGTCCACTGGCCTCCCCCACTGATCCGGGCTACATTTAATAATATTATCGCTGAAAATTTTCCTACGCATATCATTGTTTATACAGATGGATCGAAGTCAGCTCAGGGAACTGGTGCAGCAGTTTATATCCCATCTCTTAATATTAGCAGTGCATACAAATTATCTGATCTCTGTTCCTCATTTACAGCTGAGTGTGTGGCAGTATTTTTTTCTTTGTCGTCCTTAATTGATGCAAATCTTCCAGGTAATTATCTCGTTGTTACCGACTCACAGAGTATTTTAAAGGCTATTGAATGCAAAGGGAAGGTGTCAGATTCATTGATTTCAGCCATCATGTTGAAACTTAATCAGCTGGAAAATCTCAGTATATTTGTGTCATTCTTGTGTGTACCGAGACATCGAGGAGTGCCCGACAATGAAATGGTAGATGCAATAGCTAAAAGGGGTTCTTCTAGTGGTGTTTTATTCTCTTCAGTTTCTTCTCGTGACGTCATTCATTTTACATAGTCTGATCATAAAAAACTCTGGGAACAGACATATATATAGTGCATACAGCGGTCGCCTCTTACTGCGTATTATCAGCTGCAGTCGTCTCTCCCTAGGTTCCCATGGTTCTACGTTTTCAAAAACATCAAGCGGAGAGGAATTGTGCTTATCAGCAGATTGCGGTTTGGGCATTGCTTGTTGCCTGACCGCCTGTTCGCTATGCAGCTTAGAGATAATCCGTATTGTCCTCTACATGCTGGTCGTGTAGTCTGCAACCCTGATCACGTGTTCTTCGAATGTCCTTCATTAACAACATTACGTTCTGAACTGTATCTCAAATTACTGTACGCATCTTGTGGTGGTCCTCCTTATAACGTAATGTCACTTCTGCATGTTGAGAATCTAGATTTGTTCCCGAACATAGCGACTTTTCTTGAGAAGTTGTCCGAGTTCATAAGAATATGAGTTAGTGATTATTACGGCTCCACGTTTAAGCTGTAAAGGCATCCCCATAAAAAAAAAATAATAAAAAAAAAAATTATTTTATTTTTTTACTTTAAATATTTAAATGTGGTGTAATCGTGTGCTTGAATACGAGAACGTTTTTGAAATTTTTCAGCTGACCATTTGAAACATCTTTTTTTTTTCATAATAACTTTTCAACGAATGAACAGTGGAAGATGTGTGATTTTTGCTGGCCATGGTGAGCGTGATTATGATGGTACACCGTCATCAACATTTCCTTCGGTATCCCCATCGTCAGAGACGTCACATTCTAATTCAATCAAAAATTCATTCTCATCGGCTGAACTTTCATTACTGCTGTCTGTATCCATCCAGGATTTGATTTTTTCTTTTAAAATCAGGATCATTCGGTTTTATAATTTATTTATTTTTTAATGCGGAAAAAGTAACACCGAGTGCACGTTTTCTGACCATTTTAAGAAATACAACAATAATAAGGAACACAAATCTATCGCTTTAACAATTTTAGAAATTTTGCCTAAAATAAGGTTTTTTCTAAAATGAAAAACAGGAAAAAAGTTTTACTAATACTAGCGTACGTCAGGATGACGCAGTTTAAAAAAAAACACCGCTCTGAACCGCATACAGGAACTACTCCGGACGAAAATTACTAACAATATTTGATAACCGATGAATAGTTAGGAAGACGCACAGGCAGATCATGTTACTGCAATGTACAAAAAAAAAATGTATGTCACCGTGACGCACGTTAATGATTAAGGGTTAATAACGATACTGGGCAGTACCGGATGCTTCATTAACGGTACCAGTAAAGAACCGTTACTGCCATCATTAATTATTTATAAAATTCGACGATCATTTTATACTGGACAAAACTGAAAGGCCTCCTGATTGTGGATTGTAGATTTACCGTTATATGTAGGATGTAGTGAACAAAATCGATCGTTTAAAGAAGATATGAGAATGTAATATATCCGTCGACAATCGGGATTTTCATTTGATTACATAAGGAAGACTAAAAGCGATATAAATCTTAGATCACTTTTTTTTGTTTAACACAATGCAATCTTAATCGTTCATTATTAAATAGCGGAGGGTGTAACAACTTTTTTTACTGAATCGATTCTCGTGATTCTGTTCATCTAAAAGAACAGGTTTTAAAAACCAACTCCCGGGAGATGGTTTCAGAGTTAATTCTAAATATCAGTTCTGATCTCACGGATTCGTTTTGTTACAGCGAATTATTCTTTGTAAACGTTTGTATACCTCCTTAATCACTAGTATAATGAGAGAGTCGATTCGGAACCACTCACTGTAATGAATTGTTTTGCTCGTCTCGATCACGTATTTGTTAGTCAGGGGTGTTTCTGGTAATATATCTAAAAACTTATGTTCGGAAATACCCGAATAAACTCGATTTTACACGACCGCGAAGAATATTCGCTCATCCGTAATGATTACACGACGAATCTATTATCAAAAGAACATGTTTTTCATTTTTCAAGAGTCATACGAATCAAGGAATCAATTCAGTTGGAAGAGTGACTATTTAAAACCAGTTCACCTTCAAGTTACTCATCTCTATTATTAAACGAGTGTTCCTTTTTATAAGATCCTCATTTAATACACACAGCGCATATATTATGTACTAAATGCGAACGTGGTGGAGTCTCTAGTCCAATAGTTACAATTTCTCGACATATTATTCGCACGATTTTCGACTCTTTTTAACGGTCTGATATCATCATCATCATCAGCTTAACATTTACACGTGCTGCGGACGATGTTCACGAATTAATGCGAAGTGATTAATAATTTCCTGAACGAAAGGTACGCCGAGATCTTTGCTGCGAGAATAATCGATTATTGCAATCGATTATTGCTCGCAAGATCACGATTTATCTAGCCCGTATCTTGTTAGTATCGGATTTGCCGGCGCATGCCTATAGTTAAGTGCTCAATGATTTGTCGATACAAAACCGCTTGCGTATGGTACCGATGAACCAATATAATGTGTTCATCATCGTCCTTATTCGCTTAATCTCGATCTTAACATGCCTGTCCGATATCAAACGTTTGTTTAAGTACATACCGAGGCGCGTGCGGCATAATCCTGGTTATTAAATTATAAACGATGTCGCAAATCCGTATATCGACATGTGAACGTGATGCGCATGATTTCTTTCCCCATTAAGCTTTATTCCCAATCTATAAGAGCGAGCGAGAGCAGTCAACAATATAGACGTTACCGCAAAAACTGACTATCACTTGACCGAAAATATCGCTATGTCATCTGCAATTTCATCCAATGGCAAATTTTTTATATACAGCAGATATAGAAGAGATACCAGTACACTCCCCTGCGATATCGCTGCCTGCGCACGGTAAAGATTTCGATACGTCGTTTTAATATACGTTACAGGAAATTGTCGATCGTCCGGATATGATTTCAGCAGTTGACAAAAATTACCCGGCAATATTCGATACAACTCGTATTCGAGCCCTCGATTGTCTAAAAGCTTGAACGACATTATAGCGAATCGAGACCCATTTAACATTTCTTTTAATAGTCGACGTAGCAGCTGACGTTAATCAAATGGCATTCGAAATTTTTAACGATAATAAACAACAGTACACTTCTTGCAGTATACATTCTCCAGTTCTTTCGGATAATTATACAAATTATTCCGCAGAAATCCGTAGGTTCGTATGTTTTTTTTTCAACCTTTCACCAAACGGGGTAATAAAATTTATCTTCACGAGGACGATGAAGTTTAAGCGTTGACGTTTGATTAATCGGTTGATTACATCAACGAACAATTGAATTTGATCGTCTAAATAGGAAATTCGTATAAAATAAGATCTTGTTAAATAACATCATCAGTTCCATTGTTTAAATTCCATACAGTTCTCCTATATTCACTTAGTAAGCATATTTTCTGGTTACCTTAAATGTGAAAATATTTTACTTTTCTAACTTCAAATAGTAAATACGTATTTCATCAATATGTTGAAGTCGTGTGTATATAATAATAATTACTTAACGTTTTATAAAAATCACAAAGCAATTTCAGCTATTAAGCCGTCATTAAGTGAACATCTAATAAAATATAAAAATATATAAATATATATACAATATATAATATAAAATGTAAAAATACTAATTTGTATATGCAATTTATAAAAATTAACAGAATGCAAAACAATATTTATAAAATAATCCGATAGTGAATCTGTTAAACAACACTTGCTGAACAATTGATTATTTGAAGATCGCGTTGTGAACTCTAGACGTAAAGCAAATCAAAATTGCAGTCATTCTGTAAAAGAACTAGGATATTGCATTCAATCGTCGGTGCGCCATATGATTCGTGCGCAATGGTGATATACGAAAGGATTTGGAAATACCATCAATCAAAGAAGTGATCAGCAGTCACAAGGAACGATACATGCAACGGCTAGACAAAACACATTAACCACCTGGCCCATAATCTGATTGTAAACCGGTCCAGATTCGTACGCTTAAAAAGGCGTAATATTATTAACTAGCATATCCTACAACACTGCGCCCAGGGCTTGCGTACCATTTGGAAAATAGTCCAGTCATAAGATAAGGAGCAGTGCCACTGGGACACGCTCCATTAAATACATTTATTTTTATAAGTTATCCTCGCCGCTTATTGCCTCAAATAGGCAGATTGCGAGCATTAAAAAAAAATTATAATCAGTTTTTCTCGGGTTTATTGCCACCCTTATACCGCAGTTTATATATATATATATATATATATATATATATATATATATATATATATATATATATATATATATATATATATATATATATATATATGATGAGAATACCGATCATAGTCTAGTGAAAATGTCAACTGAATTAAAATTCAGGAAACAACGCAAGAGTAACCAGATCAGAAAATGGAACAAGGAGAAACTAGATGAAACAGAAGTGAAATAGAAATTCGGTAACAAAATAACGGAAGGATTGAAAGAATGGGAGCAGACGAACGGAGTAGAAAAATTCTGGAAACAGATAAAAGGAGCAGTTACAACAGCAGCAACTGCAGTACTGGGATATATGAAACGCAAGAAAAAGAAACAATGAATGATGCAAGAGATACTACAGTTAATGGATGTGAAACGTCGATTTAAAAATGCTAATAATGCAAAGGGAAAGGAAGAATATAAACACTTAAGTGCCGAAAAAAAAAGAAAAGTGGTGGAAATCACAGTGTGATGAGCTAGACGATCTATGCAAACATCACAAAATGATACTACATAAAACAATTAAATACATTATTAAAGGAAAGAATGTAGTCGGCACATTTGTAAAACAGCAGAATGGTACCAACACAGATATAATTGATGAACAAGGTGAAATCTTGCGTCAATATATAAAAGAACTATATAATACAAGTGATGCAATGACGATACAAATGGAGCAATAATATAGAGATGAATGGGAAAATATACCACTTCGAGAAGAAGTTGATGCTGCAATAAAGGTAACGCATCGAAATAAAGCACCAGAAATCGATAATATTCAAGCATAACTGATCATTAATGGTGGACAGGAGCTTCTCAATAAGTTATATGAACTGGTGTGTAAAATTTATAGAGAAGAAGTTTGACCGAAAGATATGATCACATCCTTGCTAGTGCCAATTCCTAAAAAGGTTGTGAAGAATACAGGACAATTATCCTAGCGACACACGCATCGAAAATCTTATTGCAAATTATAAAGAACAGAATGGAAAAATATATAGAACCATTTATCGACGATGCACAGCATAGTTTTAGTATCACCAAGAGATGCGATCGCGGCGTTACAAACCTTTGGAGAAAGAATAAAAGATTTAAACGGTAGAATATATATATATATATATATATATATATATATATATATATATATATATATATATATATATATATATATATATATGTGCTACGCCGATTATGTGAAAGCATTTGATAGAGTAGAATGGAATCAATTATTTGAAATATTAAAAATGGTGAACATTCTCCGATTAAAGTGATAGCACTAATACAGAAGCTATACGTGAACCAAAATGCGATTGTGAAATGGAGGAATAAATTGTATGAAGCGACAGAAATTATCAAAGGGTTGCGCCAAGGATGTCTGTTACAACCAGCGCTTTTCAATACCTACTCTGAATTTATAACAAGGGAAGCATTAGATGACGTTCAAGAAACAATTTTTAATTTCGCGGATGACCAAGTATTATTAACAGGTAGTTAGGAGGGTTTATCAAAAATGGTACATAGATTAAGTTGCGTAGCAGGAAAATCTGGAGTGAATATAAATATTGAAAAAATCAAAGTTATGTGCATGAGTAAAAATCAGGTGGAAATTAACATATCAATCGATAATCAAAAATTAGAACAAGTGAAATACTTTAAATATCTAGGGCACATAATAACAGAAAACGTGTATTTTACCAACGAAATCCGACAAAATATTACAATGGCAAACGATTAGGAAAACAAGGCTAAAATGGATCGGGCATGTGTTAAGGCATAATAGCCTACTAAAAGATATCATAGAAGGACGAATACCGATGCGCAGACCGAAAAGAAGACCAAGACAGACGCTGATAGACACAATCAAGAAGAAATCAAATATTAAGACCTATGCAGAATTAAAAAGACGGACAGCAGATAGGAAAAGGTGGAGGACTTGGACGATAGGAGCGAACCAATCAAATGACTGAAACACCTATGATGATGATTATATATATATATATATATGTATATATATATATATATATATATATATACATATATATATATATATAGTAAAACAAAATTAATCACTATAAAAGTTTTTTATTAATGAAAAGCTTTTCGACAATCACGTCATTATCAAGTATATAAAAATCAACATTTTTTGTATATGCTTGATGTGATTGTCGAAAAGCTTCGCATTAATAAAAAAAAAATTATAGTGATTAATTTTGTTTTTATTTTGTTTTATTAATTCATAAAATCACTACTCTCCGATACATCAACATTTATTCATATATATACATATATATATATATATATATATATATATATATATATATATATATATATGCGTGTGTATGTGGTTTGTATTTGTGTGTGTACATATATTTGTAAGATGACTTCCTAATTTATAATGATATTAAGAAATTTTATAAAGATTCTTCAACTAAACTAACACATTGAAAGCGAATGTTCTGTTGCCCTTGATTTTATCAGCTAATCATTCCCACTAGAGCTACATTAGTATGAAAACTAATCACCCATATCAAAATTATTCTCTAATCATCATGCTAGTTTTTTAAATAGTAATAATGTTAAATTTACGTTTCGAACACTATTACTCACTTTGAGCCTGCTAAATCAACGTGTCAAGTTTCAATTGCCTCATTTTGAACGCAACAGATCAGTCAGTTCCTAAAATTAAGGTTAAATCGCCGGGAAAAATTATTTCTCTTAAACGGCTCACTAGAATTAACCTTTTTTTTTAATCTACCCCTAGCTTAGCTGCTTAGCTATCTATCTATAGATAGTATCATATGGAAAAATTACATGAATGACGTATCTTCCAATGAAGATGTGTCAATAACATCGCGACTTAATTATAATGATTAAATAGAAACTCCATAGATCTTAGACAAGTATCGAATTTAACCGATCTTGATACAATAAACAAGGAGATTTTAAAACAGATCTTACACTGTGATGAAACAAAACAAACCCTAAATAAATGAAGAAAAAAGTACCCTGATGGAACCACGAGTGCATGATGACTATTAAAAATCAAAATAAACCACTTAATACATATAAGCGTTATCCAACAAATGATGATTTATTAAAATTTTAAAAATCAAGAACTATAGTAAGGAGAATTATTACGGAATCCCAGAAAAATGGTTGGCAGGATTTTATTTCAAACATAAACTCTAAAACTGATATAAAAACTCTATGGAAACAAATAAGAAAAATTCTGAATAAGAACAGTGATAACAACATCACTGCAATGACTGACTCTCACGGAAGATTACAATATAAAAGCAAAAACTGCAATGATCATGGCTGACCGCTACTATAACATATGTAGTAAATATAAACCACTGGCTATGCAGAAGCATAGATACGAGTCAGACCTCGAATCGCTAAATGAAGAGAAATATAACAAAGATATTATCCAGCATGAAGTAATCAATGCGATAAAAGAACAGAAAAAGTCAGCTCTTGGATAACATTCATCCGGAAATTCTAAAAAAAACCTCGCAGAAGACATCAGATGTGTACAACATTTATTCAATCTTATTTAGAAATTATATATAATTCGTGCATTATGGAAGAAGGCCGATTATACTGATTCTAAATCGTAATAAAGATAAAAACCAATAGCTACCGTTCAATATCGTTAACATGCTATGCAAAATATTAGGAAGAATTATTGCAAAGCGAATAATGTGGATCGTAGAAAATAACAACTTACTGGATAACAATCAAATTGATTTCCGGAAAGATCGATCGACTATAGATAACATACTAAGATTACAGCAAGAAATCCTTGATGGTTTTACTATGCAGCAATGTACGATGTGTGTATTATTCGACATCAGGAAAGCCTTTGATTACATATCTAAAGAGTCAATAATAGATACTATGAAGTGGGATTCAGAGGGAACTTGTCCAAATTTATCATAGCATTCCGTCAAAATAGAAATTTTAAAGTTCGAGTAGGGAGTTAACTATCAGCTAGAAGAAATCAAAAATTAGGCGTACCAAGAGGTTCAATGTTGAGCCCACTACTATTTATATTAGCTCTAAGCGACTTGCAATATTTAATCAAATACCCAGTTAATTACTCAATATTTGCGGATAAAATATTATTACGACAATTAGGCATTGCTTAGACATACAATTTTCCACCAGCAACTCTTGTGTAATAAATTTTACCAAAAATACTACAGTACGCGAAATTAAGTTAAAACTAACTGAAAGATACATACATAGTCAACAAATCCAACTTTCTCGGAACACACAGCTGGAAACCACACATTGAATATACGAAACGAAAGCGCACAAAAGCTCTTAATCTGCTAAAAATTCTACACGGTAAGTCGTGAGGATATGAGAGAGGCATGCTATTACAATTGTATGGAACTCTTCTCAGATCAGGACCATGGTGCGGTTGCATACGCTACAGCGGCGGAAGGTATACTTAAGAAGCTGAATAAAATCCAAAATAATGCACTCAGAATAAGCAGCGGAGCATTCTATACAAGTACAGTTATCAGTTTGCATGCGGAAACAAACATGATATCGCTAAAACATCGACGAATATTATTAGCACCGAATGCGAAGCTCAGCTGCAACAAACGTCGTATTAATTGCTATTAAACGTTTCATCCTAATCTATATAAGATCTATCGCGACAGAAATAAACCATTCGGAGTCAGGTGTACTGACTACTTTAGATACCTACATTTAAATGAACCGTCATTCCATATCCGCCTTGGGATAAAAGCAGACTATATCAGCGCATTTTACAGATTTATTAAATTCGAAAAAGTGTTTAACGTTATCGATCAAGGACATCGCTTAAAACATAGGGAAAACGAAATTTCCCTAGTATTAAAATTTTGTGTACCATATAATGGACATAATGACTGAAAGGGTTAAAATCAAGGTGATGTTGTTGCTAAATTATCAATATTAACGAAATAGCGTTATATTCACGTAAAGAAAAATGATGAAAGAATCGAATATTACAATCGCAAATATGAAACCGATTCATCAAATAAATATTGAATAAGGTAGGCGTCAAGCATCTTTTTTTTTTTTTTTTTTTTTTTTTTTTAATTCCACCCGCATTAGTATTTGTATCCTACGGAGTAGAACTATGAAACGCGAAATCAACGCACTTTCGTATTGAATATTTTTAGATATGTCCGAATGAATATTGACCGACGGCTAATATTGGCGATTTCACACGACTCGAACAAGGAAAACTATGATTTCCCGAACCAGATTGCTATATCCTCTTCTAGGAAGGAAATCTGCTTTAAACTTTAAAAAGAAAAATTTATTTAACTTCGATAGCTCCAATCTGGAAATACGGAATCGAATTATATTGAACTGCGTGTAAAAGTGATTCAGAATACAGCGACAACAATCGAAAATACTTCGTATCGTCATATCTGTACCAAAATATGTATCTAATTTAAACCTCCATAGTGACGTAAATATACCATGTGTTAATGAAGTTTATATAAACCGGTATAAACATTTTTTTTAATAAATTACAATTTAATATTAACCCGCATGTCCGCAGAATGCATTTATTTACTCTCCCTGACAATCCGACAAGACGATTAAAAAAGAGGAAACTGGTAGATTGTGATAACTTGGAAAAGAAATAGTTCAAATTACAAGAGTACACGATTTTCATACTTCGGAATAGCGATTAAAAGTTGAAACTTATGCACGAGCTATAGTAATCAAATAACCCGATAATTCAGTCCTTCAACTTTAATAATACCGTCACTGAGAATATCTAACTGTCTCAATGGAGATGGAAACGTTAGATTAATCGCATTTTTATTACTTTATTCATCACCATTGTTTATGCAGCTTTCTTTCTCTTTGTTTCCTATCCTCCTCTTACTTCCTTTTTACCCACGGCCTACTAACTCCTAGCACCGTTCGTTGTGGGATTATACCGGTACACGAAGAAAAAAAAAAAAACCCATTTCGTTATATATATTATATATGTATCGCAAGGTCATCGTTATATTCAAACGGAAATCGCTCGAACGATGTGAAACCATCGAACTTTCGACTATATTGTACCCCTTCTTCAAAATACAGAAAACAGTTCAGAGATTGATTTTTTATATTTCAGTGGTTCCTTATAAAACATTAGCGAAATTTCAATTTTATCGTCTTTGGTACGGGTAAATAGTCTCTTATCGAGAACGATAAATTCGTCACGAGTTTTATAAAGTTTAAAAATCAGTTGTCCACGTTAAAAGTTGAATTCTACCCAGGAACTGTTTAAACGCACGATAACCCGGTTATAAGTATTATTAAAGAATTATTCAAACACTGTAATAACGTAAATACAGACGGTTTACAATTTTTTTTTTTTAAATATCGATTTTACTACGATAAAAAAAAACAACACAAGAAAACAGCCGTCCGAGTGACGTTGCTTTTAATAAGTTGTGTTTATTAGCAAACGGACTACAGCAGACTGGAATTGCAATAAAGAAGTTTGATTTCGTTGTTCCGTGTGTGTGTATCTGCATTGTGACCTTAAGTTTATTAAAGCGTTAAACCAAAGACTATAATAAAACCCGGAATGCAATATAAGACAACAGCAGAAAGAGCGAAGGAGCAATCCTTATTTCTTGTGGAATTTTTCCCACACTTTTCTCCTGTATCATCCGATTAAGCTGAATTATTTAAAATTTGTACGTAACCTATGTATCGGGTTTTAAAACGAGTAAAAAAAAAAGAAAGTTTTAAAGAATTGAATTTATAAACATATTTATATATATATATATATGTATATATATATATATATATATATATATATATATATATATATATATATATATATATATATATATATATATATATATATATATATATATATATATATATAGTACCAACAGTTCCCTATCATAAACAATATCGATCACAAATAGGAAAAAAAGTGGAATAAGAATGAAAATGTATATTAATCAGACAATTCCGACGAATTGTCTAATTTGAATCTTCAAGGAGAAAATTATTCAATTATCCTTTATTCTTTTTAAATGGCAATACATAAGAATTCTCTGAGAATAGCTCAGCCCACTCAAGTATTTGGAAGCGTATCGCGGTACCACTTTTTCATTTTCAGTCGTCTACCGGATCTGGCTGGAAAATCGATAGTGAAAATTTACATAATAAGGCGCAGATACCATTGTACGTGATAATTAAAATTTTAAATCGGTTCTCTGTAAATAGCACAAATTTTCTAAATATAGTAGACTCCCAATTATCCGTGGTACTGGATGGTGTGGCAAGCGCGAATAAGCCAATTCCGCGGATAATCCGCGAAATTTTCGAAAGATCAACAAAACAATTCAAATTTCAATTCAAACAAATGTTATTTATAGCATGTACATATGCACATGAGATGTATGCATATTATGTAATTTATGAAGAAAGTGCCGCATCTAACTATTCGTAACTGCTCTTTTTCACGGGTTTTCTTTTTTTCATCGATGACGAGTCGTCAGGTGAGGATGCAAATTGAATTAATTTAACTTTTTAAAAAAAGTCTCTAACAGTGGATTCTCCTGTTCCATACTGTCGGCTAATTCGCTTTTTCGAAAAGCCATTTTCAATTTATTTTATTAATTCTAGTTTCTGCTGAATTGATAAAACCACTTTTTCCTTTTATCAGTCGTTGTAAAATAAAATAAACAAGAAATTTGGCAAAACTAAAATCACGACTCACTAAAAAACGAGATACCGCTACCTGCTACGGTCAAGTTGACAAAACTGATGTGAACGAGACAGTGAAACGTTGAAGGGAAAAAAGTATGAGAGTGCGGTTTTGAGAGTTGTGATGCATACAGACTCTCTAGAAGAAAAAAAAAAAAACATCCTAGAAAGACCGCGGATAATTTGGAAAATCCAGAGTTTACTGTATTGTTATTTGTCACTTGATATAAATGTAACCTCATGTGACTATTTGAGAAAAACATTGTTAAATTTATATCTAAATGTCATAAAACATTTCTTTGTTGTATAAATATAGAAGAAGAAAGATGAAATAAAAATCAACATTTCTCATTATAAAAAAAAAAAAAAAAAAAATTGAACACAAAGCTAGAATATTACATAATATAACTGAACAACTTATCTTTCATATTCGATGGTGTATTTACATGAAAAATAACATGCCATCTCTGAACGTATTGGACAATCAACCTAGGAATATTTTTCAATCAATCGATAATTTTAACAAGATGAGAAGACAGTTTATTAATACACAAAATTCATTTAACTCAAAAGTCTAAAGTGTATGACTTTTGGAAAATAATTTCTTCCGTTAAATAATTTATCGTGTTTGGAAATAAACAAATTTACAAAAAAAAATTGCAAATGTTACATCGATTATTTAAATTAAAATTATAATAAATTAATTGCCACAAATATTTGTCTTTTTTTTTTGTATTTGTAATTGTTAGGACAAGGTTTGTATAAAATAAAATATTGGAAAAATCATACGGACAAGTGAAAAAACTCTATAAAGTAAAGATGAAATATAACCAATAAGAAATAGAAATAAATGTGATAACACTTGGCCTGATAAGAACTGGTAATACGCTATGAGAAATAATTAGGAAAGATCTTGACAATAAGGCAGAAATGTTTTCAAATATTAGGCATTGGCAACGGAAGAATTAGGGTTGATAATTCCAATGAACCTCCGTAAGCGCATTATAAAAGCTACATTTGACCGATAGCATTATATTGTGCAAAATTTGGACATTGAATCAGCAGAATATTCGAAAGCTGGAATCTTTTCAGACGTGGCGCTGAAGGAAAATGGAACGTATTAAATGGAATGATGAAATCACGAACGAAGATGTACTAAGCAGAGTTGAGGAAAGAAAACATTGCTCTACCAAATAAAGAAAAACGAATTATTACGAAATGTAATGGAAGGAATAATCCAAGGGGAAAAAGGACGAGGCCGACCGTGGAACACGTTCGTGGCCATGTTACTGAAGGATACACAAATGGACAAATATTCAGAGATGAAAAAGGCGGCGAACAACCGGTGCAACTAGAAAGCACTTATCATGAAATAAAACCAGTCTTTGCAATAATGATGATGATGAATTCCATTGGCAACATTGCGTTTCCACCAAAATTTTTGTAAATTCAAAACGTCAAAGCAAGAATTGATATCGAAAGTGTTCCTAGATATTGGTGAAAATTACAAAAACATCACCTGGTTAAACGAACGTATGCCATTTTAGCAGCAAAAAAATATGTAGATGATTCGAAAATAAAAATTTAGAGTTATATTAATGGCCAAATGCATTCATTTAGGTCGGTGAATTCCATTACTGATCCAAATGAAACCGCTTAATTATCCGACTGAATTCCAAAATTCATCGGATTCACCAGGATTGTCGCCATTTACCAAGGTTGACTCGGTGATAATAATGGTAGGAATCAATGTAACGAGATCCGCTTTTAATAAATTTATGAACAGCGTGATTGAAACAACTATAACCATTGTAAAGTTCAAAGGCGATGATGTGTTCATTCCAAGGATATCACTAATTCCAACTAACTTTTCTTTTGAATTTAAACGTGTTCAATTATCGGTTCATCTTGCGTTCACCATGACGATCAATAAGTCCCAAGGTCGATCATTAGAAGTATACAGTATAAACCTAGGTGGTATTTCACATGGGGCACAGTTATACATTTCGTGTTCGAGAGCCGGAAAAACACTGGTTCGTTTTCAATCCAGAAAGAACGACGAAAAATATTGTACATTACAAAGCGTTGTAATAAAATTTTCGTCGGGATTATTTAATTTCCTTTTTATTTCATGTATTAGTACCGTGAAGAAAAGATTTGGTCTTATTTTCTTCGTTAGTATAGCCGTACAAATCCAGGTCGGTTAGCTAGTATATATATATATATATATATATATATATATGTGTGTGTGTACGTATACGTGTATATATCAATTAAATGGTCGTGAATATATAATTAATTACCATATATATATATATATATATATATATATATATATATATATATATATATATATATATATCTTCTAATATATAAAATTCTTGTGTCGCGGTGTTTGTGGTTAAACTCCTCCGAAACGGCTTTCCCGATTCTCATGAAATTTTGTGTGCATATTGGGTAGGTCTGAGAATCGGACAACATCTATTTTTCATCCCCCTAAATGTTAAGGGTAATCCACCCCTAATTTTTTTTTTCAATTTTAGATAATTTTTTTTTTTAATTTTTTTATGATATAGCATTAGTAAATACATATAACCCCTGAATTTTCAACCCTTTACAATCAACCCCTATTTTACCATCGCGATTTTTATTTTTAATAATTTCTTTTTTTTTCTCAATTCAATTTGATCTTCCGCCTTCACCGGTCGATAACCGATCAACGATCAATCGATCAGTTATCCCCGCTAGGTGTCTACCTGGGTCACCTCTCATCCAGCAAACATCACGGAGTAGGGATGAGAAGGAAGCCGGTCTCCTGTCTTACTCAATATACAGTTTTCGGCCATTTTTTTTTTGGTTTCATTTGTGTATCGATCGTAGCAGTGACACTTATACGTATTATTTTAATTTTTCTGTGCATCTATTACGTTATACTCTCATCGTGAATTTATTATTAATTTCCAGTGCAATATTTAACTATTAGTACGTGTTGTGATCTCCCGCCAACAACGGCCATTACCGTACCTGTATATATTATACGTAACGCTTTTTGAAAATAGTTTTAAATCAAAACGAAAGCGTGTACGAGTTTAATTAATATACCTTTTTCATTATTGTGAAAGGTAAGTCAAATAATAAACAAATGAGTAAATAATAATAATAATAATAATAATAATAATAATAATAATAATAATAATAATGTATTACCAGAAAAAATACAGATATTTTGAAAATACATATCTTATCATACATATATTAAGTCACTACATATATCAAGTCACTGTTGTTTACCAATACACTGATGGAAGGATTTATTTACTATAATATTTTAATTTTTTTGAAGACAACTTTAATAAATATTTTGAAATATAAAAAAAAGTATTTTAACTTCATTTATTTATATGTTCTATGTACAGTCAGCAATGCCAAAAAGACGTAAAGGGGCCAATTTGAGTCGTAGAACAACCAATTCAACAGTCATGCGAGATATACGAGCACGAAGGTCTGGCGAACAAATCCAACAAAATAATACAGATGTGCGTGCAAGCATGGCGCAGTTACGTGAATCACTATCGCAAGAGGCGCAAGATGAACGAAATCAACAAAGACAATTAGAACGAAGAGAAACGCGCAGATTCATAGTAAACAGACATAGAGGCATTGACCAACAACGCCAACAAGTTCTTCGAACATTTACATCAGATTCATTTCTTCGACTAGCATTCCAATATGAGTCTGATGTTGAATATTACGCTCATTCCAAAGTGGTTATTGGTTCTTTGGACAAGGAATGCCCGCATTGTCATGCACTTAAATTTAAAAATGAGCCAGTTGGGATGTGTTGCTCATCAGGAAAAGTACAACTAACCGAAATTGAAACACCACCTGAACCATTACACGGTTTACTTATCGGTACAGATCCAAATTCTAGCCTTTTCCTAAAGTCAATTCGCACATTCAATTCATGTTTTCAAATGACGTCGTTTGGAGCAACAGAAATAGTTAACAATATTGCTGCAAACGGTCAACAATTTAATTCCACGTTCAAAATCAAAGGCCAAATTTATCACAAAGTGGGCGCATTGCTGCCAATGCCAAACTAATCTCATAAATTTTTACAAATTTACTTTATGGGTGGCGAAGACTCCGAACGTGCACTCGCCAATCGCGTGGATGCACGTTGCGATTACCACAATCTCAATTCACCTTTTGCAAGGCGTATCGTCACTGACCTGGACGCTCTGTTAAATGAGCACATAATGAATTATTGAAATTATTCAAATCACACATGCACAAACTACAAAGTGACAATCATGCTATTGTCATTAATCCTTAGAACACCAGCTGGAGAGCATGTACGTAGATTCAACGCACCTGTTGTTGACGACGTTGCTGGAATCATGGTTGGTGACCGTACAGCTACGCGACAAATCGTGATTCGAAGAAGAAATAATAATCTTCAATTCATTAGTGATACGCACCGTTCTTATGACGCTCTCCAATATCCACTAATTTTCTGGAAGGGACAAGACGGATATTGCGTAAACATTAAACAACGAGATCCCGTAACAGGTAATTCATTCATTATTAAAAACATAATTAATTATTATTGTAGAATCTTCAATTAATTCAATGATATATTATTACAGGAGCCGAAACAAATAAGAACGTTAGCTCGAAGGATTTTTATTCATATCGTTTGATAATTAGAAGCGGCCGAGACAATATCATTTTACGATGTCGTGAGCTAAGCCAACAATTTATGGTCGACATGTATGTGAAGATAGAGACTGAACGACTACGATACTTGCGATATAATCAACAGAAGCTGCGTGCGGAAGAATATATTCACCTGCGATATGCTATTGCGAACAACGCTGACACTGCCGAAATTGGTAACTCTGTTATCTTACCATCATCGTATGTAGGTAGTCCACGTCACATGCAAGAGTACATACAGGATGCTATGACTTTCGTGCGTGAATATGGACGACCGTGTCTTTTTATTACTTTTACATGTAATCCAAAATGGCAGGAAATTACATCATTACTATTACCAGGACAAAATGCAATACATCGTCATGACATTACAGCACGTGTGTTTAAACAAAAATTAAAGTCTTTAATCAGCTTTATTACGAAATTGCATGTATTTGGTCCCACACGTTGTTGGATGTATTCAGTTGAGTGGCAAAAGCGTGGATTACCTCATGCTCACATTTTAATTTGGTTCGTCGACAAAATACATGCTGAAGACATCGATAGTTTAATTTCTGCAGAGATTCCAGATCCATCTACTGATCAATTACTATTTGATATTGTTACTACAAACATAATTCATGGTCCGTGCGGAATTCTGAATCGTTCATCACCTTGCATGGTAGACGGAAAATGTACTAAGCGTTTTCCTAAAGATTTCATAAACGATACGGTAACAGACGGATATCCAATATATCGTCGAAGAAGTACTGAAAATGGCGGACAATCGTTCATTAAAACTATCAGTAATGCAGACATCGACATTGACAATCGTTGGGTGGTACCATATTCACCTCTGCTCAGCAAAACATTCAATGCTCATATTAATATTGAGTCATGCAGTTCGGTGAAGAGTATCAAATATATTTGCAAATATGTTAATAAAGGAAGTGATATGGCTGTATTTAGAATTGAAAATACTAATGTCAATGCTCCTCCGTTGAATGAAAATGATGAAATTACGAATTACCAAATTGGCCGGCATATCAGTTCCAATGAAGCTGTCTGGCGTATTTTTGGTTTCCAAATTCATGAAAGAGATCCAGCAGTTATCCATTTAGCTGTCCATCTTGAAAACGGCCAGCGCATATATTTCACGCACGATACAGCGCTTGATCGTGCTATAAATCCACCAAAAACCACGCTCACTGAATTTTTTGAACTGTGCAATCGTGCGGATGCGTTTGGTGCCTTCGCACAAACACTGCTCTATTCTGAAGTTCCGCGATATTTTACATGGGCTCAATCGAAAAAATGGATGCCCCGCAAGAAAGGGACACCAGTTGATGCGTGCCTCGGTTTATTTAAATCAAATAATTTAGGACGTGTATATACAGTCAACCCAAGGCAGACTGAGTGTTTTTATCTGCGACTGCTGTTGGTTAATGTCACCGGACCATTGTCATTTCAAGATATACGCAAGGTAGATGGACAACAGTATCCAACGTATAAAGATGCATGCCTTGCACTAGGCTTACTAGAAGATGACAATCAATGGGACAGTATGCTTGCTGAAGCAGCATTAAACTGCACAGGAACACAAATTCGTCTACTATTTGCTATAGTATTGACTACATGTTTCCCGGCCCGAGCGCAAATGTTGCGGGATAATCACAAAGATTCAATGACTGATGACATTTTGTATCGATATCGTACAAGGTACAACGATCTAACGATATCATTCAGTGATGCAATGTACAAGGAATCATTGATTGTTATCGAGGATCTTTGCATTGCTATTGCGAATTTACCAATCAGTCATTTCGGTATGAGTTCTCCGAATCGAAGTGCATCTGATTTACTCAACACAGATATGAATCGTGAACTGCAGTACAATACTGTGGAAATGGCAGGCATTGTTAGTCGCAATGTTCCATTACTAAATGTTGAACAAAAAATTATTTACGACCGCATTATGCTGGCAGTTTCGGCAGGACAAGGAGGATTCTTTTTTTTGGATGCACCAGGTGGAACTGGCAAAACGTTCCTTATTTCGCTATTTCTTGCCGAGATACGATCAAAAAATGGCATCGCATTGGCCGTTGCATCTTTTGGCATTGCAGCAACTTTATTAGATGGAGGCAGAACAGCTCATTCAGCATTTAAGCTGCCATTGAACATCCAAAATAATCCAGATGCAGTGTGTAACATAAAAAAACAATCGTCTATGGCCACAGTGCTGAAACAATGTAAAATTATTATCTGGGATGAATGCACTATGGCACACAAACATGCGCTTGAGGCATTGGATAGGACATTAAAGGATATAAAAAACAACGATAAATTATTTGGCGGCACTTTGTTACTCCTTTCAGGTGATTTCAGGCAAACACTTCCTGTTATTCCACGTTCAACGTACGCTGATGAAATCAACGCTTGCTTAAAATCATCGCGACTATGGCGTAATGTTGAAAAAGTACAACTGACGGTGAACATGCGCGTTCAAATGCTTCAGGATCCATCCGCCGAAACATTCTCTAAACAACTGTTAGATATTGGCGATGGGAAAGTTGCTGTACATGAAAATACTGGATGCATTAAATTACAGACGGACTTCTGCACAATCATCGACTCGCAAAATACTCTCATCGATCGCATATTTCCCGACGTACACACACAATATGTAAATCATAAGTGGTTGACAGAAAGAGCGATTTTGGCAAGTAAAAATGTGGACGTCAATGGATTAAATTTAAAGATACAACAGTTGTTACCTGGGGACTTGATGTCATATATAAATCTATCGATGCAGTTTGTGATACCAACGAGACTGTTAATTATCCAATTGAGTTTTTAAATTCGTTGGATTTACCAGGCATGCCACCACACAATTTACAATTGAAAGTTGGATCACCGATTATTCTCCTTCGTAACTTAAACCCACCACGGCTATGTAATGGCACACGATTAGTCATTAAAACATTAATGAAAAACGTTATAGAAGCCATCATCTTGAATGGCAAGTTTCAAGGCGAAAATGTGTTGCTGCCACGAATCCCTATGATTCCGACAGATGTGCCAATTGAATTCAAACGCACTCAATTTCCAATTAGATTGGCATTCGCTATGACGATCAATAAATCACAAGGCCAGACATTGTCTGTATGTGGCTTAGATTTGGAAACACCATGCTTTTCCGATGGACCTATATGTGGCATGTTCTCGCGTGGGAAAACCATCCAGTTTGTTTGTGTTGGCTAAAGACGGACTAACCAAGAATATTGTACACTCTATTGCGCTAAGAGATTAATTTTTTTTTCAACTGCCATAATTGATAGTTACAATATGAATAATTATTTTTGATATTTAGATAACTAGCAAGAATTGTAATTTAAAATATATTCTCTACATTAATAAACATTAATTTATTACCCTACATAAAGCATTCTTTTATTGTTTATAACGCTTTCGATTATAAGTACATCCCCGAACACTTATAGCAGATAATTATTTTTATTGAACTAAAAAAATGTTTCATGGCAAAACAACGTTTGCCGGGTCAGCTAGTATATATATATATAAAACTTCTAATTATGAAATAAGTTATATCATTCATGGATTAATATAGTAATTTTTATACTTGATAGCTGTATATATTTATATTAAATAATAAGTTTAGTTTCTAAATGAGAACGTATAAACATTAACATTTATTTTCGTCATACATAAGGAAACTAGAATCCGTATTTAATATGACGAATTATTGAAACAACGGAAATGCTGTATTATAAGAAACTTTTTAATATTGAAAGGTATGTTTCATTAACTAGTACTTGCGTTCTCATATATTCTGAACACCGGAACACATATGCGATTATTGGGAACTCGTCATCGTTTCTATTCAAATTTTAAGAATAATATTAAGACCGTTAAAATTTATTGACGAAAACTGGCACGTTTATAGCCGAAGTTACATTTTAATAAAGTATAGCGAAAAAAAAAAGATTTCATAATTTTTACCCAGTGATTAACAAAACAGGTTATGCGAGAAATTTTACACCGAAAAACTCACTCGTATAAAGCAATTCGAAAAAAATGTTGAAACTAAACGAACCGCCAAAAAAACTAACGACCACTGATAACGTAGCGCATGAAATTCATAATTTATATAGTTACCCAATTTTTTATTTTCAAAACTAATAAAAAATTACTTTCATATTAAAATATACCGACGAGAATTCGTCAATTGAATTCACGAGAACAAATTTTTAAATTAATTAACTTCAATGAGGAAACGAAGATGAAAATTAACACCTTCTCGGACTGTTGGATAAAATCTAAAAAGGTATCCGATCTTATCAGTTTAATCCGATCTTATCAGTTTAACATGCGGTACATCTCGCAAAATAGGGTTAGTATATTAAATAATAAATTATTTTTTTTTGTAAATGGATGAGGCGTTAGAAGTATGCTCTGTTCTTGTCACGATTCGACCTGGTAGTGCGCAGTATCTCCAGATAAAAAATATATACATGTAAACGAAGTAATCAAAATATCAAAATTTTGCAACAGATCGCGTACGAATAAACATTCGAATTTTTTATTCGCTAAAGGCAATGTCTCGTCGCTGCAGCCATTGCGTCCTGTTGGTAGCCAGTGTCCTTAGTTCTTGATATTTATTTATATTCAAGCGATCGTATACACTCTTCATTATAGATGTTCTTGGTTTTCATCTTGGCCTTTTGCCTGTAACTTTACCCTCTATTATATATTTTATAAAGTTACTACGTCTTATTACATGACTTAACATTTTTATTTTCCGTTTATCTATATGATTTATTAAACTTTTTTTTTCACGTATTCCTTCTAGGATGTCACTGTTTTCATTTCTGTCCAAGACGTTTTCGTTATTCTACGCCAAATCCACATCTCCGTTGAATTCAGTTTTAAATACGAATTTATTAATCCCTCGAATCTTCGCAAATTTAATAAAAAAAAATATATAATATATTTTAAAATAAAGTTTTATTTTTTATTTTATATGAAATTTCTGAAGAACGCTATCTGTTGTAACTGATCGGAAACTAAACAAATAAGAAATGTACAACAGAGAGCGCTCAAACTGAGTGTTAAAATGTTTTATTTGATAAACGTATACAAACGACATTAATATCGTTACCGGAAATGTGGAGATAAAAATCGTATAATTTCGTATTCAAATTTCTAACTAAACAAATACTATAATTAAAGTTATTGCCTATTATAAGATGACCGATATATATATATATATATATATATATATATATATATATATATATATATATATATATATATATATATATATATATATATATATATATATAGATATATAGAGTTGCATTAGATTGGCTTAATTTTGATATAATATAAAAAAAAATTGCTAAATAAACCTCTTCACCGTTTTGTCTATGTACCTTAGTACATCCGGAATACAGATCTTTATAGAAATATTCGCGTAAGTTTTAGTTTACGGAAGTAATTAAGGAAATTGTAGTAAACTGTGAAAGGGAATTTTTCCGGCACTCGAATTTTAAAGTAATACAATTTTTGGAAACCGACAAACTAAGTCGTTGTAGATTTAAACAAAATAAATTGTTCAAACTTTGCTACAAATGTTACCCGTGTAGAGAAATTTTCAGCGGCGTAGAACCAATCAAAACGATGATTGGTCTCTTGATGTATTTAATTTTTTAATTCCATTTACGAAGTTAAAACATGCAGCTTATCAGTATTTATTTATACTTGTATAAATAATAACACAAAAAAATGAATTTTAACCCTTTGGTACATGGAATTTTAATGCAAATATTTTTTATTTTCTGATTGACGCGAAATGTCTCAATTTTAAAACTATTTATATAAATACATTGAAAATTAACCGCAGTTCACCTAAGAGTCAGTACTGTATAAGAAACACCCGTATCAAATTAATAATTTTAATAATTTTGTGTCAATATTCGATAATGTATGACTGAAAGGGATAATACGAAACACGCTCATACGATGCAGATATAAATTAAGCATTAATCCTGTTACAGGAAAACGAATTTGTTATTAAAAGAAGCCAATGACACACACCACTCCATATATACCATATCATATACGACGTTAAATGACTTAACTGTTAGTTCATTTTACAGGTAAAAATAACGTGCAATTAGCTAATACGATGATGACGTGTATGTACATACTTAAAGAGTAGCACAAACAAAAAATGCATTCAGCAATTTGCTCGCGTCCAGGCATATATCTCTGGATATTGATTTTTATTTGAATCATTACCCTTCACAGATGCGAAACGTATATACTGCCGAAGAAAGACAAATGTAAACTAGAGTGAGACGGGAGAATCTGGATTAAAATATCGGTTGAATAAATATTCGGTCTATTCCGGATTCGAGAAAATTAATACGTACGGATTAATTTCCGATTCGGAATGATATAAAACAGAACAGCGCATACTTTGTTCTGACTTCATTCCTTTCATCGATGCGTAAGTTAGCAGTTACATATTCACAACTGGCTCGGTTCAAATGTAGTATATTGTTTACGATTTGAGTGGTAGGGCTTTATGCGCGCGTTACAATACGTGCACAATTTCGTTCGATTGAGCGCATGAGTATATCCGTATATTCAAACGTCCATCGTCCGAATCGGTATTCGCATTTTTAATAGGAATTAAATTTTAATGCGTATTCAGATAAAACAGATGACGGATGAAACCCCACACACTTACAGAATACCTCCGTCATCTTCTGTTGGAGTAGTTTGTTTTAATGTCGGTTTTAATCTCACACACGTGTTCGACAAAAAAAACAGTACTACAATAGTTTCTCTCGTCTTCCTTACACGCGCACTAATGACTGGTGTTGACTCTCTAAAATAACAAACGACGTAAACACGCGATATGGGTTAATTAATCCGGAGGATACTGCGTTAATCCTGAATTCGTATAGTCCGAATATCGATCGCAACGGGAAAATATCCAAAGACCGGTTAAAGTCAACTTTTATCACACTACCTAAGAAAAAGAATGCAAAACGCTGTCCGGAATTTAGAACCATTAGTTCAATGAGCCATGTTTTAAAATTGTAATCGTGCATCAAAGAATATACCGTAAATGTGAGCATAATATCGGAAATATTGGTTTTAGAAATGACTCTGGTACCAGAGAAGCTCTTTTTAGTCTTCAAGTACTTGTCGTGCGGTCCAAAGAGATATATAAGCGTGTTTTGTGGATTACGGAAAAGCGTTCGATTCGGTGCAAAACGAAAAACTCGTTGAAATATTAAAGCGAATAGGGATGGACAGTAGAATTAATTTATACTGGAATCTTAGTATAATGAAAGAGTATGCGTTCTTTCCCCTCTTTTATTTAATATTTATTCAGAAAAAATTTTTGAGGAGGCACTTATTGGGAAGAAACCCCTAGGCGTACTGGTTAATGGAGTGGTTGTGAATATTCGCTACGAGGACGATATAGCGGTGTGCAGATCTACAAGAACTAATAAACGCGCTCAATGAAAGCGGTAAAAACATGGTCTTACGTATAAACACGGCAAAAACAAAATGGATGACTATTAGTAGTGCAAAGAACACGGTTTGCGGTACACTGTTTTTCGAAAATGTAACGATAAAAAAGAACAGATCGATTAAATATCTAGGATGTCGTATTAATGACGGATGGGAAATATCCGCTGAGATAAGAACCAGAATTGAATAGGCGAGAGTACGTTTTCAAAAAATGAATAAAATTCTGACAAACCGGAATTTGAAGAAAGATTTGTGGATACGCCTACTACAATGTTATGTTTTAGCGTTCTGCTATCCTGGACGGCATCAGTGGCATTTTGAAAAAAGTTAGAAGCCTTTGAAATGTTGGCATACCGTAGGATAAAAAAATTACTTGCACGGCTAAAATAACTAATTCCGAAGTTCTAGAACGATTGAACAAAAAAAACAGAAATTATTAATTCAGTGAAAATAAGGAAACTAGGATATTTTGGGCGCATAATGCGTCCTAACAAGTACGAGTGGCTTCAACTGATTATACAGGATAAAATAAAATGGTAATCGCAGGCGTGGCCAGCCTAGAATAATGCGGTTAGAAAATCTAAAAAAGTGGTTTAAACTAAATACAGTTGAAATATTTAGAAAAGTTATAAATAAAAATCAAGTAAAGCAGATGAGAAGATACCGTACATAGAAGAAGAAATCAAATATTCACAACGCTAGACTGTTGACATATTGTATCGGTGAAGCGTATTAAAAACAATTTTTTTTTTTTTTTAAATTTTTGCACACAATATGTCTAGTTAAAATAAGCGGCAGTGTTAATGTAATCAATTTACATATTAATTAATGGAATGCTTTCCAATAGTCGTCATTCCTTGTTGTTGATACTTAGTTAATCATATTCGACCGGTTTAATAGTCTAAATCGGGTACCGTCTTTGATAACCCTGTACGTCAACTGATTACAATGATTTTGTAATATATCGTACACGGATCGCTTCTATTTCTTCTTTAACCATCGATACTTGCAAATCTTTATGTATTTTATCATTGCGCACAAACCATCGACTATCGATCGTTGTATTTTTGATTACGCTCTTTGGATGATCGCTATATGAGATTTTCTTACGATTCCCCACAGTGGAATTCCATAATAGACTTCAGCATTTTTTTATAAAGTAGTACCTTGTTTTTCAAGGATAGTGGTGGATTTTTCCGGGTAACCGATACACCTTTCGAAATTTGATATTAATCTGTTTTATCTTCTCTGCATGCTTTCTCCAAGTTAGTCTCTTACATCAAGGCGTAAGCCGAGGTGCATTTAACGCTATTCGAGGTAGGAATGTTTTTTTTTTTTATTTAACATTACTATTGGATAACTGTCCATTTTCTTCCGAGTAAACGATAAAATATCGAACTACGAGGTAAATGTCTAAATGAAAAACGAGAAATATACTAAAGACGTAAATACAATTCCGCCGGAAAAACATAATAGATTGCTAACTGAATAAAAGGAAAAACAATACAGAAAATTCAAATAAAAATACCTGACTTGTGAGGTTCACGAATGAAATCGAACGAAAGAGAGATCGATATGCGAAAATTAAATTATTAACCAGACCACACGAAGTTCTTACACGTTGGCATGTTACCCAACCTTCGAATTGAGAAGGAGAAGATATATATATATATATATATATATATATATATATATATATATATATATAGTGCATATAGTAGGTAAAATTGAACATCACAATAATCGTTAACAGAAAAATAAATTACGTCATTCATTATTTTCTCCTGCGGCAGTAGATGTCGTGCACGAAAATATGACCCCGCAAAGCTATTTTAAAATTTATGTTATTCGCGCGCTAAACTAAACTAAACGAAATAAAACACAAAAACTTGAAAACACGATGAAACACATAGACTATTAAGAATAATGTCGAACGGAAATTTGAAAAGCGTTCAAAAAATACTGCCAAACTTTACCCGTCGACCTCGTTAATTATGATTCAATTTCTCTGTTCGATCCGTCATATTTATTTCTGTTTTTACTTTCATTTATCAGGATTATTATATATATATATATATATATGTATATACATATATTTACGATATACTTACATGTCTCATTCTAGTGTTGCACAGTCGAATTAACGAAATTACCGTTAGGAATTTATTTTGCCGTTCTCCGGAATTATTTTATAGCGGAACGTTTTCTCTAAAATAACAAATATTATAAAAGACTAATAATCAAATCTAATTAAAAATTTATTAAACAGCAAATTTACGAAATAAAACAAATAATACCGAGTACAATGTCCGACATTAGGCGTAAAATTTCTTCGTAGTATGGTTTAATAATAGAAATAAGCGCGCGCACAAACACACACACACATATACATATATATATATATAATATACGCTTATAAGTAATTACTTTTACTTTGTCGAATTTAGGTAAATTATTAGTAAACACGTTCTTATTTACATACGTAAAAAATTTAAGCATAAATAATTAAATTGTGTCAGAAAATCTACATGAAAATTACTTTTAAACATATTCGAACAAAGCCCAGACATGAAAATATATTCGAACGCTTATATACAGCTCTCTCACGACACACACACACACATACATACATATATGTATTTATATACAATATAAATACACGAATATCCACGTATTCAAAGTTAAATACTCATACATACGGAACGTATACAGACATTCACGTTTATATTATGTAGGCTAGTCACATTACACTATATATAAAACTATAGTGTCCGCCTTTGATTTATTTCCATTATAATCACCGCATTGGGCTATTTTTACCACCCATAAACAGATTTTTTTTTAAAAATTGTTGTCTGTCTGTCTGTTTTAACTCGAAAACTATTAAAGTAATAATGATGAAATTCCGCACAGCTTACAGCCTGTATTATCGGATTCGTTCTTAGCTTTGTTTGACATGGATATTCACAAATATGACAGAAATTATAATAATTTAAAGTTTTTGAAAGTAGTAAACAGCGATATATTTTTATGAATCGTCTAAAATTTAACACGTTTTCCGGTTCGAATGTACCTTCACTACCTACACGCGCAATACAAACCACGTTTTGTTGCGTTAGAGGCGTGACCGAAATAACGGACGGATATATATACATAATATATACGTATACTATACTAATATATAAACCTGTTAAAAGAAAAAGACAGCGATATTTTATTTTAAAAAATAATTACATCTAAGTATATATATATATGGAGTACCATCCGTTATTGATGTGTCCTGAGGTGACTAAGTAGCCCGATTCTCGCACCACAATCCTTGCTGCGTACGCTACATTTGAAGGTGCCCGTGTTGCTGGATATTGTTCCTGCTCTGAGCAGAGATTACGTTTTTTCTTATCTGACACGGTTTGAGCTTTTTTATCCGCACAGTGTAAGCCATTTGTAGCTGCACATTTCCATCATTTCCTATCTATTGCTACTTTCTCCCATTTCTTGGGATCTATATCGCAATCTTTAAATATTTTCCCCAAGAAGTCTTTGTACCGCCATCGCGGACGTCCAATACGACGCTTTCACGCAACAGTTGACCATAGAAAACCTTTTTGGGAATCCTGTTTTCACCCATTCTTATAACATGTCCAGATCATCGTAGACAATTATTGTAAAGCAATACTTGAATAGACTGGCAATTTGCCCGCTGTAAAATGTGACGGTTTGACACACGATCTTGCCATCGGACACGCAGTATTCTGCGCAATAAACGCTGGTGGAATGCTTCAAGTGAACGTATGTTTTTTTGTATAGAGCGCAGGTTTCTGATCCGTAGAGTAACGTTGGTAATATTACAGCTTTGTAAATTATCAGCTTGGCAAGAGAATGTGTTTGTTATTGAAGACTCTTTTATTTAACCTATTTACAGCTGCTGAAGCAGCTTGTATTCTGCCGTTTATCTCGTTATCTAGACTGATATTGTTACTTAATATGCTTCCAAGATAAAGCTTTCCACTTGTTCAATTGCCGTGCTCGCTTTCTCCTTTATTAGAAGGTGCGCAATAGTAGTTTAGTTTTCTTCTCGTTTATGGTTAAACCACATTTACTATAGACCATCTCTAATGACTGCAATATATTTTGCAATTCTGGCAAGTTGTGAACTACCACAGCGCAATCATCCGCGTACTGGAAATCTACAATTCCCGTTTGCGAGCATTTGGAAGTAGCACAAATTCGCTGTAAGTTGAAGAAACCACTATCGAATCTACTGTTCATTATTATGTTCGTGGAGCCTAGTTTCTTGAGTGCAAGTGTATGTATAAATGTCATATACACTGCGAAAAGTGTCGGAGCTAACACACAACCTTGTTTGACTCCTGTGTTTATTCTGAATGGCTCTGATTCGCGATTTTGTATAAATACAGTGCCTGTGTTATTTTCATGTAGTAAGGAAAGCATTCGAACAAATTTTGACGGCAGCCTAGTTTCTCCATGCATTTCATTAACATTTTCCTATGAACTGTATCAAACGCTTTGCTAATGTCAATGAACGCAATGTACAGATCCTTATTTTGCTCGTAACACTTTTCTTGTAGATGTCTTAACGACAATAATGAATCGATTGTGCCACAGGCCGAGCGAAACCCATTTTGAGTTTCAAGAAGAAAACGTTCTAAAACCGGTGTAATGCGATTGAATATTACTCTTGCAAATAGTTTGCCTATTGATGAAAGTAGCGCGATTCCTCTGTAATTGTTGCAGTTACTTTTATCGCCTTTGCTCTTATATATTGGTATTATGGCGGAAATTTGGAAGTCTTTAGGGATAGACTCGCCCAAACACATAGTCGAGAAGAGCTTGTGTAAAGCGTTTATCATGTTTTTCCTTTCTAGTTTAAGTATATCAGGTGGTATTTTGTCCGGACCAGCAGCTTTTCTGTTTTTGATTTGATTTATTGCGACTTTTATTTCTTCCAGTGATATGTCCCCATCTAGTTCAGTTAATTGATCACAAGTCGGTATTTCATCCACAACCCAGGAGTCTATATGAGTATCACTGTTTAGCAAATTACTAAAATAAGATTTCCATCTGTGTGATATTTCTTCTTCGTTATTTATAATATTTCCATGTTCATCACATAGCGGGGCTTTTTTATAGGGCACTGGTCCGTATGTTGCCTTCACTGATGAGAAGAAATCTCTATAATGACCGGAGTCTGCATATGCCTGAATCTCGTGTGCTTTATCTTCCCACCATTTGTTTTTCATCCGACGTGTTTCCCTCTGGACTTCAGCTTTTAGTTGGGTGAATTCACGTCTTAGATTGGCGTCGTTTATATTATTTTGCCATTGAATGAATGCTAGTTTCTCACGTTCAATCAACTCATTAATTACCTTATTGCAATAAACCAATCCTGATTTTTTCGCTTGGATTTTGTTAGTGCTTTGTTGCAACATTTGTGCAGCATTTCTTTCACAGTATCCCAAGTTGTATCGCTATTTGAGATAAAATCGATATTAGCTTCGTCAAAAATTTGATCCGTTCCTGACTATTCCTCAAGATATCGATGTTGTACCGGATAGGTTTCGGCTTATAATATTTCAATACGTTTGGTTTTTTTAATGATATTACTGATCTAACCAACCTATGATCCGTTAAGAACTCTGCGCCTCTCATTACTCTTGTGACTTTTACTTCGTTCCTGAATTCACGGCGTGAAATTACGAAGTCAATCATATGCCAGTGTTTTGACCTAGGATGTCCATGTGCCTTTGTAAATTATTTTAAGTTCGAATAATGTATTTGTTATAACTAATCTCAGGCTTTCACAGGCTTGGAGTAGAAGAGTACCGTTGCTATTTGCTCCTTTTAGCCCATGTTTACCGAGAACGTTCGGTCAAACTTGGGTTTGCCTACACGAGCGTTGAAGTCGTCCAGGATAAACATCCGCCGCTCTTTACGCGGTATGTTGCTAACAAGCGCATGTAGTTCCGAATAAAAAGTTTCTTTTTCAATTTCTTCGACATCCATTGTGGGTGCGTATGCGCTGATTACATGCATTACAGTCCTTTTATTAAGTTGAAATGTTAATTTCATCAGCCTTGATCCATAATTTACAGGTTTATATGTAATAAGATCTGCAAAATGTTGTTTCATCGCTATGCCAACACTGTGTATGCGTTTTTGTCCAGATGGATAGTCATGCTAGAACAACACGTACTTACCTACTGGTTCACAAATGCTTCCATCATCAAGGAATCTAGTTTCGCTTAATGCTGCTATATCAATATTATACTTATTCAATTCTTTTGCCAAGGTTCTTCTTTCTGGGTTGTTGTCATTATTCGATAAAGTTCTTATATTACATGATCCTAGTTTTAGTTTAAACCTATTTTCATTTTTTCTCTTGTTTTTACCGCATATATATATGGGTTTCCCACCAGTCGCGGCATACTGACCCGGATTGATTGGAGTAGCCAATGTTTTGGGCACCTTTCTAGCACACTCCGAATTCACGATGAGCAGCGGGGATCCTGAAGAGGCCTGCCCAGTCGCATATCTGACTGCCGAATTCAACTTCTACTCCATTCCAGTTGAAAGCGACCATATAGGATATGCCGCCTGACGTGCAAGATGTAATTAATAGCTTCTGACACACCAGGCCTGCTACCATCGCCACAAACTTGTCGCCGCGGGACTTTGACAAGAAGAAAGGGAAAAGAAGAGATTAAAAGCGAGTAGATTAGGATGGCACAAGTGCGCATGTGAGAACATAGGAAATGTTGCGCAGCAGCTCCTATATTGCCTATACAGCTACATGGCATGATTAAATCAAGACAACCAGGCTTGCTATAACTGTTACTAATGCAGGCAGGTAAAATGCGGAAAAATTGGATGAGATTACAATAGAGGAAAGGATAATAAGGAAGAAAGGAAGGAAACGCCAGTTATTCGGGATGGGACCCTAGCCTTTGGATAATGACCACAAGGCAGTGGTTTGCTATTAAGGAAATAGCGGTGTAAGGGTTTTACAGCAAACAAACCTCGCTGAGAGTGAGACAGTCGTAGGATTTTGTGGACTTTTAACGGGCAGTTCCTCAAGCTGTCCATCCACATCCTCTTATCTCTTTGCGCTGTCACTACTGGAATCGTCTACCTGAGATTTTCCACCAGTAGCCGCTCTTGGTTCGCGACTGCTTGATTATTCGCAACTGGCCAGTATATCTACTGGTCGTTCCACTATCCACCACCTGTGGACACGCCCCGTTCAGGTTAGAGCTCCAGATCCAAGAAGGTACATAGTGTACCCTCTGGGGGGATATATATATGTACATATATTAATTTGTATAAAATTCCATGGAACAGATTATTTATATTATGATGCGAGATATTTATTTAATGCAACATATTAATCGTTGTTACTCGTAATGAAATTGTTTTAAATTACTAAAGACAGCTAATCTTTTTTTATAAATTTAAAATTATAGACAATAATCGTTTGTTTCGGTTCAATCGACGCGTTTTTATTTCTCTCTTGGAAAATTAATAAATTATTTTGTAAATCGTCTGCATTGTAACACGATTTTGATGAAAACATCAAACTGTCACTTTACAGATTCCTACAGATGTAGTTCTTTGGTAAAGCTGAATATTAAATTTTTTTTTTTTTTTTTTAAATACAAATTTCAAAAACAGATGATTGTTAAAAGCTTACTATTTAGCACAATGCCCGTATTTATATTCCTCAAAAATAATTTTACTTAATACTTTAACAGGATTAACACTATATATTTAGTCATACAGACTCAATACATTATTCTATAACCTGTAAATCAATGGCGGCTCGTACATAAAGGTTGCATGGTTTTACAATCACCAGAAATATTCGGAACAGCATAAAAATTGAAATTGATGATGTAATAAAATAGTTAAAAATACGAATTATTTTATTGAAATTAAAAATAAAATAAATGAATTTTAATTATATTTTTCCTAGAATATATTACAGAAGGAAAAGATATTTTTAAAGAAGTGCTTTGAAATGCCTAGTTACAAAGGTTGATGGTTGCATGTCGATACAACCTGAAGAAGTCATAGGAAAATCATATACAATGTTATGTGGTGATTTTACGCCTAATGCTACTACTATGGGTGTAGAGTTTACATAGGGCTGTATTAGCTAGACTGCTGGTTGCAATTGTTTTGCTTTTGCAACCAGAGTTCGTGAAGTACACACACACTTCATGCGGAAAAATAAGTTTTTTCTCGTTGTGTTGTTCATAACAAGTGGATCCGCTTGCGTGTGCATACTACCGGTCAACAAACGAAGGAGTTTCTGACATATTTCATCTCTTTCCGAGATAAGTTTTTTTTCTTCAAATTTCTATCGGTGTTTCTTTCTTTTCCTCTGTACATTTCCGAATTCTTTCATTGCCACTTATCAGTTTATGTTGTTCACATTATTACTGACCGATGGTAGTGTAGATCGAATTTTTTCCTTACTGATATGAAAATGCATCATTTCATTTTCAGAGGATTGTTTTGTACAGATTGTGAAAAAATAATAATATTTAACTATTATATGTAAGTTTATCGAATTGTTTTGTTTTAGTATTTTAAAAAATTTTATAATTTTCTAATTGAATAAATTTTATATTTATGCATGCAGAAATAAGTACTTAATATACTTTGGTCAATAATTTTCAGTTTTTCTGATTATGGTTTTAAAAGGTTCTTGTATTTGTATAACACTTTGTTGACTTTGATATTATTAATCTTTGTGATGTGTGAAACTAAATGAATGTTTGAAGGGAGAGTAAGATGTAATTGCAACCGCTAGATTTTTAAAACACGAGTCGCCACTGCTATAAAGTAACTCTAAATAATACAAATACCTCAAATGTTCTAATGAAAAACAAAAAACCGTTTTAATTGTTTTAACATGTAATCTTATTTAATTTCGTTTACCCTTATTAATGATTTATCACTTAAATTTATTCATCAATAAGATGAAAGTAAATTCTTGTAACGCTACCGAAAAAAAATCAATGGCAAGTAGGTATGACAAATACAGAATGATCAGACTTAATAAGCCGTTTATCCGTGATTAATAATTTATTTCAGTTTTACAATACTGATAAAAATATTTTTGATTTCCTTCTCAAACCCTTATGTATATGTATATATGTATATATATGTATATATGTATATATGTATATATGTATATGTATATATGTGTATATATATATATATATATATATATATATATATATATATATATATATATATATATATGCACATAAGAAAGTAGAGATGTTGATGCTGTGACGTAAACGCGCAGTGATGCACACAACACATAAAAAATAATAAGCATAATAATAATAATAATAAACAACTGAATTGTTTTCAATTCAATCTTTTTTTGTTTATAGTTATCTAATTAGTTTTAAAAAAATCATAAAAAATCACAATAATCCTATTAATAATAATAATGGTAAATGCCTAAATATGTAAGAAAACTAGACGACCATAATTTAAAAGGAACAATTCCAGAATATTAAAAAATTGACCTAGAGGTAGACACAATTTAACATTTAATATTAAAATAACCTCCGATCGAGAAATATCGATAAAAAAGTCGACTTTTTGCACTTAATTCACGAACTAAGCATACATGCGAACATACAATCGTCACCAACTATTTATCATGATCTCTGTATTTTAAAAAGGCCTTTTTACATGATTTTTATAAACATATATATTCCTTGGATAACCTCGGACATCATTTTAACTCACTCTTCATTTAATAAAAAGTAGAGTTTTTTCATACTTATACCGATGTATCAAATTTTAAATATTCAGTTGCATCTACAGTCTTTATCCTATCAATTTAAGCATTACATTACATTAAAAGCCTCCCACAAAGTACTTCAATTATTACCAAATATTATGACACCCTAATCGACTGCATTAAAATTCACCTAAATTTATAGTATTTCGTTTGCACTTAATATATAACTTCTAGTAACAGCGGAGTTCTAGGATCACGAAATACGCATGAATTTCTAATGATGAAACCCATAGTTCTGTAAGCATCTTTGGTAACATTAGCAATATGAGTAATTTAAGCTTGTTGTCAATATAAACCCCCAAATCCCGAACACAGGTTACATTACAAACTGGAACATTACCCATAGAGTAATCAAAGAAACATTTATTTTTTGTACCACAAAATCGTATATAAACGCAATTATTGTTGCTCCATGTTGCCAATCTACACAAATTATCTTGCAACAATTCACAATCAGTAACAGTTTTAATTGATCTGAAATTTTTAAATCATCAGCAAATAATAGAAATTTTGAACGTCAGTTAATTCCTATATCTTTTATGAAAATATTAAATAATAGTGGACCAAATTAGACCCCTGTGGTACTCCGGAAGTAGGAGTATATTGCTTGGACTGGTATCCGTTAAATAATACATAACACACACGCGAAATTAAATATGATCTAAATAACTGTATGTAATCATCAGAAAATCCATAATTATTTAACCTGACCAGAAGTAAACTATGTCTGACTTCGTCAAAAGTCTTACTAAAGTCCGTATAAATACAATCAACTTGAAGATGCTGCTCCAACCAGTCTATAATTAATTCTGTTATGTAACAAGATTAGTTGTAGTATATCTAAACCTGAAAAACCATACTGCTCGGGAACAACTCTAGGCAAAAAAAAAAAAAAAAAAATTATATAACCTTTCATATAAAATAGACTCCAATATTTTGCTGGGTACACAAAGTATGGAGATAGTACCATAGTTTTCAACTGTACAACGATCTGCAGACTTGAAAATTGGAACAACCTTAGCTGTTTTTAACAACACGGGCCATTTACCTGTTCCAATAACATGAACATGATTAAACAAGTACATAAGTGGCTTTTCAAACTCCACAGAACATAATTTAAACAATATTGCCGGCAATCCATCATGGCTAACACTGCACTTAGGTTTCAGAATCTTAATAGATTTTCTATAATCATTTACGGTGGTTGGAGCAAGATTTAAGTGTCTTCCATCTTTAATTACAGAGGTTTCAAGTATCATAAAGCTGTCCGTCACATGTACAGATGAAAGATACTCCGTAAAAGCATCTGAAATATTCTTACTAGAACAATGATATTTTTTTCTATATTTTACTACCGCTAGGATGTAGCCGGTCATTACGTCTATATTTAACAAAAGCCCAAAAATTGTTAGTGTTTTTTTGAATAGCATCAGTCTTAAGAACATAGTCATCAAAAGTATTCCTTATTAGCTTTTTAACTTCAGCCCGTAGTTTACTAATACTCAGTTTCCTCGCGGGTTCTACGATAAGATTTCCTAAACTTAGTTTTCAGTTTTAATTTACGAACAATTTCTGGGGTAAACCAAGGCGGATATGTAAACTTTCTAGATGATTTATTTGTAAGATGCTTCTGAAGTTCGTTGTATATTAGACTATAAAAATAACTAGTTGCGTCATCCACACTTCTGATATTATAAAGTTGTTCCCAATCAATCAGGGAAATTTTTTGTTTTAAAAATCAAAAGGTTTGCTTTCCTAAAGCTGTAAGGTGCCATACTTGTATTAAAATTCACTCTATATAAAGAACTACAGCGAACAGTGATATTCAGAGCAGGACGATACTTATTTTGAGGAAGAAGCGGATCAAGCGACCTCTTCACATCGACACTCAAAACAGAAGTAGTAATGATCAAATCCAAAGTTTTTCTCTGCGAATTAAGAGCATTATCTACCAAACTCAGATTATTAATTTCAATAAAATTTGAAGTCGAATTAATATTCTTATTAAGAAAATCAAGCGAAGTACCAGAACTCAAATCACCCATAATGGTAATATTAATTGTATTTTTAATATTCCGTAATAAATTATGGCATTCGTAAACAAATCTGCTGTAACAACAACAACAACAACGTATATTTCAACATAATTTACAGTGAATAGTCGAAAACCAAACATTTTAAATAATAATTACGTAACGCCCAGGATGGCTCGCCGTACAACAGAAATAATACAAAGACCCGTAGTAAATAAAAGAATAATTATACTTATAATGACAGCAAAAAATAATTTAAAAAAAACTGTACAGAAAAAAATAAAAAGTTAAGATAGTAATAATAAAACAAAAGAAGAAACACGTTTGACATTAAATAAATAAAGAAGGAATATTAATTCATAAAATAGGCGCCACGAAACATTACACACGAGACGTTACAACAGGTTATGTTTGAGCCTCCTATGCTTATATTTAGTATACATAAATTGGAGTTGCCTGGAATCGTAATTACCAATGGTAGAAATTAAACTATTATCGTGGACTAAGCAGTCATCGCAGAACTTACGCGTTAAATTTAAGATATGGTCCTTAATATGAGGCATGTTTAAGGTAGCATGCATGTCAACGATTTTGTGGTATCTAGGGACATTTAGCACACATCTGAGACACTTATTTTGAAATACTTGTAATTTGTTAAAATTTGCATTTGAAATTAAACTCCAAGCTGGACAACAGTACGTCATTATGGGACGTATAAGTGTATTATACAGTATTAATTTATTATTAACATTAAGAAATGATTTTCTGTTGATTAGTGGATATATGGCAGATATACTCCTGCTAGCTTTCAAGGTAGTATGACTGACATGTTCAGAAAAATTTAGTCTGTTATCCAAGACTACCCCGAGGTATCGAACATGTTTATACCAACTCACAATGGTAGAGTTGACCTTAACTTCAGCAGGTAATGTGGGACGCCTGCGGGTGAAAAATATAGCCTCCGTTTTATCACAATTAATATCAATTTGCCATTTTTTATAATAACGCAAGACAAGATTTATTCCTGACTGTAATTTATTAGTAATTGCTTTAGGTATGTAAGAAGTACAGAGAAGAGCTGTATCGTCTGCATAAAGAGCAGTCTGAATATCAGATAGATTTGGGAAATCAGATAAGAACAAAGTAAACAGAAAGGGACTCAGAATACTACCTTGGGGACCCCCACTGAGCACGTTTTCATAATAGACCTTGAATCATTGATGGTAACGCAAAATAGTCTGTTTGCTAAATAGCTGCTAATAACGTTGATTACATAACGAGGAAACTGATATTTTATCATTTTGTAAATAATACCTTTATGCCAAGTAGTATCGAAAGCCTTCGCTACCATCCAGAAGAACCATACCGGTGTGTTTATTACGATTAAAATTATGCGTGATAAACTCCGTGATTCGTGCTACTTGTTGGGTGGTGGAATAACCCGGACGAAAGCCAAACTGTGTGTTAGGAATGATTTTTTGGTTATCTGCATGAAGTCTTAAACGGGATAGTATAATTTTTTCCGCTATTTTGCTCAGATTGCTCAATAAACGAATAGGACGAATGTTACTTGCACACGAGGCATCCTTTCCGGGTTTGGGAAGAGCAATAATTTTGGCTATCTTCCAACTGCTTGGATAATAACCGAATCTAAGCATAGCATTAATTAAATTTGTAAGTTCCATAACAGCTTTTAGCGGCAATTTCTTAATAACGGTAATAGAAATATTGTCATCCCCTGACGAACCTTTTACTTTTATAGCTTTAATATTGCTAAGGACTTCAGTTGGAGTGACAAGAGGGAAAATATTGGGTAGTTGATTGACATTGAGGTATTTTTTAACAGCTGAATGAATTTTTCTCACTTGATAGTCAGATGCAAAATTAGAATTACGATTATGAACTTTGGAATATTCTGATGCTAAAAACTCAGCTTTCGCTTCATTTTTGTAAACAAAGCTATTTAAATGTGAATCGTAGAGTGGTGGAAGAGCTGTATGCTGTCTCGTGTATTGTCTGCAAACTTTCCATATCCGACTATCATTAGGCTGAAGCTTAGAGAAAGTCGAATTGAAATTGTAATTTTTAAATTTACGCAAAAGAAAACTAACAAATTTATTAAGAAAATTAAACATTTTTTTCAAATTTTTAAAACAATTAGAGAAACGATACTTAATGGAGCAAGATGTACCGTGAGGAACATAAATACAACCGATAAGTGTTTGTACATGCAGACTAACGTTCCTAATCTTAATCCAAACTGAATCTATATTCCCAAAACTGGGAAACAATATTTCCTCCGCAACACATGTGTCCTTAATCTCTAACAAAACTCCACCTCCCCTCCTACCAAATCTATCACGACGATAAGCAATGTAATTTTGATTTAAAAATTCATTGTTGGTAAACAAGTTTCAGTGAATCCTACAATATCAACTTCAACACATTACTAAATGAAGTTCTTTTAACTTTGTATTTAATTCCCGAACATTTTGGTAATACACTTTAAGTCTCATTATTGTAATCGTTTGAAAATTTGGCAATAATAAGAATTTCAATAAATAGAAATAGACCAGTTTAAATAAGGAACTTAAAACCTCTAGCCTATTACATATAAAAAACGGAAAAGAAGTAAAACAGTCCTTGAAATATATCCATTTTGCACCATCAAAACACCACCGAAATATGCTAATTCTTAAAAGTAACAAACATTCGAACGTATATCGACGAAAAAATAAAAATCCACGTAATAATTCTCTTAAGAATATTTCCGGCAGAATTTAGCATAAAAACAGATGAAACCAGTATCAGTATTAATGAAGCGACTAAATGAACGATAGAAAATACATACCTTAAATACACTGACATACAACACAAAAATACGCTTAAAAATGATGATAATAAAGTACATGCGCACCAATATATAACGTATCAAACACACTCATAAAAACACACTGAAATATTATTATAAATAACAATAACATCTGTAGCAAAAGTTCAACATTTGGGTAATAATAGAATAATTAAATTAAACGTCAAAATGAAAATAAATATAGAAACTGGAGAAGAGTTTTTATCTATTCGAGTAAATGGATCCATCGGTGATACATTTAGATTATACAACGGTTACACCTGATCCGATTTGTAATCAGTTAACGTTGATATCGTCATTCTACGATTATCTGATAATGTAAACGACCGTCAACAGCCCAAACGTTTTTTCTTCCGTTAATTAATTCGCGTACGATATTTAATCTTTCCCGTGTTAAATTCTCCCTAATTATAATTTTCGTTCTTCCTTTTATTATTATAAATTAAACGTTTGTAGCTGTACCCGATAAATTTGACTATTATCGGTCTCGGTGTATTATCTTTACGCATTCCAACCCGCTGCGACCTGCCAATCGCATCTGATGGTATATTTTGTACCAAGCTTTTCATTAATAGTATTAGTCATTGCATTATATCTTCGTGTTCAGACTCAAGTACCCCATATATCGTGAGCGAATTCCACCTAGTATACTGCTCGAGTTGCTCTACGTGGCTAGTAAAGGTATCGGTTATGTGAACTAATTTATTATTATAATCCGCGAAAAACTTAATCAGCAATTTATTCACAGCCTCTGTGACACTCTTTATTAACGATTATTGCAAGTCACTGTCAAACGGCAGCTCTAGTTTTTACCACCCGAAGACACTTTAAAAATAATTTTCTAAATAGTGCTAGACAAAAATAAATTAAGGCGATATATTCACCTACCCGATAATACTAATGTAAAAGTTATATTATCGCTACACGACGCGTCGTTATCACCGAAATATACGTGTCATGACGAACGTGATAACACTTCGACACGAAATTATATATGCATATAAGTTAAAATGTTTAAATATAGGATATTTCCTCGAAAAGTGTTTCAGCTTGACTGAAGACACTCACGTAATAAAAAATAAATACGTTAAAAAAAAAAAGAATGTATAATCCATAAGAAAGATTGTCATTTTTCGATACTAATATATTTCATTTGCTTTTAAATATATTGAATATAAATTAGCAGATTTATTAATATCAAGCACATTATTTGAGATATTTTTTTACATATTAGTTACGAGTAGGTCCGGTAGGATACGTATCCGACAGCGGAGTTGAGGATGTAACTCCGACTACAGGTTCGGACAAGTATCCACAACTCTGACACAACAAATACAAACTAAATCCAGGAATATTATGCATGTCCAGGTTCACACGGTTCTGCATAGAAGCTAAAGTAACGACCTTTGAATAGAGAGAAATAGACAGTCTGTGTCATTCACTACGTTTCATACAGAATGAATATCTGAGCGGAAATGTACCAGATCAGCTGAAAAAATGAAAAATGGTAACCTGGGAATTTATCGTTTTTTTTTTATAAACACACAGTTCCTAAATTAGCTATTTTCGCATTCCTTTTTTTATTTCTAACACATCCTACAGCCATTATATTTTTCTTTTTCTATTTCATCCACACTAACAACGTTAAACGCAAACATCAATGTGTAATTTATTACTACACGTGCAACCAATGCAGCTCCGAGCTCTAGCCTTGTTTAAGCGACTGATATGACCTCATCTAACCTAGCACTGTTAACAGTGTACGCTGCATCGATAATCAGTGCAAACTAGTATCAGTAACCAGACTTGCTGTTCACATACATGTCGGATCAATATGGGTGCGATGGATACGCATCCGGGATGTAGTTTCGGATTGTATCCGAAAAAATAATAAACTTACCCATCACTATAAAATGCTTTCAACAAATTTAGTTTCAGTAAATACTTCGATCGCTGTAAACTTAAAGTTAATCTTGACAATAAACAACTTATTTTATTTGTTGCAAAAGTCAGTCTAAAATAATTAAATAATCAAACTTTAAGGTGAATAAAACTTGTAAAATATCTTGAAACTATGATATTTCATAAAAACGCTGATAAAAATATTAACAAAACCCGTGTACAAATTTTTGCAATGTATCCGCTTTTTAATAAAAATACCGAGTTACTCATCACAAGTAAGCATATTTTACATAAAACATTTATTCTTTTAGTTCTTTTACACAAGTGTTCTATCTAAAATTATAACAATAAATCAACTTATAATTAGCTTCAACTTATACGAAACCATGTTTGCGGATTATTTCAAATAAAATAATCCTTTAATATACAAAAAAATCCGGATACGTAAAAAAAAAATTGTAGTAAAATGCCTTCAAAATGTTAATAATCACAGGTTAAAAATTTTTAATAAATGCTTTATTTGTTAACATTGCACACCACCACAGCTATTAATAACCACAATATTCTCAAGATATAAAAAATATAAATATTAACGCCTTAAACATACATTTTTATTTTTAATTCTTATAACGAATTCCGTCATCTTTATATATATATATATACATGTGTGTGTGTGTATATGTGAAATATATTTTTATTTATGACGTATTTAGTTAACTAAATTGCAAATGGCGCATAAAAGGAGCATCAGATTTAGATTTTTAACGTCAAATAAGAATACTTGTTTCTTACAAATTTTATTTTATATTAAATTTTTGAGTTACTGCTTTTAGTTATAGTGCATAATTTGTTATCACCGATGCCAAACTTATCTAATAAATATGTTCAAATTTTAATTTGTAACAAATGACTTTATTCGTTTTTACGCACAAAAATAACATTCAGGCCACGATTATATTTTTAACCACACCGTTTATAAAAATATGCGCGTTTGTGTAAAAAATAAAATAAAAAATTACATTGCATAATTAATGCATTTAAACATTTCATTATAAACATTATTTTTTAAAAAATAAATAAGTTAAATAAATTTTAAATTTGTCAATCAAGTATCGTCTTTAAACTTAAAACGTATACGGGAGCCAACATCGTAAAAATATTATACAACTGCACGAAAAAACCCACTCGATTTTGAGTACGTCGTAAAATGACATATCAAATGGATTGATTTTAAATTAAATTTTCTACTTTAATTATAATTACCTTTTTTTTTTCAGTTGTAAATATTACTTTCCCAATTCCTTGATCTTCGATATATGTTAATCACACACGAGTTATCTACCGCTTCGATAATTTAACGTAAAAAGAATAAAATGTAACTTTTTATAAAGCGTTACACACCTGCTGTAAGCGACTATTTTACCTCGATAAATCGTTTACTTGTTTATTAATATATAACGCGAATGTGTAATATTACACGAGTGAACGATAAAAAAAAAACATACGCTAATGTAGCAAAACACCATCAAGGTCAACGCAATAAATACAAGAATTACAAAAACCGACGAGCTACACGATAAAAGGTGGCCAAATGTTTGCTTAACGCTGCGTTATTTACCGCCACTTCGCCGAAAAACACATAAAACTTTTTAGCATTGAAACTTTATGTAAACATCTAGTATCAAACATATATAATTTTTTAACATATATAATGCTATCATAACAATTACTCCGTATATTAAACTTTAACATATATTTTTTAAAACTATTTTAACGTATTGGAAACATATACAAATTATAGAATGTTTATATAGATTGAATTATTCAAATAATCTATCAAGATTGTTTCTTTTACAACAAATATTACAAAAAATGAATTATTTTATAACATATATATTTAAATACATATTTAATTATTAACGATTTTTTTTTAATTTCAATAAATATATACAATATTTTTATATATATTGGAGGATTAAGGGCGTAAAGCGTAAAAAACATAGTATTATTATGAAAACACAAATTTTGTAAAAATCGATAACACAAAAATATTTTCGATTACTTTCTGTCAATTCTTTTAAAAATCGGTTACTACTCGATTCCAGTACTCGAGTACTGCCATCAGTAGTTGGAAAGTTGGATTTGAAATGAGGTTCGTTTAAGTAGTTTCCTCGAGGTGTTTTTTTTTTTTTACTTTTTTAACTGAGGTGTAATTATGTAATTTATTTTAAATTAATTATACGGATTACGTATATTTTTGACACGTTCAAAATAATATGGAAGATAATTGGAATGTGTATGCAACTAGTTTCGTTACATCGAATTCAACTACTAATCCTACAAGTAATTGGAGTGTAAGTGCCACTGATTTTGTTACCCAATGTTTAACTGGACACAAAAGTAGTAGTAGACTTAGTAAAGAAAAAATTATTGATTCGTTTTTGCAACTGCCATCTAAAAGAGAATGTCCAACTTTAAATGAAAATGCAGATCATTTACCGCCAATATATAATGGTTACAATACAGATCCTCACAAGAGGATTCGTGTTGATACAGTAAAGCAAAACAATTCTCCCGAACTTGGTATTCCACAAGATAAACTTGATGTTAATGATAAACACTTAAAGGAATGCGAATTATTTTTAAACAATATAAGCAAAAAACCGAAATTGGCGAATACACGTGAACGATACACCATAAGAAGAAACTCGGACTATGATCGCAGAAGGACATCAAAAAGTTCCCGTTCTTCATATGAGAGAGATGTATACTACAGGAAAAGTGCTCGTTCGGAGGATACACGTAAAGGTGATTTTGTTGAGGAAAATAATAACCATGATCTATCAAATGAAAATGTTTTCAAAGGAATTTCAAATGCTTTACGAAATTTTGATAAGAAGAAAAGCACAAATCCTAAACCTAAAACGAATGATAAAAATGTACCAAAAGCACATATGAATAGATTGCAGTAAGTAATATTAAATTTAATCTGTACCAGTTATTATTTGTTGAATGCAGATTATTTTTAACTTTCTTTTTTTTGTATACAATTTATCCATGAATAAATAGTAGCACTGCTATTAGATGTATCAAATATTAACAGAACGCTGACGACCCATTTTTAACTTGAATTATTAATTTTGTTTTGTTATTACAAATGCAATTTTTTATGGAATATGAAAATATTTGTATATTGTATTTCTTGCAATTCAAACTGATTCTAATAAACAACTTTAAAATACAGGGATAGTGGTATTGTACTTAATTTTTGTTGTAATTAAAATAATACAATGAGATCTGCATCACATTTTAAAAAATTATAATATTGAAAATTTCTTGTCCTCACTACAAATTTAAAATGAGTTTTAATATAAATGTGGTTTTGTTAGGTATTTTAAAATATACTAAACGTAGTTGTTACCATTTTTTCAAATTAATTTTATCCCGAATTTTGATTTTATTTCAAAAATCTAAAAAAATCTCATTTAATTTTAAACCTCACTTTGATTTGTTAACACGAGCTTATTTGCAATTATAATGTTATTGAAGATTGTTCCAATATAAAAGTTTAGAGTTAAACTTTGCATCTCATGAAAAATTGAATAATCTATAAAATCAAAACTTATCAAATAAGTACTATTAAAGTCTGGTAAACTAAAAGCAATAAAATAGTGATGGCGATGAAAAATTTTTCTGCGTTTGACTGAATTAATGGTATTTTCTGTTTAGCCACAAATTAGTGAATTAATAATTAAAACGCTTTTTGCGTGCTATTAATTTCTCCCTCGCGTATATACATTTAACTTTCGAGATGGAATGATGATTATTGGGATGTAATTATATCTATTCTTGATTTAATATTATCTAAAAATCCATTTTGAATAATATTTAGATTTTGTTGAATTTACAAATGTGAAAATCGAACTTTCCTCTTTATTTAAAACAGAGCTTGTTAACTTTTAATTATATTTATCCTTTACTATAAGTAGAAGTTTGTAGGTGTTACATAACTATTTAAAACATGTTGGTTATACATTTTCATTAGAATAAATGTTTATGAATTATGAATCAAACGTAATTAATTTTATATTGTAGGATGAATGTTATCTGGAATTTGCGGTAATAGCTTAGAGCTTATTGTAGCTTAACACAATTCTATTTTAACAGTTTCTTCAGATAATGAGAATTATGTTGGTGAAAGTAAACATTTTTTTTCGTTATTATAAAATTAAAATATTTTTATGATGTGCTGTAATCTATAGTACTTATTATATATATTGTACGCGATTCTATATATATTTAACAATTCTCTTACCAGTTTATATATATATATATATATATATATATATATATATATATATATATATATATATATATATATATGTGTGTGTGTTGTTTGTATGTTGGGGAATTTAATTTTGTATGATTAGTTTTTTTACGTAATATTTGTAAAAAATTTTAGGATGGATCAATTCAACGATGAACATGAATTTGTAAAAAATTTAGAAAAGTGTATTCGTACTAAACCAGAAAAGATATTGGAAATAGAAGAGAAAAAGTGGACAGTATCAGCTACATCGTCGCATTATAAGATTTCCGGGTATAATATTCTGTTGTTTTTTTATACATATGTAAAATTATTTTCAAACATTTATAATCTAACAGTTACAATATTTAAAAAATGCATACCGCTAAATAGCACGCCGCATAAGTAAGAGTTAAATGGAAAACTTAAAATAAAAGAACAGAAATATAACAAAACCTACATCACAGAATCGAAATAATGTGTACAATAAGTGAAAATTAAAATTATAATATCTAAGGTAAGTTACCACTTAAGTACAAAACTAACAATTACTTCAGCCTTTTGTGCTTGTATCCATCATACAATTAGCAGTTGAAGAAATTAACTCATTTTCACGGCGCAAACGCAGATTTTCTGTGTTGTGGTTGATATACAATCCTTGATAAGGGGTCGTTTTAAAATTGAATACATATTCACAATTTTGTTATGTATCAATACACATCTGAAACATCTATTTTGTAACAGTTACAATTTGTTAGTATTAGCGTTAGAAATTTAACTTCATAATGGACAAGTAAAATAAATAAGTGTTTTATATAAAATTGATTTATTATTAATGGTAAAAAAAAATATTTTTGAGGTGCGTTTGTGAGTAAAAAATATTGTTCCAATTTTAGTCGGTTTTATATCAGTTTGTCATTCGTTGAAGCAATACATTGAGTCCTATCAGAAAGTATTTCTGTAGTGCTTCCTTGAAGGAGTATCCGTCGTACTCCGTTGAACCCTTTTTCACTCTATTCGTGAATCCACCCTTTACAACGCTGGAAAATAATCGTTCAACTTTCGAATCTTATACGTTTCACATAAACAATCAGGTCATTAATCCCCTAGAAATTCTAAAAATAAACGAAGTCTTCAAATTCCTCTCTGTAAGTGGTTAACAAACAAATTCCGGAATCTAGACCGGTTTTTTTGTTTACTAAAGTTTAAGTTTATTACTTGTTAGTTTTACCCTTTTTCATCGTGTACCGTTCATCCTATAACTAGTGGTAAATTGTTTTGATTAAATATATATATATATATTGTGATATAGTATAAAAATATTTTTATTTTATTTAATTTTTAAGCATTAAGTTCTGCTTGTAATTTATTTGTAATTGCATTAAGCATGTATGAATTGCAAAAATGTGTTGTATAATCAATAGCATAGTCTGTACAAAATCAAACAAATACATAATAAACAAAAAGGAACAACCTAGAAATACATTTCAGCGCTATACTTCGATCTAATAAAGTAACACAAAATAATTCATGATTTAAATAAATATAAAGGAGGTTAATAATATAAGAATGGAAATGAAACTGTAATCTAAAAAAAAAAACGAAGAAACATATATTTATATAATAATTTGTCACAGCAAAAAAAAAACGAATATAAAGATTATCTTTGTTAGAAAACTAATGTCCTTATAAGATAGAAAATATACTTGTATATATTGTGTTTGTATTTCTTGTGCTGTTTCATAGATTGATAACCGTACTTACCAATGTTGTTTTTAACAGTAATATTAGATCTGTTACAGTAACTGAGGAAATTAGTGGCCTGTTTTTGTATGATATCATGAATGAATGTAAGAAAATTATGCATTGTCTTAATTCTCATATATTGCGATTTATTTAATATAACTGTAAGACAGTTATTTTGAATTCTTTTCAGTTTCATTATATTACTACGGGCTTGTCGAAACACCAAACTGGAGCAGCATATAATAGGTTAGGTTGTATTAGATTCATATATATCATGAGTTTATTGGAAATTGTCAGTGCCGATTTTCTATTATAAAATTTAAAACAAGTTACATATCTTGCGCGAGTTTTGTAAATATATTCATTCATCATCATCATCAGGGTGCCGTGTGCTGGCAATCCTACGTCTGTCTAAAACTGTTCGGAACAAACTTATTACTAGTAAATTGTACCAATCCGACAGATTCTGTAACCAGGTTATCTTTTTTCTTCCCCCTGGTCTTTTTCCTGTAATCTTATCCTGCATTAACACGTGAAGCAGGCTGTATCGTTCTGGATGTCGTATTACGTGACCGAAGTATATTAATTTACGATACTTGACTTTTACTACTTCTTTGCACTTATTTATACGTTACATGCATTTATTAACATGTTTAAATTTTTTTATTTAACTTAGGTCCTAAGTGAATAACTTCATATTTCCATCCGATTCTAACTTGTTCGTTTATAATTGGTCTACACGTAGTAAATATAATCGTTTCTGCTTTGTTTTTGCTAATATAAACTTTCCATTTTTAAAACTGTTTTATTAGTTTGTTTACTGCAATTGTAAGTTGTCGACAAATTGTGTCAATTCGATAGGATATAAGCGCAGTGTTGTCAGCGTATAAATATATCGGAGAGTAGTGAGTTTATGAATTATAAACACAAAATCATAAGCGAAGATGATTTATGTATAAAACAAAAAAGTAGTGACCGAAGCATTTTTCCAGGCTTGGCAAGTGGTACTGTGACTGAGATTCTCCATAATAGAGGAAAATAGATCAGACGATAACGGGAATTAAATAGACTGAGCGGAGATGGCTTTCAGACACCAGCTGAATCTAGTCAAACAAAGTTTGATTTCATAGTGACCTTTCTTAACTTCTTTTAAGTGTAGTAAATATTTGACTTTAACGTAGAGGGTAGTGTCTGGCAAAGATCTCTATTTATTGTTTATCTAACTATCACGATAGTGGGTAGGTTTTCATTTTTCGCTTTATGTATATCATCAAAGTATGCATCTTTAATAATATACGTGACATTATTATTACTATTAGAAATAATGATAGGTGACAGCTCAACCTGATCTCTACATAGTCGTTTATGTACTTTCCTAGACAAGTGCCTATGAAAATGTACTCTGTTTTTCATTTCTCTCATGAAGCAACCTAGATTTCACCAGATTAGTTAGTTTATGTAACTTAAGGAGGTAAATTATCTTTTCTCGTCTTACGACAAAAGTTATTTAGAAATAGAAAAAAGATTATGTGGCGATATTTTATGAGCAGTTTTTTTTTTTTTAAAAAAACAATTAAAGTTATTGAGGTTAACGAATTTATATGTGTTTATCTCAGATGAGCACTTTAAGGTAGCAGGTATTGTAATATGTTCACTGATAAAACTTTGATAATTATTCCAGTTTGCTTTGAATAATTATACTTGCGACACACACAGAGCTTGTACTATGGAAACATTTATTACAAATATGACAGGATTATGATCGGAGGATAACTGGATAATTGATACAATTCCTTTTCTAAGATTTCAAGATGCGGATTTCTTGGAAAATGTACAATCATGATTGGATAATAAACTTGTAAATCGTGTGTCAAAGATAAATTTAATAAAATATTACTCGCACGATAGGCGTTATGGCAATTTCATTCACGGTTTAGGCATATAAATCTATAATCAGTGTTTTTTTTATATCCATTTCAAAATAAGATTCTGTGTTGGGTAATCTGTATACAGAAATTATAGGCCAGAGTATATCTACTCTCTCGCTTCTTCCTAAGATTATGGTAAACAGGAGGAGATACGTGTTAATACATGGTTGTACATGATAAGCGAAATGTTGAAACAGTATTAAAGTGAATAATTTTAAAAATAATCCCCTCATGTCACATTGTATCAAATGCTTTCGTTACATCAAGTAATATTATATACCTGCGTGTTTATTACAATTAAAATAATGTGTAATAAATTCTGTAATTGTTCAATAATCTGAGCGAAAACAAAGTTTTACTTTTGAATAATAACTGTGTATATATGCAGACTTAGTCGCGACATTATTTTTTTCTGCTATTTTACAAATATTGTTCGGTAAATAAGTCAAATATTTTCTAGTCGCGAAGTATCTTCATCAAGTTCAGAAAAAGTAATAATTTTTGTAATTTTCCAACTTTAACGAAACTATCCAAATATAAACATTGCATTTATCAAATTTGCAGATACAACTATAGCTTTATGTTGTATAATAATAATACGAATATTATAATTTCTAGCAGAATTTTTAAGTTTCATAGTTTCAATATTGTCGCATACTCTGAATGTAATCATTAATATATTATTAATTAAGTGATCCTGATTCCAGTAGTCGTTACAAGCTGAATAGATTTTATTTACTTGGTAATTTGAGGTGAAATAAGTGTGAACTGTGAAGTATTCTGACGCTGAAAGTTTTGCTTTAGCGAAATTATTACATACGTCATCTAGATGTAAGTCGTACAGAAGTACAATAAACGTGTGTTAGTATACTGTTTGTACTTATTTTCCGTGCCCGGAAAGCTCACGCATCAGCCCAGTATGTAGCAGCGTAAATAGCGCTATATCAGAAATGTTCGGTTAGCTTCCTGATTATATTATTCGCCTGGGTGATTGTGTAACAACACAGCGTTGTTCGAATGTTAATGAACTATCCAAGAACACGCCTACGTATTTTGGTATCACACAGTTCTCAAGCCGATTCAGTTTCCTTTTAGCATTTCTGTTACCGAGATGGAACGCGCAAACTTGCGTTTTATCTGGATTAGATCTTAGCTAGTTATCTTCGTAGTACTTCCCCTTAACCTTCTGCGTAGTTGCAATCGCATTTCTACTTCTTAAAAGCTATTTTTTTTGTCTGCGATAGCAATATCATCAGCATAAATTAATTCTATTTGTGTCTGCTGATCGGCTGATCGTTCGTATATGTATTGTAGGGAATAGGTGCCATTACACTTCCTTGAGGCATACCATTCGTCTGAATCCTTCATCAAATCTTTTTCCCTTGTAACGTTACAAAAAATCGACGGTTCTGTAGTGTCATTTCCACTATTCTTGACAATAATCTTTGGTTAGTTTACGTGCAGTTTTTTTTACTAATAATCGATGGTTTACTGCATCATATGCTGCCGTTAGATCGACGAAAGCGAAACAAGTTATTTTTCTCAAACTCGAAACCATCTTCGATATACTGTGTCAAATTAAATATTTTGGCCGCAGAAAAATTTCCCCGTTCTAAATTTAATAAAAGTTGAGTAGCAATCTAACTCGCTGTAACTGCATTAGGTTGTTCCGTTTCGTTTGGATCGTTGCTAAGTTTTTTTAACATTCTGCACGCCCTTCGAATGTTTTGTTTCATATCCAGATTCTCGAATATTTTATACCGCTTTTCTCTTCTGGTCTTAGCTATTACTTCCAATAACTTATCACCTGCAGTGATTGTGTCCTCGGCGAATGGATTCGTCGAAAACAATTTTTCATATGTTGTCTTGGATATATTATATAAGTAATGACCTTTTAATGATAGTTTCGAAAGCAAAGAATTAATCGAAGAAGCTTATTAATTACTGATTGGTAAATATTGCGAACGCTTTGTAAAACGGTACTATTGATATATAATCTAAAGTTTTAACTTAGTAAATAGCTCGATAGTAGTAAAATAGACAAATAAGTTTGTAAATAACTGCGATATCTAAAAATGCTTATTTCATTTGTCTGAAAATTTAAGATAAAATTAATTTTACGCTTGTTTTGTAACTAAAATAAGATTATAATAATAACGCATTATGAATACAACTTTATAATTGAAAATTTTGATTTTGGTTTTTACTACATTTTACGGACGTTATAAATTACAGGGAGTCAGATAATTGCGAAGCTAGTGACGAGAATATGAAACTGTGTAAAATGTTCGAAGGTCTGCTTAATCAGCATTGTTCTAAGAAATCAGAACCGCATACATATAATCGTCCACAAAGAAGACGTCATCGATGTACCTCGCACGATGGTAAACTCTCTTATTATTTAATATATCAATCAATCATCCGTTTCATCCCCATTGGGGATATCGTGACCATTATTTTTTGTCTTTTGAAACACGAGTCTACGCCATAGATCTCTGTTTTGCGCACAACGAACGCATTGAATGAAACTTCGACCCATTGTTTTGCAGACCATGTCAGTCCATCTCATAGGAGGCCGGCCTCGTCTTCGACTTCCTCCCATGATACCTTGTATAATAGCTGTTTCCAACGTTCCTGCTCTGATGCTGTCGCCAAAATACTTTAGTATCCGTTTGCGAACCACTGTTGATAATCTATTCTGTATATCAACTTTCAACAGAATAGAGTCATTAGTTCTTTTCTCGATCCATGAAACGCGTAGCAGCCTCCTCCAGCACCACATTTCCAACTCATCTATTTTCTTCATATCCGATTTTCGGATTGTCCATGTTTCCGAAGCGTATAAAAATACCGAGAACACGAGAGCCTGTACTAAACGTATCTTTAACGTTTTACTTATCGCTGAATCGAGTCAGATTTTCTTCAGTCGTCCCATCGCACTGCGTGTTATTTGTGCTCTATGACGAATTTCAGTTTCGCATCCACCAGTATTTGCTATTATAGATCCCACATATGTGAACCTATCGACAACTTCGTAGCCGGCTATTTCACGAATTTCTGGCGTGTTGTTCTTGGGCCGATTTATTATCGTAATCTTTGTTTTTGATATGTTTATTATCAGGCCGTACTTAGCGCTGGTTATTTCTAATTGGTGTATTAAACACGGGTCAATATAGTTATTGTTTATTTAAAACTTAAATAAAAATTTATACGTAAATATTAGTTCACGTTTTAAACAAATTAAAATGTGTAGGCGGTAAAAATACGAAATAATCACGAGGTAGCTGATTTCCAATCAAACGTATTTCATCAAGGTATTATAAACATATTAATAACGATTAAGTAAAATAAAACCACCTATGCGCAATATCGCGCGGGTGGCGGACACATTATCATCATGTTACAATGCTAACGCATACTTATGCACACACACAAATAATCAGACATAGTTCACAAAAGTTAATAAGCAGAATCATATAATTTACGAGTATACTATACATAATTCGTACAATATTACAACAACGTTACTGTATGTAAATTACCGTTTGTATAACCATTGCTCTATAAACATGTATACACATAAACATACGTAATACATACATGCACGCATATCCATACAGTCGTACAGTACCGATTACAACCACGTATATATTTAGGTAACGTAAATCTGCAATTAATTACTAAATAAAAGTTTTGATAAACAACGCATTTCCATAAAAATACTAATTAAATTTACATATACATATGAGTTCCAAAAAAGCATTACAGAAGTATAAAAATAAAATATAAATACCTTTACAAAAAAATTACGATGAATTTATAACGACTTTGACATTGCACACGTTCAGTCAAATGTAGTTTTTCACGCAGTTTTATTATAAATTATAGGGAAACCGGCAAACATTTACACATCTCCAAGATATTGTGTATTATCGTAAGGCAGTGTACTATTTATTTGCTTGTTTGTTTCTATTTTTTATAAAGTGCTTACGACGCTTTTTAAAATTCTTTAAATAACTTTTACCACTAGTGGTAATGAACTATAAATTTTAACATCTTTATAAGTGACTTGTATTCTAGAATGATATTTATTGAATTTTGGCTCTGACGGCGAACCTTGTCCTTCAGATTTAGTAAAATGCTCTATGGAGTTTAATACAGCATGCGGTTTATTCCTAATATATATATATATATATTCCAGTAACTGCAAGTGATAAAGTTCTCGAATATACAAAAAATGTTCATGCGATACTGATGTTTTTAATTTAAAGGTAAATTTAAACGACAAGTTTTGCAGCAAATGAATCTGTTTTAAATAGTTTCGTTCTGTCATCATAGGCTTACAACCATTATTGACGATATAAGTAAGTTGAGTTTAAAATTTGAAACTTCTGCAATATTATTTTCAAAGTATAAGCAAAGAATACAGGCGCATACAGTAAAATTGAATTTATAGCGTTCTATTAATTTTTGTTATTTATTTCATTTCTCTCTTCGACCTTTATTATATAATATTTTTGGTTCTTTATAAAAGTTTAAATATCCTCGTGAAACATTCGTATATTAATATAACAAATTACGAATCGCAAAATTTAGTATATATATATTCTTCTAAATAAGAAAATTAATTTTAAAATCTTGTGCAGCCAAGTAAAACTGACGTTTTCTTTAACAAACTTAATTTAAAAACAAAATAAAGGAATATAAAAATCATAATTCTACAATAATCCGTATGTATATATAAAATACACTGAATGGGCCTTGATAAATATTAATACTGCAGTAAGTTCCCCCACCACTGCTAAACTAAGTACATCATTGTCTTTAAAAAAGTACCACTACCGATAGCTTATAGTCTTGACATACTTACTGGACAAATTTTTTACTATTTCCCGAAGGAAGTAGCTATCTCTTATTCCGTTATTTCTTTAATGTAATATTGCTGATATGCTGATAGGTAAAATATGGGAAAAGTCAGTTGCAATTAATATACATAAACCAGATAAGTCAAAAACGTCTGTTTCATCTTGTCAACTAAACAATGTTCAAAATTTATTGAAAAACTGCGTTTTACTCATAACAACAAACAACACAGATTTTGACCATCAAATTGTCCTTTGTGCTGATTATTCCAGGATACAATGACACTGATTAGCTCAATTTTATCAATTTTTTAGAACGATAAGGCGTAGCTATCTCTGCCCACCAAACACGATAAATTGACATTTGGAAAAAGATTATTGATAATGTTTTTCGGATGAAAATAACCTTTATTATTTTAGCATCATAATAATTGTTAGTCTCCTATGCAAAAAAAGGCACATTTATATATTTAAAATAACTAATAATGGTGTCGATGATATATGAATTAATTTTCTGTTATTTAAGAATATCAATGATAACCAACAAAAGAGATAATTACTGCAGAATGGAGGTTTGAAGTGATCTTTTAGTATCTGAAACCAGCTTGAAAATGGCTTCCTCATTGAAAAGACCTTTTTGAAAGTCAAACTGTTTCCAATGGAAAAATTCCCTGCCATCAGCTTCCTTTTTTGTGTGATATTACAACAAAAGTTTATCATATATATATATATATATATATAATATATATATATATTATATATATATGTGTGTGTGTGTATGTGTGTGTTTTTGTATTTGTATGTGTTTATACTATATTTTAGATAATGATGATTTGGGGTATGGTACGTCTGATGGAAAAGTTGAAGAACACGACTGTATAATCAAAGAACTACAGTTGAAACAACAACATCCAAATAGACTGCACCCGGAATTATGGTTTAATGATGAAGGAGAGGTGAGTAGAAATTAATTGTATTTTTATGGGAGTGATTTTACCAAATTATAACGTGATCAAATTATTAGATATTAAATATGGAAAATATTAGTTTATTAAACTTGAATTATAATGAAAGATATTGTATATGACATAATTAATATTTCAATAAGTTTGATACATTTATAACATCGTGTGTTTATATATATCATCATCATCATCATCGTATTTGTTCGTTGCCGAACGTCATGATTAGCCATTGTACGTTTATTTTTACGTACAAAATAAGCTAGCATTCAAGGCACTAATTATATGCAACAGAAATGTGCGCGCATTAAGAATTGCGTAATGATGAAAAAAAAAATGTATGTCGCGAGTTGGTTTCGATATATTATATATATATATATATATATATATATATATAATTATTTACAGTTAAATGATGGACCATTATGTAGATGTAGCCGAAGAGCACGCAAACATGGAATTCGACACAATATTTACATAGGTGAAGGTTTGGTGGAAAAGTGTAATCCTCACTCTAATAATGCGAATAAGTTGTATCACTATCGTTTGGTTATAACACCTTCTACCAATTTGTTCGTAAGTGATATATTTAAACAAATAAGTGCAATTTTTATATATATATATGTGTGTGTGTGTGTGTGTACATTTGAATACTCCTCGGAAATTGAATTTTACATATTAAAAAATTTGAAAACTTTACATTCATTCTCATGTGATATATTCTGCATGTTTATATATTCGAGATACATAAAATGTTCAGAGTATTGATACATATCTAATATTAGTTTAAATTTTTTTTACATTGTACCATCATTAAGTGCTGCAAACAACGCTGATCACGAATAAAATAATAGGTGTTAATGTAATGCCTTCATTGAAACACATGATTGTGAGAAAAGAAAAAGGAGTATATAATGGAAATGAAACTGAGAACGAATAATATAAATTAGAATGATCCGGTACAATAGTTAATGAGGCATGGTAAAGGGCAACTGGAATCTGTTAGGTGATCGGAATAGCATCACGGCACCTTGTTCTTCTCAAACGCCTTAATGGATTATCTGGAAGACTTATTGTGTACATTCTGCCGAATTGTTGCTGTCTTTGAATTTGTAAAATAATATCTTATACTGTTTAGTGTGTATATCACTAACATATAAAATCTTAACATCATTATATGATGACAGATTGAAGACGTAGGCTAAACCGGATGTGATGGTACGAAATATCTTCGACTATTCTTGAAAGATTACTTGTACAGATACTTCCATATAACTCTATTCAATAACACCAAATAGAGGCGATCACTAATAGTAGATGGTCCGTTTAGTCGTTAAATTAAAAATCGATTTCGGACGTAGCAATTTTGCACGATTGATGGTAGTTCTTTTACTCTGTGTCACGCGTAGTCGTCACGTAAACCTTTTGTCCATAATGTCCATAATTATACCAAGGTAACGTGCTGATTCTGCTTGAGTAATTTCCTCATTGTTGATTTTCCACCTCACTTTTTATTTGTATACGTAACATGTTGGTACTTATTCAGGTTAAATAGCATGCGCCAGCTTTGTACTCATTGAATCAACTGATTTATCTGATTTTGGACTGCTGTGTTTGCGTACATTGCATCTGAGTTGAACGCGAGGATACCTATATCATCGGCAAATATTGTGTATAACAATGGTCCTAGTAAGCTACTAGAATTTTTTGTTCTTCAGTGAAACAATCATTAATTTTAGTAACAAATGTATCGGATAAGTAGAAGTAAAGTAGAATATATAGATGGGAGGGGAGAAGTTATCTTAGTATCCCTTCTTTTCAAATGTTTATGCAACATCCAGCTGAATTGAGGAGATCGCATCAATCAGTCGATGACACTTGTACTGTAAAGTGTTCCATGCGAAACCCGAACAAATAGTTTAGTATTATTCAACGACAAAATAGATTTAATGCGATTCGAGATTTGATATTCTAGAATTTTTGATAACAAACAAAGCGAGCTAATAGACCTTTATGAGGAAACGTCCGTTTGCGGCTTGTCCTGGTTTATGTATCTTTATTATTGTTAATTTTTTCTATGCTTTAGGAAATATCCAACTCATAATATTCCATTGAATATATTGCACAACATTGTAATTGGCTGGTGGAAGATGTGAGAGAATTTCACTGATGATATTATCTATACCAGGACATTTCCATTGAGGTGCTTTACGTAGTTATATATATATATATATATATATATATATATATATATATATATATATATATATATACTTCCTTTGAAGAAAGATTTTTGTTGATTCTTGTGAATAGAGTTCATTCAGCATTTTATATGTTCAGGATGTTCTTTACACATTTCGGGAAGCGGAGTGAAAACTGGGCGCAGGTGTTCGCGAAGACGTTTGTGTTTTCTTCATTTGTTCCGGCCCAGTTATTATTTAACTTAATATTGAACTGGTCTTTTCCATGCCTTAGTAATATTTTGGTGTTATACTACAAGTATGTCGAATCAGTATATTGATGCCAGGTACCTTTGAGTGGTTTCATTTTTTTATTGATTGATTTAAAGTTTTAATACACTTTTTAATTTTGTATGTGGTTTTTCGTAAGTGGGTAATGATTATGTTACCATTTTTCCTGGCTGTATTGTTTTTCGTTATAAGTTTTCTTATTTCAATCGGGATACATCTGTCCCGTTATACTTTGTACGACTCGTAATTGGTGAAATTGTTACAAGCATATATGATTAACCGAGTGAAGTTTTTAATGACTGAGTCTGTTTTTTATTTTAGTTAAGGTTTATATTATTTTCAATTATATTTTAAAATAGATTCCAATTTGTAGCTCTATTTACAAGTCCTTCTTGAATAGATATACTCCTTGAACATATATCTAAGACGACCATGACAGAAACGTGATCAGACATTCTGTAAGTACCGTTTCAATCTTCTTCCAGGCTAATTTGTTAGGCATGAACCCCATGTACTGTTTTTCGAATTATAGTTACCGCCGAATATAAATTTACTTCCTAATTTTTTGAAAATAGTGTCAAATTCTATGTCTGATATTTTAAATCAGCCGTGACAACTATAAGTTCATTTACAAATGTTCGCTGCAATGATCTGAAGCATCTGTGTTGCGTGAAAAAATTTTTGAGCTGTACGATCTGGATGATAAGCAGAATATACATTGAATCCATTTAATTTAAAGTTATTACTGCGTACTAGGTATGTTTTGGAAGTCAATACAACATCAATGGCATCTTGTTAAAGAAATATTTCTAGCTCATATTTTTTTGGAACAAAACCGTTCTATTATAGCATAATCGCTAATGACTGTTGAGTAATAATACTTATATTTCTTGTCATTAAGGTAGTATTTTTTCAATAAGCTTCGTTAATAAGGATATTAAAGGATTGATCACACTTTTAAATTCATTCAAGAATGAGGATACCATTGATAATATATCAAAATTTATGGTAGTGATACCACTATTATTACTATTATTGCCGTTGATCAAATGATCTTAAGTTTTCGTAATTATTTGTCTTGTTCTGAATTTAGTAGATATAGATAGATAGATTTATAAATATCGGATAATATATTATGTGTACTATAACCAGTGTTTCTGTATGACGGACGATTATAGACATTATTTTCCAGGTTTACAAAATAAAACTAGACCCATGTTATAAATAAAATTATTCACTAATATTTATTTATGTAATCGCGTTTATTTATTGTTTTTTTTTTTCTGGTAATTATTCCTCGAATACTTCAAGTTATTTATGATCATTAATAATAGTAATAATGTTTTGCATTTTCTTCGTAAGTTCTTGATGACTATTACAAATTACTTAATTTTATAATTATAAAAAAAAGCAATCAAATATATTTTAATAACGATGATTACCGTTACTTCTGCGTATTGAATTATTCATACTTTATTTACAAAGCACCTATTAATATTAAACGTGTATTTATTTCCACAATTTACCGAGTAAATAGCGTTTCAATTATTTATTTATGTTTTATAATTTGTAGATCAAAACTCCCACCGTTATAAATTTCAATAACAGACGTTACACCTTCGAAGGATTTTCTCTGTTTTCTCACTATCCAATTCCAAGATTGCCGGTATGCAATGTGATTCGTTTCAACATTAATTATTCGATCTTGCATTTTAGAGAACCTATTCCCCATAATTTTTCCATCCACGAATTAGATTTATTTTGTAAGTATTTCATTTTATTTTTATTAATTGTAGAGGTTGTGTTTATTTATTTGTTTTAGAATAAGTTTTTGGTAAATTTTACCCTCAAACAACGATAAACAATTATTGTCACTTGAGATCGCAAAAGAATATTTCTGTTTTTAAGCAGAAATACAACCCTTAATGAGCAGATGAAAAACTGATGACGCGATACAACGCAATAAAAATCAAGGAATACTGACCGGATTAGTTAAGCGAACATATAAAAAAAATGACGATCAATTACAACATGGGAGATGAAACAAATTAAAAGATCTAGTCTACTCATGATCACATCATTTCTACGGTTTAACAACGAGGCCGTTCATGCAACCGAATGTTTGATTTGCCGGAACTTGTTGCCTGATGAAGTCAACTGCCACTTCGTTTGCCGTAACACACTTTACCACATTAATACATCTACCGCGATATGAATTATTTCAACTTTGTACATTTATAAGCATTCTAACACTGAATTCTCATTATAGTTTGTAAGTTCGTAAATATGAAATGATTATATATACATATATATATATGTGTGTGCGTGCGTGTATGTTTCAGTTAAATATTTTTTTCGAGAAATTTTGGAGCTAGTCGATTTTAATCTTTACCCTTCAGGACAAATTGAAAGTGGATGTCCTATGTTTCATCTGATGCCGCGATTTGTTTATTCTATTGGAAGTAAGTTTATTTAGATTTTAATAAGTTTTTTGTTTTAATCGTCGATTGTATATTAGTAATCTATGTTTTAATTATTATTTGTTATAATGTTATTTCTTTCATGTTTTGATGTTATAACTAGTTTTTGTTTTTTAATTTTTTTTATATATATATACATTATTTTATTGAGCAGACGATGGTTATAAATTATTACCGATGTGTGAAGTAATAAAATATCTTATAAAAAGTAGCGAGCCATTAATACACGAGCAAGAATTAGAAGAAATTTCTGAATTGGATGATGTTACTTGGCAAAATAGAATTAGTAATTTAAAGGGTAAGTAATAATAATAATGTCCTTTATTAAATTATTTATGTACATATGGAAGTGCTTGTGTGAATTTGAGGTTAATAACATGGTAATCAAAACATTCTACTGGTTTCACTGGGATGATACTGTAACCAGTGAAACTAAAGTAAACTGTTTCGATTGTGATGCGGTATAAAAGTATTTATATTTCATTTAAATTTTAAATCGTATTTTCTTATCATTATCATATTTTTTTAAATTTTTCTTTTTTGAACGTTCCAATATGTTGCTACATATAGAAGGCGAAATTTTATCAAAATAACGAGGAAAATAATTGTAATAATCGCTGATATATATTACGCTAAACTTGTCTACATTTTCTATCATCCGATAGATGATATATATATATATCTGTGTATATATATATATATATATATATATATATATATATATATATATATATAGATAGATAGATAGATATATAACGTTTGTCGTTAGATAAAATTTTTAAAAATTTGCAAAATTTATTAATGCATTATAAGACGGTTATAAATCAGACAGGAAGTTTGAAATGAAAATAATTATGTAAATAAAACAAAAATAAATATGTATTAGTAAGAAAATAACCCTTTTCGCATAATAATAATAATCGACGAGAATGCAATTGAACAAGAGAAAGAATTTAAATAGAATAATAGAAAATTTGTATTTCGACCAGGAAATCGGGGTTCGTACCAGGTTGGCAAAGTTTTTTCTTTTAGAGAGAAACAAAATATATTAAGTCAAGAATCACTTGTGCTGAGTTTAAGGAAACGATTAACGAAGGTTATGGTCCATTGTAAACTTGAACTATAAACAAACGATATGCAAATAAACTGCAAGTTTTTTAACTGTGGTGTTGGCGAAGGATGGAAAGAAAGTAAGTTGGATAAAATCAAGACGTATTCAACAGAATAATTCAAAGAGAGATAGTTACTTGACTGAATAAGTAAGACACTGTTTAATCGGATGAGATGTTTCTGATATAAAGTTTTTACATAGTTTTAGTTTTCTATTTCGCTGTTATATCAGTAAAATAATCGATAAACATTTAGTTATTTAAACTATTAAAATTTTATTTATTTGATTATTATTGTATTATTATTATTATTATTTCATACGTATACTTTATACGTATATAAATTTATTTATATATATATATATATATGTGTGTGTGTGTGTGTGTGTTTTAACGCACATGTAGATACTTAGGTACTTTCCAGTATGTATTTTATATGATCGTGTATATGCGTGCAGTTATGTATATATTTATCTATGTGTATCTGTGTGTAAGTTTATTTATTTTATTATTTTTAATAATTTAATATCCTCTCTTATTTTTTCCTCTAATGTTGTTCGTTTTAATTTTGATATATATTTGTATTTATTCATTAATTTTTAGTCTACGGTCTGTATAATTAGCACTGTTATGTGAACTTCGTATTCTATGGGCACTCGGCGGAATCCGGAACATTTTCCTGTATATTCCCATTTCGAAAGCGTTTATCCGCTTCTCATCTGCTTTTTTAATCGTTCAAATTTGGGGATGCATAAGTCGCGATTGAGAAAATCAGTGTTTTGAACAGTTTCGTGTTCCTCGTTATAGCTGTATCCTTACACAATTCTCTCAGTTTCATCATTGCGCAATTCAAGATATCTCTGCGTATTTTCTTTTCGCATCCTCCTGTATTCGTAACCAGTGTTCCGTGTTAATTATATTTTTTTATTACTATCTCATATCTTTCAATTTCTCCATAATATCATTTTTTTTTTTTTTTTTTAAATCGAGTCGTTCGACGAAGATTTACATCTAATCCGTTCGAGGTTTTTATTCGCTATATTTATTAAATTATTTTTTTTTATTCCCGGGCTTCGTGTAAGAATACTTCATAACTTTTTATACGTTTGAAAAACTTTCGAATATTTACAGCGTGTGAATGATTAAATCTCACGCGTACCATGTGCATCGTCTCGACGTAAATAATGGTACTTTTAAAAATTCATTTTAATTTCCTTGTATAGTATTTATATTGCAGACATACCGGTTAATAAAAGTACAGTGTTATACACGTTTGCTGGCGATGCATACATTCTCTCATCCGATTCTGACCCGGTTGTAGTGTCTAATAAACTTCAGGTCCATTTAACTCTGATTCACATTTGTTTAACCAGATAGAGAATTAAGATTAATCGAACTAAAAGCAGCCATATTACTTTGGCTGACCCCATCGGTTAATCTAGATAGGATATCCAAACCCGAAGTTAAACACGTTAAATACCTTGGTTTGTGTCTTGATACAAAACTTATCTGGAGTCAACACATTAGTAATAAAATTAAGGATGTGCGGAAGCGATGTGGTCTGTTCTATTGCCTGTTTAGGAAATAGTCAAATATATATATATATATATATATATATTGTAGGCATGATAGTAACCAAGCCTGGAGCTAAACCGTGTTCGTTACGTGTTGATCAGTTGGATAGAGATTTATCGGATCATCCGGATGATTTATACCCAGATATCGTACATTTTGGAATTCGTCCTGCCCAACTTAGTTATGCTGGTAGTAAAAGGTATGAACGCATTTATTTAAATAATTTTGTAAAATCTTGAGTGTTTAATAGAAGACACGTCAGTTAGCATGTTAAACGTTTGATTTTTTAAAGTAATAATTATTTACATGTACACAGTGTAGTAGTAATAATATAAATCCGCATATGATTGTCGTAATATAAATTTTATAAGTTAAATAAATTTAAAACCTGTAACTATATAAAGCGAATAGCTACTATTTTGGATGTAGAGATATTTCATTTTTTTTTTTTTATCAACTGCCATATATGAATGATTGTTTAATGCAAAACCATATTTTAATACGATAGCGAGTTCATTTGCAAATACTTTTATAACGTGGCCAATTGCTACATTAAATAACGTTGAATCTAATAATAATTCTTCACGAAGTATCTACGAAGTACGTGTCATTAATCCTGTGCAACAAGATAAATGAAAAATTAAAGTTTCACCGATTAATAAACGCGTGAATAATTTAAAAAAAAAAAAAAAACCGGTTATATTTAGAATATAAAAACGAAATGTATCGATCAAAGAATATTACGATCATACAATAATCGTCGTGGAGTGTAAGATTATTTCAGAGAATTTTGTTTTGAATTCGCAGTAGAAAGCAATATTGCATTTTTTCGCACAGCCGTATAGCAAAACTGGTACCAGGACCTGGTTATATAATAACAGCTTGTTTTCGATTGATAATTCTGATCGTTTTTCCTAACAGCCGAAACATTTGTTTCCACTTAGTATACTAAGTTTGTTACGCTTTTTAATTATATGTTTACTCCATGTTAGCCGTTGATCTAAGTTTATCCCAAAGTATTTTAATTATTTTTTTATTCTTTTTTGAGGGAGTTTATGGCACCATTTATGGTTATAGATATTGTTGAAAGAGTTCTTCTGTTGGTGAATATTACCCAAGTTGATTTGTCCTCATTAATATTTATTTTTTACGATTTAAACCAGGTTGCTAAAAAAAAAGTTTTTGAGTTGGTTTTTTAATGATTTTTAGAAAAAAACATTAAAATTTTAGTTGTTTTTTTTTATATTGAAAATTAAAGTCGATTTTTTGATTTTTTTTTTTTAATGATTTTTAGAAAACATTAAAATTTATTTTTTTATAAAAAAGTTTTTGTGTTGATTTTTTGATTTTTTTTTTTTTAAATGATTTCTTTAAAAAAAACACCTCGCGCTAGTGCACCACCATGCGATCCTTTAATTAAGGCCAGTCAAATACGATGGTGTAACAAAGAGGCCGTTTGCGACGTTATAGGAGCCGGTATTAGATCAAAAATAAATCCGTCTAATAAACATCGCAAAGATTGCTGCGTACCTAGGATGCAATCCACCAACGGCGAATTTACCAAGAAACTCTTGAATCGCGAAATTTGTTTTGCATCTGCACGTAGAAATAGTTGTATGATCAACAAATGTTATGATTTTGACGTATAAATCTTTCAGATTTTTATTTTTTACTACAGGTATCAAAAATTGTGGAAAATGTACATAAAATATCGTCAGTTTATAGCGAATTTACCGAAACCGACAGTCGCGGATAAAATACGGCTACAAACAAAAGAACAAGTTTTGAATAAAATCAAAAGTAAAAGCAGATTGAAAAGAGGCGTGACCGTAGTACTATCTAGTAAGGGATTTTTTAAAACCGGCATCATGTGTGACATGGTTCAAGTAAGTTTTTTGTTTTTTTTTTTCGTTTTTTTTTCATCATTTAATCAACGAGTAACATTATTATCAGGTCTTATCGTACAAATTCGTAATAATAATAATAACGAATTTTATTCATTCTAGCACGCTTTGTTGATGCCTGTCCTGATCGGCCATTTAAGATTTCATCGTTCGTTAAATTGCTTAGAAAAACAAATTCATTATAAATTTAAAGATCGCAGCTTATTACAGTTTGCTCTTACTCATCCGTCTTACAGGTAATTTATTATTATTATTATTATTATTATGAGGCGTATGTCCAGACTAGAAAAATCGTAAGAACAAAATAAATCTAAAATTCGGCGAATAAAACTAATCGCTCAAAATTGCCAAAAATTTACTTTCCACGTACTTCTTCCTAGCGTCGTCAGTTAGTTGGTCCGTTCGTGTATATTACGTGTCTGTGTGTATGGATGTGTTATGTATTCCTGGTTATGTAAGTAAATAATTATTGTAGATTTCAGCATATTCCCTATATGATTCTGCTAATTGTATATTGTAAATATAAGACCGTTATATAATTTTATGTCGTCGTTTAACTTAAATATAATTCTAAAAATGCATGCGCGAATAATCGTAGGCAGTAATACACAATGCGTGCAAATTCCCGGTGTAGTGTATGTTAGTCTGATTATTAATTATGACAAATTATAAGGGACGACCTCTTCTGATGAAGCTTAAACGGCGGTGCAGGAGAAACAACTATAATATCAAAATATATATATATATATATGTTTAATTTACGTCGTAATTTCGACAAATAAAGTATTTCATTTAACAAATATATATTGTTATGAGAAATTATGGCAACGGGGCCTAGACGAAAAACATTTAAATACGTAGCTAGTTTCGCAAAAGGAGTTGTAAAGTACCGGAGTGACTAAATACGTTGTTATGTTGTTATGCAAATAACTACGATCGTAAAATTTCAGCCATTCGTTATTAACTTGTTTCTTCCTATATGTGAATTATGAACTTGTTAAATATTTTCTTTAAAAGCGTAATTCCGTTTTAAACCATTTCATTTTTTTATATTTCGTTTTTTATCGAATATTCGTTTCGTCAGACGTTCTGTAACCTTTTAATTAAAATGCTAAATTCCATTTTTTTTCTTTAAACTTTTGTTTTATGTTTTAAATTGCATATAACATGTATAGATCTAATATTTATGTGTCTATTTTTGTCAACATATGAAGATAGAGAACAGGTCCGAAAAATTAGAACTACTAAAAAAAAAAAAAAAAAAAAAAAAAAAAAAAAAAAAAAAAAAAAAAAAAAAAACGGAACATAATGTTATCGTAGTGGGAATATAATTTTTTTTAATTATTTTTTTTTTGTGGTCCCAAATTCGTAAAATACACGATGGGGTAAGTTTATTTTTAAATGTTATAATACAAGTACATTTGAAATAATGAACTAACTAAAGTCCATCTAATTAAGTTTGCGGTACTCTAGTCAATCCATTTTGACAATTATAATTTATATAAAGTTAGTGGGATATTAAAACGCAATAGTTGGAGAAGACCCGAAGAAAAAGGAATAATTGGTAAATATGGGTTCCGAGGTAGTGATAATATTATCTCGTTTATTTTTGCAAATATAAAAAAACAGTACTTTAGAACTAACACGCGGTACAAATTCTTCCGAAGAAGAAAACGTACTTTGAAATCACTAGGCGACAAACAGAGGTATCAGATTGATTTCGTACAAGTAATATAGATATGTAAAAATCGGGTTAAAAAAAAAAAAAAAAAAACATATTATACCCAAGTGCAGACGTTGATACAAACCATTTTATAGTAATTTTGAAAACGGACCTGAAGTTTAAAAACATAATCAAGAATAAAACAAAGCAAAGTGAAATCTTGATAGACAATGATTAACTAAAAACTCTGTATCAGTTGAAAACAGATAATCAAATACAAGACCCGTACGATAATAAGAACAGAGGTCGAACCTGAATACACGATAATAAACAGCGCGTAAAAAATCTTTGATGAAACAAGAAGAACGATATATAAACCGCGGATTACGGAAGAAATATTACGATTAGTTGATCAAAAGAGTCGAATAATCATGACACTAGTGAAGAAGGACAAATAAAATACCGACTTTTAGAAAATTATATGCGGGACAAACAGGCAGAACTCGGCAAGTATGGGCGCGTTGAAAAGTCAGCCGTGGTAGAACATCAAACGGTTACGGATGAGGTTTGAGGATATAAAAGTAGATCGGTTGGATGAAAGAATTGTTAGGGAAACCATTGAAGAATTCAATAACATCAACAGAGAATGACTTTCCACTTTATCCAGCGTGAAGAACGGTGATTGATCGATTGAGAATTAATCATTTTCATCAATATATTTAAGATAGTGGCTTGTTATGTCAGAGTTAGTTTAGTTTAGTTCTAGTGGCGGGCGGCCACGTTGCTCGAAATGTAAACTCGGGTTTATTCATATTTTGTTTTACTTTTATTAATAAATCGTTTGGGTTTTTTTTCGTACGCGATTATTCCGAAATTATCGTATGTAATTATGAATTTCGACCGTGAAAATAGTTTTAAAAATTATATATCCTTGTAGTAGCTTGTGTCTTACGGCGAAATATTCGTTATTTCTCTCTTTCTCTCCATAGTGTTTTCTTTATTATTATTATGAGATTTTTATTTCAGACCGGTTAGAATTTCCGTTGTTATTTTATTTTATTTTTAAGCTCAACGTTTTATCGATTTTCAGGTCGATTGAGAATCATCATGCAACGTCTACTAAATTTTTTAATTGATGAGATTTTACTTTTAGTTTATATTATAGTTGGACGGTATCGTATTTTAAACACTATATTTTTAAAATCGCCGATAAATTTGAATTATTACATTTTATATGTAATTTTAAAAATTTTTCAGAGAAAATTTTGGCACGAATCCGGATCACGTTAGAAATACTTTATCGAATTGCGGAATACGACAGCCAGAGTATGGCGATCGTAGTATACACTATCAGAGTAACAAAAAAAGAGGTCGAATCATTTTTAATTAATATATACGTATGTATGTGCGTATATATATATACATATATATATATATATATAATATATATGATTGGAAGGCTATTTTTTTTTTACTAGCCGACAACAATGTTCTCGTGTTTGCGAGTACTGAAATCGAACAGGATGATTATTTTATTTATTTATTTATTTGAATTTTACAATACGTCAGTACAACAGCTTTCGTCGAGTACTGCACAGCACAATATAACAGAAAACAATAAATATGCCGTACACATACGTGCGTAGCGAAATTATTAATACAATAAATACATATAGTATCAATTCCAGTTAGTGAAAAGTGACGCAACATCGAAAGTTATCATTTCATCGGCATTTTCTAATTTTAAACACTTCACGCATTGAACAAAATGCTCCGAATTTTTAATATTTTAAATACCGCCATCAATACTTTCAATCGTCCAACGATATATAACCTTTCAACAAATATGTTGGAAAAATATCTTTTTCATTCTATTTTCCCCTATTTCTCCATATTTATAAAAGTGGCATTTGACCGATTAGTCCTAATTTTATGTATTTCAAACGCAAGTTTTAATAAACTAGCTCCTTTAAAAATAAACAACGAAAAACTGGTTGAAATTATTGAATTTTTTAAATATAAAAATATATACGATTCATTAAAAAATATAAAGGGAAAAAAACTTAATTCAGATGTACAATATTACAAAAAATAATAAATTTATAATAAAATAATCTAATAGCGAATGATTTTTTTTTTGTTGTAATATTGTACGTCTAAATTAACTTACATTTTATAGTATTTTCGTTTTTTCTTTTATTTTTTATAAATCGTGTATATTTTTTATGTCCACTTGATAGTGGCTTTTAATAGCCGAAAAGCTCTTTGCGGTCGTTTTATATAAAAGTGTGATTTTAACTACTTTTTTATTTCTTTCTTACAAATCATTACATTCCACACTGTGTTCGAATTACGAAACATATCTTACTTGAAATACGTGTATTTGAGACGCGCCCTAAATACGTTCCGCTATGTTAAAATATCCCTAATATGTATAAACAATTTTGAACCTACCATTTATGGAAGAGTATACGGAAAATATCCGGGCAGTTTTTCTTCTTTTTTTTTTTTTTTATGATTGTCATTTTCATCGAAATAAATATATCAATACAATAAGGACGTTCGATTATAAGTTATTAAAATATATAGGGTGACTCGCGAGAGACAGGCGGTTTTGTTTTTTTAATAGCTCATTTGATAAGACTACTACAACACAAACCGCGTGCTCCACGTTCACTGTATACACGAGAGATTTGTTTTTATTCAGTTTCAGCTATCATGGCATCCTACAACGAGCAAAAGGAGCGCGCGTTTTGCGTTGAACGTTATTTTCGGCGTGAATCGATCACGACGGTTCAAAGACAGTTTTGAAAAGAATTTTAAGTTACGAGATTTTTTTTTTTTTTTTTTTTTTTTGATACCTTAAAAGCCGAGTTTACGAAACACGTCCACGAGATCTGGAAGACGTGAAAACTGGGATTTCTGAAGAAATTTCAAAAATTCAGCGACCTATGCTCGATAAAGTATTCGAAAATTTGGCGTGAAAAATGAATGAATGTATTGTTTATTGCGGTCATTATTGTGTTCAACAAATGATTGTAAGCTAATCTCTCGTTGTTTTCTTAAGTAGTTTTTGAGTTATTCATAAAACAGCAGCAAAACCGTCCGTCTTCTCCGGATCACCCTATATATAAATCGTCCCATAACATTATCTACACATTTACTTAATATGTGTAATATTACAAAATTTGATTAATGTACAACTGTAATATTTCCTCTTCCGAATTAACTAACGGAAATGTGTTAATTATTTTTACATTAAAGGTATCAATACATTGATTAATATTATGTCGAAATTCGGTAAAAATTGCGAAATGCCATCTAGCATTACTCATAATGAAAGATTAGAATTTCTTGGCGATGCGGTGATCGAACTTATAACATCCGTCCATCTGTATTCTCTTTTCCCGGAAATCGAAGAAGGCGGACTGGCTACCTATAGATCCGCTATAGTTCAAAATCAAAATTTAACGGTTCTAGCCGAGGTACGTGTTATGTACGCTATATTAAAAATTAATATTAATGTCCTGTTTCTCTTCGGATACGAATAAATGTCTCGCCTTTTACTAAAGATTTCCTTGGAGAGGAGCTTAAAAGAATATAAATTGTAATTTTTGAAAGTTAATTTCGGTTAACTCAAAAAATAATAATAATAACAGTAACGATAAACTCGAATTAATAAAATTCTACGAAATAACCGAAAATATTAACTTTTCGATCGACGCGATGGCTAGTCACGACGTTCGGCAACGAACGAGATGACTATTAAATAAAAGAAATTAAATGAAAAAAAAAATGAAAATGAAAAAACTAATGAGAACGAGATAATTACTAATTAGTCAATAGGTGTACCAAAAATATGTATAAATATCGTCAAAAAACGCAACAAATTATTATAACTTTTTTATATATATATATATATATATGTATATATATATATATATATATATATATATATTCGCGGTGACATAGTTGCTAGAGCGATCGACAGTTAAATTCGACGGTCCAGGTTCCATCCAAGCTCGTGGCATAATTTTTTTTTCATCATCATATAATTATCATAGAGGAGGCAGTAGCACTCCATTCTATACAACGTCATATATGCGCACAGCTGCGTTGCATATAATTTGAACGTTATATTATATATATATATATATATATATATATATATATATATATATACTTATTTCCTCAACGTTGCGGTTGGTGGATATATATATTAGTGATGGACATAAACGACTAATACCGTTTTTTTAAATAACGGACTAATTCGTTCTTTCTAAAATAACCTAATAAATCAGTCGTTTTTATTTTTTATTTTTTTATTCATTTAGTAATTGAAGCAATCGATAAAGCATTCTTCTTTATTTATATACACAATGTTTACATGTATTTATAAATCCTTAAAAATTTTATTTTTTCCGTACAAGGAAATTTAATATTTTATTTAATTTGTACATAATTTACTAAGAAGGGTGTGATGTGATTTAGAATGAAAAAGTGAACAACTTTTAAATCGGATTACGTAAATCCAGTTGAATTTAACTGCGTTTCACCTAATATCTCTTATTAGATTCTATTATTCTGTTATTTTGGTTCGATTGAAATGACGTAATCATTTTTCGACTAAAATATTCTATTGTGTGGGTTTTTTTTTTTTTACTGTGTTTATCAAAATTTACTTCGGATTTAATAGTTAATTTGTAAGTAATTTAATATGAAACGCAGAAAATATCGACATTATTAGGTTTTGTTAGAACCGATTCGGATGTACGTCGATATTAGTAGGTTTTGCTAGAACCGATTGAAAATGTCGAATTTTGAAAACGGAAATTCTTAGTTATGTTTTTACTAGAATAAATTAAAACGTCAATTACATATATTCATGTTGTATTAAAATATATTTAATTTATTAACAGGGTTATAAAATTTGTATGATTACATGATTCATTTCACAAAATTTCAAACAATTCTAGATTATCTTATATTATTAGATTTTGTTAAACCGATTGAAAATCTGTTATTCGTTATATAGTTTATTGTTATTTAGGGATATTTTCATTTGTCATGTCACGTTTACATTCTACTAATAAAGAATTAAAGTAAATCTGACTAAGTAAAAACCCGAATAATTCGTCGGTTTTTGTAGAAACGGTGTTGCTAATTAGTCGGTTATGCCCATCACTCTCTCAATATATATATATATATATATATATATATATATATATATATATATATATATATATATATATATATAATCTTTCTCGATTGATTTTTGTTCTTGTATATAGATAATTAGGAATTTATTTGATTAATTTATTTTTAATATCGATTATAGCTGGTGTCAAAAGCGTTTTAACACTATTATTAAATTTATAGATAATATTAATCAACTATTTAGAGTTGTCGTCAATGAGATCGATCATATTTTGAAATTTTTCAACATTATCATGAATTCCGTCTCTAAGTTGTGATATGAAACATTCACTTAGAGATGGAATTCTTGATAAGGTCGAAAAATAAAAAATACAATCTGATCATTAAGGACGGCTAAATTTGTTGCCGTCGCTAATAATGTTCAGAATGTGTGAACTGCACCATCGTGTTTCAGATTATATGATTAAAATTAATATTAGCGGTGTTGTTCTTTTTTGGAATATACAATTTACATAATACTGTGTTCGGAGATTTCAATGTTCATAAATACACGAAAAGTAAAAAGTTTTATTACTCTTTAACAATTTCATGTCTACACATACATCCCACAATCATAACAAATTTTTTGCGCTCTAGGTAATCAAAACTGTTCCAATTCAATTTTTTTTTTTTTTTTTTAAACGATTTAATACGTGAAAAGATAATTATGATATATCCGAAAGTATACAATGAGCATACGTGATTAGTAGTAAATTATGAAGAAATTATTTATAAAAACAATTTTAATTGACAGGATTAAGTGATCTTGTAATTAAAAATTAACTTAATGTTTACACTTAGGAAAACCATAACTTTTTCGAATTGACTCATATTCGAATGTTACTATCGATATTCTCGCTGTGTTCGTTATTGGTAAGCATAAATTCTTTGTGTTACATGTGAACAAACTTTTAAAAATAATTTAGATTCTGTGACTATTTTAAACTACGATACTCGGCTTAAATTCTCTGATTTAGAGAGTGATATTAATGATATCACTAGGAAATTAATGAAAACTGTAATATTTTAACGTTAACCTAACAAATATATATATATATATATATATATATATATTCGGTAGAATGAAGACTTTTTAAATTAATCGCTTTTTATAAAGGTAGAAATCGAATATATAAATTAACTTGTGTAAATATTATAAAAAACAAGCCTGTGAAGAAATTTAGGTAATCATTTCAGAAGTTGAGACAACCCCTATAAAATTCCGAGACGTTGAAATTTCCTAATTTAGTTTGTAATGTGGTAGCCATATATTAGTCACAAACAGTAATGAAAAAATGCAATTATTAATGAGATCTTTCTTTAAATATGATGCCCTTATAATAAATTATTAAAATCTATTAATTTTCCTACCATTTGAAAACGTGCAAACATAATTATATTATATAAACCAAAGAAAAGTTTACGTAAAGTAAATGATTACAGACCGATTTGTTTATATATGAAACAATTATACTAAAATTCTTTAATACTAAACTTGATAACTTACCACTACACATGATCCATATCAATATGTATATAAAAAATATGTGTCTATTGATTTCGCGCAGTAGCAGATGTAAATGATAGTCTGCGTTCTAACTTAAAACGGAAAAATATATCTATAGTGCTTTTAATAATTGCTTTCGGCAATCTATCGTTGATACTCTTATTACTAATAATCTATTACATAATATGAAAACGTCGTATTATATAGTGTGCGGATGACTTATTTTTAATCTATAATATAATTCTATCAAATAATATTCTTAGACATGTTTATATATGTAACTCTATTATTAACAAGCTCAATTCGATAGTTAAATCTTTAAATATTAATTTTGATTCGAGAAATCTCAAATCACGATTGTATCGCGTCGTAATCTTATCTATAATCAACTACTATATATAGTAACGTCAGACTTAGTAATTGTACGTTTGATCATTTAAATTATATAAAATCACTAGTGTAATGGCAGATTATCAATTATGTTATACTGAACGTGTTCACTATGTTAATACTATACTTTTAAAACCGTCTGTAGTAAAGTATTGAGTATTAATTATAGTTTTAAATTAATATCGTATAAAGCCCTTGTTTAAACTTTATACTCCTATAGTTCGTATTTATATTATTAATTCAACGATTCATTATCTCCAATTGTAGAAAATTATTGTAATATTTCAATTCTCGTGATTGCTCGCGTGCTACATCGAGCAAAAAAAGGTCTCTAATTAATTTATTAATTTAAAAAATATCGAGTACGGTAACATCGATAAAATAAAGTTTAATGAAATAAAAGCAATTACTTTTAAGGAATGCCAAACAAGGTGTGATAATTAATGGAAATTAATTAAACAATTTTTCCAACTCTTTCTGAGTGTTTTAATAATTCGGTTTTTTTGAAGTTACGTATTACATAACACAAATCGTAACTGATCATCGGGTGAGTTCCGTATTGATTCTAATGATAACGTTATCGAAACTGTGCAATAATTTTCACGTGTAAAATAAGTATAAAGGTTTTTTTTTTTCGAACTAAATACAACTTCATTACCTCGTGACCAGATCATCTTTTCGGAACACTTTTCATGTTTCATCTTTGAAGTTTTCAAAATTGAACGGATACTACGTGTAAATAATCTGACTACTACCGTTAACTATAATATAATTCAGGGAGTTTACTATATACGTATTATCTAACTTTAATTACGTATCCTATGAAATACGTACGTAATTAATTTCATTTATATGTTATATTTTGTTTTAGAATTTTATTTTTCTCTCATTACTGTATAAATATTCGTTAAGTATACTCATTTCAAAATACATGTGTTATAACGTGTGTCTTTGTATTTCTGTCGTTACTAATAATATCATCAACGTAGAAATTAAATCTGGATCGTTACTTGTTATTCGCGCACGGATCGGATCTGTGCCATGATTTGGAATTACGTCACGCATTAGCGAATTGTTTCGAAGCTTTATTTGCTGCTCTGTACTTAGATAGTGGATTGGAGGTAAAAACGTTTTATTAACTGTAATTAAATTAGTATTGTATATACATATATACATATATATATATATAAAAAAAATATACAATAAAGTTATTAGTAAAAATCACTGATTATTAATATGTTTAATAACTAAGCATTTCAGCAGTTATACCATTTTCAAGTTAAAAAAAAAAAAAAAATAATAAATTGATATTAGATTTATTATTATTATTATTATATATAATTTATTATTAAATATAACGACGGACAAACGAAAGATGGAGAAGGAACGATAATTATGCGCAGGTGTAATACATTGAGAATGTAGCAAGATAAGGTAAAGCTGAGAACGTAACGGTGTGTCACAGCAGAGCATTTAAAAAAAAAAAAAAGATCGGGATTGCAGACTGACTGTTCAGAATGGAGAGGACAGAAGGGACTTTCTCTAAGCTGCATACGGAAAAGACGGTCAGGTAACAAATGATGTCAAAATCGTAATCTACTAATGAGTACAATTCCTCTGCGATTGATCTTAAAGAAAACCACGATAGTTTGGAGAGAGACGGTTGAAGTTGATAGTAATAAGTGAAAGGTGATCGACTAATGCTTTCAGTGTACATCAGTTCCCAATGATCCTTATGCTCCAGCTGAATAGAGTGAATGATATCCTTGTGAGAGGCTAAGGAGAGTTCTACGCCACTAGATGTCCCGTCCTTAGCTAATGAGTCAACAAATTCATTATTCGGAATACCTTTATGACCCGGCATCGACAAGAAGGAGAGGATATAAATTTTTCACGCGTTCTAAATTATGAAACTTTAGTAAAACTAATCCAATAAATGTAGTTGACATATTCCGTTTATGGCCTATAGTCGTCACCATGCTTTCTGAATCGGTAATAATAAGATAATTTCCGCGCATATTTTTGAGTCCATTAAAATTGGCAAAGCTTGTAATTCCGTAGTAAATACTGTACATTGTTAGCATAATTTGTACACGTTACTAGTATTGAAAGCTGAAATGAACACTGCTGTTTCCGTTCCTCGAGTTGACTTTGATCCATCTGTATAAATAAGGGCGTGTACTCGAAAACTTTCGGAGATAATATCATTGAAAGTGGCAAGGATTAGTGTAGAAGAATACAGACTACAGTTTTCAGGGAAAAAGGATGAATTTTGTTTGTTGAAGAAGTAAAAATATGGTACCATAAATTGAAGAGAAGCTTGCGTACACGTGAGACGTAGGCGGAACTCCTCCAACCTTGTTAAGGTACATTTTGCTATTTGAAAAACGCCAGTTGGAATGGATTTGACTGAACGTATTAAACAAAGGGAAGCGACCACTATTCATCCTACGTACTAGCAGTTTCAGGGCTAAATAACTCCGTCTAAGCTGTAAGGGGGAACCCTACACTCTGCCATTATTGTGTGTGTATATATATATATATAATTATGTCTATAATTATACAATTTTGTAGTATATTTATAAGTTCCGGTTTTTTTTTTTTTGCAAGGTTTATTTGTTTATATAAAATATGTTTATATTGCTTTGTACAATGTCGGTGCAGAAATATATTTAATTTAGTAGATTATTATTATTGAAAATTATTTAAAATATCACGTGCTTACTAATATTATATAATATAAAACGATTATTCGAACATACGGTGAAGAAACGAATTCGTTGTAACCAATTCTTATAGACGAAAGAAATATTTATGATCTAACTGTGAAACGCGTTGATGTTAAATTTGCCTTGATTCCCAGCTACTCGGGCATACACTGGAATGATTAGACAATCTTGCTAGGAGCGCCCTCGAGAATGGCTCATTCTAGTTCGATACACCGGTTAGGGACATTTTATCGGTGATTAAGCTTTCGCGCGAGAAATTTTGGAACCGCGCTTATATTCAGCTAAACAATTCAGGAATATTCTACCTTCGATTCCAGTAATCCCTCGGTTCTTCGATCTCTCTAGCAACGTAGGAAACCGATTTTGTTTATTCGTATTTTACGTCGCCTAAGACTTAACGTCAATAATTTTCCATACATTCTATCTGCGCACAAACTAGCCCCTTCGCCATTCTCGCGATGGAGACCAGATCACCGATGAAAACTATCTATTTTTCAGTTGCAATTATTATAGAACGGATCAATAAAAATTCCTGTCACGTTTTATAAGTAAAGGAATCCCTCTCCCGACTAATCTCAGATGCTTGCTCAGCTCGCAGAACAATAACGAATACATGATCATATTCAATTATGTACCAGCCTTATAAATATTTAATAACACGTATCATCCATTTCTTACAGTCATGGGTGGAATCACTAATGCATATATATATATATATAATATAATATATATATATATATATATATATATATATATATATATATATTATATATATATATAATAATTCAAACATCGATAAATTTACAAGAAATTAAATTATTGAAGGAAATAGAACAGGATAAGTAGAAATTACTTGTGAAGTGAAATCGGGAAATATAAATATAACGCCAGGTTTCGTCATTTGAATTAATAATGTAATAAATTTAAGTCTAATGAAAATAACGACACGTCACGTTATGACAAACACTATACAGAAGAAAAACATAACATTGAATATATAACAGATAATATAAAAATTTTACACATAGAATATAAATTTTTTTAAAAAAATTTAAAAATTACAAATTATAAAATACAGAAGTAGTAATAATTTATTAAATAATATGATCAATTTTGATGAAGAATTAATTTTAAAATCGGTTTTATAAATAAATGTAAAAGTAAAATAATTTAATAGTAAATTATCTCCGGCTAGTTAAATGTATATTAAATATATAAGTTGTTATGTAAATAGTATTGTTAAATTATATGTAACGTTTATTGTATGATAATTACGTAATTGTCGAACAGCTTTGAGTTAATTAAAAAAAAAGATATATAGTGATTAACTTCGTTTTTATTAAATTTAAGTTTAACAAACGTTTCTTCGTAATCTAAAAATCGACAAATAAAAATTTTTATTTTAAATATATCACAGTAAAAATACGTAACTTTATGTATTAACTTATTTTAGGTTGCCGATAAAGTATTCTCCGAATCGCTTTTCATCGGTAACGAGCATTTATTAAGTATGTGGATGAATTCTCCGAAGCATCCTCTACAAGAACAAGAACCAGATGGAGATCGTAAATGGATTTCAAAATTTCCGTTACTTCAGGTATATATTTTTTTCATTGCTGCAAAAAAAAAAAGAAAACGAAGATGCTTTAAATTAATTCTATTATTTTTTTTTTTAAATGCGACTTTGTAAATTACGACGAAGCATCGAATTCAGTATATATGCCCATATTACGTAAATACTGTGTGTAAAGATGCACGCATAATACGAACTACAGAGTAACCCAGAGAAGACTGACGATTTTACTGGTTTTTGAATGAAATTTTATTTAAAAATAAGAAAACAAGAGATTATCTTACAATCATTTGTGGAATACAATATACATTCATTCAGTTTTCAAAACATTTTATAGGACTTTTTCGAACTTGGGTCGCTGAATTTTCGAAAATTATTCAGAAACACCAGTTTTAGATCTTCAAAATCTCATAAACGTGTTTCTAGAACGCGGTTCTTAAGGTATCCTCGCAAAAAAATCTCGTTACTTTAAATTCTTTTCGGAACTCTTTTTGAACTGTCATTGTAGCAGTGTTACCAACTGCGCTATTCAAAAAACAAAACCGTCCGTCTTCTCTGGGCCACCCTATATTTATTGGAAGCAACGTGCGAATCTTAAATTAAACGTATAGTCGGATATAAAAAGTGTCCGTAGTCTACACGAGACTGTTCAATATTTACGCGGATGAAATTATGAAAACCCGTCGGAATACAGTGATTTCTGATTGAAAATATTATATCGTTACACTATGTCGCATTTAATATATTTTTTTTCATTCGTTTATTTCCAAATTATTGAATTACATTGCTTTGGGTTTTTTTTTTTTAGAGATTAACGAAATTAGAAAAATCAGTTGGTATACAGTTTACACACATAAGATTATTAGCAAGAGCATTCACAGATAGAAGTATCGGATATACAGATTTGACTTTGTAAGTTTCACGTTATTACGACATATTAATAGGCGATTTTTACGCTTTGTTTGTACTTTTTATATTTAGTTTCATTTTAGATTGGACTATACGTAAAGATGATTTTTTATTTCTTTTTTCTTTGTAATTTTCATAAAATTTCGTTAGAATACTCATCTGTGGTTTGGGATCCTTTCTACACTAAATATATTCACACGGTGAATCATTTTAATAGTAAATTTATATATAATAAATTTTTTTAAACTCTATATTTCAATTTTTCTTACTTTTCAGTAAGTTTATTTTATTTTGGTCATAAAAAATCCTGTTTTTCGTCATTATAGATTAACAATTTCCTTGCATGGGAATATGTGCATACGAATTCAGTCATGTTTTTACTATTTGTGAATCCGTATGTGTTTACGTGTCCAGATGGAGAGTTTGTTTACATGAGAATACGGGTGTATGGTTGGTATTTCTGTTTTCTGTTCTGTTCGGATGTGTGTTTGTATATAGGTATTTCATTAGTAATATTATTTTTTTTGTCGGTATTAGTAATTTTTTTTTTTTAATTTTTAATATTATTTATATTAATTAGCGCATTGTATGAGAGTGGTCTAATTTTTGTTTATACTTTTATTCTATAATTATTCTATAAGTGCATACAATTGACGTTTCGCTGTTGTGTACGATATGACTGTAAACTTTACAAATTTCGTTAAATAGTAGTTGTGTTATATATATATATATATATATATATATATATATATATATATATATAAATAACCTAAAATCGTCGAATAGTTTCCAATTATCTATATTGGATAAATGTATTTTTTAAATTGTGTTTTTTTTTCTTTATTAATTTGTACTTATACATGTGTTACAGTGATTATGATGATCTCATTCATAGTTGAATTGTCTTAATTCTTATTTCAAAGCCATTTTAATTTATGTATTTTTTAAAAATATTAAACTTGTTTAATAAAATATATATTCAAAATTTCAATTATTCTTTTTTATTTTCAGAGGTTCAAATGAAAGAATGGAATTTTTGGGTGATACAGTACTGCAGCTTATTTGTTCAACATATCTGTACAAACATTTTCCGGATCATCATGAAGGACATTTATCGGTACGTTTTTATACGGCACTCAAAGTATAGATATATCTATATGAATCGACTGCATAAAAAAAAAAAAAAAAAAAATATTATAATCAATCATTATATGATGTTTATAATAATTTATGTTATGTCAATTATGTGTTGATTCTATAGTTTATTTTGTTATGCGGTAATAAAAGAGAAATGATCGCAATTTTTTTCTAATATAGCTGTGTATAATAATATTCTGTGTATTACTATTTATTACGTATCGTATTTAATCGACTCTTCGACAGTTTAGCTTTGTTTATCAGAGATAGTATCGATGATTTAGTGTAAAAACCAGTAACGGCTCGTACATGAAGGTTGCACCATCAGAAATATCTAGAACAGCATAAAAATTGATTGTATTTAAAAGTGCTAATTATTTTATGAAGATCAAAATATATGTATATTATAAAAAGTAAAAAAAAAAAAAATGTAAAAAGCGCTTTGAAAAGTCTAGTTACAACGGTCGATGGTTACACGCTCCATGCAACCTAAAGAATATACAGCGTTATATGGTGATTTTGCGCCTAATGCTACTATTGGTGTGTAGACTTTACATAGGACTATATTACCGATTGCAATCAGAGTCCTTGCAGTGAATCGGTTTTTCTCGTTGTGTTGTTCATGACACACGGATGCGATTACCAGCGACCAACAAACCAACGAGTCTACGACTTATATTTCATTTCTTTCCCTAGATTAGTTTTTCTTAGGAGATCGTATATATTAGTATAGATTTATCATATTGTTTATTTGATATGATATCGCATTCGTTCTAATAACCAGCGGAATTATATTAATTATGACGAATTTGGATTTTACAAAAGCCAGAGAATATATACAAATTAAAACGTCGTCCAAATGATCTTATTTATGTATTTTGTTCGTTTTGAAGATATAATTTGTTCATAGTAAATTATTTTCTATAAATTTTCTTTCGTCCATTATCACGCTTTAATCGATTAAATAAAACTTGGCTGTTTGTTTCTTGTCATAAATCGGTGATGTAATTATTTCCAGACACTAGTAAATTTTGTTCGTACACGCTGTAGCGTGATTTCTTTATGGATAATAATTTTCTACTTGTTTTTACATATGTTTAGCTGCTGAGAAGTTCGTTAGTTAATAATAGAACGCAATCGATTGTATGCGACGACCTTGCTTTGTCTTCATATGCGTTGTATGCGAATTCGAAAGAAGTATATAAAGTTAAAGATCGTGCAGACGTATTGGAAGCATTTTTGGGAGCATTATACATAGATAAAGTAAAAACTTACTTGATATTTTAATTATTTTAAAAAATAATTTATTATTATTATTATTATTATTAAAAAAAAAAAAAAAAACTGTTTAATATTGTTCCAACTTGAAAACGTTTTTAAATTTTCTTATTCGTCGTGATTTGTAAAGTAATGTTGCTACGATTAAATTTTTAGGGCATAGAATATTGTGAGCAATTTTGCGAGGAATGTTTCTTTCCGCGACTACAAGAATTTATTGTGAATCAACATTGGAATGATCCTAAGTCGAAATTACAGCAATGTTGTCTTACTTTACGTAATGCGATAGGACATGAACCGGATATACCAATTTATAAGTAAGTATTTCCACTTCAACTATTTTCTATTTCTAATAGACTCTTCCGCATAATTAATAACTTATTTCTTTAATCGCCTCGTTATAATAGGGTCATCGAGTGTAAAGGTCCAACAAATGGACGAGTTTATAAAGTGGCGGTTTATTTCAAGGGCGAACGTTTAGCAGCTTCCAACGGTCATAATATTCAGCAGGCCGAAATGAATGCTGCAAGACAAGTGTTGGCAAAATCTCGAAGTAATTAACAATAATACTTTGAAACCTATGTTAACTTTAAATCCAAACCGTTTGCACGCACCGATAATTTAATTATTTACAGCTGAAACGTACAAGTTGCGACTTAACATTTAAGAATTAGAACATGTTATTTACCCTTTGTTGACATTTTGATCTGTATTTAGAAACTTACATCGTTTTCAGTCTGTATATCATCGTTAAATCGGTACTATAATTAACGTAATAAATGATTTAAAACGTTCTGTATAGGTAATTTAGTATTCATTTATGAACTATTTTGTTAAATCGGGAATAATTTTACTTTTTATTAATTCTGGATTTATTAACATTATCAGTAGTAAAGGAGTCACTTCAGTACACATTGACCTTGTCAAAGTATTCTCGAGATAAACGCGCGTACTACTGCGATTTTTTTCACTAGGTATCCCTTTTATTCAATTTTAGCCCTGAAATTGCGACTTTTCACTTTTTTTTTTTTTAATTTTATCACATGTAATTTTTCCTCAAGTCGTCATTTGAAGCACACTGACTATGTGTGTTACATTTTAACGTTGTATTTTCTGAGTTTGTTTTTTTTTTTTTTTTGTTTTTTTGTAAGACAGGTTACTTTTTGTAAGAGTCAGCATTTTTATTTTATAACATAAAAATAATAATAATTAGAAAAGATGTTAAGTTTTAGAATTGCTGTTGCATCAGTCGTCCATGTATTATTGTTACTATTATTATCTGCAATCTTCACAGCCATGCTGGTTTGAGTTTGTAATACGGCTTATGATTAGCAAGCATTACAAACTTCCGTCATCTTGATGGTTAAAGAAGGTTCTCATATTGGAATTCAATGATACCGATTTTTGAATTTGTTCCATCGTCTATGGTGATAGTCGTAGGTTCTTTATGCTATTACCTAAACTGCTCGATCTTATTCCATTGTTTCCAATTACCAGTGGTACAATCTTTACAACATCGGGTTTCATCATTCGTTTTATTTTTTCTTGTAAGTTTTTCATATTTATTCATTTTTTCTACGTATACTTCATCAATATTTAGACTACCTTGTACAGCTATATCTATTAACATAATTTATTTATCTTATCTATTAAAACGATATCAGGTCCGTTATGTTCTATTGTTTTATCAGTCAATATAGTTCTGTCCCAGTATTGTTTTAAGATTTTTATTTTTATTGTTATTATTATTATTAACTTTTTAGTCGAGTATTTAAAAACGAATATGGAGTAAATAAAAAAAAAACGAAGGAACAAGATGATACCGCAACAGCTATAACTCTATTGTCGTACGAGCAAAATCAAACAAATTTGTGTGGGTAGGGCACTTCAAATAGTCTTTGCGGCGGAATTGTGCGCGCGACTGAGGGTATAAATTTACTTTAGAAGATATCAGGAATGCCGAAAATTTGACGACCCTACTAGTAGAAACAAGATGTATTGCGCGAAATACAATAGGTAATAAGAAGTAGTATACAGATGTAAAAAATGCAGTAAAATATGTAGTAAATCGTCCGAACACAAGTGTGGATACAGTAAATGTAATTATTTTAAGGTGGTAGAAACAGCAACTGATAAATATTTAATGCGGGTTAAGGTGCAGGAAAGAGACAGGTTTGGAAAAGGGTGTAACATGACATGCGCGAATAAAAAGTGTACGTATACGGAAAAATATATTTTCTTCGATTTCGAAGCACAGCAGAAGACAGGTATTATTCATATTCCCAATTTAGTCAACGATTTTGTAGTTAACGCATTAAAGTTTGAGGGATGAATTTGTGCGAATGGTTGATATGTAGGAGTCATAAAGGACATACGGCGATCACTTATTACAACACTAAAGGTTACGACAAACAGTTTATTTTACAGTATCCCATGCAAAATACGATAAAGCCCTACACCGTTTATAATGGAACAAAATTATTGCTGTTGGAGTTGCCGAGTATTAGTATGAAAGTTATAGATAGCCATAATTTCGTACAAACACCGTTAAGTGCATTCTCTAAAACGTTTGATTTGACCGAGTTGAAGAAAGGATATTTCGTGAATGAAGAGCACATTAGATCTATGCCAAATAAGAAATACTATTGCTACGACCAAATGAAAACAGAATTACTCTATAATGGTACACGAAGCGTGTAAAAGAAGGGGATATACGTTTGATATTTTAAAAATGAACTAGAGGAATACTGTATTTCGGACGTTGATATCCTGAAGAAAGAATTAATAGAGTTGAGAAAACAGTTCCTCGAGATAGCGAACATAGATCCGTTTCAATACTTGACGGTCGCTAGTGTTTGTATGATCATCTACCGTTCAAAATACCTGAAACCGAACACGATAAGTACTCGTTGGATTCTGTTAAATCGTTGAAAAACGATAATATTCGACAAGCTCTTAATGGAGTCATGATAAAATTCTCGATAGCAAAGGTAAACGGATATAATGAGATAACCAAAACCATTTACCAATATCACGTATGTTTCTGGTACGGTTGTCCAGAGTGTTATAAATAAGACACGATTAATAATGTGAAAAGGAGAGTATGGGGGACTTGTTCGAGAAAACTATAAAAAGGACCGACGCTATTAGAAAAGCTTAAGCTGATTGAAATGTAAGAGTGTAGGTGGAAAAAAGCTGCGGAATACAAGAAAAGTAAAATAGCTGTAAACCGCTTAACCCGCGGGATGATTTTTTCGGAGGTCAAAAAACAGCAGAGGTATTTTTAAATGGAAGAATATAGAAAACACGAAGTGAAAAAAAATTGGCTACATAGACGTATGTAGTTTTTATCCTACTAATTATCCTATTGATCATCCCAAAAAAAAAATAATCAAATCCACCCATTTTAATAATAAAATGTAGATTATTACCCCCCCTCGTTTCTTATACATACCGGTAAACCCAGTTAAGTGAGCTTAATTCAGACCAGAACTCTGCCTCAAGTGTCCCGAGAGTTGTTTGGAAAAATGTACGCATTAATAATATCACTTTCCTATCGTGTACATCCTATTTATCCTTAAAGTATTTATTTTTACAAAATGTTTATTACAACCACAGTTTTTACACACTAAACAACTGGTTCTTTCACGTATGATTTCTCATTCTGATTAACCGTTTCCATTTTTACTTATATGTACAATTATACTTAATTTCTAATATATTTGTATCTTTAAGTTGTCTGTGAACAAAAAAAGAACGCGAGATACACGTATATACTAGGCCACATCTTAATATTTACTAACTATTAATCCACAAACTTATATTTATACTTTTTCACATACAGTCCTTAAAAATATTAAAAGCTTAAACAACTGAAATTATTTACTTAGAACGTATAACGTTCAAACATAACGCTCGAGGTCAACGTGTGCTCGAGTGACGTATTTACTACTATTATCAATATATTCGCCATGCGTAAACATATGTATAAAAATACATTCATGTTAATTATGGAAAAGTATTAAACGATATTTAAAATTTAAAGAAAGATAAAGGATATTAATTTGTAAGTTTTTAGCTACTCGATATAATAGGTTTCTATTTATATTTTGCAAATATGTACCTAATCTGTATGATGTGTAACTTGTATGTATCGGAGAATATTAATAACTTTTATATGTAATATTTCCTTATTTATTTATACTTCAAAACTGAAAAAAAAATTGTTAATGTTACGGATTTTTTGTTAAGTCTTAAATAGAAAAATATGAAGCTTAAATATAATTTTTTTTTATTTTATTTTTTTCTAAATTCGTGACAAAAGTATAAAATCCGGGTTTCTTTATTATATATATATATATATATATATATATATATATATATATATATATATATATATATATATATATATATATATATATATATATATATATTAAAGAAAAAACATTAAACGCACTCAAAATCTTTTTTGCATCGATTAATTATTGTATCATTATTAGTATCGTTATTTTTATAACTTACTGATTTATAAAATTATGATTTTTCGTATAAAAAAAAAATAGAAATACTTAAAGTCGTGTCAAAAACATCACAATAACGACAAACGATCTAATCATCGCAATTCTTCATTAAAAAGTTCAAACTTTATTATATTAATTATAATTCATTTTCGTTTTATTTTCGTAGATTTATTCCCTCGACTTACTTATAGACAGCGTGAAAACAGGAAAAACGTTGGTCAAAATTATACACGTGATAGATATGATTTTACACCGTCTAGTAGTAGCAAACATAGCACATCGCAAAGTGAAATCGAAAGCAGCGAGGAACAACAAGATACGAATTTTTTAAATCATGGCACTAGTTCTAATGGTGTATACGCTTCTGGCAGTTTAGGTGAATTATTACTTATAAAGAAATTGTCTAAAGAATAAGTTTTTAGTATTTTCTTACCAAAATTTTGAAAAGTACGTATTTCGAAAGAATACGGATTTAATTTAAATGTACTTATTTTGTGCTTAATTGAAATAATATGACTTAGCAGCTATGTATTTAATTTTAATTCGATTTAATTTAAACGTACTTATTTTGTGCTTAATTGAAATAATAATTTGATAGTTATATATTTAATTTTAATTTAAGATTTCTATCACTGGAAACAAGTCAAATTAAAGTACTTATTAGTACGTTATTTAAATGCGTGTAGTCGGTAAAGTATTTATTTTATTTTCGGTGTTATTGCGAATTATAACTATAAAGTATCAATGTTAACTTAGTTTATATAGCTTTGCATAATTCATGAAAAGAAAGTATAGTACAATGCATATATATTAACGTATTCGTATACTACTGTTGTAATTGAGCATAATATATGAATGATGAGTCAATGAGGTTGAACATTATTATTATAAATGTTTAAAATGTAAAACTATAATACAAAACCATGAATTATATATATATATATATATATATATATATATATATATATATATATATATATATATATATATATATGTATATATATATATATATATCATTGTGTTTAAAAATTTAAATGATATATGATGTAGTGCTATAATGTTTGGAAATCATAAGATAAACTGTTATTCAATTGTAACAATACATGTATAACAACTACATACCACCTTTACCAACAGACAAGAAACATGTGCTCCGATATGTATCCAAGGCAAACGAAATTCATCAAGCAAACTGTATAAGATATCTCGGAATGCGTATTGACCGACGGCTAACATGGTGGTTCCATGTGGCTCAAGCAAGGAAAACTATGATTTCGTGAACCAGATTGCTGTGTCTTCCTTCTAGGAAGGAAATCTGCTTTAAACTTAGCTTAAAAAAGAAAAATTTATTAACTATGATAGCTCCAATCTGGAAATATGGAATCGAATTATATGGAACTACATGTAAAAGCAATATATTTAGAATACAGCGACAACAATCGAAAATACTTCGTATCATCACGTTTGCACCAAAATGTGTATCTAACGTAACACTCCATAATTACCTAAATATATACTATGTGTCAAATTCTCCCTGACAATCCTTTAAAAAGAATAGATGGTGCAGGTATGCTCTTCTAATAACTTGAAAAATAAATATTTCAAATCATAAAGGATTTCAAATAATTCAAAATAACGATTAAAAGTTGAGTAATGAACTTATGTATGGCTATAGTAATCAAATAATCCAATAATTCAGTGCTCCAACTTTAATGATAATGTCGCTGAGAATCTAACAACAACGACAAAGTATATTTGCATAAGTAATAACATAAAAGAAAATATAATTTGCAGTTGCAGAGAATCTAATTGCCTCATTGAAGACGTTAGATTAATCACATTTTTATTACTTTATTCATCACCATTGTTTATGGTGCTTTGGTACTGGCACAGTGGAAAAAAGTACAAGCGTCTACTATTGGTATAAATCTTTATTTACGATTGAAGTGAACGTTATAATCTTCATATTAGGCTTTTTCATTGTTGAAAATAAAGAAACTTATTATTAGTCACGACTTTTAAATTATTTGACTGAACAGTAGCATCACACTATTAAATTATTAAGCAAATAAATTTTAACAAAAATGCAATTCGCAGATAATCATAATTATAAATTTTGATTTTATATTGTGGTTTAATCTCTCACGTCTTTTTCTATAAAATTCACAGTTCGAGTAATTGACATTTTTCAACATATTTTAATAGTTGCAGTAACGTTTTGATCTAGTTTGTTTGAGATCAGTTATTTTATAGATACAGGAACATCGACATATATTTTAACAAATATTTCACCGTAAATTTTAAGTAACTCAAAATATGAGTTCTTTAATAAACACCTCAATATGAAACCATGAAAAGGTTGTCGATATAACAAAAAAAAAAAAAAAATTGTGTTAAGGGTTTCTTGAAATAATAGAATATCAAAACAGTAAAACTTTATGATTGTTCATAATGTATACTATAAGAAAAAAATATATATTTCCGTCCCGAACGTATAATTCTGCATTATAACCGGTCGACAATTTGATAACCGCAAATAATCAGTGTTATTAACACTAACGCTGTGTACAATGTCCGAATAGATACTTTAAATTTTTAAACTGATAATTTTGTTTTAACGTGAAGAATCTTAATTTTTATAGCTATTAGTACAATTGATACTGCAACAGACTAAAATATTGAAAAAATTCATTTCGAATTTATTAAATTTAACCTTTAATGAACGAAAATTTCAAATATGTTCAATTTAAATGCGGAAAGTTAGACATAGGTACAAGCATTAATTAATTAAATTTGAAATGAATTTAATAAATTCAATATGATTATTGTGAACAAAATTTTAATGAAGTACGTAAGTAGTAGACAGTGATAAATAAATTAGTCAAGGAATATCTTTAGAACACTAAGTGAAGACAATGAAAGAACGGAAAATACCAAAATAACTGATCAATTGTGGGGATAAATATTATAATCCACATTTAACCTGTTGGACTGCGTTGATTTATTTCACTTCAAGTGTGGCGTGTACCGCATCGACCATCGTAATACCGGAATGTAAATTTCATGTTCGAATACATCTGGTTAACAATTCACTAAAAGAAAGTATATTGTTAAATAAATTGTAATAATATCGTTTGAACTGATTAAGAAGAGTGTTTATTTTATATAATAAACTGAGATATAAAATACGTTTATACGAATGAAATTCATGAAAAATTCGAACATGGTCCCCCAATTGAAATGTCTACGTCCCAATTTAATGTGCCATTTACGGTGTCAATTTAGACAGTCCTATCCATTAAATATTCGCTGTATAGGTTAAACAGTAGGAATGAGTGTACCATAAATGATAAAATGCTCCGGAACTACAAAGTTATTTTATATTAGCCGGGATATTGTTTAAATGTGATATGTAATGTACTTGTCAAACAGAACATAATGATTATAAGAAATTCCCATTTAAAAAGGTGAAGGATATAACGAAATATACCGCTTACGCAAGTATAATAAAACATTTAGAAAAATTCAATGGTTAATACATGTTGAATAAGAAATGTTATAGTCGTGATTTAATAATTAAAACAAGAAACTATTCGTCAGTTTTCTTCATATTAGACCGTGTTTGAGATCGGATTTAACTCCAATAGACCGTTGCAAAAATCTAGTGTTCATAATTTAAAAGTAATCCAACAACATACGTTGCTTGTAATAAATGATTTTATTAGTTAAATGTTTTAGCAAAAGAATTCTATTAGAAGTAATTCACCTTGCGACAGTTATATAATGGTGAACATATAAAGGTATTTCCTTTGATTTGTATGATAAAAATCGAAAAATTCGGAAAGAACTAACATTACTATAGTGATCATAGGTGATTATAAAGGTGTTTTGTATTTTATAATTGAGTTTATTCAAAAGAAATTAGAAAAGTTATCTTATAAAAAGTAAATAAACTATGATTTGCATTTAATTTGATGTTGCCAAAAGGGCTAGAAAGTAAAATTTACTTGATACCGTTAGCTGAAATAATAAATTAATGATATTTATAATTACAAAATATTATTCATAAGAATTTACTAGATAGCAAATGAAGATGAAGGATTCTATTATTTCTATCCAGAAATTAATCTAACTGTACAAAAATTATACTATTCATTCAAAAATATTAACCGAATAAGCGAAATGGTCTCAGAAGTACTCACAATATAATTATTATCTTTTTTTAGAGACGACAAAACGACTAATTGTAAAAATGAAATGGTAGTGTTGTTTTTCATCTTAGTGTATTATATTGATATTTATTTATAGATGATTTATAGGAATTAATGACTACTTTTAAGATTTAAACTACTTATAAATTAACAACCAATTTTGTTGTATCTGTGTTTAGATAAGTTTTCAATTTATCATGTGTTTTTATTATTAAATTTAAAATAACTGCCCGTGGAATCATTGAATTCTTCACATTATTACCCGTTTTTACATTTACCCGACTATCCTAAAATATTATGTTTCTATGCGGTTTTTTATCTGTGCTTACGATTTTTCTTTTTATCAAATTGGGATTAAATGTAAACAGTGTATCATTACGTGAATATCTTTTTAACGGTTATTTTTATTTACAATTTTGTGTTTTACATGATTATTGCTACGAATCATTTTATTTGTTACTGGTAATAGTGATAATTTTTATATTTTTCATTATTAATTTACAGGATGGAAAATGATAAAAACAAATTAAGTCTTCATAAAGGTCCCTGAATGTTCTTTAAATTAACAACTAAGTTCAGAACAAAAATTTATAATATATACAATTTAATTCTGTAAATTTATTAATTTAAATAAGTTTCAGAATAAATGTGTCAATAATTCAATAATTAGTTTTATTCATAAATATATATTTAAGAAATCTGGCCTTATTTTATATTTAAATAAGAGGCGATATAAAACATTTGTTTCATACTTCGTTTAATATATCTACATGTGTATAATTGAAATATTAAACGTATCTTATAAAATTGCCCTTGTTAGAAATTAATTGATTTACGATAGTAAATTCTAAATTATTATATTTAAGTATAAATTATTACCCTTTACTAATTAATTTTTACAGAGTTGATGCATTATTTACGTGATGAAAGATTACAAAAATATCGTTTTCGATTGTTCAAAGAATGAATTATTTAATATTAATGATAATTTGAAAACACTCCAAAGGAAGCTAAAATCTAGTTTTACAATTATAACGTAAGTTTCTTTTTAAATTAATATAATTGATTACACACACACACATACCCATATATATATATATATATATATATTCGATTTTCATAGAGATATTATTTTTTGAATATTAAATGCCCTACGAAAAATCAAGACAACAGCAATTATCATAAAATATTTTTTGTTGTTTTTCCCCTCCCCCTTGTGCTCATCTTACATCATCCGGCCATTATACATTGTTTAATTAATTGCTTAAATTAGTTTATATTTTATATGATTATTTTATTACATTTTATATACTGATGTACAATATGTAAGCCGGTTCTTGATCTGGTTTGTGCACAATTTGTAATAAGGTTATTGGCATAGTCATTAAAAATTATAGTAATTTTTTTATCAAATCTTTTCTGTGGCCACTAACTGTTTCACAATATTTTCAATTGAGCTAATTTCTCCGCATTCGCATAAGTTGCTTGATATTGTACCCAGTTTATGTAATGTTTTCGGAGTTCTTATCTTATATGCCCTTACGTATTCGACATATATACCATACAAATTCTCCGTCCATTTTGTTTGTAAACCACGTCTTCTTCTGTATAGTTTTTTTGAATTTCAAAGTATTCCCAATATTTCCACTGATCTTTTCATATTGTATTTCTTATTCATCGCTTATTATCTACTTTATACGAGGTATATATTCCATACGTGGTATTTTAATTTTTTCTATTCTATAACTTCGGTTTAATTTTCCAGCCTCTGCTATCCACTATCTCATTTCCCTCGATACCACTCCAGGTATTTTTATTTTTATTTTTTTTTTTTAAGTTTACCAACAGTATTTAATATATTGCACATTATGTTATCGACGATGCGTTCTTTTTTAATTATTTTCTGTATCGTTGTTATTGAATCTGTCGATATTAGAAATTTTTTATTTCGTACCGATTGTTTCGAATGCTTTCAGAATAGTTATTATTTCGGCTGTGCATGATGAATAGATTTTTGGAGAGTCGAAATGATTTTAGGTTATTTTTACTTTCATTATATACCGCTGCTGCGCATAGCTGCCCGTCTTCTTTTATCGATCCGTCTGTATAAATAATTTCAAATTCGCTATATTTTGCTTTGAATTATGTCATTTAATATTCTTTTATATTATTATTCTTACGACGTGTTCCTAAATGTCGATATCTGCATAAATTAGTATTATTAACTTTGAATACAGTTTATTATAGGCCGGAACTTTAATATTTGTTAACATGCTGATGTTATTTAGTCTTCGATAGGTTTTAAGTAATACTGGGATCTTTTTATTCTTCTAATATTTATTCTGTATTGAAATATTTCCTAGTATTATTATCTGTCTATTAATAGGATGTTTTTGTATTTTAAGAATTCTTTATCAGATTTTTTATTTTAATGAAGATACTAAGTGGTGATTCCGCTCCTTCAACGTGATTTACATGGTTCGGTGAAGATGACATTGTTCCTACGGACAGTTTGAGCGCTTTATTCTATATCACCTCTATTGCTTTAACTTTTGTCTTTGCCATTGTAGCGCATATGATTTCTGAATATTCAGTATGTGTTTTTATCAGTGATCTATAAATCATCAAGTTAGTTATTAAATGACTACCCCATTTTAATTCATTAATTGTCCTCAGTTTAGTCCTTTATAACTTTTTTTTTGTTATGTCTATTATTTTACCGTTTAATTTTAAATATGGGCTGTCAATTGCGTCTAGTAAATATTACTCCTTTTGTTTTATCAGCTGACAAAGTTAAACTTAAAGAATTCATTATATTCATTATTTGGTTTATTGCTTTTTGACTTTGAACTGTAGCTTTTCTTATTGTGACAGCTGCAGTATAGGTAACTCTGCAAATTACTTTGTTTTCTTCTGCGAGGTATATAGTGTATATTGTGTATAAAATTAGACTTAATATCGTTACGTATAACTGGTGTTATATTTCTCCCTGATGTTTCACTGAAATCATTCTGTTACTGTGTAATAATTAAATATTCAATTTACATACTATCGAGCTAATGCCGATTTCTCTCATTATTATATATAATGTTTTTAAATTTACTTTGTCGTATGCAGATTCTATGAAAACTGCTATTGTATAATAAGTTTTTTTTTTTACATATTAATTTGTAGATGTGTATTAAATATATTTAGGTTGTCCTTTGCAGATGATTTTTTTTTTTAAACCATATTGATTTTTTGGGAATATATATCTATTAAATAACCACCATTCCATTCGGGTTTTTAATTTAATACCATAGTTTGCTTTATGGTTTTGTATTTTTTTTTTTTAATATTTTCGTGATATTTGTACCCGATCTGTATGTTTCTGTAGTTTCGTAAAAGGGCTTGTCCGTGTGCACGTTTTATCTATAAGGCTTGATGATAGTTGAGATTAGTGATTAAGTATTACGAAACACCGATAAGAGTTTTTTGTAACGATTTTGATTTTTTACCACAACCATATGATCGGTAGTTATTTCGTCCGCACACATTTACACATTTCTTTTTTTTTCGTTTATTGATTTTATATTAGACAGTTATTACATTTTATTTTAGTCTTATACTTAATTCGCTGTCATTTACCATGTTTCCGTCACGTAGCTTTTGTTATTATAATACACAGCCTGTCTGTCAGGTGAAATTATCACGTCCCAGTTGTCATTAATTTCGAAACCGGGCGGATACAAATGGCAATTAAATGTTAACTTTTAGTAAACGTTACTATTTTTTCTTTAATCGTATATCTAGGGTATCTACATTTTAAATTTTTAACTCGTCTATACTTAATTATATTTATATTTTAACGTCCAGCTTTTGCAGTCAATCCATCGCCTGGTCAGTCAACTTGATGATTTCTTCCCAACCATCTTTCAGAGCTCGCTTCTGGCATCCGATCAAGATGTGCTCCATTGTTTGCTCTGTTTCCCCGCAGTCACAGGATGAATCGTCCCTGAGTCCATATGTCTTCATCTTATGTTCCGTTCGTTCAATTTTGCTCGGATATTATTATAAAATATTGTACGTCACTTATAATAAACTAAATATTTAAGCGCTCTAATAATTGCGAAAATTCAGATTTCCGAATAAACCGAGTTTAATGAAACAGTATGATAAACTATCCGGTGGCGCCTGCAATGTTTTAGGTATGCAACAAAAAGTGATTGACGCGCTTTTTAGCAAATCAAGTACGTACGGATGGATATTTGTGGATAACTCGGCGGATTTTAGTCGGATTTTGGCAAACATTTTTTTGTTTTACTCCTATTGAGCCCCACACCAAAAGCCCTTAATGGGTAGCCCCTAGTTCTTTTATATTACGTAAACAGCATTTTAGATGCGTTATTAATACGTTATAAATATCCAATTTTTCTAAATTATCTGCACCAAACGTAATTAATATCCGTGCGTATAATTGCTTTTATATTTGATTAGAAATAACAACGCAATAACTGCTGAAGTACTGCAGAAAGCAACCGTATTCGTAATTGCCGGACCACGATCGTTGTTTACCGAGGATGAATTTAATGCTATCCGAGATTATCTAAATAATGGAGGATCGTTACTCGTAATGTTGGCAGAAGGTGGGGAAACGAAATTGAAGACGAACGTTAATTTCTTACTAGAAGAATTTAGTATAATGGTTAACAATGGTAATTACTTATTACTAATTTTAGCCGAAAAGGTTTATTTTTCAGTGTTCAATAATTATTACGACGTACTAGAAATACGAGTAAGAAAATCAAATAGAAGGAAAGTATAAGAACAATTGAAATTTTCATAGTTGTTATCATTCACTCGTTGAAATTTTTTTTCAACGAAAACCATGTTAGAATTTGCCACTGATGACGTTTCGAAGATACTTTCAATCTTCATTTTCAACCGAACTTTTGAAAATGGAGATTATATCTCCGAAACGTCACCACCAGTGACAAATTTTAACGTGGTTTTCACCAAAAACCGACGAGTGGATAAAAGGGAAGTATCAAAAATTTATAGTTGAACTTGGCCTGCCTTACATTAGAGATTTTGTTCTAAAGCTATCGACTGACTTATTCAATAAGTACTCGTACCAAAAAACGTGCTCATTTCCTCGATTGTCAATTACGATTCCAGGCAGCATAAACACACGAGATTTAAAAATAACAATATAGTAATGAACTATAATTTAGTTATTTATTAGTACTGACCCGTTTTACTGAGTAAGAACGCCCGACATTTATGTCAGTTATTTTCATATTAATATAAGAATTGAAGACTAAAAAAGTATATTTTAACAGTTTAAACTTAAGCTCCAATATTAACAATTATCATTAATAATTAGTAATTAAGAAAACTTGTTTATTTTATAACAGAGTAAGTTTTTATTTTTTTTTCCTGCAGTATTTAACGTTTTTTTTTTAACTCTTCATACTTTTACTTTAATATTGCGGTAAGATGTCCGCGGTACACGAAGTTTTTAACCATGTTATATTTTCGTGTTTACAACTTTATGCAAATATATTCGTTGTTCAAACTATGATAAAAGCTTTACAATCTATATGCTAGCTTTCTGAATTTTAGCCTTCTGGTCCTTTCAGATCTTCATGTATCGATAGATATATCATATTTTCGTACTTCGTCCATTCGTTAACAGCCACAATTTTTCTTGAGATGTGAGTTGGCATAATGTTTTGCTAGCACTGGTGGCTATTTCGCCGTGGATGACCGAATTGCACCAGAAATACTCTTAAACCGCACGCGCGCTGCATATTCCGCCGTTGAGTAATGAGAACTGATATTCGTAATGTAGATGTTGAAGCTTTTCCTACGTTGTTCCTGCTACTTTTCGTGTTAGGTTCATATTCCGAGTTTGGCCGCTATGTTCTCAAGATGTTTTCGATAGCTCAGTTGATGATCTAAGATTACAACGGGATATTTCGGTGAAAGTATAATGCAACTCTCTCGTCACTATTTAATCTTAATTAACATCTTTTTAAATAGTCTACTACCATCTTGCTTAATGTTTTTCGTTGTCATGCGTATCATATAATCTGCTTAAATAAATTTTTAAGCTTTCGTTTGCAGTAAATCAAAGGTATATAAATTAAGCGATAACGAAGCTACTACCGATACTTGTGACAAGCCGTTGTTTAAGATTTGTTCTTTTGGAAAGTTCATGTTTTTTATCAGTGCGGCCAGTTTTTCTCATCTATCATCATCTAGAAAAGTTATAAGTTTATCAGCTAGTTCGTCACTTTCGGACATTTTTAATTATCGATTAGTTATGGGCAGAATCGATTACTTTTAAGAATCGGTTACTTTGTTGAGTCACGAAATAATGTGTATTAGTAGAATGAAAATTCATATAACACATGACGGAAATTTTAGTTAATATCATATATTTAAAACAGCTCGTATATTCAGGCCGTTTATTTCTAATCAAAAATAATAATTCGAGTATATATATATATATATATATATATATATATATAAAATAAAAAATAATTGTAATTAAAAATCATAAATGTGGATAAAATCAAATTAATGCATTGTTAAAATTAAAAACAAATTAACTATATAGTTAAAAATTATATATGAAGTGTTTAAAAAACAAATACAAAAATCAAATTCATAATCATCATCGTGCGATACTCTTCGCAGAACGTAGGCTATCGCTAATCGGTCGATCAAACTTTACGCTGTCTTGCATCTGCTAGTAATTGCTGTAGAGAAAACTTGTTTGTTCAGCTTATAATATTTTGCAGCCGATCTGTTCTTCTTCCAGGACTTCTCTTCCCTTCTACCTTTCCTTGTATTATCATCTGGAGTATTTCATCTTTTTCGCCTCTGATGATATGGCCAAAATATGACACATTTTTTTGTATAATGTGATTTTTTAGCAATTCTGCTTGTATTATTATTATTATTATTATTATTATTATTATTATTATTATTATTAGCCATAGTGAATGATAATAATTCTAATTATTTGTATAACTTACTCTAAATATACATTAATATATACATATACACATATATACATACATATACGTACCTACATATATATCATTTAACGCATAATTATTATCTAGCCCTGATACTGGGCAAAGGCCTCCCTCAAACGGTCCCATTCGAGCCGGTCTCCAGCTACTCTATGGTATTGTTTATTTTGAAGCATTTTAATTATATCATCCTGCCATCTTAATTTTTGTCTTCTTTTATTATAGATACACCATTCTGTGACTGCTTTTGTCCATTTATTGTTTTTCATTCTAGCTACATGTCCCGTCCAATCCCATTTAAGTGCTTTTATAACTCTGCTAAAATTATAGCCAAATTTCAACCTATTCCTAATTATTTTTAAGTTTACTCTATCTTTTAGCTTAATATGTAGCATCGATCTCTCTAATGCGTTTTGCATTTTATTTATTTTATCTTTTGTGTTACTTGACAAAGTCCAGGTCTGTCATCCATATATACTACCACAAAATATCTTCCAGTTTTATCAGTTATTATTCTTGCTCTCATTCCTGTATACATATCCTTTATTATTGCTCTATAGTTTTCTGGGACCCCTTGTTTTTTTAGTGCTGTTAGTAGGAAATTGTGATCAAGCGAATCGAAAGCCTTTGTGTAGTCTATGAAAACAAGATTTACATCTATTTGAAATTCGTTACACTTTTCTATCAATTGATTTATTACCTGTAGATGATCTATCGTTGAATATCCATTACGAAAACCTGCTTGTTCCGGAGGTTGTTCAGCATTTATTATATTTTTGATTCTATTTGTCAGTACTTTGGAAAAAACTTTAGATAAGGTAGAACCCAAACAAATTGGTCTATAATTATCTATTTTTTCTCTTTCCCCTTTTTTATAAATTAGAATAATGTTTGAGTCTTTCCAAGCCCTAGGAATTTTCCTCTGGTGTAATATTAGGTTAAATAAATTCAGTAGCAGGTCAATCATTTCTTTTCCAGCATATTTTATTTGTTCGTTTGTAATTTCATCTGCTCCTGAAGCTTTCTCTTTTTTTAAATTCTCAGTCACCTTTTCTATTTCAGATTTTAGGAATTCTGGTTCGTCGACTAAAGTCTCCTCTTCCCAGTAAATTTCTTTATTGATGTTTATATTTTCGTATAACTTATTAAAATAATTTGTGGCCACTTCATTTATATCTGATCTCTCATATTTATTACGATTATTCTCGTCTTTTAAACTCGTATGCCATTTTACTCCATGACCCAAATTTCTTCTTATAGTTTTCATATTCTTCGTTGATTCCAAAATCTCCTTTATTATAGCCTCTTCTTTTAATTTTTTAAAATTTCTTATTTTATATTTTATCAATTTACATATTATATTTAATTCTATTTTTTCTTTCGGCGTCTTATTTTTCTTATTTATAAACTTTTGCCTTTCTTTTATTTTTTCTACAATATCTCCTGGCAGTTTAAACTTGTCTTTCTCTTCTCTTTTTAAATACTTTAAATTGTTTCCAGTGCTATTAATTAACTCTCTGATAAAACTTTCTAGTTCGTCTATATCGCATGTACAACCTTTCTCCTGTTTTTCATTCCAAATTTTTTGGAAAACCTCCCTATATTCCACTTTATTGCTGCTTGTCACGTAGAGATTTTTCCATTTCGGTACTGGTAGTCGTAATTCTGCTTGTATTAGTCTTCTTTAAAACATCTTTATTTGATATCTTGACCGTCCAGGGGATTCTCAACATTCTTCGACGGAGCCACATTTCTATAGCTATCGATTTATTTGTTTTCTATTTGAAGGCATAGTTTCGATTCCATATAACAAAATTGAGCGGATGTAGTAGCGAAAAATTTCTTGTCTTATGCTAAGACTAAGTGATCGATTACATAATAAATGTTTCATGTTATTGAAAGCTGTTCGCACGTAACTGCATCTTACTTTAACTTCAACATCCATATGTAAATTATCATTTATATAACAACAAAGTTATTTGAATCTATTGACCCTTTCAATACTTCCATTGTTTATATTTATAACAAGACCATGAACTTGTTGTTTGCCTATCACCATCCACTTAGTTTTCTTTATGTTTAATATGCAGGTCATAAATCACACCAGTTTCATTAAATTTTTGCAACAAACATTGTTGGTCTTGATGATTATTTGCTAATACGATTGTGTCATCTGCGTAATGGATTAATGATTTTACCATTAATCTTCATTCCGTACAGTTGGTTCATTATGGTTTCTTTGACGATTTGTTCAGCATACTTGTCGTACATCACGTTTAACTTCAAAGTTTATCTTCGGCTCATTTCTATTTAATACCAATTCTGCTTATTGATTTCAATATAAGTTTCTTATTACATTTAAGTCGTTTTTATCAATTACTGTGATTTCTATCAATTTGTCGTGCCTAACATTGTCAAACGCCTTGTCATAATCAATAAAACATACAAAGCTATTTTCGTTCATCCCCCTAGATTTCTGTAAAATTATGCGTAATGCTGCCAGTGCTTCTCTAGTCCATGTTGCCATATAATGTTATAAAAGTTTATTATGTTTGAGCCTCCTATGTTTATATTTACTATAGGCATAATTTGAAGTTGCCTAGAATCGTAATTATGGTAGAAATTAAGTGATTATCGCGCGGAATAAGCAATACATTTAGTGTATGATCTTTAATATTTCATTGTCTAAAATCACAGATAAAAATAATTGTTTACATTTTGATGTAACATATCAATAGTTTACATTTTGATGTAACATATCAATAGTTTACATTTTGATGTAACATATCAATAGTTTACATTTTGATGTAACATATCAATAGTTTACATTTTGATGTAACATATCAATAGTTTACATTTTGATGTAACATATCAATAGTTTACATTTTGATGTAACATATCAATAGTTTAAAAGTATTATAACGAAACTAATAATAGAAAAATTCGTATTTTCATGAATTGGGGACCGAAAAAAAAATAATATTTTTTTACTTTCCAAGTTTATTTTTAACACTGTACAACAAATTATTACAACTCAGTATGTTACCCGCACATTTTTTTTTTCGAAGGTTCATCTATTATTATTTATATTTGGCAAACTATGTTTTTCTGTATTTACGGTGATTTTTTTTCATAATTTAATAGGGAAGGCACACAAATAGCATCTGAGACATTCATAAAACAATCTTCAGATCAAAGTATTCAGAGATTGTTTATAATACCAAACTAATAAGTAAATAAATATATAAAATATGCTTAATAAATAAACGATCGAAATATTACAATAAATATCGGTTTCTATGTATAAATAAGCAATCGAAACTGTTTACAATCTAACTTAAAATTACTTAAATACAAACGAGATTATAACGAAGTTAATGTATGGGATAAAAATTGATATATGTAACTAATTTAATACAAATATTAACAATACAATAAGATAAGCTCACACCATATGTTCTATTTTTTTTTAAATTCTTTTGTTTTTGTATATAATACTATGATTAAGTATACTGAGATATTTTATTTTCTTATGAGCTAATTCCTTTAGCTTACAATAGTGATTTAAATTAGTTATTATACTTATATTTAATATCCAATTTACTATCTTGATAGTTATATCCGGCGAGTATATGTGTAATAGTGTCACTTTGTCCACATTTATAACATTAATCGTGGAACCGATGTAAATGTTCCACAAATTTCCTACGTGTGTGGTTAAAAATTAAGTTATAAAATATTCCGGCTCAAGATGACTCTACAACTGAATGTTTCGCAAATAAATGTGTGTTATGCGTGTCAATGATTCTGTAATATCTAGGGATATTTAGTAATAATTGTTAAAATTGATATTCGAAACAAAACTTAAATCTGGACAACAGTACGCGATTATAGAACGAATATAGTCGTTTTATACGGAATTAATTTATCAGTAAGAAATGAGTTTCCATTAATTAGGAGATATATGGCAGATATGCTTTTTTGTTAGCTTTCATGTTAGCGTGATTGACATGTTCGGAATAATTTAGTCTGTTATCCAAGATTACCCCTGTATTTATAAATTGTCGTTCTTCCGAGAATACGTTAGAGAGAGAGAGAAAAGGAACTGAATAAAAATATATTAATATTATGTTTAAAATTCCATACTAGCCTATATTTACTATTATAAAATGTAAATTCATAATAATTTATTTCGTTAATTTGTTTTAGACGCTGTTATACGCACGCATTACTACAAATACTTTCATCCGAAAGAATGTTTGATTAATGGCGGTATTTTAAATAAAGGAATTACTCAGTATTTATTACAAAATGGTAAAATAACCGAAAATAGCGAAAAGTAAGCGAAATTATTTATTCGTCCAGTTATAATTAATTTATATCGCGGGTTTCGTACGTTTAAATATATATATATATATATATATATATATATATATATATATATATATATAATAACATTTTAAGAGTAAGAGGTACATAAGCAAATAGAATAATAATAATTAAAAAAATTAAACAAAATGTTCATACTATTAAAATACATTGAAAGTTATATAAGGACAAAGGTCGATAGGTTATAAACTTGGTCAAGACCTCGTCAGGATAACAATAACAACGCAATAATTATATATATATATATGTGTGTGTGTGTGTGTGTGTGTGTGTGTGAGAGAGAGAGAGAGAGAGAGAAGTAAGCAAAATTCGTGTGTATATATATATATATATATATATATATATATATATCAGAAAAATAAAAACATAAATAATCCTAATATTATCGCGTTGAAGGCAATGGCAAATCACCACGTACAACACCCTATGCGCGCTAGTAACAATAAAGTACACTACAAAAACATACAAGGGGGGCTGCATTTGTGACGTGACAACAAGATGATTACAATCAGTTCTCCCGGGTGTGTGTGTATTTGTGGGTCTATCTACGCTAGCGCCATATTATGATTACCTTGTACACTACTTACACTGTACAACAAAATATGTATATGTAAGTAGTCGCCTACCTCCGATACGGAGACGCACGATGATATATATGTATATATATAATTAATAATAATGAAAAAATAAGATGTAATAAAAATGTTCATAATTGTAGAATACGTAGAAAATTATATAGAAACAAAGGTCGATTCGCTACAATAACGATATTTTTCATATAGTATAGTATTTGATCGTCGAAATAGATATGGTTAAAGTTACGAAATTCCCGATAGAACATAAATAATAATAATAATAATGATTACCAGAACATATAATGGTGTTCGAAAGAAGTTCAGCTATTGTATCGTAAACATATTACTGGGGAATTTTGGACAGATATCGGAACGGTTAAAGTGTATAGCTGTCAACATTTTTCGTGGCTAGTCGAGTAAGAAAAAAATTACACGTTAACATCGGTAACTAGGCTAGCGTCAAAAATTTCATTATCACGCTTTTGGTCGTACATCATGACCGTTTTGGTAACGTTCGCAATAAAGGAAAGACGTATTATATTTAAAATAAAAAATATGTATTAATTTTTTCTAGTCGTAAAAAAAACATTTGGGAATATTTCGCAAAATGATTAGTCAAAACTTTATTCTGGTTTATATAAAATAATTTTTAAATAAAGGCAAAATTGATAGAGACTTTATAGTAATAATGAAAATAATAAAATAAGATAATTGCAAATAAAGATTATCGTTATTTAAATAAGTGTATAATATTATAAAAAGGTTTTTACTGCTGCTATGGCCAGAAGCACCCGTATGGAAAAATGAATGTTAGATTAGATTGATCATGCCTATAGCTCGAAGGAACTGAAGTGCTGCTTCTACAGCAGTTGGATCATCAGATAGAACTGTTTTGAATGAACTACCATTGAAGTTTTGGGGACGGTATACGGAATATTGTGGGCAGTCAAAGAACAAGTTCCGGAGTGTTAAGGGGGTTCGGGCGCAATGAGCGCACAGAGGTGGATCTGTTCTACTTAGAATATAACCATGAGTCAGTGCAGTGTGGCCAATACGAATACGGGAAAGTACTTCCTGATCCTTTCTGCTTTGCGCCGAATATTTCCAAGGAAGAGGAGAGGAGCGAATGGATCTAAGATGATTCGTTGGAGGAATTGTATTCCACAGATCACAAAATAATTTATTTGCTATATATTTGATGGAGGTGACTGCATCTGCCTCAGGTATAGGTATTAAGGGATAAGGTTGGATTCGAGTTGCCTCTTTAGCTGCTCTATCAGCTAATTCACTTAATGTGAAACCTGTGTGGCTTGGAATCCATATTAGGGTTATTTTCAGAGTAGGGTGTTGGTACAAGAGATTCAATATTTTTATAGCAATAGGATGGATTTTGGAAGAATTGGGGTTGAAACACATAATGGAAGATAGTGAATCAGAACATATTAAAAGATCATTGTGATTTTCATTGACCGCAGCGGATACAGCAAGGTAGATTGCGTATAATTCAGCCGAAACCGAGTACTGTGGAGGCAAGCTGTAGCGAAGAATATGATCCTCTAAAACCACCGCACAACCACAATATGTATTAAGTTTAGATACGTCGGTATACATTTTTTTACATCCTCTGCATTTATCTATGGATTGTTCAATGCGGATATTTATTTGATCTGCAGAGAGTGACTTTATTGCGGAATGTATTAGAGATGTGTCGGTTTAGATGGAAAAGAGATGCCAGGGAGGATATTGCGTGTGATTTTTATAAATTAAATCAGGAATTTCTGGAATAGGAAAGTTATCAGGAAGTTGGAAAAGTGTTTGTATATCCCATTTTTTAATCGGGTATTTTCTTCTTAAAAATGGAGGCCATTCTTCAGCTTCGCAATAAAACACGGAAATCCTACGGATATAAAGGAACGGCAATTTGGTGAATTGATATTCGTGCTCCGGCATCGCAACAGTTTCTTCCTGCGGTATACCGACAAGTCGTACGAATTTTGCTTATTTGACATGCGTATATTTTTGAATAATGTTTATATGAATTTTGTACGTGTTTCTTACTATATGTTGTATTGTATGTTTTGTATATATTTTTTTTAATATGTATTTAATAAAAGTGTAGCCGACTAGTCTTAAGTTTAAATTAATACAAGACGATTTGATCGGTTGGCTGCTCTACACTTTTAGTTTTGGGTATACTTCCTCTTTACAAGATGGCCGATCACGACTAAGTCTGAATATATTAAAAATTAAATAATTCCTCGTCGAGAGGGTGTCAAAACTGAAAGTAAAATAATTAAATTAAATACGTTATAAATTGTGGTAACCGCGAATTATATTTTAATTTGGCTCCACACAACGGCATTATGTAAATCTATACGTTATAATTTGATAACTACGATCGGGATATATTTATTAAGTATACCATAAATACTGGCAACCACACGGCCGTGATCTAATTAGTATACTATAATTTTGACCCACCACAACGGTATCTATTAATTAGTATACTATAATTTATATATATATATATATATATATATATATATATATATATATATATATATAATAAATATTTCTATGTTCTGCAAGTTCGTTAACTTTCGTTTATCCGTATGGTGCAACGCTGAACGTAGTAAAACCGGCTGTACCCATTTTGTCTAGCGGAACTGTCGCATTTCCGCTTAATAGGCCAATATGCGCGGTATATTCGTCTACGTTTGAAACAGGTATTTGATGAAAAACAAAATACGCTTGCACCAATTCTCTGTATACGAATTGAAAATTTACCTAAAATTTTCATCGTTATGTATATAATTTTCTCGGAACTTCGTGTTTTTGTTTTTATTCATTTTTTTTTTTTTTTTTGTAATATTCTCAGCCGATTGCGTGGGATATTAAGTTTTTTATTTTAAAAAAATAATCGATAATTTTTTATAATTAATTGATGTAATTAACGGAATTTATATAATCCAAAATAAAGTAATATTGTACGTTATTATTATTATTTTAAATGAACTAAACGAATCTATAGTGTGTGACCCAGAGAAGACGGACGGTTAACAAAACCTTTTTGGAATAATTCTAAAACTACTCGACCAAAACTTTTGAATGAAATTTTATCTAAAAATATGAGAAAGATTAGCTTACAATCATTTGTGGAACACAATAATGACCGCCATGCGCAACAATACGTTCGTTCAGTCTTTTTACAGAATTTTCGAGCGTAGGTCGCTGATTTTTTGAAATTTCTTCAGACATCCGGGTTTTCAGGTTTTCAAGATCTCGTTGTTTCGGTAAACGCGGATCTTGAGGTATTCCCGCAAAAAAAAAAAACGCGTAACTTTGAATTCTTTTCGAAACTCTCTTTGCGCTGTCGTGATCGATTCACGTCGAAAATAACGCTCATAGTTCGATTATCTGTAGTTTTTTTATTAATATGGTTTTTACCACACCTCAATATGTCAGACAGAAAAACACATTTGACTAGATCTGATGTTGGACTGTGCAGTTCAGATTGCTTTACAATTTTTCATTCAAAGTCTAAATATTGATTATAAATTATGTTATTATTTCACCCTTCAGTTAAAAACTGCCTATATATGTGATATGATAATACCCTAATTCAGGCGCAGGTTTCATATATTTTTTTAAACTCATTTTTAATGTGTAAAAATTTTCTAAATTGAAAAAAAAAATCAAATAATTGCGTAATGTGTCAATACGTCTATATTACATTTTTCAGTAATAATTATATTTACTGAAAATTTTGACATTTTGTAAAAAAAATACCGTTTCCAAAATGTGTAAATTTAAAGTGTGTGATTAATTTTTGAAAATACATTAAAAAAAAAAAACAAAACAGCCGTCTACACAGAGTGAAATCAAAAAACGTACGTGCCAGAGGTGTTTTATTCTCTGTAACCCCGTCGATAGCGAGTGAATTTTAGAAACGTGCATGGCACGTCCGCAGACTTCAAAGCGTTAATATAGGAAAGCTATATAACAGGGTTGGCCAAGTTTCTTCATAGTCGGAGCTATTTTTCAAAATATGAAATTTTTCGAGAGCCGCATATTTAAAAACCATTAAAAAACTTTTTTACAAAAATTATATTTATTGAAAACGTATAAATAAAAGTACAAAATACGCGTGTTGAATTTAAATGTTAAAAATTAAACACGTTTACTTTACTTCTCTCGGTAATTCTTTAAAATTTGGTGAATAATTGGTGACAGCACTTCTCAGTAAATATTATCGATGAGTCACATCATTCTTAACTTGGACGGAAATGAAATTTGTTACAATGTTGCACTTAGCAATTCGTATTTGTTGTTAGTAATTTAAATGACACCTTGAAACACATACGGAACGATAATAATTTTTAAAAATATAAAAGCGCAAAAATGAAAACTCGAGTACATTTATCGAGAGACACAAACAATCTTACAAATAGTTGACCCCAATGCTATATAATCTTTATTAACGATAAAAGATTGGATTATAAAGAGTAAAGTAGCGTATTTTCAGCTTATCATAAGAAGACGTAATTATGAAATTCTTCAACTCATATTACTACAACGACGATCGGAAGAGAAATGTTGGAAAAAAGAAGAAAAGCAGATTTCAAAACATTAAAAGCTGAAAGAATTTTGTAATAACTACGTATACAGACGTATGATCGTGTACAATTCGATGGCAGATTAGTCTACACTCGTCAACGAGTATGGCCACCATGAAGACGAACAATGATGTATATATTCGATTTTCGTCGCTTTTCACAAAACGTATTCATTTTAGCGTAGATTTTTAAAAGTGAAACTTCAATTGGCGCGTTGTACAGAGGAGTTAATCCGGAAAACGAGCTTGCGAGCTAAAGACTTATACACATAGGCACATAGGCAGGTCTATTCTCTCATTGTAGTATACGTTGATATTTAATAGTAGATACGTACTGGTCATTATTGACAGACATGCGTCCATATATATAATTTATCTAATTTCTTTTTATATAACATTTCACGTAAACAATATGAAATAAACATTTTAAAAACTACATCGACGTTATTATTTTAAGTATCCGGCGAGAAAGACGGAATAACCAGTGTGATCGTAGATTAACGTATAAATTATTATACGATATAAATATAAGTCTGAGATTAAAGAAATTAGTAAGAATTAATTTTTTTGCATAATTCAAGTATCGACGGGACATTTTGGTACTTATTTGGAACGATTTAAAATTGTTTCTCGTATCATCTGTGAATACTGTCTCAACTTGGTATTTCCTACGCAGTTTGTCATTTTCTATTTGAACGGCCGTACACACCAACGAAGAACGTTTGATAATTTGTTATCGTATCGATAATGCAATTCGAATTAACGATGTAAATTGGTTTAAACCTGTCGAACTGTAGAAAGTTTTTGTAAGTTATCGTGTAACCTCACTACGAGGGAAAATGCATTTCAAAATTAATGTAAACGTAACGTTCAGCGCAAATTGTACAATATATCGCGTGACTGAGCCGATTGGCATCGCGGTCGTAATTATTAAATAAATATAAATTAGATAAATTTTTACTGTTCGTTTATTTTTTAGTAAAAGTTGGGAATTTATCGAAAATAGCGGTACTCGGTTCCGGACATTTACTTTCTGATAAGTATATACATTGCGAACAGAATGATCAGATAAGAGAGATACTATTCACATTTTTAACTAAAGACGTCATAGAATTGAACGTTACCGATGCGGAAGATCCCGAGGTATGTAGAATATTTGTTGTTATAACGAAATTAAAAATTGCAAAACGAGAAAAACTAAAAAGTACTAAATGAAAATTTACAAAATGGTTTTAATATACAGTTTAAAACATAAACATTTCTTTTTCGCGTACAAGTTTTATTTATTTAAAATTCGGCCTGAATATTAAATTTTATTGTAACTGTAAAGTCTTTTGAATTTCCATCTAATAGTGTGTCCAATTATGTAACATGTACGTGACGAAAGATGTACGTTAGCACAACTGAAAGAATATAATTTAAGTCGGAATCGGCATAGCGACAATTATTTTATAAATTATAATATAACGGACTATGAAGACGACCGCAAACTTCGTCTCATATACCCAGCATATGTAATATTTTAATATTAACATAAAATTGAACTAACGTTTTAATATTTAATTTATTTTTTATTAACGATTTTTTTTTTTTTTTAATAATATTCTTTTAAATAATGTATTCATCATATTAGTAAACGGTGTAACATGGCGAATTATTATTAGCCGTTCCGTGTTTTGAAACAGAAGCGAAACGTAATGATGATTTACTTTTACTTACGTAATATGATGCGATTTAAAACGACGCCTAATAAAATTACGTTCATTACACGATCAACCCTTTACTAATCGCGCACTATAAAATTACATAACTAGTCGTTCATTGCACTTTGTGCAACAGCGGCATAAAGATCGCTGCCGAAATTTGTATTTATTTATATGTAAATGTAACAGAGGTTTATTTAAACAATTTTATTATAGTGTAACATGTGTTAATTGGTTGTTATATAAAAATTAATAATAATATATATAAAAAGAAAAAAGTAAAAACAATATCATATCTCTAGGAAATATAATATCAAATATAATAAGTATCGTGTGTAAAAAAGAAACGTAATTATTGTTCAGATACTAATAGAATTAACACAATAACGTTCGCATCTATAAATTCTTTCCACGATGTGGTTGTTGCACGTAAATATCTTATTATTATTATTATTATTATTTTTATTTGCGGTGTTTCTACAGAATCTGTGTCGACAGTTTTATATTTTGACAAAAAATCTCATGAGAATCGAACATTCCAGTACTTAAATTTCTTCATTTATCGCATGCCTAAATATAAACGAAAAGCACGTTATGACCTGAAGATAAATTAAATCTAACGTAAATGTAATAAAAGCAAATCATCATTTAGTAAACAAAATGTATTTACCGTAACTAATATACTTACATAACTGTTGCGCGTTGCACTTTGTACAACAGGTTTGATTATTTCAGTTTTTTTGTTTTTTTTTTTAACAAATAAATCACAATTTAAACAGGGAACTGAATATACTAAAAGTACACACCATAACAAGGTCATTTCTCTTACGCGCATAAAGCGCTGATTGCAATGTAATTCGCCTCACTGTTGCACAAAATGCAACACGCGATTAAGGTTTAATATAGTGATATGTCTGGTGATCGTCTGATATCTTGAATTTTTGTTGATAATCAAAAGAGACGTATGAAAATTAATAGGAAACGGAACTTTCATCGATACGTTTTAATAATCATAATAAGGTTTCTAGAATTGTGATGACGCTGTTTCTTTTCCTCGGCTTCTAGGAAACTGTGCACCTTAAGGACCTTTCCTAAATCCTACGCTTTAGCGATATAGCAATAATTAACAAAGTTTTAGCATCTGTAAAACGTACTGTAGTTGCGAATGATTTATTATTAATTTCGTAATATTCCGGTGTTTTCGTAGGCTCGTCGATGTTAAAAAGAAAAACACTCGATGAATTTTACCTGCAAACAATGACGGCGGCGGTTTACAATTCTCAACGTTCAAATCTCTATCGCTGTTCATTTTTGCTGTAAACAACAGACTGTCAATATCTTGTTAATGTAAAACTCAACAACTAAATAATTTCTACAGCAGAAATAATCAAATATTTAAGGGGGTTGTATTTGATAACAAATTGTTTTGGAAACAATTTTCGTGCGATAAATAGAACGGGTTTTTTCTAAAGTTAAATTTACCGCGAAAAGTAACTCATTCAAATTCATTTATAACGTCATTATCCTTTCCAGTATTGAGTACAGCGCAGTAGTTTACATTAGTGCGTCAAGCCCTATCTCAATTACAACTCATTTGTTCTCATATTCGACCTTAACTTCAGTCGTTAATTAATTATCACAACGGTAATCAACATTCTATTACCGAGGAGATTAATGGAGAGCACCACGGCTGAAATTTGTCTGTATTCCGAGACATTCACAAGTTCCAGGAAACGAACCAGCTGATCATCCTAATCGAAGTATTTGATTTAAATTTAAAAACAAAACAAATGGCGTCTGTGTGAATGTTCACGTTGAACTAAAATAAATTAAGATATATTAAATCCTAGTTGTCACCTGATTTATCATGAAAGGCGGAACTGTCATATATTAATAACGCACGTTCATCTGGTACGACGTGAACCTCTTCTCGTTTGTTTCTGTGTTGTCATTTAAAGATTAAACATCCCCTCCTGTAGTGCACTAAATACAGCCATCAACGTTCACAATTAACATTGTCGACAACATCATTGAAGGGCATACTGAATTTTGGCGATAGCACTCATGTTCGTGTTTTTTCGTTTATTACAGGACACTCTGGTCTTTTCAACAAATAATCTAAACCCTCTCTAACCTGTGCCTCCAACCTAACAGCAGCGCATGGCACATTAACGCGAGTGTAACGTTTTTGTACATTAATAGCACCGTTACTAGTTAAGTTAAATATTATTTATACTAAGTAATTTTGTGTATATTTATTATTAATTTCAATATTTTTCGATGTTACATTTTTAATTCTAGTTATATCGTTAAATTTGTTTTACATTTTCTTTAGCTAGTATTTAATGAGACTCGATAGTATTCATTTATTTAATTTTAGTTGTTAGTATGTCTGTAATGTTTTAAGTATTAAGATTTGGTTTCAAACAGTCTCTTAATACCTTGGTGTTAATATTAATATCGAGATTAGCTTTTCTTATTTTTGTGAATAATCGAAAAATAACTTTTATTAATTTAATCTCGCTTTCGAAACAAGTGTCCGCATGTATATGTTGTTTTTCACGTGTATAATTGCGAATTATTTGAAACAAAACAAATACTTAACTAGATATTATATCTAACAAAAAATAACGCAAAAAATTATTGAATGATAACATTTGTTAATTCGATTATTTTTATCACGATGCCTATATTAATCTTTGAATTAATTTATTATCAGATTTCAGATTATTTCATGGTTCCAGAAATTTCAGTCGTTTCTGAAAGAGTTCGTTCTTGTCTTCAAGAACCTATAACGCACGACAGTCGAACGATGTCTGACTATATTCGGTTATTCGATCACAAGCTTTACTCCTTCAACATGAAGTGTGTCACTAAAATACTGAAAGCTTACGAGACTCTATCCGTCAAACACGAACCTCTCCGTTTAATTCCACCTCAATTTAGCCCTCCTTTACCGCATTTACAACCGGCTGTAAGTTACTTTCGGAATTATCTACCTGAATAATACGCGCACTAATATAATTAAAACCTTCGAACGTTAAAAAATTACGAAATATATTTAAACTTTTTATTATTATTATTATTATTATTATTATATAAAAAAATTGTACTCTAAACGCGATAAAAGTATTCCGAGTTTTTAGAAAAATTAAAAATTATTTTACTATTATACATTAAAGTACAGCGTACTACATACTGCAGGCTAGAAATACCGATGGATAAGTTACTTGGACGTTATTAAAGTCATTCGACAGTTTCGGATATCTGAGGAACAAGCTAACTTGGCAGTACCGCTAAGTTACTAGGAATAGGAACTTTTTATTCGTTGTCTTCAAATATTTTTTCGGCGTTCTTATTTCGTTTATTATCTCGATATGTATTTCCTTTATAATTTTCTAGCAAATTCTTGTACTAAACATTTTAGGTCGATCGAGGAATTAAATCAGATTAATTTAAAAGTATTTTTATTTTATTTAAATCACTAAGGAATCGTTACATTTTTACAAATCAGATTTGTTTTACGTAAATAAACTTATAAATAAGTGAAATATGAGACAGAATAATTTCATATCTCGGCGTTTTTTCTTCTTTTTGCGACGTAAAATTATTATTTTCATTCTAAAAACAGGTTCGAGGACAATTTGTTTGTATTTTTAAATTCGATTTTGATCAGAAATGTTAGCAACAATTTTTACATCGATGATAAAATATATATAATTACGTAATATTTTATACAGATACTTTACGCACCACACACACACATATATATATATATATATATATATATATATATATATATATATATAAAATGTGTATTAATTGATTACGTCATTTATTAGTTCAAATGTTTGAATTATTTTTCGTTAAATTATATAATATTTAAATATTAGCATCAAATTGAAATAACGTTTTAATTATTAATTTTATTATTAATGAATTCTTTTAAAAAGAAAAGAAATAACGTATGCCTATATTTTTAAAATCGGTTAAATGGAAATACGGCAAATTACTAGCCGTTACGTGTTTCAAACAGAAACGAGACGAAACGTAACGGTGATAATAATAATAAGCGTTTATAAAATTAAAGTATTTGAAAAATAATTTCTACTGGATTTTTTTTCTTAATCTCCATACAGGTATTTCCGCCGCAATTCCGAGATTTACAAATGCCGGCTTTAGAACTCTTCGATTTAGAAGAAACTTTGGGATCGAAACAAATGCGACTCGCTCAATTAACGAATAAATGCGTCTCAATGACGTCATCCAATTCTGAATGCGAAGAAACTGAAGCTGATATCGATTATTACGTTAAAGAAGCCAATACTATACTTAACGTTCCAAGTAACGAAAATAGCGATACTACTACTATTGATTGCGTGACTATACTACACAATATAATGATGTCCATAGTCACTTTTAAAAGAACTGTGTCCTAATATATATATATAACGTTAGCATCATTATACGATAAGATTCACGTTTATTTATATATCCCATACACACCGTAATGTATATTGACTTTTTTTCATGTGTCCTTATAATAATTATTTTTATATAGAAAAATAAAAAGTCATTTTACAACGTTATATAACTATTTTATATTTAATTATTAATTTTTTATTTCTACGAGTTTTCTTTAATTAATCTCCTTCTACCTAACACGTATTTCCTTATTTTATTAAAATATTCTCCTTATTTTATTAAAATATTCTCCTTATTTCCTTATAAAATGACACACACACACACACATATATATATATATATATATACGATCAATAAAAACTAGAATAATACAAGTTATTTATGTTGACGGGAAAAATAAAATAAATAAACTGCGACAATAATCGAGAATGTAGTTTTATTAAAAATTGAAAACGAAAGGCAAACTACATAATATAATATTACAATTAAATAATTTGTCTATTTAAAACGAGACACAAATAAACGAATATTCTTTTCCTTCGTTAGTAACCGTGTCGTGTATTGCTTACTAAGGACAGATGCATGAGAGGAATTAAATATTAAAGGGTAGATTTTGAATAAATGAGGTTGAAAGTAAGCATTCTTGATTCGGATGTAGGATAATGTTGTAAAATATTTCAGAAGAAAACGTATATTTAACATAAATTACAAATTAAAAAACAAACATAATTTTTTTTAAACTGTGTACCGTTACAAATAAAAACTTACCACAGTAACAATAAACGTAAGAGAAGAAACATGAATTTTTAAAGAATGAAGTTTCAACTTAAGTATATACTAAATGCAGGAAAAATTAATGCTAAAAAACCTGCGAAAATATACAAAGCAATACCGTTGAAATTAGCGATAAATAAAATGATAATGATAATAGACAAAAATACTTAATACTATTAAAACAAATATTAACAATTATTAATATTTAACAGGCTAAACCAAATTATGTTTCAGCCTGCGATGCTTATATTTAGTATATTTTATTCTTAACTGCTTGGAATCATAATTTCCAATCACCGTTATCAAATCATTATCATGTGTAACACACTGTTTAAAAAAGTTGGTAGACACTTTTAACACATGATCTTTTAACATAGCTAGTTCCAATTTTTCATGCATTTTCACTATATTACTATATATTGGAGCGTTGAGTATACATCTAACGCACCTGTTCTGAATCAACTGAAGCCGCTTATAACTAGAATTGCTATTAGAACGCCACACAGGACAGGCATACGTTAAAACTGGTCTAATGAGCGATTTATATATTATTAATTTATTATTGACATTTAGGACGGATTTGCGTTTAAACAAAGGATAAATAGAACAAATGGCACGTTGCGTTTTGATTGACACGTAATCTAAATGTTTGATAAAAGTCAATCTTTTATCTAAAATAACACCTAAGTATTTTATTTGATCTGACCATTCTACATTTACACCGTTAACCATTAAGGTGGGGGGGTAAGAGTGGTCTCCTACGAGTAAACAGTATTGCCTGAGTTTTGGTAGGATTGATGGCAATCTGCCACTTAGCAAAATATCGAATCAACCTATCTACCCCTAATTGTAATTTATTCGTAACAGCTCTTGGAATATAAGAACTACAGAATAATGCGGTATCATCTGCATACAAAGCTACCTCTGTGTTATTTATTGTAGGAATATCATATAAATAAAAAGTGAATAGGAATGGACCAAGTACACTACCTTGAGGTACTCCTGCTAAGCATGTTCGACGGGTAGATAATATATCGTTTACTAACACATAAAATGATCTATTACTTAAATAGCTTAGAACGAGCATAATAAAATATTTTGGAAATTTACATTCAATCATTTTATATACAATGCCATTGTGCCAAGTAGTATCAAATGCTTTGGCCACGTCAAATAGAACCATCCCCGTGTGTTTACTACAATTAAAGTTGTCAGTAATATACTCTGCTATTCTGGCAATTTGATGAGCTGTAGAATGACCTGGCCGAAAACCAAACTGTACTTTTGGTAATAAATTGTTTTCATCTAAGAAAACACGTAATCTTTTCAGTATAATTTTTTCGGCAATCTTACTTACATTACTCAACAAGCTTATAGGCCGAATATTATCCGGTGATGAACAATCTTTCCCAGGTTTAGGAAGAGTAATAATTTTTGCTACTTTCCAGTTAGAGGGAAAGTATTCTAGTTTAAACATACTATTGATAATGTTAGTGAGTTGAACAATAGCTTTGAACGGTAATTTTTTTAGGATAATCGACGGAATGTTATCATCTCCAACTGAATGCTTGTTTTTGAAAGATTGAGTGTATTTAAGCACCTCCTTTTTGGTGAAGTAAGTAGTGGCTGGGATACGAATTTCGGAGAGGTTATATATTTTTTAATGGCAAGTCTTATTTTATTATTCTGATAATTGGACGATAGATTGGCATTTCGACTATGCGTGTTGAAATAGTAACCAGCCAAGAATTCAGCTTTACCATTATCTGAATAAACATACCTATTAAGATGATTGTCATAAAGCGGTGGGAGTGCTTCAATACGTTGAGTGTATCGTTTGCAAACCCTCCAAAGACTGTTATCATTAGTAGCTAGTTGGGAAAAGATGTTAGCAACTTTATCATTTAAATTTGACAATTTAGTAGGTTTACGATTGTACGTTCGGAGGAATAGAGCGGACACATAAAAATACACGCTGCAAAGATTTGACAAAACGATACCTTAACACTAATTAGATTAGTTTAAGAATAACGTAAACAAATCAAACAACCGCAAGAACTTTAACTTAAGCGAAATATAACATATTTATTTATAATGGAAATAGTAATAGTTTAGCAAGCATATACATACTGCACGATACAGTCAACTTTATACGAATAATCTATGAATTTTAATAGAAGTACAATTTTCACGCATTACATATTAATCGAATTCCTGATTTATTATAATTATTTCTTATTTTATATTTCCAAAGTTAATTTATTCGATTAAATAGTATGCCGTTTTAAAATATGTAATCTTAATATTAAATTTTCTTTAAAAAATTTATAATTATTTGTCAAAAATTACGTTTTAAATCACACGGCATTAATGTATACGAGCTTCAAAATTTAAATACCGTAGTTTTGTCCGTATTTTCTAGTAAATCTAAGTTGAATAAAGTATGATATATCTTAAATCAAAATGAAAAAATTTTGAAAGGGAAAACTAAAATCGAATTTCACTACAAAAATAAAACGATAATAATCAACATTATCACAGCAAAGTTTCACATAAACAGACGTACAGTACCGATTACAACCACGTATGTATGTAGGTGCTACAATTAATTACGAAATAAAAGTCTTGATAAACAACACGTTTCCACTAAAAATACCTACATACTCATAATGAAATTTACATATACATATGAGTTCCAAAAAAAAAACAAAAACAAGAGTATAAAAATAAAATTATAAATATTCCATGCAGTGAACCTCTACAAAAAACTTAGGACGAAGGTGTATAACGCCTTTGACAATGAACACGTCTAACCAAATAAGGTTTTCCTCAAAATTTTATTATAAATTACAGGAGAAAACCACTCCAACATCTATCAGATGTTGTGTACTATTTGCTTGCTTGTTTCTACTTTTTATGAAGGGCTTACGACGCTTTTTAAAATTCTTATTTTTTACTACTACTAGTGGTAATGGGTTATAAATTTTAACACCCTGATAAATGGCTCGTATTCTAGAATGATATTGAATTTTGGTTCTTGCAGCAAACCTTTTCAGATCTAGTAAAATTACCCGTGGGTTTAATTCAGTATGCGGTTTATTCCTATATATATATGTACATATATTCTAGAAACAGCAAATGATACAGTTCGCGTTCAAGCGATAGTGATGTTTTTACTTTAAAAGCAAATTTAAACAATAAGTTAATGCAATGTATGTGTTTAATTCTTCCGTGTCTTCGCATGTTTCTGATAATCGTACATACCGGTGTTTATAATTGTTAATGCGTCAGATATGTTACAAAATTCAGCGTTCCGTTATTAATTTTTTTTATATAAAAAATTAAAAATTATCTTAATGATCGTACATTACGGTTTTAATTTCAAGACAGCGATTTTGAATTCTCTGAACGTAGTCAACGACTGAACACAAGACTATATGATTAAAAATTCATCATTGAGAAGAAATTTTCCAACAATTTAAAGAATTTAATTTATTAAATGTTTATATTTCCTATTTTAACAAATATAGTAGAGACCATTTACGTTGTATTTTTTTATTTCATTTTTACATTATCACGATTTATACCTTCAAATTTATATCGTAAGAATTTTTACATTTCACGAATGGTGTGGACATTTGTTCTTGAACATTTATCCTATGTCAGTATAACTTTCTAAAATTTATCGTCAGAAAAATGCATTTTTGCATTTTACATTTCTATTATAAAAATAAGGAGAACTAAAAGACGCTGCACGAGAAATTTTAAAAACCAAACGTTGGATGGGCAGAATACATATAGCTAGATTGAATGACAAATGGACGATCAGATCAACTAAATGGCATGCAATGAATAAGAGGAATCGACCGAGCACACGGAGAGAGAAGACGATATTAAAATGATAAACAAGGACTCGATGCATCAAATAGAAATGTTAACGCAAACAAGAGTACTAGATACCGCAATGGACTAACAATGGCTAATAAAGAAGAAAATTTATTAACGTAGCGACATTTATCTGCGACATATATTCATTTAATTGTACAAATTTTCATTATTTAACATAAAATCAATCACGATATCATCGATGTTCTATTGCGTTCGTAATGACTGTAAATTTGTGTCATTATACTCGCAATTCACGTACCCCCATCGCAAGTTCTATTTTTTTTTTTCTACATCAATTTTATAATCAGTCGTAATATTTAACGTTGAATATATCGGAGAGCAGTGATTTTACGAATTATAAACAAAATAAAATCATAACACAGTTTAATCACTATAAATGTTTTTTATTTGCGCAAAGCTTTTCGACAGTTAAGTCATTATCAAGCAAACACAATAAATATTACATATAAATTAGCTAAAAAATATTTATTTAATACTGCGGACCATATATAAATTTTTACATTCGGTATCAAATGTGTTTTGTCGTTAACGTACAAAACTTTCCATACAACTACTAAATTTAATCTGGACGATGTTTCATAATGAAAAGTCTCAATTAGAGATAACAAACAATATTTATTACACGTGCAGAATTATTTTTAAAAATATTTCAAATCAAAATTAAAATCGGCGACATTCGCTTTCAAATGTATAAATATAAATACCAAAAAATCTAATTATTTATTTGCATTACAAAAACGTAAAGAATAGTATTACTGTTTTCATAAAAAATACGAATTATCTTTAAAAATGCGATTTTCAAGCTAATAAACATTTTATAAAATTACAGAGCTTTTAATACTTAGCTGCCACTGTTTTATGCAAAACAAATAGAAAATAATATACGAAATTATTCGTATTCGACTAAAATTACAAAAAACTAAATAAACGTTCATTAAATGCGCTCGCTAATATATATGTAAAACATGCAACTACATTTATATAAAATATAATGAAATTAATAATAAATTAAAAATAATGACTGACATTCATAGATTAAAATTAACATCTAATAAAAGCACTTCCGACATTTAAGTAAGTAATAAAAGCTATATATATATATATGTATGTATGTGTAATGAAATGTAAAGTGCAAAAGATCATGAAAATTAAAAATTTATTCAAATAATTTTATGAGTTTCTGTATTTTTTTCAAAATTTCTTCTTTTTTGCGAGAGATATTATCCTCTTGTTCGGCGAAGATCGATTTGGATACTTTTCCCGGTACTAATTTATCCGTATAAAGCGTTTGTTGCTGCGATAACAAATCTTTTAACTGTTTATGTTCTTTCAATAATTCGACAGCTTTATCAGCGAATTGTGGTGATTCGATTCTAAGCTTCGTCGCTAATCCGGAAATTTCATTAGCATTAGATTTATAATCATTATTTAACTTTTTCAAATTAGCGTTCAGACGACCGCTATCTTTATTGTGTATAAACGAAAGCAACTTTTCCTCGATCTTTTGGCAAATATTAGTATTACTATAATAAAAAGCGAGAATTTGATTACAAAGACCGGCTATACGTAATTTTCGTTCCTTATGTTCATCTTCGTATAAAGAAAAATCTAACCTAACGGAACCGATGACTAGAAGAAATAGTAAAAAGAACGAAATTATGAGGATAATCGGCTCTGTTAACATATGAATTTTCGAAAACGTATACCATAATTCGAAATTAAGCAGATGATCGTTATCTATTAAATTATACTTTTTAAACGAAATCGTCGGTCTTCCAATAATATCCAAATAGGTAAAATGTAAACGATCATTCAATCTGACTGCATCAAACGGCGTTATCAGATCGATATCGCTACATCCTTCGGGCAGAATAATACTTACAGTCGCTTCTTCGATAACCATATTACGATACAGAAGGTCGATAAGCGGCATTTTTAATAGGTACTGATTTCCATTGCGAAACAAATAATACGAAGCGGGTAAGTTATATCCTAATGTATAACGCGTACGCCATCCGCCGAACAATGGGAAACGTGGGCGCAATTCAACCTCTACAGTATTTTCTTCGTAATAAAGCAACGAAGTGGAAATATTACCTATTTCGTCCCTATAATAAATGTCGACGGCTGGCTTTGGTAAAATAGTTTTGAACGTATGAACGACGAAACCGCTGATAGGATCCCTTTGATATTCAAATCTCGAAAATGATCCTTTAAGTATGGCACCTTTATTCTCCAACATCACGTCATCCTCAATAGCGATATTGCCCCAATGCGATATTTCGATAGATCTACGTAGTTTCGTAACGACCAAAAATGGAGAATTGTTCAAGTAATGAACAGTGATAAATGATTTCGAATAAGGAGGCAAATGGTTGTACGGTCCGTAACGAACGCGTGTACCGGTCAAATGAGTCGATTTCAATTTTGTATAATCTTCGATGGATTTCGTATTAGTTTCAACGACGACGGTCGAATTAATAACATTGTAAACCGAGTAAAAATAGCCATTTGTCGTAAATTGAACTAACTGTTTTTCACCTTGAAGTATATGCGTAGGATACGGAACTAATATTTCGGTCATTTCATATTGTACCTCCACGTTAACGAACGCGTTAGGCGGCAACAAATGTTTCAGTTTTATACTCCAAGCGTGATAGTATTCAACGTCGGACTTGCGTGTACGCAGTTTTTCTTGCTTTTGAGCGGCTTGTACAGATGTTACACGATCGACAAATTCGGGTTCGATAATGAATAAAAATTCATCAACGTTACTTTCACCTACATTCGTTAATACTAGACTATCCGAAACGGTAACAATCTGTGTAGATACATCGATTAACCGTTCAACGTTAATGATTTCTATATTATTATTTACATAACAGTAAACTGTGTTCGAAATTTGTAAACTAAAAATAAGAACGCCGATTAATGAAAACGCCATAGTGAAATAAATAAAACTAATTGTACACTTTCAACAACTTAAAGTAAACGATAAATAGCGACCATTTTACATTAATATAGCTTTGTATCAAAAAAATTAACAACACTCTACCAACACAACAATCCATTTCAATAGACGCGTTACTAATTTGTAAATCAACTTTTTTTTTTTTTTTTGCTGCGCGCGCAAGGCAATTTGAACGTGACGCTGCGATATAGAATATGTAAAATATAAATTGCAATTCTTCAATACATAATCTAGAAATACATCTCATTCGCGGTAATAAATTTAACTAAACGTATTAAAAATGATCGTATATATTTTTTTTTAATTTTACTATTTTCCCAAATATACATTTAAATTTAAGCATCCTTCACACACGAGACGACATCTCGCCTTATTTACGGTTCAAGTTTCAAGTTAATTAGCGCCAGTTGCTTGTAGATTGTTCTATTTCTCGTATATGATGGTATTATTGTGCATTTATATTTGAGTTGTTTGCAAATTTACGTGATTTTAATTTTCGTTTAATTTTAAACGATAATAATTATGAATTTTTCATCTTTCTTTTACAATGATATTAAGTACTGCTTAAGTGGAATAGCGTTTTCGTTTATTTGCGTTGATTTATTATATCCGTTTTTAAAGGATTTTTTGGATAATCTAACATTAACGGTAGTATAAACTTATATGTATACCATTTTTTGTTTTTACGTATGATTATATTGTGACATTTTCCTTATATACAATATTTAAAGCTCACTTTTATCTAGGATATTAACTTTACTAAAAGTTTACATAACTATATTTATTATTAAATATGCGATGTCGTACGTATAAAATGTCATCTTTTAAATGGACGATTTAAGCAAGCGAATTTTCTTAAAGATTTATATGACGTCTGTTTTTGAGGCTGCATTTTTACAAATGAATTCAATGCAATACCTCTGAGTTGCAATTGACATTCATTAACAACTTGGTACTACACCAATTCAAAGCAATAAAAAAAGTAACGTTGTTTCATTTTTCTCTTTTACTCGCGTGAAAACAATTATATCCTAATTATTAGTTTACTGCGCCGTCAATATTTTATTCGTATACACGAGTTATATTTTTCTCGCTATAACTGCAGTACTTAAATAAATCCGCAAAGCAATGTCTACATTATAATAAACATCACGAAGAATACGTGAATGGGAAAAATTATATATATTTACGTAAAGAGCGACTTCGTATGATGTGACGCTTCCAAACGTTTGAACACTTATCTACTAGTTTATTTGATTAATTTTTTTTATTTCATTATAAATTTTAGATAAATATACGAAGCTGTCGTATATATTATTAAGATCAGCTAATCGTAAGCTTAGATTTTCCACAATGCGTTAATAAATATTAGCGCAAATATTTTCCTGTCTAGAAATATTTTTAACGTCAGTTATTAATTTACGTTTTTCCATATTGACAAAATCTGGGGGGGGGGAATAGTAAACCATACATTTTGACAAGAAATGATAAATCTGTTTGCGTTTTTTGAAGTTTCTTACTAGTTCCATTGAAACGATAAAAAAAAAATCACTCCAACTGTTGTTTCCAAATGTTTTCCTTTTTTTTCTAGGTCAATGGCTGCAAATCATGTATTTTCCTTTCTGTATTTTATTCAATAAAGCTCAAGCGTCAAGTATTTCACGTCAGTTTTTCTTCTAAAGTAGAACAGTCAAAATGTCGAGCATATCAATGAGTTGAGAACAATTTCGAAATCTTCTTAAATTAAGAAATGTTAAAACGCGCGTAGTTGACATTATATTAAAAAGTTATGAAATCATATTTAATAACTGTACCGGAACAAATGCCCTCTCCATTTATGAAAGTAAAAATTGTAATAATACAAATTGATAAATAACAAGTATTTATGAAAAAATTAAACAAAAAAACTATCACAAAAGAAAAGCTTAGTATGAGAATCATGAATTGTGGGAGGTGCTTCATGATGTTTTGTATATTGTTTACATATCTTCTAAAAGTTATTATTTTTAACAGAAAGGTTAGAAAGTATTTTAATAAAATTTTCATTATTATGTTTATTTAGTAAATATCGAACTAAAATCGAAAGTTGATTCAATAATTTCTTAATATTTTATGAATCAGTACGTGAACGACTTTTAGTATAGGATCTTCTGACAATATTTTTGCTTTTAATTATGGAAATTATATATGAACGTATCGAATATATACGAGAAACATTCTGTTTAATATTAAAAAAAATCATATATATATATATATATATATATATATATATATATATATATATATATATATATATACATAAAAAGTCTCAATTTCGAAAGTTGGTGGTAGGTGACGTCGCCTAAGAAGCCCTAGTAGATTGATAGAGAACCGACCAAACAACGCTCTCTAGCAATCTAATACAGAGTGGTTTGCCATTATCTCCTCCATAGTATTAATTGGATGGATAGCTGAGTTGGCTAGAGGCAATTTCATCGTGAAAAATTATCATCCTCGATGGGATTCGAACTCAGGCCGTATGATTCAATTACCTGGGTAGCGTGGCAAATAAAAATGCGACACCTGACAAAATTTCATCACTGTTCAAAAAGGCAAACAGCGCCTATGGAAAATTTAAACAGTGCTTATTCAGCAATAGAGTTATGTCGACTGGAACCAACCTATACAAAGCAATAATCATACCGATTATTATTTAGAGAAGTGAAACATGGCCGATAATGTAGAAAGAGATCAAGAAACAGGTACGTGTCATTAACGGTTCCTGCGGAGAATTTTTCGATTAAGATGCGGGTTGATCGTGTATCAAATGAAGAAGTTACTTAATAAGTAGGAAATCAGTATCGATTCATCGAAAACCGAAACCATTTTCGGTTACACGCGGACGACCAAAATTGCCGAATAATCTGACGGTGTCCGTAAACACCATTGACAAGAAACTTTACGAAACATATCGACTATCTTAATACGAATGCTAATAAATTCGTTCCATATATCTCGCGTTTAATAAAAAAAAAAATCATTTCTTAATATACACAATAAACTTATTTGTAAAACAGTAATACGTTCGACATTTAGTTAAGCTTGTCCTGTTTTGGTGTTCGATACCGAACGCTAGTTATAATACATTGCACAGCTCACCACTCGGAACAGGTGCCTTTTAGGTATGCTCACCGTTATACTACAATTGATTATATACATAATATTATGAAATTACCTCGTGTTAATAAGGAATACATTCTTAATACATCGTGTAAATTTTTCGATGATTGCCGCATACATGATTATCTCGTTAAATGGTAATTGCAATTCCAGCCAACTAATGTTTACGTATACAAAATATAAGCATAGTCGTATTAAACATAATTTATTGTAACGACTAATTCGCTTATTAATATTGTTTTAATTATTTATTAGTCTGATGTTATATTAATTAATTTCATATTTAACTGTTAGTTTCAACGTTATCTAATATTACGCTTGCTTCTTTTGCGGGTTTTTTCCTTCCTGCGTTGTAATTGTATTTTGTTACCTACCTTCATTAATTAATCTAGTAAACTATCGCGGTAAGGTGAGTTCACACGATATATTTATAAAATATGTTTATTAACTGTATTTTAATTATTTCATAAAACATTTAATCATTTATTACTGAGAACGAATCTCAATAAATCAAGTGTAGGTAGCGAAACGCATAAAAATAGACTGTACATGTGTAACTTTTCAATGACACACTTGGTTTATAAGCGTTGATAAGAATTTGCGTGAAAAGTTTATACTTTATTATATACGTAATGTTAATTATTTTCGACACATGAATTTATCATTTATATTTAACTGCAATAATTAATAATTTTACTAACGGTACCGGAATATTTACCAGAGTCTTTGCGAGACTGAACGGTACTACAATAATAATAATGAATAATATCAACTAGTAGAGTGTTATTATTATTGCTTATATCCCCTCACTGCTATAACGTTAAATAAAACCGGCGCACATGTGATTTCTTAGGTAATTATTTGGTTTTTATAATTTTATTACCGTCACAATCTTACACACCTTAAATACTTTATTGTCGCACTTTAGAAATTGTTTTCGTGCAAATAATTCTTCCAAAAAGTCAACAAACTAATTTCTCATTTTAAAAAGAATAATAAATCTATTCGCACGTCGATTATTCCAATTTTTCGAAATTCAACGTGTCCCCATATTATTCATACATTTAAAGTTGAACGATTTGAACTAATAATAATCTGTTTACTAATCTAAACTGGAGCGGTCGCCAAAAACAAAAACAAAGAAAATACTACTCGGTATAATGGAGGGAGATATAAATTAAATTGTTTTTTCTGATAACAAAAATATCGAAATTTCATATAGTTGTTTTGTTTTTTGTTAAAAAATGTGCATATTATATTTGTACACGTGTCGATACATTTCAACCTGTATAGTTTTAACTGTTTTTTTTTTTATTTATTTTTGAACAGACAGCTGATGATGCAAATGTCGATGCCGGCGATAATATTGATGATGATGTTTACGCTAGTAGCAACTCTGACAGCAGCACGAATGTGGACACAAATACGGAAAGTGACGACGATAAGGTGGATGATGATTTTAAAATGGTAGTTGTGGTTCAGAAGAAAAGTTCGAAATTCGTCCTACAGAAAGTATTAATTAAATTATTAATCTTTACCGGCATTATTACATCGTTGAACAATCAATCTGACGACAGGTTATACACGTACCATTAAAGACGCAGAAAATTTATTTCGTCGTTTCTTATAAGTAATCGTTTAATTATAAATGTTTCCCTTATTAATAATTGATCTTAAAATACTAAACAAAATCTATTCTAGTCTGGTGGGTTTTTATTTTTATTTTATTGGGATACCTTTACAGCCTACCCAACCTGATACTAAACGTAATAACTCATATTTCTAAAAACTCGGAAAACTTCTCTAGAAGTATGTCCGGAAATAGATGTAAATTGTCAAGATGAAGAAGGGACTATAGGGAGGACCGTTACGAGACACGCGCCGTAATTTTAATGTATAGTTCAGAGCGTAATGTTATTAAAAAGGGGCATTCTAAGAACACGTGATCAGGATTGTAAATTTCACGTTCAAACATATAGTAAGGAATTTCTGTAAGCTGCATAAGGAACCGGCGGTTCGGTGATAACAAGTAATGCCCGAATCGCAATCTGCTGATAAGTATAATTCCTTTCCGCTTAATGTTTTAAAAAAAAAAAAGAAAGTAGAACCATGGAAATCTAGTTCTTATAGTTCTATATTGTAAAACTTAGATAATTAGTATACATCGCTTGTCGCGTAGTTAAAACGTCTGTTTATGATGAATATAAAATGTCAACACTTTATTCTAATAGTTTTACAATTTTTAAGAATAATTAAATCGTTCGAAAATAATTGTACGGATTGAAAATTTAGAATTGCGCTTTCTTCGTACCGTTAAATAATTTCGGCTTGCTTTTTAAACGTACGAATATTAATCTAAAGCAAACGTCATATACATAAGCTGGCAAGAACAACGTGGACGTCGTCGGTTTTAATTTTGGCATATTCTGTCGCTGAATACGCAGCTTTGGTACAACAGTGCTCGCGTTATGAAAATTTTGTATAGAACTCAACACGATGATGAGATCTTTACAAAGTCCACACGGTTATCCGTTCTGAGCAGTAATATCCGAAAACAAAAACAGGCTGCAGTAAATGTGAGAAAAGTATATTATATCAGCAACTCACGATACATCTGAATTAACCAGGGTTCACAATTCATCGAGGATAAAGGAAACATAGATGAACGACCGAAATAATAGATAAACGTACAAACCCGGTTTCGATCTACCGGGAAAATTGTGATTCAGACTTAATCGCACCACGACGGAATAGATGTAGAACGTTATTGAAAAATGAGGCGATCGAGAATTACGTAATAATGCGGGGACGAAAATCGGATCTATCGATCGTATATTGACAAAATGTCGAACGCGCATTAATGACTGGCAACACAGATCGCAAAACTAACTAACCAAGAAAAAGCTTAAATCGAGAAACTAGATTTTGATTTATAACATTTGTAATGTAGTCGATAATTAATTGTTGTACTCGAAAACGTACGAAATAATTCGATTCAATTCAATTTATTTACTTTTTTTATTCAGTACACTCGAATTTATAAAAACATCAAATATTCCATTACAGAAACCAATTCGAAATATAATATACGACATTTTGCGAAGAAATAAAACAAACGTTTAAACATAAATAAAAATAAATAAAAAATGTGAACATACATTTAAATGTAACTTATATATAGAACTTATTTAATATGTGACTGCCTCCGTTAAATAAATTATTATTATAAATTTTGTAATTCCACGCATACTATATACAATATTTGCCAATAAAAGTTCAAACATTCACGCATCTATTCGACTTTTTGAGTATTTAAAAATTATTTACACACATCGAAATTGCAATTAATTAAAAAATCGAAACGTAAAATAATACTATTCGAAATAAAAATGCCACACCTTATTATGTATGTAGTACATTTTTTATTAAAAAAAAAAAAAAATCGAATTAAAAATGTATTAGATATATTAGGTGTGCACACGTGTTATAATCGGAATGTCAGTATTATAATATGACAATAAAGTGCGCATTAAACTGCCAATATTTTTATCGCAAATTTAGAAATACTTCTGATACTGCTTAATTTACAATCTTAGCTAGCAAGTATTCAGTCATTGTCTACGTTTTTGTTTATAATTAACGAGATCAATTTGTAATTCTTCAGGTAACCTGTTGAACTTACCCCGGTATGTACACAGCTACTCTGCTTTTGGTATAGTTCCGTATAACAATCTCAATCGCTTATTACCTTCATAATTCGACGCGTTAATTTTATTTAAATTTTTTAATACAAAAAGTAATACGAGTACATTATATAAATCATTTGCATTTAGAAAAATGTTATCCAGTTTATCTTTTCGGAATTATTTGATTTAAAATATATTTTTGCAGCTTTCTTAATGGTTTGATATAGTAATTTGCCATATCAACCCAATGAAGTATTCTATAAGTTATAACTATAATGTGAAATATATTCTTCTTAAATGTTTTAGAAAAAAAAAGAAAAAAAAAACTGATTCAAATAATAAAAAAGATAATTTACTTTTCCGCTAAATATAAATATTGATTAGAACACAATAGTTTATAATCCAGCTGTATTCTTAACTAGTTAATATCGTCAACTCTAACTTTACACCACTGATCGATACTATCTGAATATTCTTCCAATTACTCGGGTTCTGATTTGTCTAAACCATGAACTTAGTTTTATTATCATTAATAACTAACTTATTTACTTTTCAGTGCGTGAACGCTACAATCGTGTCGTGCAGTATATCGAAAAAGATTAAACGCAATATATTTATCAGATGGCTGAGTTACTACGGTCAGAAAAAAGTATTTTTAGCCGTTAAAAATAAAAATGAATTACAAGATATATACGCTGCGGCTGAAACGAGAGAAATTTTAGCTACAAAATGGACTAATGAAGACGATAATCAGGCATTTCTTGTAATTGGACCGGATAATTCGAAAAATATTGATCGTATTACAGGTCATTTGAAATTATTTTAACGTATTTAATAATTAAATTATACAACTATGTAATATTATAATGTGTTAATTTCCTAATTGGTGTACGTTTAAATAAAATTGTAAATATTTTCTGAAAAACATTATTTTACATATAATCTGTTTCTATTATAATAATTTTCTAAGTTTGTAATGTCGTTATTCGTTTTATGATGGTTGACTAAATTATTTTTCTTCGTCGTGGAAGTAGCTAATGAAATTGACAAAAATCTGAATGTGAAAAAAGCGCCTGCATATAGATGAGATTACACTTCAAATAATTAAGGAACTACCAAGAAATACGTATCGACCTATATCTCTACTTTCCACAACGTCTAAATTATTCGAAAAACTTGTATTAAAGCGGCTTAGACCATATCAGCGTAACTGAATGCCGTCTCCGTATCGGAGGCAGGTGACTACTTACCTATACATAGTTTGCATGGTGGTTTGTCATATTTTCTGATGATAATTTTTGCGTCGTCGATCGCATTCGAACTCGTTACCTTCCGTATAGAAGTTCGTGTTCTAGCCACTAGGCTATCCCGGCGACTTAATTGAAACAAAACAAATAATTCCAGACCATTAATTTGGTTTTCGTAACAAGCATAGTACAATTGACTAGGTAAATCGCGTCTCAAATGAGATAGCCCTTGAAGAAAAGAAATATTGCTACGGAGTATTCCTGGACGTAGCCAAAGCGTATGATAAAATTTAGCATGTCAGTTCATGAAATTACTTGAACAGTTTTCATATCCGTGGTATTGCATTCTGGAATCATACCTGACTAACCGTCAGTTCAGAATTAGGTATGAGGAAACGACGTCTGACTGGAAAAACATATTAGAAGAAATACCACCAGGTAGTGTCGTGGGACCTATCCTTTATCTCATTTACATAACCGATATCCTAACAAACAATCGTACAGTTATCATCTCTGTGTTTGCTGAGCAATTCTAGCTACAAATAAGATTCAACAACGTGTTACTGAAAATCTACAACTAACAATAAATGAATTAATGAGTTGGCTGAAACGTTGGAAAATTAAAGTTAACAGCGAAAAATCGGTGCGCATAAACTTCACCCTGCGGATAACAGCAAATATTACAATGTCACCGAATCAGCAGATAATCCCATAAAAAGAGTCAGTCAGGTACCTAGGGATGCACATCGATTCGCGTCTAAATTGGAAGCACCATGTGCGGAAAAAATGTTTGTAAACAAAACCAAAAATGATAAGTATTTATTGTCTAATAGGAAAGAACTCAACGCTATCTATTGAAAATAAACCACTTTTGTATATTGTCATGGATTTATGGAATACAATTATGGGGTAGTATTTTTAATACAGACTCCATACAAAGATACCAAAACGTTGTACTTAGTACGATCATCCGCGTATATCGATTTGAACGCAATAATGACATACACCAGGACTTAAAAATTCCAATGGTCGTCGATGAAATTACTAGGTTTGCTTGTAAACATGCCAAAAGATTAGAAAAGCATATGAATGCTGAAGTTATACAGCTTCTGGACAACTCTGAAGATTTAAGACGACTCAAACTTCGAAAACCATATGATTTAGTGAGGTAATGAATTAAGTCGGAGTCACTTCATTCGAAGTATAACTCTTCACATGTGATTTCAACTTCATCATCATTATTGTCAAAGACTATATAGTCGTCACAATAATCTTAATGAAAAACATATATATATATATATATATATATATTTTCTTTAATATTACGCGTTGACTGTGCAGTTGATTAATTAATTTCTTTTAACGTGTAGTAATTAAATGAATTTCTTATATCCGTATACTTTAAAGTATATCGAAATTTCGAGATTATCGTTTACATCGAACTTAATTACCGTTTTAATTATATTAATAATTTATCAAAATTGCAATATTTCTTACAGTTGATGTTAATTTTTTTTTTTTAAAGAAATAAACAAAAATATATTTGATTGAAATTTTTAAATATATATTGTATTTTATATATATATATATATATATATAAAACAAATAAATTGTAGATTTTTAATCAACTGTGTCTGTACAATAAATTTAAAATGAGAGAACTATTTTGTAATGACGGCTGTTCAAAATCATGTGAATCGAATCATAAAGTGGGTATATAAATGGCGTATTCATCGAAATGACAACATACCACCTTTACTAACAAACAAGTAACATGTCTTTCGAAATTTATCTATGGCAATGAAATTCAGCAAACAATTTGTGTAAAATATCTCGGAATGCATATTGACCGATGGCTAACATGGCGGTTTGTACGTGGTTCAAACAAGGAAAACTATGATTTTGCGAAACAGATTGCTGCATCCTCTTCTAGAAAGGAAATCTGCTTTAAATTTAGTTTTAAAAAGAAAAATGTATTTAATTATGATAGCTTCAATCTGGAAATATGGAATCAAATTATATGGAACTGCATTTAAAAGCAATATATTGAGAATCAGCGACAACAATCGAAAATACTTCGTATCAACATCTGCACTAAAATATGTATCTAATTAACCCTTCATAATGACATAAATATACTATGTGTCAATGAAGTTTATATAAACCAGTATAAAAAGTTTTTTGATAGATTATCATGTTATATTAACCCACGTGTCCGCAGAATGCATTTATTTACTCTTCCTGACAATCCTTAAAAAAGAGGAGATGGTGCAGAGATACTTTTCCAATAACTTGAAAAAGAAATATTTCAAATCACAAGAGTAAACGATTTCAAATAGTTCGGAATATCGATTAAAAGGTGAATAATGAACTTATGTATGGCTATAGTAATCAAATAACCCAATAATTCAGTGCTCCAACTTTAATGATACTGTCACTGAGAATCTGTCTCACTGGGGACGTTAGATCAATCACATTTTTATTACTTTATTCATCACCATTATTTATGGTGCTTTGGTGCCGGTACAACGGGAAAAAATGTACATTCACGTATAGTTGTGAAATAATAGTTGAAAGAATAAAATTAATAAACACAATTTAAATACACCATTTGAAGAATTAATAGAATTTTACTGTTAGTCCACATGCATGTTGTGTTAACTTGTACTCTTAGCTTACCCAGGTTTATACGCAAAATATTTTTATGTACAAATCACAAAGAAGCAGCTCAAGCTGTCCAATTCTGATTGAGATCAAAATTATTTTGTTGTTCATGAATTTTCAAAACTAGTTATTTCCCGTTTTCTGATGTATATTTTTCGTATATAATATACAAATACGTGAAAGAAAAAATATTGTTGTGCGTCAGTATTAATAGAAAAGAAAGCTTTTCAGCATTTATCAAAATAGTTTTATGTAATGAAAAAACCCGTTTGAATACTCTTGAACTTAATTTACAAATATATATAATATGTAGGTGTATACAATAATAAACACCCTGTGTGCGCGTAGGTGTGGTGTGCAAACAGCTGTGGAATACTTAAAGCATCAACGTATCTAACTATACAAATGCGGTAATTTTTATATATGTAGGTGTATACAATAATTGTGTGCGCGTAGGTGTGGTGTACAAACAGCTGTGGAATACTTAAAGCAACAACGTATGTAATTATACAAATACAGTAATTTTTGAATTCACGAAATTTTTTGCTCACCAACGATGTGTGCTTCTTTTTATTATAAAATTAATAAGCAGTTAAAATATACTTCTGTCAATTGAGTAGTGCAGCGGAATTTTATATTCTCTTTTTCAAAATGATTTTCAATAATGATAAAAAAATTAAAAAAAAAAAATAACTTTTCATAATTAATTTCCGGATTTTAAATATTCTCCCACACATAACGTAGACGTATCAAAAGCTTCATCATAAACGTTATATTGTACATTGCCTAACATCGTGAGACCAGCCCATTGTACATTATTTTTTTGCGTACAAATGTACTAGCATTCAAAACACTAATTATATAGCGCGTTTTTGATGTTATACGGTGTGAACTGTAATTGCCTATTTCGTAATAATTAAAAATTATATGATGATCAAAAATTTTATGAAATCGAACAAGATGGAGATTCGAACGTTCCAGCACATAACAAATATTATTTAAAAGATTTGTGGGTGCGATTAATTGAAAAGTCGGTACCTACGTTCTATTCAAGTAAATGTTTATATTTTTACGAGTTTAATAATAATTATAAATATTTTTGCAAAGTGTAATGTGAAGATGTTAATAAATGTACTGAAAAAATAATTAAAAGTATCCGGAATGTCAGCTATAAAATGTAGTAGTATAGATTTAATTCCTTTATATCTATATTTTTTATAGGTTCGTACGAGTATCGTCTCCTATACTATTTATAATTGAAAAAAAATCGTAAGTTTATTTATTTTGTTGATTTATTACCTGTTGCATATATTTTAATTTCGAAGTCCTGTACATTCGATCTACTCTGACGTAAAAATCGATGATTTTAGAACGATTGATTCTGCAACACTTGCGTTGTAATTCACATAAGTTAGAACCACTTGTAATCATACTCGGCATACAACGTTATAAGTTTTATAAAATACTTTTGTATATACTTGGTTTTTATATAACCACTATATTAACGTTAAATCGATTAAATATCGGGTACAGTTTAAATAAAGTTGACACTGGTTTTATTAAATAATGACATATGGGTGTTTAAATTTTGTCTGGAATGACGCTGAGATATTTTTTCGAGTCTACAGAAGTGTTATTAAACCTGTATTATAGAATCGGGTTATCATCAACAAATGGATAGTATGAGCTAAACAAGGTTGAGTGCGTAATAGTCTGTGAATATTGGTTTTTATTAGATATGCATCAGAATGAACGAAAAATGATTTGATGTAACACTGAAAACCGTAATAAAATAATTATATTTTAATCCAAATAATAGATGTAAAAACTTGATTTCTTAAGGATAATCAGAAATTTTGTAGAATTACTTGAACTAAAAATTTTAACTCTTAGTACAACGAAAAAGATTATTAAAAAAGTGGTAAAAATTAACAAAGTTGGATAGAAAGTTGCATGAAGTAAACGTGTTTTGTGGTAAAAATTAGCAATTGTTTGCACTCGTAGTGTGCAATTAAGATGAAATAGTTTGGTTTTGAAATTTGTAACGTGGAAATATTTAGTACGAAATTTTTTCTTGCTTAAAAGTTTGGTCTCTTTTTAAATCCATAAAAATTATTGCTTTATTAGAAAACAATTATGAGTGTAATTTTTAAATTGTGATTTAATGAAAACAATTTCAAATAAGTAATGATTTTTGTTATGTTCCATCTTTATTTCTTATCGAAGATTTATGTTGTAATTTTTAATAAAATGTGAACTTGCAAAAAATTATTATTATAAAAAACTCCGCGTTTTTATATGAAACCTATTTGTAAAGCGTTAATGAATTATATTTTTTCAAATCAAAAATAAATAAAAAATCTGATCTACTGACTTATCAATTGCACATATATATATATATATATATATATATAATATAAATTTATATTTTTATGTTACAGGATGATAATTATAAAACAATAATTTAAAAATTTGTAATTTGTTTACTTGATAAGCCACACTTTTAAAACCAACAAAAATTTTCATGCACGTTGAAGTTTTCGTTTGATTACATACGTAACGCGTGTTGCATATGATTAACTCTGTTATTACAAAGTTCTTTCGTTCTTATAGTATTCGTGTTTGTTTTATGTTATTATAATTTTGTTTTCGTTAAAAAAATGGAAGAGGATACGTTTGTAACCGATAGCTTGTGTACAAACTGCAAAGAAAATGTATGTGTACAGTTTAAACTGTAATTATATTCTTTCTCATGTTGGTGAAGTTATCTGGATGTATTATATACTTGTTGATTTATTGATTGGTTACATTGTTTCCCTTGTGTTGATGGTGATAAGATTAATGAATATATTTGTTTTAATTATGATTTTTTAAACTTATGCAAGGTTAATTTATGAAATAAAAATATGAGTGCGTTATATCGCATTTCTGAAAATATACTCTGTAATCATGATGGTCCCACTATGATAGAATTTTAAGCGCATATTTTATTTCAGTATTTTTTTTTGGTAATGTATGCAGCTAAGGCATACAATTACATAATTTACGATGTAAACAAAATAAAGTTTTTACAATTTTGGTGTGTACTTTGAGCTTGTGTTAAAATGGGTTACGCCTCTATATGCTGTTTAATTGTTATTTAATGAGTGTGCTCAGTTTTATAATCCCGTAGTTGTAAATGTGTCGTTCTTTATATATGTTATGTTAATAATCTTAAGAACATTCAGTTCAAGATACTAAAGTTTGTGTACTTTGAACTATTTTATGTCTAGGGTACGACAAGAATCTTATTAATAAAGGTTCCATTTTTCAAAGATATTGCGTTAATGTCTTTTGAATGTCCGCACTGTGACTTTAAGAATAATGAATTACAATGCTGCTCGAAAATACCGGCTAAAGGGGTTCGTTATGAGTTATTGGTTGACAAAGTGTCCGACTTGAATAGAACCGTAGTTCGTTCTGATTATACTTCAGTTTCTATACCTCATTTAGAATTTGAAATTATGCCGGGTTCGCAGAAAGGAGGTAAAAATGAAGATTTTTTATTAATTAAACAAATACGCAATAGAACCGTGTGTATTGTATTATTCATTTATATACGTTTTAACAAATTCTAAACCAATTTCATTTATATGAACAGAATACATTTATTTAAAAAATTACATTTTATAATATGGAATTTAAAGCGACAATCCAATTAAGTCTTATGCCACTTCAAACTCCACTTACATTAATGATAACAATAATATTGAAAATTTATATATTGTAATAGAAAATTTTAATTCAAATTTAACAAAGTACTTCCCAATATATCGTAATTGTATCTTAAATTTAATATTTTCATTAAAGTTCGAAACAAATGCTATTTTTGTTACCAATATAATAAATATATTTTTTTATGTTGTTTATTTCTTCTATAGCTAAATTATTTAACTCATTAAAATTTTGCTAAATCATCCATACTACAATCTAACACTGTCCCATTGACATTAGCCTCTTGTAATACATGAAAACAGTGGTCCGCAAAATTACATATAATACAATTTTCTGTTTCTGCTATTCCAAATCTTTTTAAATACGTTTTAAAGCTGCCATGGCCAGTGATAAATAGTACATTATAGTAATTAGGGGTGAACTGTTTGTTTTTTAAGTCTTACACTTAAATCTGGAAAATATTTGTTAAATTCATGTTCCGTTTTAATATTATTTTTAATTAAGAATAAATTGACATGTTTCTTTATTTCTAAGTCAATGGGTATAATTCATGTTACCACTATTGATGACCAAAAACTCGTTGTTTTGTATGCTTTGATCATTCTGATAATTCTTTAATATGATCTTATTAATGTTATAAACTTCTTAATTTTTATCCATATTATAAATATTACTACAATAAATTATATTTGGCATTATTACAGATTTATATAATATAATTCATTTTTTATAATTATTTCTGTTATTATTATTATATAATTTATTGAATATGCATAAGAATTTGTTTATTTTATTTTTTACATTATTAAAATAATTATAAAATTTTAGGTTATTATCAATCGATACCCCCGGATACTTTATACTTGTTACATAATTTAAATTAATACCATACTTTAATAAATTTAATTTTTTCTTATGTAATTTTCTATTGAATAGTAAGTAATTTGATTTGGATATATTAATACTTAAATTATATTCATTTAAATATTTTTTTAATTAATACAAATGTTTTTTTTTTTCTATATTTATTTCGTTTTTATCCGCGATGATCATGGCTACATCGTCCATAAAAGTGACGATGTTTACATTCTCCGGTAACTTAATTTTGAAAATTCTTGAAAATACAATATTCCATAAATACGGTCCTAATACCGATCCTTGCAATATTCCTGTCACGATCGGGTGTTTTTTTTTTTAACATTTGCGACAATATTTACTAATGTGTATCTCTTATAAAAATAATGATTTAATATGTTTAAATAAATTGTGATCAACACCTAAATTTTCCAACAATGACATTGATTTATTTAAATTCAAACTATCGAACGCTTTAACTGCTACTTTGTATCCATTCCTTTTATATTTTTTAATTCTTTGAACTAATTCAAATACTGCTAATTCTGCTGATGTATTTTCTAATCCACCGTATTGATCTTTGTTTATTATGTCTTTATCGTTATTAATTTTTTTTAATTTCAGGAATATGCATTTCTAAAATATTTTACTTATATTTGATAATAAAGATATCGCTCTATATGAGCTTGATTTACACATATGTTTATTTTCCTTAGGCAGAATTACCGTTTTTGATATTTTCCCTTTTTCTGGATAGTAGTTCATTTGCAATAAAATGTTTATAAATTTACAAATCACAATTGGTATTTTAATATTAAATATTTTTAACGTTCCATTTGTTACTTTATCTAATCCTGCCGATGTTTTATTTTTCAATTGTTTTATAATTTCGTTTATTTCATCATTGTTAATTTCATGCATTACATTGCTTTGAATTTTGGTGTGAATGCATTTATACTGAGATATAATTTATCGCATAATAAGTTTACTTTATCTTCATCTGTCTTAATGTTATGATCTAACGTTGGTATTTGCACATTTTTATTTTTATTTGGTAATACCTTATATTTCAAAAGCGTTTTTATCCTCAACTATTTTTTTTTTCATGCATTCATTTTGGCTTCTTTAATCATATATTTATATGTTTTAATTTTGTTTTTTATACTCCTTTTTTATAGTATAGTCTTTTTTCCCTCTTTACTTAAGTTCTAATTATAATTTATTTTTATTGTTTTCTTGCAGGTTTTTTTTTCTAATTTTTCCTGTACTTCAAAGTTTAAAACTTTAAATTTTACGTTTTGAATTTTAATTTTATTACATATACATTAGATGTAGTTATACATTAGTAAGTTAACTGTTAAGGTATATATATAAGGTACACTTAACATTCTTCATTATTCAATTATTCATGTATTCATGATTTTGTTTATATGTTTTGTAAATATATTTCTTCTTCTTCTTCTTATTATTATATTTGTAATGATATTTCTTATAAGCTCGATTTGCAATTTTTTGTTGCATCTTTTTAACCATTTCTCAACATCTTCCTGCGTATTACATTTAACTTCGGTGTCAATTATTTTCTTATATTTTATGATATTGTAGTCTAGCTTATTGTAATTTATGACTTTGATATATTCACACACATGACTATTTTTATTTAAGTTAATATTAAACATAATATAGAAATGGTCACTTAAGTTTATTTCGTAGCTGACTTTCCAGTCTGTAATTACACCTTTTAAATTTCCCGTAACTAATGTAAAATCTATCGTACTTGTTGGTTTGCCTCTTTTAAATGTAATTTGATCTTTTTTGTTCAGCAAGTGTAGCTCATGCAATTCTATTAATTTTGTTAGTTCTTTTCCTCGTAACTGTAGTATCCCATATTATACTACGTGAGTTTAAGTCTCCAATACAAATTTTTTTATGTTATTATCATTTATGAACATATTAATTATCTGAAAGTATGCCTTAGATAATTTGTTGGGTGGTATGTATGTGAATATATAAATTATATTACTTATTTCTAACACTAAGATATTGTGTTCATTATGACTATAGATTGTGTTCCTAATTTGTATATTATCATACGTTTATTATGTACTATTTTATTATAATTGTTCGATACGTAATTATGTTTACATTTATCAGATATAAAGACGATATCGAGATTGTTAGTAATTATATTTGCCAATAAAATGTCTGTTGTATCTTGGGAATGGTTTTCATTATATTGTAGTACTCTGATGAAAGGTTTGGGTTTTCATTTTTGATTTTTTTTTTTTTTTTATTATTTTAGTTATTTGCATTTTTGTACCCTTATCATTAATATTCCCACGTATTGCATATAGTTATATTATTATTTCATTCAAATTAATTAATTCATTTTTTAATGTTTTTTTTTTTTTTTAATAGTTTCTTCTGCCTTATCATTTTTATTTATTGTATTTATTACTTCAACTGTTTGTTTAAAGTTAAAAAATTCCTCTCGTCATTCTATTTGTATTTTCTATGATCCCTTCTATTGGTAATAATACTTTTTCCAACAAGTTTTGATCTTTATCGTTGGTTCTTTTAATTTCTTTTTTTATTGTATCCGCGTTAATTAGTTCGATATTATGTTTATCATTATTTACTAGATCCTGCTTATTTTTCTCTTCACAATACATTTCTCGATGTACAGTCTTCTCAGTTGTTACTTCTGTAATATTATCTTCTAAGCTCATTAAACTGAATACCGTTAATAGGGAAATATTTTCTTGTGGCATTATTAACTCCTCCGTATTGCTAGATTCTTCTGCTGTTGTTGAATGTTGTCTTTTCGTTCCCCCTTCTTTGTTAACATTCACCTGCATGGTTTGGTTGCTTCTAAATTCGTATGTACTAATAAATATTCTAAAATTTTCATTTTCGCAAGTAATGATTAATGAATCTGTGATTTTATCATTTTCATATGTCGTTTCTTCGGGCAAAATATAAACTTGGTCTCCTAAAACTAAATACGTGTTTAAATTCCTCCTCATGCATTCCTACCTTAATGAAAGTCGCAGGAGATGTTATTTTTAATTGTAATTTATCCAGCGCTTCTTCTATCACATAGTAGGGCATGTGAGGTGAAACATTAGACAAAATTATTCGTTTTGCTGGATTAATTAATTTACGTATTTTGAATTCTTTTGTCCTAATGATTCAATTATTTATATATAATTATACATTCAGAATATTAAAATATAGTATCATAAACTTTTAATGATTTCTTAACTTATATTTCTTTTGCGTATATTAATTTTACAGATGTGACTACTGTAGAAGGAATTATCGACAGAGCTACATATGGATTAAAATTGGATCAAAATGCGCGATTTAAAGAATCGCCGGAAACTGCCAAGAAAATTGAAGTGATTTTGCAAAAACTAGAAGATTTAAAGTTGGTTAAGGAACCGTTTCGTCTTGTTAGTACATAAAAAAAACACCAAACGTCATTTTTCAAACTGTTGCTTTCAATTTTGTAACTGAAAAGTAATGTTCGTACATTATTTATCTTATTACAGGTAGTATCTGATTATAGTGGAAATAGTTTCGTCTCAAATCCGAAAGCACCGAAAAAAGATCCGAATTTAATTATTCATACATTTAGTCGTACCAAAGATCAGGATCATAAGTTGGGAATATACGACAAAGATGAAATAACTACAGCTGAAGACAAGACTTTAGGTGGTGGCAGTGCAAATGATAAGCCGGAAGGTGATGTCGAATCAAATGGAAATAATCTGGATTTGGAGAATGAAGTTTTGCAGTTGTCGGATAACTGTCCATCATGCGGTGCACCTTGCTCAGTCAATATGAAATTGCAAAGTAATTTACGCTTATTAATAATCGTACAATTTAGTCGGTAAAATTATATAAATGATGAATGAAATCAAGTACGAATCGTGCACATTCATGTATCAGGTTTTTGTTTACTGCCTGTAACTTCGTACAATTTCATGTGTTTTTCGAACGGTTAGAAAGATTGAATCATCTAAAAACAACACAGCAATAACAGCCTTTGTTTTTTCAGGTGTCGATTGCACTCTTAACGTCGTTTTTAGTTACAGCAACGTTAAACTCGTTTAAACGCATCCTTATTGTCAGTTTTAATAGTGTTCATTATCATATGTTCTATCTAAATTTTTATGAATTTTTACTATGTAATTCTAATTTTAAGTACATGGAAAGTAATTACCGTTGTTCCCAGTTTATTTCGATAATTATGTGCGTGAGTACGTATTGTATTTATCATAATAATATTTTCCTATGACGTACTAAGTTTACATACGTGTGGAAAATGTTAGCTTCTTTACAACTACATCGTTTATTTTACTTTGAAAGCATTAAATATTGAACATTTCGAATTCGTGCCTCTGTATCGGTGTTCGGTAAAATTGTTTGTTAATTTGTTGTAACTTTTGTCCAAATAGAAATTCCACATTTCAAAGAAGTCATCATTATGGCATCCGATTGTGATCGCTGTGGTCATCGGTCCAATGAAGTTAAATCTGGTGCGGGTATAGAACCGAGGGGTATAAAAATAACTCTTCGTGTCATCGATGGAGCTGATTTATGCAGAGACGTATTAAAGGTAGGAAATTTGATATAGCCGTTTTAATTAAGAAACTTTTTTCTGTTAATGTGTATTTTCGTAGCGCGAACTGACAACTGTTAACCAATTCGGTTCTTTAAATAAAATACGGCTATGTATAATTTGAAGGAACGCTGACGTTTGTAGTTTATAATGATATAAAATATAGTGGATTGTATCATTATATAGTGATATAGGCTTCTGAGGAGGATGTAACGTAGATTAGAAGTTACGAACATAGATATGAAAATATAATTTAGACATCTGCGTACATACTTTTCCGCTACATTATTTTACAGTTAAATCATATGTTCGCTATATTTTTTGGGAATTATTTTGAATAGAATTCTCCATATTGAATTATTTTAATACGCGTGTATGTGTTTTATACATTTAAATAACTATTATTTAAAATAATATCACATTGTACGCGCGTAACATATAGGAAATAATAAATCGATGCTATTTAAGTTATCACGTGTTGATTATTTTAATTATTGAAAAGCAAAGATGATCTTGCAGATATATTGTTTTTTTTTTTTTTTTTTTTTTTTTTTTTTTTTTTGACCTGGTATTACCCATTTAGCCAGTTTTATTTGTACTTAGATATTTCCATTAGCTAACAAGGTTTATAACAATTGATGTACATTATGTTATATCTTAATATTATTAATCTTTATAAAAACTCCCCAGCCACTTTTGTAGTCGGCTCGCTAATTATCTGACTAACATGCACTGGTAATGTATGTTCGAACGATTTCTTTTTCTAGGTCTTCTCTCCCTATATTTGTTATTCTGCAGTTCCATATTATATGGTCAATAGATCCTTCCTCTTTTGTACATTCACATAAATCTGAATTTATTATTTTAATTTGTTTTAGTTTTTTAGGAGTTAAATTATGATCCGTCCGTAATCTTATCATTGTTTTAATATAATCTCTGTGCATGTTATTCGAAAGCCAGGTGTATTTACATATTTCCTTTTGTATACTGTAATAGTATTTTCCACAATGTGTACTAATATTTCTCTACCTGTGGTCCCAGTCTATTAAACTTTGTGTTAATTTACTTATAAATTCTTTCCAAGGATATTTTACATTAATTTGCCGCTGGTTTGTTGATACATTCTTTGCAAGTTTATCCACAATGCAGTTTCCCTGTATTCCACTATGCCCCGGAATCCATTTAAATACTACTTTAGTGTTATATTGTTTAAGTTTACCGCATATCTTCACGATATTCCACAAAATAGTGTCCTGCTTGTCTGTTCTATTACTGATTTTTTTTTATTGCTGACATCGAATCTGTTAATAACAATATATTTGCATTTCTTGTTTTGGTTTTATATGATATTGCTTTATAAATAGCTATATCATTTCTGCCGTACAAGATGAGCCTACTGGTGGAATTTTAAATTTTCTTTTATTATTCAGAATTTCATTATAGAACGCTGCTGAATAATAATTTTCTTTTCTATTTATTGAAGCGTCCGTATATATATACATTCGTATTCCGGGAATTGTCTGTCTATTATTTCTTTTAATATTGTGTTATTTATACTGACCGTATCATTTTGTAGAAAAATCTGTATTCATATTGTTGATAATGTATTCATATTTTTGTACAACCCTAATTTCTTTATAATTTTTATAACTTACAACTAGAGATGGATGTGTCTTATTATGCCAATATCGACTGCCTGACACATATGTGTATAATTTTGGAATAAGTTTATTTAAAGGGTGGTTTAGATTAGATTTACATTTTAAATAAAATTTATCAGTAATTAGTTGTAAATATAAATATATTGGTAGTTCTGCCGCTTCAACCTGAATTGAGTGGTTAAGACTTGATCTTAGTGCTCCTAAAGCATTTTTTAGAGCATAGCGTTTCTAATGTTTTCATTTTTGACTTACTGATTGATGTGATAATTGGTCCTGGATAGTCTATTTGTGACCGCACCAGCGCTTTATATATTAAAATATTTGTTTTAGGATGACTTCCCCACCTTGTTCCATTTAAGGCTCTAAGAACATTTAGACCACCCTGGCATTTTTTTTTTATATAATTTATTTCGTCTTTCCACATTAACTTTTGGTCCAATATCACTCCTAAGTATTTTATAGTTTTGCTGAATTGGATCGTTTTACCTTTAATTTTAACATACGGACTTTCAATTACTTTATATGTCTTATAAATATCATGCCTTTAGTTTTTTCATTCTGCACATCAAGTTGTAAACCTTCTGTATAATTTTCAATCTTTTCTATTGCTTCTGTGATATACTTGGTAGCCGTACGCAATGTCGCCGCTGATGCATATATCACCACGTCATCAGCGTATCGTGTATTTTTTTCGAATATATTTTATCAAATTTTCCTGTGTATATTGAGTATAAGATTGGACTTAGTATTGATCCCTGACATATTCCTTTGCTGCATCTTGTACTACACCATAATTTTCCCATATATTTTACGGTTAGTTTCCGGTCTGTAAAGTAATTTGTAATCCAATCTATAATATTACTTGAAATTTCATATTCTACTAGTGTTTTCCTTAATATTTCTATGTTAACATTATCATATGCATTTTTAAAATCGATGAATATTGCTACTAAATAATAATTTTTAGACATATTAATCTGAATTTCAGTGTTCAAAATGTTTAGGCAATCTTTTGTACTATAACCAGTTCTAAAACCGAATTGAGTTTTAGGGAATTTATTTGTATTCTGCAGCCACCATTCCAATCTATTTTTCACTAAACGTTCCATAGTTTTAGCCAGACATGACAATAGTGTTATTGGTCTGTACGATCTAAAGTCCTGCGGATTCTTATTCTGTTTTAATATTGGACATATGATGTGATTTTTCCAGTCTTGTGGAATATAATTTTGATGAAGTGAAAAATTAAATAAAATCAATAACATATCTTTACCTTTTACATTTAATCGTCTTAGAGCCTCCGGTCCCGCTGTAGTATTTTTCCTAAGCTTATTCCTTAATTCTTCTGGACTAATTTGTGATTTAAAAATATTATCAAACTTGTTAGACGTTTCCATATAATTATATTTTGGATGATTACTTATAGAATGGAACTGTGCTATAAATTGATTTATCCATCTATCGCTTATGTTTATATCGTGGTTTTGATATTCCGTTGTTTCCTCTTAATCTAATGATTTTGTTCCATACTATTTTTATGCTGGTCTTCGGGTGTAATGAGTGAGAAAATTTATTCCACTCTTCTCTTTTCTTTTTTTTTTCAAGTATCGTTTGGTAATTGCCTCTTGTTTCTTAAAATTCTCGTAGTTCTGAGGTGTTGGGTATTTATTAAATATGCTTAATGCCAGTCTTCTTTGGGCAACTACTTTGTTACACTCCGAATCCCACCACGTGTTTGTATTTTTTTGTATATTTTGTTTCCTTTTAACATCTGGGGGATTCCTTGGCGGAGTAGCTTTATATATTGAATTTTTAATTATATTATATACAACTTCATATTGTTCTGCAGCTATCTTCTCCTTATACTCGTTCATATTTATTTTATTAAATTCTCTGTGTATATACGTAGTATATTTTCCCCAATCTATTTTCTTAAAATTTAAAGTGTAATGATATTGATTACTATTGTTTCTATTGTTTTTATCCCCGTCATTATTGTCGTTATTCTTCTTTATGTTACAACTTCTATTGTTATTGTTTCTATTAGAATTTCGTAATTTATCGGAAATTATGAGGACATTTAATTTAATTAATATTGGGAAATGCCCATCGTATCTTTTATTATTTCGTAATTTATTTTTGTTGCAATATTTCCAGTACAAAAAATTAAATCTAAATTACTACTTCGTCTACCATATGGTGCTAGGCAAGTTATTTCGGAGTTATTAACAATAAACAAATTTTTATCACAAATAAAGTCATATAATTCTTTACCTTCTTTATTTTCATTATAAGCTCCCCAAGAATTATGATGACTATTAAAGTCGCCTAGTAATATAAATCTGTTATTACTGATTGCCATATTATTTAAAATATTGTGGATGTCGGAATTTTCGAATCCACTCGATGGCGCAGCATATGTATTTATTATTGATATATAACCATCATTTGTATTTATATTTATCATAGCTATATCTACTTTGTTCTTTATACGATAAATATTTCCCCCGTTATTGTTATTGACTGATGTGTAAGAGAATAGCACTTCCACCACTCCTTTTGTTTCCCTGTCTATCGTTATTATTTGATATTCTTTTAACCATAAGCGGTTATTAGCCACGTTTCGCTTAAACAGCATATATGAATTTTTTCTTTTTTTTTTTTAATAATCTTTTTAACTCTATTAAATTTGAGTAAATTCCTCTACAATTCCATTGTACTATATTTATCATAATTATGTAGTTTTGTTAGTAATTTGTAGTTTTGATTTGCCGTTATGTATCTATATTTTTAGTTATTCTATTTATTGGTTAAATTTAATTTACTATTTTCTTTCTTTACAATAGTTGGTACTTTATCATTTTTATTTACCAATTTCGATATATTCTTATTATTATAATTATCTACTTTATTACTGTTACTGTTATTTGTATTTTTATTTTGTTCTGCAATTTTTGTATTATTATTGTTATCTTTTATTCTATTTGAATTCTCATTCGAAGTATTTTGTTTTTCTTTTATATTAATTTTAAGGTTACTATTTCTTTTCCTTAATGGTTCGTTTTCGGCACCAAAGGTTGACGAAGAAGTGACCTCTTGATGTGTCCTCTTTTTGTAAGTATAATATTCCCCATATGAGTAGATTTCCTCTTTACTATATCCTCTTTTCCCTTTGGTCTGTCTTACTATATATCCTGTTGTTGACAGTAGAGGTTCATTATATTCGGGTATATAGTTTCAAGTACCTTCTTTTTCATTTATTTCAGGAAAAATTTTCCAATGCAAGGTATCTATTTGTCCTTGTTATTGCATTTGCAAATGAAGTACTATTGTTTTGTGTACCTAAAATTAGAGCAGCTTCTTGATAGGAAAGATTTTTATAAGCCATTTTTAAATTTTTCTTGTTTGATTCTTTCTGGACATTCTTTATCCGATGAAATTTAAACATTTTATCTCTTTATTAGGACATTGTTTATACTCGTGATTATCTGAAGCACACAAATTACATTTAACATAATTAGATTTGCAATTATTGGCTGTATGATTAAATTTACTTGTAACATTGTTTTACCGTTTGGACGAAAGGTTCGCACGTAAAATTGAATTTATTAATATATATATATAACTGGGGATTGATTGCCCTTCAAAGAATATTTGCACTGTTTGTGTAGGTGTATATACTGTTTCTTTTTCAACTAATTGTCTACGTGTGAAGCGCTTAATTTTTCTTACTTGATATTGCTCACTATCCATGTCTTGAATTAATTCTTCATCCTTAAAATCGGTATCAACACCTCTAATTACTGCACTTCTCGTTAAGAAATACATAGGAATAAATACGTTGTACCCCAATTTTTTAATATAATAATTATCAACTAACTTATTGGCTATTTCAGCGTTTTTACAGTATATAATTACCTTTGCTTTATACCTATTCTATTAATTTTTATTATGCCGTCTAGAAATTTAAGATTTTTAAGTATTTTTGTGATTTTAAGGTTACCTATCGAAGTAAAATTATTTGTTTGTATAATTACTTTGTAGTCTTTGTAAAGATATTCATTATTTAATAAATATTTTAATTTTTCACGGTATTCATTCCTACATTATTATTATTTTTCTTAATATTATTGTATTCATTTTTATTATCGTTTACAATTTTATCAGATAATGCCGATTCGGTGCTATTACATGTAAACTGGTTGTTTTAAAAAACATTTGTTCTACAACATTACGTGAAAGTGATATCTTATATTTGATGTGATATCGATTTGCATTATGTTTTGACAGTTATTATGTATTTTACATAGTTAATAATCTACGTACTTATTACAAGATATATTATTTTTTCTCCTTAAATGAATAATTTTAATGTTTGTAATAGTTCCGGTTTTTGAAAACTTTTCATCAAATTCAAACATATTCATTTACATGATTTCGCCTTGTAAACTGCTTGTTTTGATTACTATTTAAAACATTTTAAATGACAAAACGATATTATTTTAGTTATTTCTTCCTTGTAAAGTTTTTATGTAAACGATATTTTAAATTGTTTTGAACTTGAATGTACTAGACGGAAGTTTCTCATACATGATTTATATATATATATATATATATATATATATATATATATATACTCTGTTTTAGTCGGAAACTTGTACTGTTTTGGTGCCGGAAGTTGAACTGGACGTTGGACCGACTACGTTAAGTGGACGATTTACTACTGTTGAAGGTTTATTAGTCGGTGTAAAAGATCAGCTACAACAAAGTATGTTTACAGATTCGATGGAATCTTCAATTAAAAGTCAGTTAAACGAATTTTTACAGAGATTATCCGATTTAATATCGAGCAAATATCCATTTACACTGATTTTAGATGATCCAGCTGGTAATAGTTACATACAAGTAAGTACATTTACTTTTTAGTAAAGTACACCTGTAAAATCAATAATGACTTATTTATTTATCGTTTCATGCAGTATGATCCTTTTAGTAAAAAACGAATCTGAAAATTTGTAAAAGTTAATTTTTTTATTATAAGGTAAATAATAAAAATTTATAATTTGTTAAAATGAAATATATATTTATGGAAAATAAAACTCTACCGTATAAAATAGCTTTGAGACCGATATGGGTGAATGATATACAACTGCGTGGATGCGCGAAAACATCTAACAGAAATACAACGATATCAAAATAGGATATTAAGACCTATTACTGTAGCTCCCTGGTACGTCTCAAACTTTATCCTCCAAAACGACTTAAACGTTATGTTTGCGGAGAATAACATCAAAAACAAGCAAACAAACATGCCGTGCTACTAATTGTTGAATAATTCCGGTAAAATACACAGGCTGTGACGAATTAAGATTAGCACCGGTTTGCTATGTGATTTTCTGTTGGAAAACGTGATGTGTGATCTGAGTTAATAGTAAGTTTCCACTGTTGCGCTCATCGACGACAATTCGTTTTATAAATATGTTTTCTAATTGAATTTTTGAGTAAATATTTAATTTAATCGAACGCTTGATAATTACACGATCAAAAATATTTTAAAATAAAAATGAACGTACGAGAGATGTAACACGTTATTTATAAAACTTATTTAAATCGGATAACTTTGTAATTAATTTTATTTGGGAATCTTGAGAATTGACGTAAAATTTTAGCAAGTTAAAATATTCTACCTTTTTCTTTTTAACGAAGCTACTAATTTCCGTATTATATCTCCTTTTATTTATTTTTTTTCTTTTCGCAAAAATTGTAGTTAAAAATCGTTAATTTTATTCTATTTTATTACTTTATAGTTTACAAAATGAATAAACAACAACAACAAATTAGTTAACATCGCTAAAAAATTATTTTTCTTTATGAACAATCATAATAATTTGCGGCTATTAAGCCATTATCGAGCGAATAGAAAAAATATACAAATTTATACAAAAAATGTTACTGAAATACACAAGTGTTAAAACAGTATTTTTAAATGTCCAATAGTGAATGTGGTAAACAACACAATCAGCAATATAAAATTTATACACAAAACAAGTAAAAATAAATAAAATTTTATACAAATACTCACTACATTCAAAACTTGTTATAAATTATTAATGATTTGAGTTTCTTATTTAGATAACGAGATGATTTAAACGACTACTGTTTTCAGGGTAAATCTTCAACAAGTTCGGATGAGCAATTGAAGATAGAGTACTATGAAAGAAATTATTCTCAAAACGAAGACTTAGGATTGAATGATATGAAAATTGAAGGCTATTCGGAAAAGTAATGTGCGTATATGGCACGGTTTATTCAAAATTGTATTTTCTTATTATTCGTGTAATATTTTAATTTTTTGATATTACTCGCGGAAAAAATCAAATTAAAAGTAATTTAACTGACAATATTTTTTAAATTTATACGTTAATACATTTATTATGAAAGACAAAAAATAATTTTTAATAGTTTTATATATATATATATTGTGGGTAGATTTGTAAAAAGCGAATGAGTCAGCGTAGTTTAAAAAATTACATTTTTCGACGTAATGACTCATTGATAATGCAGTAATTAAAATTATTACATTTGATGTTATTAAAATTCATTAAACACTACTCGTATAAAAATTGTCTTGGATTTATTATAAAATATGAACGCGAATTGTTTTTTATTTTTAATAATATATGATTATGAATTTATGATGTTAATACGTTCATTATGAAAATGGAAAAATAATTTTTAATAGTTTTATATATATATATATATATATATATATATATATATATATATATATATATATTGTGGGTAAATTTGTAAAAGCGAATGAATCGCATAGTTTAAAAAGTTACATTTTTCGACGTAATGAGTCGTTGATAATGCAGTAATTAAAAAAAAATTAGTTATTACAGTTGATGTTATTAAAATTAATTAAACACTACTCGTATAAAAATTGTCTTGGATTTATTATAAAATATGAACGCGAATTGTTTTTTATTTTTAATAATATATGATTATGAATTTATGATGTTAATACGTTCATTATGAAAATGGAAAAATAATTTTTAATAGTTTTATATATATATATATATATATATATATATATATATATATATTGTGGGTAAATTTGTAAAAGCGAATGAATCGCATAGTTTAAAAAGTTACATTTTTCGACGTAATGAGTCGTTGATAATGCAGTAATTAAAAAAAATTAGTTATTACAGTTGATGTTATTAAAATTAATTAAACACTACTCGTATAAAAATTGTCTTGGATTTATTATAAAATATGAACGCGAATTGTTTTTTATTTTTAATAATATATGATTATGAATTTATGATGTTAATACGTTTATTATGAAAAAGGAAAAATAATTTTTAATCGTTTTATATATATATATATATATTGTGGGTAAATTTGTAAAAACCGACTGAGTCAGCGTAGTTTAAAAATTACATTTTTCAACGTAATGACTCATTGATAATATCGTAACTAAAAAAAATTAATTATTACAGCAGAGGTTATTAAAATTAATTCAACACTGCTCCTACAAGACGTTTTTTTTTACCTGTCCTAAATTCCAGATCGTATAAAAATTGTCTCAGATTAATTTTAAAATATGAACACGTGAATTATGTTTGATTTTTATTTTTACCATCTATGATTTTAAATTTTGATTTTCTGTAAAGAAATTTTTGGTTTCGTTATTACCCACGATATATTTATTTAATTTATTAAGCGGGTTTTTTTGCAAACAAATTTTGTATTGTCAAGTATTTCAGTTAAATTTTTAAAAAAATAATATACGAAAGATTTGTACATTTTTTAAAATAAATTCTGCAAATATGACAGTAGTACTATTTTCTTTTTTTAGTGTATATATACTAAAAGCAGTCATTTCTATTATTTTAAATAGAAACGAAAAACTGTAAAATTGTGAAAATTAAAAACATACGCGAGTGATCGATTTCATTTAAAAATTTTTAGCAGTCTAATAAGTTTGATTTTCAGCTTATATTATCAAAAACAGTGGTACATTTTTAATTTTAGAATATAACATTGTATGTCAATAGTGGCGTACAAAAGTTGTGTTATCAGAGTTGTTGAAAATACTTTCCGAAGACGAATTAGATCTCGGAGGAAATACTAAAATCAATTTTTTTCTTTTTTTTGATGGCTCGATATTATCCATTTAGCCAGTTTTCTTTGTACTTAAATATTTTCATTAATTAACAAAGTTTATAACAATCGATGAACTTTAATTTATATCTTAATATTATTAATCATTATAAATCGATAAAACAGCCATTCTTGTAATCTGTTCGCTGATTATCTGACCAATATGTTCTGGTAATGTATTGTATGTTCGAACAATTTCTTTTTTCAGTTCTACTCTTCCTATATTTCTTATCCTGCAGTTCCAAATTATAATATGTTCAATGGATCTTTCCTCTTTTGCGAATTCGCATAAATCTGAATTTATTATTTTAATTTTAGGCTTTGTTTTTTTTTTCAATTAAATTATGTTCCGTCCTCAATCGTGACATTAATGTAATCTCTATGCAATATATTTACGTATTTTCTTTTGGATACCGTAATAATATTTTCCACAATGTGTACTAAGATTTCTGTACCTATTATAGTCTATCAAACTTGGCGCTTTTAATTTACTTCTAAATTCCTTTCAAGGATATTTGATGCTGATTTGCTGGTACATTCTTTGTAAGTTGATCCACAATGCAGTCTCCCTGTATTCCTTTGTGACCCGGAATTCATTTAAATACTACTTTAGTATTATATTCTTTCAGTTTACCGCATATTTTCACGATATTCCATAAAATCAAATGAAATACTTCATTTTGTTAAGTAAGACGCGTGCTTGACTAAGAATTGTGATCAAGTAATATATTGAAAAAATGTAGTTCAATATAAAATAACATCGAATTATATTAGGTAAGTATACTATGTTAAAAACTGTACACATTCGAAGATAGATATACAATATGCAACATACGCCTTAAATTAAATTCTGTATCAGATCACACTTTATACTATAATAGCAATATTAATATGAATAACACAAACATAAAATGTGATAAACAATTAGCAAATATAAGTAAGCAGAAAATGAAGTATAAAAAATTGGCCAACTTAAAAAATTTATAATTATAAATTATACGTGTAATTAAACGCGTACTAGCTCAACGCGTTAATGTTAAAAATTTCTAATTATAAACAGTAACAACTAATTTACAAGTATATATAAATTTAAGTTGCCTAGAATCGCAATTCCTAATGTTGTCGTTAACACAATTTAAAATGTTTAGATTATCGTTTATAACTCGCTATTATATTTTCAATGAATTTAACGAAAAATTTGAAATATGATAACACTGTTAATATTACGAATTTTAAAAGTCTCATTGCAACAATAATTTTAAATACCATGGCAAGACAGGTGAAACATTCAGAGTAATGGTACATTAACGTATAAATTATTAAAAGAAATTAGGGAAAGAATTAAATTAAAGAAATTGTTAAATTTTTATATAAATCAAGTCTTAACTGGTCACGGTAATTTCGGCACATATCTGGAGCGTTTTAAAATTACATCCTCAAGTACTTGTAAATTCTGCGCATTAGACGTTCCCGATACAGTTTGTCATTTCTTGTTTGAATGCCCTTATACTATTGATGCGCTTTTCAAATATAAGTTAAATGGTCATGGTATTGATAATGACTTAATCAATTAATGGTAGGAACGGTTTAAACTTTACTAACTGTGTGTCGTCCGTTAATGCTATGAGAAAGCGTATTGGAAATAATCTATATTTAAGATTGCACTCCACAAATACCGTGACTAAGCCAAACTGGAATCGCGGTCTGTGAGATAAATCGATTTTCATGTAGCAAACAATTGACACAAAACTGGTGAACAACATTAAGGGTGTAATCTTTAAGTAACGGCATATTTAAAGCTTCGTGCGTAAATTTTAGTATATACCTGGTAATACTTAATATACATCTATTTTGAACCAGCTGTAATTTATTAAAGCTTGCATTCTAAAACGAGCACTAAATTTGACATGAATAAGTGATACTGAGACGAGTGTTTTATATATGGGTAATTTATTATTACATTAAAATAAGACTATGGGTTAAATATAGTATAAATAGAATAGCTTTACTAGCTTTTAAAACTATGTAGTCTGTATAGTTTGTAAAAATTAATGTACAATCCAACATAATTTCCATGTAACGAGCACGATGCACCTAATGCTAGCATTATCTATTTGCAGTTCAGTTGGCAAAGTACATAATATTACATCAGTTTTAGATGGATTAATAACGATATGCCACTTACGATGATATCGTAGTTACTTTACTTGTCCTAATAACTCACGCATCGACCCAGTATGTAGCCGCTTAAATTGATTTTAGTCATTTGTCGACTACAAATCGGCTATATTACAACGTTTGTCCATTAGTGGACAGCATAGCTATGTTTGAATATCGCCGCGGTCATATCTATCATCTTCCGTAATACCCCGTAGCTTTACACTGTGTCATCCCGGTTCTCAATCGGTTAAGAGACTGTCAAATCTTCCACGATAAATTATGACCTGATGTCAGGTTCTTTCGAAGACTACGGGTTAGTTCCAACTACGGTCTTCCATAATCGCTCTCTCATAGATTCTGGTTGTTCCATCGGTACAGAGATTCAAGAAACAATTCCGGATTTTAGTCGACTTCTTGGAAGTGTGACAATAAAACGGATGTTTGTCGTCCAATATTTGCGAGGTTGGTTCCTTCTTTGCTGCTACTTTTCTTTTTATTTCAGGAAATGTTATTCCCACGAATGGTACATATTTTCTATTTTTGTCGGCTTCAAACAGCCTGCAACTATCCTTACCGTGTCATTCAGCGATATGTTCACCTCGTATGACATGAATTTTTCCATACCGGCGCTGCATATTCAGCTACTGGAATACGCAGAGTCTCACTGCTGATACCCCAACGTGTGCGGCTAGGCGCTCCAGCCAGATCCGGTTAGCTTCCTAATTGTATTATTCCTCTCGGTGACTTTCTTCCTTGTAGCAACATAATGTCTGAATGTTAATGAACGATCCAAGAACACGGCTAGGTATTTTGGTGTCTCACAGTGCTCGAGCCTTTACATTTAGTTTCCAATTTGCATTTTTGTTAGAAAGATGTTACGCACAAACCTGCGTTTTATTTGGTTTGGATCTTAGCTGGTTATCTTCGTAGTACTTCTCCTTAACTTTCAACGCAAACTGCAATCGCGTCATTAAACATCATTAAAAAAGATGTTACAACCAAGTACTCGCTCAGGTATGGAGGTATGACTGCGAATTATGGGACTACAGTAAAAAAAGGAATATAATGAAAAATACAAAGATATCAAAATATTACTCTTAGGTTAATCATCGGTGCTCGATGGAATGTAATGAATACAACTATACATGATGACGTTGGCATGGAGTATATAACTGATGTAATTAACAAGATGGCGATCAAACATCAGGAGCGGTTACGTAGTCATGCTAACTGGTCTGTAATTAGCTTATTGGATAACTCGCCACAGATGCAAATTCGCAGGCTGAGAAAAACTACATTAGACCCGGCATAGGAATGAAAATTATTAAAATATACTAATATGGGGATAGTCATTAGACTATGTACCCTTCACGTCATAATATTTTGCTACGCCATATACTTATAGCCCATTGGCTAGGAATACATATATACATATATAAAATAAAACTAAAAAAAAAAAAAAACAGTTATTCGAAACCTGTTGTAATAATTACAACGGTAAAATAAAAACTAGTAGAGGATTTTAAATAATACGTCTATTATAATGCGATAAAAAAATTAAACGTATCATAATATAAAAACGTAAATATAACTTATTTAATTGTACAACTAAAGAGAATAAACATCGTATTAGCGATTTTTTGGAGTCCAGTTTTTCATGACATGGCTTAAACGTAGAATAAAATCGATGATTTTTGTCTGTACGATAATTTTTTCAGGATCGTCTGTAATTTCAAAACCGGGGATATGCTCCATAACCAAAAGTTCTTGTTGCTCTTTTTTCTGAAGGAAACCAAAAATGAAATAATTCATTTAAATATAAAACATAATCGATTAAAGTCGGCCGGTGAACGAAATGTTGAGATGATCGACGTAATTCGATTTAACTATAATTTTTACTAAATCGATACAGTTAGAAATGTAAATTTTAAAACGGATAAAAATCGAAAAAACAATTCATTATTCAGTTCGTCGATCGTAATTTATGCGTTAAAAAAGTGTTTTTCACCATTTTTAAAGAAGTCGAGGAATAACCAAACGGGAAAAAAGTGAATATAATAAAAAATTTCGCATATTCTCCGTATGAGTATAAACAGTGTCACCCGTGTAGATGTCTAGAATCAACGAAATCATTCCCCAATGCTAGCATACGCTAAATATTGAAAAACTGACTCGTCCGAGAAATAAAAGAATTTTCGGACTGGTCCGATTTAAAATAGGAATATCACCGGAAGACTACAAAAACTCCAAAGTCAGGACACCGTAAAGTAACTAATTAAAAAGCAGGAAATGCAGTGGCGACTCGTACATGAAGATTGCACATGGTTGCACAAGCACCAGAAATATCCAGAACAGCATAAAAATGAACGATGTAATAAAATAGTTAAAAGTATTAATTATTTTATAGAGATTAAAAAATAAGTAAATTTTAATTATATATTTTTCATAGAATATATTATAAAAAGTAATTTTCAGATTTCTGATTACAGTTTTAAATATTTCTTGTATTTGTATTACACTCTGTTGACCTTGAAATTATTAATGTTACTTTGCCATATTGTGCGAAACAAAAAAAAAATTTGCGTGTGTATATATTTTGGTGTAGAAGAGGCGGAGGTGTAACTACAATCGCTAGTTTTTTAACCAGGGGCCGCCACTGAGAATATGGGAAATGACACGTTATTTATTGCCGCCAGAATGCGACTATCTTCTTTTCTTCTCGCTTGTAATTGCGACGATACTGGAGCCCGCACAAGAACCAAAAAAATTTAATTACAGTATAGGCTTATAATTATTAAATAGTTCGATGAATAATTTAAAAATTACAAAGAACAAAAAAAAAATACAGATACAATTAAGCGTTTTCATAAGTTTATTTATGCTCCATTTACACAATCCTACTCCAAATAATAAATAAAATTTACACATTTATTCACATACGTGGGTAGATAAACAAAATAACACACACGCGATAATATAAATATTGTAACGATTAAAAATGCAAACACATTGGACGTTTAACGAATATTAAATTAAACAAAAATAATAAGAATAATTTTAAACTTAAGCAGATTTTTTTTTTGGTCTAGGTCAAGCTTTGTGGCCAGTAGATTCTAATTTAAGCATTACACACTAAATTATAATTTTAAATAATAATTTTGCACCTTAAAATAAAAATGAAAAATGAGAAATAATACTTTATAGTCACACAGGTTAATAGATAATGTAGGGAGTATGGAGAGAAAAAATCGAAAGATATCAGTTTATTAAAAAATATTTGTTCTATTTATAATTAAATTGAGAGCAATTAAAAAGAAGATGATTTATATCTACCAGAAAATTTATGGAAATACGACTACTAATACACTGTCCCTGATTATCACTGTTTGAAAAATTTAACTCTCTATACGGGAATGACCTATGGTAACCTACAAATATGATAACAAATCTGCGAAATCGATGAAGAAAGATAGATGTTGAGATACGAGCATACCATGGAAATACTGGAAGATGCGACTGAACAATTCTAAAATATATTTACCTTTACTAGAAGATTCCCAATATTGGTACCAAGAATTGTGATAGTTTAACTGAATTTTATAGATCTGATGCTAGTATGGAAGAACTCGCGTCATACAAAGCAAGTAGATGTCGCACTGAATGAAAGAACGAGAATAGTAACAAGATGCCTGAGAGTAAAGCAAATCTACTCACCGGCGGGAATAGCGCCGTCTGAGATAAGACGTGAGGTTGCACGAGCTTTAAAGGACATCACAAATGATGGATAATAGTGAACATAATATTCCCACCCAGTCAACTAAAATCAAGAAACAATTTCCTTAAGTCAACTGAAATTCTGTTGGCTCACCACAAATCAGAAACAGCTAGGATGTGGAACGAAGCTACATCAAACAGTTCAGCCAAGTTACAGGAAGTTTTGCCACCTGGTCATAACTTACCATGGAAAGTCTAACGATCACTCAACAAACTGTGGATTCGAAGTACGCTATGTAAAAATCACAGAAAACGATAAGTGCAACTGCGGAGAATGTTCAATGATGGATCAGGATGATCTAACTACAGCCAACGATAAAGCCGTCTACGTTGTTACATTCTGAGGCATAAAGTATCCGAATACGGAAAGTAAGTATGTACTACACTGAAGTTGATAGCTTATTTACAGATGCTACACAAACGTTTTAGTTAATATTAAAAATAATAATAAGAAGAAAGATTGTGTGGTTATATGAAATCGTTTCTTTAAATTAAATTCACTACTGATTTTTCATGAAACCGCATGAAATTGTTATTACCTTAAAGAACTTTTGAAAAAGTACGAAATATCAATAATAGAATCAGTTCCGGCTGTAATAAAATTAAGCAGCTTATTCGTTCAGATGTTCATTGCCTAGTTCTAATATTAAGCTACGGCTACATCAGAATCCGTTCGAAAAGTAATGTTACGAAATTATCATAATTCTGACAAAATTATCAGAAATGAATAAATGCGTTTACACACGCGCGTAAAGTAACACGTACAAATTAGATACCACGAGTGCGACGAAGATAATAGATCTTTTTCTTTATTTTTTTTTTTTTTAAATAAAATAAATGAAGTATTTATTACAAATGAAACAAAATATAAACACAGTTAAGTCGCTATAAACTTTTATATTTCAGCGGAGCTTCTCGATAATTAGGTCATTATCAAGCGTTTATCTGTAACGTTCAAATGACGGTGATTGTCGAAAAGCTTCGTTCAAATATAAAAGTTTATAGCGATTTAACCGTGTTTTCATTTGTAATTCATAAAATTACTACTCTCCGATAATATCAAAATATAACTATGTATTGTTTACACTTTTAATTTCGATGCGACGTTTTGTTTATATTTTTCATTTGTTGTTGTCTTGAATTTATTTACACATCTTTATTCCGTATATTATAATTATTTATACAGCGGTATTTTATAAATATTTAGTTTAAACAATTACACATTCAAATGAAAATCTAAACACGCGTAATTACCTTACCATCCAGTACGGAATTGGCCCATTCATCGAATCGATAATACATAGGATCGTATTTGTTTCGTATTATTTGCAATACTTGTTCGAATTTTGGTTTTGATAGGTTTTGTTGTTTAAGTGTTTGCAATTCGGCTGAAAATAATAAAACAACGTGCCTTAATTTATGATAGCGAACAAACACACTGATAAACCAAACGTGTATAGTTATAAGAAATAATCATCAAAATTTGAAAATAAAAAATAAGTTAATAAACAAGAAGACACAAGATTATGGAAAGTAGAGTATTCTGGAAGAAGAATTATACGCAAGTTAAAAAGAAAAACTTAACGTATCATTGGTTTAAATATTGATTTAAATTAAATATATAAAACTAATTTCAAATTTTAATTCAACAAATTGCTAATATAAACGTCTAAATATTTAAAACTAGGTTAAACTGACCAAAAGGTGAAAACCGACCTTAAAAAAAAAATAAAAAAATATTTCGATTGAAATCATAACATACGATATCTGAATGTATACAGTTATTTTCGTATATTTCATAAGGATAAGCCTACATTCTGGACATAACGGATTTATAACTATTTGAATAACACTCAACGATAATCTTAATGTCGGGGTTTTCCTTTTCTGTAGCATTTCCGCTGTATATATTTGTTCCCATTGTTTATACGATCGCTATTTGACAACTGTAATCTATTCTTCCTAATTTAGTTTTATCCGCCTACTGTTATTCTGTTCACTTCACCAACTGTCTCGTTTTAATAAAGTCCAACGTGTCCTGGAATCCACTTAAAAAACCATCTTGGTGTTTAGCTTTTTAAGTTTATTTACTAATTTTCTACAATATAGTTCGTTACGTCAGTTTTATATAGGAAACTACTATTTAAATAAATTCGGTTTTCAAAGTATCATCAAATGCAACTCGGACAAGTTGTGCTTTTTTAGTGATATGTATTATTTATATTAAGAAGGTGAAAAAAAAGTTTTTTTAAAAGAATTGCAACAACCTCGTAATTTAAATTTAGCAGCTAATATTTAAAACACTATATAATCTGTTTATTTTATACTATGTACATCTAAGTAACAATCAGTGTATAAGCATACGTTGTAGTTTATATAAATCACATATGAAATAATTATTTCCCCAGTATTTATGTATATCCATACTTTATATAGAGCCGTTAAGTTTCAGGTTACAATAATTACGATTATATAATTCATCGGGAACGTTTACAGAACGTCAAAACTTTGTAAAATATAACTCGTAAACACGCAATTTAAAATTTTTAGTTTCTTCAATTAAAAGACTCGAATTTTATTTCAAACGCTCGTTGCATATAACATATGATGTTTTCTTTATGTATAACAAAAATTTCTACTTCACAAAAACACAATTTCAATTTCATATGACTTGTAACAATAAAATAAATTATTAATTTACGTAATTAAATAACAAGCATATTACCAGCATGTTTTTTCATCAACTGTAATCGATAATTACATAGTCGTATCTCTGTTTGGTGTTGTATATTCATTAATTCCAACATAATTCCGTATATAGTATCATCAACTAACGCGTTCGCCAATAAACGAATTAATTCAAAGGAAAACTTCTGCTTTAAAGACCTACCATTAAAAAATCATTTATAAATTATATTAAAAATCCGAACATCATTTGCATTATACGTTTATTCGCGTATATGTAATTTTCAAACAAAAATAATAATAAAAAAATGTGTAGCAGGACTATTAAAAACAAAATATCAAAAAATACACTAGTACAAATATATGTACACTTACTGTGGTAATTCGTCTACCATACTTTGTAATTGTTCATTTAAAAAACATAATTTTTCTTGTACATCTTGTTGATTTTTTTCTAATCGTACATCTAACTTTGCGGTCATTGCCAGATACTGAAAATATCAATAAATAGCGATAGTTAATTAGTTACGAAACTAAATACAAAAATTAGGTACTTTCATTAAAAAATAACAAAATCACAATAATGTTAAGGAAGGAATTAGGAAATAGAGGGAACACTTTGAATGGGAAAGTGGTAACTAAGTTGTAGGAATGTTATGTAAAATATAGTACGCATATACGTATAATTATTAAAATTTTGCGCTAATTAAAAGGTATAATATGTGGAAACTGTCATTTAAAAATGCGTAATCTAAACAAGAATTATTAAGTTCACTATAGTGAAATTTACCTACCTTGTTTATTAAGTTGTGCAAAAAATAAAAGTTTTATACTTTAAAGAGTAAGTTTTTATTTAATTTTAATATATTTCAGTTATTTCTAGAATATATATTTTTAGAGCGATTACTATTTCTAATTATTTTTTTCAATTAAGTAATGCTGTTGTCATATTTTATAATATGGGAACACTGATCATGAAGAAATGAAGCGATGTGAAGTTGTAAAAATTATTAAATAAAATATTGTAAAGTTATAATCAAAGGTATGTTGTTGCTTAATAAAAAATGTAAACGATAAGTTGTTATAATATTATCTTGATGTTGCGATACTCTCTTTAATATTAAGATCAATAAATTGCTTTATTTACTTTGATTTTTATGTTAGGTATGCCTTAAATTATATTACACTTTTCCTGTTTTAGGCGTAATTGGTTTCGTTGGCTAAAAACGGTGTACTTAGTTCTTTAGTGAATAATTGAAATTCATCATGATAATACCAGTTCGTTGTTTCACTTGCGGCAAAATCCTTGGGAACAAATGGGATCAGTATTTAGGTCTTCTACAAGCCGAGTATACAGAAGGGTTCGTTTTAATTTTCAACAACAAATGTTTATTGCTTAATTTTATAATTGAGATCGTGCATTTTATAATTACTTTTTTGTTTTGTTTGCTCCTTATCTCATATTTTTTCAAAATAAAGAACAAAAAAGAAGTTAAAATCACTAAAAGTTTTCTTTATGAAAAATCTTAAAGCTTTTCGGTGTTAGGCTATTATCGATTGAATATTCACCAAAAAAATAATAAAAATATTTAATAATTGATTTAGCAATAAGAAATAATAACACATTATTGAAATAAATTAGTAACAACAAAATAGAAGGTATAAATATATTTAAAAATTCAGGAGTATATAAATTAAATTGTAATAAATGTAAAAAAGTATACATAGGAGAAACAGGCAGACAATTCATAATAAGATTTAATAAGGAACATTTAAATTCATATGCAAACAGTGATAAAAAATCATTATTTGGAATACAATTAAAACTAAATAAATAATAATCAAAATTATAAAATTTTACATACAGAAAAACATTTTAAAAAAATAAAACTACTTGAAAAATGGAAATGATAAAAGAAAGCGATAAAGATAACTTATTAAATTCAATAATAAATTTTTATGAAGAATTAATTCTCAGGAGTATATAGTAAATTTTTATATTGAACAACTATTTTTAATTTTTTATTTTATTTTACCGGCTATTGGTTTTTATTTATTTATAAATTCTATGTACTGTTTTTTAATTATTTTTTATGACTATAAATTTTATAACGGACAACTGTTTTAAAATTATTTTTTATTTTTCTGTCTATTACTATGTAAAAAATTTTATATTACTGATAGTTGATTGTGCTGTTTACCACATTCACTGTCAGGCTGTTTTAATACTGTTCTTCAGTTTGCTGATTTTTCTGTATCGTAATCTTAAATTTATATTTTTTAACTTTTTTAAATGTTCACTTGATAATGGCCTAACAGCCAAAAAGGTTTGTGATTTTTCATAAAGAAAACACTTTTAGTGATTTTAACTTCGTTTTTGTTGTTTATTTTAATAAAAATCACTACATTCTACAAATTATATTTTTTCACTAATAATATCCAAGTATTTATACTTTTTTCTATATATTGGAAATTACAGAGATGCTTTAGATGCGCTCGGTTGTAAACGATATTGTTGTCGCAGAATGTTACTTGGACACGTAGATTTGATAGAGAAATTATTAAATTATTCTCCGTTAGAAAAATAACGATTTGATGATTTGCGGTTAATAAAATCAATTAAAGGAAATGATGTATTTTGTCAACGGATATTTTTTACCACTAAATGCATAATTTAATTTTAAATATGTGATTAAATTTTTGAAAGTATTATCTCGCGTACATCTATTAAAGAGACAAGAAATGTCATTCATCGATATTTTAAAAAGCAATGTTTATGTTTACACTGAAAATGAAGATAGTTCATTATCTTTAAGAAGTTGATGTTATCTACGCATGTGTTTCTGTTTCATTTTATAGGTAAAAAAAACATTTTTTACGTATAGCTAAACTAAAATTTGTCTTCTGAGAATAAATGAGTATATGCTTATTTATTTGAAACAATAATGGAAAATTTTTTAAAAATTATATTGAACCAAATTTGAGTCAGCTACACATTAATGTTTTTTACATGCGTAGTCAGTCGATTCATAAATAATTATACTAAAAAATTGCTTTTATTAAATTGTTTTCAGCTTCTTTGTCTAATACATTTTTAATAGTACATGATGTCTTAGATCTCGATGAAGTAATTGTAGGTGTTCCATAACGCGAAGAGATAAGTTTATGTTCTGCAACAAATGCAGGTAAATGTATTTCAGCATTTTTAGTCTGCTTTGCTAATTTGGTTAACCGGATTATTTTATTGCAAAGACTGTGAAGTTGGTTAAGCTCTCATAGAAGCTACATTAGTTATATGTTAGTCAGACTTCATATGCCGAGCCAATTGATATTTCCCGGATTTTACTGAAATGTCACCGTTACCTGATTTGCAAAAAGCATGTAAATTACTTTTAGCACTTGCACAAATCCATTGTTTAAAATAAGAGTCCGCTTCTCAAAGTTTATTGTATTTTTGATCGTATTTTATGCCAGAAAGTCTTGCTTTTTTACAGATCCTGATTCAGACGATCGAAATCATCACTTTGTTGCGAGTCCATTTAAGTAAACTTTTTTTTTTAATCCTAAAATATTTAAACGAGATAAATGTAAAAAATAATATAAGTATAAAATTATTGACTAGAGGCACTAATACATATTAATTTATATCAAGTCTGGAACGAATTTTAAATTAAATTTATGTAAAATGAAGAAGTAAAGTTAATGTTATGTATACAATAATATTAATTTTTAAAATTATTCAACAGGCACTACTTTTACAAACACATAATGTATAGGTGGAGTACATACTCCTGTTGATTTCAACAAAATTGCAGTTTCCGTTTTATTTAAGCACAAGATATATAGTGATGGGATCATCTGAATGAAAAATAACCGATTATTCGGTTTTTTAAAAACTATCTGTAATCAGTATCCCATGATTATAAACAGATAACTATGGAATATCGAATGTAATTATCTGAAACATGCGTGCACATTACTGATTTCTATACGTACTTTTGCCTTTTTTTTATTTTTTAAGTGAATGTATGCCTTTTTTTTTTATTTTTTAAGTGAATGTATGTTGTTGGTTATTGCTTATTTTTTTATTTAGATTTGGAATTGTGTCAAAATTCTCATGAAGTTAGTTGTATACACAATTTTTCCGCAATTGTTAAATATGTATGTATTTGAATGATTTAATTGATTATTTCAGTCGCAAAATGGGTTTACAAATTGAAAATAAAATCATTCGAATTAATTACGCTTTGTTAACCAATATATAGAGAAAATGAAATTTAAAAAATGTTTTTTTTTTTTTTAATTAACATGACAAAAATACTTCGAAATCCGTTTCATATTTATTTACCCTACATAATTTAAAAACTTAGTAAAAACAGTTATTAGAGGCATAAAAAATATCTGGAATAAAAATTTTAATAATAAAATAAAAAATAATAATAAGGATATACACTACAGGAAACATCAAACGTTAATACACGTTTTCTAAAACAGACAACACTATACGAAGAACCAGAAGAGAAGAAATAGTATCTACGAGTATCAAATGAAAATCGTCGGAATAATCATCCGGTTTTTTGTATCATTTAGTTATCCATTACTCGGTTATTTAATATATCCGGATTTTCTCATCACAATGTTACTATGTTAATGTAATATAAATTTTTAACTGAAGTTTTCGCTGTGCTTTCGCAAAATAAATCTTTCTATGAAAAAATCCAACTTTTGCTACAATGGTGCACTGTAAACTGTTAACAGATAAAACTAGTTTACTTATTTTTAATATTGATAGGAAACCGGTATTCTTTCTTTAGATATTTTTGAGTCCTTTATTGTGTGCCTGTTGAAACGTTGATTTTATGTCATCATGCTGTTAACGACTGTTTGAATCATATGTTGTTAAAAAAAATAGTTCTGTCTCATTTCCTTTGGATCTCTTTCCATTTATCATGCACGTTAGCTCATGTACTAAAAGTGATCAGATTATATGTGGGAGTTGATCCCATTAAGTGATACAATCATTCACGTAAATTTGTGAGTTGAAAAATTCAAAATTACAATTTTTTGTTAATTATCTCCCATTAAATCTGGTAACTCTCGTAACGGAGCATAACGTAATTCTAACGTGATCTTTCGCTATTACCTAACACCTAGGACGAAATAAAAGATTTCTTTGATGATTACGTCGAATCCCAAAGATCTTGTAATGGTTTATGTTGAAGTTTTCTTAATATTTTTATAGTTTTTTTATTTTATCGAATTTTATATCTCATTCATAAATTTAAAATATGCAAAAGTTTGAGGGAACTGTATATCAGAAGTTTAAATAGAGGAAATGATACTAATGCAATTTACAATTTTTACAAAGTAAGAAAATTCTAATATTAATGTTTTTTTGATAAAAGGAAAATAGACGACATTGAAAATTGTTTCTTTTCCGAGTTTAATATTAGAAATCTAAAATGTTTTTGCTGTATCGACTTTCTTTATATAACTAAATAAATTTATATTAAATTATAAAACTAGCACTTTTTAGGCGTAGGTATACAATAATTACAAACTTAGTCTAGAATTAATTATTCATCCAGAGGGAAACAGGTTGACGAACAAATGAAACACTACAACGTAGATCACTTTTTAAAAAATTGATAATTAAAAATAAAGCACAAGAATATACTTATATTTCTAAGTTCATTACTTGTTTTTTAGTAGAGGTGTATTCGTTTTTCTGCACATATTCAGTATATACTGTAATGAGTAATTTTAATAAAATAATATTTAGATTTTTATATTTTCGTATGAGAATGTTACATAATAGTGGGTTTATATATTTATCGCGTTCAATAATACATTATATTTTTTGTAACAATATTATTATATTTGTTTATTTACTTAAACCGTGATATACGTTAAGCATTTTCAGAATATATACAAGATAAACTTTAATGTTATAACATATGAAATGCACTTGTTCTGTGCACAAAAACAATAAATGCAATTGAATTAGTGATAAAAGATCAAACATTGAACTTAGAAAAAATAACAATACAGATAATGTGAATATAAAAAGAAAAACAAAACATCGATTTATATCTGTAAATAAAATCCATTTGAAATCGGTAAGTCGATTAATACTTAAATATGATATAAATAATTAGCCATTCTAGATATAATTCAATAATAGAACGTAGTATTTTTATTTGATGCAAAAGTAATAATAAAAATTTCATAGGTAGTTTCCATGAGGTAATGAAAAAGTAGGCATCAAATCATATATATATTTTTAATACTTAATCGTTAAGTTAAAACTAAATTAAATATTCTTTATTCTAATTTCAAAGATATAGTTTCCAAAATTTTGTTGTTTTCAATGTCACAATAAGTATATAACGAAATTGTCATAAATTCTTTAAAATGCGCCATAAATATAATATTGCTAATAATTTATTCAATCTGTTTTTGCTTCGGAATATAAAGAAAATTGTTTTTTTTTTTTTAATTCCCGCATTTATGCCATTAGCTGTAGGCTATCTAGCAAACAAAAACAGCGACTGACTTGTTGACTTGTGAAATTCCTTATCCATCGATAAGGATTTTCGCAAGATGTATTTTAATACTCTAATTATTCATAATTGATCTGTAAGTTTTGTTTATTTTAATCCGATTTCTGACAACTTGTCTAAGTAAAGCAGCAGCTAAAATTTTTGTGTAATAATAGAGTTAATCGTCATATTCACTAGCTATTTCTTGTATTTTACCCTTCACGCGTGTAAAACCAAGATCCGCATGTAATGCAAGATTTCTTACATGGTACGGGATGTCTGTGACAGTTCTTAATGTTTTATTTTGGAAACGCTGTATCATCAATATATTACTCTGTTTAGTACAGCCCCAAAGTTGACTTCCATACGACATATAGGCTTTATAATTTGATTATACAATAATATATTGTTATTCAGTGATAATTCGGATTTTTTTCCGATATGCCAAACCATGTTTCTAAACTTAATTTCGTTTTACTACTATATGGTTTTTCCAGGTTAGTTGTTCATCCAAATGGAGTCTTAGATATTTTAGTGATTTTTTAACTAGAATTATCATATTGTTGATATGAATATTTTTGATATTATAGTGCACAAATTTGTGGATGCGCAAAGAAATCGAATAAAGTGATAATAAGGCACTTCCAGAACAAGGCGTTACGCTTGATTTATCGAATGCCTTGGTACGTGTCCAACGAGGCTATACATAAAGGATTTAAACGTAGATACCGTTGAAGAAACTATTCGTAAACAAACTCAGACGAATTTTAGCTAATCAGCTAGCAGCATCACTTGCACACACGGATGTGACAACTACGGCAATTAAAAAGGGCAACGATAAATTATTTACTATCATAGTGTCTTAGTTTGTAAGGTTAAGCATCGCTGGATGCACCTTCCACTCGTGATTATTAGTAGATATAATTTATTGGATAGCCACTCAACTGGCTAGTTATAAATTAGCATTTAACACGAAAAAAAATTGTACATTTGCAATTGGATTTATTGCGACAGTGAATGAAAATTTAAAATTCCATCAGTATACAACTTTTGCAGAATCCAGAAAACAATATCGTAAAAAACAAAATCAAGTAAACAAATATATTGATGTTAATATATTCAATTTCAACATTTTAAAAAATAAATTAATAACAGAACAGACAAGAAGAATGACATTTTATGGAATCTGGTTTCACCGTCACCATCAGATATTTTAAAGTAATTATTTTTAATTTATACTTGTAAAATTATGATTTAAAAAAAAAAATTTGTTATCACTTGATAATGGCGTAAATGCCGAAAAACTTTGTGTTTTTCACAAGAAAATAAATGTTAGTGATTTAATTAATTTTCCAATTGATTTTTTTATAGAAAGTTGTTTGATTATAAATTTACACTATTTTTTTATTCGTTGCTTGACATTTTTAATGAATATACTAAATTATTCGGAAATGTATAGAAATGTATGCTTTTACATGTGTGTTAGTATTTTAGTTATTAAAAAACATCTGTGCATTATTACATAAAATAATGAATTTTACATTTTTCAACATAATTGAAAAAATATCGGTCAGAATATGTGTTGTTTAAAATTGTTTGATATTAGTAAAAACAAGTATTATTAATTATGAACCAAACAAAATCATAATACAGTTTAATCACTAAAAGTTTTTTTATTGCAAAAACATTTAATGGAACCCGAACCAGGTTAGGAGATTATTATTAATTTTGATGAATAATAATTTTTTAAAATCTGCTTTATAAATAAAAGTTATTATAAATAAACTTAAAAGTGTAATTACATCTGGCTAGTGAAATATGTATATTAAATTTTAAGTTGTCTTTATGAAAATAATATTTCTGGTAATTCATATGTAATATTTATGGTGAAAAAACTTTTAGTGATTAAACAGTGTTATTTTGTTTGGTTTATAATTTATAAAATCACTACTCTCTAATATATATTCAACATTTAAGTATTATTAAATCACTAGTTTAGCATGATATTTCTAAATATTTTATGGTAACAGCGACAAGTAGTATATTTAAAAACTTAGTCATATATGAAATTAGTACTTTTGAATTACACAGAAAACAGTAATTCTGTTGTAGGCATTAAATTAAATTTTAAGCTTTGAATTTTTTTTCATTCGCATCAAATAAAGATTATATAATCGAAATGTAACTGCTAATTAAATATTAGAAGTACATATCCTAAAAGTATAAAATACATTCTGGTTTATATTAATTTCAGTATAAGTTTAATTGTTTTACTTGTGTGAATTTAACATGAATCGATTTTTATAAAGTGAGACGATACCGATAACGCATTAACCACGCTTAGTGCACGCCGTGTACGGTGTATGCGCTATTGTCGATTGTCGTTTGTTGTGCGTTTAAAAATTTCGTACAACTTTATACAACGTTAATCTTTATTTTCCATATTTTAAACTTTTTGGTTGTTTAATTATAGTGCTTCAAATCAATTGACAAAGTGATTACTGTATCGTAAGTTTTTAAAAATTGATTTAAATTAGTGATTCCGAAATTGTCATGCTTCAAAATTGTAAACTGGACGACGATGGAGAACTAAGCTATAGCGATCGTTCTCTAAAATTGGATTCTTCAGAAAGCGGTATCTACATTTTTGTTTAATCTTGTATTATGTGAAAAATTCATTACAAAGTGAACATTTCACATTATTTTTGTTGTGGTTAGGAACCAAAAAATAAGAACATAAAAAACTGAAATTTGTACAAATACGTATAAATAAATTAAAAAATATTCTATTTACGATTTCATGTTTATTTACTATATTTAAATATTTCTAATTTTAATACATAGAGAATTTTTACAAAATGATGAACATAAAACTCATTTGCTACCGACCTTAATTCCAATATTAGATCCTGTATAAAGGCGTTAAAATATTCCTTGGTCATACATTATTTAAAATAAAAATATTTAACATGTTCACTTTGTGTATGATAATTAGCAAGTTAAAACTTTTTCAAAATGTTACATGTTGGTCGTTCTCTAGATTATAAGCTTAGTTTAATAACTGTTATCAAAATGTTATTTTGTTGCAAGACATACACATAATGACAATTGCATATTACTTTTATCCATACTTGTAGCGAGGATTGTTACCGATGGGTTGCGTAGTTGTGCATGTTTAACAACATTTAATTTGAATGGCAACACTATTGGCGTGGAAGCTGCCATTGAAATAGGAAAGGGATTGGAGAAACATCCGGAATTTAAAAATGCTATTTGGAAAAATATGTTCACCGGGCGTTTAAAGGAAGAAATACCGTTAGCATTAGTATGTTATTTTTATTCCTAATAGTTTTATTTGGTAATTATTGTTCAATATAATCAGACAAATAATTTGGAAAGTGATTATTAAATTTATAATTCTATAACATATGTAAATTCATTCCTCTTTATATTAAGGTTCAACTTTTCTTTTATATTCACACACACACATATATATATATATTATATCAGGAAGATTCGCAATTTAATATTGTTATTCTCGTTAAAACATTTTTTTAAAGTACTCTGTTTATTTAAGTGTTAGCAAGTATTGAACGTGTTCGTTCGAACATAATAAAATGATTAGTGTAGAATAAGAAATATTATTTCTTTGCGGGAATTGTTTACGCGAAAAATAATCAAATAACCTAAAAATACCGATAAATGTGGAAATGAAATTATTTCCAAAATGTCAAAATCTATATAAATTTAATATTTGAAGAACCTAAAAAAATGTGAAATTTAAGTAATGCAAATGATGTCAGTTATTTGGTCATAAAGTCAACTATTGTAATCTGACTGTACGTTATGTCAAATGTGCCGATGCTAAATAACACGAATATAATAACAAAACACTCCCTAGTGATAGTCTTGTGGAACGTGAATGGTGTTATTCAAAAGTAATGAGCTCGAATTTTTTCATCAGCATGTATGTTGTTGATATTGCATTAATAACAAAAACACATCTTGTGAATAAAGTTTTAAAATTCCTGGATATATGGCATATATACTCTTCATTCTGATGGAACAGCTCACTTCAATGGTATTAGTCAAGAATATTTATAAGCAATACAAAAACTTCCTATATTGCACACTTGGTTTTCAAATTGCAGCTGTAAACATAGAAGCGTTGACCTGTGATGTTGCTGTAGCTGTTATCTATTGTCATCCACAATTTGTTATACCACAAACTGAATATAAGCTATATTCAATAAATTAGGTAACAAATTTATATGCGGCGGTGACTATAATTCAAAAAATATTAGTTGGTGATCGAGAATATCTAATTCATCAAGAAATAAACTGATTAAAGTTGAACGTAATAATTCACTCGATATTCTGTCTCCAATGACTTCAACATACTGGCCGCAACAGTCGAACGGATTTGTAGATGTATTAGGACTACCATTACGATTATCATAAGAACCATGTAGTATTAAATTGAACAACAGTTGGATTAAAACGAACAGAGAAAAGGCGAATGTATTTCCTGAATATCTCTATACGGTTTTCACTCCAAATCCTGACTACGTGCAGCATCATATAAATTTTATACAATAACCAATCACGAAAGCTCGTCCATCTGAGCATGTCGCAAAACATTTCACGCTTAAATAGGTATTTCAATACATCCATAAAGCGCCGTTACGTAAGAGTCTTGGTTTAGATCAGATTACTGGAGAAATAATTACTTATTTTCCACAAAATGTGGCTATCCTTTTGTGTTACATCTTCAACCCAATGCTAAGGATGCGCTACTTCCTCATAGCGTGGAAAAAATCAGTGATAATTATGATCTATGAAAAGGGAAACCACGCACGCAGATGTTTCCTCATATCAGCCAATTACATTACTTTCTTCGCTATCGAAGACACCAGAAAAGCTGATTCTTAGTCATATTGATAAAACAATAACAATGCTGATGTGTTGCTGAATCATAGGTTTGATTTTCGTACTAACTATTTTTCAATTCAACAATGTCACCGATTAATCGATGGAATTTCACTCACTTTGGATAAAGACCTCGCACCCTTTCTCGATGTCACCCAGACGTTCAACAAAGTATGGCTTTCTCAATGTCACCCAGACATTTTACAAAATATTGCTATATAAATTACGCAAAATTTTAAACGAGGGTTTCTATTTATTACTCGTACCTATCAGATTGTTCGCTCGTTGTCAAAATTAAGAACTCATTCTCAGAAGCATATACAATCAGATTTTCTGTACCTCAATGCAGTCGATTAGGACCTTTTCAATTTATACTGCTGACATACCAATTTCAAACCTAACTTCATTAGCTATATTCGTCTATGATATCGCAATATTCGCATCAAGTGCAGATGCTGCATGTGCTAATGTGCTAATACTACGTTTCATAACCATCTTAACCGTTTGGAATACTGGGCCCATCTTCGGCGTATAACCTATAACTCAACTAAATGCCAGCATATTACATTTACAAGGACTGCAATTCCACAAGTAGATTTCATTCGATATCTTGATATATATATATATATATGGTAAAAGACTTAAAGATGCAATTAATCGTAATTCATTAACAATAATATCTCTTATGACCCCAACCTACTGGCCACAACATTATAACTGGCTACCAGATCTACTAGATTTCTATGTCACATGTGGTCTTAGAAACTACATTAATATTTGTGAAACAAAAACATATTTATCCTCTGATCATGTCCCGGTTATAGTTGTTTTGGATGCTAATCTCGTAAAAAATTACAAGCCGAATTATTTATATAATAAAACTACTAACTGGCAACAGTTCTCGCATATTATAAATCAAGTTACCAACCTGAATGTAAAATTAAAATGTGATGATAATATAGATTCTAATCTTATGAATCTCACTGAACTCATTCAATCCGCGTGTAAAACTTCTACAATATACATAGAAGAAAACACAAATTTTAATAAATATATTCCGTTAAGATTAAGAAAAATAATAAAACAGGTTAGAGCTGCTAGAAGAAGATGGCAGACATATCGTTATCCATCATTCAAATCGGTATATAATAGATTAAACACGAAGCTAAAAGAAAAATTAACAATATTCAAAAATAAATCATTTGAGCAATATTTGAACTCATTAAATATAAAAGATAATTCACTACGATTTTCTACTAAAAACTTACTTAAACTAACCAAAGAACAAAGATAATAGCGAATGGGCTCAAACGGATGAGCAAAAGGTGAAAGCTTTCGCTGATCATTTAGAAAAAAATCTTCACTTCTTTTACGGCACATACAAATTATGCAAATGATTTTCTGGACACTCCGTTACAAATGCAGCTCCCTACAAAACCGTTCTCACCCACAGAAGTAGCAGACTGTTTTAAATCAACTTCATGCAAAAAATCACCAGGAGTAGACAAATTAACCGGCGAAATACTAACGAGATTACCACAGAAAGCCGCGGTGCTACTATGTTACATATTTAATTCTATTTTGCGTAAAGGATACTACCCGTATCGATGGAAAAAATCAATAATACTAGTGGTTTTGAAACCAGGAAAACCTCAAACTTCCTCGTGCTCTTATCGGCCAATAAGTTTACTTAGAGTTTTATACAAGGTCTTTGAGAAACTGTTATTAAAAAGAATCTGTGTAATTCTAGGTAAGAGTAAGGTTATACCAAATCATAAGTTTGGATTTCAACCCCAGCATTCTACTATTCAACAGTGTCACAGATTGGACCGTGTCAACAGTGCAAAATTACAAACTAATATGAATCCTCTAGTGTACAGAACGTTTTCTGTTGAACATTCAGTCAGCTGTAGTAAACGACTGAAATGAAAATAGTGTCGTAATGCTCTTCCGGTCACTTAAGCAGTCAGATGGTTCGCGGTGATTCTCCACGCTGGTACACTTGAAGAAGAACCCTCTTTTCTTATATATATATATATATATATATATATATATATATATATATATATATATATATATATAATCTTTTACCGTGATGAAAATCTGAGCCAGCTAGATTAATTTTCTGTTTTATATTTATTATTATTATTTTTTTTTAGTTTCTGAGCAGTTATTTGTGGTCAGTTATAACCGGCACGACAACAAAAAGAAAAAAGAAAAACAGAATAATGTGAAAATACCATTAAAAATCTTTATTTAAAAAAATACTTGTGTTAAATATTAAGTTTATGTGATGATTTCCAACCTGACGTGGTTGTATTATATAAGTATTACATCATAATTTAAAAATTACTCTGTAATTTATTTTTTATTTTTTTCAGCGTTACATGTGTAATGGCGTGATAATAGCCAATGCTAAACTCGCAGTGCTAGATTTGAGTGATAACGCTTTTGGACCAATAGGTGTTGAAGGATTAAATCAAATATTTTCGAGTGAATGTTGTTTTACATTAAAGCAATTAATACTGAATAACAATGGCCTGGGAATTGACGGTGCGAAGGTAAATTTGCGACATATACATATGTAAAAGCAATTTTCTTCTACGTACTAAGAATAAATTCTGTTTCATTTTGATTATATATATATTTAAGATGACAAAAAATACAATCTGGCTGTTGTATAGCTAATAATCAATTAATGTGTGGGTCGTGATAGGATGAGAGATGTCATCCAAAAGTGATGTGGAAAAATCTAAATGTGTACATCGATTTAGCGTTCGTGTATTATTTTCATGATATAGCAAATTAACTCAGTTGATTTGGATGGCTTTTCTAATCCGTGCATATAATATTCAATACTATTATACGAATAACTGTTCGTACGTCCGGTACATTTAGATCCCGATGTAGGTTATTATTGCGTACACATTATGGTTTACTGACTATTATTCTCGGTATTTTTGACCGACGTCGCTGCACCATCTTGATAAGCTGCACCCCGGAAGGATTAATACGTCCATATCGATTTGATAACTATAGGGTAACCTAGAGAAGACGGACGGTTTTGTTTTTTGAATAACTTAAAAATTATTTGAAAAAAACCTGGAGCGGTTACGAGCGCAGCGGACAAGCGAAATCCGTGTGACGCGCGCGGTAATATGCGGTTACCAAACGCTTCTTTCAGTACTACGAGGGTCTCTGCCGAACAGCGACATGTCGCATCATCTCGTTGAAACCATGTACGGCCTAGACGACGATGACAGCGCTGTGAGGGAAGTAGAAAAAATAAGGTCTCACTATTCCCCACTTCGCTACTCCAGTGCACACGGTTATTCGCTCGCTGAAATTCGGATTAGGTTCGGACCAACAGTGGCAGTTCTGTTTCCGGATAGTTGAAAATGAGCTTCATCGCTCATCAAAAGATTCTTTAAATCGATCTATTTGTCTTGGATTTTCTTCAGCATCGTTTCAGCAAAAAGTTTTCGTTGTGCACGGTCGGTATTTTTTAATTCTTGAGTTATTACCAGTTTATAAGGATGAAATTTCAAGTCTTTCAGCAATATATGGCGGACATATTTTCTCGACAGGTTTAAAGAAGCAGCATGACGAGCAGAACGTCCGAGACTCCGAATGATCGCTGCCCGAACTCGATCGGTATTTGTGGGGGGTACGAATCGTTTTTTCGTTTTTTTTTTCTTTTTGTCCAGGACGTTTTTTATCCGTTGCAGAAGCTGTCTCTCGAAAGTTTTCAACCCACCTTAAAAGTGAATTGCCAGATGATACGTGTTTACATCGCGTGAATTCTTTTCGAAACTTTCTTTGTACTGTTGTGATCGAGTCACGTCTAAAATAACGTTTCAAGACGCGCTAGCCTTCTCGTTATAGGATGTCATGAGAACTAAACGTGTGTACACTAAATGCGTCGCACACGATTTGTAGCAGTGTTATCAATTGCGTTATTCAAAAGACAAAACCGCCCGTCTTTCCTAGATCATCCTATACATTATACATCAAAAATTTCGGTCTTAGTGGTAACTTTACAATATATTTCCTTTACCTCGATCTTAATATATTCTTTAATTATAAACCAAAAACATAATACAATCACTAAAAGTTTTTAATCGCGAAGCTTTTCGACAGTTACGTCATTTTCAAACACGCACAATAATTATTACATCTTTTTTAATTCAACGTTTAATATATTCTCTTTCGAGCCATATCCTCAAGTATTGTGATTTCTCTTTGTTGGATTTGAAAATAAATATCGAAATAGCTTGAAATCGACTTCATTCAGTAGTTTTTATTATGCATCAAGAAAATCATGTTAACATTTCTAGCGTATATAATATCGGCTAGAAAGAAAAAAAAAACCGAAAGTGACAGAGATGCTGTATGCTTTAAAAATTTGTTCACGAAGCGTCCTTTTTCCCATTATTATTTATTTATCTCGATCGCGATAATTATAGATTTTTCATCTGTAGTTTTTTCCAAATGTATTATTATAAACACAATGATTAACGTGTGATGTGATGAAACGAATAATGGGAATTAACAATGGAAGAAGTTTACGTTGCAATAAATGATATGAAAATAACGATCGATGACGCACATTGAAATGACATTGTTAGTGTTATTCAAATATGCAACATAAATTTTTAAATTGTGATTTTTTTTATACAGATGTTGGCTGAAAGTTTGACGAAATGTTATCAAAAAAGTAACGGTCAGTTTACATTAAATACATTTATTGCTGGCCGAAATCGTTTAGAGAATGCCGGAGCCATTGCTTTAGCAAATGTTTTCAAAGTAATATTTGATGTTTTTTTTTTTTTATATATATATATATATATATTTAATAAGACGTTAATTAATTTCGAAAGTTAGTTACGAAAATTGCCCATTGTACGATATTTAAAAATACGTAGTTTTATTTAAAATTATTTTGTAAGAAAATTCGTTGCGGACATGTCCGTTTGCAGATTGTAGTGTCCCTATAAAATAAATTTCAAACATGAAGAAAACTAAATATTAACGAATTTGTATTCTGATTTATCTGGTAAATCGTCGAAATTTAAAATGTAATCTCGAATCGGAACGAATATTATAATAAAATTCACGATTAAATTCGTAAGTTTCGGATAAAATGTTTTTGTTTTATTTTTAAAGATGATGAAATCTCTTAGAATTATTTGTGTACCACAAAATGGAATCTACTATCGCGGAGTGAAAGCTTTATGCGATGCATTCATGAACAATCCTAACTTGACCGAAATTAATCTCAACGATAATACGTTGAATGTAAATGGTGCTGAACTTCTTTCTAAAATATTGCCGTCCTTGAAATATTTGGAAATATTGAATATAGGCGATTGTTTAATTAAAACTAAAGGCGCCTATGAAATTGCCCTCGGTATAAAGAAGAGTTCGGATAATATAAAGGTTAATATGTTGTACGTTCTTTTATTTTTTGTGAAATATTTTATATTCTTTTTAAAGAAATATTAAATATTCGCGATTTTTTATAATTTTTATTATTAACAGATAAAATATACTTAATAGATAATGAAATGTTTTTATTTCATTCAAAAATAATGTAATATATTACAAATTTGTTAAGCGTCAATTAAGTCATCTCGAGTTATTTTGAAATGCAACGCTATATTTATTTAATGAAATTTGAATAGACACGCGCGGATTTAACGAACATACATAATTTCTTATTGCATAATACATATACGCACACCGAGTTAACGTGAAAATTATGTTCTATTTTGAAAAAACAAAACAAAAAAAATCATATTTACATTTTTTAAAAAAAAAAAATACCGTATAACTTTAATTTTTAAAAATATGTACTAAAAAGTACCGTGAAAATAATTTTAAGTAAAAAAATAATATTAAATAAAGTGTTAACGTTTATGATATCTCAATATCGTAATTTTTTTCGTCGAAATTTTTATCAATTTTAATTGATATACATATGTGAGTGTATTCTTAACATTTCTGTGTTAATGTACGTTCGATTCCGAAATAATGAATTAATTTGGTATCATTTAATCGAGTGAAATTTTTAAACGATTAAATTAGGTTTATCGAAATTATCGATGATTTTGTTTCGTCACTTAACGTTATTACTTCAATAATAAGTTTTTTATAAACCTAATCTATAATATGTTAATCGTTAAAGTCAATATTAATTAACAAAAAAAAAAAAAAAAAGTATATTTTATACATATATAACTTTCCATTAGTTAACTAACTCGCGTGTTAAAAATCGACTTTATCGTTTGATACAACTTTTCGTTCATTTCGTTTTCTAGACGTTAATACTCGATGAAAATGAGATAAAATTAAGCGGCATTCTACAAATAGTAAAGTCAGTTGCCGATAAGTCAAAACTTGAAAGTGTTAGTTTATCTGGAAATTCGTTCGGTCCTCATGGTGTACGAAGTACATTTGAGTTGTTGAAAAGGAATGGACAGGAGGGTATTCTACACATTAACAGGTAATTTTTCGTCGATTACTTTCAAGAAGTAAAACTGCAAATGATATAATCGTGTTTTGATTTAATTTAAATAGTACGACGAATTTACACAACTAACAGCCGTTGTCACCTTTTCTTTCACTTCCGCCGCCGCGTTACAGATTGAGTCTCTTTTTAACGTGTAAAATTTTCGTTCGCACTATAAATAATACATCCTTTCAATTGTTGTCTACAAAGTTATCATAATTATAGATTTATTTCTATGTTATGTACATCATCTTATAATCTTTTTCTACATTCCAGGATGTTATTTTTTCTTCTTTGCCTTGTCCATACTTTCCATATTGCAATTTTTTGAAACTAATAGTCTTTGTATATATACATATATATATATATATATATATATATATATATATATATATATATATATATATATATAAATAATTTCGTGAAATCCTATATTGGTAAATAGAATAAATAACAGGTACGTATTATGTTATGTCTGGACAGTGCTGCTATATGGTGTGGAAACGTAGACGCTGACGCCCAGAACACTCAACAGACTAGAAGCCTTCCAGTTTTTGCGCTAACACCGTTTACTTAAAATCCCGTGGACTAAAAAGATGTCAAATGTTGAAGTGCTACCAATAATGAGAACGGAAAAAATAATTATTTGATATTGTGTTAAAAGAATAAAAATGCGATATTTCGATCGTGTGATGCGTGGGCCTAAATACACACTTTTACAGAATATGATAACGAGGAAGGTAGAAGGAAAAAGATGAGCTGGACGAAGAAGAATGTCTTGGTTTCAAAACATACGAACATGGATAAACTGCAGCGTTGAAAAATTGTTTCACGCAACTCGAGATAGGAACGCGTATAGGGAATTAATGGAGTGAGCCTAAGGGATCGAGATCGATCATGGTACAGAGGAAGAAGGATTCTGTTCACGGTAATGGTAATCAGAAATAAACGTATAAAGTAATTAAAATGGTTCTATCGCGAATTCGGAATGAAAACGGAACTCGAAATTTTTACGATGAATGTATTAACTTTTGTATGAAAATAACTCGCTTAATTAGCTCTCCTTGTCTCCTTATATTCGATTTAATTTACGTGTATATTTATTAATCGACTATGCTATGGTGAACAGTGAAGACGAAGAAGACGCTTCCGGCTCGAGTGATGACGAAGAAAACGCTTCGGGCTCGAGTGATGACGGAGAAACCGACCACGAAATCGAAAAGGATACCGATGAAAGTACGGGCAGTGATGATAGTGCGGCGGAATTAGGGCAGAAAGAAATTAAGGAATCAGACGCGGAAGAAGAATATTCCACCGAAAACGGAGCGGATCTTCAGCAAAAGAACGCGGTATAGACGTTTTGACAATTGATTTATTATTATTATTATTTAAATCGATTAATTAAATCTCGATATTTTATCGATTTTTTTTCATCCTCGATACGCACATGCCGCCGGTAAATTATATATGCTTTAGAACGCGAGTGAAAAAAAAAACCGAAACATATTGATTTATAATTTTTATAGTAAATTAATACGTATATAATAATAATAATAATAATAGTGATAATGATAATTTTATGTTTGTTTCAGCTTAAAATAGCGGATGTTTTAAGTGTTGAAAATTTCAAAAATATGGGTTCCGATTATTTGAATTTGTTCGAAGAGTATATATCGGTGAGTTTTTTGAAACTAATAAGAAAACTAAAATTGAGAATTTGATTTGAATAAATCCGAATTTTATATGCAGTTATAGTTGATCATTCAAATTGTCTTGCGTATTGATAATAGCGATGCGACATTAGAAAATAAAATCGGATAATATAATGAAATCGAATATATATATATATATATATATATATATATATATATATATATATATTCGATTTTGCTTTTGGTTTATTTTTTGATTGGTTGATTGATTACACTATGGATTTTTTTTTAATATCTTGTCGATAGATGCCAGTTGAAACGTGTAAATATGCGTTGTGTTTGTTTTTCAGTTTCGCAATGTAGAATGCTGTTTATTTATTTTTTTAAATTAACGTAAATATTATGTATTTTTGGCAACGTTTTATTAACGTAATATTATCATTTTATACATTTCTTATTCTCGCATGATGATTAATAACGTTCATCGTATTAATATTTACAAAACTTTTCGATTTATTATGCTGTAATTAGGTATTTAAATATAAAAACATAATCTTTTTAAGATTACACGTTTGAAAAAATTCTTATTTTATACAATGTTTAAATAAATATTAATCACATTCCGTGTGTTAGATCTATTTTGTTTATATATATAGGTATATATAAATTTTAAAACAAAAGTTTCTATATCGTTTTGAGCGTCGAGTTTATTTGAAAACGCAATTATTCCGTTATATCTACGGAAAATGATCACACTTAATTGTTTCGGTTTATTGTCCACTTTCGCTAAATGTCGATATTCATTGTTAAAATTAATTATAAAAGAAAACCGAATATTATTCGAATTTAGTCGCTAGAATCGTGTATCGATGTACGTGAATTTAGTTATATAGCGGCGAGTAACTTCGTTAATATAATGCGTGTTTTACAATTTGTTTAAAAATACCGATCATTATTATTAATATATAATTTTTAAAACTATTTCCGCGGTCGATATTCATAATTAGATATAATAATTTCGATACAACCGCGTACAAAAAAGAAAAAAAAACCCCGATTTATTAATAAAAGTAAAACAATATATTAATAAACTCGAGTTTACGTTTCAAGCAACACGCCGTGCCCATCATCAGAACTAAACTTGTGACATAACAAGCTACTACCTTAACTATATTGATATTACATCTGATTGGTTCTCGATTGACCAATCATCGTTATTCACGCGTAATCAAGTCGGGAGCCATCTTCTGTGTTGATTTCTAAGGCTTCCCTAAAAATTTTTTCACCCAACCGATCTACTCTGCTCAGAACTTTTGTATGCACATCCTGTGTAACCGTTTGATATTCCGCCACGGCCGACTTAACATGCTTGCTGTCCGTTACATGCTCTTTAATCTTTATAGCAACAGCTCCGCCTATATGAAACGTAAACTTTGGTTTATTAATATATTGTTTTATTTTTATTAATAAATTGTTTTTTTTTCTTTTTTTACTCGGTTATTCCGAAATGGTATCTAATTATTATTATTCTAATAGAAGGACTCCACGATGTAATAGGACAGATTTCAAGGGAAAGAGATCATGGTAAACCGAGAAACACTTTCGTGGCATCATTGTTGCATGATACAGGCACAAATCAATACTGAAAAATGAAAAGAGCTGCAGAAAATCGGTTGGGCTGGAAGTTGAAAAATCAGTCCTGGACTGCCAAACTTATTATTATTATTATTTTACCATCGGATTGGTCCGCTTTTCTCTTTCTTTTGCTGCGGTATTTTTTTTACTACTTCGTCGTTCTTGTTCTTTCTTTCACCTGTCCGCATTGGTTTTATTTTTCACACTTGTCTATAGAATGTATTAATTTATTTTTAAACGTATTTCTGTTCGTAATTTCGAAAGCACGGACTTATATTGTGAGCACGTAGAAAAGAGTCCAATTGCGACAAAATTCAGACTCAACAAAGTATGGTCCCCTCCGAACGAGACGGCCCGTCGACACTTTAAGGTTGAAGCTGTTCAACTTCTCTGTATACAAGCGAAGACATTCGTCGTTTATTAACGCCTTTAAAGCTATAAAACCTTGTCATGTAGCTGCTGTTGTATTAGAGCCTCTGGTCATTTAACCGGATGACATCGCACGTGTTTTATCGTCTTAACATCCTACGGCACGTACTGATAGTTTTAACGAACAGATTTTTATTTTGACCGCAGTGCTTTTAGAAATTATGTTTTCTGTCGACATTGCGCACTAATTTGTTCCATACATAGTCTACTTTTTCACATAAAACCAGTTTCACTCATCTTTACTGGAAGGGGTTTCTAATGAAATTTTTGTTGTCCTGATCGCGCATGTTTTGTTTTTATAACGTACATGTCAAGAGTTTTTTCGTAAAATAATTATTATTTGTCTTAAAATTTTGTTTTGTAAAAATTATTACATTATTTTTCAAACTATTCTTTAAACGAATGATGACAAATATTACAAAAAGTCATTTTTGTTTAATTGTTCAATGCGTAACTGTTACGGAAAATATTGTTGTGTGTTTTTTATTTATGAACTAATTTTCGACTAATGAAAAACGTCCCGACATAGTGGGAAATTAATTTTTGACGCAAGCGACGATGACATGCTGACGTCGGAGAATGAATTTTGTAATAACGTTAATGAAGTATGTTCCAAGAAGAAAATAATTTTTGTGATATTGAACGTATGCACTTAGATGATACTGATACCGAATTGGAACGTTTATTAGAACAATACATGTCGGATTTACCGCTGACAATACTGCCAATAACTATTACTGATAAGTGCTAGCGAACAAGTTTCTAATTCTGTTGTTCCTTCAGTACGAGTTCGTTTTTTATTAATACTAGAAATCGAAAATTGACGCGCAAAAATAGAATAAAAAAAAATAAAACTACGAAACTTTTATTTCAGATTTAGTAAAAAATAAACTATTGAAAATAGAGATTTTTCGCATGAAATAAAACAATTGCAAGTTAGAATTCTTCCAATACTTTGATGTACCCCTCATTGACCATATATTGTTTCTGAAACAAATTTATACGATACTTCGGTTAGTATTAACAAGCTGGTAAATGTGAGTCGTAGAACTGAAGTATACAATTATATCGGAGTATATATCTTACGAGTGTATGCAGTGTGAAAATTGCAGAATATACTGAAATCGAAATTATGGTTATACAATCATTCCAAATTACACGCCTATTAATATAGATTTGAACAGATTCGTAAGATTCCTGAGCTCAATGATGGTATGAACCACAAATGATTTAATGATTCAGAATGCAAAGTTCGTTCAGTAATTGAATTATTAAATTTTTCTTATTGTCCGGTCAGGATGGTTTTTGTTATGACCTGAAAATATATACCGGAGACATCTGTCCTCTACATGTTGGTGAAGAAGTATTGTGGCGAGTGCCGATGTTTACGATTATGCCGTTTTATACCGAACGATGTTAATACCGAAACATTCCGCCATTCGTCAATTCCATAGAATAATTGACGCAATCGAATCTGGGTTACAACGTGGAATTGGAATGTATTGTCGAGCAGTATTTCTTTATGTACCCAAAAAGCATTTGACCGCACGACGGTTTGCTATAGGAAATATGAAAAATTTTTCCCGTAGAATTATGTCATCTCCTTTGAGATCTTACTTAAGTGATAGATTTCTCATGACGCCTCAAGGTTTATTCAGCACCAGTTATCAATGTGTAACGCGTAAGAATATGTGACCCAGCGGCTTCATCTATTGGAATGTGCCGTTACTCAATCAGAGGATAGAATAACTATCCATTGCATCGATGACCTAAGAGTATTGGGAGGGGGGGAATATATGTATTTTACTATTTTTCGTTATATACATATTTTTATCGATTGGAATGCTAATAACATTTCGTCTTATTTTTTCTTAGCTATTTCATCTATCCCGTTTATTTTTATATAAATTCTCCTACATATTTGAACGCGAGCTGTTTTATTACTATTATTGTTTTAAAATTTGAAAATTATTATTATTTTTTTAAATGTTTATCTTTTTTAGATGCATATTAAACCGACATATCATGAAGAAGTCGTACGTACACTAGTGAAAATTTCGAATTTATGCGACGACGCGGATGAAAATGTATCGAGTACTGCAACTAACGTCTGCTTACATTTTTACAAATTTGTTTTTAATTCTTTAAACGAATACGATACGACTAATTTCGTTAATCATTTGCTCGCACAATTACAGCTGATAAAGGTAATTCACTCATTCTATGTAATGACGTTGATTGAAAACAGAATGTCGAAAAAAAAAACCACAATTTTCAAAAGCGAATTATACGTGATTATAGAGTGACCCAGAGAAGACGACGGTTTTGTTTTTTGAATAACGCAGTTGGTAACACTGCTACAACTCAAACCGCGTGCTCCACGTTTAGTGTACACACGGAATTTTTTTTTTTCAGTTTCAGTTATCTCGGCATATGACGACAGTGCAGAGTTTCGAAAATAATTCAAAGTTTCGTTTTGTTTTTTTATACCTTCAAAACACGTCCACGAGACCTGTCAGACCTGATCTGAAAAAAATTCAGCGACCTACGTTCGAAAATTTTGTAAAGAACGAATGAATGTATTGTTGCAAATGACGGCCATCTGATGAACGATATATTGCGTTACACGCGAATTAATCTCTCGTTTTCCTATTTTTAAATAAAATTTCATTGAAAAGTTTCGGTCTAGTAGTTTTTGAGTTATTGAAAAAAAAAACAAAAACAACAAATTGAAATCGTCCGTCTTATCTAGGTCATCACTCTGTATAGTAGAGAAATCAGTTGTTTTATACTTAAAAAATTTTATGACGAATTTCGATAGTAGTTCGATAAAGGAAATTTTAAATATTTTTATCGCGATTTATTAAATTTTTTGTCGCGTATCGCTAAATTACCTTAATTTATTTAACATTTATTACTAATACGCAGTAGAGTTAACTTCGCGAATTAATGACACGTTGCGATGTGTTGGCGAATAACGCTCCGAAGAAAATTGTATTACGAATTGATTAGTTATTGATAGAAAACGATTTTCGCGACGCGTATAATGAATTTCCTAACGATCACGTAATTCGCCGCGTGAAGTTTTAACTAGAACGACGCAACACAAATATTATCATTACTATTTCTAAGATCGTCAGCCGGTCTTACTAATTCATGTTGCTCCCTTTGAAACCGTTTTCAATTGTGCCTTTTTGTTTCACTCTTCTATCGATGAAAGACATCTTTCTTTCCTGTTCTTGCACGGATCATTTACAGTCAAATATCATCATCGTCGTCGTATTGTTCATTGCCGAACGTCGTGACTAGCTATCGTACGTTTATTTTTACGTACAAAATGAGTTGGCATTCAAGGCACTATCGTGCATATCATGTTATACGGAGTGTGATGCCACTGCCTTCTCTAAGAATTAAATAATGAAAACTTTCTATGTCGCATGTTGGTTTCGAACCACCGACTATCGAGTTGACAGTCGAGCACTGTGTAGCACGCGCTTTTTTTTTTTACAGTCAAATATAGACCTTCTAATATATCCGATATACATGGCGTGTCCCAGTTTCTCGATAGATATTTCTTATTTCCTACCAAATGCCGTTTTCATTTGATTTATCTCTTTTTCCGACTCATTCTGTTCGATTCTACCGGATACTTGAATTTAACTCGATCGAACTTAGTTTTAATTATAACACTATTCACCTGGACCTCGGGAGGCTGACGAGAACGCGAAGATCGTGGACTGAGTCCAGTAAACAAGTAGGACAACTCATCATGGTGGTATGTCCTCCGCAAAGCTTTTTGTTGGATAACCATTTATGGCTAGTTACAAATTAAAAAGTCATTTTAGATAAAAACAAATATTATATTCCTATAAAAAATGTTTATATCGTAAGTATTACGAATATTGAGAACCTAAAGTAAAGATAGTAAAACGTTATGCGAAATTACGGATTTATGAACACTATACACGTATACGAATATAACGCTTTTACTTAAATAATTTGGCGTTATTAAGTGAATTATTTTTCAAAATTTAATTCGACAAATCGGTGACGTTTATCGCTTAGAATATTTTTTTTAGATAAGCTTCTTTCCAACACAATTGGCGGGTACTTTTGTACGCGCTAATTTCATTAAGACTAATCGTTCTTATTTCTCTTTTCCCTTCGACTAAAAAAAAAAATATTTATTTTCTTTAAGTCGATATATCCGGTATTCTTATTAAGATATGTAATCTTATTGGCACGCATGTTTCATCTTATTTAACAAGAATTTCTCCCCGATTCCGATGATACTGTGTATTTCTTCTCGTAGTTCACTTGATCGTTGATAATTTTTTCTATCCATTTGACGGATTTTTTACGTTTCAGTAACTTTTATTGCTGCGACTTGTTCGATATATATTTTTCTGTTCACAGGCGGAGGATGGTGAAAAGTTGGCAACTTTGAATAAGCAAGCTGTTTTAATTCCGCTCGAAAAGGCGTTGCATTTGAATTATATTCCGGAACGCGAAGCCAATATAATCAGATTCGTAATGAATAGAAAAAAGTAAAATACTAGCGGCTTAATTTATTTTGAGAAAAATGTAATTTTCGAACTTTTCGGAAATAACTATTTTTCTTATCGCGCTTATATTTATAAACTCTGAAGCAGTGTTTTATTTTTAACGATTTTTTTTTTTAAATTATAAAGAACTTAATAATACGACTCTAATTTAGATAAAATTATTTTAATTTAATAATAACCACAACGAAAATATATACTTAACTGATAACTGTTGAATATATTGGAGAGTAGTGATGTTATCAATTATAAACCAAACAAAATCATAACACAGTTTAATCACTAAAAGTTTTTCATTGCAAAGGTTTTTGGACAGTTACGTTATTTTCAAGCATACACAATAAATATTACATATGAATTACCAGAAATGTTTTTAAAATTTGATATACATATTTCACTAGCTAGACGTAATTTCATTTTTCGATTTATTTACAATAAATTTTATTTATAAAACAGATTTTGAAAAATAATTCTTCGTCAAAATTAATATATATCTCCAAACCTGGTACAGGTTATACGTTAAATGTTGAATATATTGGAAAGTAGTGATTTTATAAATTATAAACTAAACAAAATTATAACACCGTTTAATCACTAAACGTTTTTTTATTGCGAAGCTTTTCGACAGTTACGTCATTTTTAAGCATACACAATAAATATTACATATGAATTACTAGAAATATTTATATAACAACTTAAAATTTGATATACATATATATAGCCGGATGTAATTTCAAATTTTGACGAATAATTATTTTTCAAAATCTGTTTTATAAATAAAATTTATTGTAAATAAATCTAAAAGTGAAATTACGTTCGGCTAGTGAAATATGTATATTAAATTTTAAGTTGTTGTTATATAAACATTTCTGGTAATTCATATGTAATATTTATTTATTGTGTGCTTAAAAATGACGTAACTATCGAAAAGCTTCGTAATAAAAAACTTTTAGTGATTACACGGTGTTATGATTTTGTTTAGTTTATAATTTATAAAATCACTTCTTCTTCTTCATATCTCCATTAATGAAGGTTGGCTACAACGAGTGAGAAACTGGTCTTGTTTCTGGCCGAATGTATTAGTTCGTTGATTGAGCATCGCAATTTTCCAAATTTTTCATCCACGACATTCTTCTGCGTCCTTTTCGTCTAAATCCTTCTAGTTTGCCTTGTATAATTAACTGTATCAACTGATACCTATATCGTACCGCATAATGTGGTCCAAATACGCTAATTTTTTTTTCTCGAGGATAATTGTTAATAGCTCTTTATTTTGCCCTATTCTTTCCACAACTTTTCTATTCGATATACGGTCAGCCCATGATATCTTCAGCATTCTCCTGAAAAGCCACATTTCGAATGCTTCTAGATTTTTCATCGTTGTGCTTTTTAACGTCCACGCCTCCGCTCGGTATAATAAAATCGAATATACATAACACTTAATTTCAGACTTAAATGTTTATTACTGAACAGAGATCTTATTTGGATAAATACTGATCTTGCCTGTTCGATTCTTATTCTGACTTCTTTATCGGGGTTAATTTCATCATTCAATCAGCAACCGAGATATTTAAACGATTTGGCAACTTCTATTAGTTCCCCGTCGTCCATTGTCATTATTGGACATGTCTTCTTGGTATTGCTTAATATCATCGCTTTCGTTTTCTGTGCATTTATGCGTAATCTTGAATTTTTCATTGCGTATAGAATTTTATTCAATAATATTTGTATATCTTGTGCCGTGTTTGCTACTATCGCCACATCGTCTGCACATCATTATTTACTACTTTTCCATTTGACGCCCTCCGCGGATTCTTGTAATATTTTTCCGATGTAGTTTCCTGCGTACAAATTAAACAGTAACGGTGACATACCACGTCCTTGTTTTACACCTTTATTAATTGGAATGTAATCTGTAAGACCGTATTCTGTTTTTAAAGCCGCTGTCTGTTTCCAGTATATCTGTTTGATTATATTTATGTCTTGTTGGTCTATTCCAGTTTTTTGTAGACATTTTATTAATTTTTACTCTATCAAATGCTTTTTGTAAGTCTGTTTTCCACCAAACGAACTAGTAGATAAAACAGCTAAAGAAGCAACCACTAACCGACCATATCCATTAACTCTGATATCTGAATCTGATGCAATCGTTTCCATCAAACAAATACCTTTTATGATCTATGTAATATTATTCTAAACACATGTGTACATACATATGCACACGCATTCCATATTAACTACGTATAAAATGACACGAACGCCGAATTAAATGAGTAACCTACGTTTAATTCTACGATGTTTGTAATAACGCATAGTGAGATTTCGCATATTGTAATCACTTATGATAATATATTTTCGTAAAACTTTTTCTGGATAATTTACTAATATATGAAGGTATAGATGTTTAATTCCGAGTGCATATCAGTAATTTTTGTTCACCCGTGACGATTTAGTATAATTCTGCAACAGTGATTGTGAATCAGTTATAATTTTTTTTACATGTACTGTTTGAAACTGACAGCCAAACAATGCGTAGGTTAATCGGGGCCGAATATTATATGTACATATAATAATTTCTTATTAACGACGGATAGATACGAACGTCGATTACTGATTGGTGAAAGTATACAGATTGCTTTATTATCGATTACGTAATTAATGCTATTATTAAAGGATTAGCGAGAATCCAGGATAATAGCTAAATATCGAATTTGGTTTTACCGGTGAATACTTTTGCCATTAATAGTTTCATTGTTATAGGATGAATTGAAGTATATTTAAATTTGTTTTGCGTCTATAATAATTTTTACGGGACAGAATTTTTTTTTATATAAACTGAAATACTAGATTTTGGCGAATAGTTAACCGTCGCGATAAAACAGTTGCGTCTAGAATTTACTAAAATTTCTCACAGCAAAATTAAAAGCATAATAAGTATCAATTTTATTGAACAATATTTATATTTTCGTTAAGATACGTTTTGAATTTCTTCCAGTTAACACGTTTGCCATTAAATAGCTCCTTATTAAGGTTGCTTTCGAAATGCTCGGCTTAAACTCGTTTTTAGTGCACTACGAAAATATGTTCATCCAATTAATTCATCAAAATAATACTATGATTACAATACTGCGATGGAATCCGTAATTAAAGGTAGTAAAATATGAAAAAAAATAGTTCGATAGAATGCTAACAGTTTATTAAATTATGTGCAAGAAATAAAATAATTAAGTATAATCATTTGTAATTTCTGAAATTTAACCATGTTTATTTCAGTTCAGTTCCTAATCGGAAAATAGTTCCTATTTAATCATTTAGAAAAAAAATGCGGATTAATTTTAAAGGACGAAATAATTCACTGTAGTCCATTCATTCTCAGTTTACTAAGTATTATTGACGTGAAGAAAACAGTTAATGCTGTTTATTTTCTATTCGTACATTTTATATATATATATATATATACACGCATAAATAAATATAAACACACACAGATTCGTGCTATACACAATTCTAGACGATTAGTGGCAGAACGAATCATGTTCCCTGACTGCCTGTACTATTTATGCGATTGTTTCCAAGCCTGTCCACTGTCGTGTTTTTCATCCACGTTCTTCTTTTACCTCGTTCTCGTTTTCCTTCAATCGTTCCTAATAATATCATCACCATTGTCGTATTGCTCGTTGCTGAACGTCGTGACTAGCGAGTGTACGTTTATTTTAAGTACAAAATGAGCTAGCATTCAAGGCACTATTTATATGCGACGCAAATGTGCGCGCATATGATGTGTTATAAGGAGTGGGGTGCCACTTCCATCTCCGTGATAATTAAGAATTATATAATGATGAAAACTTTCTATGTATCGTCTTAATTTCGAACCCTCGACCGTCGAGTAGTCTAGCCGCTACGCCACCGCGACAATCCTCGTAATATAAGTTGCAGAAATTTATAATTTTCTTCAAGCATTAGGTGACCGAAATAGTTCATTTTTCGCTGCTTAATTGTCTTCAAGATTGTTCTTTTCACGAGATTTTTTGAGTACTTCTTGATTTTTTTATTTTTTGGGTCCAAGATATTTTCAGCATTCTACAAATTAGCCACATTTCATGTGTTTCTAGACATTTTATTGATTTTGCTGTGTATATAGTTGATTCGGTCCCATATAGGAGAATAGAATGACTATAGCAATATATAAAACTTATTTTAATGTTTAAACTCGGTGCATTCAATCCAGAAATTGAAGTCAAAGACGATGTTTCTACACAAAGACAGCTTTTCAGAAAATGAACAATCTATTAACAGATAAAATACACACACGCATATATATATATATATATATATATATATATATATATATATATATATATATATATAATATATATACACACGCCACGGCAGTATATAAACGAATAAAATTTTTTAAGACAGTTTTCAGCTTAGTGTAAATTTGCTTGGCATTCTACGTATTAATATTATCAGTGACAATATTTACATTAGTAAATGTTTATTTTGAATTTCAATATTTTCAACATAGATGCGAAAATGTTGTTATTTAAACGCTAATGACAGGCTCGTAATTTAAAAACAAGTATACTTCCTTTTTCTCCTTGTCCTCAATTCATAAATTGGTAGATAATATTTTGGTATGTTCGATCCTTTTAAACGACCATTAAAATTCCCTTTGTTCCGTGCTGATCCTGTATCCTTTATTATTTGCTCGATGTACGTTTTCTTGAATCTCTATCTGCATCGTTTGCCTTCCATTTTATCTTCTATTATTTGTACCAGCGTCTGATTATAACGGAATAGATGTTCTAAAGCTTTCTTTTTAACTTAGCAAAACAAAATAAAATCGAAGTTAATCAACGTATTCGTTATAATTGTTCTCTAGTCGCGTAATATTTCAAATACCTTCACATTTGTTGTTTTCTTCATCTAGCTCAATTAATTTTTTGTATCCTCCACATTTCAAAGGCTTCAATTTTGTAGTATATTTGTTTGTTAATCGTTCATGTTTCTAACCCGTACAGCAGTATACTCCATATGTACGCTTTTACAAAACACTTTTTAATTTCCAAATTTATACTTTTTGCGATCAGTAAAGATTGTTTTCTATTGAACGACGTTTTTGCTAAGTTAAGCGCTATCAGTATTATGTACAGGTGAAGCTCAAAAACAGTTGTAAACAGGTATTTTTAGACTCGGGAGTATATATTAGTGAAACGGCCATAAAATTGCGAAGAGGAGAAGGCAACGATAAGTAAACCACCTCATTATGCATCCCTAGTTTATAATCGATTATGAAATATGATCCTATATATATATATATATATATAGCGAGAGAGAGAGAGAGATAATTTGTATTTATATAAAAAAGAAAAATTTTCTTATTTTACTGTTCACAGTTAGAATGATAATTCTCCGAATCAAGAAGAAGTTTGCATCGAATTAAACCCATTATAGTTTGTGACCAAGATGTTAAAATTTATTTTCATTTTATTTTTTTCTGGAAGTAAAATAAAAATTTAAATTATTTGAAGACTACGCGATGGTTAGTATTTATGAGTATGAATTTAGTATAGTCGTCGCTTGAAACTGGTTTAACGAATTAAACAAATAATAATAACACGAAAAGTGAAACAATGATAATCAATACAAAAGTGTAATTGGAATTTGAACAGATGGTTAATATAATTTTAGCAGATAATTCAATTAGTCGGCATCATCCGCATGTGTCAAATCCTTCATCTTCTTTTTTTTTCTGTTTCACTGGTTGTAAGGTGGGTCCTAATAAACATATTATTCATATAAATAAATATCGATTTGTATCTTATATATTTAAACGAGTAATTCTTTATATATATATATATATATATATATATATATATATATATATATATATATATATATATATAGTCATTATGTATATATTTTCGGCTTGAATCGATCACGACAGTGCAAAGAAAGTTTCGAAAAGAATTTAAAGTTACACGTCGTAAGCCTGTACTATCTCGCAATTCAATTTTAAGTTGGGCTGAAAACTTTCGAGATACAGCTTCTGCCACGGATAAAAAACGTCCGGAACAAAAAAAAACCATCTGTGTTTCAGAGCATAGGGAAGTGAAATATATCCGTCCGAAACTTTGTTGACCACCTCACGCAGCAAAACGTGGTTTGATAGGTAGGTGTTGATACATACACACACACACACACATATATATATATATACGTATATATGTATATACATATCCGTCTGTTATTTCCGCTTGCTCGTTTTGCGAGTTAACTTCTCATATAAGCGACAATAGAAGTTTCACTTAAAAAAAAAAAAACGGTTCGTACCATACAAACATCTATCGACTTCTTTAAACCCGTCGAGAGAATCTGTCCGCCGTATATTGCTGGAAGACTTGAAATTTTATCCTTATAAACTGGTAATAAGTCAGGAACTTAAAAATACCGACATGAACAACGAATACTTTTTGATGAATCGGTGCCGAAAGAATCGAAGACGAAGAGATCGATTTAAACAATGTTTTGAGGAGCGATGAAGCTCATTTTCAGCTATCCGGATTCGTAAACAAACAGAACTGCCATCACTGGTCCGAATCTAATCCGAATTCAATGGAACAGAAGCCGTCACACAACGAGCCGGTAACCGTCTAGGCTGGTGCGGTGAAGTGTGAAATAGTGGGGCTTCTTCACTGATACTGTCAAGGGAACGCGTTATATCGAGATGATAAACTCGTTTTCGCTTCCCTCACTTCGTCGTCTGGGCCATACACGATTTTAACGAGATGGCGCGAAGGTAGGCCGCCACACTCGTCAGATTTTTTTGTGGGGATACCTTAAGAGCTGCGTTTATCGAAACACGTCAACGGGATCTCTGGAAAATCTGTAAACTCGGATTTCTGAAGAAAAATTTTGTAAAAAGACTGAATGAATGTATTGGTGCAAATGGCAGTCATCTGAACGATACTGTGTTCCACAAATAATTGTAAACTAATCTCTCGTTTTTCTATTTTAAAATAAAATTTCATTCAAAAATTTTGGTCGAGTAATTAAAACGTCCCGTATTCTCTAGATCACCCTCTATCTACCTATCTATTCTTCTAATCACTCTCTCTCTCATGAAACAGCTCTAACGATTTGAACGAAATTTGATTAAGTAAATGGCCTGTACGGAAATTACGAATTTTGGAATTTTTCGCCCCGACCTCGAGTGCGTAAAACATTTTGAAAATTTAGATTTTTTCCATCGTCTTTTTCTTGATGCCCATTTTTAAATGTACGTTGAAAACTTAAGCTCAATCGCATTATTAAAAGCTTAGAAATTTACTTTTTACTGCATATATGTTGGTAAATATAATTAAAATATTATATTTGGAGTATCGTTTCGGTTTAAGATATCGAATATTTCGAAAAATATTTTTAATCTATGATTGGAGGATCTTTTTTAGTCGAGCTAAAATTTAGAAAATTAATTGATGCCGATAACTGCACTAAACGCGTATTTTAGTGGCTGTTTGCCCATTGGAAAAGTAATATCGTTAATTAGGCGATTAAATTAGGATATTATTACTAATACACAATAATATATACACGTACATTACAGAAGTGGTGAGGAGGTAAAAGATGTTGACAGGTAATAAGATTTGAAGTTTGAGTAACCTTATCGATGCTGTTATGCATTTCCGGCTGTAATCATAGTTACAACGATTTTACAGATAACAGAGCAGATCAATTAGTAACTAAACTGTTTTAAATTTTTAATACTTTCGCCATTTCAGAAATAAATCATCATAAAATAAGCGTGCACCTACTAACTATATATATATATATATATATATATATATATATATATATATATATATATATATATATATATACAAAATTAAATTATAATATTGTAAAACAGTTTGTTCACAGTTCTATAAACTTAACTGGACGAGTTTCAGACACAAAGTGTTATTTCCACTATATTTGTATTTCACTTTTTCAATACACTTACTCTATCGTGTATACGAATTGGGGCCCCACCAAAAAGCGACATTGTTAATATTAATGTCGCAAATGTACGAATTCGGTTTAAATTTATAGAAATTTATTTTGATAACATTTGAAATCGTAATGTGGTACGTTAAAAATATTAAATTAAAAATACTCTAACCTTCTTGTAGTTCTTCTGACTGTTCAGCTTCCATTTCTAAATCTTTTTTATTTTTATTTTTATTTGGTTCCGAGAGTGCTATTAAACAAATCATTTAATTTTTTTTCAGTCACATCAATAAATTTTATTATAAAAAGTTATACGCAACTTATGCTAACAAGTAGTTAATTGTTTATTACAATGAATAAAATTATCTTGTTATAGCTGAAAGTTAATTATGAAAGAAATATAAAAAAACGATATAAAAACCTACAACTTAAAAAAAAAAAGAAAAAAGGTTAAAAATTTACAAAATAATAATTAAGGCTAAGCGAGCTTATAATAAATTAGGCTTAATGTATTTATGTTTATACTTAGTATACATAAATTTTAGTTGTCTGCAATCATAATTATCGATCGAGAAAGTAAGCACGCTTTCGTGATACAAAGATTTTCACTCGATACTTTTAAAATTCCTAATTTAGGGTAATTTTAAGTAAACGCTGACTTTGGTGTAACGGGGCACGTTTTAAAATATTGACTGCTATTGTACGTATGTATATATATATATATATAGATATTATATTATATATATGTGTGTGTGTGTGTTCAGTCGCTAATTGTATCTAGGGACTTGGCGACCGCAATATTGATCTGAAAATATCCGTTATCTTCGATATAATCGCTAAATATTTTCCGATCATTTCGTTTACACTTTAACGACTGTAGTATTGTATTTATTTTTATCATATTTCTAAACTACGAAAATTACTCGACTTTATTGTTAACAAAAACTTCTACAAAACCTTACTTCTTTTGTTGCTAACTTCGAACTTATCGAATAATCTCAGATTGCACGACGTGTGTATCGCTGACATACGAAATCTTGAAAACGTTATGCAGTGTCAAATCGTACAACTCTAATCCATAGCGCCAAATGGGAGCGCGATTGCCACAAGATAGTCCGTTTGTTCATTAAATTTAGAACTGATTTCTGTCTAGGCTCCACGTTTTCGCTGTGTACGTAAGTACCGGAAGGATGTACTGTTCGTATACTTTCTTTTTTGAGTCGTTAGGTATATCCTTATTTTTCAGGACAATACTCAACTTTCCAAAAGCTATCCGCGAGAGATGTGTTCGTCTTTTAATTGTCTTGCCCACTGCTTCCTTCCCTGTGATAATTACCTATATATATATATATATATATATATACCTGTATCTGGTCATCCAGTTTTATTTGTATGTTTTGAGGTGTATTTTGTTTTATTCATATTTATGGTCAATTTCGCTTTTTTGGGATAGTTATGAAGGTCAGTTATTATTTCCTGTAAGGCACCAACATTATTACTAATCGACACAATGTCGTCGGCAAAACGCAATTTTCCCCCCTCAATATTCACACCTTTAATTACCCAAGACAAGTTTTTGAACATACGTTCTAAGGTTGCTATAAATAACTTCAGAGATATTGTACATTTTTGTCTGACGTTCTCTTTAACGGTATTTTGCTTATTTTTCCGCCAGCCGTATTTGCATCATTGGCGAATTGTAAATATTTTTTATTACGTTGATGTATTCATTATATATATATATATATAATATGCGGAATACAAAGGAAATAAAGGAGAATTTAATGTTTTCCCTCCACATATATTCCTTATAAGAATGGATAGTTTGATTTTCTTCCTATTTACCGAATCATTGACAGTAATTCTCATTCACATACGTCGAACGATAAAATATTATTTTTAGTAGAAGACGTTAAATTAATAAAAATTAAAATAATATTTTTAGTCGAATTATAATAAATGTAGCACTTCGGTAACATGAAATTAAAAATATACGTTCTTATTTTTCTTTGGTTCCGAGAACGTTATCAAATATTTTTTTTTTTTTTTTTTTTTTAATTGCACCAACGATATAAGCAAGTAAAAACAAATTAAATTTCAAATTAACCCGATATTAATATTCTAATTGTTATATATATTACGGACACACATAGATTAAGCAGAACAATTATACTTCCAGCTAAAATTATACATGAAAGGATAAAACTGAGGTACGTTTGTAATTAATGTAATTCAATTTATGTTTATAACAGAAATACTAAATAATTATCTAACCTTGTCCTGATTTTTCTGCATCTTCAGTTTCTATTACTATTTCAGACCGTGTCTTTTTTTTCTTTTTCATGGGTTCTGCATGCGCTACAAAAAATATATCCTTTATTATTTTTGACAAAAATTATTTAGTAATTATATTTACACGTTTCCGATACAAATTATTTAAATTTTTCGTGTCCACGGATTAAAACTTACATCTAGTCGGCAAGTATTATTTTAATTTATGTCGATTGTTTTTCAAATCATTTATACTTATGACACACGATGGATATAATCGTTTCGAGCACATCTTTAAATAATATAATATAAAATTTACGCAATATAACGTACAATGAATATAAGACAAATAATCAAACATTGCAGTCCGAATACAACACGATAAAATTAATTTTTATAACATTATACTTTTTAATGTATAAAATCACAAATTAACCTTCTACTTCTTCATCTTCAGTCTTTATTTCAACTACTGATATTTTTTTCATTTTCTTTTTCGGCAGTTCTCCATCGTCTATATATATATATAAAAAAAAAAAAAAATAAATTACACGTATTTAATAAAATATTCTCGATATATTTCAAGGTGTTTCACATGAACATCCGTATAGTTGGAAATGAATTGAACTAATATTTTTAAAAGTTACCGTAACCATGTATTCCACCCGATGAATTAAGTGTCTAAATTTATATATTGGTTATTTATAAATATCTACACAAAATCTATATATTATGAATAAATACAATCTTTGTTAAAATATTGCTATTTTCTGTTTTTTAATGACATTTAAAATTATTTGGACATCGCCGAAATCATTACTATCCGATACGAAAAATATTTATTCAAGTTAAATATAAAATCGTCGATATCCGTTAATAATTTAATTATACAAATGCCACGGATTCTTCCACAAGAAACAGATCGTTGAATGCGCTCTGTTGATCCGAATGAAATTAGAAAAATACTTCTTAAAAACGAGTTTTATTTTTTATTTATTTTTCTAATTTGAACATATTATTGTTATTTGCCCCCCCCAGGGGGTACTTTGTACCTTCTGAGAACCGCAGCTCTAACTGGTGCGGGGCGCGTCCACAGGTGGCGGATAGTGGAAGGGCCTACAGATATGTAGGTTAGCTGCGAATAAGACATTAGTCAAATAAGCAGTCGCGGACCAAGTACTGGTGGAAAGTCTCTGGCAGACGATTCCAGTAGTGACAGGGCAAGGAGACACGAGGATGCAGATGGACAGCTTGAGGACCTGTCCATTAAAAGTCTGCAAAGATCCTATGACTGTCTCTCCTTCGGCGGGTTTAGGTCGCCGTAAAAACCTAAAAGTCGTTACCTCCTCAGTAACAACCCGCTGCCTTGCGGTCGGAGTTTTTACTCAAAGGCTAAGGGAGACTACCCTGACAGAAAACAAATTCCACTGCCTTGTGGAAAGGGTTTTTACCCAAAGGCTAAGGGAGTAAACCCTAACAGAAAATCCGGTGGAAGGCAACAAGAAACCACTGCCGTACTCCTTGTTCTCGAATAATATGACACGTACAAGAAATCATAAGTATGCTGCCATCCATGGAATATGCCAGAAATGGTGTATTAGGCAATGGGCGGTCGCTTTCAGTAATAGAAGATGACTCGAGTTCCCCCGTACCAACGATGGCACGGCACTCTGCAGGTGGGAATAAACGTGTTACAGATTCGAGAACAAATTTTCTAGATTCATCACGAATTGTTGGGAGCAAATTAAAAAAGAATCAAAAAGAGCAGCTTAATATTGCGACCTGGAATGTAAGAACACTATACCAAACTGGTAAGCTAGCAAACGTAGCTTTAGAAGCGGAAAGACTGAATATAGACAAACTAGGAATAGCAGAAACGAAATGGCCAGGAACGAAAAATATGATTTTATATTTAATGGATCAGACAGACGAGAACACGGTGTAGGATTAATGATGAAAAAGTCAATGAGTAAGATGATCACCAGTATCATCCCGAAGTCCGAAAGGTTGTTGTATGTAAGAATAAATGCGAAACCGAGATCAGTCGTTATCATACAGGCATATGCTCCAACAACTGATCATAATAACACCGACGTAGAAGAGATGTACAATGAAATAGAAGACCTAATATCTTACACGAAATGGAACGACGTAATATATATAATGGGCGACTTCAACGCAAAAGTGGGAGAAGGACAGCATGGTGCGGCAGTCGGGAAACATGGGCTAGGACAAATTAATGAAAGGGGTCGAAGATTAATCGATTTTGCTGTACAACATCATTTTGTAATATGCAATACGTGCTTTAAAAATCATAAAAGACGATTGTACACGTGGAAAAGCCCAGGAGGAAAATATCGGAATCAAATTGACTACATAATGGTAAATGACAGATATCACAGTCAAAAACTGTCATACTTATCCAGGTGCCGATTGCGATTCAGACCACAACCTGCTTATGGCCAAATGTAAAATTGTGCTGAAGACGATAATGGGGCGCAGTAAATGCAACAAGAAGTGGAATGTCAAGATTTTGGGTAATCCAGCAGTAGCGGAAGAATTTAGGGAAGAACTCGATAGGAAAATGGACACCAAATACACGAAAGATGGAAGTATTGAATGGAAGGAATGGAAAGCAAAAGTCCTGTTGGTTGCAGAAAACAACCTAAGAACAGAAAACGTGCGCAGGAATAAACCCTGGATAACGGATGAAATATTGAACATGATGAATCAGCGTAGGAAATTAAAAGATAGACATAGCATTACGTATCGAAAAACAAGCAAACAGATAATGAAGAAATGCATTGAGGCAAAAAATAACTGGTATATAGAAAAATGTAAGGAGATAGAAGATCTCGAAAAAAGAAACAGCAGCAAGGAAATGCATGCAAAAATAAAGGCAATGATGAAACAACATAAAAACAAAGCAACGAATGGGATAGTGAATACAAAAAAACAAGAAAGGGAAACAGTGCATTGACGAAGAAGAAATACTTGATACATGGACGGAATATATCGCGGAGCTGTATAAAGATGATACCAGACCAGACACAGATGAAAAAAGTAGAAGATGATCCGGAGATCGAAATGTCGGAATTGAATAACGCGATACGAAAAGCTAGAAAAAATAAAGCAAGCGGAGAAGATGGAATAACCGCAGAAATGCTGAAATGCAGTGGGATCAAAGCAAAAAAGCAATTGCTAGATATCTTCAATCAGATTTATAAAGATGGTTTATTACCGGAAGATTTTAAAATGAACATCATACCAATTCCTAAAAAAGGTTGCTCACAATCATGTTCAAAACATCGAACGATAGCTTTAATGAGCCATACACTGAAGATATTATTAAGCATAATAAATTCGAGAATAGAAAATAAAATAAATGCACAGTTAAGTGAAACACAATATGGGTTTGTAGCAAACAGAGGGACAAGGGATGCCATAGCGCTGCTGAAGTTAATCGTCCAACGTGCTATAAATGCGAACAAAGGAATCATAGCTTGCTTTTTAGACTACGAAAAAGCGTTTGATAGGGTTGGACATGCAAAACTAATAAATATCCTACAAAAAAAAAAAAATACGAGCTTGATCAAAATGATATCAAGATAATTAAAAATCTTTACTGGGAACAGTCAGCGAATATTAAACTCAAAAATAAATACTCTGAAAGAAGGATCAACATACAGAAGGGTGTAAGACAAGGATGCCCATTGTCGCCACGTTTGTTCAACGCATATGTTGAAGAAATAATGAAGAATGACGTGTTACAGAAAACTGGCTGTAAAATAAACGGAAACGTAGTCAACAGCATAAGCTATGCGGATGACAAGGTTTTAATTGCAGAAACAGAGGGACAGATGCAGAAGATGCTGGATGCAATCAACAATGAAGGAAATAAATTTGGTATGAAGATAAATACAGGAAAAACCAAAATAATGAAATTTACAAAGACTAGCAGTAGTGACCCCAAAATAAAAATAAAAATCGACAACAAATGGATAGAAAATGTAACCCAATTTAAATATTTGGGAACAATAATTACAAACGATGGAAGGGATATCAAAGAAATAAGAGCAAGAATCGCAATGGCAAAACAAGCTTTCATGAACCTGGAAACCGTTTTGAAGAACAGGAAGTTGTCAATGGAACTAAGGAAAAGAATTGTACAATGTTACGTGTGGCCTGTGCTAAAATATGCGGCCGAAACTTGGATTATTAACGCAAAGTGCAGAATGATGTTGGACGCGTTCGAAATGTGGACTTATCGACGATTGTTAAGGATATCATGGAAGGACTTCATTTCCAACAAAAACGTGTTAAAGAAATGCAACATAGACAGGCTGATGATAGTACAAGATATCATGAAAAGAAAATTGAAATATATAGGTCATAAACTTCGAGAAGAGGGGCTGTTTATGTTGGTAGCACAAGGAAAAATACTCGGACAAAGATCAAGAGGAAGGAAAAGATTCGAATATATAACATCAAACACTGGATTCAACAAAGTCAGGGAAGTAGTAGATGCAGCAAGATTCAGGAAAATATGAAAATACCAACATCCTTGATGCGCAACCTCCTTTGAAGGAGACGCAACACGATGATGATGATGATTGTTATTTGAAATTTCTTTATTACCGCGTGTTAAAATTTCGAATGGTAAAATAGTGTGCGTATGCGAATGTAATTGTTTAAACATGTCTATTTGAATTTTTATAAATAATAACCGAACGAAATAAGTAGAGTTAAAAACTAACCGTGTGAAGCTGGTACTGAATACTGCTCTGATGTATCTTCCTCGTGTTGTTCTACTTTAACACTATCTTCAATCGAATTCTCTTCTAATCAATTAATAATATGTTCACATTGTATAATAATTTCAATTTTAAACAGTCGTAATAATAAATAATTTAAATATATTTCCGAGACATATGTTTAAATATTATTTCTACTTCAGCATAGACGGGATATTCCTTCCGAATTGTCTCTGAATAAAATACTTATGCGGTTGTTGAAATGTGATTATACGGTTTTGCCTGCTTCAATCCCTATATTCTTTTTTCGCTGTTTTATTTTCATTTTCTCTTATTTTGCAATTCCCTCCTGGTTATTTTTCGTTGTTTTAATAATCTTATAGCGACGAAGCATGCTGATAGAGACAGATGTATTGAAAGTCTTTGGTCATAATTTCGGATGCAGGTGACAACGACCCTTGGTTATTTCGGTTCTGGATATAAGACGATAACAGGCGGATCCGGCTTAGCTATTGCGACTAAGCAGCTTTATTTAGAGATCGCTGTATTTACTCTACGCCGAGAGAAAAGTGCTCTAAAAATGTTTCGCCTTAATTCAAACCTGTTCGGTATAACCGCAATCGGAGGATGCCATTTCGCGCAGATGAAAAAAACCTAAGCTGCACCTTTCGTCCGTGAGTCGAACTAAAATATTGAACATGGCGTTCACTAAATAGACTAAAAACAACGGGAATACTGAACGCACGTACTATTATTAGACGATGAAAATTCAGCTCGCTCTGAACGAACGACAGCATTACTCGCAAGTAGAACTAAGGCGATATAATGTTGACATTGTTACTCTTAGTGAAACTAGACTAGCCGATGATGGGCGACTTAAAGAAAATGTGATCACACCTTTCGTGGCAGTCCGAAATTAAGAATGTACGACGTTTTGCAATTAAAATTAACTTGATCGGAAGATTAAATGAGTCTTCGAATTGTGTGAATAATAGAATGATTCTTCGTGTCAGAAAAAGGATCTTTATTCGTTACACGGTGTTTAACGCGACGCTGTTTCCATCTAGTTGTAAAGTTATTGAAACCGCACCTATATTCAGTCAGATAAAATAGTATTATTCGGATATTTCACAATGCTGGTGTTGGGAATAATTATTTCCTCCGTCCTAGAGTAATAGGCAGACATGGAGTCAGAAACCAAAATGTAAACTACTCGTAGAACTGCGCACAGAATATTACTCGATCATTATCCATGCACGAATGAAGATGACATATATAAACACAGAAACACCCGCGCTCGAAACATTAATCTCTCGGGTGACGTAATTACAAAGCAACCGACCTGGGTATATGCGGGTTGTTGAACAGACCATCGAATCGATGTAAATTAGAAATTAGAATTAAACAAAGACGTCTTTTTCATCGTGAAACAAAATCGAAAAATAATACGATAAAAATAAATACTTCATCCGGTAAAAATAAATCCGAACAAATGAATTTTCTAGTAAAAATAAAACAAATTAAATAATATAATAAATTAATATTTATATATAATACCGGAGAATTTTGGATTTACTCTAAAGAACTGCTTTTAATTGTTGATAAAGAACTATGTCATCGTCATCATCATTTTAGTGCAGTCTTAAGATCGCGACCCAACGCCATGACAATAGTTCTCAAACATTCCCGGTTTTCTGCAGTACTTTTTAATTCGGTGTAATTTTCTAACCCGGCGTCTTAACCGTGAAAAGTTAAAAGAAACATGCGGCGTGAAAAAATTAATTTGTCGAATACTAAAATAAAATTTTAAAACAGCACGAATCTAAAAGAAATATGAAGCTACTTTAAACACGTCGAATTTAACAACGTCAATGGTTTGTCTTTTTACTCCGACGATATACGTGACACTTTATCCAGAAAGCAGTCTACACCAAGTTTCGAACACTAGCCGTTAAACAAGGATGTGTTTTTACAGAAACTCTACATTTTTTCAACTGCTTTTATAATTCTTCTAGATCGACAACGAGTGCAACGTCGTATTGGTATAAAGTTCGGCCTACACGGTGGTTCTCATTTAAAATAACTCGAGACAAAGTCAAACTGTGTTACACAACGTTACATTACCGACGTTCGCCGTCTAGATAAAATCACAGTTCTCTACAACAAATAATGGAGGTAATATAAATTTATAATTTAATTTCAGACTTGTAGAATGCGTTCGACGACACGTTCCATATCTGTAAATTTATATTTCGTCTACGGTAAAATTAGATACTGAAATTAACTATAGATGTCACCGTGTATCGGCTGCAATTTCTAAATGAAACACGTTTAATAATAAACATTTAGAACTAATAATATTTCGGTGTACAAAAATAAGAAATATACAGTACTACAAACGACGATTTCTGCGATGACTTACGAAAATTAAAACGGACGATTTTAAATCAAATCTTCGACGTAGCGTAGGCGAACTCGTCGAACAATTATTTAGCCGTAACGAAATTACGCTGGATAGGTCATGCCGCACGAGTGAAATATACTAAACGGATAATTACATCAAGATAAACGCAACTACGTAAGAGATATAAAGATCGAAGATACCAGAAGTAACAAAAAATAAAAAATAAAAAATTTAGGTTAATGAAATTAGAAAATAATTGGGAACCATTTATATAAAAAAAAAAAAAAACAACAATAAAAAAACACATTACAGTGGAGTACCGTGCGCGTCGAAAACACTCAAAATATAGTCAAAAATCTAAAGCGAGTGATTGAAAAAGCCTAGGAAATGACTGCACCTTATAGAGTTGTTCTACATGCGCGGATGTCTTTGTTTGCACGTACTTATCTCACACAAACTTACTGACAATTGGTCTTCTTTCCTGTTTTCCGGTTTATTTTTCATGCAGACGACTACTCGGTTAAGAACGTCGGTATTATTATTATTATTATATACATTGTGTTTAACTCCTTCTTCTTTAGTGTCATGATCGATCTCGATCCTAGGCTCGTCCATTGGCAGACTCCATTAATTTCCTATACGCGTTCCGATCTCGATTTGTGTGAAATAATTATTTAACGCTGCAGTTTTGGAACCAAGATATTCTTCTTGTTCCAAGCCTCCTTTTTTCTTCTACCTTTTAACTACTTGATGATAATGTCGTCGGCACAATTATAGATAGCACGGATTTTACCGGTGTAAAAAAAAGACCAATAATTAATAAAAATCTATTCAAGCGAAATGATATACGAGTTACCTGTTTCAATTTCTGAATATCGTCGTTTCTTAGCGGATGACATTTGAGAATCCGATGCAATAGGGTATTGATCCGTTTCTCTGAAAGAAAGTATTATTTTAAACAAGAACAACGTTTATGGTTATTTTTTTGTTAGTTACTATTTTATAAAAATATTCTATTCTTTCTCAAAGTCAATTCGAAAATTATAATATTTAATAAAACCATAAATTAAATAGAATAGAACAAGTGATGGTTTGCAATGGGTATGGTAAGAAGGAGTACACCTTCTGGTTAAAAAAAAAAAATTAGCGGAAGAAAGTTGAACGTAAAGAATTCTAGTTTGGACAAAGAAATATTAGCTACGATACGCCTCCCATTTGTGAAGGGCATTACAGATCGTTTGGGCAGAATACTGTACTGGGACAATATTAGACCGGTATTTGGCACGTGCATAAAACTGTGCAATATGCTGAAAAATGTAAAGGATGTTATACCAGAGAGGGAAGTAGCGGGTGTGTACAGAATACCATGCTCTTGTGGTCTTAGCTATGTGGGACAAGCCGGCACAGAGCTGTTGCTGTAAGGATTAAGGAACATGTAGCGGACTGCAAGTATGAGCGTATAGAAAAGTCGGCTGTGGCGGAACATCAAACGGCTACAGGCCATGTAATAAGGTTTGAAGAAACAACAATTCTTGCCAAAGTAGATAGGTTGGATGAAAGAATTGTTAGGGAAGCCTTAGAGATTGAAAAAAATAAAGAACTTCAAAAGAGAGGAGGGCTTCCGACTTGATCCGGCATTGAGGACGGTGATTGGTTAATTCAGAACCAATCGGATGTAGTGTAGTTATCTCTATATAGTTAAGGTAGTAGCTTGTTAGGTCGGAGTTAGTTTAGTTTAGTTCTGATGATGAGCGCGGCATGTTGCTTGAAACGTAAACTCGGGTTTATTAATATTAATATAGTTTTATTTTATTATTAATAAATCGTTTTTTTCTAAATTGTACGCGGTTATTCCGAAATTATTTTATCTAATTATTATATATATATATATATATATATATATATATATATATATAAATATATAAATAAATAAACACAAATTACTACTTCTTACGTTTTCTTGTAATATTTTTCGAATTTAGCTTTGGCTTTTGCCGTTCCGCTGATTGTGGGAAACGAACCGTCTTCCATCATTTTTAATTTTTTTTCCAATAATACCTTATGTTCCGCTCCTAGAGATATCGAATTCTCTTCTCCAAACGCGTCTACACGAGATGCTAATGACGCTTTCGCAGCCAGCATTCTAGCCATCTATTGAATAAACGAATTAACACAATAATAGTCAGACTTTTGAGCAATAATATTATACACCGCGTTATGTACTTAAAAAAAAAAAAACTAATATTATTACAATCGTTAACACCAATATCATTTTCTAATATGTAAATTCATCGACCCCCCAATATATATATATATATACACAAACACATAATAAACGTACCTTTCCTTTGAATGGCATACCAGATTGACCGACTAAATGAGAATCATAAATAAGTCCATACTTGGGTGTTTCGCGTTTAGTTTTCAGCGCGCGAAATAAAGCTTTTTCTGCACCTAATATCTGTAACGTCGATGCTGGACATTTAGCTAAATTAGATAACGAACCTAAGGAACAGATTAATCGCTATTATTACGGTACACACATACGAATATGATAAAGAAAAAATAAACTACTTACACAAATTAACAACAAAAGACACGAGAATCATGTTACAATATAGACTACCGTACACGAACTAAAGAAACAGAGCGAATTAGATTACAAGTTTATCTAGCATAAACTGAAACAGATTTATATATAAATTTACCGGCATTAGCAATGAGACGTGCACCAACCAGTTCGCCTAAAAGAACGGTAACATTCGGAGCAATAGCCATCATACGCGAGCTTAAATATTCGCTTAAGTTTTTACGGTAATCGGCAATTTCTATTATCTAAATCGAACATAACACAGAAATAATTTTATTACTATTTTAATTAACGACGTCCCACGAAATCACAAATACCCTTTAAATTTTCTATATAAGTGTGTCATAGATATGCTTCAACAGATAACACGTAATATTCCGAACCACGTTTAAACGAAACGTAACATTTCCACAAGAAGATAGAATATAACGAAGTTCTATTGAAAAAACATCAAGCATTAGCAAAGAATATAAGAATAAAAAAAAATTGGAACAAAATATCGACTATTACAAATTATGGCGAAGAATAATGTATAATACAAATGAAGACATAGAATATCTTTAATTTTATTGGTAATTTTATCTTTCGATAGGTCAAAATAGATGAAGATTTCATGAGTTGGTTAACGTTATGTTACACGGCTAATTGATAAATTGTTCGGATTAAATATACGTATAATAAGAATAATATACAAATTTACTTCGTTACATAACACTTCAATTTGAATTCTATCTAGAACCGATATTTCTGTACCGACAGAGATCTCCGCTGCACGTTTAACTTTTTCTTCCAATTCCTCTGATAATAATTCAGATAAATCCAAATCTTTAACACGATCTCGAGTACCTTTAAAATATAAAATAAAAAATATTAAAAATAATTTAAACACGAAACAGAAATTTGCGGAATTGATAAATTTCAGAAATAAATTTAACACGTCGAATAGAATACAGCGATAAATAATTATGATTCGAAGTCTGTGAAGGATGGCATTAAGCCTACATCCTACACATCAATCTCACTACTCTCAACCTTTGATAAATTAGTAAAGAGATGAATATTAAATCGACTAAATAAAATTGCTGAGGAAAAAAAAAAAATAATTCCACATCAATTTAGCTTCAGAAGATCACACTCTACTGAACAGCAAATACACAAAGTTGCGGAAACAATTGAAGAAAGAATTAAAAGTAAAAAATACAACGAAGAAATTTTTTTATCTCTAACGCCTTTGACAAAATACGGCATGAAGGTCCGTTATATAAAATTAAAAAGATTTCCTCTGAAAAATATTATTAATTGCAGCAATCGTATCTAACGGACAGACTACTTCAAGTCAAATACAATTATGATTACTCGGAAATATACCCTATACACGCTGGTGTGCCTTGTGGGCATGCGCAAAAAAATCAAATCGGATGATCATTCAGCGGTTTCAGAACAAAGCCCTCAAATTAATATATTGGTACGTCACCAATGAGCTGATACATCGAGATCTAGGGATTCATTCGACTTAATGATTAATAACTATACAAATTAATGTCTTTTATTTCAAGTAACGTTGAAATTATTGAATAAATTTCATGCACGCCATTGACAATCTAGAATCAAACATATGTATACAAATTTTTGGCGTGAAATCGCACTCAACGTTTACCAGCGTTGATACACAATATTTAAATCTGTTTAATACCAGATGTACGATCATCGATGTCAGTGTAACCTGATACGAGATACGAGGACGTCGTAAATGTTTTGTTGCATACAAGTAAAACCGTAATTTTATGAATAACAACGATTAGTTTAACATGGTTAGCTAAATTGGGCAATTATTAAATTTATACTGGTCGTTCATATCAAAAAGGTTGTCTTTTTCGATGTAAACATATTGGACAAACGGATCATGCTTATGAAACCAGCAAATGTCATGTTCGTTTATTTACAATGATTTTTATACTTAATAACACATTTTGAAATAGACGTAGTTTTTCCGTTTGGAGGAATCTATGTAGTTCCTCCAGAACATGGGGCAAACCATATAAAATTTTAACGAGAACTTCTTCTTTCCAATTTCCGGACTTAACTGTAAATTATACTTCTGTGTCTTCCAATGTAGATAAAATGAATTTATTATTGAAATCTTTTTTTATGTTTGACAAACCTAACTCGATCTCCTTGTGTAAATTGAACGATAATAATAAGTGTACGCTATATTCCATTACATACGGCGAACTTAAAAATATAATTACAAAATTAAATAATAAGAAATGCCCATCTGAAGATGGCATCACAAATAAGATTATTAAAATCGTTTTCTTTTATTATCCAAATTTACTTCTATTACTTTATAACAAATTATTAGAATTTCAAATATTTCCTCAAAGCTGGAAATGTGCAAATTTAATTATGTTAAATAAGCCGAATAAAGACGCAAGCAAAATTAATGGTTATAGACCAATTTGTTTACTGAACATGTTAAGTAAAATTTATGAAAAAATCATTCTTAAATTTTTAAATTTGGAAATTGAAAATTCGGCATTACTTGATCCGTATCAATATGGCTTCAGAAAACATTTTTCTACTGAACTTGCAGTTCACGACGTCAATAATAATTTAGTTAATAATATTCAACGTAAAAACATTTCTATAGTAATTTCTTTTGATATCGAAGGTGCTTTTAATAATTGTAATCGTCAAGTTATCATAGATACTTTAATTTCTAATAACTTTAGTTCCAATATTATAAAGTTGATATACAATTATTTATCAAAAAGAAAAGTAAAATGGATCTATCAAGATGAAACTATCACTGTTGATAATAATCATGGCGTTCCACAAGGGTCAGTCCTAGGACCGATCTTATGGAACATACTCTACTCAATAATACATTGTAACATGCGTAATATAGATAATAATTTAAGATTGTATAGTTATGCTGATGATTTATTACTCATCTATAATATTCCTACAACAGGCAAAGTTGATATTTCTGTTCATACAAATAGATGTAATACTATTGTAAACAAGCTTAGTTTAATAGTCGATTCGTTAAATTTAAAATTTGAAATTAATAAATCGCAAATTATGGTAGTGTCGCGACGTAGACTTCCATATGAGCAAGTAATATATGATAATATTAAGATTAACAATTGTAACTTCAACCCTGCTATATCTATAAAATATCTAGGTTTTATAATTGATAATAAATTAACGTATTCTAAACACATTGAGCATATAAACAATAAAGTTAATAAATATTATTACATTTTTAAGTCACTTGGAGGAAAACTGTGGGGATTAAAGTATAAAACAAAATTAGTTTTATATAAAGGACTAATTCAGTCGTTATATTCGTATTGCTCCAGTGTATACTATCACAATTTAAGTAAAAAATTAATTTGTAATATTAATTCAAACTGCAGAAAATTTCTCATAGATGTAACATCATCGTATATAACTACGTCTAATATTTCCTTACTAGTTCTTGCACGTGTATTGCCAATGGATTTATACATTAAAAAAAGATCACTCATTTTTAAAAGTAAAACTCAACACGGAAATTTAAATAACAATAACCTTAAAGTAATTAATGATCAAATTTTTGCAGAATTTAAATCCAGATATGATCAAGTACCTAATGATAAATTAATTAAAAGTTTTTTTCCAAATATTACAACACGCTTTAAAGATAAAAATTTTAATGTAAATTACTATATGAGCCAAATTCTTACAGGACATGGTTCTATTGGTTATTACTTGCATAAATTAAAGATAATTAAAAGCAACATATGCGGTAACTGTAATAATAACGTAACAGAAACTGTTTATCATATAATATATACTTGCCCAAAATATAATGAATTAAGACTACTATACAATATAGACTGCTCATTGCAGTTTAATGAAATTGTTCTACTGGAACAATTTCCAACATTTGTATACAATGTATTTAAGATGAAGCATATTTATAAATAACCACTACCGGTAACCATAAGCTGTATAGCAGGTTACTAAAAGTTCACAATTTTATCATGTATTCATGTAATTATAGTTAAAAAAAAAAAAAAAAAATAAAAAAAAAAAAATATATATATATATATATATATATATATACATATTTTTAACGAGAAAATTTATTATAGAATAAAAATTCTTATTTACCTATTAGTTTGATAATTTGAGCATACACTACATAATCGGTAACAATTGTACTCAATTCTGGAAAATGCCATCCATACCATTCTCGACAACGCATGGCATAATTATTTATTTCTTTATCCAAATCCTCGAGTAAACCTATCGCTTGTATGATCATAATATCTATCTTATCCGGATTGAATTTCATCTTATAGCGTGATAAACTGAAATTAAACAATCAAGATCGGATTAATTAAATCAATAACTAACATCTTATTTAAGCAATATTTTAAAATAAAATAAAAATTTAATCCTGTTTTAAATTCGTGAACAAATCAACAGGTTAAAAAGTTGGGTTCTTATGCCGGTATTTCGGAATCTGATTTTAATTTGTCATCACCGATATATTTACCTTACCGTGAAACGTCTTAATCAGTAATCGACTAAAATTATCAATTTTTATTTCTGTTACAAACGTATTATGACCGTAAAGACTTATTTATATACTTCAAAAATAAGCGTAATTGGAGCGTACTCCAGTTACGGAATATTTAACATGTATTAAAGTTGAAGAAAATTTTAAATAAAATTATGCAACATCGAGATAAAATAAATTATCTCATAACATATCAGAATATATATAATCACGATACCTGATTATAAGAATTTTTGATTTCGCGAGATAACTGTAAAAAGAATGCTAAATTCTAAACAACAAACATTTAGCTAAACTCTTGAATGAAAAATACATTGAAGATCACCTTCTTTTTTTTCTGATTTATTAGAATTTTCAGAAGTTCATACAACATATATATGAATATTTTTAAACAAGATTTGTTGTTCTTACCGTTAAAATTTGAAGCTTTATTATTATTATTTTATTTCATAAAATAAGCAAAGTTCAGTCGTGTATAAGCATAGCTCCTAAAGGTAATCCGGAATTATGACAGTTAAACTTAAAATTTTAAAATTATTTAATCAATCATAATTCTTACTTCTCTCTCTCTCTCTCTATATATATATATATATATATATATATATATATATATATATATATATATATATATATATATATATATATATGTATATATATAAATAAATAAATAGATTATACAATGACGCAAGAAAAATAAACTTTAAAAAGATAGTTTTATTTATTAATAAGTACTTTTTAATAAAAAGATAAAGGAAAAATGTAGTTAAAAAGAAATATACTTACCTATGTGATAAACCCAAAGACATCGATTTTAAGTCCTTATCTGAAATTTTTGTAATTAATCCATCTAACTTGGAACGAATACATCTGAACAGTTCACTAACTGCGTTATTAGAAACACAACTAACATTGAATTTTTCTTTGATTGCGTTTGCTAGTTTTGGATCCAACACTAATAATTTTTCATCCGCCGACTCACTGTGAACTTCATTTTTTATAAGCTACGATATATACATTAAAATATGATTATTTAACATATATACATATATGCACACACTCACCAACACCAGCCTATTAGAAATAGTAGGAATTTTTCTTAGTTTCAGAAAATCTATACAAAATAAAAGGTACATAAAGATTATTGCATAAAGGTGAGCTGATTCGTACGCGTGCATTTTCGTTACGTAAATTATATATAGAAAATAAATTTTTAAAACGACGTTGTTATCTTGTTTCAACACGTAATCGATTTTAGTTAAAGAATGAAATATCAAAAATTATGCAATACTTTAGTTTGAAATTCCGCGATAAAAAGAAAATTAAATAGATATACCTTTTTTAGTGAATTACATAATTTTCCTTGTCCTAAAAACGTAGTGGCAGCTACCGCTTCGGTTGTATCGAAAAATTCTTGAAAATGCTTGAGTTTCAGTCTGAAATTTAAATTTAGAAAATTATATAAATTTATTTATAATTTTTATTTACTCTACTTCCATCTTTATATTCTCACATGTTCGTGTTTATTACGATAAATATGCATTTGACATAAACAGAAATTGCATGAATTAATCTATATTTGTAATGTGTTGTTCACTTATTCGTACATCCTACACGAATATTCCATATTTAATTTATTTTAATTAAATCGGCTTATTTGTAAGTTTATAACTTGTACCTTTCTTCATTTTTGGTTCTGTTTTTGCATTTTTGATTCTTACGTGGTTTTCTTCAATCGTTATAATTGGTTTTCTTACAGACATCATCACTTTAATTCGTTAAAGGATTTGGTTATTGTGACACATTTAGATTAAATAATAATAAATATCGGTTAATTATATTTTAAGCCAAATCCAGTATGGATACAACAGCCCATTGATTACTATTAAAACAGATAGTTATATAATCGTAATAATTAAGACTGCGGCAATAAATATTGTAACCAAAAGCAAAATTAGATAAAATATACTATTTTTACCTACATTTTATGAATCCGTTCTGGAGATTCGAAATCTTCAAATAAATTATCGACCTTTTGAAGCTTATTCTCATCCAAAAGCTTCAGATAGATACAACAAAATGTGAGATAATTAGTAATTGAAGAAAAAAAATACATATAGTTATCGCATTTTTAATATTTCAAATCACAAACACCTCTCACCGGTAAAGTAACATAGTATAAAACTTACCTTAAATAACGCAAACCCAGCTGATGTTTCAAATAATACCAACATACTGTGGGTTAATTTTAATGAATAAATAATTTAATTACACCTGTAAATATATTTTAAGATTACAGCTATTCACATTTCACGCCAACATAACGCATGTTTTTGAATTTGGGCTTTGCAAACCGGTAACACGGTGTTTCTTTCTCCTTAATGTGGCAGCTAAATTCGCAGAACTAATAATTGAAAAAACAAAAAGTATAAGCTCTATTAATATTAATTTTGTTCAGCCGAGGTAAATAAAAATGTTATTATAAAATGTAATTATTATATAAAACAATGCTGAAACAAAAATTAAATAAATGGGTTCTTGTAACATTTTAGGTTTTTCCATATATATATAAAATATATATATATTATATATATATATATATATATATAAAATATATATATATACACGTATATACTGATATATTTTATTAACATTTGAAAGTATAATAATAATGTTGACTAATTTAAAATTTTAGTATATAGATTTTAAAAATTGTTGCATGAACGTGGGAATTAATTTCATTCTTTACATTTTAATTTCGGCCTACGTTCTCTTGACGTAACGTTCCTTACTTCTTCATTACCATTTATGGATCTAACATACGATATTTACATTTTGAAATTGGTAACGGTTTTTAAAAATTTTCAAGATATTCCTTTAAAATAAAAATAATATTTTAAATTAATTACTAATTTGCCTTTAGTAATGTATTCAAATATTTATCGTTATTTGAAAAAGAAGTATAAGTGTAAGGCGGTTGAATGAATTAAATTTAGAAGTGAAATATACTTAAGAACACTAATTCGAACGTTTCTGAATCAAATGAATTCGTTTCTTATATTTTTTATACTCGGCTTAATGTGCGTATATCACATTTTTCAAACGGTTACAGGGCATAATGATTTAGATTTGCATTCTGATCATTTACAGTATTATTTTAATGTATTCACAACGGAGTTGAAATCATACTGTTCAACTCATTTGAAAGAAACTATTTGTGTAAGTATAGAATTTGTTTTATCTATTACTATTCTCGTAAAATGTTACATAATCTTTTTAAATTCTTGTTTGAAACCATCATTAGTTTACAAATTTAATTTAATTATGTACTGATTGACTATTAGGTGGGATTTTTATTAAGTAGTTTTTACACAAAAATTATAAATTTGATTTACTTTTAGAAAAACAAGAAATCAACTAAATCATGTTGGGGTTATGAACTAAATTGTGATCCGTCAAATGCATATAGCAGGCCAAAATGTTTATTAAAAAATCAAGGAGAAACTAAAACTCAACAGATAAATACATTTTACGATCAAGCGGACTTTGGATATGTTAAAAATCAACGCAACGAAATGATGATTATGTGTGAACCATCGTTTGAAGTATGACGTTATTTTTGTATATTTTTGTATTTGATGAAAATACGATAATCCTTGTATAAAGTAGTGTGTAATAAAGATTTACTGCTAGTTGTAGGTTTTTTTTCGAATTGCTTTATATAAAGAAATGTTGATATAAGTAATCGTTAATTAAATAACATGTTCAAATGCATCGGTATTGATTATTAGTAACATTTTTTTACTAGGAACTAAAGTTTTTAATCAGTTAATATAATTACAGAACACATTTTTATATGTTAGAAGTTCAGTCGAATTTCAGTAAGTTTCATAAATAATATTCATTTTAATTTAATGAATAGTACATGAAGATCTGCAAAAAAAAAAAAAAACTAAATTTAAAGTTGTAGGAAGTGTAATGAAACGTTTGGCGAGTATTAAGAAATATTCGTTATTATAATTTTACGAACAGTCGATTCGAACTGAAAAATGATTAGAATTTATTTTTAGCGAATAAACCGGACCTGTAAACCTATTTTAGATTATTTATAATTAATTAAACATGTGAAATTATGTTGCGTTTGTCGTTATTGTTTCAGGAAGATTCGCTTTTAGAATGCACCAATCATCTTAGATTTTGTAAAGGTCGCAATATAATGATTAACTTTACTCATTTATTATTAAAACGAGAACCTCTTAGATACAAAATGGACGTACTGTCAGAAGGTCAGATCGGAGGTTTTTGCACGTACGTATATTCTGTGTATGTCAATATCTTTCTCTCTGTGCAATATGTTACCGCATTTAGAAGGTTTATGTTAAATCACAATTATATAAACCATAAATTTGGGGTTATCGAAAAATTCACAAAATCAATCCTAAATACGGAATAAGAAATCTACAGAATTGCTGCGAAAACAGTAAAATGTAGTAATATATTTTAAAATGTTTAAAATATTGTTTGAAATAATCTGTTTCATAATCTTTCTAAAGCAATTATTGATATAAAGAATTATATGCGTTGTTTCCACACAGGCATGTAAAAAAAAATCGATTCCTTATAAAGAAGGTAGCTAAAATTATAATATTAAAACTTTCGGTTAACTACTCAGCATTGATTTAATAAAACATTGACTATATGAATATCAAATAAATAGCACTAAACCATCGAGTTTATACGATAAAAAAAAAAAAATCTGTATTGTAATTGTATATTGGTAGGTTATAAACTGTTTTCGACTATAGCTTTTGTTTGCTGTCAGTAACTTTAAAAATCAACCGACTTTATATATATATGCATGTGTGTGTGTATAGCTATATTTTCATATTTCTTATGTTTTATATTCTGTCGTGTACTCCATTTTAAATAACATGAAACCATAGTCTCTATAAACACCGCATACTTAGTCAAAAACCCTTATTGTTATCGTTTTTATGTTTTAAACTAAAATTAATAATACTTATTGCAAGTAATAATAGTAATATATTAACGATAGTGAATAAAGTTGAATATCTTCTTCGTTCATAGCGCTTACGAATTATTAAGTTCTTGCTTTACCTTATGTTAGATTTCACAGCTCTCGATTAAAAAGAGAATGCGATCATTTAAGTCCGTTACAATCATGGAGTCCGGAATTGCGATATTTTACAAGCTTACAAAAACATCCAATTCCGACATTATGTGATGTCGTCATTGATAAACCTACTTTCATCATGAAAATTGACGCAAGTTAGTGTGCGAAATTTATAATCTTTACGTAAATATGCGATGTTTTTTATGTTATGTAAAAAAAAAAAAATGATTGAAAACTCGTTTTACACTGGGCATCGTGGAAATTTTTAAATTTAAAAAACTGATTTTTTTACAAACATTTTTGATTGTGTAAAAAGTGTTTATATTTTCTGAATATGTATCAAACGAAGAAACACTACCGCTATACCATGTGATATTTTTATTTAAATCGGTACTAGTAAGGAAATAATATATATTTGCGGTATTATAATATGGTATCATCCGTATTCAGTGTTTCATTTTAGAAGATAAAACTAAATAAAGCAAAATCAGTCGCATGTTGTTTATATGTTAAGGCATGCAGACAATATCGAGTATATCTTGGTAGTCAGCCTAATCCTCGAACTGATTCGATTAAATATCTCGGAATGCACTTGGATGCCAAACATTGGAAAGTCTACGTAAACATCGTGTTAATTAAGCACAGAGTACAAGATTTAGATTTGTACTCATTCATCGGTAGGCGTTCTATATTGGATATCTACAATGTAAATTATTACTCTATAATCAAGTTATAAAGCCTATATGCACGTCCTGGCTTTCATTGTGGGGATGCGCTGCCAAGTATAACAAGAATCTTGCGCAGAAACGGCAGAACATAATTTTACGCGCAATTGTAGAATCCTATCGGTACTCGTGAAATGAAGACATTCATAAGTATTTAAGAAGTTTGTCGATGATGTTATACGAGAGTTTGCTGCCGCGCATGAAAAGCGATTGCTTAAGCGTGTGAATACAGAAGCTGGTCAAATTTTACATACCACAAACGATATCAGACTACTTAAACGTCGCCGTCCAACTGATCTTGTCTAGCAATAGTATTACTAACTCAGTAATTCAAGGAGTTCTCTACTCGCTTAAGTATATAATCCCACACATGTTCACTTTTATTTTTTCTATTACTAACAAATGTATTTATTTAATAGTAGTATTAATAAAAAAAAATTAATAATAATAATGTCGAAACACTTATATAACAATCTAAAATTAACATATGGTAGGCGGTTTAAAAATGCACTTAGCTAAAGCGAAACTACAAACGACATATAAGAAAAACGAAAATCGCTCACAAAGTTAACAGGAGAAAATTTTAATATTTTGACCACGTTATCGAAAATACCAAAATATAAATTGATTCAATTGATAATACAAGAAAAAATAAAATATAGGCGTGTCGACTTGCTGTAGGAGTATCTGAATAAGCGAGTAATCGATTTATTTAAAAATAATGAAACATAATGTTAACTGACGTTCTCAGAGATCATTATCTATATGTATTATATATTAATAGAGAGATAAAATGGACAATACATGTATTTATGAACGTGTGTGTATACATATAAATCGATTTAGTTTTTTGAAAATAATATCCGTGATAAACAACAATAACGTTTATTTCAACGTAATTTAGAGAAAATAATAAAAACAAAAATTTCGAATAACAATTAACGCCCAAAATGGCTCACCGTACAACAGAATTATTATAAACACGCGTAATACAGAAAAGAAATATTTATATACTTATAATGCAATAACAGTAAAAAATAAATTATAAAAAAAAGTGTACAGCGAAAAAGGAAAAGTTGTAATAATAAAATAAAATAAAAATGGCAGGTTACATAAAATCTAACCACCCGATAGCCCAAGATATCAGCCAACCAACATACAAGAAACCATTATATGCTGGATCTCTTCACACTCCAACATAAAGGAAAATGAAGAAGCTGACATCGCTGCGAAAGAAGCGGAGCGTATTCCCACAACCAACAAACTCCGAAACGTCAAGTTGAACACAGCTCCATGGAGAACAATCATCCCACCCCGACGTGATGATGTACTAACTCGGCTTAGAATTGAACATACTGTATTAACCCATAATTACATAATAAAAAAAAAAAAAATCAACCGATATGCTGCTACTGCGGGCAGGAGTCTCTAACAGTCGAACACATTGCCTATCAAAGTGTAAGCCACTTCAGAAACACCCCATCCTGATGGCAATATTTCAATTCACACGGCACTCTCTGATAATCCAATGGAACTTGAAAAAACCATTCAGTTTTTAAAAGTAACAAATATATATCCGTTCATTTAATTAAAATAGCTTCGGTCCCTCTAACCTAAGTTGTGGTACACGGCACCTAATATGTATATATATTATAGAAGAAATTATAAATCGTAAAAAGTGTCATATAATGTTACAAAAGGTTATTACGTTTGATTCTCTCCTATGTTTATATGTACTATAGACATACATCGACTAGAATGGTAATATGGTAGAAATTAAATGATTATCGTGATAGCAGATCTTACGCGTTAAATTTAGTATATAATTCTTAATATAAGTCATGTTTAAATTAGTAGGGATATCAACGATTCTGTAGTATCAAGGGACATTTTGTATATATTTGAGACACTTGTTTTTTTTTTGTAATAATTGTAAAAAATTGACATTTGAAACAAAATTCCAAGCTGGACAACAGTACGTGATTGCGTGACGAATAAGTGCTTTACACGGAATTTTTCTACCCGCTATTGTCTAGAAATTAAATTCGACAAATACATTATAATTAATTAAATTAATTTTTGCAGCGGTCAATATGTATCATCATTTTTGCGATTTTTTCAATTTATACGTTTCTCTTCACGTGAACTCTTCTCATCCAGATCTATTTTCACCGGATGTGCATATTTTAATTTGGGAAACGTATACGTACCAATCGGCTTTTAGTTCAGCTTTCGAAGCTTTTACCAAGTATCCAATATGGGATTTGAAAACTTTTCAAGGAAAATCGGTTTGCTTTCGTAATGTTGTATTCCCATTACTGCCCCGGATGATATTCGGATTGTATTATAATACGCCATTAGTAAGTACGTAAATTGTTTTTGTTCACGCGCTGCTAATTTTATATATATCGTTTTTACACGTTAGGACAACGCGCCGTGTTTGAATGTATTTATAATCGTTCGAAAATTATATTTTTATTGTCGTGTCTTATGAATTATTAACAATACCTAAAAGAAATATACTGTATTCAGAAGGACGATTCATTATCGATATCAATAATATTTTATTAGCTATATAATTATTATATATCTATATATATATATAATTATATTAAATACAAATATTGTTATTTATATATTATTAATAAATACGTACAAATATAACCTTATTCAAATATAAGTAGGGGGATATTAAATTTTAACACACACACAAAAAAAAAAAAAACCAAATTAAAATAGATTTTTTAATAAAATTTAAAAACCGTTAAAAAATCCTTAAAATCAACTGAAAAACTTTATATACATATTTATGTATACAGATAACTGGTTGTGAAAAAAGTGGCCTGTTCGATGCGTTCGCTAAACATTTGTTGCATCGTTTAAAGATTCCTTTTCACAAACGAAATGACGATAAACTTCGAATAACGTTTCTCTCTCGTGATACGATGTACAGAAAGGTGCTGAATGAAATGGCTCTTATACACGAATTAAACAGTGCATCATCGCGTTATGTCGTGAATCGGGTAACTTATTCATATTTTCGATTATATTATACGTTCTTCTTTCATACGATGATAATAATAATAATAATAATAAATATTATTATTGAATTAATCTTTACGATACGATTACTCCGTAACGTTTATCGCGTACGTAATAAATTTACTAAATTTAAGATTGTTTTTATTAATAACAAATAACTTAGATACTTACTCGGGCATCCATTTGGTTTCCTGATTAACACGGAAATCGCGCATACTAGAGTCGAAATAAGCTTCAGCTGCGGCGTAATATAAAACTAATGTACCACCGACTATTTAACAGGAGGTCGTCATTGAACTTGTCTATCTGGACATACAGAGTTCTTCAAGCGTGGGAATTCCGCTTCTAACGGAACTATCGTCTAACGTCGGCGGAATAAAATTCTGACCAATGCGCGTTGTTTGGAACAATCATATACATACAGGACTTAAGTATAAAAAGAATCGCCGAAGTCGTTTATGATTTTACAATTAAACATGAGGGCAGCGTGCCCGTGTAAAGAAAAAGGCCAAGCAAGTTACTAGACGTTGTAGACGATGCGAGACGTCTCGTACATATTCGTCGGACCTAGCTGTCTGATAAATAATCATACTAGCCTATAAAAAAACATAATTTAATTGCCTTTTCTAATTTTAATTATAGTTAATATTCCTTTTTTATATTAGTGGAAACTAGATCAGTGTGCGTACATAACCCGTCAAATTTATCGTATTTTCGTATAATGTTTAAAACAAAAAACAAAAAAATATTTTATACGCAGTTTTTTTTTATTTTTTATTTTTACTTTTATACGCGCAACTGTTAAAAAACAATAAGCGCGTTTGCTGAGTGACCATAGCTTATTATAAATGTAAGAAGAAACGTTCCAATGAACGCACTTCCATAGCGTCGTACAGTTGTTATCTAATCATGGGAACTAAAAATAGAAAAACAAGATATTAGCTTACAATAATTTATGAAACATATCGTTCAGATAACCGCCATTTGCGACGATACATTCATTAGGCCTTTACAAAATTTTTCTTTCCCGCATAGGTCGCTGAATTTTTGAAATTTCTTCAGAAATCCGAGTTTTCAGGTTTTCCAGATCTCGTGGACGTGTTTCGTAAACGCGGCTGTTAGGATGTCCCCACACAAAAATCGCGTAACTTTGAAAATTCTTTTCGAAACTCCCGTTGCACTGTCCTGATTAATTCACGCTGAAAATAACGTTCCACGCAAAACGCGCACTTCTTCTCGTTATAAAGGATGCCACCATAACCGATGAATGATCTCCCATCCTGTCACGACCCATCTAGATAAATTGCTTATTGGCTGTGTAAGTCAGATTGCAATTTTAAAATATGTAAAAAAAAAAAAAATAAATTGGATTTAAACTATATGCACGGTACATTTGTAGGTTGTTTACGATAGAAGCGTTCCTTTTAAAACGCAATTAGAGATTACTCGTAATACAGACGTATTTATTGGGATACACGGAGCTGGATTAACCCACCTGTTATTTTTACCTGATTGGGCTGTAGTTTTCGAATTGTAAGTGCTCGTATTCATAATTATAAATTTATTAATTTTATTTTTAACCCCCCCATCGGATAATCTCCGGAGGAACGCTAAATATATTATAAAATGCTCGACTAAGCGATAGAATGACTAAAATTAGTTATACAAGAGCAGATAAAATCGAAAGTATAAAATCTTTTCGAAGACTTCTTTAAATGTGCGAACAATAGAAGAGTCGAAAACATAAAATAGTTAGTCCATTGTAATTAGAAAGAGTCGCGTAGATAATTAACGAATGTGTAACTAAACTAAAATTTATATATAAAAATAAAAGATTGAAAATATATTTTATATGTATATATATTTTTTGGTAATTTGGACAGTTTCGATCATACACAGTGTGATCAACTTCCATAACTGCATTACCAATCAAACTTACATCCGATAAATTAACGTTATTATTAGCTGATTTCTTAATATACGCATGAACATAATTGCCACAAGTTTTTTCTTTCACCACTTTCTCGGCAAAATACACGAACTCTTGTGAAGAACTACAGAACTTATCTAAATGTCCATAACGAATACATTTCTTGCATATTTTAACGGAATAAACAAATGGAAGACTTTTCCAATTTATACGTATTTTTTTTTCTCAGAAGGAAGTAGCGAATATTGCATTGGTTTAAGACGTACATAAAATTCGACTACCTTTGTCTTTTATTACTTTTTTAATATTGACCGGTTTCTAGCTTGTTCGGAAGATAAAAAATTGCTTAACATCGTCACTGATATTAATAGTTCTAACGATTACTATTGACGGATAAAGTAATTTTGGACTAATGATCTTAATGTTACCAATATTATTTTCAATTTCTCTGTTTAATTTTTCTCGATCCTCTTCAGTATTTGTAGTGATGATAGCGGTATTATTATCGATCTTCTTATAAAAAGATACGTCCACATGTAATTTATTTGGACATATCCTTTTTTTTAAGTTTTTTATGAAATTCATGTCATCGGATTTAATTATTAATTTGTTAATCGGTTTCATAGGTTGTTTATTTTTAAGTTTATCGACGTAATTGTTAAATTAGTTTTTTTAATATTATTATTTAAAACATCTTTAACTACAGATTCAATTTCGGACGATTTCTTTTTTAAAGTTTCTTCATTTTGGATTATTAAATTATTCAACTTTTTCAGAATATTCTAGAATTTAAACGTTTTGTTCTCTCGTGACATTTTTTTGTTGATTTAGATGCAATTCTTTTATTTTTCTATATTTAATAACCGAAATTTCTTTTGTAATTTTTGTTTCTTTCGTCATTTTTATTTTTTCCTAATATTAAAATATATTATTACTAGACTCCGTTACTATAGGAAGCTTATCTGGCTACAACAATAATGTAATAAACGCGCTTACCACCTCAAAAAAAAAAAAAAAAACACATAGACTATATTACTGCGCATACAAATTATGGCTATTAAAATTAGGTACCTTAATGTTGATAATTGTGCTTCTGCCCAACATTTATTTATTAGATATATGCAATAAATCAATGACCGAAGTTGGTATCGTATGCGAATCTTATGTGGGTAAATAATAAAATATTCGTAAATACATATCTTCATGATTACTATTTAAGCAATAGAATTGCGGTAATAATTAACAATTAAATTGTACATAAACTTATCCAGATAGTTGATAGCATAATGTCAATTAAAATAGATAATTATTTATTAATAGGCTGCTATTTATCACCCAATAAAGAGAGAGAACTACATTTGCATAATATTGACTTCATAATAAAAAATAACTTAAACCTAGATCCAATTATTTAATATACGTTTACCTAGCCTTGAAAGAAAATTTACGACGAATAAAAATCCCCTGATATTTTATGATATAATCTAAAGCAATAACCTTATAATTGTAAATAATAATGCACCTACCTTTGAAAATCATAATGGAGCTCTAGCATTATAGACTACCTCATTGTTTCTCATAAAGTTCATTCAAGATTGAAATAGTTCGGGCGAAACTCACCTCTCATAAACTCTTTAATATCACTATACACGATTCATTTATCAAAAATGGACAAATATAATAAAATCAATATAATAAAATTAATAGCTATTACTAGTGATGACATTATTAATAAATGCATAGATGATATTATGTTAAATAATAACTCCAAAGTGATTGATGAAAAAATATCTAACCTTAATACCTATATTGACTGTTGTGTCTTTTTATCAAATCCACCATTAAATGACGGACGGTCAAAAGAGTTACAAAAAATCAAAGATCAGATAAATATAATAAGGGGAAAAATCGAAAATAAAGAGTTACTTTAAACGTTTGATATTTAATATAGTGCTTAAGGTACACAACAACCAAAAATATAAAAAACTAATTGTTAAAACTAAACTAAACAGTTGGAAACGATTTATCGGCGAGTCTAGTGCTTGGGGTGTAAACGTTATAAATATATTATGTAAAAATTTAAAAGAATACTTGAAATTAAATACCAAAAAAAAAAAAAAACACCTTTTCTGTCGATCATGAAAAGTGTAAAATTTTCTTGGACTACTTTTTCCCTGGAAAAAAAAAAAGAGATATTAATTTAAAATTAATGAATGTTGGTAAATTTTCTATCTCAAGAACAACAGAGAAACAGTTTCGAATATTATGAAATCTCTTACGAACATTAAATGCAGTAAGCTATACGATAAACTTCGTAGAGTAGATGATATCAATGGTCGGAAAACCTATCTCTTCTTTCCAAATCTGCCTAAATATTTTTATTGTTTTATTTTATTCTTTCTCCGTCTATTTTAACGTTTATTTCTTTTTTATCTTTTATTTCGTTACATACCGTTACAGTTGTTTTCTTTTGATTTATTTTCATATTATACTTCCGAAATATCCGGTCTATCTGATTTAAAGGAATTTTTTTTTTTTCGCTTTTTCCCATTATTGCAACGCCATCTACAAACATAAACACGCTTATTTTGATGCATCCAACTGAAATTCTGTTATCAAATTTTTGTTTCCATTCTTAACCGCTTATTTTTTATATATAGGAGCGATAGGACAATAGGATACGAGAGTGCAGAGAAACAGCTTTAGCAACTAAACTTTGTAAATACCTGTTGACTATCCTACTCTTGGCGAGTTTTGGCCGGTTTAAAAGCCACAACCGGCTAATTCCTCATTAGCAAAACCCCTGGTAATGGAAGCAGCGCTACCAGTACTGTCAATGGGTGGAGAAGAGAATTCAGTACAGCTATTGATCGGATAGTAGCACGGTGTGCATATTGCAGAAGTGGTTCTAACACTGCGATGAGGAAAGCAAAGGAAAACTATGTTTCCAAGATTACAACTATGAAAGTAGATTTTTTTTTAATATGTGTTTAAATAATTGTTTGTTGGTACATTTTTTTGTAGATTACGACTAATTTTTGATGTTTTGTTATAAGGTATAATTGTGAGGATCCAGCGTGTTATTCAGATTTGGCTCGTTTGCGCGGTATAAAGTATATTACTTGGCAGGATAAATCTAAGATGTATCAACAAGATCAGATACGTTCCGCGATGAAGGTTATTTGTATAAAATTAAAATTTGGATTATTTAATTAAATTCAAAGTCTTCTAATAGCTTTTATCTCGATAGTGATCATAATGGGAATAAGATTATTGTTTAGAAAAATTAGACCGAAGTTTCATTTCGGATATTTTCGATTACGTTCGGTTATCCATTTTCATATTCGCTATAATAAAATCTTACGACTATATCGTTTGAGCATGATTGAAAATATAGCTTATCTTGGAAGACACATTATCTATTTTTGTACTTAAAAACGATTTCAATGCTTAAACATCTTGTATTCTTTTTTTTAATCGTCTGTATTTGTCGGAATAATCAATTAGAGTAATAGTAAGGATACTTCTGTCTGTGACGATTCGTAAAACAGTATACAGTTGAACATCAGTACTTTTCGCGCGTGAGAACTATTTTTTCAGATCGATGATCTTTCGCATTTTATTGACCCTCGTCGTCTATAGGCTGAGCTTGATATTGAGCTAACGCGTGCTTTTTTAATATTTCATATGTATTAAGGTATTTTATTGTTTGTAAATGAACGATCCAGAATAAACTCTGAAATATTACGGAAACATAGTGTTTTTAGGCTTACTCCATCAAAATGCATCGATAACCTGCCGTCCGTCGTATAGTTAAGTGAAATAACGAAAACTGTCTAGTCGGGGATAGAGATAAATTTCCAGTTACGTCGATAATTTTTGAATAGCTCTAATTCCTGGTAACATCATGATGCAAATCTTCCACTAAAACTAAAGCGCGAATGCCTGTGACGTTGACAATTAGTCGATAACTATACTACCGAAATCGTCGCAAGATAAAATGTAAATATAAAGTAATTCTCCCTTGGTATCGTTATGTATTAAATGTTTGTTTTTACGTGGAAGCTTTCGCGATGATTATTTGGTTTAACTATTGCAATTATTCTATAACAATCGGAGTAAATATGATAATTATATATATGGTATCGTCCTTGAATCCCTCTAGGACGTTCATAGTCAACGAGTTACTTTATGAGTAATTTTCCTTTATTGACTTCTTTCCACGGCCAGTCGGCTACAAGTTAAAAATTATTTATTTTTGAGCATGACAGTTCTCTCAATTCATCAGTCTATATTCACTTATATATGAAAATATTATGGACGTATCATGCGAAAAAATGAAAATAGCTTAGTGTAAAAGCCGTAGTAATTGGGCAGATAGAAGGGAGTAGGAATAAAGTCCGACTTGGTGGATAGATACTATCACGATTCTTACAGGATTAACAAGAATTCAAGTTATATTAGAAAGCCAAAATGGAGTCAGGTGAGAAAAATTATATGAAATGCATTCAAATAGAGGTCACGCTATTGAATCACTGAGTTATCGATTATGATGACGATTTTGATTGCATTTTCTAACGTTATATCGTTACTAATATGCAAGACAGCATCAACTATCACTGCATATATAGTTTGAATTTATTTGAATCGGATTCAGTTGTAGTTTTCTTATTGTGCGTGCGCGCACACACACACACAATATATATATATATATATATATATATATCTTCTTCTCGTTTCGTAATCCGATCCGGATGTCGTGACCTTATTTGATGCAAGTTACGAGACGTCGCCATTTATATCGATTCTGCGCTAGATTCATGATTTGCTGTGTGTCTACTTTACAAAACCTTGTGATTTGATCAATGTAATGGCTCATCGGTCTACCTTGACTCCTTTTTCCATTAACCTTTCCTTGCAGAATTGTTTTCTCCAGCCAATTTGCTCGTATTACATGACCAAAGAAGCCTAGCGTGCGTCTTTCAATGGATGGTACTGATTGTTCAGTGGGTTCGATTTTCAGTTCTTTTAAAACAGAATCATTTGTTCTACAGGCTGTCCATGGGATCCTTAAGATTTTTCGGTATCCCTTCATTTCGAAAGCTTTAAGCTTCTTCCTCATCGATTTATTAATCGTCCAGGTTTCTGAGCTGTATGTCGCTATGGAAAAAATCAACGTTTTAAGGAGTAACAGTTTTGTTGTTTTAGAGAGCTTATGGTTTTTCCATATACAGTTTAGTTTCCGGATTCCGACATTTGCAAGAGCTAACCGTCTCCTTATTTCTTCTTCGGATCCACCATTTTTTGATATGCACGCACCCAAATAAATTAATTTATCTTTAATTTCAATATCTCGCAGCAGAGTCAGTGGTTGTTGGATTCTCTTTTCTTTATCGATGATAAGCATTGAATATTTATGTTTATTCAGTATTAAGCCAGCCTCTTTGCTGACCACATCTATTTTTGATAGTAATTCAAACATTTCTTGCTCTGTTCTGGTCAGTAATACAGTGTCGTCTGTAAATCTGATATTTGTAATTTTTTTCCCTCCGATGGATATTCCTCCTTGCCATCTTTCTATTGTGTTTTTCTTACAATCCATTCCCCGTAGATGTTGAAGAGAATCGGTGAAATACAGCAATCTTGGCGTATTCCCTTTCTTGCTGAAAATTCTTTCGACTTATCGTTCTCTAGTTTAATGAAACCTTTAATATTAAAGTAAAATTTTTGTAATGCTTCGGTGTTCCCATTTCTAGTAATATTTGCCACATTTTCGTCCACTTGATGTTATCAAAAGCTTTCTGGTAATCTAATAAACAAAGCAGTCCCGGAATGTTATATTCGTTGCATTTTTCTATTATTTGTCTTATATTTAATAGCTGTTCACGTGTGCCTCTACCTGGTACAAACCCAGCTTGTTCTTCCGAAATTTGTGGTATGAGATAGTATTTAAGCCGGTTTTGTAATACATATAGTAATATTTTACTGGCATGACTAATCAATGCTATTGTACGATATAGTTTCCACAATCTTCTGTAGAGCCCTTTTTGTGTAGTGGTACATATACTAATTTTGTCTACTTTTCTGGCCAGCTGCCAGTTTCCATACTTTTTGACAAATCGAATGCAGTACCTTTATTCCTGATTCTTCCGTTGCATATATATATATATATATATATGTGTATATATATATATATATATATATATATATATATATATATATATATATAAATTCGTGCGATATGTATACGAGAAAATAACGTGTGCAAACGTCTGAACATTAAAAAAATTATAATTTTTATAATTATATGAGTAACCATTTTGGATTTTGAGAATTTTTTATTGAATTTAAATAAGTTTATGCATACGTTTATGCATATATATATATGCATTTATACATATTGTGTATGTATGTGTAAATAATAACGTCACGTGAGGTGGACATTATAGTAATTGAATGTATCTCGTAATTTGTAGGGTCATCATACAGATGGTGGAGCTCATGCGAAATTTACGAACTACAAATTTGACGTGCTTGAATTTATGAGACTAGTAAAAATAGCTGAAGATTACGTCAGATCGCATCCGTTATTTCCGGAGGCATGGTATAAAAAACCCAACAATGATGAATTATGATTTATCATTGGTTTGTGTGGAAAGTAAGTTAACGTGTTTTTATCTTAATAATGATAATTTCTACTACTACTACTACACACACACACACATATATATATATATATATATATATATATATATATATATATATATATATATATATATATTGTTACTGATACCGGCATACTTATAGCGACTTACGAATTTAATTATTTAGAGTTTGCGTATAATAATTAAATTAGTAACGGTATTATCATAATAATGGAAACAATTTATAACAAAAAAATATCCCTGATGAAATGATAAGACAAACATGAAATAAAATGAATATTACAATTTGTGTTAGCATGAAAGAAAAGTTACGTTTAATGTTTGTACTTTTCGTATAACGACTACTACTATAACTATCAATAGCTTTTAATGAATTGATTCAAAAATATCGTGGTATGTACCAGTGAATAGTTTTTTGAAACATAAAGTAGCATTATGAAATTGTGTGTATATGTACATTACGTGCTTAAAGTAAGATATTATCAAGAAGTGTAATTTAAAAACACCTCGCTTAATAAAAGTCTAAATCAACTGCTAGAACAAGAACAAATATTTTTATTAGAAAATGTTATACGCAGCTTATGTTGCTAACAGGTAGTTAATTGTGTACCAGATCAGGGGTCAGTCTTAGGCCCTACCCTGTGAAATCTGCTTTATTCAGTAGTTCACCACAGGGTCGAGGAGTTCTGCCTTAAGATAAATAACAAATGTTCCTCAGGGGTCAGTCTTAGGCTCTACCCTGTAATCTGCTGTATTCAGTAGTTCACCACAGGGTCGAGGAGTTCTGCCTTAAGATAAATAACAAATGTGAGTTAATCTCATATGCCGATGATTTGTGTCTAATTTTCGATACTTACAAAAACTACCCTTTCAAACAGATAGAAATTGTTTCCAGGTTTATAGAGAGTACTGTTGGTGACCTTGGTCTAGTGTTTTCAGTCGCCATGTGCTGCTATTCAGTGTTTGATGATCGAAGCATTGCTGGCCATGTTGCTGACCTACCTCTGTTATCTGGGTATAAAATATCACACACAACTACTCTTAAGTATCTAGGAGTTATCATTGATGAAAACCTGACATTTATTCCACACTACAATATGATAACACAAAAATGTGACAATCTCTTCTCTATACTTACTAGAATCCAGTCCGATGCATGGGGATTGGCTTATAGGGAGCGGCTCATACTGTATAAGGGCCTCATTCGGGCCCTGTATGGTTATGCGGCTGCTGTCTATGTCAGTCGCTGATTATTCAAGAGAGTTAACAAACAACAAAGGAAATTTCTCTTTAGAATTTCTTCTCTTTACAAAACAGCACCTACATCGGCAGTTTGTGTCATTAGTGGCGTTCTGCCATTGGATTTATATTTAGTTGGCAGAGCGATGGTCAGTGAGCACAGGCTTGTCGGCGTAGTTACACATATGCGGTTATTAAGGTTGTTAGATAACAATTTTGCCAAAACCATCACAACACATATTCCTAATAAAATTTTTAAGAAATATGTTAATACCTTGATTATTGATGCTTGGCAGAGAAGGTGGTATGTTTTCCTGCCGGATGTCTATCGAAGATTAAAAATCAAAAATATGCGAATTAACTTTTACGACTCGCAGTCAAGCCTATTTGTTCAGGTCTAAGCTTACCACTACTGACAGATGAACCGTGTATTGCACACAGGTAGTCGATAGGGCTATGTTTTTCATCCCATCACTGTCCTTAGATTAAGTACACAAACAGGGGACTATTACACACATGCTTTTACTTACTTTTCAGCTACACACTACTTATATGCACTTCTATAAGCATTAAGCACACTAGTGTCCTTTATTTTAAGCAATAAACTAGCCCCACCGGGTAAATCCGGATTGAGGAACAAACTAAAAAAAAAAAAATTATGTAGCAGATATATCCACCACAATAAACAAATTTATCTTATTATAGATGAAAGTTAATTATGAAAGAAATATATATACGTACAACCCTAGGAGAGAAAAATGATATAAAAACCTACAACTTAAAAAAAAAAATGTTAAAAATTTACAAAATAATAATTAAGGTTAAGCGAGCTTATAATAAATTAGGCTTAATGTATTTATGTTTATTCTTAGTATACATAAATTTTAAAGCATGCTTTCGTGATACAAAGATTTTCACTCGATACTTTTAAAATTCCTAATATAGGGTAATTTTAAGTAAACACTGACTTTGGTGTAACGGGGGCACGTTTTAAAATATTGACTGCTATTGTACGTATGTATTATTATATTATATATATGTGTGTGTTCAGTCGCTGATTGTATCTAGGGACTTGGCGACTGCAATATTGATCTGAAAATATTCGTTATCTTCGATATAATCGCTAAATATTTTCCGATCATTTCGTTTACACTTTAACGACTGTAGTTTTTCCGTCATGTTTGTCTTGCGTTATTCAATTTTTGGATTTTATTAGCACGGAAAGATAGTTTGTGCGTCCTTTTGGATCTATTCAATTTCTAGATTTTTTTTTTTTCGTTTTGTAATAGTATAGAGTGCACCAGAGAAGACGGACGATTTTGTTGTTTTTATAATAACTCAAAAACTATGCGACGAAAATTTTTTGAATGAGATTTTATTTGAAAACAGAAAAACGAACGATTAGCATCATTTGTGTAACACAGTATCGTTCAGATGACCGTCATTTGCAACAATACATCTTTACAGAATTTTCGATGGCTTTTTCGTAGATCGCTGAATTTTTTTGAAATTTCTTCATACGAGTTTTCAAGATCTCCCACAAAAGTTAAAAATCCCGTAGTTTTGAATTCTTTTCGAAACACCCGTTGCACTGTCGTGATCGAGATTCACCCCGAAAATAACGTTCCGCGCAAAACGCGCGCTCCTTCTCATTATAGAGGATGCCATGATGACAAAAAAAATCTCTACATTAAACCTGGAGCACGCGGTTTGCGTTGTGGCAGCGTCACCAACTGCGCTGTTTCAAAAAACAAAACCGCCCGTCTTCTCTGGGTCGCCCTATATATTTATTTCATAATGACTAATTTATGTCATGAAAATTGAAACTGGTCATTCGATTAAGTTTATTGTGCCGCTATAAACTCCATTTACAATCTTTTATTTACATGTACAATTTAAAAAATATATTAATATTATTTTCTTATTAGTATAATAAATTGTAATTTTTCTTGTTATACTTCGATGACTAACTTATTAAATTCGTTACATTCGTTATTTGTTAATTCTGTTACGATCTAAAACTATGCGATTACTTATTTGTGCAGAATATAATTACACGCTATATTCTTTCCGCCACACCAAAACGTCTTATGATATTTTTTAAAACTGCCGCGATCAGTAATAAATTACGTATTATAAAAATTAGAAACGAAACGATTATTATCAGAGTGTCTGTCGTTCAAATTAGGATACGTTAATCCGTTATACGTATTGCACAAATTTCTAGCTTATACTAAGTAATCTGCTTCAAAATTTTTTTTGTTGCGTTCTAGCGAGAAAATTTTTAGCTAGAATTTATTTGTTGATGGTTTTGCTTCCTAACAAATTGATGGAAATGTATCATATTTTTAATCATTTTCTACATGTGAGTATATATCGAATTCTGCATACTTTATAAAAAGTACAAAATGATATACTTTAACGTTCAGAAAATTTAATCTTGCCACCAAGTTTATGATTAATTCGTTCGTACACGTTCTTTCACTGTCTATTTAATTCATCGTAATTGTCTTCGTCGCTATAATTCAAAACTCGCCCACTATTACCTGCTTGGTAACTAGCCACCACCTGTATGCGATTGAATGCGAAGTACCATTAATCATATTAGGCTTGCCAAAAACACGATCAATATCGTACTAAGGAGTTAAGCTCAGCTATCCCGGACGTCTATAACCTGAAAATTCTCATCAAGACTAATATTATTAATAGCATCCATTTATAAATATTACAATTAATGATTATGTATACATCGACTAATAGTCACGACACATTAATTACTTGTAAAAAAAAAAATCTTCCTCGCTCATATACTATACATAAACGTACAAGGAATATGCGTAAGTGTGATGAAACACAGTCGTATATCCGTATGGACGTCTGTAAATCGTTAACAAGTTTATTTCATTTTATTGAAAATCGTATTTATTATGTCGTTTCAGTAGTTACAAGACGTTACGTTGTTTGATTCGTGACAGGATGATGGTGATAGGTTAATGGTAAAACGGCCATTGAGAATAAACATCATTATGTTGTAAGCGAACAGTATTATATTGTGATCGTATTTATCTATCAATAAAAACACATTTTTAATTTTTAAAAAAATATATAATTACCTAAAATTACGTTTACGTATATCGTTAGGACTCGGGAATGATAATTCTGAATTCTGTTTCTCTATTATTATGAGGGCAGCTCCCTTTATAAAATTATACAAATAAGGCTATCGCGGATTTATTCCGAATTCGTATAGTGTTTTTAGGAGGAAACTCGTATAAATTAAATTGTATTATAATTAGTATACGTTATACTGAATTATTTAATTTAAATAAACTTAAAATGATATATTATTCAAAATTTATTTCATTTAATACGTTGTTATATTTGCGTATATGTTAAAATATACATTTGTACAAAGAAATATGAACATTTTAAATAGAAAATTAGAATAAAAATTATTAGCTTATAACGATCGACTGGAAAGTGTAATATGCGCAAATTATAATCTTCGGTTACCTGTTGATTACTCGCTTTATGCCGAGAGTGCGGTGGACACGGCAAAGAGGACAAACGTGTCACTACTGGAAGAAGTTAATCTGGATGCATTTTTTTCTTTGGCCATATCGTGCAATGGAACAATCTAGAAAAATTGATAATACTAGGCACCGTTGAAGGTCGTAGAGGAAGACAAGCAACGTGATATGTGGACAATGTCAGAATTTTATAATCAGCGCCAGTCCACTACAGCAAATGGTTAGACGCGCCCAGGACAAGGATATACGGAACAATTAAAATAGATTATAATATCACGACGCTCGGACCGAGTCTGACTATTACGATGATGATGAATCTAAGTGCTATATGTTGGATGCTATTTAGTCTGTTTAGAACCGAATTGGATGCTGCAGAAAAGATTGGAGTACCATATGCGAGTTTAATGACAATCAGTTGGTACCATAAGAGATATGTCAGTGGTTTTTTTTTTAGAAGATCGAGAGTGCTCAAACATGAAACTCTTGAGTTGATTTATATGGAGGAGACCAAGAAAGAGTACGATCAAACGTTAGTCCTAGGTATATTTGCACAGTGGGAACATTGATATTGTTTATAAAGATGGAAAGAAACTGATTACACGTTCTTCTTCTACATAAATGCATATCTGCTATCTTTATATGAAATAAGATGACTTCATTGTTGTTTTTCCAAGTATTGGTTGGTTGTTTGTTTGTTGTAAAATTTGTTGTTGTTTTTTCCAAAAGAATATATTTATTGAAAAAATTACATTTTATAATATGGAATTTAAAGTGACAATCCAATTAAGTTTTCGCCACTTCAAACTCCACTAATGATAACAATAATACAATAATATTGAAAATTTATGTATTGTAATAGAAAATTTTAATCCAAATTTGACAACTTACTTCCCAATATATATCATAATTATATCTTAAATTTAATATTTCCCTTAAAGTTCTAAACAAATGCTATTCTTATTACTAATATAACAAAATTAATTTTTTTTTCTGTTGTTTATTTCTTCTATAGCTAAATTATCGAACTCATTCCATACTACAATCTAACACTGTCCCATTGACACTACACCCTTGTAATACATGAAAACAGGTGTCCGTAAAATTATATGTAATAAAATTTTCTGTTTTAGCTATGCAAAATCTTTTTAAATACGTTTTAAAGCTACAATGCCCAGTGATAAATTTTACATTATAGTAATTAGGAGCGAACTGTCTGTTTTTAAGTCTTATGCTTAAATCTGGAAAATATTTGTAAACTAATCCATTATATTGGGGTTCCACATTTTTTGATATTGTAATATATCATATGGATTTAGTATAGTCTTAAACTGCTTAACATCGATTTGTTTACTTTCATATATAAATTTATTATTAATATATATTACTTGATTAAATTCATGTTCTGTTTTAATATTATTTTTAATTAAGAATAAATTGATGTTTATTTCTAAGTCAATGGGTATAATTCGTGCCACCATTATTGATGACCAAAAAGGCATTGTTTTGTATGCTTTGATCATTTTGATAGCTGTAATTCTTTTATATGATCTTATTAATGTTATAAACTTCTTGTTGTAAAATTTGTTGACCTTGTAAACGTTTGTGTAGGGAACAAATATGACGAAGTGATCTGCAAATAAGACACATTTAACTGGGGTAATTATTATCTATGATGTCATTTATGGACAGATCGAATAAGGTGATGCTAAGCACTGAACCCTGGTGAACGTCATTTATGAGATCAAATAGTACTGATTTCCTACCCTCCCTTTGAACTTGCGACAAAAAAATAATTATTACGCAAGTAAAAGCGACTTAAAAGTAAAGACAAAACTGAGATATGATGTTAGAAAAGATTTATATATATATATATATATATATATATATATAGGATGTGATCGCAATTAGCAATGGAGAGAATAATTTCAATAAATGATAAGAAAAAGAGATATTATAAAAGTAATTGAAAATATTTTCATAGCATTATAAAAGGACTGATCTGCCACAATCAGCAAATATTTCAAAATTTTTATGAAAATATTATTCCCTGCTTTTTAAATTTGGAGCTGTTCCTTGACGTTTAGATTGAATCATTAAGTAATTTATAATTGTTCCACTCAAGTTTTTTTTTAGTAAACTGTGTCAATATGTGAATATAAGAACTTGTGCTGATTTATATATTTTAATAAGTAAACATGGTTATCATTGGTCAAGGCCTTTTCTTATCCAAACAAATGGTTCAAACTGAGCATTAATATTCATTCCAACCATCACCGAATAATCCCAATCAAAAAATTTGCTTTTTCCGCTATAGCTTCGGGTTTACTAATATTTGAATAAACACCATTTATTTGATTCAAAACATCAATATGCGGAATAAAATTTTTATTATCACACCGAGTGCTCATTAAACACAGAAAATGCACAAGTGATAGTTAATAATAAATATAATGAACTAAATCAAGTAATCATGATTTATGCGTTTTTTTACTCAATCTAAAATATATAATAACAAAACAGTTACTCGTTTTAATAATATATTTATTTTGGAAAATCATAACATATAATGAGAGAAACTTACATTAAATAAGATGGAGAAAATGGTAATTGATTTACAGATAAATAATTTAATAGTTTAGTTAAACAATAATCATTCGTCATTATCTGGTGGCAAAGTAACGATTTTTCCGTTCGATGACGTCTTCACGAACAAGTAATTTCCCAGGTTTATTATGAGATTTTATATACTTTTGATAACATAATATAATTTATCTAATATCGCGATAGCCATCTGTTGATATCTATGATTGTGTAATATTTGCAAATATTGTAAAATTTCTTCACAATTCCGTTTGAAACATAATGTTTCTTTCGAGCTCAATATAAAATATCGCAGACATGTACTTTTAGTTGAAATTATAATTTTAATTGATAAAGTAAAATCGCATTTGCATATAATTAAATCAACTACTACAGAATCATTTTCATATTTTTGTTTTGTGAGCGTATCTTTCGGTTTTATTGCAGTTTCATATAAAGTTAAAAATGAAAAATAACCAAACATAATATCATTATGTGCTGAACAGAGTGAACTAATTGATATAAATGGATTAAATTATCTTTTACATTAAGTCCTACAGTAAACAATATACCGCTCACCTAGATTTCACGTTTTTTCCGCTAATGGTATTGGTTCAACATTAATTAATCTATCATCTATAATTAAGGACGAACACGACAAACTATTATACTACAGAAACTGATAGTCAAATGAAATAAATTTATTAATTACTCATATTTTTTTGCAACTCCTGAGTAATTCATTAAGAAATAATTTATCATTGCAATACTTTGAACAGTCTTTCTTCGGTGTATGTGACAAAGGGAAATGTTCTCTACATGGTAATAAATCAAAAATATTTGCTTAAGTGGTTAAATGCGATAGTAAATACATATTAAAACATAAATATACACACATACACTCATTTAAACATTAAGGAAAAAACATACACTTCTAAAAACAGAAAAAGAGACAACGCGCATACAAACGTTCATATATACTTAACACGGAATATAATTTAGCATACACTTACTAGATACACACGTAATAATAATAATAATAATGACGGTAGTAATAGTTACAATAATAATGATAATAATAGTAACAGTAGTAATCATAGTATTAATAATAATAACGATACAAATAGCATTAACAATATTGGTAATAGCAGCGTTTGTATGAGTACTGGTGATAGTAATATTTTTTTTTTTTAATTTTTTCAGATGTACTCAAGAAACAAAAAAAAGGCCATGACTAAAAACCGAAGTGGCCGTATAACTGGTTTTCTATTATGTTGAGTCTTTCATCATCATTGTACACCCTAACAAATAAAAATATAAAAATAAAATAAAGATAAATATACACATATATACGTATATATATACACACAATAATTTTGTGATACTTAATTATAATAACGTGTGAAATATTTAAAAATAAATAACATAATACTGACAATTATCCGTAATTACATAAATATCATTATAACAATCCAGAAACCCAAATACTTTCATACATCACCTTTGCAGTTAAATTTGGAATTTATTTTTTTCTTTAATGTATCATTAACAAGTTGAACAAAATCTTCCCATTTGTTAATATCCATTTTGTTGGTAATTATTTTATTATATTTTTGGCAGTGGCACAATATATGTTCCATATTTTCCACTACTTTACATTGATCACATGTATCCACTTCTGATATTTTAAATCTAGATAATAATTGCAATCCACATGTTGAGTCAATGATTGTGTTATAAAGTTGTTTAAACATGTTTTTTTGTTTTTATTATATTGATTTATATTAGGTATTATTTTGTAACTATGTCTTCCATTTTCTGCATTGTCCCATCTGTACTGTCACTTCTTGCATATTTCCAATCTAAATGCTTTTTTACAACTTTCCAACTTTCTTCATTCTCTTTCCAAATGATGATAATATAATCTCCCTGTATTTTTTTATTTCTTCTTATTCTTCTTTGTCCAATTGACTGTTCTCAGTCGTCGGTAGCAACTATGGCGACAATTTATTGATATAATTTTCGGTCTCTGGCCTTATGAAACAATTCTTCTACCTTCATCGACGACCATTTTCGGATATTATCGAGCCAAGCAATCGTTCTTCTGCCTACACTTCTTTTTCCTGTTACTTTTCCCATGATTATGATCTGCGGCAGTACATACTTTGGGCCTCTTGATATGTGTCCCAGGTACGCTGTTTTCCTTCGTTTGATCGTGTTCAACAATTCTTTATCCTTTTTCAATATGTCCAATACTTCGTTATTCTTCTTCTTTGTTGTCCACGATATGCGCAATATACGACAGTAACACCACATTTCGAAGGCTTCTGTAGTTTTGATTATTTTAGCCTTCAGCGTCTCCATGTTTCGCAGCCATACAGCAATACTGACCATACGTAGCATTTTAAAACTCCGAGTCTTACTTCAAGAGATATTTCATGCGATGTTAATGTTTTTTTCATTTTTATAAATGCTACTCTTGCCTGTCCTATCCTGCATTTAATTTCTTCATTTGATTATCCGGCTTTGTTTAGCCACGCACCGAGGTATCTGTACTTGTTCACTACTTCTAATTCTCCATTACTTAGTATTATCTTTGGTTTACTTTGATCTACTGTCACCATTACTTTTTTTTTTTTTTTTAGTATTAATTGTAATACCATATTTATCGCAGGTTCTTTCTAATAATTTCAATAACATTCCCAGATCTTTCGCATTTTCTGCTAATATTACCGTGTCATCTCTGCGTACCTTATATTATTAATGATTTCACCTCCAATTTTGACACCTTCACATCTGTTTGTTAACGCTTCTCTGAATATGATATCCGCGTATACATTAAATAATGTCAGTGACAAAATACAGCCCTGTCTCACACCGCGTTCAATTTTCATTTTATCGGTCGTTTCGCCGTTATTTAGTATTACTGTTGCAAATATAAGTTCTTTATTAATCTTCTATAAGCAGTATCTAATCCAATTTCTTGTAATATGTTAATTAATTCGACATGCCGTACTTTGTCGAAAGCTTTTTCAAAGTTTATAAAAACACATATATATTGAAAGTTGAATATATTGGAGAGTAGTGATTTTATTAATTAATTATAAACAAACAAAATATAACACAATCACTAAAAGTTTTTTGTAATAATTTTTGTTCGCGCTTGAAAATGACGTAACTGTCGAAAAGCTTCGCGATTAAAAACTTTTAGTGATTGTGTTATATTTTGTTTGGTTTATAATTAACATATATATTGGTCGTTCAAATTCTTTTAACTTTTGAATTAATATATTCATGCAGAATAATGCATCTCCGGTTTCCAGTCCACATCGAAAACCAAATTGTTCTTTACTTATATTTTCTTCACATTTTTGCCGTATTCTAGTTATTACTCGTAGTAGTATTTTCAATGTATGGCTAATTAGACTTATAGGTCTATAATCGTTACACGACGATGATCTACTGGTCTTCGGAATCACAACTAAATTTGACACTAGCCATTCTTTTGGAATATCACCTGTCTTATATATCGTATTAAACAATTGAGTTAGCATCTTAATGCTTCTATCATCAAACAGTTTATATATCTCCGCTACAACATTATTCGGCCCTGGTGCTTTACATATTTTTGCACATTTTATTGCCTGGGCTACTTCATCTTCTAATATATATAAAACATTCTCAACATTCTGTTCATTTTATTCCGCCCGCACATAGACCATCTCTCTCGTCCCCAAATACGAATCGGATGTGATCATGCCATGCTTTTTTAATATCGTCACTTTCTATTAATGGTTTCCCTTCACTGTTTTTGAACATCATTGGTTTTCTTTGCCTACATACACCAGCAACTTCTTTTAATAGTTTATGTAATTTAAAATCATCATGCTTTTCTTGTAGTTTTTCAATTTCAACGCATTTTTCTTTAAGTAATTTCTCTTTTGTTTCTTGAATTTTCTTTTTTACTATCTTTTGTACGGCTAAATATTCTACCCTATCTATATTTTTCAATGATCTTCGTTTTTCTGACAGTTTTTTATTTAACAACTGCATTTTTTCTTCTATCATTAAATCGATTGGTATTATTTTTGTTATAACCTGTAATGCGTTATTTGATGTTGTTCTGTATCCAGCAGAGATATTAAAAATTTCCTATGATGTGATATTATACTTCTATATGCAGTTTTACTTATATAATTACCATATATCCCAGAAGCATACAAATACATATTTTGAACTGTAGCTATATACAGTATTTTTTTTTTTATTTGGTTGGTGGTAGTAACATTAATAACGATAGTGAATGAAATAGTTTTATGAAATTTAGTGATTCTTCCGATACCGTCATGGACGAAATTACATAATAATCGAGTAGAACTAAATCTACAAATTATTTCAGACGTTTTGTGCGATACACGTAAGCAGTCTACAAATTCTTCAGTAGAAATTTCAATGTCTTCCCCGTCTGTATGTGTTTTTCCGAGTGATTTTCAGGGCTCTGCTGTAGTTCTGGTAGAGGGAAAAGCAGCTCAATATTTGTTGTTTTATTCCACAAACGTTGCTTTTCCGTTTTGGCATTGTGAGAGACGTCCTGACCAATCTATCAATCGAGGAATTTACTGCTTCTTGCGCTGCAAGCGCTAAAATTGAAGATATTCGTAGACTAAATATAACGAACCATGATGGTTCTTTTTCCACGATCCCATTAATTGAAATCGAATTCCGTGGAAATGTAGTGCCTGAGTCAGTTCATTTCATTAAATACTATTCTTGCAGAGTCGAGCCTAGTATCAGTAAAATGTGCAACAATTGTCTCAGATTTGGACATATTAGTAAACTTTGCCGTAGTAAACCGAATTGCGCCTTTTGTCCCTCAAACCTCACGTCTTCAGAGTGCCAAGCAAGTCGTGAAAGCCCTCCCTCTGCTTTATTCTGCACTCGGTGTAAAGGTAATCATTCAGGCTTTGATCGTATATGCTCATTTGATGAAGAACAGATTAAAATTCAAAAAATTATGGCAATGGAAAATGTATCATTTTCTGAGGCAAAATTACTTAATAAAGTAGCAATGGTTACCCCTGCTTTTTCCTTTGCTGAAATTACGAATAACCAAAATTTTCCTGAATTACGATCCAGATCTAGTTCATTTAAACAAAGAAGCAGCAACAATGACTCAGGTCCTTCCGGTCAACACTACAGTAATGGTAGTTATAACCCCAGTAATAATAGTAATAATGGTAATAGTACTATTAGCAGTAATAAATCCAATATGTGGGGTAATAAGTATTTCTCAAACCTAGCTCTTAATGTAAGACCAAGACCAATGTACCGCCAGGAGACGAATATTACTGTTAATTCCTCACCCGCCATAATTATTTCCAATAATGACAAATTCGTATTTTTAAATCCTGTGGGGCAGCAACTCATTGAAAATTAAAATAATCCTCATCCTTCTTTGGAAACGCTTCCTTCTCTTGCATCTCCTCTTCCTTTCAATTCACTTGTGTCCGCACTATTATCTACCCTACAGCAGTTCCAAATTCCACATTTAGAGCATAAGCTCAAAGCCATAATTCAGCTGCTTTGTTGCTCTCGAGTTTTTTTTTGTGTGTATGTGTATATGTGTATGTATATATATAATAACAACAATTACATCAATTTAATCTGCAAGCAAGCAAGCAGCCTTCTTCACGTTCACATGCGAAAAGACATCACCTCTTAAGGAGGGATTGTCAAGCATGCAATGTAAAAAGACTTTACCTCTAATAAAGAGGAATTGACGAGCATAAAAAGAACACAACCATAAAACCTTTTAATATCTTACAATAATATAACTGTGACATGAAATATAACTGTGGCAGCCTTGAAAAATTAATCGATGATTATGAAGCTGATATAGTACTGCTCTCAGATACATGACTTGATCCCAATTAAGGTGTAGATAGTCCCACAGTATCACGTTGGATAAGCTGTAAAGGCACCCACATTATAAAAAAAAAAGGTGTAAAAGTGCAGGTATTAAAAACTTAAAGCTAGCCAAAAAGTGAAAAACTGGTTCAAAAAAATATTGTATATTTTTTTCGATTCATATTTATCTTTTTATACCATCATTTAAGTTATATTGTATGGTAGACACATATGAGTTAGAAGTCGAGCGAGCGTATTTAAATGAATAAATCATTTTAATTTGAATAATCCTAGTGCAACAAGTAATCTTCTTTAGTTTATAGTCGAGCAATGCAGCTGCCGTTTTTTATAGGCATTATTTGCACCAGTTTAAAAAGCAATAAAGTTTTTTTGATAACGCTCTATAAAATATAAATAGGAATTTATCAAAATATAAAATTATAATTAAAATTTAAAACTGTGGAGCCACAATATAAATATTCTGGAATTATAATTATTTAAATTTGAAATTGAATATAATTTTTACATGTGTAACTATATCTTTATTTTTTAAGGTTCAACGGTCTTTTACGAATAATTTGAATATAAAAAGGCAATAAAAACTTAAAAAATGGGGATTGCTATTTAAGTTTATGTGCCGTTTATGTTATTTATTAAAAATAGTTTATTAATTTATTTTTTAAATAAGATAAATTTAAGCATTTGATTTAATATTTAACCATGACTTCTCAGTCGCAGTCAAACCATGTGCATAAAATGAGTACGTGTTTTATGGATTATTGGTTATTTTTATTTGGAATATGTGGTTGTATTGTATGAATACATTTCTTTGTCTGTTTATTAACGTTTACTCTAATGAATTTAAATTACAAATTCTATTTATTGACAACTGAATCTTAGTGATTTGGTGTGCTATGTAATTTTTTAAAATTACTACTATTGTTACTTGTTACTAAAGAAACCTCAGTGGTTATACCGTCTGTAGATTAATAATTAAATTAATATTTACTAAATATGTGTAATTGCTTAGGAACGTTGTTAGCTTTATTAATATTTATTTTAACAATGTATTTTTTAATATAACTTTTTTGAAATTCAGATAACGTTATTATCAGAGATGATATTCCCGTGGATGCAGAAACATTAAAAAAAGAATGGAACATAGTTAAACAAATAAAACCAGTAAAATCCCACATCAACAAACCTCCCTTCATAGTTGGTGTTTTTCGTATGCCTCCAGGTGATCCGCCTGTTGTACCAAAAGTAACGTATAATTTCCCTTCAAAATAATTTTACATCTAATTTAGTCTTCAGTTTATAAAGATAGCTAATTTTATTTTCTAAATAAGGAGTATAATGTATTTTGTTTACTCCGTTAATTGATAAACCTAATATATTCCATTCATCAGTTTATGAACAAAAATATATGTTAATTCTGATTTAACATTTAATTGTGCTCACTGTTTTAAATTGAAAGATGTTATATGCATATGTATATCTCACTGATAGAGAACATTTTCCAAACATTAAAACTTGTTATATTATTTTAAAGTCATCACATGTATTACTTCTTGTTTTATGTCTTGTCTAGAAAAAGAAAACCCCACGTCGAAATATATCAAGACCTGTCACAAAGCCCGCTGAAAAGTATGCAGTGTAAGTTCATGCGAATAAATATTAATTTTCTAGTTACCAATTTGCCGTTTATACAGTTTTGTGCAAAAATTTAATTTTATGCAATTTTATATTCTACAAACTGATAAAATTATGTATCTTTTACGTATAATAATTACGATTTATTATCTTGATTAATACCTGCATTTTATTATGAAAAAATCTAACATCAAAATGTAGTGTTAAAACCACAAAATTTTTATGTAGAAGTTATCATGTGTTCTGTTATGATTATTTTAAACAATTTAAGGAGTTAAATGAAAGAAAAATATTTTTACTGTTTAGAAAAAGGGAAATTTTTATTTTCGCTAATTATTACCGGAAAATTATTTTTTAAGTATAAATTGTGTTTTTTTAAAAAAAAGATAGTCTCGCTTATCTAATTCAGAACGGATTATTTAATGTATTGATGTAAATCCTGTTTAACATGACCTAATTGCCAATGAAAACAAAAGGGAAGTAAGTTTTGTAGAAGTTTTTGTTAATAATAAAGTCGAGTAATTTTCGTGTTAAAAAAAAGTTTAGAAATATGATAAAAATAAATACAATAACGTACACGTTTTATAATTTAAAGGTTAAGTAACTTCTTTTAACGTATGAAATATTATGACTGATCGTCCTAACTCTTAGAGCTAGTTGTATCCTCTAAATCTTGAACACCATTAAAGCGAATAATAATAAAGTGTTATGTAACAATGAGTCGCCGGATAGAAAGAAACAAAGTAAACGGATATATATATATATATATCATCATTATAAAGGTAGCATCTCCTGTTCAGGAGGTTGCACATCGCGAACGCTATATACGTCGGCATCTGGCTGATTCAATTAATTTGACGATAATTCCATTCTTTTTCTTCCTCTAAGCGACTTTCCTTGAATTTTACCCTGTGCTGCTAGGTTGAAGAGTCCTTCTTCCCGGATTTTGTGAGCCATATATTTAATTTTTCTGTTTTTTTATCTCATCCATTAGTTGCAACTTGTTGATTTTACACATATTCAGCACTTCTCGGTTAGTTACTTTGTCTGTCCACGGAATTTTCAGCATGCGTCTATATGTCCACATTTCAAAGGCGTTAATTTTTCTTTCGCATCCTGCATTTATTGTCCAGGTTTCCGCTGAATAAAGCAACACCGACCAAACATAACAACGTAGTATCCGTTTCCTCATTTCTAAGTCTATTTTACTGCTTCTTAGTATTTTTTCAAGATTTCCAAACGCTTGTCTGGTCATTGTTATTCTGGAAATTATTTCTTTTTTATCACGCCCGTCGTTTGTGATCAGAACTCCTAAATATTTATACTGTTTCACATTTTCTAATTGTTGTCCATCTATTTTCAGTTTTGTTTCTCTAGACTTATGTCTGCTGAATTTCATTACTTTCGTTTTATTTATATTTATTTTCATATTGTATTTTCGTCCTTCTTGATTTATGATATCTAGCATTTTTTGCATTTGCTTCTCCGTTTCAGCTATCAGTACTTTATCATCTGCGTAAGTAATATTATTTATTTTAAAACCCATTGCATTTATTTCTGATGATTTAACAATTTCTTCTACATATGCATTAAATAATCTAGGAGACAAAGGACATCCTCGTCTAACACCCTTTTTTATATTGCAATGCTTTTCAAAATATTCACTTCCTATTTTTACATTTGCTTTTTGTTCCCAATACAGCTCTTTTATTATTTGGATATCTCTGCTATCGATATCGTATTTTTGAAATATTTTAATTAATTCTGCATTGTCTACTCTATCGAAAACTTTCTCGTAGTCTATAAAACATACTACTAGTTCTCTATTTATATTTAAAGCTCTCTGTATAATTGTTTTCAATAGTATAATGGCGTCTCTAGTGCCTTTTTTTGCTATAAAGCCAAATTGTGTTTCACTTAAAAATTTATCTATTTTATGTTCCAATCTGTAGTTTATAATTGCTAATAATAGTTTTAAAATGTGACTCATTAGTGCAATTGTTCGATGGTCTGAGCACCTTTTCGAGTTATGCTTTTTCGGTATAGGAATAAAATTAATTTTTTTGAAATCTTCAGGAAGTTTACCTTCACGATATATTATATTCAATAAATGCAATAAATGTGCTTTGCATTTTTCGGGCATGAGTTTGATCCGGTCTACTGATATTCTATCTTCGCCCGTAGCTTTTCTATTTCTTGCTTTATCAATTACTCTATACAATTCGCACTGTGTTATACTCGGTGTATCTTCTATTGTCCTAATCTTAACGTTATCTGGTCTATTTGTATCTTGTATAAATATGATATATAAATCATCCAGGGCTCTTGTATATCTTTTTTCTCTATGCATTATACTCCTTGTTCCTTTTTAACTGTTAATATTCTTGATTTTCGTATTTTATGCTGAGTCATCATATATTTTATCTTTACATGTATTTCGCGGTAGTAATGTATTTTTTGTAATTCTTCTATTTCTTTACATCTTTCATTATACCAATCTGTTTTTGCCTGTTTGCATTCCTTTATTACTAACTTGTGCATGTTTTTGTATTCTGTGCTTGATTTATCAGATATTTTTCTTCTATTTAAATTGTCACATGTTTTAAATACCACAACTCGAGAACGGCAAAGGAGAGTGTATATATATATAAAAAAATTTATTTTAAAATAATTTGGGGGTTTTGGAGTTGACCTTTTTGAATTTTGATTTTTGAAAAATATTTATAGAACCGATTTAATAGATATTAAAACAAGTTCAAAATAAAAAACCGTTTTAGGTCTCGAGCTAAGAATTTTTAAAAATTGCCGACTTGCCATCTTTGACAGGGTATAGCGCGCGACGTAATTATTTTTAAACGATTCCGACTCATGAAATAGCAGTTTCTATATAAGATCTATCGTATAAATCGAAAAAGCACAACAAATTTCAAACCGAAACCAAAAATTTCAAAAGGGACACGCGATTTTTCAAATTCACTTTTTTCGCGATAATTCGCGAACGATTCGAAATTCGGTAAAATAGTTTCAACGGAAGTTATGCGGCATTGAAATATGCGTCTAGTGATAGTATAGTCGTATTTTTACACTAAATATTCATTTAGAAAGAGAAAATTAGAGTTAAATGGTTTAGGGGGTTTGTCCCGTTTTTAAGGCCTCTATGATAGACGAGGGTTCAGGTTGACGTTATATATACACGAAAGTAGTTGTGGAGATCTATCATACCAGTGATAAACTCAGTTCCAAAAAAGAGATGGAATTTCAAGAAGGCCAACTGGGATAATTTCAGGGATCATATCGAAAATGCGCTAAAAAATATTACCCCCTCTCTTAAAAACTACAACTCATTCATCCGTGCAGTTAAAGATGCAGCCAGATATAGTATACCTCGTGGTTTTAGGAAACAGTATATTCCAGGTTGGTCAGCCGAATGCGAACAGTTACTGCACAAGCTTAGACATACACAAGAAAAGGAGACGGCAGAAATGCTACTTACAAAACTGAATAGCGAAAGACGACAAAAATGGATCAATACAGTTGAAAACATCGATTTCAAACATAGTAGTCGGAAGGTATGGAATCTTCTTAGAAGATTAGGGACAGATCCGGTAAACACGCGTAAAATTCAGACGCAATTAAAACCTGATAGAATAGCTACAAGACTTAAAATTAAGTAAATACAAAATGGATAAGGAAGTATTCTCAGAAATTAAGAAACAACTGCATAACCTCAAAAGAATCCTAACACCACATAATATCTTTTCAAAAAATATTGAAATTAATGAGTTAGAATCGGCATTAAAATCCACCAAGAGTGGTAAGGCCGCTGGCCTAGACGGAACTTACCCAGAATTTATGAAGAATTTGGGAGAAACAGCAAAAAGATTCATTATCACTATTTATAATGAAATATTAGATGGCGGCCAATTGCCCAGGGATTTCAAAAAAGCAAAGGTAATTGCTATTAAAAAGCCAGGAAAAAATGGGAAAACCCGGCGGAATATCGACTGATATCTCTACTATCTATCCCGTATAAAAGTTTTGAACGAATTATATACAACAGAATATCCACAGTAATCGAAAAATACCTACCTGTCGAGCAAGCTGGTTTTCGTACTAACAAATTTTGTGTTGATCAAGTAGCTGCATTAACACAATTTATCGAAAATGGTTTACAGAAAAACCTAAAAACAGCGGTTGTTTTCTTAGACCTTACAGCCGCATACGATATAGTTTTGAGGCATATTTTGTTGATTGTCAAAATTAATACCTTGTTCCAAAATTATAAATTTACTAAACAGAATGTTGGCTGATCGTTTCTTTCGCGTCTTCCTCGGGGATAAAAGTAGCAGATGGTGAAGAATAAACAATGGTTTACCTCAAGGTTCCATTTTGGCACCACTGCTTTTTAATGTACATCTTCAAGATTTTCCAAACACACTGAATAGTACCATATTTCAATACGCTGATGATATTGCAATTGCAGTGCAAGATAACAATATTGCCGAATGTCAAAGGAAGTTACACATAGTAAGTGCATATATGGGAAAATGTAATTTACGACCAAATCCGAACAAAACTGATGTTGCCCTATTCCACCTTAATAATAGGCTAGTAAATACACCCATCCAAGTACTAAAAATACGCAACACTACTTGATTACTTCTTTCCGTTTAAGGAAGATAAATTAGATGTCAAGAAGAATTTTACATCTCATGCGGAAGACTCGTACAATTCAATCATCATTAACGAAGATGTGGATCAAGTTATTAGATCACTCAATAATCCGAAAGCATTTCCATTAGATAAGATCTCCAACGCTGTTGTTAAAATTATACATGCCAAAGATTCGTCTTTCTTCAAACTTCTTTTCGAAAAATGCCTCCATTTAAAAGTTTTCCCTGACGTATGGAAAGTCGCTGAAATTAAATTAATTAACAAACCTAAAAAAGATATTACAACTTATAGTGGTTATCGGCCTATAGCATTGCTAAATTGCATAGGAAAAGTTTTTGAAAAAATTATTAACGAAAAATTACTGAATATACTTAAGACATTTGAAATATTACATGAAAATCAATTTGGTTTTAGACGATTTCGTTCAACAGAAATGGCTGTTAAAAAACTTGTTGATATAATTGAACTTGCCAAAAGCAAAGATTTATTTAGTGTTATAATCACGTTCGACGTCAAAGGCGCATTTGATAATTGCAAACATTCGAAAATAATTAAAATATTACAAAGTTATAATGTTAATTCTGATTTGGTTGAATTAATTTCAAATTATTTGACAAATAGAATTGCTATAATTAAATCTGAGAACTGCATTATAAAGCGTAATATCTTTTGCGGTGTGCCTCAGGGTTCCGTTCTACGACCGACACTTTGGAACATATTGTATTCGTACATTCATAAAAAATTGAAATCTTTTGCGCGCGTTACGATTTCAATGCAGAATTTGTCAGCTTTGCGGATGACTTGTGCGCTGTAGTTAACCTTCAAAGCGCTACCGAATTTGATAACGTTAGACTTATTTGTAAAATACTTGAAAACTTGTTTATGCAATGTGGTCTTGAATTCTCCATTGATAAGACACTTATGATGGTAATCAGCAATAAGCAAACTAGCGAATTAATAAGAAAGCTTAGTTCAAGTAAATTACTTTGTAGTAAATCTATCCCTATTGTTAAGCACTTTAAATACTTAGGAGTAATCATAGACTACAAACTTAAATTTAATAAGCATATAGAGTACGTAATTGATAAAGTTAATAAAATGTTTTATACGTTCTTATCGATTCAACCTAATATTGGTGGTGTTAATTATAATAATAATAGTTTATAACGGTGCTATATATCATTAATTATTGTTCCATTATATATATTAAACATATTAGCGTTTCCGCTATGAATAAAATTTTAAAATCTCAGAGAAAATTGCTGTTGAGCGTTGGTTCTTTATACAGAATGTCGACAGCGGCAGCTCCGGTTGTTACTGGAATATTACCGGCTGATTTGAGTATGTATCAAGCTGTGTTGTGAATTTAAAATGTTTAAATCTTCATTTATAACTCGCTATTACATCAATTTAATAAAAACTTTAACGTAAATTTACATTATGATAATACGGTTAATATTACGAATTTCAAAAGGCTAATTACAACGGTAATTTTAAATACATGGCAAGACAGATGGAACAGTCAACGGTAGATTAACGTATACATTTTTAAAAAATATTAGAGAAAGAATTAAATTAAAGAAATTATTGAAGCTAAATTTTTATATAAGTCAAGTTCTTACTGGTGTACCTTTGGAACATATCTGGAGCGTTTTAAAATTATATCCTCTAATATTTATGAATTCTGTGCACTAGATGTTCCCGATACCGTTTGTCATTTCTTGTTTGAATGTACTTATACTAGCGACGTACGTTTAAAATATAATTTAAATGGTTACATTACTGATAATGAAATAATTATTAATGATGGAAAAGGTTTAAACTTATCAAACTGTTGTTCGTTCGTTAACTACGTTAATTGTGCTACGAGAAAGCGTATTAGAATATAGTATATATATATTTATATATAATCTAAATTTAAGATTGTACTCCACGAATACCGTGACTAAGCCAAATTGGCATCGCGATCGTGTATTAAATAAATAAGTAAATACACAACTAAATCTGACAATGGATGGAACGCAACTTAATAATACGAAGAATTCAAAATATCTAGAAATAACGTTAGATCGTTCGTTCACGTACAAAACACACCTCACTAACCTAGAAAATTAGAACATGCGTAAATATCATAAGAAGATTAGCTGGTACGTCGTGGGGATCAACAGCTAAGACTTTGCGCATATCCGCTTTATCATTAGTTTATGCAGCCGCGGAATTTTGCTCGCGCCGGTGTGGATGAACATATGTGCGGAAATTCAACTTAACGAAGTAATGCGTATTATCTCAGCAACGATACGCAGCACACCGACCGCATGGCTTCCAGTTCTTACGAACATTCAACCGCCTCATATTCGAAGAACCGACTCGTTGAAAAAGAACTCAGCAAAATTCAAAGAAAATGAAAATTTACTAATTACAAAATTTATAAGAGAAGCACCTAAAGTTAGATTATCTAGGAAATCCCCATGGACAACTTTGGATCAAGCACGATTTGCATTCGATTGGAAAGAACAATGGACCAACGAATGGAATTCGGTGCGTAATTCGTTCATAAATGGATCCCTCGTCGAAAACCCTACGGAGCAACCTCTAGGTATGGAGCTTCGACGAAAGGAGTGGCGACTCTTGAACAGAATCCGAACTGGTCATGGTAGATGCGGTCACCTCCTGCAGAAGTGGAGTATTTCTGACTCGGCTAGTTGCTGTTGCGAACATCCCATGCAAACAATAAAACACATCGTCGAAGAATGCGAAGTATACTCGGAAAATGGGATTACGGTTGAAGATGTACATCATCTGCGCGGCGGGAGTTTATACTGGCTTTCCCGTTTAGAGCTCGATCTATAAATCAACATCATACGATACGATACGATTTATGCAATGACGTAAAGTTTATCAAAATTAACTGGTAACAAGAAATCGCGAGTTTAAAATTTGGTTTTCGATTTTTAAAAATTTCGAGCAATTTTTGTTCTGCCGATTCTACAATGCTTTTTGCATGGGAATGTGATATATTTATTATTATTATTATTGATATGACCTGGCTGTACGTACCATCTGGCCACCGAAAGAACAGAAATAAATTCTAAATAAATATAACGAATGAATTAGATTAAACTAAAAGAAGATAAAAAAAGTATAAAGCATTAATATAGCAAGAGAGGATAATCATAAGAAAAGGAAACATATAAGAAGAGGATAAGGAAAATTACTCCCAAAACAAAAACCAACTATTAAATTATAATATGATTAATACTAATAAATTTAAATAATACTATTAAAATCACAAACATCCAAAGATAACAAGAATAATATACAGTTAGGAGGGAAAATATCAAGAGAGAACAACTTATCAAGCATATCCGTACGTCTATGTTCGAACCACCTACAGCTGAAAAATAAATGGTTAATATCTTCTCTAAAATTAACGCTACTATGATTGGTACGATGAATATAAGGAGGATTTACAAGATTGAAGTTCAAAGCTACTCTAGAATAACCAGGACGTAGACTACATATGACAGTGATAAATCTGCGGAGAGTTATGATCGGAATAACAGAGGGAAGGTGTTTGAACCTTTTTAGAAAACAAGTTCTTAATTATATTTATAAGCCGAAGATTGTAATTATTGAATAATTGGTCCGTAGGTTTGAACATCATAAATGTATAAATAAAACTAACGTTATGAACAACTTTCATAAATATAAATAAACCTTTTTGGATAATATAAATTAATTTTTTTTTAGTGAAACTGATAAATGTCACCAAGCCGATTAATAATACCTTACAATTTATATATAAATAATTTGTTCACATGTTTATAAATGAGCTAGTTTAATCATATTTAGCATAAAATCTACCAACTTGTAATGACATTCATTTTTTCTGTAATTTCAAGAAATTGGTAATTTGATCAACTTTAAAAATATTTACTCTATGTGGCAATACAAGTTAATTAAATTAACTTTTTTTTTTTTTTTTTTGTAATTTTACACCGTTAAAAATGTTAAATTAATTTTGTTAAAAACTACGTTTAATTTTTTAAAATATATTATAAGTAATTTGTGTTCTTTATATAAATGCACTAATTGTATTTCATATGTAACGTTTTAATTTTATTTCAGGCCTACTTTATCTAGTTCCAAAATTACTGAGCCTCAAGGTAGCAAAGTGTCCATTGATACTTCTTTAGGAACTTTACCTTCAAATATGTCTGATGTAGGTACCCTTGGATCCTCTACATTTAAAATACAGTCTAATGACGATGATCACCTTGGATCAACCACTACCTATTTTGAGGCAGTTTCTGATATCGCTAAAGATGAAATAGTATTTGAAAGTATTATTTCATCTGCAAGAATTGATTTCAAGTCTTCTTCTTGCATGAGGTATAAACATATATATGATGTACATTGTGTGTATTCTTTTATATATATATATATCTACTATTCTTATTTATTTATATATATAGTATAATTTGCCCAATATTTTATATATATATAATATGCGTGTGCTTGTGTGAGTAAACTATAATTTGTGTAATCTGTAATCAGCTTTTTGTTCCCTCTGGTGAATAAAAAACAGTATCATCTGAGGTTCAAATATGAGAAACATGTTCCGTTACAATTTCAATAATTTATTAATTCTATGAGACAGTTAATACAAAAATCATTTTAGGATCTACATTAAACCGCGCAGTGGTAAAATGAAAATTTGACTTATGTTTTTTTAATTGTAATTTCACTCTGCGCAGTTGCTGACTGACCGAGCAGTATATCTTAGTTATTCTTTATGTTTTGTGGCCATTACCAAAAAAAAATTTTTTAAATAACAAATTCTTAATTATTTTTATAAATCGATGATTGTAATTATTGAATATTTGGTCCGCAGGTTTTATATATATCATAAATGTATAAATAAAACTTTATGAACGACTTTCATAAAGTAAATGTAAATTGTTCAAAAACAATTTATAACATATTTTTGGATATTGTGAATTAAATTTTTTTAATGAAACTGATAAATGTCACCAAGCCGATTAATAATACCTTACAATTGATATAACAAATCGCACAAATAATTTTTCTCATGGTTGTAAATGAGCTAGTTTAACAATAATTAGCATAAAAACCAGTAACTTGTAATGTCATTTATTTACATTTTTCCCATAATTTAGAAACTCGTAATTTAATCAACCTTAAAAATATTTACTCTATGTGGCAATACAAGTTAACTAAACTTTTTTTTTTTTTTTTTTTTTGTAATTTTAGACCGTTAAAAATGTTAAATTAATTTTGTTAAAAACTACGTTTAATTTTTTAAAATATATTATAAGTAACTTGTGTTCTTTATATAAATGCACTAATTGTATTTCATATGTAACGTTTTAATTTTATTTCAGGCCTACTTTATCTAGTTCCAAAATTACTGAGCCTCAAGGTAGCAAAGTTTCCATTGATACTTCTTTAGGAACTTTACCTTCAAATATGTCTGATGTAGGGACCCTTGGATCCTCTACATTTAAAACACAGTCTGATGACGATGATCACCTTGGATCAACCACTACCTATTTTGATGCAGTTTCTGATATCGCTAAAGATGAAATAGTATTTGAAAGTATTATTTCATCTGCAAGAATTGATTTCAAGTCTTCTTGCATGAGGTATACACATATATATGATGTACATTGTGTGTATTCTTTTATATACACACATATTTATATATATATATAGTTATGTGTTTGTGTGTAAACTATAATTTGTGTAATGTGTAACCAGATTTTTATTCGCTCTGGTGAATAAAATTAAACAAAACTGTAATTAAATATCAAAATCAAATACTTAAAACATCTGAATTGAATCATAATAACAGTATTTTAAAACATTTATTTAAATAAATTATATATATATATATATATATATATATATATATATATATGTATATATCATTCTTTACATTTTTCAGCATATTACATAATTTCATTGCCAATAACCTGCCTAATATTATTCATATATAATATTGTGCCCAAACGACCCGTAATGCCCTTTCAGATGGCAATACTTCTCTGTCCAAATTAGAATTCTTTATGTTCACTTTTTTTTCGCTAAACTTTTTCAGAAAGTTTGCTTCCTTCTTACCGTACCCGTTGATCATCACTTGCTCTACTCTGTTCAATTCATTTACTAAACTTTCCCGGTGGATACTCTTTTTTTCCTGGTAATTAACGCTTTAAAAACTACTAGTCACACATTGCAGAGTGCTTCCTTGCAAACATATACTTATTTTTCTTCATTTATATTTGATTTTTTATGTTTCAACTATACTCTTCACATACATTAGTTTAAGCACACAGTTACTGTTATAAATACATTTCTTTTTTTATATAATAAACTTGCCCCGCCGACAAAGTTCGGAATGCGGAATTAATTTAAAACAAACAAACAAACAAAAAAGCATAAATTATCTTCCAAGTTGGCAAATATCGCTGTTTTAGTTCTATCGCAATTTCGGACTTTATACGTTGATGTAACGTGATTATTAATGGATTTTTCTTATCAGTATGAATGATATGGTTAATCGCATCTTCGTTTATTTCTAACGGATTATAACGGTTCGAAGTAATAATGATTATCCCTCTTTGTTTTCGTCGAATTACTTTTTCCATTATGAACAGCGGCATCGAAGCCAGTTTATTCTATCCATCTTATCAGGTAGATCCGATGAATCTATCGTAGCATATATATTTCTACGTACTGCAGAATTATCTGAGGTACCAGATGCGTGTGGTTCCGCCATCTCATCCGTCTTCCACCACACCTTTCACGGTACATGACGTAGTCGCACTTCGGTTAGAAGTGGTCTTATACATGGTACGACGGACTACGTTGATAATAAAACAAAATAAAATGAGATACGATAAATAGAACACTATCGATTAAACTTATTTACACGATTCGATTTATATATTTAAATGCGTTAAATAATATTATTTTGGCTGCATCTTGAAAATTTACATACTTAATTTTTCACTTTCAATGAGACTATTTGGAAAAGGCTTCTTAATTTTCTAATAATTATTTCGAAGAAGCGATAACAACATAATTGTGATACCAATTAGCCGCCTGTTCCGAAGAACACGTGCCAAGATAGTGTGCTTTTTAAATCTACTATTAATGACTGAAAAAAAAGCTAGAAGTAAACCAACCAGTATACATTGCAATGATAGACTTAGAAAAAACGTTCGATAAATGCGACTGGAATATTCTGGATCAAACTTTAACAAGAATAAACATTGATCTTAAGGACAGAAAAATACTAAAAGAGTTATATAAAACACAAAAATTAATAATAACAAACAAAAACTCCGAAATTGAAGCAAAAGTCAGAAAAGGACTAAGACAAGGATGCAGCTTATCACCGCTGCTCTTTAATATATATATATATATATATAGAGCAGACGTTTAGAGAATGGGAAGAAATTAGTAATGAAGGAATTAATGTGGGCGGAATGAAGATTAATCGCTTAGAATTGCAGATGACATAGCGATAATCACAGAAAGCGAAAAAAACCTGTCGGATGCATTGATAAACTTGATTCTTAAACGCTATGGCATGGCAATTAATAAGAAGAAAACGGTGGTAATGAAATAAAATGGAAAATAATAAAAAAATAAACATAAATTTAGAAAAAGAAGCAGTACAACAGGTAAAAAAATACAAATAGCTAGGTTCGATAATAACAGAAGATGGGAGAAATAATCAAAGAAATAAGGTCAAGAATATCACAGGCAAAAGCCGCATTTATGAAAAAGAAATCACTGTTAACATCAAAAAATTTAAATGCAGAAATACTAAAGGTGTACGTTCGGAGCGTGCTGCTGTATGGTTCCGAAACATGGGTTATAAACAATCGTAGACAAAAGCAATTAGAAGCGTTCGAAATGTGGTGTTGGCGAAAAATGCAAAAAGTTAAATGGACAGATAAAGCAAAGAATATAGATGTGCCTAAGACCATTAACGAGATGCTTAATGAAGTATATAAAAGAAAGAAGATGCAGCTAGAGATAGGAGACACTATAAGAAATAAGAAATATTTAATAATCGAAAGCCAAGTAAATGGAGATCAAGAGGAAGACCGAGACAAAAGTACATCACTGAAATAATGGAGGACGCAAAAGTACGTACCTACCAAGAATTCAAAGAAAAGGCGAAAACCAGAAACCTGAAAGTAGAGTGCTCTACATATTGACCACCGATCGAAAGGTTGAGGGATGAAGAAGATTAATGACTATGTCATTAATGAGGTGAAAGGTGTATAATTTGCGGTGTGATAATTGGAAGCATAATCAACATACTATGCTTCATTCGGAATTTAAAAAGTTGATAGCCTGTATTGTTCGCTCTGTTTATTTTAATAGCCAACTCTTTATTCAATTATTGCATGTCAGTCATCCTCGTTTATTTAATTTTAGTCAGCGTCATCTTTGTCTTTATGGTGCTAAACTCGGATAATAATTTAATGAACGATTTACATTTGAATAATGATATCTTTTATACATCATCGTACTTCGGGCAGGCCTAATAGTTACATTTTTAATCTCCTTTCAGTATTCACATTAAGTAGTTTACCAGCTTTCAAATCGCTACGCATATTCCGTATTAATAATGTTAAACCGGATTCGATTACTACAGTACTCGTCACTGGTTAGTTCAAGCAACTTAATCATTGCTTTTCCAATTTCATATGAAATACTTGTATTTTTCGGTATACGTAATCAGTATTATATTTTAATAAATTAAAACGTGCAAAAATTGTTAAAACATTCGTGTTGAATCGATTTTAGTTTATGTAATCGTTCAAATTTAAAATGTTACAATAAAAAATTTGTAACGAACGTAAATTTTACAATTGAACACGGTATCTTTGGTTAAATTTTTTAATAACGGGGATATTTTTATGAGCATAATATTAGATACGATTAAATTATTCGTATTTAATGTTTTTCCATACGTCTAAGGTCTGTTTATCCCAAATCTTATCAAAACGAACTATAAAATCATGATTAAATTATAATAATCATTTGATGTAAAAAAAACCGCGTGATTTTCAGATGCTGTATGTAAGGGTTGTATGTGCATTTTTTTTTTTAACTATTATTATTATCGTATCCGATCGGTTATTATAGTCCTTTCTTCGTCCAGTATTTCAGAAAAATTAATGTTTCTTCATCAATATGTTCATATTTTAGTAACTGAGTAACAGACTGACCATTTAATGTTTTAAAATTATGGCGTTATGAACACGACAGAAAGAAATTTAAAAATTCGCTAAAAATAGTAAGAAAAATTGTGCACCGTATCAGATAAAGAGTTGTATATGTTAATCCAAAGATGTTGCCGCAAATAATTAAAAAAAAAAAAAAAAGAAACCGTTTAGAAAAATATTTAGAACAATTTTTAAATAAAACACAATTTGGCTTTTGTAAAAATCTATCGACCAGAGATGCAATAGGGATGTTAAGGAATGTTGGAGAGCGCCTGATGGGAATGTAAATAAGAACATGTTCATTTGTTTCGTCGATTATGCCAAAGCTTTTGATCATGTTAGTTGGGATAAGCTTTTTCCTCTCTCCTCTTGAGCAAATAGAATGCCCCAAAACGTATATTAAACTTGATACGTCAAACGGCGGTTATTAGAGTGCCCTGGTTTACTCTTCTAAACCCGCGAAAATAAGTGAAGCAGTACGACACGGTTGTTTGTTATTTCCATTTCTTTTTAACGTATACGCGGAACTTGTGCTTAAATTAACTCCAGCAGAAACCACATATGTAATTCGCTTAAGAAAGACTTCAAACGATATCATTTGCAGAAGATCAAGCTATAATTGCCGCGTCTTCGAAAATACTATAAAAAATGGTACGGACCTTAAATGATACATGAAAGCAGTTTGGGTTAGAAATTTGATAAAATTAATGCTATTCGTTTTCAACTGGAAATTAATGATCAGAAAATTCAACAAATGCAAAGATTCAGATATCTCGGTAAAATAATAACGTAAGACATGTATTGCGATACAAACTCAAGAATTAGATTATCTATAGTCTGGTACAAAAAACAAAACATATTATGCCAGAAGTCAGTTAAAACTACGTAAACGTATTATTAAAACTTACGTGTGGCCTTTAGCGCTTTACTGTGCTGAAACGTGGACACCGAACAAAAGGAATGGTCAAAAATTACGGGCTTTTGAAATGTCGTGTTGGAGGAAGATGCAAAGAATAAGTTGGACCGAAAAAGTTTCGAATGAAGAAATTTTTCAAAAAATTAACGAAAAACCGACCTTATTACATTCGATAAAGAAAAGATTAACCTGAGTGGGGCGTGTACTCCGACATGGTGGTCTGTTACGCGATGTAATATAAGGACAGATTCCAGGGAAAAGTGGTCGTGGTAGACCACGAAACACTTTCGCGACAATGCATTATACAGGCACAGATCAATACTGGAAAATGAAAAGAGCTGCAGAGAATCGGTTGGGCTGGAAGTTACTGACTATGGAATAAAATTAGTCCTACGACTGCCAAATTCTCTAAGAAATCATTTAAAAGTACATTTGTTTAACATAAGTTTGCGTGTATATTTATACAAAATATGCGAATAAAAAGTTATTATAAATTTATAGTTGTATATCTAATATTAGATATAAAATAATGCGCAATATTAACTAAATGTTGATTTTAAAAGTTACTAATATAGAAGAATTACGTTAAACTAAGATATGAATTAAAACGAATTCAAAATGTGTGAATCTTGTTATATTTAATTCTAAAATTATGTTTTTATAATTTTAAGAGATATCAATCATGAAAATGAACTAATTGTAATCAAATTTGTTATTTTGTTACGATTTACAGACTAAGTGTTGAAAAACAGCTTGAGAATTTGGCGAGATCACCCGTATACGTCCATTCGGAAGAATGAAAATGGCAGTGAGAATCTACACGATCGAAATTATAATTCAAGTCAGTTTAATACAGCGAAAAAATTATTTTTTACTTGTTTACTATTTTGTAACGTTTTCATTTGACTGAAATGCGTTGTTAAATAAAATATTACGTTATATTTAGTTTTGTATAGTTTTGCTGAAGTTATCGGTTTCTTATAACTCGTACATCGTAACTCATTCGTTTATTTATCATAGTCCGCACATTATCATTACGTATTTAACAGAATGGGAAAAAGATAATGTCTGTTAAGTTTTATATGGTATTCAAAAATACTGGACACAACTTTTCTAAATTAAATGATTGCTAATTTTTTGCATAATGTCTTCGATTGCTGTAGTGTGTACTTTGAGAAATGTATCTACATGCAATTTGACATCATACGTCATACCCTCTGCACTTGTCACGAAACGTTAGGCAAACTTTATTGAATTTTAAGATGTAATTATCGTTAATTATTATATTTCTAAACGTAACGAAAAACTAACAATATAAAAATCCTATTATACAATGGGAAAACAAAACAAAGCGTTATATGATAGTGCTATATATACGTTTCACTTCTTCAGGCAGAATTATTGGCGACTACAAAACACTTTTAATATTAAAAAATTTTACACTTATACAATTTCTCTAAAATAATTAACGAACCTCGATCTTTTTAAAGTATTTTAGTTTTTAGTACGTAGATATTTCATAAAGTAGACAGGAAAAACGAAGCTAAGTCATATTCTTTTATATCTTATTCGTCCAACACCGTGTTATATTTTTCACGCATCTACGAACCACTGCACGTCACGTCATCCAATTATACATCAGCCTAATCGCCTGTTCTAGATTTAGTCCAGTGATTTCGACAATCTATCCACCTTAAGTAAAATAATATTGCAGAGTGCGATCATATGACCGTGTCTAATTTAGAGTTAGTTATGGAACTTCGGCTTATTTTCGAAATCACTGTTTTGTCACATATCGGATTTGGTTGATTTTATTTTTGTGTATTTATATTTGTTTTAAATGTCGCGCATCGTAAAACCTTGCGCACAGTAATTAAGTGTTGACTGTGAAATAATATTTAAAATTAATCAAATCATCAGCTAGGTTTTAACTAAAGGAAGAAAACAAACTGAGAAATGGATGGTTGCTGAAACAGGAAATTGTTATAAACAATGTACACAATGGTTGGTCCGGTCGTGTACTATTTGAAAAATCTGCGTAACTTGCGTTAAATAATAATATTAAATAATTATAAAATGCATCATCCGTCCTCTTATAATTTCAATATCGAACAAGTTAATTGCAAGAGCCTATACCGGGAATTGCTTTAGCGCTAGTATCGCTGTGAAAAAGTGTATACCCATCATGGTGGCTAAAACATTACCCGGCAATGTACAATGTGTTCAGAAAACAACTTTTTCAACTTTGACATAATTTTACAACTCATATCTATACATATAATGTTGACGTATCGGAGAGTAGTGATTTTATAACAAAACAAAATAAAAACACGTTAAGTTTTGCGTTAATAAAATAATTTTTATAGTGATTAGCTTTGTTTTTATTTTGTTTTTACATATATATATATATATATATATATATATATATATATATATATATATATATATTTCTTTATAATTTCTTCTCATCTAGAACTGACCAATGAGGCCATCCACTAGATTTTATACATAATATTTAAAAGGCTACAGTGAGTAAAAAAATTGTAGAATATTTATTTGCAATGTAATCTGCTGCTTTATAGATTTATTCTTTTTGTTTCTTTGGGATTTTTGTTTTAATGTTTTCCTTTTTCTTCTCCTTCAGCATTTCCCCATTTTTTTTTCGAGTTTAGAAAATTCGTCTACGATTGTTCACTCATATTGACGAATTCAAACATATCATTCAACTTGACGTTATCTAGGATATTTTTTAAACTATTATTTTAATGTAATATTCTTGACGTTATTTCTTTTCGATAACTTCGTTACGTTATTATTTATATTTTATATAATAGTTTCATTTTTTAATGATAAAATCATCTTAATTCGAAGAAACGAAAATAATCTAATTGGAAATTAAAAAAATGTTTGAATAGAATATAAATAATTTGTATGTTGTAACATCGGAACAATTCTCTCTTATATCCTCCTTTTGAAAATATACATCTTAATAAAATAACGTTAAGCTTTTCGACCATTACGTCATTATCGAGCATAAAAGTAACGTCTTAACATCGCAAGTACCGCTGTGGTACTCCATATTAGACATCATTACTATATCGTACGTCTTCGGGTAGCATATATATTTTTGTTTAGACATCCGGGTCTTTCCAGCCATGTTACAGCCGCGTCCGATACTATCTGAATTTCTTCCCAGCCGCCATTGAAGGCTCTTCGTGGACACATGTTCAGGATTAGATCCATCGTTTGATTATTTAATCCGCAGTCGCATAACGGATCACTTTTGAAGTGCCAATTTACGAGCATGTGGTCACATCTTCCGTGATCAGTTCGAAAGCGGTTGAGCCGTACACCCACGTCTTTCGTTGTAGGTCAAAACCCAACAACCTGTGGTCGGGAGCGTCGATTATATTATTCTTGTCCGGGTTCCGCATTTTCCATTCTTCTCTGTAAGCTGTTACTGAATCGAAACCCTTCGACATGAGTTTTGCAGCTGTTCGATGAGCTGGTTTCCTCGATTTCGGTCTTTTAGGTCCGTCTGTATCCGCGTGTACAGGTAGGCTTTCGTTGATTCCGTATTTTCTCCATTCTTTGACTGCCGCGGCTTTTCTACGAATATGAGCAGGCATGATATTGACTAGTACCGGTAGCCACTCTACCGGTGTCGATTTGGTTGTGCCGGATATTATGCGTAGCGTATGAACAATACACATACCCGCGCACACACACCAATCATGATTAATAAATACCCACTTATATATATATATATATATATATTTATATATAATACTACAATAACCTTATTCATGAAAATAATTTTAACGTTAATTCTTTATTATATCGATCATACTATTTCATAATTTATTACTATGTCTATAATTTAATTATGTTTAATTTTTCAAGCATTTTTCTATTTTTAATATTTCAATTTTATTCTCAACGTCTAGTATCGTACAGTTATCAATGATATTATCGATGTCTGGTTTTAGCATCTGATAATTATCAACGGTATATGCTTTCGTTGCTTAGATTAGAACGTTTACCAAAAAATGAATTTTCATTTTCCTTTACCCTCGAGAATATTTCGAAATAATAACCGCATGCCGAAGTACACGTGATCCATTCGAATTTTTAAAATGACGCTAGATGCTCTCTTAATCTGATGTTTGTCTAATTTATCACATCATGCGCGGTTTAATGTATATACTTCTGATTTTTAAAAGTATAGCCGAAAATTTTTTTCGATATTTGTAAATATTCGGATATTTCAATAGTAAATTCTATAGGGTGTGTGCTTGCAGCGTATTTAATCTTTATATGGGAGCAATCTTCTTATCGGTTGGCCAATAAAAGCGATTATTGCATGACAGGTGAAAGATGTTCTGGAAGACCAAAATTAAGATTTAAAAGATATGTTATCAAAACTCTATCAAAAAGAACGGTATCGATACGAGGAAAAATAAGATTTTGGAGGAACGGGCGTTGAATAGAACAGAATGGAGAAAATTCATCGGACACCGTAAGATTAGCCGAGGTTTATAAAAGAAGGAACATAGCCGGATCAGTATGAATATGCACATTGCACTAACAGAAAGGGATATTAGAAAGGGCACTCATACTCGGCAACGAGTGAGTCAGAATAATAATAATAATATATGTATACACTTATAACTACGTACATACATACACTAGTTACACGCGTGAACAATTAAATACATGAACATTTTTAGAGAGTGGTGCCACGTTCATTCGACGCTATAAAGTAACATAACTATTTCGCGTATAAGAAACTTTAATAACTATGTAATTTAGTAGATCAAAAGTAAATAATTGTATTAGTTGGACAGCGCATTCATCTTCTGTGTTAAAATTATGTTAGTATTTATGTAGTCTAGGATAGGACACATAGAGTATATGGTCAACAGTTTATACTGCGTCACAGTCACACTTGTGATTCTTACTTAAATGAAGGTGAAATAGATAAGACTCAAATTTTTCAAGCAGAATTAGTAGTAATCGGTTGGGAATCCGGAATAATTTTTGAGTTTACGTATATTTAATACATTGGGATTGTAGATGTGTCGTCAAGTACTGTCTTCTTCCCGTCTTTTTGTCAAATTTCTAAATAGCGCCTTTTTATAGCTTTCAGAGCGAAGATATACAGAGTTCGAATTCCAGTGTGAGTTTTGAGATTATGACGTTCATTTTTTCTATTAGCCGCTAATTAAAATATGAAAAGGAGTTCAAAGTTTTTAACGGCAAACATAACTGATTTACTGAACTAAAGATTAAAAAGATGCGCGTTAGCAATAATTGATAGAACCGCCGTGTGAAATTGTTTTGTACCCCTTACGCATACTTATGAGACATTTTCTATGCACGCGCTGAGAATTTTTTTTTTACTGTTTTTATTTTCAGACGATTTAATAGGACGGTACAACAATGAGCCAGTGTTTTCAATCAGTGATTTGAATAATGTATAATTCTGTACTTGTAATTAACGTTGATGTATTGGAGAGTGTAGTGATTTTATGAATTAACGAAACAAAATAAAAACAAAGTTAATCGCTATAAAAGTTATATTTTATTAATGCAAATCTTTTACGTTTTTGTATATGTTTGAAAATGATGTTAATGTCGGAAACATTTGCATGAATAAAATATAACTTTTATAGCGATTAACTTTTTTATTTTGCTTCGTTAGCTTGTAATTATATTTTGTCCAACTTGTAATATTTGAATTTGACTGTATTTAATATTCATTTTCGATATTATATATTGCCAAGATAGTATTTAAAAGTTAATTTGTTATAATGCTTGAATATTTGAAATATTCAGCTACTTTAAGAGTTGATTTCTTAAATTTTACTTGAATATTGTAGCTTTTTTATTTTAAGGAATTCTTTTTAAGTTTATGAAACACAGCTTTTACTTTCCCAGTAGATGTTGGTCGAATAGGATAAGATAGCTGAAAAAGTTTCTCCGATAATTCAAGTATCAGTCCCACTTTCCATTGCACGGTATAGGGGAACAAGAGAACAGATTCTCAATCTTAGACTACTCATTGAGAAAGCACGTGAATACAATGTCTCAGCTATATTATGTTTCATTGATTTCAAGAAAGCGTTTGACTACGTACACTGGCCAAAAATGTGGTCGATTTTATTAGACATGGGTGCACCATTACATCTTGTACAGCTGATCAGGCGGTTATATGAAAAAACCACGGCAAAAGTTCGCATCAATTACTTACTCGGAGAAGTTTCATCCTGAGCGAGGTGTTCGCCAGGGTTGTATCCTTTCACCGCTATTGTTTAACCTCTACAGTGAATGTTTAATGTGCAGAACTCTCCAAATCGACGCATCAAATGGAGCATTAAATTGGAATGGAGGCATTTCAATTGGAGGCGTGTACATTAATAATCTCCGGTATGCAGATGACATAACGTTAGTGGCAAAAAACGTGGATGAAATGTCATATATTTTAAACCGGTTAATAAAAATTAGTGCGGAGTATGGCCTACTCGTCAACAAGGCCAAAACTAAAATTATGATCATTAATCGTCCAAAGAATAACTGCAACGCGATACGAGAAATTGATGGAATTGAAGTGGTAAACCGGTTTACATATCTAGGATCTATAGTAGAAAATAGCGGCGGCTGCAGAAGTGAGATACGCCATAGAGCCCAACTAATCCGAAGCGCAATGAGCAATCTGGACCGAATCCGCAGTTAGCAAATCGGTTAAAATTAAAATAGTAAACTCACTTGTTTTCTTAGTGTTCCTTTATGGCTCGGAAACCTGGTCAGTAAGCAGTACCGACAGAAAACATATAGATGCACTGGAAATGTGGTGTTGGAGACGAATGTTGCGTGTCTCATGGACAGCTAGGAGAACCAATGCTTCGATTTTGGACGATGTTGGTAATCCGAAAAGATTAAAGTCGATCGTTCTCAACAGAATACTACGATTTTTTGGTCACGTAGTTAGAGCAGAAAATATGGAGGCGCTTTTCGTTCAAGGTGTAGTGGCTGGTAAAAGAGAGCGCGGTCGCGTACCTCTTCGATGGTCAGACGCGATTGTACTTTTCACGATTGTGTAAATATCGCACGCGACCGTATTTGCTGGCGTAGCCTAGTCTGTCGTGTGACATATCATGGTCACGATACCTCTGCACGGGGTTACACGCCTCACTGATGATATATATATATATATCTTCTCTTAATCGCTTGTAAATGTAGTGACAAATTTATTTTACGTAAAATCAAAACCGCACCCACTGTTTTATATATATTAGCAAATAAATTCACAAAAAATGACGAATGTTATTGATGTACACGCACGGTAAATTATTAGCTCAACCGTTATTTGTTATGCCTAATACGTAATAAAAATTTTTTATAATATTTATAAATCAATAACACTCCGTACAAGTCATAGTGAAATAAAGATAAATAAACATTAAGTTTGTTAGTTTTACATAATTTTATTCTTTTCTAATGTCAAAATCAAAAACATCTTCTCTGTTAAAAAAATATTATATGTAATGAAATTGAAAAATACATAAGTAAACTAAGTAAATGAATACAGACATTACATATATATATATAGTAAAACTTGTTTTATCCGTCACCTGCAACAGATAACTGAATAGACGGATAACAGAAATTTCATTACAAATTACACAAATGAGAACTGTATCAGATTGTAAATCATTTAAGGAAAAATTTATATATATATATATATAAATATATTTAATTGGGTAGCGTTTAGAGTACTGTATTTTATTTAGAAATTTAACATAATGAAATATAGTATAATTACCTAGAAAAACTGCACGTCAAATTTAAAATAATCGGTAATTTTCCTCTGTTGCAGCTCGAACTTTCTTTACTGCAATGTTTTGTATTTTTTTTTTAGAAATATGATCTGTGTAAAGTTTGCCTTTGCTTATCTTTCCAACCAATCGATGCACTTTGTTAACATTATTTCAGCTTCCGAATGACTGCTGAATTTTTGTTGCATTTTGATTCTTCATCGTCGTCAATTTCATCATTATCGGACTGCTGAACGTTAGATACTATATGTTTATCAGTCAAAATTTCAAAACCTTCATCTTGTTTATCACATTTTAATCAATCTGTTACTTCTTCAGTTGTTAATGTGTCATTGTTGAGCAGACCGTCTTTGCGAAGCTTTACGATTTCGTCAACATTAACCGTTCCTGTTGTTTCGCTAGCGGATAGTGCGGGTTCAGGTCATTTATTCCACTCATTCTGTAGGTTCAACACTGTAAGGTCGACCCGTGTACTGACAACATTAAAGATTGCGTCCTTAATGTTGTAATTTTTCCAAAAAATTTTAATCGTTGTTGTATCGTCAGATGACAGCAAACTTTCAATGAAACTTCTTTTATATCAACGAGTTGCTCCGACAGTGCCAGATAACAGAGAGTGACGGTTAAAAGAAGTTTTACTATATATATATATATATATATATATATATATATAATTTTATTATATGTAATTATTTTAATTCAAAAATTTTAAAATTTAAACATATTAACTAAGACAAAAAAAAGTACCTGCGATTACTATGCACGCTATTAATTCGATATATACATATAATAATAATATTGTTCTTTTCACTGATACGTGTATCAAATTCTATTATGTATAATTCATGGGTCTTAAAATAACGTTATATATATATAAAACGTTATTTTAAGACCCATGAATTATACATAATAGAATTTGATACACGTATTAGTGAAATGAACAATATTATTATTATATGTATATATCGAATTAATAGCGGTAATCGCAGGTACTTTTTTTTTGTCTTAGTTAATATGTTTAAATTTTAAAATTTTTCAATTAAAATAATTACATATAATAAAATTGTACACGCGTATTAGCGAAACGAATAATATTATACATGGAATTACTACTGTTTTATCTAATGGATTTAAATTTTAAAATTTTGAAAAAAAAAATAATTATATATAATAAAATTTTATACGAGCGTTAATAGCGAAACGAATAATATTAGATATCGAATTAGCAGTACGCAGAATAGTAATTACTACGGTAATTCTATCTTAGATAATGTTTGTTAAATTTTAAAAAATAATTAATTATACATATCAGAATTTCGCGACACGAATAGTATAAGTAAGCGTGATTAGCTTGTTCTTAGCTAATCTGTATTCAAATGGAAATTCATATCTCGAATTTCTGTCGTAATTAAAAATAACGTAATATTACTAAAAGGAATAAATAGACAAAACTATAGCTACGCCAATTATAATTTCTGAACTATACGTTAGAATTTTATAGTATGTATAATATTAAAGCCTCGCGAGTGTTATCCTAGTATGTAGTCACTCCGCTGCCGTTAAATGAAACAATAACCAAGTGATCTGTGTGCGTCCAAGTCGTGCGGTGTAATAACTTTCTTTTCGGCCGGCTTAGCGCTGATTAGGAAGGCTAAAGCAGAATTCACAATATATCGACGGTAGGAAAACGGAAGAAGCTGCACTTGCCGAGGGATATCAATTCAGAGCGAGTAAGCGAGTATCCAGCGCCTTAAACCTTTTAGCTAAGGGAGTAAACCCTAAGAAAAAACCCCGTAGAAGGCAAGAAGAAACAACTACACTAACTCTCTCATGAAAATTAATGATGTCAGATGTAATAACATGTTGCCGTGCGATTCGGTTAGCGCCCTGCGTTATTGAGTTCCCAAGCTTGATAATGAGAAATATGTGACTGGCCACATGCTCAGGTCACGCGTGAAAAATGGACGACTTAAATTAACTACAAAAACGAAGAACTTAGCAAAGAGTGGAATGTTCAAAACCTTTAAGAAGCTGGCAAATTAAAAAACATGGGTGTGGAAATGAACCGGTTAAATACAGACATATTAGTATAAGCGAAACAAGATGGCAGGGATATGGAAAATGTTACACAGACGAAGGTGTCTTCTACTATTCAGGAAATAATAATCCTAGACACGAGAATGGAGTGGGAATTTTTACGACACAGAAGATGGAAAAGTATGTAATGGATTACATTCCATTCAACGATAGAATAATATTACGATTGCTAAGCAAACCCGTAAATGTGAATCATTCTTCAAATACTTAGGAAGTTCGATTTCTGAAAAAACATACTCGGATATGGAAGTTAGGTGCAGGATAGAGGTAGAAGGCATTCCTGAAACTCAAGGGGCTATTGCGCACTCGTGGTATTAGTATGGAATTCAAATTGGTGAGATATTATATATAGGTTAAACTAATATATGCGCCTGAAACACGGACGCTCATGCAAGCCACTTCGAAGAAGGTTGAAACATTTGAAATGTGAATTTATTGGCGGCTTTTAAAGATCAGCTGAACGGAGAAAATAACTAATGCGGAGGGGTGTTGCGGCGTTTGCGAAAGGCCTAAGAACTGTTAACTATAATTAAAAGAAGAAAGACTGCATATGTAGGTCATATGATGAGAGGAAATAAATACGAACTTAATCCAGCTAATATTACGAGGAAAAATAGAAGCAGTACGAAAGCGCGGCAGATCGAGGATATTTGAATTGCATAATATAAAAAGCGGGATAGAAATTAAAAATATAAGAGAACTAACGGACGCAGCACGCGGACACAATATTAAACACAATTGGTCGCTAATGTTCGTTAGCGGACGAGGCAAAACAAGAAGATAATATTAAACACGCGATTAGGTAATAAGTATGCGTACTAATTATCGTTAATTTCAGCCGTTATTTAACGTATTTATACTAATTGCGTCGTCGAAACAGTAGCAATAAATTATCGTTGACGGTCGACCTATATATTTACTTTGGCATTTCTGGAACTGAAGGTATAGGAAGCGCAGACGATACCGACGGAGGAATAATCGGTATAGCATTAATACGGCGAGTAGCGGCGTTCTGACCAGGATTAGGGTGCATATTGTAGTATGTAACTCCATCGTATACATCGGCAATCATTTGAGGTTGTCCTCCAGCTGTAGCATGCTAGTTCGTTAAGAGAAATATATAAAAATTAAATTATTCATCGCTCTAATTATAATTACGTATCGGATACGAGCAGATGCATAATATAAGAAATAAATAAATATATATTTCCTTCAATCCTATAACAGGGTGTAGTAGTATAGGATGCGGTACACAGAAAAAATAATAATAATAACAATAAATTCAGAGGAAAAGAACAGGTAGATAACTTTATGTATTTAGGTTAAAAAAAAAAAAAAAAAATGAAAACAAATAAAGAAATGACGACGAAAACTGAAATAGCCAGAAGAATATCCTTGGCTTGGGTTGTTCAAGCAAATGCTAATTAATCTGAAAAGGAAATTATATAATCAATGTGTACTCCCAGTCCTTGTATATGCTGCAGAAACATGATCATATACAAAAACAAACATACGATAGATAAGAAAGACTAAAACTGCACATGAGAGAATGATGCTCAACATCTGATTATCAGATCGGTACAGAAATGCACAGATACGTGAATTAACGAATTTAGATGACGCAGTGGAACGAATCGTTAAAATAAAGTGGAATTAGGCTGGCCACGTAGTCCGAACAGATGACAACAGATGGTCAAAGCGGGTCGTACAATGGTGGCCGATAGGGGAAAAAAAAAAAGGAAACCACACGATGGTACCATGATATATCAAAAGTAGCCGGGAAGCGAAGCTTGCGAAAGGCGCAGAACAGAAATGAATGAAAAAAAATTGGGGAAAGCCTTCATACAGGAGTGAATAGATAAAGGCATAACGTGATCGTGAAAAATATGTATCGCATTTCAAAATATTTTGGTTGCACAGAAAAGAGGATTTATTTTTTTCTTTAAAAAAAAAAAAAGGTATATTAAACGTTTTACTTCCTCATCTAAAACATTCATATTCATTGAAAAACTGATGTTTACCCATTAATCATTGTTCCTTATATGAAATTATCTTACTATGTTGAACACACTTACGTGTATATATATATATATATATATATATATATGCTATTACTTACTGGCGGCAAAAACTGATCAGGAGCGAAAGATCCGGATGGCTGAGGAAAATTCATCATACGAGCATGATGATATGGCATAGATGTTGCAGTTGGAATTGGCTGCGGCTGCATTAAAGTTTGTGCTCCTGGTATAAACGTTACATAAGGACCCATGTTTGGTTCCGGAACGTAAATACCTGGAGCGGTTCCAGTTCGTTCTTCTCCGAAACCTATTATAATGTACAAATATAGGAATTCGTTCGTGATATTAATACTGTAAAATAAAAGCAGCGGATACATATTTTAATTATAAGAAAATAAGTCAAATGTCACCGGAATTTATTATATCTAAACCAACGAAAATGGATAAGTACGATCGAAGCAAGAACAAAAGCTAAACACATTGAAAACATACATACATACATAATTATACATCAACAAAATATAAATACTTTAAACAAAATAAATCATATTTCGACATTAATAAGCTTCAGCGAAACAATAGGAGATTAAAAAAAAACCCACACGAAACGAAATGATTATATAAATTTTCAATTTATAATTATTAATTTTTTACTTCACATTTAAAAACAAAAAAAAAACAAAACAAAAAACAAACTTTAGAATTCAAAAATATAGTTTACGTTAATTTACATAGTATAAAGCAAAAAGCGAATACAAACATTCTCTTACTTACATGCGACACACACACACACACATATATATATACACACACACTCACACAAATAAACCGAAAGACGATAATCATTTTTTGACGAATTCGAACAATGAAAAGCAAAATTTATAATTTATTATAATGAGCTAAATTAGTACGAAATTTGGTAATCAGAAAAAACAAAATAAATAAACGAGAAACCAAGTAAATAAATTCCAATAATAATCTGTTAATTTTGAACAAAATTAAACACGTCAGACGATCACGACTAGGATCGTCTCGATTTAGAAAAAACAGATTTATCGAAGGAAAACTATCAAAAATATCGAACGCAATAAAAAAAAATAATAAACAACAAAAAACAAGTTAAAATCGCTAAAAATGTTTTATTTATGTGAAATCATAAAACTTTTCGGCTGTTAGGCCATTATCAAGTGAATAATTAAAAATGAAAAATATTAATTTAAAATTACAATTCACAAAATCAGCCAGAATAATAACAGAATATTAAATTAATATTTTCCTTTTTATATATTTTTTAATATTCACTTCATAATGGCGCCTAACAACCGAAAATCTTGGTGATTTTTCATAAGGAATTTTTTTTTAGAGATTATAATTTTGTTGTTGTTTATATTAATAAAACTCACCATATTCCACATTTTTCAAATTAATAATAATAATAATAATAAACACTCTTTCCACACATACGCACGCGATAATTAAATCGGTCGCGCAAAAATTTTTAAATTTCTCTATTCCTTTTGACAAAATATTGTTCGAAATACCTTGATGGTGATAATAAGGAAGATGTCCTACTACTTGCTCCGGTGGTAATGATGACTGTATCATAGACGTTGCCACAATCGGTGGTGCATGTAAAATTGAAGGGCTTTCAACTAGATTGAAGAATAAATATCACCCGTTAAATATATATATATATATATATGATTTATTCCATTTAATACATATGTATGCATGTATTATGCATGTGGACATATATCCATACGTATTCGTTTGTATTTAATACACGGCGTAACAGTTAAATGTAAATAATTTACAAAGGCTCATAATGGCTGATTTTCTATATGTATCATCATTTCTATTTAATGCTGAAGAAATATTTAGAGATTTGAACTGAAGACAAAATTGTGTAAATATTAACGGAACTTATATATCAAAGTTAAAGATTCGCAGATGACGTAACTTTAATCTCAGCTTCGGCAAAAGAATTAAAAATTACATTAACGGAACTAGGAGAAAAAAAATAAAAGGTCTAGAAATGAATTATGAAAAAATGAGCTTACTTATAAATGAAGAAAAACTAAACAATAAGAATAAATGCAAAGATGTTACATTGTGTAGACGATGTTGCATATCTAGGCCAAATAATCTTATTTACAGATAGAACAGAAAACGAAGTAAGCCGTAGAACAGCATTGGGATGGGGAAAATTCCGATCATTAAACGAAATATTCGGAGTAAATATCAATTGCACGAAAAAGGCACACATCTAAAATACGTGTACTCTTCCTACCATTACTTATGGTGCATAAACATGATCACTAACGATCAAAGAAATTAAAAAAATACAGGTATCTCAAAGAGTAATGAAAAGAAAAGTGATTGGGGTAACAAGATTCGACAAAGTTAAAATACTAAGACACAAATCGAAAACGGAAGGTGTTCTTAAAAAAATACGTGAAATGAAATGGAATTGGACTGAAATTGTTTTTCGAATGAAAACAAACAGATAAGCCAGGAAATACGCTGAATGATTACCATTAGGCAGGAAAGGGTTGAGAAAAAGACCGCAAACGAGATGGAGAGACGAAATTGACAAACACGCAAAAAAAAAGTTTAGATGCGTAAAACACAGAATCGTCTAGAATAGAAACAAATGTGAGAATAATATATGGACGTCTGTAGATTGCAAGAGGTCAATAACGAGCTTAATTTTCCTAATATAAATATAGTTTTTATTATATTTAGTAGAGAAAATTAACACGAAGTAACTTATACGTATAATATCATGAAAAAAAAAAATGAAAATAGAGGCTATTGTAATTGTAAAAGAGGCTAGATAAATTTAAATATTTTGACCGTATCGTAAACAAAGCAGCTAGACTTGGGTAGCGAAGTTAAAAGTCACGATCAGTATTTAACAACATGAAGAATCTACTACTACGCGATAGGTCCATCTGGTCTAGCGCTACATCTACCCTATATATCGCTGTGTACGGTATAGAAGCAGCCACACTTAATAAACGACAAGTTGAACGATATTAACCAACATAAATGTGGCTCTAGCTACATTTCTACGAGATCTCGTCGACTTCTAAAATATTAAATCGAAAAGTATTAGAAACAACGAAGTCAAAGAGAATGTTGAAAAGAATAACAGAGAAGAAAGTAGAATATTTTGGACACATTGTTAGAGGGGAAAAGAAGCGCAGAAGGTGCCGAATAGACACTGAATCAAGAATATAAAAGAGTGGAAATAGAACATGCACTCAGATGCATTCAGACCGGCGTTCGTTCATCTATATTAGGTATTACTAAGATTTCTGTTCCGATCGTTTTAGACATTTTTTTCTTTTTATTTTTAATTTTTTTTTTTATAATTCTGACCATTAGTTACTACATCGTCGTTTTATTATGATTACGCAGAGGGAATAATACACGGCGTGCTACGTGTGTTTATAAAGGTCGAATTCGTTAACAGGGACCGCAATACATGTATACACATACACGCATACACATGTAATCACATACGCGTTAAAATAGCGAGAAAGATCGAAAAGAAGCTTTTAATATATTATCGGCCTTATTAAAATTGCATAATTTACGCGTATCCAATGAAGTAGGAAAGTTCTTGAAGTTATACTGGTAGCGTATTCCTTATCAATAGCAGTTCAGACAGAAATCTCTTATTTCTATTTTTATATTTCAGGCAGGACAAAATCCGATGTTCGATATTATCTTTAATATGGACCGGACTAAAAGTGTTGAACGACTTTCAAATGCTCGGTGAAACAAATCGGTTCGAGTTAAAATCGAGCAATGAAAATTAAAAGAGACATAAAAGAATGTTATTTATATATATATATATAATTAAATACTACATCAACAAGACTATCACCTTGGCAATTGTAACATTCACGCGCTCTTTTCGAACATGGACTGACGTATGGCCACAATTCCTTTTTGAATGGCACATTTCAAGATCCAAGTGTCGGGCGGCTTGCCTTCACATGCCCCGGCTTTTGAGAAAAACCCGCAAAAAAATCCGGCACGTCAGTTACGAGACGGCCAGAGGAAAAATTTCTTTCTCAATAGCGTTAAAACATCTGCAACGATATGCGACGTCACCCTCGTCTTATTGAAACCAAACTGCTCGCGAGTCGAATACGTTTTGGACGAAGAGTGGGAGAAAAGAATTTGTTTAGCATCTGTAAGAAGTACGACCTAATAATTGTTTTCGCGGTTATCGTACACCAGACAGTAACGCTAGCGCAATGTAAGGGTTTCGCGCGGATTTTCTACCGCATAATAGGGCGTATTTTGTTTGTTGACATTTACGTTTAAATCAAAGTGAGCTTCGTCGGTGAAAAAGACGTTATTCAAATCGACGTATCGTTCTTCAATCATGACTAGAAGTTTGTCACGAAATTCTAATCTTTTCAGCTTATCAGCAGATAGCAATTTTCGGATCAACTGAATTTTATGCGGATGCATATTGAAATCCTCTCTTGGTATTCTCCGTACCGATGTTCGTAGCATTTTCCACAGGCGGTGGCTTTTACTCACTTTCCGGCATTCTCGATGATCGAGCACCTATGCGCAATCACACTATCGAATTCTCGAGTTTTTTACCCATCTTACAAAGGAATTTGAGTTTTCGCGGCGTTTTAATTTAAATTCGTTTTTAAATGCGCGTTTATTCGGGATTACGCTCTCGTAGTCTTTTACAAAATATTCGAAAAAAAAAAGAAAAATCAACAAAAGACGTTGTTTAAGCGTCCATGGTGCCACGGTAACTATCCGCGTATATTCGCGTTAAATGGCAAAGTTTTCGGCACCAGATGGCGCTGCAATCGTCGTGCTAACCTAAATGTTTTTTTGCGAGGCATTTGAAAACCGTTCGACGCTTTCGGCTCACCCTTACAAATTCTACTTCACTTGACAACGTTTAAATTATGACCATTAATCTAACAAATACAGAGACAAAATCTTTACGAAGATATGACCATTAATCTAACAAATACATAGACGAAATTTTTAGGAAGAAGAAATCACCGTGTTGAACTCGGGGAACTTTTTTTGGGAATTGTTTTTCGAATAGTATTACCTTCATAGGTTAGACCGCCGGTAAATTATTAGCGAGCGAAATTTTGTTTAATACGTGCCGTTAGTACATAAAATAAACGAAGATCTGTTCCATCGCAGTCGACATTTTTTTTTTTTTTTTTTTAAACGAGGTAGAACGATTATTATTAAAATAAAATTTTTCATGAAAAAAAAGTTAATATAATTATTCGCATAATATTCAAATTATTCAATTAATTTTATAGTTATAATTATTTCATGGTCGCATATTTTGTTTCATCTAATCTTGATGTAATTCATATATATTATTGCCGTTATTACTTCATCAATGTGTATTTTTATTATTTTAAGCACAGACAAGCGTTAAAAATTGCGTGACAAAAAAATTTCGTTGCGTGAACGCGAATACACGAATATTATATATAAGCGAACAATTAATAATAAAGTATAAAAAAATATTCATACAGGTCGTTTTAGGTTTCTCAGCCTCAAACGGCGGATCAATTTTCGGGCATACAATACTTTCTGTCAAATTTTGAGGATTATGACGAGTACGTCGAGCGCTAAATCTAATAGGCAATTTACGAATAATGGGGTGGTGAACATTATCGTATCCTTCCCTGTATTTGAAAAAAAAAAAAAAAAAAATATTTTATTAACAAGCTCAATCGTCGCCATAATAATAACAATAATAAATTACTATTAATAGAAAGACTAAATTCGAGGTGTTTTATATATATATATATATATATATATATATATATATATATATATATATATATATATGTATTTTTAAAATTGAAACATTTCATGCCAATAAAATGTTTCTGATTATAAAAACAGATAATTTGTTAACACATTAAAAACTCATGTACTATTTCCAACAACGTGACTGAAAAGATTAAACGCAATAACGTCGATATATATATATATTAATTTTTTTTAGGTTGTGGAATGTAGTAATTTTTTAGATTTTTTATTAATTTAATTACAAAATTAGTTAAAATGCCAAAACGTTTATTTTCTTAAAAAACCACAAAGCTTTTCGGCAATTACGCCATTATCAAGTGATATTTAAATTAAAATAAAACATTTTAAAAAACACAAAAATATAAATTTGTGATCTTAAATCTTTATTTTTAGTTTAATTTACATACCACTTGATAATGGCGCAATTGCCGAAAAGCTTTGTGATTTTTAAAGAAAATAACCGTTTAGTGATTTTAACTAATTTTTGTAATTTATATATATATATATATAATATTCTAGCTCGTGTCACTATCCAATTGTTTTCGACGTCGCTCTTAATGTTTGTGCCGCATAAACGAGTTTAAACCAATACGTTGTAAAATCCCGTAGCGTGTAATGAATTTCTGTTCTCCCGGTAATGCTGACCCGATGTTTGGGCTTTCTTACATTCCGATATATAACCAGTTGATTTACATTGCCGTCTGTAAACAATATTCAGTAGTTCTGTTTTTCGCCATCATTTAGCACTGCAGTTTTTGTAATTGTTCTAGTAATCACATCTTTGTATCGTAATTTTGGGCGAAAGCAACATCTTTTGCCGTTACCTAGTACTTCGTAAAACACGTTTCGGAATGCGTTTGTCATTCGTTCTTATTTAACCAATACACCTTACCCTAGATTTCGCTAAATGCCGTTCAATCGAATAAAAGTTAGCCATTTTTAATAGCATCTTCTCGATGGATACATGATCTTTCCAATTTATACGAAGGATTTTGTTGGATGGCAGATTTTTAACCTTTCAGTTGTTTAATGTTTAATGGGTCAGGTCTTTGCGACGTATTAACATTGTCGGAAATATTATTCGCTTTCTATACGGTCATTTTAGTGTGGCCGTTGTTAAGTTTATATCATTAATTTTTTTTTCTTAAACTTACTTTTTCGCTTTTGTAGGATTATCATCGACATTTTCACACTTCCATGCGGATCGCTCGTTTAACTTTTGATTGTGTTCAAGCGATTCCGGCATTTTAGATGATGACAAAGATGACTCAAACGACCTATTACCACTAGACGATACAAAAGAACTATTATTACTAAAAGAAAATCGGTTTTCACGTTGTTCTAGTTTAGGGTAAACAAAACGACGATTAAACGGTTCCCGGACACGTGGTTCGGACGTAACCGAATGATTCGACGCACGCGCTGAAGACGAAGTGAATGCTGACTGATTAACGTTTGGCGTAGTTTTCAATTGATTCTTCTGTTTCATCGCGCTTAGCTGCGCTACTTCATCATCAGTTTCATCGGGAACAAAGGACGACTGTAACTGATCGGAATCGTTCGAATCGGATAATTTAAAATTATCCTCGAATTTTTTAATCATTTCTTTATATTTATTCATTTGTGTGGACGCATTCTGCGTATTGATCTGAGTATTGGGCACACCCGTTAAACTGACATTAAAGGTTGTATTGAAATTTTCTCGACGAACCGTGTAATTATTCGCCTTCGAATCGACCTTCATCTGTTGTTGAAACTTATTAATACACGATTCGCTTTGAGTGGAAGCTGCTACTGCACTAGTTGTAGAAGTAGTAGTAGTAGTAGTAGTAGTTGTTGTTGTTGCTGATAATTTATTCGGAAGAACAGCTTTAGTAGTGTCGTCCGAAGTGGTATAGTCATTTGCATTATTAGCGATGGTAGTAAAGTCGCTTTTGAGGGAATTAAATGCATTCCGTAGTTCTATCGATCTTTGAAAAGTCGAAATTTTCCCACGTCCGCTAAATAACCTGCTCGACGATTGAGGATGAGACTGTCTATTGTCGTAACCTTCGGCCAAATTGTTTCCTCTGAATGTATTATTACTCGACTGTTGTGAAAAACGTTCTCTATTATTGTCGCCGTACCTATCGTTTCGAACGTAACCCCTGCCTCTAGAAGTACCGTAAAAACTTCGAGCATCGGTTTCTAACAAACGTCGCCTATAATTGTCACCACTCCGGTAATAATCGTTTCCACCGCGTTTCCATTCATCATAGGACGTCGGACATGAACTTTGTCTATCGTATACCGATCGACGCCTATTACCAGATTGTTCACTTTCGTTTAAATGAATCTTATTTCTGTTAGCGTCTTCTTTCGTACCGGAGAACTTGACATCTCGTGTACGAAAGTCCATAGCCGAAGATAAATTTTTAACGTCATCGGAGGGCGATTCTATCGCCGCGGACCATAAAAATTGTTTTTGTTCGGTCGTCGTATTGGTAAAACCCGGTATTGATGACGGTTGCTGTTTCGTTGTATTAGTAATAACAGTCGGCATTGACGGTTGCCGTTTCGTTGTATCAGTAATAACAGTCGGTATTGACGGTTGCTGTTTCGCCGTATTAGTAACAGCCGGAATTAACGGTTGCTGTTTCGTTATAGATGGTTTTCTGCCCGATGACAACAAACCCTGTCCACGTACGTAATACTCTTGAGTTTCTCGTTTTTTAACCGGTCTTTTCATATATGCTTCGGCGTCGTCCGACTTCCGATTATATTTTGTGGCATTACCGCTGTGTCATAGAAAAAAAAACCAAACAACCAAATAAAATCACCTAAACGAATTACGTGATATATATATATATATATATATATATATATATATATATATATATATATATATATATATATATATATATATATATATATATATATATACATATATATATATATATACATATATATATGTATATATATTCAATAATAAGTCTTACAAATAAATTATTATTCAGAAGTTCTTTGAATGTAATCACGAAGATTTAAACTAACGGAAAATATTATAGTTATAAGAATTCAAGCGGCCAATATATATATATAAAATTTAATATGTATTGCAAGAAATTTGATTGGTTATGGCGGATAGAAGATTAATCATGAATTTATACTTACAACAGATTATTAAATTAATGGAAAAACGACAGATATCAACACACTAACATCGCATGGAATATGTCTTTCAGTAAGAATTAGAACATTAAAATGCTATCAGTCGTGTTACTATATGGCTGCGAAATATGGACGCTGAAGGCTAGAATAATAAGAACACTATAGCTTTCGAAATGTAGTGTTACCGCCGTATACTGCGCATATCATGGACAGAAAATAAGAAAAATGAAGTATTAGATATATTAAAGAAAAAGACAGCGAGTTGTTGGATACGATCAAACGAAGAAAAACAGCGTACTCGTGGGCACACATTAAGAGGCCCACAGTATGTACTGCCGCAGACACCATCATCGTAGGACAAATAGAAGACAGAAGAATGATTACATGGCTCGATAATATTCTAAAATGGACGTCTATGAAGGTAGCAGATTTGTTCCACAAGGCAAGAGAACCTTATATGGAGAAATAGTCGCCATAGCTGCTATCAACGACTGAGAATAGTAAAATGGACGAAAACTCGTTAATATATTATATTATAAAATAAATTTTCCCTTCGTTGTTTTAGATATCTATTTATACTTTTTTTTTTTTACCCAGTTTTTTAAACCACTTTAATCAAATATTTAGAACCGATCATATTAAATATTCTTCTTTCTTGTTGATAATTATCACATTATCATGTCATATCTTCGAATTATTAACAATTTCTAATCACTATAAATAAAACGACCAATACTTAACCCGCAATATACGGGTTTTAAATAATAATTTTGGTATTTTCTAATTTCTGCCCATTTGTATGAATACGTACGCGAGAATCTTTTATTGTTGTAAAATATATATATATTTTTTTTTTTTTTAATTTTGAAATACACGAAATACGAATAAAAGTAGTCTCTTCTTTGAGTTCCATCTCCATGAAGGTTGGCTACAACTTTTGAGTATTTCCTTCTGTCCCTAGCTAAATGTATCCTATCCATTGCTGTAAGTTTTTATCCATGACATCCGTCTTCTGGATCGCTGGTGTCCTATCTTCCCTTCCAATATTGTTTGTAATATCTCGTATTTCTGATTACGCTTAATATGCTCTACGTATGCTGTTTTTATCTTTTTCATATTGGTTTTGACCCATTCGTTTTAGGACATCTGCGTTCGATATATGATCAACATAGGCTATTTTTAGCATTCTTCTAAAAATTCACATTTAAAATGCCTGGAGCCTGTTTAACGTTGCTGCTTTCTTTTTCGGCTTCATACAGTAGCACTGAGTATACGTAGCATTTCACCATTCTATACCGTATATGAAGACTGAGGTTTTTATTACTGAATAAGAGCCTCACTTTTAAAAATATTGCTCTTGTTTCTGTATCTGGATCGGCATATTCTGCTATATAACACCTAAGATATTTAATTCTGCCTACTTTATCCACCAATCTTTCGTATATTTTTATTTTGGTACTCAGCAAAAAAAAAAGAACAGCATAAAAAAAATAAAAGTAGCGACGAAGATAATAATTTGAGAATGTTTCAAAATTTAAAGGTAGGGGTAAAATTTGCTTTTCTAAAATATAGAACCGAAAAAATGTTTACATGTATCATTTCAACTAATAACACAGGTCGACGGTGTTTCGGTAACATACATATAAATAGGTGTTTCAGAATGTATCACGCTGCATCCAAAAATGGTATTGTAAATTTTCTAGCACGTCTCATTTTTTAGTTATCGCCGAAAGAAGTTTTCTTATTATGCAGATAACCGTATAATGTGCATATCTAGTTGTACGATATTTTTTTTTTAATGATCGGGTGTTATCTGGACATTTTTATCGTTAACGCGTTTTCAACATTATCAAGCAATGTAAAATGTAGCCGATTAGTTTACCTGAAAAATGTCCTTTTACCACGTTTAATAAAGCTCGGACTTATAAAAAATTTCGTAAGAGCTACAGACGCAAAAGAGGAAGGATAGAAATACTTAATGAATTTTTTCCTTGGTATTAGCGACGCGAAGCTGAAAGAGGGCATTTTTGTCGGACCTCAAACAAGAAAACTGACGAACGACACAAATTCTGAATCAAAGCCTTCACACCTAATGAACTTCTGGCGTGGAAATCATTTGTGTATGTGGTAAACGGATTCCTGCGAAAATATAAAGCGGGCAATTACAAAGACTCGGTGGAATATCTACTCCAAAACTTCAAGAATTTAGGTTGCAGAATATCTCTAAAAATTCACTTCCTTCATTCCCACTTTTCCTAAGAATTTGGGAGATGTGTGAGCTATGAACAGGGGGAACGGTTCCACCAAGACATTCCTATCATGGCAGAACTTCATCGTGGGACCCTTCTATGATAGGTAATTATTGCTGGTTTTTACAGCAAGAATATATCGCAGTTTATAATAGAAAAAGTAATTAGATAGACACGTAAGTGCCTTTTTGCTTTTTTTAAAAAAAATTGGTAGAAAATTGTTAAATTGGTATATTTTTAATTTTTATTTTTACTAAATACTATACTCGTTTGACGTGCTAGCATGTTTACGAGGCCAGATCTGCATTCAGCGTTCTAAAATTAGTAAGAAAAACTGCAAGAGTGGTTCATCTATAATTTTGTAGCCTAGTGTTATTTAATTTATGTAAATCAATAAACGTATAATATCAATAATAATGATAATATCATACATGCGGAAATGTTCTATATAATTATAATTTTATAATACACATTCAAAAAATTAATTAAGTACACGAGAAGCTATAATGATGAAAACACAAACTATCGACTAATGTATCGGGTATTTAAACATTGAACCGTAATAAATAATTTTTAAGAAAATGTTATAATCGCGATTGACAATATGAGACGGTAAACAAATGTGTTCGTGTTTGAAGAAAAAAATCGATGACAGATTATTATTGTCGAATTTAAGATCGAAACAAAATCAAATTTGAATTATTTATTTTACAAAATTGCGCGTAAATGATTCGGAAATACGATATTCGAACTTATGACAAAATCGATTTTGATTAAAATCGACGAGACGGTCATTAAAAAGCTGATTGAAAAAATTTCTACCATATAAAATTAGTCGACTCGTAAAGTATTGTATTGAAATAGTATTTTATTTTGATTTATTATAAAGTTTTAACGAAGATTCGGCCAATATAAAAAGGAAGCTAAAACATTTTATCTACTACTAGAATTCTATCGTAAGTTTACGAGAAAATCTTTTCTAATAACAATCGTTATTTCAGCAAATTGTGTGTATAAATATGAGATCGTTAATAACTAGAAAAAAAAAAAAAAAAAAGTGAGATTGATGAAATCGAACACAAGATGGTTTTTTCAACACGAAACAGGATCTCAATGAAGTGCAAATAGATAGTTCAACGATCGATAACAGAACAGAATTTAGAAATAAAAATAAAAAATTTGTTGGATTTAAAAATATCAAAGATCATCGAACTGAGCAAAAGTGGACGGACGATAAGAAGAAAAAGCATATACGAAGACATACTGGGACGAAGGAAAAAGAAAACGTTTCATGTTCTCACGTGAGGTCCATAGATGGCCAAATTCGAAAAGAAGAAGAAAGTGTATAGTAATTTATCAGTTAATCTACATATGTATCATTTATATATTCATAAAGATATAAATAAGTATTTCAAACTTGGAAGTCCTTTGCAAATGTGTACTTATATTTAAAGGCAACAGTTAGGATGACAAAAAACATAGTCCAAACCATTACCGTGCAATATTTAAGAATATTACAATTTAGTTTATATTAAAAGGAGAGAAAAAAAATATCTTCATTAACGATTACATCGCTTGCAGATAAATTATTATTATATTGTTTTACTACTATTACTATTATCACTATTGCACAACTATTGATATTACTATTATTAATATATATATATATATATATATATATATATATATATACACAAACATATAGAAAGCGATATTGGAATAACATTTGCATTAAGTAGATATTAACTGGAGAGGATTGATCACCTATTTTGGAACCAATTCTTTCTGCATTATTAAGTAAAAGTACCGAAGCCGATGTGATTTTTTTTTTTATTATTTATAATAATAATAATAATAACAAGTATATTTCATCTAATAAATAAATTACAATTCCCATTTATGTACACATACCGAGCTTACATAATTGCTCATACTGTATGATATTTGATTTAATATTAATACTAATATAGGAATAAGAAAATAAAATCAACTGCAGAGAAAAAATACAAATAAAAACCCTGCTTAACTTTACTAATTTATCTATTAAAAGAATTAGGCATGCGCTTCTCTAAACGGCATTTAAATTTTGTTTATTATCTTAAGCTATATAATAAGAATTATGTACATGAAAATATGGATATGTATAAGAAGATGCGTTATTTCACTATATATATATATATATCACTATACATTAAATAGATAAATTATTATTTATGACAAGTGGGGATTTATATATATTTTAAAGTAACAGCGCTGCTATATAGTATGGTGAATTATATCAGGAGTATTTGTCTAGCAGTACTGACAGTTTGGTGTGTTGGTTAAATTGAATCTATACAGATGTTCACCGTGTCCAATTAGAAATTTGTGAATTAAAAAAGGTTATATGCATATTTTTGTAACTGATTTTATTCAGGATATCAGGGAAAAATGAACGAAAAAAATCGATTATTATTATTATTAAAACCATACCTATATTTCTTCCTTCTTCTCGTCTTTGGAGCCGAATCTTCCTTTCTAATATCGTATCCGTATTCTGTTTCTATTTCTTCAATACTTTTCGGTTTTTGCTCGTCCGAGTCGTATAAATCATGCGCCCAACTATCAGAGAATTTAGGTTTGACAGCTGGCTTAAGTGTACCAGATATTTTTTCATGTTTTTCACCTAGTTCCTTATCGTTATCTACCGTTGTCGTGCTACTAACTGAATTACACACGTCATCACTATAAAAAATAAAACAGGTTTTTATTAAGTCTCGATCGAAGTTATAATTAAACATTAATATTAGTATTGTATAATGTTAGTAACTGGTAGATTAATTACGAAATCAAAATAGATTAAATTTATTTATTTATGAAGATAATTAATTCGATAAAATTTGCAGACGAAGTACAAATATTTAGGTCAGATAATAAAATATAACCACGATTGTACACCAGAAATTCGTAAAAGAATAGCGATGAGCGAAGCAGTATTTAAAGAAAAATATTTGTTGCTAGCACCGCGCTCATTATCTCTGGAATTACGTAAAAAACTTATGAAAACATTTGTCTGGTCAATAGCGCTGTGTGGGTAAGAAACGCGGACACTCGAGAAAGTAGATTATAGCCGGCTTCAAGTATTTGAAATGTGGTGCTGGCGAAAACTGCAACGAATTAGCTGGACCGAAAAAGTTACGAATAAAAAGCTGCCAGAACGAATAGGATAGGAAAAAACGATGCTTAACAGGATACGGAAAACTCGTCTTTGTTGGTTAGGACATGTAATGCGGTCCGAACATAATACTCTTAATATTGCTATTGAGAATAAAATTTTAGGGGAAAAACCACGTCCTAAAATAACATTTATCGATACGGTGCTAAAACAGACGGATTTTACGAAATATGCAGATTTGAACAAGACAGTCAGTGAACGCATTTTACGGAGGAATATTGTGTTGAGGCGAATCAGTCAATCGGCTGTAACATCATTATATATATATATATATATATATATATATATATATATATATATATATATATATATATATATATATATATAATCAGGCAGTTTTTACGTAAGAAAACACTAAAATAGTGTTTTACTTTCGCAAGTAATTATTGACAACCGCTATAATGTTTTTCAATAACAACTGAATGTCTAAGATCTTAAGGTTTTACATAAAATTCTGTTACAGCTGGAAAGTTATATACATAGGGCAAAAGTATAGATTCGGACGCGTCCAATGCACGAAAAATCGTTAAAATCTGACTAATAGTTTCAAAAATATAGTAATTTGAATATTTGGAAATGATAAATCTTCCTTAGGTCCATCTAATTGAGACAGATGTTGGATATAGATCTTTTTTAATTTGTAATTTGCTTCCAAAACTATCGACCAGTACATTTATTCTATTAGAAATTTTCAAAAGCTAAATTTGTTGAACCTTTTTAATCCTAAAATCTCATCAGATCATTTATTAGATAAATTCGGAATAAAAAAAAAAAAAAAATGTCAGTTCTAAAGTAACGCATACATATACATTATATATATTCTCATTTTAGGAATTTCGGTTTACATAAAAACTGGAAATTTAAAATATACATTATTAACAATTTCTATCGGCGTCTGATTATGTTCAAAACGCTTTAATTATGAGTTTGTATAAGTTAAGGTGTTAACCAAATTAAATCAGCAGTTTTTTTTTTTTTTTAAATATATTTTCATAACGTATTTTAGAAATGTCGAAAAATAAATATTGTTAGCGTATTAACACCAAATGTTTCTATATGATTCGTATATGTAATTTTGACTTTTATTTGTCAGTGTAGCTTTTCGTAATTAGCTTTACCTAAAAATAATTCATTTTCCCCTAAATAATCCATGAAAAAATGTTTCGTCTGTTAATCATTTTCCACTTAAATTTGCGAATAATTTATTTTTTTGTTAATAATATCGAACATGTAATTTTAACCTTCTATATATTTCTAACTAGAATAATTAAAATAACTAAATATTTTACATCAATTTTGTATCCTACTAATAGACATAAAAATAATTTTTGCCGAATTATTTCCAAACCGAACGCTCAAATTGCAACCGTCTCAAACAGATATAAAACTCTTCTAATATGTAAAAAGAATTTAACTAGAATAATAAAAAAAAAAAAAAAAAACTGAACAGTATGAAAGCAAACGGATCTTATCAAATATCAAACAAGATGGTTAAACTTTTTCGAAAAAAAAAATATATATATATTTTAATATATTCACCAGAAATGTATTGAACTAAATTATTTTCTTAATGTCAGGAAACGGGGGAAAATTAAAATAATAGACAAACCTGGAAAAGACTTAACAAATCCAAAATCATACAGATCGATAGCTCTAATGTCTGCTCTAAGTAAAATATATGAAAAAATAATACAAAATTGTCTTGATTCAGATAAAAAATAAAAAGCGATTCTAAATGTAAATCAGTTTGGATATCGTAAAAACAAATGAAACTGAGCTAGCACAAAAAAGTTACACGATTATATAGAACAATATAAAAAACATCGCGACATATATTACTAAACCGTTTTTGATATATCGGAAGCATTTGATCAAATACAATTGATAAAATCTTAAAAAATTATGAAAAGGAAAAATATATCTGGTACTATCCAAACTATTATTCAAAGCTATTTAACAAATAGAAGAATCGGATTATTTAGTCAAGAGAACAAAATTCTATATAAACACCAACTCAAGAGTACCACAAGGTTCGGTACTCAGACTTTCAATATAGCAATGAGTGAAGTTTATAATTGACATTTCAGTCAACGCTGTAACATAAATTATGCAGATGATATAATGTTGGTCTCTGAGATAAATAAAATGGAAGACATTTACGAAATAAATGAAATAATAAAAAAAAAAAAAAAACACCCGAGTAGAAACATACAAAAACCTAGGTTTATAGTATAACAAAAATAAAACCCAGGCACTATTAATAAGTAGAAAATAGGATAGAAAAGAAATGATAGATTGCATTGAACAGCATCTATACATAAATAAAGATAAAATAAAAATAATAAATGAAATAAAATACTTGCGAATAACTATAGACGATAATCTAAATTTTTAAGTAATAAACACGTCGAATATATGATAGAAAATATCAAGAAAATTTATTTCAGATTAAATTCACTATATTCAAATATTTTCGGTTTCAAGTATAAAGAAATAATAATAGTTTACAAAGCTATTTTCGGATCTATAACCGGCTGATTCACAGTATATTTCCAAATTATGCGAGAAAAAGATAAGAATAAAATACTGAAATTACAATGGAAAATATTAACAGGAAGAATTTCCGGATATCGCGCAATATCATATACCTCGGTCAACATTATAGCAAATATCTATCTATAGATTTGAAGTTGGAAATGGTAAACCAAATCAAAATATTAAAGCGAGAAGAAAATATATTTGACTGGAAAAGGTACGAAAACAGATCAGTGAAATTAACTGAAATAGATTACAACGATGGAGACGACAAATCAAAAACTGGGCTAAAGTGACACGAGAAACAGGTCCAGTCGTGAAAAAAAATATTACAAATGAAACATTTTTATATTGATTATAACTTCGCACAATTTTTAACCGGACATGGAAATAATGAAGTCTACTTGAAACGTTTCTAGATTGGTTAAATCGGATATCTGTAAAGACTGTGGAGAAAAATTAGATGAATCCTTTTACTTGATTTTCTAATGTAGAAATTTCAACGAAGAAAAATAAAAAAATAAAATGTAATTAAAAAGCAAATAACTGAAACAATAAGAGTTTTTCAATCTCATCAATTTTGTTAACTGCGTAATGAAAAATAAAACACAATAATTAAATAAAAAGCAGCAGCGATTAGAAACTCCGACTGAGAAGCCGTACAGCGGAGTTGAAAAAATAATTTGAAAAAAAAAAAAAATGTTACATTTTTTAATTATACCTTATTTTTTTATAAAATTTTAAAATTACATAAAAACATTTATTACTATGAATTAAACAAGCTAAATATATTCGATTACATTTTTTTAAAGTAGCTCAAAAATAAACGTAAGTAATAATTGTAACCTAATACATGGAAAATGACTTTAATTAACGAAAACTTAATCACCGACGAACAACATACAACAAGAAAAGTTCAATAATTATAAAATGATGTAAGTTAAATTTTTGAACACGCCATATTTATTTTGTTTCGCCGAACTTCGGCTTTTTAAATATTTAATTCGAAATTTTATACGTATAATTCGCGAAATTTATAATTATCATTATTTTGTCGGCTTCTGTACACATTACAGGTTGCCACTCGACATGTTATTACATCTGTAATATTAAATAATTGCCTAATTAAGTAATTAAGTGTCCATCACCGTCAGTCTGTGCCGTCTCCTTCCTGCCTTGTCAGCTATTTTTCCTTGTACAACAGTTTGAAACAGTTTATCCTGTTTCATCTTATCTTCCAAGAATTTCTTTCCCCCCCTCCCGATGTTATTGACAACAGGATCTTTTCTCGTAGTCCAGTCCGTCTGAGCACTTCATCGTTGGTAATATTTAAATGTTTATATTAACATTTCCAAAATCAATCGTTTCGATTATTATAGTTCGACACTTCTTATGTCGAATTTCGACATTTTAATTTCCTCGAAAATTTTTACAGGAAATTACTATAATTTTTTACTAAATAAACTCCTCAGCACTATATAATAATAATAATAATAATAATAATAATAATAATAATAATAATAATAATAATATTATCCGCTTAACTATATACGACAAAATAACTGTTGTTACAATTTCAATACGTACTCTTCGTTTCTTAGGTCGTGTTCGTAAAATCCTCCTTTTTTAGGTATATATTGAGGATTTTTTCTATCTTCATCTGCCGGTAGAGGTGTCGATTCAACACCTTCTTTCTGCTGCGAAACAATCGACATACGTCAATTTTAGTAATTAATAACGTACAAAAATATTTGTCGAGTTAAAGAAACAATCACGGATAAATTAAACGAACTCCCTGGCTACTGCCCTCGAGAGCCTAAGGTCGAAAAATTTGCTTGTTAATCGCGTACAATCCCTACTTTTCCAATTATCACAAGATACAGATCCAGTATTCCTCTTGCGGGTTCCAGGTCATATTATAGGAAACGGAGCGATGGATAGGACAGCCTATTCCATACTATGTTTCCTAACAGCCTGTAAAACCCCGCCATCTTCAGTACTTAACACTGTCCTCAAATACTTCATTCACCGCATCTGACAACAGAAATGTAACTTGTACAACTTTCTTCTTGCTATTAAACTCACTGGAAACCACCCGTTAATCTATCCCGTTCCAACTGTGTAGCACTCGGTAGGCTCCGCCTTCGTCACGTATCACTTTTTCATGACGGTTTATATGCGTTTATCCGTTTCATCCAGACCGATAGTGTCCAGTATTATGAATAGTTTATATAGCGAATAATTGGGTCAAAGGTCTATAATAAATTCGCTATTTTCTAGATAATAAATAGTTAATCGAAGAGAAAAAAAAAATAGATTATTTAAGTTGACTTACTTCTTTATCGGTCATAGACAATTTTGTTTTAGTACCATCGATCGATAACGGAAATTTAATGTTCTCGCCGTGTAACTTGCCCGCAAGGATAACATCGCTGTTACGATTCTTCAGTTGTTTCGGTATAGTTGTAATTTCGGCAGATGCACCAGATTGTTTAGATATATCGTCGCGTAATAAACCGGTGGGGGCGATACCGTCGCCACGTTTCAATGAACGAATTTTATCGAAATTATTATCATCGGTTTCGGATGACGTACTACCACTAGTCGTAGTAAAGTCGCTAGCGATAATTTCGAATTTATTTCGTTTCGAATTGATTTCTTTCTTAAACGACAACTCTTTAATCGGTCTAGTCGACGTAGTTACTATTTTACCGGTTCGAACTTTATCGACGGTACTGTCGGACGCGATGATCGACTTATCGGATGTTTTTGTCGCGCCTTGTTTACTTTCAATATTTAATATTTCGTTCAGTTTCTTTTTGATCAAAACGCCGCCTGCAGAAATCTGTTTCTTTTTCGCAGACGTTTTATCACCGTTCGGCGGAGGATATTTTTTCGATTTCTGTTTGTGCTGTTGCTCGTTTCCGGCTATTGTAATAGTGAGTTTCTTTTCACCTTTACTAATTGCAACATTACGACCACGGCTCGACGTATCTTGGTCACTTTCACCATCTAAATACCAGGATCCCGAATCATTATCGGTCCAGTCGTCATCGTTATCTTCGACGGTAGATATGTATTCCTCGTCGTCATCTACCACCTAAGTACAACAAAGTATTACGGAACATCTTATTTTTAATATTTGTCCTTTATAATATAGTATTGTTTAAAAATTATATATATATATATATATATATATATATATATATATATATATATATATATACTAGTCAAAAGGTATAATCGACTAATTGGTAATATAAGTTTTTTTTTTTTTGAAAAATTAAATTTGTAGTTTATTGACTTATTAGTCGGTTCAAAGCAGTCGGTCGTTAGGTCAGTTTCGCTAAAACGATTTAGTCAGATTTATACTACGAAAACAATTTAGCCGCTTATTTTAAATAAGCTAATTATATTTCGTTACTATTTGCTAGTAGTTTTAGATAGTTACAAGTCGTTATTCGATTATTGAACGCCTAATATAGTGTTAGTAGACTACTAACAACTAATTTTAGTAGGTTTATAAGTTATTAATTATTCGATTATTTAGTAACATGTATTGAGTGTGTTTTTTCTGTTTTTACCGACAACTAATATAATTTGCAGGTGTTTTTTTTATAATTTAATTATAACTTTTCACTAACGGAGTAAAATTCATTATTTTTAAAAATTAGAATATATCTGTAAAATACGGATGTTTGAATGTTATAAAATTATCGTGGTTATTTCACACATATAAATATGTGAATATAATTAAATTACTGATTTGACAAGTGTGTAATATATTACTGTGAATAAGTATTAATACGATTAGGAATTTACAAATTAATTATATAAATAACATGATGGAATATAGTTTAAAATAATACAGTTTTAAACAAGCACTTGAATACATGAAATTGATGTTTTTTCTGTTTTGCCGACTATTAATATAATTTGCAGGTATTTATTATAAAGTAATTACAACTTTTCACTAACGGTGTAAAATTCATTACTTTTAAACGTATATTTTTAAAACGTAGAATGTATTCGCAAGTATAAATAAACAAAAAGTTAAAATACAGACGTTTGAACGTTTTAAAATTTTCGTGGTTATTTCATATATATATATATATTAAATTATTGATTTGACATGTACGTAATATATTACTGTAAGTATTAAAATTACAAACTAGTTAAATAAATAACATAATAGAATATAGTTTAAAATAATAGTTTTAAACAGTACTTGAATACATTACATTTTCAAATAAATTTAATTTTGAAAATTAAATTCTTCGCGTCGGAAAAGAACTGAGATTTTAAAAAAGTTAAATTCGCATTTCTTCATTTTCACGAATAAATGTAAAGCAGATAAACTAATGCATCCTATGATTCTATATTATTAGAAAGTTTTTCTTATCATTGTCAAAGAGGGAATAATTGATTATCACTTATGCGTAATATATTGAAAACTATTATTGAACACAAAATAATAGGATAGCATACAAGAACAGTTTAGTGTCAGTAAGCTGGAGATGGATTAAATAATGTAGAATTATTTACAATATTAATGAAATAAAATACTAATTATAAACTTATTTTAAATTACTTAAAATTAATATTTTATCTATATTTTTTTTTTGGATGTAACCCATTTCGTACTTCTTTTAAATTAAAATATTGTTTACTGGCTTATTATTCGTTTTAGTCTACAGAACAATTAGAATTAATAGTTAGTTTAATTTTCGATTTATTCCTTATTTTTCACGTTTGCCGATCTATGCCGCGTATGTTCCTCGTGTAGAAAGCCTATAAAGAAAAATGAAACCGAATAATTAATCGGATTTAGATTTAAAAAATTGAATTGGTAAATTTTTCTGAAAAATCGAATTAGTAACTTTTTCTGAAAAATCGAATTAGTCATTTGTTATTATTCGATTATGCTCATCTATATACGATCGAAGCGAGTTTGTGTTTTTCGCGGTATGATTACAAAGGTCAATAGCGTTTCGGTAACATACATATAAATAAATGTTTCAGAATCTATTTCTCACGTTGATTCCAAGAATGGTATTGCAAATTTTCTAGTACGTCCCGTTTTTTAGTCATCGCCAAACGAAGTTTTCTTATTGCGAAGATAATCCATATAATGCATATTGCATACATCGTCATATATGGACCTAGTTGTACGATGTTTTGTTTTTTTAACTCGTCACCTTGATAATGAGCGGGTGTCACCTAAGATATTTTCACGTCAAGTGGGATCCATATATGACGGGTCACTGCTGGTTTTTACAGCAAAAAGATACCACACCCCATAAAAGAAAGAAGTAGATAAACACGTAAGTACCTTTATTTTTAAAAAATTTGGTAAGAAAATCTTTACATCGGTTTATTTTTAATGCTCGGATTTTTTCTAAATACTATATTCGTCTTAGCTAAATATGTGATTTAGTTCGATGATGTGGTTGAAAATTATTATTAACTCATAAAATATCTTAATAGCGATTTATAGGGCAAGTAGGGGAAAAAATTGAATAACAAAAAAAAAAAACCCCGAACGTTTTCCAAGGTCAGATCTAAATTCAACGTTCTAAAATTAGTGAGAAAAACTGCAAGTGGTTGCCGAAAAAATATATACAATTTTGTAGCCTAGTGTTATTAATATTAAAATTTAAAAAAAAAACGGTCGATGCCGCGTCAATATTTTGAAAAAAAGCCGACGTTTCGAATATGTTTACACAGTCCATTATCAAGGTAGAGCATCAACTGACACATCCTTCAATATATATATATATATATATATATATATATATATATATATATATATATATATATATATATATATAAACAAGAAACATCTACAAAAGGAAAATAAATCATCTTTATATTAGTGAGAGATTTCAGTATGGAAGAAACTGTAACTAGAACAGATTTTGCAAAGAAAATAATTTAAAAACGACGAACACATTCTTTAAAAAAAGATGGTTTAACTTGGTTTGATCGAATGAAACCATGGTTATAAAACACAAAATTGATTACGCAATTACTCTCATAATTCGCCAGTTATTGAGGTCGATGTCATGATAAGTTTTGATTTTCTATTCGAATTATCTATACTCATATATAAAACTGTAGTGTGCTTGTGATTTGCGAATATTTTCATTATAATCACGGCATTGGGATATTTGTACCACACATAAACAGAAAATTTATTTTTAAAATTTGTTGTCTGCCTGTTTGTTCCGATTTAAATCAAAAACTATTAAAGCAATAATGATGAAATTTGCATACCTTGTAGCCTATATTATCGGATTCGTTTTTTGTCACATTATTGATATCACAAATAGGATAGAAATTACAACAATTTAAAGTTTAAAAAAAAATAGGAAACAGCGACCACGTTTTCTAGTTCGAATGTACCTTCACTACTAATACCCGCAGTACAAACCACGTTTTGTCGCGTTATGGGAGTGGCCGAAATAGCGGACGGATATAATATATATATAATATATATAGTTCAACGAAAGAGACAGCGATATTGTATTAAAAAAATTATAATTACATAGGTGAAGCCACGGGTAACTTCTAGTACTTATACAAATAAACCTTAACATAGACAAACCGAAGACAAATAGATGAAAATATTGGAAAGAAAATATAAAAATTTGAAAATTTATACAGCAAAACGTGGAGAGAGCACGAATTAAAAATTAACAAAAGTTTATACGATACTTCACCATTGAATACATATGTAACAAAATAGAAATACGCGCGGCAATACAAAGCATTAATTTCAGAAATAACAAATGAAATTACAAAACACAAAATAGAAAGGTTAAAATCGGTTCAACTTGTAAGCATCGAACGCAACTAATATCATCTCTAAGGCATTTGGACGTTACGTGAAATCGGAAACAAGCAAAAAACAAGATTTAATAGAACAAATTTTATAGAAGTGAGCTAAAAATTGAAAAGAATTTGCTAGTAGGATTGGAAAATAAGAATGAAATAGTAAAACGAAATTATTAAAAAATTAACTGGATTGCTACAGATTACTACAAAAAACTGCATTTGCTACATTGTATTGATAGTCCATTGGATAGAAATATTTTTAAAAAAACAAAGCTATAAATGAAAATGACGAAGAAAATGAAATAAACTATACGAACCGGGTCATAACAGGTGAAAACGGAACAAATAACACCGTTATTTCTTATATTCTCAATAATTGTAAGAATGATAATTCTCCCGGACACTAAAAAATAATCGTCGAAAGTATTAAATATGGTGAATTGTTTGTAGAATATGATCCGGAATAGAAAGAAACTAAAATTTCAGCAACCGCATGAACAAGCAGGTTTGCGCAGTTCACACTCGATAATAGATTATTTTTGCACGATTATCAATTAGTAGGAAAAATTGTCTAATACAATTTGTCGTTATATCTAAAAAAGCATTCGATTCCTTAAGGTAATTTTTTTATATTTTTCAAGCACTACAAACTCAAGTAATCGAAGGGAAGCTAATAAGACTAATTCTAGAAATGTATACTAGAGATCCGTTGTCTTCAATTTTATTTAATTGCGTCCGAGAAGAAATATTTCGATCGTTAAAGTGAACACACACAGGGAAAATTTTTAAATAATCTGCTGTTTGCCGATGACATAGTTCTAATCATCTCTTCCTTTTATGAAATGTATTTATCATCAGAAACTGATGGAAAAAGCGGGATTAAAAATAAATAATGACGGAAAAAAAAAAGATTTCGTAATAATCGGAGATCCCCATATATTTTTGCTAATTAATTTCATCCCGAAATAAACGAATAATAGAAAAATAATATGGAAAAAATATTGGTTGATGAAATTTATTTTTAAACATGAAATCTTAGTAAATTTTAAGAGTGTAGTATTCAACAACTATCTACTTCTCTCGTTGATCTATAGTTGGTCTTAAAAAAAAAAAAAAAAGTTAAGAATATACCAAAATGATCTTAAATGATCAATAGTCGATATATAAAACAAATTTATAAAATTAAATTTAAAATAATAAAAGAAAGAATGCTCGCAAATAGAGATGTGATAACAACGATCTGTATTTTGAAGCGGAATGTCGGACATATCATAAGATTCGGAAGCGATCGACGAACGAAAGAGAGTATCGAGACTGGTTTCTAGCCCACCGGAAAAATAAAATATTAAGATCGTATAAGAGACTGGACGAATATTTCAAAAAATTCTTAGAAAACAGATAAGAAATAATTTAGTACGTAATATAATATAGAGATGGCAAACGTTGGGAGAAACACAATCGCTCGAGAGAAAAACGAATATTTTTAAATATTACATTTTAATTATTATTACATTATGGTATTATTGTGTTTTTTTTCTATAAGCGAGTCCAGTAGTGGTGAGATATAATGGGCAGGTTGGGAATTTTCTAAAAATCTTTAACTGTTTACGAAAGCCTACTCTATCGGATAGTTGAGATAGTCTATATAAACGCTTCACTCGTTGTCTTCAAACAAGTAACCAAGTTCAGAAGCGTCTGTGTACATCGGAGCGATTTGTTAGTCTGTTCTTCGTATTAAGAGCGGCTGAACTACATTTTATTAGGAGATTTTAACGCCTAAGTTGGTAAAGAAGGAACGTAAAAAAAAAAAAAAAAAAAACAAAAACCCAAACTGTATATCCAGCACACCTAAGAAAAGAAAATAAGGATATTGAAAGATAAAGTTACGTGAAAGTTTCAACCTTAAACTGACGTCGATAAATTTTAAATTACTAATAAAGTAATCTACGTGAAAATCGCTAAATCTAAATCAAACAAAATCAAAATGACGTATTCAGTTTATCAATAATAATTGCTAATGTTGAAAAAAATTGCATTTCAGTTAACCGAAAATAAATAGATGCAAAAATACGACACTAGAATTCGACGATTAAAGAGACGAAAGAAATATCCTCAGACCGAGTTACGAAAATAACGATAGCGCGTAAAATAAGAACGAATAATATATGAAATAGATCCAGCAAATAACAGGCGTCGAAGAAGGGTCGTATTTTATGGACAACGGTGCTATATACACATTAAACAATCGTACATACTTTATATATGTACAAACACAAATAAAACCGAAATAATGATATTGAATGGGACGGAAGAAAATTTTAATATAAACGGATCGAAGTTAAAAATTGTCAAATGCTTCAAATACCTCGGTAGTGTAATTAGCGATAATAGTGAACTAGATGATTAGATCAAATATAGAATAAAAATTTACACATTAATACAAAACTAAATAGAGCAGTAGTATTACCAACTTTGTCGTATAATTTGTGAGACATGGTCAATCAGAAGCAATCAAATTGAAAAACTAGAAATTTGTCAGATAAGACTGCTCAGACAAATCTTACGAGTAACATGGAAAGATAAGATCTTAAATGAAAGAATTTCGCAAATGACAAATTGTAATAAAATACAAAACGATATTTAACCAGAGCTCGGCTAAGATGGGTTGGCCATGTTATCAGAATGGATATTATTATACGGTACATTACATATTGGTGAATGATATTGTGGGGAAGACCGAAATTAAGATTTAAATATGTGTTATCAAATTTCATCAAAAAGAACGGTATTATTAATTCCAAGAAAAATAAAACTCGGGAGAAATGAGCGTTGAATAGAACTGAACGGAGAAAATTCATCGATGACACTGCAAGATTTGCAGGTGTTCACACCGCCAGAAATCGCGCAAAAGGAGGAAGAAGGAACATAGATCGGTATGAATGTGCATACTGTAGTTATAAATCTAATTATAAAATTGGATTAATATCACATATAAGATTCAGACATTGAAATATTTAACAGAAAGAGATATTATTAGAAAAGGTACTCATACTCGGCAGCGAGTGAGTTAGAATAATAATAATAATAATAATAATAATATATATATATATATATATATATATATATATATATATATATATATATATATATATATAAATCGAAATAAGCGAACAGAATAGTTTGTATAAGTTAAGAAAAGTTTAAACAAAATTAGGATATAAAGAGAAATTCGTAATAGAAAAATATTTAGAAAAAAATAAAAATGTTTGAAAGTTTTAAGGAAAACCAGAAGAAAATTAGTAGTAAAATATGTATGATAGAAAGAAAAGACGAATATGGAAAAACGTTGAATAGCGCTGAAATTATTTCACGTCGATGATTCAATTGCGAATTAGGTTTATTTAAAAATTTCATTTTTTTTTTTTTACTCCAGAATTTAAAAAATACGATAATTTAAAAATATAAATATTTCAACGAAATAATCTCTTTACCTAATCTGTATGTATATAATTCGAAATATTAAATAGAAATATTTACGGTAATTAAATATGCAAGTTAAAATAACACCTAAAATAAGTCTACATATTATTTTAGATAAATAACCTGTTGTAATTCTTCATTTTTGGCATTCGCAATTTCGGGCGCTGCATTAATTTCTGATTTACCGTTTTTATTCTCGACATTAGTTATTCCGACTGATTTCGCCGAATCGTGATGTTCGATTTTTATCTTGACCATCATTACATAAACATGAGAATATTACAGTAATGAATGTTGAATTATAAATATGCAAATAAATAGATTTTAAAAATATATGTACCGAGATTGAATCGCGTAAAATATAATCACGGACTTTATGATTACATTAAAGCTGGTTGACACAGTCAAAAATAGAAATTTACATAGGCGAGGGACGATTCAGCTATTGTGAAAATAGTGAAATCCGGAATGAGCACATATTTTTATATATTATATATAATACTGTACTGTGTACTACTACAACAAGGGCCAGACGCATGGAGAAAGGAGTTTTTAAATTAGATTATATAGGTTGCATGACTTAAGGAAAGATAGGAGTCTTTTTTCAGAAGAAGGTGTATTTTGAAGGATTAGTGGAAGAGAAGTTTAGGAAGGAGCGAATATTTGTATATAAAGGACAAATGATTAATATATGTCGGATTCAGTTGAGTGTTATGGCAGAGAAGAGGGTTCACATGTTGCAGCAGATAAGCGTGTGTTAACACGGTATAACCCATACGTAGATGAGACAAAACCACTTCATTTCGTCTTCCAGGTATAATGGTCGCTGATGGTTGTGGAACAGTTTTCAGAAGACCAAGCGAATTTGATTTCATTGGAAAGTTGGCCCTTCTCTGGATCCATTGCTTTTGAATACCGGATATGAGGAGCGCTTGAATATCACAAGCAGGTGTTGGAAGGTCCCATGAAGCACGATAATTTTGTAGCTTTGACGGCTTGTGCGCTGACCACGCTATGCACATTGCGTTGTTCTAACATGGCACTCCTCCTTGATTAATTTTAAGAATGCGTGTTATTTTTCTGAGTATACGTTCGACGACATCCCATATTTAATCGTACTATAATTATGAAGTTACACAGACACTAACCCAGAAGAAATATCGGATAAAAAATGGACTATAATAGTCGAGTGCGCACGAGGAAACGAAATAAGTTTCATTCATTATAATAAATTAACCTCCCGCATATCTGCATTTTTTGGATCACTAATTTTGGACGCTGCATCGAATTCACGTTAACCATTTTCGTCGCTAATCTGATGTTTTACAATTGGAATAGCTGAATATTTATGTACCGTTTGTATCTGTCATTATACGTCAGAATATTACGTTTATAAATGTTTGACGTTATTTTTAAAGTATTTAAATATACAAGCTAATAATATTTTCATATGTACAATTTTTGGACATTTATGCGTGAAGATAACTGCACTCATTTTTTCAGAATTAATCTTCTGTCTATCTACCTTTCTAGCATCGTCAGTTTCAGCCGTTGTAACAAATTCCTGTTCACCGCCTTCATCGTTAACCACAGTTTTCGCAACTGTAATACCCGAATCTTCACCAATCGTCAACATCTGTTGATCACCATCAATATTACATTTATAAATGTTTAATACCACTTTTAAAATACTTACAATATAAAAGTTAATAACATTTTTAAATATATAATTTTCAAACATCAAATAAATGTAATTAATTTTTTTTATAATAAATTAACCTTCTGCATATTTGTTTGCCTGACATTATCAATTTCACCCGTTGTAACAAAATCCTGTTCATCGCCTTCATCGCTAACCACAGTTTTCGCAACTGGAATACCTGAATCTTCACCAATCTTCAGCATCTATCGATCATCATCAATATTACACTTATAAATGTTTAATGCCAATTTTAAAATACTTACAACATAAAAGTTAATAACGTTTTTAAATATATAATTTTCAAACATCAAATAATTGTAATTAATTTTTTTTATAATAAATTAACCTTCTGCATATCTGTTTGCCTGACATTATCAATTTCACCCGTTGTAACAAAATCCTGTTCATCGCCTTCATCGCTAACCACAGTTTTCGCAACTGGAATACCTGAATCTTCACCAATCGTCAGCAACTATTGACCATTATCAATATTACATTTATAAATGTTTAATACCACTTTTAAACTACTTACAATATAAAAGTTAATAACATTTTTAAATATATAATTTTCAAACATCTGTAAATGAAAATAAATGTATTTTTTATATATATATATTTAAATAAATTAACCTTCTGTATATCTGTTTGCCTGACATTATTAGTTTCAGCCGTTGTAACAAAATCCTGTTCACCGCCTTCATCGCTAACCACGGTTTTCGCAACTGGAATACCTGAATCTTCACCAATCGTCAGCATCTGTTGATCATCATCAATATTACATTTATAAATGTTTAACGCCACTTAATACTTACAATATAAAAGTTAATAACATTTTTAAATATATCATTTTCAAACATCAAATAAATGTACTTATTTTTTTTTATAATAAATTAACCTTCTGTATATCTGTTTGCTTGACATTATTAATTTCACTCGTTGTAACAAAATTCTGTTCAACGCCTACATCGCTAACCACAGTTTTCGCAACTGGAATACCTGAATTATCACCAATCGTCAGCATCTGTTGATCATAATCAATATTACATTTATAAATGTTTAACCATTAGTATCTGTTCATTAACATCACAATATCGAATATTACATTTATAAATGTTTGATGCCACGTTTAAAGGGTTTTTAAACATACAGCTAATCATATTTTTAAATATATAATTTTAAGACATTTGTATGAAATAAGTTTACTCGTTTTTAAATAAACTAATTTCCTGTATAGCATCTGTGTTTCTATCATCAACAATTTTAAGTTTACTGATTTTATCGCCGATCAAACCTTTACAATCAAACTATCATCTAATTATCGACTGTTGCAAATCTATGCATCTCCATAAGCGTATCAGAATATGAAACTGTTAAATGTGAGTACAATATTTCCATCGTTTTTGTTAAATTTACATTTATGTAAATTATGTAAAATTAGTTGACTTATGATTTATTTATTAACCTTCTGTATATCTCCGCTAAACGCGATAACCATTTTTCCATTTTCGCCGTTGATAATATTTTCTACGACTGCAGCAACTGAATTCTCGGATTTAATCTGCATGTAATTATCAAGCATATTCTATTTCACGGACGTGTAAAATACATAATGTAACATTCTACTCATTTAAAATAATTATTTATTTATACATTTAAATAATTATATACTTCAGTAATATTATATTTGTTTATTTTTATATTCCCAATAATCAGATTTATTTACGGACGTTTCAGGTTTAATATCGAAATAATAATTAAGTAAGATTTAAATTTTAGCATTCCTTGTCGCAAGTTAGTGATCTTTAACAGAAATATTTAGTATAGTCTGAAGTAATATCAAAATAATTGCTAATAGTACAGTATTTTCCTAATTATACTGTTTAGTAGAAAACTATAGTGTAAAATGCAATAAGAATTCAAATTGCAACAGGATCATTAATGAAATAAATTGTATATTTATGATGTATAACCTCAGCGATATGTTTTTCAAGCGAATCTTGATTGACATTTCCGTTAGGAATATTAATTTTTTCTTGCACCTGGTGTACAAAAAGCAATATAAAAATTATATTCAATCGATTTATATATATATACACACATACAGTAACAACCTTGTTCGTTACAGTGTGTTAGTTGTAGTAAGAAAATATTAAAATTAAGGTTAAAATTATGAGCTCGGAAACATATGTATGTATATATAAAAAATAACATATTCTGAGATACAGGAATATGCGTCAGTATATGTATATATAGATATAGGTAGGCACAGTGGACGTGACTTTCCACAGAAAAAACATCTAAGCAATGTAATATGTATAGGGGAGAGCATGCTGGCGTCAGTAGGATTTTGGAAATTCTTTGGATACAATGTATGTATATATAAAAATGAGGAAATATATCTATAAACAATTTAATAAAATAATAACTTATTCGTTCAGTCTTAAAATAGAAAATTATAAGACACGGCTCAGTCTCAAAAGAGAAGTGGGAAGGTATTACCAAAAGAGAAAGAACGAACGATACAAAGAGAAAGCGTCGTTTTAGGAGGACTGCTAAGAGTCCTGATGAAGTAATCGCTTTAGTTATATTGAAGTCAGAGTCAGACGGTTCGAGGTGAGATCGGTTAAGCCAGAGTCGAACTTAACGATGTAGAAATTGTTATATATAATTATCGTATAATAAAAATTAATTTAAAACGCGAATTTACGTATAACAAAAATGCTTTTAAAATTCTCAAATAAAATATTTACATCTAAATTATCTCGCGTTCTTTCAACCAACAGTATCGTAGCTGTATCTACAATTGCCACCTGGGGGACAAACCGTGTGAAACTTTTTTTTAACAGGTAAAAATGGTTTAAAATTTAGATATTTTAGTCTTAACGAAGTACATATTAATTGAAGCATTTAGTCGTGAAACAGTAATAATAATGAATATTATATGTATATGTACCCCAAGACGCTTAGTGCAACTCTGTGAGCATATATCTAATAGAGTAGCGATCAGCGGGAATTTTGATAATAATAATACTTTCTCCTAAATGTATATATAAAAACAATAAAAAAATGCCAAACATTTTATCACATTTTCAACGATTAATACTAGACTAAGACACATTAGTTCAGCTACAAATCTTTAAAATCCATGTCAGAGAAATGTAACAAGTAGAAAGTATCGATATTTAAAGAATATTAAAATATCTAAAAGAAACAAAATATTCGAACAGAATTAAAACAATGCAGATGTATTATGAGCATACGGCGATGGCAGAAAATCAACGAATCGAATATTAATAAATACTTCCGGAAATTCAGTTTATTGAAGATCGAAAATTAATCGCTTTATCTATCGCTGATATGTACAAATTATGCCAACAATGTTCAGTACTTAACGCAAAATGTGTAGCAGTACTACAAGCCTTGTCAATTTTAATGGACTTAAATTTTCGCGGAAATTACCTTATTATTACCGATTCAAAAAGCATGGTGACGGCTAAATGGAACGTGTCAGATACATTAATTGTATTAGTTTTGGTAAAGCTTAATAATTTGAAACATGCGGGAATATGTGTTCTTCTTGCGAGTGTCGTCATAAAAGTATTCCAAACAATTTGTTGACTCATTAATTCAAAACGCGTCATCTAATGGCGTAGAACTCAAATTAGTTTTTTAAAAAGGATATCACCCACTTTATTCAGCCAGAGCATAAGGATCATTGGGAGCTGATGTTTGGATAAACTTCAGCCGATAGAACAAGCAGGGTTCCGAAAAGGCATGGGCACTATAAATCATATACATACTATAAAACAAATACTAAAGAAACAAAATGAATTTCAACGCCCATTATACATGTTATTAATTGACTATGAGAAGGCTTTCGATTCTATATCAACACAGAGCTTTCTTAAAGCACTGGAAACGGCCAAGGTAAATAAAGAGTATATCTCAATTATACAGCACATATACAAAAATGCAAAGGCTACCATACAGGTTGGCCCAGTGGAAAAAGAAGTTAATTTATACAGAGGTATCAGACAAGGAGATTCGATGTCACCTAAATTGTTCATTGCGGCCTTACAATCAATATTTGAAAAATTAAAATGGGATAGTAAGGGTATAAAAATTGGACAAACGTATGTCAACCATCTCAGATATGCGGACGATGTAGTGTTACTTAGCGAAGATATAGAAGAATTAAATGAAATGGCACAATAACTTAATATAAAAAGCAAGGAAATAGGACTAAAAATTAACATAGCCAAAACAGTTCTGTTGCGAAACAAATTTACACACATCAGTAATGTTATGATAGATCAGACGAAAATACAGGAAGTAACATCGTTCAATTACTTAGGACAGATTATAAAAGGCGACAATAGAATAGAGGAGGAAATAATGAGAAGAATCAAAATGACCGCCCTAGCATGCGGAAAACTAAAAAATATTTTACAAAATAAGGAGATTCCTGTAAGTTTGAAAAGAAAAACGTTTAATCAATGCGTGCTCCCGGTAATGACCTATGGGAGTGAAACGTGGAATACAACAGTAGCAATGGAGGAAAGGCTAAGAGTAGCGCAAAGAAGAATCGAAAGGAAAATGATTGGCATAACACTGAAAGACAAGAAAGAAAATAAATGGCTTAGAGAAACAACAAGAATAAAGGATATAATACTAAGTATAAAGGAATCAAAATGGAGATGGGCTGGTCATCTGGTAAGACACCAGGAACTCTTGGCAAATAAAGCGACAATGTGGACTCCAGACGGAAATCGTAGAATAGGCAGACCACTAACACGTTGGGTTGACGATATAAATAAATTTCGAAAAGATTGGGCAAGTAAAGCGGCTGACAGGAAAAAATGGAAGGAACTTCGAGAGGGCTACATCCAGCAGTGGATTGAAAATAGCTGATGATGAAGAAGAAGTACACTGAGAGTATTAGTAAATCACCCCTCACTTATTACTATCAACTTCAATCGTCTCTCCCCAAATTTCCGTGCTTCTATTTATTTAAGAAGAATAATTGCAGGGGAATTATACTCATCAATAGATTACGATTTGAACATCATTTACGTCTTTTACGTATGCAACTTAAAGAACCTTCTGTACTCTCTATTCTGAACAGGTAGTCTGCAATCCCCAGCATGTTGTTTTTAATACTCCCTTGTGACACTGTTGCGTTCCGAGCTTTACTTTATCTTGCTACGTTCTCCGTGTATGAGACCTCCGTATAATATATCGCCCCTTCAACATTTGGATAATCCACAATTATTCCCCCCCCCCATATACCAATATATCTAGAAAAGTCAGCATCTTTGATTAATATGTAAGTAGTCCTCACAGTATCACGTTGGATAAGCCATAAAGACATCCCCGTTAAAAAAAAAAAGAATTATTAAGCGAAGCTGGTAGAGACATGATTTGGATACACAGAACGTAAACCTTTACTATATCTGTTATAATCGTGTGAACATGGTTTAACCTTTAGGTTAAATGCGCAATAAAAGAAATATTTACTTTTTTATTATTTTTTTAAATGTAATATTAGTAGTATAATAAATGTTTTCTAAATAAAATGATTTTGTTTATATATATAAATTAATTTTTTATAATGTGGAAGATAAATTTAGTATAAAAAATAATATAGAATTAATAAATCGTCTAAAAGGAATAAAACTTCAGAATAATGATATACTAATATCGTTAGATGTAGTTAACATGTATAACAACATTCCTACTGATAAAGTAATAGAATATATTAAGAATAATAATTTAAATAATAATATTTATAAAAATCATTATATAAGAATATTAGAGACAGTTTTAAATCAAAATTATTTTCAATTTCAAAATAAATATTATAAACAAAATAGTGGTTTAATTATGGGATCTCCATTATCACCCATTTTAGCTGATATTTATATGAATAAATTAGAGAATAACATTAAAAATAAAAATATATTTAAAAATAATGTTAAATTATGGAAAAGATATGTTGATGATATCTTAATAATATGGAATTTTAATAATGATAATGACAGTATTTTGGATGATTTTGTAACTAATTTAAATAATTATAATAAAAACATTCAGTTTATGTTAGAAATAGGAGGAAAAACAATAAATTTTTTAGATTTAAATATTAACATTATTAACCAAAAAGTTGATATAGATATACACAGAAAACCTACACAAACAGCTATATTAATACCAAATGATTCATTTCACCCAAAAATGCATAAATTAGCAAGTTTAAGAAACTTTATTAATAGAGCAAAATCAATTTTAACAGACAAAGATAAATTGAATAAAGAAAAAAACATTATAAAACAAATAGCAATAAGCAACAAATATAACCCTATTATAGTGGATCAAATATGGAATAAAACTAAAATCAATATAAATACAGAAAACAATAAAAAGAATTATTTAGGTTCTATAAATTATGTAGGAAGTTATACATATAAAATAATTTAAATATTTAACAAATATAACATTGATTTAGCAATAAGAAATAATAATATATTATTAAAATTAATTAATAATAATAAAATAGAAAATAGAAATATATTAAAAAATTCAAGAGTCTATAAATTAAATTGTAATCAATGTGAAAAAGAATACATAGGAGAAACAGGTAGACAATTCATAACAAGATTTAAAGAACATTTAAATTCATATGCAAATAATGATGAAAAATCGTCGTTTGGAAAACATTGTGTAGAATTAGAACATAAAATAAATAATATTAATCTAAATTATAAAATTTTACATATAGAAAAACACTATAAAAAAAGAAAACTACTTGAAAAAAATGGAAATTATAAAAGAAAGGGATAAAAATAAAAATAGTTTATTAAATTCAATGGTAAATTTTGATGAAGAATTAATTTTAAAAAGTATATTGTAAAATATGTTCTAATTTTACTGGCTATTAATTTTTATTATATAATATAAGTATTTTTCAATGTTTAAATTATTATCTGGCTATTGTTTTGTAAATTTTATATATTGATAGTTGATTGTGTTTGTTCACCACGGTCATTATCAGATTTTTAATATTTATTTTCATTTTACTTGTAAAATTGTGTTTTTTAAAAAATTTTTGTGTTTGTATATTTTTATATTTTATATTTTACTTTTGGACATCATACATCGCAATAGTAAATGAAAAGTTTAAAATTCCACCAGTATACAACTTTTACAGAATCTGGAAAATAGTATTGAAGAAAAAATTAATATAAAAAAACAAAGTTAATAAATAAATATATCGATATTAAATTTCAACAAATTAAAAAATAGACAGAACTGAAGCAGACAGCATTTTTGGATCATATTTTCACAATCATCATCACCTATTTTTAAGTAATTATATTTAATTTATATTTTTAAAATTATGATGTTTTAAAATATTTCACTTGATAATGGCGTAAATGCCGAAAAGCTTTGTGTTTTCTTTAAGAAAATAAATATTAGTGATTTAACTAATTTTCAATTGATTTTTTATATATTAATTACGCGCAAATTTATTACTTCACTTTCGGTTTCCTTTGTAACATCCGCATTTTCTACAGGTTTAGCTTTTGCAGGTTTATATTCATTTTCCGATTTATACTCCATCTAAACAATATTAGAAATGTAATAAATGTGAATAAAATATATCGAATTAACAAATAACAGTAATAAATTTAATAAAAATTAATATAATGTGCCTTAATTATTACAAACTAACGCACCAAAGAATAAGATGAAAAAAAGGATCAAATTAAGTACTAAACTAACTTTCTCATCAGAAGACTCCATATTAGTGGCTACTGCTACTTCCGGAGATTCTTCAGTTTTTACGTCGACCTGCGTTATTGAACAACACAGTACGAATATAAATATGTAGCTTTATAGTTTTTAATTGATATCTATACTTAATGATAACATAGTTATACTTGTTTCAAATTAATTTAAAACGTTTGAAAGTACGATAACAATAATTTTTAACGACTTAAGTATATTTAAAAATGTTTAAAAAGAAACTGATTACGCTAATACGAAAAGCGGCGTATTCACTACGCGAACATTTCACCATGGACTAAGCCGCTTCATAGATTGAAGCACCATAATCTAAGCATGGCCGTATCATTGTCCGATAAATTTTTAGTAAAACGGTTCCAAATGAGCTACATGACAATTTTTTTATTTAGTTTAATTTCTTCCGGCATGATTGTTTTACTTCGTTTATGTGATGCTTCCAGGAGAGTGTAGCATCAAATGTTAAGCCGAGGTATCTGACAGTTTGAGTTTGAGGAATTAGTTTGTTATTGAGTGTAACGGTTGTTTTTTTTATGCTCCTTAATTTGCAGAAAGTGAATACATATTATAATATACCGTTCTATCGTTCCGAAATATAATAAATTCATTAACCGATAAACTTAATAATGATTTTTTTTTTTAAATATACGTAAGTGATAGTTATATACATTTATTGCTTAACGAAATTTACAAGAAAAATTCCTCAAAAAACCTGCAACGTGTAATTCATGAGTAAATTTTAAACACAATGGTTATATAATTTATAAAATTTAAAAGAGAAAAGAGTACAAAAATAAATAAAATACAATTTATCTATATCATTGAATTTTAAACCTAATACTACCCTAGTAAGATATGCTTAATTTGTCTGTTTATATTTTTTTATATCTGTGTCCTAGAGACTGATAATCGTAGTTTCCAATTTCATTGACATTTTGGTGAGCAGATATGCGGCATGCATTAAGAAATTTTAAGGTCCTGCTTTTTATTATTTCTCGTATATAGGGATAGTTTAAAATGTCATGCATTGTTTTATTAAACGTGTATCTGAGTTTGTTCGATACTATTCTTAGGTAATAATTTTGTAATCGTTGTAATTTGTTTATATTACTTGGACAGGTGTTCGACCACACACAGGACTGGCATAAAGAATTTTAGGTTGAATTACCTGATTATAAATCAAAAGCTTGTTCACCGGTGATAGCGTAGATTTCTTGTTAAATATTGGAAAGAGCGCACTCATTTTTTTTATGTCCCCTGTAGATACATTCGTTTATATGTTTAGTAAAAAAGTTAGCTTATTATCTAGTGTTACACCCAGATAATTGACTTTTGATTTCCAGTCTAGGTACTCATTACGAATTCTAACAAAGTCATTTATAGCAGCTTTACGCTTTGTGAAAATAATAGTCTCTGTTTTACTATTATTAATTTTAATTTTCTACTTATGATAGTATTTGGATATTTTGTTAATTGCAGCGGTTAATCTGTTGTTAATCGTATCAATACGATATGATGACGTCAGCATATAAATTGACGCCAACTTATTTAATTGTTAATATCATTTATGTAGATAATAAACAAGAAATGACCAAGGATGCTGGTACTCCTGCCGACGCACATCTGACTTTAGATTTCTGAGTTTTAATTATCACATAAAATTTCCTGTTATCTCTAACCCCAAGTTGTGGTACACGAATCTTGTAAAAAAAAAACGAATCCAAGAACACAGGCTTTCTAGATTGCACAACACGAAATTTTAGCCCGAAATACATTGGACGTCTGTTTTATTTTTTAGACAATGTAAGAAGAAGTTATAAAAAAAAAAAAAAAAATATGACAGTTTTGACAAATATCAAAAAGGGCAATGTTTTTTTTTTAATTTTTCGATCGGATTTTTTTACTTGAAATAATTTTTTCATAGAAAATAATTTTCGGAAGATCCTTTATAACTCTCTGCTTAGTATTGCAAATATAAAATATAGATGTACCTAACTATACGTAAATAATGAAATTGATAAAACTAGTCATATAAAAAAACTTTTTCGTCGGAAGACCTCATATTATTTGCTACTTCCGGAGATTCTTCAGTTTTTACGTCGACCTGCGTTATCGACCAACAAAGTACGAATATAAATGTACCTTTATTAGTTTTCGATTGATATCTATACTTAATATGATAACACAGTTATACTAGCTACAAATTAATTTTCAAACGTTCGAAAGCAAGATAACAATAATTTGTAATTACTTAAGTATATTTAAAACCGTTTAAAAAGAAACCTTTTATATTAATACGAAAAGCGGCACATTCACTACACGAACAAGTGCTTTATTTTGTATTATTTATTCTGCAAGATATAGTTAATTAACGTTAACTACTAATTTCAATATAGTTCGCGATTTTCAATTTACAAATATTTAATTTTTAAACAACTATTTATTAACTACAATTTCATGTCTTCGCTCCTGTTGAATTGATTTAGTTATACAATCGATTACTTCTCATTGCACATCTTCCTTACCAATTACACATGAACGTTAAAATGGTTTGATCGATTATTTTTCTACATTTAGGAGCATATTATTCAGGTTAGTTTTATTTGTATTGAATTTTATTGACTATTATTCATGATTCGTTGAAGTTAATTATGCTATGTGGAAACCATTCTCTTATAAGCGTCGTTATTTAATAGTTTTTCTTTTACCTTTATATTAAATTTAATTATTTACTTTATTTTCAACAATTTTATGATGTGCTTATTTTTGCTTAATTTCGTTATCTTTCATCCATCATAGTCATATCCGACTTCATTTTCTTTTTATATAACCTTCAAAAATGGTTTCCTCGAATTTTCAACTTCATAACTCGTTAAAAATAGTTATTTTTGAAAAAAAAAAAGAAAATTGTTAGTGTACAAGTATTCTAGAAATCTATCTAAACTAGTTGTTCAGTAACTCTGTGCACGTAATACGGTTTAGGAAATAATGTTATTACGTTTGTATAACAAGCCAAATTGATTAAAATAGGAATGACTTAAATTAAGATGATACAGGCATTTTTTATCAACTGGCTAATAATTTTAAAGATATTTATACCCAGCTCGTTTTATTGGTTACATAAATATTAAATATATACTTTAATAACTAGATGATAATCTTAACTCAATGAGTAAAGAGTAATAATAAATTTAAGACAAAAAGTTTCACTGTTTTTTGAATGAATTACCTAATCACCTATACTATGAAAATTATTAATATGCATATCATATATAGCTGTATTTAGTTATTACTACATTAAAATATTTTAAAATTATTTAATGCGTAACTATTATATCACCCCACAATCAAGGTAAGCATACTAACATGTTTATTCTCCACGTCCGGTAAATCCATGTGTCTAACAAATTTGCTATTATTTACTGACTTCGATGTTCATTAATTGAAATAAATCTAAACAAGCATTACATATGCATATATTATAAAACACATCTATATTTAAAAACAAAAAATCAGTAATTATCTCATTATTCTTTAAAGAATAAAAATTCACAATTAAAGTCGTTTTTACAATTCAGTATTCTTTTTTGCCTTAGTTCAGTAACCGCCATATTGAGAATACCATACGAATATTAACTATTAATACGGTTAAATGACGAATGAAACTATACTTACATTATATAATGCACAGTGTAAGTAAACTATGCTTAAATAACTAATTTAAACAGTTTATATAATAAAAATACAACTTTAGACATGTATTAACTGTACAAAACGAATGAGTAGTCAACACACATTATACAATTAGGAAATGTCCAAATGATTCATGCGTTGTCTGCAAATTGCCTAAAAATATTTTTTTTTTTTATGAGACAAATGTTGTACAAAATTTTAAATTAAATTAAGTATTTAATTATTAAAAATCAGAAAATTATTATTTAATTAATAAAATTAATAGATTAACAAAAAAAATATTTTTTTAATTGTGAATACTGTTTATTATAATTTAATATTTTTAGGGGTTTTTAATTTAAGCCCATTACACATTGGTGTGAATAGTTCCGTACTTTAGACCGGGGAGTTAAATTATAAATATAATTTAAAATTATAAATATAATTTATAATTTAATTAGAATATGATTAATTATAAATTTTCAAGTCCTGCACATAAAGTCATGTCGCTAAGGATGGTAATTTAATGTTAAATGAAAAAATAAACTTTCTTTGTATGAACAATTGTTGTCTGGATCAAACGCTCTTTAAATATTTTAAAACGGTATCTATATCCAGAAGCGAAATTAAAAAAATCGTGTGCAGTGCAAGTTGAACATTTTGCGAAGTTTTAAAAAATTATGTTGATTCAATAGTTTCTCTTTCAACAGATTATTTCAAACAGTTAAGTTATTCCGCATATTTGTAATGTTTGAAGTTCTTTCATTTGTTGTTTTTTTCAATGATTTTTTTTGGTACGGTTCTCCTCTTATGTTGTTCCATGTCACTTTATATATAGAAAAGGAGATTTGTTTAACAACAAACGTATTCTTGAAGTCCACAAGGAAGTTAAAGTAATATAATTAAACGTATGATTGTGTATAAAACAAAGTCACGTAACTTGTTTAACGTATATTATTAAATGTATACACATGCATACATAAATATTACTAAAAATCACATAAAAGTGGTAGTCGCATAAAATGCAAACGCAAATTATTTGAATATTAGTAATTTTAATTAAATTCTTTATTTTATACACAGGTATCTAGCAACGGATGATTTTATTTAGTTGTCATTTGGGATGGGGCATTATGTGCAAGATTGCAATAGATACAAAGTAATATGTAATGATCTAGCGGGTGAAATGCTTACAAAACATACAAAAAGATGGAAATAAACAATACAGGATTTTTACACAATTTCGAATTTTCCCGACTGTTTAAGAGCTTTAGATGGTAAATACATCACAATCGAAGCTCCTTCAAAAAGTGTATAATTATATTTTAAATACGAAATAATTTTTCGGTTGCGCTGTTAACCCTTATTTATCGCAGTTGATGTAGGTACGTATGGCGAAAATTGTATGGTAGTATTTTCACCAATTTGAATATTTGTAAAGCTATTTAAGAATGGCAAATATTTATATTAGACAATGTTTTGCTTTAATCATTAACTCATGTTGATGCTGAAACATTGACGTTAAAAACTAATCGGCCATATCCAAAACAGGATTTTTAATTCTAAAATGAGCGGAAGCGTAAAAGAATTGTAGACATCAGAGAAAGACGAAGAATGGTAAAGTGAAATGTTTTATCTGTATAATGTAAACTGCAGATTCTAAGGAATATATGAGTTGACGGTGTTGCATATAAATTATTTTTTCATTATATTTCATTCAATAAAAGCTTTTCAAAAACTTTGGATAATATTGACAAGAGACTAATAGGTCTGTATGATGTGACCTCGTGAGCAGGTTTTGTTTGGTTTTGGAATCATAATTATATACGCCACTTTCCATTGAGCTCTGGGGTTGAATAGTGTAGTAATGAAAACATACGCTTTCTGTGGAAGTTCTTGCAACAGTTTACCTTTAATGTTTTCGAAGCCAGGCACTTTAACTGGGTTTAAAAGGTTTTTAATTGTATATTTGATGTCAGATGGTTTAAAGAAAGGAACAGGTACACTCGGTTGAACTGGTTTTTTTAGGTAGTTTGTAATGTGTTTTTCAACTCAGAATCACTGTTTGAATTTGGACAGAAGGCGTTAGTTAGATGTTCAGCAAACACGACTGCCTTCTCAATATTTTTCTTGCCCAAGATGGATCTGGCTTTTTAATTGGTGGACTAGGCCGTTGTGGTCTTTTGAAATCTTTTGTTGACTAAGCTATGAATTTTTTTGTTGAAAAGAGCTTTAATTACATTATGTTACATAATTATAGTATCAATTGAAAAGAAAAGTTTTCCCTTATTTATGTTATTCAATAAAAAATCTGAGCTAAGCATAAAGATAAAATAAACATATATATAATATAATTCCCCTAAGGGGGACCGCCGCCTTATCGTGGCGAAGGGGTTTGCGTGCTTCAATGATTTTGTGGGCTATGCCAGCGGTAGTGTATACTACCAGAAGGGCCACCCAAGCTGAAAAGGCCACAAAACATTAAATATTGTGAGAAATTTCGTTTTAACACACATTCTCAAACCAATCGTAATTTCGATTACATATTACAACCATACTCTTGTAATGTGTAACTACCTTGAAAACCCCCCCCAAAAGTTGTTGCTCTTCCTGAATCAGGGAAAGCCAGTTCTCAGATTTGTAACATTCGGCCAATTAGTTTACTCAGCAACTTAAGTAAGGTCCCAGAAAATATTATTTTAATCGAATTATCGAAACACTCTCACGCTAATATTATTCCCAATGCAGAGTTTGGTTTTTGTCAAAATTGTTGTATGTGTAATCAAATATCCAGAGTTGCTGAGTTTTTGACACATAATTTTAATTGTATTTATTACAAACTGGTATGGTGCTCTTTGACGCTGATAAAATATTTGATATTATATGACGACACGTGGGCATTTTATACAAAATGATTAAACGTAAATTTCCTCCTAATTTAATTAAATTAGTTAGTAGTTATATAGAACTTTTTATGTAACGGTTGGTGATTCTGTCTCTTTAATTAAAACGTGTTTAGGGAGTGTTCTATATGGAAGTGTGTTGGGACTGTTTCTTTTCACATTTTATACTTATATGATTTTCCATAGAATGAACAAGTGGCACTCTACGATGCGACTATTTTTTAAAGCACATTTAGACCAGTCACTATCCAGAACAGACTTCGAATCGGCATATCACGTATTCTCAGATTTTATAAGTAGAAAATCAGTATCGATCCATGGAAAACCGAAGCAATTTTCTTTAAACACAGACGACCAAAATTGCCAAATAATCTGCCGGCGTCTTCGGGAAACAGCATTAACTGGTCAGATCAGATATTTAGGTGTTGTTTTTGACAACAAACTTAACTTCACTGAACATATTAACTTCTTCTTCTCTTCGAATTTGGCCATCTATGGACCACGTGAAAACAACAAACTTTTGCTTTTCCTTTCTTCCCAGTATTTCTTCATAGTTTCACTCTGATTTTTCTTCCTGTCATCTGTCCATTTTTGCCCGCTCCCATGCTTTTCGGTTCTTTTAAATCCATCAAACTTTTAAATTTTATTTCTGAATACTATTCTGTTATCAATTATTAAATTATCCATTTTCACTTCATCTAGATCTTTTTTGGTGTTCAGGACCACCTCGGGCTGGTTTTTAATCTATCAAAATGGTGAAAGATTCTTTTTGTTAGTCTGCTCTCACTCATTCTCTGTATATGTGCATAAAATATTAATCTTCTTTTTCTCATAACATCGGATAGTTTTTCTATTTTCTCATATAGCTCTTTATTGGGCCTATTCCTGAACATTTCCTTTTCTTGGGCCAAGAATTTTTCTCATAATCTTTCTTTCCTTTTTTTTTTCCAATTTTTCCAATGTAATTTAGCTCTAAGCATTCAGCTGCATACAAGCACTCCGGCTTAATAACTGTATTGTAATGTCTGATTTTAGCATTTGTCGATATCGATTTTTTATTATATATATTTCGCGTTAATTTGTAAAGCCGTTTCCATTTTTCTAGCCCTCATTTTCAACGCCTCTCCATCCAGTCCATTTTGTTGAATAACCTCGCCTAAGTATCTGAATTTGGTTACCTTTTTTGATTTTCCCGTATTTTGTACACATGTATCGAGGCGAGGTTCCAATGTTGGTGATGTATTCTGTCTTCTCAAACGAAATCTGTAAACCAGTTTTTTCTGCTGCTACTTCTTTTGGGAGATTAATCTGCTTTACCGTTGAAACTAAATCTTCCGAGAAAATTGCCAAGTCATCTGTAAACGCCAAACAATTAATAGCAATTCTTTTCTTCTTATTATATCCTAAGCTTATCTGTTTTTATATATATATGTAATTTTTCCCACTCTCTTATAACCTTCTCTAAGACACAATTGAACGATATTGGGGATAATCCATCTCCTTGTCTTACACCCATTTTAATCTCAAAAGCTTCGGAGATTCGACCCATAAATTTTGTTTTAGCTATAGTTTCTAATAGTGTTTGTTGTATTAATCTTGTTGATTTGTCATCTACGCCAAATTTTTGTAATATAACTATATTAATACGAAATCTATTTGTTTCATATATCCCATGTTTAATAGAAAATATCATTCCTTAATACGCGCAATAAACTTATTATTTATAAAATACTAATATGTCTGGTATTTATTTACACTTGTCCTGTTTACCGTTCGATAGCTAGCTTTAATAAATTGCGGCTCATCCTGAACGGTGCCTTAGGTGCCTACTAAATGTTCACCTTATACTATAATAGATTATACGCATGATATTCTGAAATTACCTCGCATTAAGGAATATACATTCTTAACATATCGTCTAGAAAATTTTTCGATAATTACCGTGATAATGAGTTCATCTCGTCAATAGGTAATTACGATTCCAGGCAGCTAATATGTTTATGTATAGAAAATATAAACATAATTAAACATAATTTATTTCAGCTATTCGTTTATTAATATCGTTCTAATTATTAATGCGGTGTTGCATTATTTTTTATTTAATCGTTAATTTCGGCGTTATCTAATTTTACATTCGCTTCGTTTGTTTGCCGTTTTTTTCCTTTTTTGTTCTAATAATTGTACATATTTTCGTGTTTGTTACTTACCTTAATTAATTAATCTTGTAAGCTATCGTGGTAAGGCGAGTTCCGGTACACGATATCTCTAATAAATTATGTATCAAATCGAATAAATTATATTTTCACAATCCAGTAACAAAACTAATACACTATTTAATAATGATCATTAATAACAACATTAACGCATTTTATAATGAGATGGTAAAGCGTATTTATCAATAGGTGAAAAATTCACATTTTAATTGTTTGTTGAAATATTAAAAGCTAATCTAAATGTTCTAAATATTTAGACTTAATTCGTCTAATTAAATAATAATAACGAATTTTATTACAACAGGCCGATATGAAATAATGCATAAAAATGAACAAAATAAAATTTTCGTTATTAATTAAATCTTACATAACTAGTAGAGTATATCAATTTCGCAATTGTTTTTTAAAATATATATATATACATTATACACATCTACACATATATATACCACTCTTATACATATGTATTACTTAAGTGTATTCGGATATCGTCAGTATGTTCGCTTCTAATATTGTTGAATAGAATCGGTAAGGTATATCTGTTTTATATATTATTAACAAATATCATCGCCGAAAATAGAAGATTTTCCAAATGGTACGAGTTTTCTAGACGCTAACCAATAATTATAATATCGAATATTAAATATGACAGATGTGGAATGTAGTGATTTAAAAAAAATAAACAACAAAAAAATAGTTAAACTCGCCAAAATTTATGTATAAAAAAAAAATTACCAAGCTTTTCGGTTATTAACCATTATTAAGTGGACATGATTTTTTGTGTTGTTTACCACATTCATTATCGGATTATTTTATAAAAGTATTTTTTTTCATTTCGCTATTTTCCGCAATAATTGTACATTTAAATTAAGGATTTCCTTTAATTTATTTTTTCTTTCCTTTAAAATTTTTAATAAATTGTATATATATTTATATCGTGTTGTTTTTTTACGCTCACTCGAAAGCGGTTTAATAGGCGAAAACATTTTTTTTTTTTAAAAATATAAAATTTAGTGATTTTAAAACTATTTGTTTATTTATTATCTAAGCGTTAAAATGAATTAAATTCGTCATTAATAATTCATTAATAATATTTTCAACATTCGTTAGAAATTTTAATCTCAATTCTTGAAATAAAAAATTTACGAAGCATACAGATGTGATAAAAAGGTCAACGGCGGTGTAAAGTGAACGAAGTAGGCCAGTGATCACCGTAGATGAAAGAAAAGGCTGACCGCTTATATCCGGTAGTGGATATAAACGTATCTGTGATATACAGTTAACACAAAGTCGCCGTTATAAAGTTCGACGAAAAATCACCCGTTTAAAAAAAATAAAAAAAAAAATACGTATTGAATGTTAAAAAAAAAAAGAAAAAACGTTAAATTAAAATAATTGCTAATTACGAAATAACAACAAATATAATTAAAACATTATTATTTAATTAATTTTATAATTGAAATTTCACGCGATTTATAAGTAATTCGTCGATATTTTCGCGTTTTGTACGTAAAAAGATTTTGTTTTAATTTATACTTGCTAAGGAAGTTATCACGCGAAGTACCGAACGAAGAAATTTTACAAACATTCTTTATTCTTAAGTAAACGAACTCGCGGAGCGATATCTAAACGAAATTCGAAACGTATTTTTAATTTTACTAAATAATACTATAAATGAAATTTTATAATTATCCGCTATCTTACACGTTTATATTAGGAACAAATTCTTAACTAGTAGTTTGAATTTTTTTTAATAGCTACGCTACGTTCTACTCTTAATCACGAGTATAATGAACGTTGTCAGTTATTAACGATTAATAATACTATAATTTTATCATACATATACATAATATATATATATATATAAAAATCTAATTTCCATTTAATTAAAATAAGTAAGCAAGTTAAATGAAATTTAAAACAGAACCGAGCAAACGACGCGTTCTGGGCATACCAATACGAGTTGATTTGTCATTGCATTCGCTTATTAATTACATAATTTTTGTAAATTGAAAGTAAATAATTTACATTATTTTTAAATGTCATATATATATATATCTGCCGGGGATACTTTGTACCTTCCGGGCCGGAGTTTAACCGGAAAGGGGGGCTTCAACAGGTGGCGAATAATGGATCGGTTTGCAAATATGCAAGTTAACTGTGAATAAGACGTCAGTCAAATAAGCAATTGCAGACCAAAAGTGGCTAATGGTAGAAAATCTCAGGCAGACGATTCCAGTTATTACAGGGCAAAATCCTACCAATCTTTCACCCTCAACGAGTTTTGGTTGCTGTCAGAACCTTACATCGCTACCTTCTCAGTAGTAAACTGCTGTCTTGCGGTTAGGATCTTTATTAAAAGGCTAGGGCGGCACTCTGAATAAAGTAACAATTTCTCCCTCGGCCTGGTGTGCTCGAAGCTACTAGCTGTCTTTCACGTCTGGCGATATATATCAGGATCCTCAGATGCTACATTTTCTCTATATTACTATGTGGCTCTGAATGCTGGACAATAGATGCAACATTAGAAAAAAAGATCAAGGCATTTGAGGTGTACTGTTATCGACGCATTCTGAGAAAAAATATATATATATATTTTTTCTATCTCCTTCTAATCTAGAACTGACGTGTCTAACGAGTCATCTACCAGATGTAATGAATGTGAAAAAAAATATTTTTTTTTTTAGAAGGAGTCGGTCCATCAACGGAACTCCCAAGTTATGAATGATGGCAGCCCGAAAGCATTATCTGAAGTCGGTAATACGTTTTCTCTTCAGCCTTCTAATCACCGACAAACTTATTGCCAGTGGATTTTCGTGAGGTTCCAATTTCGCCAGGTAATTGCGAGCAGCTCGTTGGATTACTTGTTTCACATATTATATCTGAAGATCTTTATGCAATGTGTAGTTAGTGATATACCACGGAGCGCCAGCTATCCTTCGTAGTATCTTATTCTGGTACCGCTGTATTTTTTGAATGTTGCTCTTCATAGTTCGCAGCCATTTTAAGTATCGTATTGTACAATAAACGTTTATCTTTAATATCTAGTTGCGATGTTCGTTCTAATAACCACTTTAATTTTGCTGTCTTGATATTTAATTCAGTCCTTTTTGCCGTCATATGTGACGACCATGTTAAAGACTGATCAAGATGGATTTCTAGGTGTCTAACAGAACAGTCTTTAGGTATTGATGTTCCACTTAGTGAAACTTGATGTTTTTTTTTGCGTTCAATTTTTCTGTTAGTAAATAATAATAAATGTTTACATTTAGCTTCGTTAATTGCTATTTTCAAAATGCTGAACCATTCAGCGGTTTGGTCTAGCGCAACCTAAAGATGCCGAGTGGACTCACTAGGACATTCATGTGAAGCTAGTATTACCGTATCATCAGCGAAGGTTGCTATAAATGCATTTTCTGGAATATCTGTCGTAAATACTGAGTATAGGAGTTACCCCCGTTTACTGCCCTGAGGTACTCCAGCCTGAATTTTATTCGACAATTATTAATTGTTACTTGAAAATATCGATTCTCCAAGTATGATTTCAAAATATTATAATATTCCGGTGACAAGATTTGTTTGCATTTATAGAGAAGGCCCGGATGCCAAACTATATCAAAGGCTTGTTTCACATCGAGAAATGCGGCGGAGCAAACATTTTTTTGTTCAAGACACTCTTCAATTTGGTTTACAATTCGATCAAACCTGCTGTACAGTTGAGTGCCAATGCGGAACGAATTGATAATTCGGTATTGCCCTCTCTTGATCAATAATCTTCTAGAGCCTTTTTTGTATTAATTTTTCAAAGACTTTAGAAAACACTGGAAGGAGAGAGATGGGTCGTAAGATGTAATAATTTCTGGGGGTTTACCTGATTTTAATATCATTTTAATATTAGCAAATTTCCATAGTATCGGAACATACTGAAGTCTTAGCATTGCATTATACACATATGTCAGAAATACTAGAGATTTTCTTGGAAGTTGCTTAAGAAAATGAATTCAAAAAGTTAAGAATGCTGAAGTGCTAAATAAACTTGAAAAGAATCTTGAAGTCATGTAAACCATTAACAAATGAAAATTGCAATATTTAGATCACATCATGAGAGAATTGATATATAACATATTAAAAATGTTACTTTAGGGTAGAATTGTTGGCAGAAGATCGAGGGGAAGACCACAACTTTCATGGTTGAACAACCTTCGTAGCTGGTTCAAATGTTCCTCGGAAGAACTTTTCTGGTCAGCTGTTGATCAAAATACTTTCAAATTGTGGATCGTCAAAATTCTTGATGGAGACGGCGGATAAAGAAGAAGATATATATATAAAAGAGTAAGCCTGCTTATGTGTATAAGCCTTTCGTTCACTCGTTCGGCCGTTTTACGGGTTAACTCCCCAAATATAACGCGCCAATAGAAGTTGAAACAGCGGTCGAAAATAAAAGAGGAAAACGTCTGCAGGATGCCGCAGGAAAGTGCAGCTCGACGGAGGACGTTTACATGTGTACTGCTAAAATTGGACTTATCAACCACCTCAGGAAGCATAAATAACGGTGCACCATACTCGGCATCGACGCCCAGTATGGGTTAATGATATATATATATATATATCCCCGCAAGAGGTCCTTTTGTACCTTCGGTGGGTGAAGCTTTAAACGGAACGAGGGGCGCGTCCACAGGTGACGGATAGTGGAACGGCCTACAGATATGTAGGTTAGCTGCGAATAAGATATCAGTCAAATAAGCAGTCGCGGGCCAAAAGCGGCTACTGATGGAAAGCCTCAAGTAGCTGATTCCAGTAGTGACAGGGCAATGAGACAAGATGTAAACGGGCAGCTTGAGGAACTGCCTACTAAAAGTCCACAAAATCCGATGACTGTCTCATCCTCAGCGAGGTTTGGTCGCTGTCAAAACCTTACACCGCTGCCTCCTCAGTAGCAAACCACTATCTTGCGGTCGGGATCTTATCCAAAGGCTAGGGTGCCGCCCCGAAATAGCGGCTTCCTTCCTTATTCCTGTTTTCCTATCATTTATTTATTTTTATTTACTTACTTTCCTTACCTATCTTAATTCCTTCAGAGCTCACTGTATCTCCTTGCTTGCAGAAATGCATCAACTATACTAAGAACGGCCTTAAGCACGAATTACAGACATAGCTGGATTCTGTGAAACAAGATTCCCCGATGAAGGGCAAGTTACTGAAGAAAGCACGGATTACACAATATACTGGAAAGGTGTTAAACCAGGAAATAAACGTTTAAGGGGTGTATGATTAGCCATTGATACGAAATTGATACAATACGTGAATACCGTAGGAAAATATAAACTATCAAGTGGATAATTCACCATCTGAAGAAGAAGTTTTACTAGCGATAAAAAACTCAAAGCTTAATAAAGCGGCCATGAAATATATAAATTTGGTGGAAAGAAATTAACGTCACAATTGCTTAAGTTATATAAGCGATTCTGGGAAGAAAATGTTCTAGCGAAAGATTTTAACAATGCAGCAATTGTTTGTATATATAAAAATAAGGGAGATAAAACAAACTGTTTCAGTTATTGAGGTATATCCCTATTATCAACTGCTAGTAAAATTTTGATCAGAGTACTTCTAACGAGATTGCAAACATTAATAGATAAGTATATTCCTGAAGAGCAATGTGGCTTCCGGCAGCAACGAAGTACCTATACATATGATATTTGCTCTACGCCAGCTAGTGGAAAAAACTAGAGAACAAAATGAAAAATTGTATATGGCATTCATTGATGTACAAAAGGCTTTTGATACGGTAGAGGTGCACTTTGGAGATTTCTAAAAATAATTGAATGCCCACCGAAATTGCTGTCGCTTCTACAACAGTTACACGATGATATGGAAGGTGTGGTAATTTGCGAAAATTTATTTACAGATGCTTTTAAAATATCGACCGGAGTTAAATAAGAATGCGTACTTGCGCCTACGTTGTTTAACCTTTATATGAGTATGGTTTATATAGTATATAAACAAAAGATTTTAACGTCCGGAATCAAGATAGGGTACCGGTTCGATGGAGGATTACATAATCTATCGAAATTTAAAACTAAAAGCAAGACAAACACGTTCATCATGCAAAATTTACAATATGCGGATGACTGCGTTATTTTAGGCAAAAGCGCTTCAGAATTGCAACATGCGGTAAAATTATTACACGACACATACAAAGATTTTGGTCTACCTGTTAACTGTAACATGACAGATGTTATAGAAATACCTGAAACTAACATAGAATATATTATCGATGGAAATATATTAAACAAAGTGGAAGAATTTAAATATCTGGAAGATATTATCAGCAACGACGGCAATCTAGATGAAGAAATTTTGTATAAAATTATCATATAAACGGTTTTCTAGACGAGTTTTTAATAATAAAAAGTTAACAACGGCTACTGAAATGACCGCGTATAAAACTGTAATAATGCCGACCATTTTATATGGTGAGGAAACATGGCCAATAAAAATTGATCAATTTAAAAAATTATAAGTCTGCCATTTTAGATGACTAAGACGGATACTTCGGATTTTCTGGAAACATCACATATCGAATGAAAAGGTACTACAAATGGCCAACTGTTCTTCAAATGAACAGCAACTAGCGAAGTCTCACCTAAGATGGATTGTCCACGTAATACAGATGGACGAAGAACATATTCGGAAGTGCATGCTTTACGTAGTAATAAGTAATAGTAAAAGGCAATATGGCCGTCCAAAATTTCGATATAAATATATGATTACAAGGACATTTAAGAAAGCAGGAATGAATCCGCGAAAAGATATTACATGGGAAGCGATGGCCAAAAATAGGATCGAATGGAGATGAACCAACGGCTTATATACCGAAAATCAAAGAAAAAGAATAAACAACATATTGACACCGTCGCAATTCGATGCTGGCTTTGCGATTTCACGACGTATTTTAAAATTGGTCTGATCTCTCATACGCGATACAAGCATTAAATAATAACATAAAGAGCCTGATAAATGACATACTCGTAATCGAGTGAGCTGGAATAATAATAATAATAATAATTATAATTTTATATATATATATATATATATATATATATATATATATATATATATATATATATATATATATATAATCGAACGAGCTTATGAATATCACTCACCGACGAATATGAAGAGAAAAACTTATTGTATATTGTTTGAAAATGACTAAACTATAAACTATCAAATAAAAGCGAAATACCAAAAGTGTAAATTCGTTGATCAAATTTCAAAAAGTGGGCGGGTCTGTCTATTTTGCAATACGTACGAAAATTGAAAACTCGAAACTGATAGCGGCGTGCGATCGCTTCCATAGATCACAACGCTCGTAATTTGATAAAACGAATCAATTGAATAATTTTTTTTGTGAATATTTTATCAAAATTATTTTTAATAATTTCAATATTTTTTGAAGGATTTCTTTATCAATTGCAATCTCTGTTTGTGAGCTTCCGTAGCTGGCGGCTTTCTAAATGAACGCATGCCTTGATTGCCAAATCCGGGCATCCATGTGCTTGATGTCTTATCTGTAAATGACGGCCGAAGTAAATTAAACGATTAAAAAATATATAATAATAATAATAATAATAATAATTAGACAAATCATTTTCACGAGTTTAAACTAATTTTGTTTCGCAATAATGCACTGGTAAAACTTTCGCAATTACTCCTAAATATTATTATTATTAAATTTTGTATGAAAAAGTAGATTTTGTTTTAAAATCTCTACTTGCGAGGGATTACTAGATATAGTTACCAGGAGAAAGCTGAAATTCTTAATGTTAATAAATACCATACACGAATTCAAGCTTGATATATATGGGTGCTGTATTACTCTATAATAAACTACCTGAAATTGTAAAGCTGACCTAAGGCACTATAAGAAGCGCAGAAAGATCTTAGTATCCAACGTATTTAGTGAGGATCTTAGGAATAGCCGTAATTTAAAAATATATGTACGGTGTATTGAGATTTGACCGTACCACTATGTAAAATTATTCGTTCCTTTGGCTGTTAAGTGTTTGTGTTCACATCACACACACACACACACACACGCGCATATATATATATATATATTACTTTTTATTTACTTCCTTATCTTTTGTTTGTGTATTTCGTTTTATTATTTTTTATTTCTAATAGCTTTTATTTGTTGTTAGTTCTGTTCATATAGTTCTATTATTTTTGGCACAATTAAGGTGCGTTCATTTTCGGAGTATCACATTGTTGCACAATATTTCGCGCATTTATAAGTCATATAGTGCAAAGTCGGCGTTCGCGCAATTATGCGCATAGCCGAAAAATTTAGATATTTACGTACAGTTATATTTGAACAATAACATATTTGCACATTTACATATTTTCTGTTTACAAAAAGTAAAGTTAACATTTAATCGAATTTTCTGTACCGAACAAATCAACGATTCTTTAAAAAAAAAAAAATAATAATACAAAATATAATCTTATAAAATATTACTTAAATTGACGCCTTATTATACGATTGCAGGAAAAATTTTAAAATAAAAAACCTGCTCATTTAAAATAACACAGTGCGTACACTCTTACCATATTAAAAATATACTTATAAATATCTTAGCTTATTTATTAATACTAGAACTAGGATTATGTAGCTGGCTTACTGTAGAAGGATGTGTTTTATACGCCTATATATCTTTTATACCTGTGTCGTAAAGCTTAGTAATCGTAATCCCCTATAGAATTTACCATTGGAATGTCGGAATATCTACAATCGGCAAAAAAATTTTTCATTTTATCCCTAATCATTTCCTGTACGTAAGGGAATTTTAACGCATCATGGAGAGATTTTATTATAGTAAATCGAGGTTTATTCAAAATTATTCAAAGGCAATGGTTTTGGATTCTTTGCACGTGGTTTATATATTACTACTGCTAGTATAAGACCATACTGGGCAGGTATAGAGTAGCTTTGGTAAAATTACCTTTTTGTATAATAAAAATTTGTTTTACGTTGATAGCGCAGATCTTTTATTAAATATAGGAAATAGACAATCCATTTTCCGTATTGTTCTACTTACACAATCATTAATATGTTTTGTAAATGTGAGTCTTCTGTCCATGATGACGCCTAAATACTTAACATGTTCCTTCCAGTCAAGTTCAACGTTTTTTATTTTAACGAAATGATTTAATGAAGGCCTACGTTGGGTAAAAATTATTGACTCTTGTTACTCATCGTTAACTTTTATTTTCCATTTATGGTAGAATTTAGATATGACGTCAATTGCTTTGTTAATCTATTATTTATAGTGTCTATTCTATAAGAATATACCATTAGAGAGGTGTCATCAGCATAGAGATTTATATCTACTCTTGGTCTTGTCGGTAAATCATTTATATACATATAATAAAAAGGAATGGGCCTAAGATACTGCCTTGAGGCACCCTAGCTTTAACGTACCTTATGTCGGAGTTATGGTTTTTCAGTTTCACATAGAATTTTCTATTCATCAGATAAGTTCGATAATGTAATATGGAGTAAACTGTGGCCAGTACTGACTAAGATGGGTGTCCCGGAACATATTGTACTAATGATAAAGAATCTATATAGAAACAATAACAATGTAATTCAAATGGACAAAACAGTACAATCTGCTGAATTCTACAATAAGAAAGGTCCGAAGCAAGGATGTATTCTATCAACCGTTCTATTTAACCTTTATGGAGAATACATTATGAGGATGGTAATGTATGAATTGAATGGAGGAGTATCTATAGGCGGACGAAAGATATCCAACTTACGATATGCGGACGATACAATACTTATTACACCTGACCTTGGCGAAATGAAAATACTTCTAAAAAAGGTCGAACGCATTAGTCGAGAATATGGACTTGAAATAAATAAGTCCAAAACATAAGTAACGATCATAGACAGAGGAAGAGTAAAATTTAATGACAAAACTTTCGCAGAATTTGAAGTATGTACCTAGGATCGCTAATCAATAGTGAAGGGAGCGTAGAAAAAGAAATAAAACGTCGCATTGAAATGGGTCGCTGTGCTATGGTGAAACTAAGCAAGATATGGAAGGATGGCTCTATTAATAAGAATGTTAAAGTAAAATTAGTAAAGACGCTTATATTTGCGATAGTACTATATGGAGCGGAAACATGGACGTTAAATAAAACTAGCCTAGTTCGATTTAACAGTTTCGAAATGTGATGCCAGAGGAAATTTCTCCGCATACCATGGACTGCGAAACGGACAAATGCCTCCATAGTACAAGAACTGAACCTAACGCAGCGGTTAGCTAATATTGCTATGGGTAACCGATCAAGAATATATATATATATATATATATATGAATGGAGATGCCTTTACGGCTTACTCAACGTGATACTGTGAGAGACTGTTTCTATTTTAATCAAAAGATGCTAAATTCTCTAGAAATGTCATGAGGGAATAATTATAAATTATCCAGATGGAGAAAGGAGCGATACATTTGTAATATATGGGGAACGGAGTATGATAATGTAAATCTCAGAACATAACGGTCCCACAGCAGAGCATTAAAAAAACAACATGAACGGGATTTCAGGTTACCAGTTCAGAATTGATGGGATAAAATCGTTTCTGTACATTGAGTGCATTAGTCGATCACCTCTCACCAATTACTATCAACTTTAACCGTCTTCCTATAAACTTCCGCGGTTCTATTTCTTTTAGAAGATTAATCGCAAAGGAATTGTACTCATCAGTAGATTACGATTTTGTATTGTTTGTTACTCGATCGTCTTTTCCATATGCAACTTAGTTCATAGTTTATAACGGTAAAGCATCGTCGAAACGCATCGAAATGAGCGTAATTACGATTGCAGACAACTAATGTTTATGTATACAAAGTATAAGCATAGACGTATTAAACATAAATTTCTTTACCTCGTTATTTGCCGTTTTTTTTAATGCATCAATAATGATAAAAATATTTTTTTGTTTTGTTTTATTTTTTAGATGTTTTCATTCAAGGGATCAGGAATACATTAAGTCGGACATCTGCAAAGATTTAAGATTATTTTCTATCGGTTTGTTATTTCAAACGGCGTCCATGTTTATATTTATTAGAGTTATAATAATAATTCGCGAATAAAACGTTATAAACATCCATAAATATGATTTTTCTCCTTCATTTATTAGAATTACTTAATGAAAATTTTAAATAATCAGGTTAAATTAAATATGGCAGGGTCATAATCACGATAAAAATTATTATTATTCGATTTAAGTTGTAAGCAAAGTATAATTTATATTTCCTAGTAGGCCTTTTTTTAAAAAAAAAAAAAAAAAAAAAAAAAGGAAAATTGAATTCGTGAAAACAACATTTTTTCTTACCAAATGTCACAATAAATTAAAAAAATTATGCTAGTTACTAACCCAAATACAACTGTACATCTTTCAATTCGATTACGCTCGAATGACGATGTCTAGCAAGTACCAAAGCGCCTGACATTATGTCGTCAAACATTTTATCTCCTTGTTGTAATAACGATTCTTCGACATCATCGTCTAACAGTAAATTATCGTCGACTTCCTTTACTAATTGTAGGAATTTGCTTCTAGGAATTATCTATATTTATAACGCTAATTTTATTATTTTTCAGGTATTAAGCTATCATAATCATGTGTACACATGAAGATTAATTCAAAATTATATAATTCGACTTATATAATAGTAGAAACAATATGAATTGCAAATAATCGAACATACAATATAGGATGCAAAAGGTTGTATCTTACAAATCATTTAGATTTTTTTTTTTTTAAGTAGAGCTTTTAATATTAGCCATTGCATTTAGTAATTTAATAGTTTAATATATTTGAATATTTCTAAATGTTGATTCTGAGATAAAGCGATCCGTCGTATAATAGTAGATTACTTATAGTTTTTTTATCCATATCTAGAGCTTTCATATACACATCCGGATCGATATTTTCTGATATTATACAATTGACGCACTTCTTTAACCTCTTCATCATTCATCTTAATATTACTATTTTCAGCGCTATCCTTGACTATTGCCCTACATTACTTATACCGTTTACAAAGACAGTATATTGATGGTATTTATATTTTTTCCATACATTCTTACGTCAAGAAAAGTCTTTCTGTATAAATATTAAACCGTAGAAAGATTATAATTCAACCTCACCTCACCTCACATTGTAGACCAAAATACATACCAGTGTTAGCTTCTTCTAATAATAATTCAGCATTATGACTTCGACACAAGTTTTTTATTATTAATTTTTAGTGATATTTCCATATTTTTTACGGCTGGCATTATCAAATGTTTTACACGGTTTAGGAAGCGGACAAAAATATCTTGGCGCATACTACGATATTTTTGTAAACAAATGTTTATTTTCTCTTGCACCTTCAACTCTACACAGAATTCAATTTGAATCTTCAAAGAATAAAAATTCACATCTATTCTTTACTCTGCTACGTATTATATAGAGGAAGATTTTGAATAAGTGTGACTCATCGAACTAATAGGCCTGTAATTATCGGTATCTTTAAAGATACTGTTTTTTTTTTTTTTGATTTACTACCGGTATGCAGTGTTCATTCACTAATATTGTTATAATTACCATTTTAATTTGCTTGCCCGCTATGCATTCTGTAGTTTTCAGTTATTTCACAATAATGATCTTCACTTATTTTTCTTTAACGTTTCTATTGATTTAATACTTGTATATTCAATTTGTTTTCCACTCTTATGCTTTTTCCTCTCATCCATTAAGTACAAAATTTCATTCGCCATCCATTTCTGCTTCTTAATGCAATTTCTTTTGAACTATTTCTTTACACACTGTATGATTCTGTAAAAGTTTTTCAAGGCTTCATCTTCTACATCTTTAAATTGTTTACCAATTTCGATTTAGTTATTCATCTCTTGTTTAACTACGAGTTTTACGTCTGATCTCAGTTTCATCATGTCATTTGGCTTTTATTTTACTTTCTTTAATTTCTTCAATTTAAGTTTTATTTTAATAGCGAGTAGATTGTTACCAAACTCAATACCTACTTCAGGATATGTTGCGATTTTTATTTTTGTTGTATTTCTGTATCGTTTATTAATTAAAATATAATCAATTTAATTTCAAGCTGAAGTTTCATTGTCATTTCCAAGTGCCTTTCATGTACATAATCCCCATTGTGACAACTGAAACTATATAGTAGTGACAAAAAATATATATATTTTTGTCTCAAAATTCGAACAGTCTATTCATTCAATCTTTATTAAATCAAAGTCCAAATGAACTTACAAGATCGTCTTTTTTGCACTTTTCGATTTTTCGCATTAAAATCTCATAATTTCTACAACATTGTTAGAATCAAATCTGTTTATTATATATTGCGCAGATTCCTGTAAGTTTCCCATTAATTCCTCATAACTCAGACTGAAGTTGGGGCATAAACTTGTATGATAAATTTTACTTTGTACTTTTTGGATCTGCAATATCATGAAATGATCTAATACTATCGTAAAGCTAACACATGCTGTATGAGCCTAAATTTTATTTATCATAATCTGATTAGTAAACAGTTTTATACTTTTTATTTTACATAATCTCTATTCGGACATATCTAGGATGTACCGATTCCTTCTTTCCATCTCCTACAGAACATTATCAAGTTTTGTATCTGTATAAAGTGTTTTTACATTCCACCTTCCAAGGAAATGTAGATTTTGTATTCATTTGAGGCTACTCTCCGAGTCGTAATTGTTTTATTTTCCGCTATTGTAATTACCTAAGAATGGATGAAGTTTCCATTTGTTTTTATTATGTTTTGCTTTTAAAGTAGCTCCTCTTTGCTGAAAAGTTAATCTTGTCTCAAGATTCTCTGTCGTGGTTTACTTCCTTAGTCTCTAGATTATACATATATTTTCCTGAAGTTAAAAAAAAAATATTTGATTCTTGACAACCTAGTTAAAATTTAACGATACAATTTCCTGCCACTTTATTAATATAAAGTTGAGGTATACAAATAGTTCGTGAAAATGAAGGTAAAATTAAGGTTAATTATATTTTAAATACAGTTTTATAGTTTAATTCTTTGCTATTAATCTGAACATAGTAACTGCAAAAAAAAAAAATTATTTAATAAGATTAAATTAATGGTTTTGTTTTGGGTTATTTTTTTTTAATGAAAAAAAAAAACATTGCATTTAATTAATATTGTTAATAGTTGTCTCTTCCAATTTAGTTCGTAATCGTAACTATATTTTTCAGTAAACTTAATACACTTTCTAGGCATAAGTATTAATTTTATTTTTTCAGTGATGAAACACATTTGTTCAAAATTTTATAGAATTCAAAAGTATAAAAGCGATTGATTTTTTATTATTATGAAAATCACGCATACATGATCACCACAATGTCCACTAACTGGTAACATATTTGGCGATGATTTCGGAGCTGCACACCTAACACGATGACTTTTTACATTTTCCACTGACATTGAATTATCTGATACAATCTTACCAATACTACCTGTACAAACACGGCTGTTGTCATCAATGTCAATACTGTCAGTTTGGAGTGAATGGAAACTAGTATAACCATTATCAGTGTAATCAACTAAATCGAAATTCGTGTTTACACCCACGCTAGAGGACGACATTGACGGAGTATTCGCAAGCTATATAGAAAAATGGCAGAATTTCAAAATTAGAAACGACGACTAATTTACACAAGAGTAGAATTATTTTTTTTAAATTATCAACTGTAGATTTCAATTAATTACTATATATATATATATATATATATATATATATATATATATATATATATATATATATATATATGTTGTATCATAAACGGTACTTTCCCATTACCTATCCTATTTTATTTCTGAGGTTAGGTAATGGGAAAATACTTTTCATATATTATTTTGATAGAACATTTCTTCTATTTAATTAACGTATTAAACTCAAAACACCTATCACCTGCATTAATTGATTTATTTTTAAATTCCTATTATCAAATTAATATGATATTCAAATTTTGTATTACACTGTTTTTAAAGTGTTTTCTGATAAAACTAATTTACTAACGGACGCTAATCAATTCGTAACTTCATAACCATTACATGCGCATGTACTTTTCTTAGTTTCTCAAATGAAAGGTTTTGACTACTTAAGGTTTTATGAACTAACCGAATGAACCAATAATATAAAAATTTTGTAACATAAAAAATATGCTAAATGTAATTTTAAAAATTAAATTTAGTTTTATCCCTACTTTACTACTTTTGTACGCTTAAAACTCTAGTAATTAATTATTGAGAATTATGCATTTGATAAAAGCGATTTTAGAAATAGACGAGACGATTTTGTTCTATTCAAGTATATAAACTTTTTAAAATTTTATTACATTCTCACTATTAAAAATATAAAATTCTATTACGCATTCAGATGAATCTATACTTACAGTATGTGCTATCACTCCATTATTATTAAATAAAGAATTCGTTTTTTCGGAACAAAGTGTATGTGGAAATATATCATTGCTGTTTTGTCCAATTATTTCTTCCAACCCAGTAATAAACGCCATGTCTGCCATTTACACTTAATTGCAAACTAAAAAAAAAAGAAATATTAAAAATATAATGAAAAAATAAATTCGAATAAATACATGTTATTTAATCCGGATGGATAAAAGCTTAGTCAAAGCTTACTTATGTTTGTTTACTTGCTTTTCTTGTAAAAATAGTGTTTGCTGTGTTTTTGATCTTTGTGATAATGCCGCTATATTTCAACTAACACCAGTCAATAAACTACATTTTCATTATGAAATAGAATTAGTTCTTATAAACCGAATTTAGTTATTCAAGTTTCGTTTTAAAAATTTCAATGATATCTTTAGCAATTAAAACTGCTTTCTTACTTTTATCTAGTAATTTGCGCTTCAGTTATTTGTATAATAAAATATTTTTTTAAAATATTCTCATTATTATTTTTAAAAACTGTCATTAATTAGTGTGCACGTATATATTAATGTATTAAAAAAATTTAGAAGATTTTGGATTTCAATAAGTACCAGCAGAAAGTAAAAAAAAATTATTTGTTGAAGTGATAATCCAAAGAAGAAGGACGTTTCATTTTGTGTTTGCAGTATTTAATAAAGGTAATTCAGTATATTTAAGTTATTATTATCATTAAGATTGATTATAATATTTATTTGTTTTATTGTTTAAACGATATTTTTGGTGTTTAGTGTCCACTTTAATAGAAACAACATGTCATTAGCAAGCGGAATGAGTGAAAATAGTGATCAAAATAATAGCAGTTTAATCCCACCTACAATTTCAAAAAGAAAAAGGTATTCACCGCTTGTTATTAAGGTAAGTCCAATAAGTAATAAAATGCAATTAGATTTATAAATATACAAAAGTACTACCGATATATATATATATATATATATATATATTATATATATATATATATATATATATATATATATATATATATATATATATATATATAATATATATTATATATATACATATTTCGTGTAATGTTTGTATTAATCTGTTCGTTTAAAATCAGGCAATAAAATTATTACGCGTAAATAGTTATTGATTTAAAGGTACTGAATATTTCTTTAATTTTAAATGTATAAAATCAACATTGTAACTGTAAATAACTTAGAAATAAATATATTGAAATATCCCCTCATCTGTGGAATGGTATGAAACTTATGCTAAATGATAAATATAAGATAGAAAGAACGCGTGAAGTGAAATATTTAGGGATTCAATTTGACTGTAAGTTAACGTGGAATAAACATCTTCTGTACTTAACTAAAAAACTAAGGAAATTGAATTACCTTTTCTCGCACCTAAAGCATTATTTTTCTGTTGAGCATCTTAAACGCTTATATCTCGCTTTGTACCAGTCTGTTCTCAGTTATGGAATAATTCATTGGGGAGGGGCTGCTAAACGACATATTAAGCCAATTCAAACGCTGCAAAATAGATGGGTAAAATTTGTTTTAACCTAAAAAATCCTTCTTCTCATGACATAATCCTAAATATTCAGGAGATATATGTGTACGCATAAATGCCAGGGTTAGCTTAATATTATATACATGTACACCTGTATCCTAAATTACATTACACTTATGCAACATTTATAACATTTATTATTTTTGTTTTTTTATCAACAATCGTATAATTATTTTATAAGTTTGTGTAATTTATTTTTCGTAATAAACACCGTATATTTAAGAAAATAATTCTATCGTTTATGCTGCTACTCGCGCATTTGCAGCCATGTTATTGTAATGTGTTATATATAAGGAAGTAAAAATAAAGCTTGATTTGATTTAATAATTTATTGCCCTTTTAAGCAGCAAGTATATTTATAATATAATATCTGATTTTATATTTAAACATTTCGATCATTCATTTTTCTATGCTGTTACTAATTGTTTTATTTTTTATATATTTTGAACTAACATGTACGTTTACCCATTTGAAGTATTCGGATTGTTATTGTGGTCTATTGCGCTGTATTAATAACAAATTTAAAAAACTCGTATATTTTGATGTCGTCTTCTAATCTTATTGTTTAGATAAAATTTATTTATTGATAATGTACAAGATATGCCTTAAATTAAATTATCATCTTAATATAATAACAGTTAGTACGAATAATACGAATATTAAATTTGACAATTAGCAAATACAAATAAACAAGAAAAGTAGTAAAAAAACCTGGTACCTTAGAAAATGTATAAAAATTATACATAAATAATTACATATGTAATTAATTACACGCTGTCATGGGCTCAACGCGTTAACAATAAAACCTAATTACAAACGGTATTAACTACAACTAAGTACAGATTATACTTTAGAGTTTCCTATGCTTAAATTTTGTGTACATAAATTTAAGTTGCCTAGAATCGTAATTTCCATGTTTGAGATAAATTGATTTGCATATAGCAATCAGTTGACGCAAAACTGGCGAGTAACATTAAGGATATAATTATATTGTTTTACGCTGTATTTAGTATATGATTTATTAATAAAGAATTTTAAAGTAAAATATTTATGTCTTTTTCTGGGTTACCGGATTTCCAGGGAACATAAGTGACGATGAGGATAGTAAATTTCCAAACAATGTATGAATTGTATAAATGAATAATAATATAATTAAAAAGACAGAAAATAGAGAAGAATTTTAAGAAGTGTGAATAACACAAATTTAATTCGGAAAGTTGAAGTTTGGACTGAAATTTTTGAAATATGTTAGCTAGGTAAATAATATCGCAGATATATATATATAAACATTTCTAATATTCATTAGAACAAAAATGTATACCGTTACTAAAAAAAACCCTCAAGAAGTTTTGTAAATAAAATTTAAAATCATTTTAATCCTCAACCAACAATAACAGAATAACGTAATAAATTTCATTCTCGCATACATGGATATGAACCTATTTTCGATTTTATAATAGAATTTGATAAGAACAGATACTACACTTTGATCTTAGCCAACAGGCCGAGAAGCAATTCTAGGAGTTATTCTAGACTATCGTTTTTCATTTACACACATTAATAAATCTATCGGTGACGCGAAAGAAGCCACTCGAATACTTGCACCAATTTTCAGTTGCCGTTCTCATCTTTCTTCAGTAAACATGAAATTAATTTACACTACCATTATAAGACCTATGTTAGTTTATTATGCTTGTCCGGTCTGGTGTTCAGTGTCCGTTAGTACTTACAAAAAACTCCAGGTAATGCAAAACCGGTGTTGCAGAATATCATTAAATGCTCCTCGATGGACTAAAGTACAATGCATTTCACGCTAAATATTCCTCATATTTATGATAATAATTATAAATTATCGAAGAAATTTTATGATAAATGTATCATGACAATTAATTCGGATAATCGGGGATTATAGTATCTCAGCATGCGTTACACTAGATATAAGAGCATCGTCGTATTAAGCGCCGATTTCTAATGTATACTATTAGATCTGTGTTAGGATTTTTTATTTTTGTTTATTTATATACAAGTTAAACTAAATTTAATATATAAGCTAATTGTTTTTTTTTTTTTAAATTTTCCTATTGTTATTTTACTGTTATTTTCTTTGTTATTTCTTTAGTTTTGTAAAGTCATTCGGTTGTATTTAACTTCTAAGGTAACTTTAAGGATACTTGGCGTATGTGTATGTACATATAAATTTTTCATGATTTATAAAATTTTTTTATCGAAACAAATATACTACCACTATAATAGAATTGAACCATTATGCGACCAATGGAATTCGAAAAAAAGTATTACAACAAATTATTTCAAGAAGTAAAACACAAAACAATAACATATTAAAACAATTTTTTAAATATTGTATGAAAGGTACAATGTAAGAGTAAATAAAATACCAATTAAATTACGACCATATTTTTCGAAAATATATTAATTAAAAAATTAATATATTTTTACTGATCACAAATTAATAATTCTGAAACAATTACAACAAACTGTTTTAAATGAATTACATATTATAGATGTGGTTGTTGTAAAAGTGAACGATCGTACGCAAATAGATAAATACAAAAATTAATATCAAGTTGTGAAATTTGTTTAAAAATTTGAAAAAATCTAAAGTAAAATTACGTGGATGGAAATATCCTGAAAAACCAGTCGCTATAGAATTTTAAACTGATTTAGGAGAGTATTGATACAAAATACGTTTTAGTCATCATAGATTAGTATTCAAAATGACTCGTAATATATTTGTTGGCATCACCATAACGTCAAAACATTTAGCGGAAAGTATTATTTTACACCGTGGAGCATTGCAGAAGTTTTGATAATAGATAATGATCCATAGTTGGTCTCGAATAAATTGAAATCATTTTTATCGGAGAATGAAGTAAACCAACTTAGTAGCAGCACCATATTATCCACTGAGTAATGGTGCAATTGAAAATACTGTTGGGAATTTTAAGACTGCTCAAATTACCAGATCGACTAAATTAAAAAATATATAGTAATTAATATTTTAATTTTTATTATTTCGGGAAATTTTTCGTTTAAGTGCACAAAGAAAAATAATTTTGTTAAAAGGTAGCGTTGCGGTATTTTCGAGAGCATCGTATTGAGAACAAATTTAAGGAGCGCGCATGTATTTTTAATACTGCCTTGTAATCGTATTGTTTCACTTTGTATGTCATATATAATTTATTCATAGAGAATGTTAACGTCTCTTTCTTGGTTACCTAATTTTTAACGAACACGACATTTATATTGGAATATTTTGGATAATAATAAACCTAAAGAAGAGATCTGCACACGTCTTTTGTAACCAGAAGAAAGGATATATTAACCATATGAACGTTGTGTTTTTTTTTTTTTAAGGCGTGATACTCACTTTAAGAGTGATAATGAAAGCATATCGAGGTGATTAGAGCGCCGAAATATTCGTACCGGTATTTGAATACGATCGCTGTCCCAAGGGATGATTGGATTGTATAAATTCATAGCGTATGTTATTGTAGGAATTAGACCGCAGTGTTATATCAGTCAAGCGAATTTATTGGTGATCACATTGAGTAACGAACGAATTTTATGCAATTATTTATTTTCACAGGAAAAAATGAAAAATGTAGATAGATATTATGTTAGATTTTCGCGAGGGGAAATGATCCTTCTTTGTGTTAGTGTATTCATAATCATCGTTAAGTAACGTATCCGTATCAGAGGTAGGCGACTACTTACTTGTACATATTTTGTTATACAGTGTAAGCAGCGTACAAGGCAATCGTAATATGGCGTTAGCGTAGATAGACACACACACACACCCGGAGGAAAACTGATTGTAATCGTTTTGTTGTCACGACACAATACAGCTTCGCGTGTTTTTCTAGCGTACTATATTGTTACTAGCGCGCATATATATGGTGTTGTGCGTGATGGCTTGCCATAGCCTTCCACGCGATAATACTATTAGAATTATTTATATTTTTATTTTCTAATGATAATTGTTGCGTCGTCTATCGTATTCGAATTCGGTATCTTCCATATAGAAGTCCGTGCTCTAGCGAGGCTATCCCGACGGTTTAAAGTACGCAAATATTAGAAAGATATAATAATAAGATATTACGTAGATATAATTTTTTTTCTAAAATTCTTTGATGGCATTAATTTAAAATCGGTGTGTGCTTTTCTACGTAGCTCGATAATAATTGTACACCGACATCATCTAGTGCGGGTGTTAGTGTAAACACTATATTTGGTTCGGATATTATTAATGGCGTCATCCCCGATCATTTCCGGGCGTTTCGTACTGAAAAAATTGATACTGATGACGAAAGTAGCGATAAGAATTCGCCGTCTAGCGATGAAGACCATGTATGTATACGTTAATTAATTATTTTGAACTGTGGAATTAATTCGTTGAATTTACAAATAGAATTTACGATAATTCGGAATAATTTCATTAATTAAATATAAAATATAAATCGAGTAATTTAAATTTTATCGAGTTTTTTTTTTAATCAATTATTTTTCTAATCGTTTCGAATTTACGTTAACCCACTTAGACGTAGTTCCCTGCACCTTTATAATCACAAATCAATAAATACATCGTTAACCAAGAACAAAATAACCTATCGTTTTCTACTTTAATCCTACTTCTAACTAGTCGAAATAAACCTGACCAATTTTAACCTAAACTAGCTTTCTCCCCCTAAGGGGGTGTAATTAATTTTAAAATCGTTTATTAATAAAAGTGAGAATTGTCGGAGGAAATATCGTCTAGTAAATTTATCTATTTATAAGTTAATATCTTAAATAATTCTATCAAAATAATGTTTTTTTTTTTTTTTTGTTGTTGCATAAACTAGAATTTAGCCGTGTAAGTGTTGTGTTGTTGAAACGAAAAAAATCTACATTTAAATAAAAGTGAAAAATAAGTATGTGTAATAGTTCCCTCTTGCAGTGTGTAACATCCCTTAAACCATCTAAAATGTGTGTGAAAAGAGTTTAACGATATATATATATATATATATATATATATATATATATATATATATATATATACGTCGCGGTGGCGTAGTTGCTAGAGTGCTTGACTGTCGACTTGACGATCGGGGGGGTGGGGGGGTCCGAAAGTTTTCATCATTATTTAATTATTAATTATCACGGAGAAGGCAGTGGCACCCCACTCCGTATAACAACGTATGCATGCGCATTTGTGTTGCATAAATGCTAGCCAATTTTGTACGTAAAAATAAACGTACAATAGCTAGTCACGACGGTTCGGCAACGAACAATACGACGACGACGATGATATATATATATATATATATATATATACACAGGTTAGGTGAAGTAAGTTTACAATTAATCTATAATATAAAAATGAATCGCTAAACGTTGTAACCGCATAACTCAACAACGTCTGGACCAATTTGGCCAATTTTTTTTTTAAATGTTCGTTGAAGTTCAAGGATGGTTTTTACGGCGAGAAAAAGTTGAAAAAAAAATTTCAGGGTGGTTAGGGGGTTGAAGGGGGTAAATTATTTAAATTTCGGTTTTGGAAAAATTTCGATAGAATCGATTTGGTAGATATTAAAATGACCGATACGAAACAGAAAACCGTTTTTCGTTACGATCGATAGGTGTCGAGCTACGAATTTTTGAAAATCAATGACCTGCCACCTTTGGCAAGGCATAGCGAGCGACGTAAACATTTTTAAACGATTCCGACTTAACATCTATCGGATGAAACGAAAAAACCGCGAAAAAAAATTTCAAACCCGATCCGAAAATTTCAAAGGGGTACACGCGATTTTTTCGAAATTTCGATTTTTTTCGCAATAATTCGCGAACGATTCGAAATTTTGTAAATAATGTTTTAATGAAAGTTATTCGTCATTAAAAGACGTGTCTAACGATGGTATTGCCGTATTTTTATATCGAATAATCGCCGAGAAAATCGGACTTAAAGGGTTTGGGCCCTTTTTGAAGCCGCTATGGTAGCTAAAGGGTTTGGGTTGGTCTTAAAAGAAAGTAGACGTGGAGATCTATAATCTATGTTATTAGATAAATGTCTTAAAAATTAACCGGTATCGAGAAATCGCGAGTTGAAAATTTCATTTTCGATTTTTAAAAATTCTGCCGGCGATTTCTGGCCGGCCGATACTACAATGCATTTAGCACGGGCCAATGTTAATTATATATAAAAAAAGATTCAAGGTAGCTCGACACCTATCGATCGTAACGAAAAACACGCCTGGACCAATTTGGCCAATTTTTTTTTTAAATGTTCGTTGAAGTTTAAGGATGGTTTTTACGGCGAGAAAAATTCGTATAAAATTTCAGGTTGGTTGAGGGGTTGAAGGGGGGTAAATATATATATTTATAGCCAGTTATTTTACATTTACTTTTATATATGATATTCTTTTTAATTTTAGAAGAAATAATTGGCTATTACTGAATCGTGTTCGTGTTTATAAGGTTTTAAAAACTTTTAATTGTCTAACATTCAAACTCATTGACATTGGTAATGACAAATTTCCTAGAGACATATTGACTGGCTGCATTAACTTTCCTGAAAGTTTTTGTCAATTAACTCGATCAAAAGATGAACTTATTCAGAAGGTGTTTCCAGATGTTGCTGAAAATTACTGAAACCATGATTGGTTGAGCGAACGAGCTATATTGGCTGCAAAAAACATAGATGTAAATGAATTAAATTTCAAAATTCAAGAACAAATTACAGGCGAATCGAGGATATATAAATCAGTTGATTCAGCTACTAACCAAGATGATGTAATAAACTATCCACCGGAATTTTTAAACTCGCTGGATTTGCCAGGATTGCCGCCTCACAATCTTCAATTAAAGGTTGGATCGGTAGTTATAATGTTGCGAAATATCAACCAACCGCGTCTTTGCAACGGCACACGTTTAGCGATAAAAAAATTACTAAACAACGTGATAGAAGCAACTATACTAAAGGGAAAGTATAAAGGAGAAGATGTTCTCATACCGCGCATCCTAATGATTCCGACTGATGTGCCATTTGAGTTTAAACGACTACAGTTTCCAGTGCGGCTTGCTTTTGCTATGACCATAAACAAGTCCCAGGGGCAATCATTAAGTGTTTGTGGTATTAATTTAGAAAACCCATGTTTCTCACATGGTCAATTGTATGTTGCCTGTTCCCGTGTTGGAAAACCATCAGATTTGTTTGTCTATGCGCCAGGTAATCAAACGAAAAATATCGTATATCGCAAAGCAGTACAATGAAAATAAAACTGATTTTTGTTTAAAATTATGATTCACATGATTAACAATAAAGAGATCTATCGGATGAAACGAAAAAACCGCGTTTCAGCTAATAAATTTATACATTTATTGATTGTGGGGCGATACAAAGTTCGCCGCCGGGTCAGCTAATTATTAAATAAAAGTTTCGATAAACAACACATTTCCATAAAAATACCTACAAATACATTATCCATAATGAAATTTACATATACATATGAATTCCAAAAAAACATTATAGGAGTAAAAAAATAAAATATAAATATTTCATGCAGTGAACCTTTACAAAAAACTTAAGATGAATGTATAACATCTTTGATAATGTCTAACCAAACGAGGTTTTCCTCGCAATTTTATTATAAATTACACGAGGAAACCAGCAAGCACTCGCATATCTACCAGATGTTGTGTACTCTTCTAAGGCAGTGTGGTGCACTCTATTTGCGTATTTCTACTTATTATGTATCGTGTTAAGGGCTTACGACGCTTTTTAAAATTCTTTAAGTTTGTTTTTACCGCTAGCGACAATGAATTATAAATTTTAACACGCTTATAAATGGCTTGTATTCTACAATGATATTTATTGAGTTTTGATTCTTGCAGCAAACCTTATCCTTCAGATCTATGGGTTTTAATTCAGCATATGCTTTATTCCCCTGTAAATTATACAGTTCTCGAACATACAAAAAGTGTTCAATTTTCGTTTTAAAATTAAAATAACTTTAAATACTATTTATAAAAAATTATATAGCGTCGACTAAAATGAATTTATATAATTAAAAAAAAAAATCTTTACTTTTTTTATTATTCTAATATTTGAAATGAGCGTTTATTAATACTAACGAATTATATTTCCGGCTTAGTTAGTGCCGAAACACAAACTTTTGGATTTGATAAAGGAAGTCGATCCGAATTTACAAGTAGACGAAGATGTCGTGGAAATCTTATTAAACAATGCGGATAGTATGTTTACAAAAATACTGACAGGATCGTGGACGTATGCTCAGCATCGTCGTTCTAACGCGATCGAATTTAAAGACGTACAATTGTATTTAGGTTAGTTATAAATAATAAACATTCGTAACATTTACGTAATTATTATTTTATAGATAATACCGATGTTATTTATTACATTAGGATAACTTTGCGGAATGTACCGATTTATAAAAAAATCGCAAAGTCGCTTTTTATACATTAAAAGACCACAAAACTTTTCGGTTATTAATCCATTATAGACGTAAAAAATAATATATATATATATATATATATATATATATATATATATATATATATATATATATATATAAGGAAAGCGATGAAAATAAAAAAAATTTAATTTAGACGTACGATATTACAAAAAACAGCAGAGTGAAAAAACTGACTAGCGGAAATAGCTATTTTCTATGTACATATAAATTAATTATTTTCTTATATTTTATTTCATTTTTACGTTTTTTCCTTTTTTTTATATATATATTTTATAAATTATATATATATATATATATATATATATATATATATATATAAATTGTATATATTTATGTATATATATTTTCATAAATTGTATATATTTTTTTTTATGTCCACTTGATGACTTAAAAACTGGAAAAGCTTTGTGGTATTTTTATATATAAAAATTTAGTGATTTTTAACTATTTTTTTATTTATTTATTTATTACGATAACGTTCGTTTTAAATTAAACCTTAATATATTGGTTTATATCGGATGAATTTCTCTGTAACGACTTAATGCACATACGTCAGCCGAATTTTAAAAGAACCGTAGTGTTCGTTTTTTTTTTTTTTCCGAGTACCATGTACCGCTGCTACGGCCAGAAGCACCCGAAGGTAATTATATAAAGTTGATCGTATCTATATTTCGTAGAAATTGAAGAACCGTTTGGTACTGCAATTGGGTCATCGGTTAAAACTTGAATTGCAACTGAAATTTTGAGGTCGGTATGTGTAGTATTGTGGACACTCAAGAAATAAATGTCCGAATTTTAAGGGTGTCTAGACGCAGCCAGCACACAATGGCGCACCTGTTTTAATTATAATGTAGCCGCGAGTCAATGCATTGTAATCAATGCGAAGACGAGATAGAAAGCTACCTGTTCCTTTCTACTATGTAAAAAAAAAAATATCTTCAAAGGAAAGGATCACAACGAATAGCTCTAAGGTGAAACGTATCGCGTTAATAAACTGCCATTTAAAATGGTATAATGTGACCGACACATCAAATGTACATAATGAAATACGGGCAAAGTATTTCATTGCCGGGATAATTTCAAAACTATCGTATTAACTAGATCGACCTGTAATCTCGTTTACATATTATTCCGTTCGGAGAATATTACACTTCGAACGAGTTTATTAATTTACTAATTTTAAATATTTTACATCGCATTTTTCCCCCTCATTGTACCGGCACCAAAACGCCATATATAAGTAACGTCTCTCCAGTGAGACAACTAGATTCTCAATGAAAGTATCTGCTCTATTTTATTATACTATAGCTATTAATAAGTTTATTATTCAATTTTTAATCGATATTCCGAATGATTAAAATCGTTTAGTTTCTTTTTCAAGTTATCGGTACCGCACTGTCTTCTCTTTTTTAATCGTCTCGCGGGATTATCAGCTAGTGTAACTAAATGCATTCTACGAACCATGCAGGTTTAAATAGCAATTTATCGAAAAACTTTTTAAACCGTTTTATATATATATATATATATATATATATATATATATATATATATATATATATATATTTCAATTGGTGGAGCAAAAATTAATAATTTGAGATATGCCGATGACACGGCAATTTTTGCATCATCTATGGAAGAATTAAGTACAACTTTAAATAAACTGACGACAGTAAGTCATGAATTCGGAATGCGTATAAACAAAAATAAAACAAAAATTATGATAGTGGATCATAATAATGAAAACATATCTAATACTTCACAACAATTACACGGATATGAAGTCGTCAACGAATTTGAATATCTAGGTGTCCGGATCAACAATAAAGGAGGCTCAAGCAAAGAAATAAGGAGACGATCTGCGATGAGTCTAAATGCTATGAATAAGTTGCAACGTATCTGGCGGGATGGAAATATCAATTATTCTACAAAAATACAACTTGTTCGTTCCCTGGTGTTCTCCATCTTTACCTATGGTTCCGAAACATGGGTAATAAACTCCACGGATCAGCAATATATTGATGCATTTGAAATGAAATGCTGGCGCATAATGCTGGGTATAAAATGGCACGATAAACAAACGAACGTCTCGATCATTAAGCGTCTTAATATAGATAAACGATTGTCACAAGACATACGCGATAAAATGCACAAATTTTTCGGTGTCATATAATGCGTGCACGAGACTTAGACAGGACAGTCACACTAGGAAGAATGAACGGACATAGAAGAAAAGGTCGGCCAATGACCCGATGGACGAAACAAATATTCCGACGTGTTAAACTGTCAATACCAGATTTGGTACACTCGGCAGATGATCGACAACTGTGGAGGAATTTGATTGCTACATAATGGTCACGACGGTCAATTATGATCAATATACGACTGTAGATATATATATATATATATATATATATATATATATATATATATATATATATATACACATACACTTCATCGAGATACATTTAGGTCATTACGAAGGCAGATACATATTATTTTGATGCAGATGTTACGAAGTATTTTCGATTATTATCGCTGTATTCCCCCATTGCTTTTACATGCAATTCCGTATAATTCGATTTGATATTTCCAGATGGGAGCTGTCGTAGTTAAATAATTTTGTTTTTTTTAAAGCTAAGTTTAAAGCAGATTTCCTTCCTGTATAGAAGATACAGCAATCTGGTTCGAAAAATCGTAGTTTTTTGTTTGAGCGACATTCCCATGTTAGCCGTCGATCAATATGTATTCCGAGTAATCTTACACAGTTTGCCGAATTTCATTGCCACGGATACATATCGACGTGTTATTTGTCTGTTAGTATGTTGTTATGGATTAAATGTTATACGCCATTTATGTGGCCACATTACGATTCGATCCGTACGATTTCGAACAGTCGCACTAGCATATTCCAGGAACTGAATTACCAGCTAGTATATATCATCAGCAAATGTTGCTAATAATATGGTTTGAATTGAGATAGGTATATCCGCAGTATAGATGTTGTATAATATTGAATTACTGCCTTGTGGCATCGAAGCTAAAACTTTATGTTCTTGGGAAAAGACAAAATTTATTTTAACGACAAATAGGCAAAATATCTCTTGATCAAATTTTATTTTTACGATATTTCAAGAAGAATCCTCATGAAGGTCGCTTATAAATTATCCTCGTTGACTGTTAATTTATTCTTCGACGTTTACAGATAGAGCGTCCGATTTGTGGATGCCCGGATTTGGAAATCAGGAAGCACGCTCATTTAAAAAGTTACCGAGTATTGAAGCTCATAGACAAAGATTACAGTTGATGAAGAAATCGGCGAAGAAATATTGAACATTATTAAAAATTGCTGATTTTTATCTGATGGTACGATTTACTTCGTTTTTAATATAGCTAAATTATTCAACGCATCATATAATATTTCGTTTTAATTTTTTTTTTTTTTTAATGTTTCTAGCCAATATCGGTAGATGGTATAATAAAAGATCATAACCTGAAGGGTACATAATCCGATGACTAGTCCTTATATTAGTATGTTTTAAAAACTAAATTCGACTGGGAAACAGGAAAAATATTTCTTTTTTAAGACGAAACATAAAATGTTTATTGTTACGAAATATTTGCACAGTTTCGTTACATGTACAAATCAATTGTTAACAGCGTAATTTACTGGAAGTTATTATTATTGTTGTTTTAAATTAAAAACGAATTTATAGTTTAGTTAATAATTGGAATCCGTTAAAAAGTTTCTGAATTATTTCGAAATTATTAAATTTTGTTTTTATATATTTTATTTGATTAGCAATCTGACCAAGCGAGGCAATTTAGCGATATTTTTGGTTAACTGTCGAGAAGCACCCCGTAATGCGCTCACCCGACATAGCTGCGGTGCAGGAGATTTACTGTGTTTTAATTCTTCTCACATTCGTTTCAAATGTCCGGTATATGTTTGGCCAAGCTGTTGGGATTTCCTTATATGTGTCCCTATATAATACTGCTTCTTTATGCTATACCCGTTCGGCCGAACAGCATTCACATCACACAAGGAAGATTGATATAGAGCTAAATACAGCTCTTCGTATAATCTCTGGCGCAACCAAATCTACTCCAGTGAAATGATTACCTGTACTAGCGTACATTTTATAGCTTATATTAGAAGGAAAATTGGAACGGTTAAAGAATGGTCAAAATACAAACACTAATTTACCAATACACCAATTTCGGAAAGGATCAGAAAGATTAGCATCGAGACTAGCCAGCTCACAGATTAGCCACAAAACTTATAGCAGATGGTTTTGACGCAATTGCATGCTGGAAGGAAGAATGGGACTATAAAAAAAAAAACCAGACCGATACGGTACGATAGACATACACCGAATTGTAGGAGGCCACCATGTTTTGACCTAGAGCGTAAATTCGGGGTGCGTTTAAATCGTGTCAGAACAGGCCATGGACGCAGTGGTCATATGCTCGCAAAGTGAGGTTTTAAAGATGATCCAGCCTGCAACTGTCAATTAGGAGATCAGATAATGGATTACATCCTAAGCGTATGCCCACGTAAAGCCCCTAAAGGCGGTTGAAAGGATATTCCAGCAATATCAGACGTGGCGATAACATGGCTACGAAATCTGGATGTGGACATTTAAGACACCCGAAAAGACATGCGATATTATCATCAATGTATTTATATAAATATTTTTAAAATTGAGGCATTTCACGTCATCCAGAAAATAACAAATTTTGTTAGCGTTAAAATTTCATGCATATAGTGTACATTGCGACTGAAACGGTTAAAGCGTTCGTTATTATCGTTTATCGTTATAACGTATGCAATAAAATAGTGAGTATAACGATTGTTAATAATGTTGAAATAACGTGAATTTTTACTGTTTGTTGCAGAAGTAAAACCGACTTGTTCCTAAAATCCATTCAGAAGACTGCGATAGAAATTCGAGACAGTAATAATAATAATAATAATAATAATAATAATAATGCGTACATTTAAATTTCGTATCTCTCGTTTAATTAAGTTGCATAATATTCGTTTTCTTATTTTTTTTCGCGTCAACGAATGACGTTGATTTAATTTAATAATGCCTACATTTTAAATATTACTTGTGTATAGAGTTACCGATTAAATTTTGACACAAATAATTCAATACTTTTTAATCGTAACCGATTTAGAATTCAATATGTTTTAACGCAGCACATTGTGGTTGATTCTGTACAATGCGTGTTATTCCAAATGACGGAACTTTTTTAAAAAATGCTTTATCCTCCACGTGACAATTCCCAAACTATACAGCAAATTAATATTTTACGCCGAAAAAAAAAAAAAAAGTTTACAAACAATAATTGTTTATTTATAATTAGCCGATAATCAAAATTATATATAAAAAAATTACAAATCCTAATTGAAACAATAAAATAGGAAACAAAGTAGATGTGCAAATATAATAAATATTTCTGAAATATAACCTACATTTATGAATGAAGAAAATATTGGTGTAAGCAGTTTTTCTTTTTTTTTTTTTTTAAATGGGGATATGTCTTTACAGCCTACCCAATGTGATACTGTATGTACTAACTCATATTTTTATAAACTCAAACTTCTCTATAAATATCGCTATGTCTGGAAATAGATGTAAATTCTCAAGATGAATAAGGGACAATACATATTAAGCGCGCAGTAATTTAAGGTATAGTTCAGAGCGTAAGAAGGGCATTCGAAGAACACGTGATCAGGATTATTGCACGCCCAGCATGTAGAGGACACAGTAAGGAGATTTTCTAAGATACATAAGGAACAGGCGGTCCGATAGTAATGCCTGAATTGTGATCTGCTGATAAGTACAATTCTTTTCCGCTTAATATTCGTGGAAGTCTAGGAAGAGACAGTTGCAATTGATAGTACCCCTAGTAAAAGGTGAGACCTGCTCTGTATACACTCCACATATGTCGATTCCAGAAGTTTCTTATGTTCCGAAGGAAAAAGATTAATACATCCTGCGCGAAATTTTGTAAAACATTCGGGAAAGCGTACAATGAAATTTCACACATTGTGTGTGTATTCGTAATTTCTTCTCTTTTCAGAACATACTTTTTCACAAAAATATCTCGGTTTTTCTGCCTGTTCCTTGTCTGAATCAAATTCTACTACTGAATCTATTTCTACATATCGTCCAGTATCTAGCCTAACCTAACGGTTGAGGAGAAAACGAAGAAAATTATTTACCTATCTAGTAGTCAATTATAATTCTTCCTAGTAGTTGTAATTTTTTATAAGAATTCTCTAACAGTATAGTATCGTTCGCGTATCGGATATTATTAATTCGTTTGCTATTTACTGGCAATTCCGAACTTCTTGTTCCGTAAATTTATAAATCCCGTCGATATATGCATCGAACGATAATTGCGACAAAATACATCCTAGTATTCATCTGCAAATTTGTACCGATTCTGATTCCATATCATCTATACAAATTTTAGTACTTTCGCGGGAGCATACATTAATACTCGCGAGCGCTATAATTATTAAAATATTTTAGCGGATTGTTTTTTTTTTTTTTTTTTTTTTTGTGTAATACTATTATTAATTTGGAGCGCGATCGTAATCGGGCAAAATTCAATTTTGTAATACGATGTAAAACGAAAGTTACTTATCATTATTCTTAATATTTATAATATTTATAAGCGTTATAGAAATCAAATATTATAGATAGAACAGAATAGATTACGATTAAGGATAATAATAATCAAAAAGTTAATTCGGTTAAAATAAACTTCGATAAGAACCGATAATAAAGGGAGTATTGCGCAATATAAGCCTCTCCTGAAGGGAATTATTATTATTATTATTATTTTTGGTAGAATATCGGAAAAATGAAAAAAAAAACAACTATACACAATAATAGAACAAAGGGGCATTATTTTCCAACACCTAATGACTGGACATTCTGCACCGTATACATATTACAATTTTAATTCTATAAATCATACTTTTGTTTCGTTATCATCAGTTTAATTTCAACATATAAAATTTATTTAATTTATTACATCATATATCTTACCCATCACTCAGAGTATTATTCATTTTGTTTCTATTTATATGATTGCATATGTGTATATACTTTTTGTTTTAATCGCATTTATACAAAAACTCATTTGATCACATCTTTGATGGTCTAAGGGACTTTGCATTTTTATCCCTTATTCCAATTACTTTTCAACAACTACCGACAGGAGATTTTTCACCTTATATATATATATATAATCAATTTAGATTCTATAAATTATACTTTTGTTTCATCATATTACTTTTTACCAGTTAATTTGAACATACAAAATTCATTACATCATATATCTTACTTGCCACTCCGAGTATATATTAAATCTATTTGATTGATTATATATATTGTTTTATCGCATTTATACAAACTCGTTTAAACACATCTTTGATGGTCTATGAACTATGTTTTTTTATACCTTATTCCACTTTATCTTAAGTTACACTTTTGCAGGCAACTACTACATACACTTATTTATTGTATTAGTTACACTACGCTTACACCCACAGTTACCTATTAAGTACACTAGTTCCCTGCAACTGCATATATATATATATATATATATATATATATATATACAAATTTTACAAAATAAACTTTCCCCACCGAGTAAATTAGGAATGAGGAACCATTTAAAAAAAAAACAAACAAAAAAACATACTTTGTTAGACCATACGTAAATGTATGAATTATTACGAAAATAATATTGCAGGAGAACTTAAATAAAATCGAAAATGCATTAAAATTTCATACAGATACGAACACTATAATTTATATAACTAATGCTCAGACGGCAAATTATGATGATAATCGTTATATATATATGACTAATATATATTCAGAAGAGATCGTTAAAGAAGCAAAAATTTATAACCATAGATTCGAAATTAACGGATGTTCAATAGAATATATAAAGCTACGCAGATGATCGAGTATTACCGGCAAAATCAACTAAAGAAATGCAGATGATAAACAAAATACGGGTGAAATATGGAGTGAAAATAAAACGCAAAATTCACGAACACAATTGATAACATAGATCAATCGGGAAAAAAATGGTGGAACCTGCGCATGAATTTCGATATTTAGGCGTATTCCTAAGAAGCGATGGTCGAAATAGAAAAGAAATTAGAAACCGTATCGGAATAGCCGAACAAGCGTTCATAAATTCAGAAACCGCGCTGAAAGACAGAAAACTGAAAATGAAGATGAAAGTCAACCAGTGTTATGCCATGTCCGTCATGAAGCACGCTGCTGAAACGTGGACACTAAACGCAGAAAATGTAAAAAGATCAAACGCGTTTGAAATAAGGACGCTTAGAAGAATATGGTGGATAACGTGGACGGCTAAAGTAACGAATTCAGAGGTATTACAATAGAGCAGCCGTATGAAAAAAATGAACGTCGTCCGAGACATCGAGAGAACAAAGCTAAAGAATAGTTTGCGCATAAAATAAGAGAAGAAGGAATATGTTAACTATTCGAGGAAAAATAGTAGGGAAGAAAATGCGAGAGTGGAAAAGACTCGAAATGATTACCAACCACTTTAAAAACGATAAAATTGACTGACGAAATAATAAAATCAGCCAGGCAACGAGAAATATGAAACATGTTGACGTACGCCATCTTCTGACAAGAAGCTAATAGAATGAATGGAATATATATATATATATATATATATATATATATATATATATATATATATATAGATATATATATATATATATATATATATATATATATATATATATATAGTCCGTCGTAGAATACTGTGACTAGCACGTTGTACGTTATTTTTACATAGTAGCGTTCAACATACACTAATTACAGAGAGGACAAGTTGCATGGATTATGTATACATATACATATATGAAGCTCTCTGACAAAGAGTAATATGGTATATACATTTATTTCCATTGACCATTGAATGTGTACAACTTTAGCAATGCTATCTCTGCGTTTCGAACGATAATGAAATAATCCAAAAATATGGCCACGTCATAAGTAATCAATGTGTCCAGGTAATTACCACAACGCCTGTCTTATATATTAACAAATTGAGACGACACACAAACCACCATTTATTTTTAAATACGATTTGAAATAAATAAAACGTGCAAGCATCCATAAAGTGCAAAGAGTAATATAAAAATATTTTTTTACCATGAATTACAATCCGATCATATAATTTTGTATAGTATAAGTGTAAAAACATAATTTTAATGCCATTTAATGAAATCCAAACAATTTTGTTACAATTATTCTCGTTTATATATATATATATATATATATATATATATATATATATATATATATATATATATATGTATATATATATATATATATATATATATATATATATTTATATATATTTAATAAACGATTGACTTATCAACGACAATAATACTGAGGTGTAGACGATAACTTACGACGTTTGTTATTGGCCAATTGCTCGAAAAATTCTCGTATATTCTCTTCGTTTACCACTTTCTTGCTGTCGGCAAATTTCTTGAAGTAAGTCTTAAAATTCTCCTTCAACTGATTATAATCTATTAAAAAAATCATTAAAAAATAAATAACATTGAATTCCCTATTCGAAATTTGAATATAATTTTCTGTGTTTTTCTTTTATTTAGGGCTGCAAAGCATTGTAATTCTAAACGTTGATACGGTACTCGGTCAGGAATTTTCGCAACGCTCGTTATAACTTACAATTAGTAGTTAGAAAATATATCTTTTAATTTTATTATTCGATATATATTCTTTATATAGTAATTTCTTTACACGATTCGTCTTTATTTAACAATTTATTATCGTATTCGTAAATTTTTAAGTCACTAAGCATACCCTAACATTAATGCACTTAAAAAAAAAATAATTTATTTAGAACATATTCTCATTTTTCCTTTTCGGGTTTGTGCGTCAGTTTTACCCGTCAACACATACCTTTGGTAAACTAACACTTTAATCTTTAACATAATAATTTGCACGTAGCTCCCATATTTAATATAAGCTATTATATGTACGTATGTGTAATAGTATATTATTGCTAGTGTTCATTTTGTACGTGATTATATATTATCGTTGATGCGTCTAATCCGTGAAATAATGAAATACGAAACAAAATAAAATAGATGTGCAAATATAATAAATATTTCTGAAATATAACCGAAAATTATTAACGAAGAAAATATTGGTGTAAGCAGAAAATAGGCTTTTCCCCTCCCTTTAAAAGCCTACCCAATGAGATACTGTACGTACTAATTCATATTTCTATAAACTCGCGGACTTCTCTAGAAATATCGTCATGTCCGGTAATTGAAATAAAATTCTCAACACGAAGATACAATACATATTATACAGAGGACCGTTAAGAGACGCGCGCGCAGTAATTTAAGTATTAAAGAAGGACATTCGAAGAATACGTGATCAGAGTATTGCAAATTGCACGTCCAGCATGTAGAGCGCCGTAAAAAAATTTCTCTAAGCTGCATAAGGAACAGGTGGGTCCGACAATAAGTAATGCTCGAATCGCAAAATGCTGATAAGTATGATACACGATTTCCACTTTTAAAGATTAGCCTGATTCGTTCTCGGTATTTGATTTCTTATCACACTGTGAATGAGTTCTCGTTAGAGATTTTTTTTTTTTCAAATCCCGGCTGTACGTCGTTAGATTTTAGTCACGAACTATCCTCAATCAGGTAACTTACATATTTGTTCATACGTCGTTATACGATATTTCGTTTTCCATCACGTATTTACCTAATAGAAAGAGAAACACGCACAGTACTAGATTTATTTTCTTGAATAATACAAAACAAGACAAACGTGTACACCGCAAGTAACTTAAAATAAAAAACCAAACACTTGTTTCGTTAATTACAAAATCAAATATCACGTTATCGGCGTGATTTTTGCCGTTGAAAAAAACAAAAAATAGGATTATGAAAAATATGGAATAGAAAATAGCGAATCAGGAACGATTTATTGAAGACAATTTTATGTTAACAAGAAACGTGAAAAATGTGGAATGTAGTGATTTTTTCAAACGATTCGAGATAAGATTTAAAGCACATCTAAAATTTATGATAAAAACAACGATGAAAAATGTTATTGTGAAAACATCGTAAAGAATTAAAACACAAAATCGATAACATTAACTAAAATTCTAAAATTTCACATACGGAAAAACATATATGGAAAAAAAACCTACTAGAAAAATGTAAATAGTAAAAGAAATAAATAAAAATAATTTATTAAATACGACGATAAATTAGTTCCGTAAGCTGTATTATAAAATTCATATTAATTTTTATATCAGAAGTTCTTATTTTATTTTTCTGCGCTATTGCGTCGTGATTATCTATACATTTTTATATCGCTGATTACAAGCGTTGTCCATCAGTCGTATTCGCTATCAGATTACAGTTTTTTTTTTTCATTTTGCTAATTTTTGCAAATTGTATATCTAAATTAGCTCCTTTTTTTTCATATTTTATATGTATATTATATTTTTATATTTTTTATGTTCACTTGATAATGACTTAAGAGCCGAAAAGCGTAATTTTAATGAAGAATTTTTCAAAATCTGTTTTATAAATAAAATTTATTGTAAATAAATATAAAATTGAAATTATGTCTGGCTAATGAAATATGTATATCAAATTTTAAGTTGTCGTTATATAAACATTTCTGGTAATTCATATATAAAAAAAAAGATGTAATAATTTTGGTGCGTGCTTGAAAATGACGTAACTGTCAAAAAGCTTCGCGATTAAAAAACTTATATATATATATAAAGACGCTTACTTTCCAAAGCTTCGATTTTACTGACGTGAGGTAAAGAAGAAAAAAATTTAGCAATGGCGACGTTTTTCAATTGATTCTGACGTTCGATATTTAACTTGCCATTTCGTTCGTACTCTTCCATCGTATCTTGTAAATCAGTTAAAAAGGAAACGCCGTTTTCAGCGTACATAATCTTTAACGAGAAAAATTTAACAGTAAATCTTCCATTCAATAATAAATATTTAACCATTATGACTATCAATCATCATATATATCGTACGTACTAACACGCATATATATGTACACACACACACACACGTTTTCAACAAGTGACGTGTCACTGAAACACTCGCTGAAAACTCGGATTTCTAAAGAAATTTCCAAAATTCACGAATGTATTGTTGCAAATGACGGTCGTCTGACCGATATTGTGTTCCACAAATTATTGTATGCTAATCTTCGCGGTTTAACTATTTTTAAATAAAAATTCATTTGAGTTATTCGAAAAACAAAACCGTCTGTCTTCTCTGGGTCACCATACACTAATATATTTAAAGAGGAAATTATATAATCAGGTTGTTCTGTCGGTTTTTACATATGTCTCACGAATATTGAGTTTTACAAAAACAAATATTAGAAGGATAATGAAAGCACAAGAACGCAGAAAGGATTAATATGAAATATAAGGGGGTCCGGGCGGAAAAGCAGATGGCCGAAGTGCACCCGAGCTGGACACATAAAGGATAATAAATGGAGACAACGAATCTTAAAATGGTGGCCGTTTTATAAGAGAAGAAACATTGGCAGACCGCTGACACGTTGGTATGATAGCTCAGATAACGAGGGAAGAACTGGATTCAGACAGGTAATAATCGGAAGAAATGGAAGGGATTGAGAATTTACGTCCAGCTGTGGACTGATGTAGGATGAGAAAAAGAAAAATATCTGATAAGAATTACGTACACATTCGGTAGAGATATTTTCTGTAATAACACCACTCATGTAATGGCATTTCGTTTATCGTTATAGAAGTACATTGTATAAAAAGTCTATCTACATACAATGAATACTAATTATTTAATACTAAACCACACACACGCAAACACATTTATATTCAAACACATACACACTATATATATATGCACGTTAGACAAGTAAGGACACTTTTCCTCGAGTTATTTTCTTGATCGCGAACATTGATACGATATGTTTAATTTAGATAAAATAAAATAAAGAAGTAACGAAAAAAATTTACTCGACAATTATCGCACAAGCACAATTTCTTTCTCCAATCTTGATTCCAAAATACAGCCGTTTTAATCACGTCGCCTTTACACCAGCCGTTATTTTTTAATACACCTGTTACAACATAACGCAGAATATAAACAAAATTCCGTATATATATATATATATCACACACACATACACACATATTATTATTCTATCTTCTTCGTTACCGAGTATGAGTGCGGCAATTGTCCTTTACGTTTATGACGAATATAATATCAAGACAATACGTTTTGCCTGAAAATCATATAGGTAGCACGCTATCTGCTGTTGATCACCTGCAATCGAAGTCCGGTTGACTAGCGGATTTTTCCTCTTGTTTTGTGGGACGTAACATTCTGCATCTGTTTATACTATTTACAATAGATCTCAATTTATTTCTGTTTTGTGAGTTTCCTTCCCAATCAGTTTTTCTTCGGTTTATTTCTACGGTTTTCATTCAGATCATTGGTGAGTACATCCTTGTAGAACAGTTTAGGTCTTCCAACATGTTTTTTTCCAGTTTCTAGAACACCATATAGCATTTTCTTTGGTAAATGCGGTCATCATACATTCGCAAAACATTTCATGCGTTTTTCAGTCAGCATTTGCACAATAGATTTAACTGCTACTAGGGCTAAAACTTTGTCGTTTGACAGGAAGTGTTTCCAGCTTATTTTCAGTATTTTCCTAATCATGCTCACACGGTATACCTCCAGCTTTTTAAGATGCTCTTTCATAATTAGCCAAGTTTCACTTCCATTACATCACTGTTGACACTATGTAGCTTTATATATAGCTTTCGTTTTCGTTGTCAAATATTTGTTTTTGAAAACTTTTTGAGATAATTTGCTATATGCTGCATTATCATTTCTAATTCTGTAAGTAATTTCGTCGTCCAAATTCGCATCCTTATTGATATAGCTTCCAAAGTATTTAAAAGAGCTCGCGTTACACAACTTATGACCTCCAATGTATAAATCAGTAGTAAGAACAGCATTTATATTTATCTGTGAATTCTGGTTTTTTGTTTTGCAGTTTATTTTCAAACCGAATTTACGATAACTCCATATGTATTAGCGCATTTTGTAAAGTAACCAGGCTGTCCACATACTAAAACGCAGTCATCCGCGTATTACAAACTTTCGAGTGTAAATGTCTTAGTCGCTCTTTTCGAATTAAATTTAATCAAATTATATAATCCACCGTCGAATCGAAAATTGATTTTTACACCGATATTGTGGCGCATAAAAATAGTGCGAATTAAGCTAATGTCACAAAATTGAATAATATTGGCACACAAGTACGTAACTCCGCTTGACTTCAATGTTTACTTCAAAAGAATCTGCATATATATATATATATATATATATATATATATATATATATATATATATATATATATATATATCTACACAAGAAGTTACCCACGGTTTTTTTTTTAAAATACAATAACGCTGTCTCCATTTAATTACTATTCCAGAAACGGTTTTGCTGTCTGTTTCTTTTACTATGCGAAAGCAAAAAATCCATAACGGAGAATATATATATATATATGATGTTCGTTTAGCGAAGGTCGTGTGTTGCACGTTTCGTAGTCGTTGTATCGTATCCGTCCGTTTATTGTTTACGTTTGTTGCGTTAGGGGCGTGGCCAACAATATACGTATATATATATATATATATATATATATATATATATATATATATATATACACACACACTATACTCATATATAAAACTTTTAAAAGAGGGAAACAGCGATATTTTAAAAATTTAAATTATTATAATTTCTGTCCTATTTGTGATATCAATGTGAAACAAAGCTTAGAACGAATTCGATAATATATGCTATTATGCGAATTTCATGATTATGGTTTTAATAGTTTTTGAGTTAAATCGGAGTAGACAAAGACAGACAAACAAAAAAGTGATTATAATGAAAATATTCGTATATCACAGGGAGATACTACAGTTTTATATATCAGTATAGATATATGTATTATAAGTAGTCGAAATAGCCGAGTGTCTAAGAGCACGGAATTATATATGGAAGGTACCGGGTTCGAAAATATCCCCATCGTTAGAAGATAAAAATACACATAATCCTAATAGTGTCGCGTGAAAAGCAATTGCAGATCACCACGAACAACACCATATGCGCACTAGTAATAATATAGTACATTACAAAAACACGCGGGCTCGTGACAACAAAGCGATTACAGTCAATTGTCCCCGGTGTGTGTTTGTTTAATTGCGCTAGTGTTATATTATAATTGTTTTGTACACCGCTACACTATACAACAAAATATGTATAGATAAGTAGTCGTATAAATTGCCCACCTACCTACCGGTTGAGGACAAATGATGATGATGATGTGTGTTATAACACTAGGTTTACATATAGTCGACGCGTAAACAAGATAACATATTAGTAATAATAACGAGAAAATTTAATCGCTTACAAGTACATAAAAATAAGAGATAATTAAAATGTTTGTAAATCACTTACAAGATGTTCCCTGATTTGATAATTCCTTGACAGCTGAAACGTCGTTAAATTCCTGGGGGGGGAAAAATTTTAAACACGTTATTCACGCATAAGAGCAGATTGCGAAGCCATAAAATTAAAATAATAATTTTAATACAATTGCTAGAGATAGCACGAAAAATAATATCCGACGATCATATCTAGTTGTAAATTATCCGAATAACAGTTATATAATGAATTTAGTAAACAGTGTTAATACGATCGAAAAGAAAGAAATAAAATCATGAAAATACTCGAACCAAGATATGAAAATGATACGTGGAAATTAAGAACTAATAAAGAAGTATATGAAGTAGTCGAAAAAATAACACATACTATGTATAAAAGAAGGGTCGGATTTTACGGTCATCTTAAAAAGATGGAGTCCAAAAGATTATCTAAAAAGATATTAGATTTTTTTTATAAAAATCAGAACGCAAGAATCAGCTGGTTCAGAGAAGTTAAAAAGGACTTGGAATGAAGATAGAAGAAGAAGAAATCCAGAGTAGAGAACTATTTAGAAAGAAAATTGAAAATTTCTAAAGTTTCAAAGAAAGACAGAAGAAAAAACTGGCGTAATATGGACGGATGAAAGAAATGAAGAACATAGGCATCGGATGAAGACGTATCGGCTGGAGAGAAAGATGATGAATCGTGCATAAATTATTTCACGTGATCCTTAGATGGACTAATTCGAAAAAAAAAAGTTATATTTAATTACCGTTCCTAATTAAATCGATTATCCGTCTAAATATAATTTCTTTTAATATGAATAAAAATTGACCGTTGGATCAGCGTACGCAAATCGAATTGCGTCATATATATATATATATATATATATATAAACAATTTAATTAATAATAGACGGAGAACAAGTAAAACAATAAAAATATTTTTGGCTAGTATTGTTACAGAAGACGGAAGTAGTAAACAAGATATAAAGGAAAGAATTGCAACGGCAAAATTAGCGTTTAATAAGAAAAGAAGTTTATTAGCATCAAAAAATATCCAAATGGAAAATGAAAAAAAAAAGGTATATTAAAGTATTCATATGGGGGTATATACTGATAGAAACGTGGAATTTGAACAAAAGAAAAAAGACCAAGCAACTGGAAGCGTTCGAAATCTGATGCTGGAGAAGAATGAAAATGGTGTCTTGGACGAAAATGATAAGAAATAAAAAAAAATTGTATAACGAGTCAATGAAAAAAGTAGTAAGAACACTAAAAACAAGGAGACTTAAATACAGAAACAATGAATACCTAGTACAGATAATAGAAGCAACCGTGGAAGGGAACAGACCAAGAGGAAGACCGAGGCAGAAATATATAAAACAAATACGAGGAGATGTAAAATCAAAGAAAACTATGGAAGTATGAAGAAGATTATTTTCTTTATTCTTTTCATTTAAATTAATAACGTCAAATATTTCGATAAATTTTTTTAATTAACTATAAAAGAAAAGCGGGGGAGAAATATGACGTGAAAATAAACAAATCCGACAAGAAATCAATAATTTCGATACTTATTATAGCGTACTACTAGCAAGCGACGGTCGAGATATAAAAGAAATTCGAAACCGTATCGGCCAAACAAGCGTTCAGAAATTTAGAAACCGCGTTGAAAGACAGGACATACTAAAAATTAATATAAAGATGAAAGTCAACCGGTGTTATGACGTGCTCCTTCTGAAGCGCGCTACTGAAACGTGGATACTAAACGCGGAAAATGTAAAAAGATTAAACGCGTTTGAAATGTGGACGCTTAGAAGAATATGGCGTGGATAACGTGGACGGCTAAAGTAACGAATTAAGAGGTATTACAACAGAGCAGCGGTATGGAAAAAATGAACGTCGTTCGAGACATCGAGAGAAGAAAGATAAAAGAATAGCTTGCGCATAAAATAAGAGAAGGAATATGAAATCTATTCGAGGAAAAATAGTGGGAAAGAAAATGCGAGAGTGGAAAAGACTCGAAATGATTACCAACGGCTTTAAAAACGAGAAAATCAACGAAATAATATCATTCAGGAAACGAGAAATATGAAATACGTTGACGTATGCCATAACTAAATCGAAATGAAGTATACTATATAAGGAATTATTGTAAAATGTTAAATATTAGTTGATGTACCGGTTCGCAGTAATGGAACGGTAATTGTAATATGCACAGAAGTCACGCATTAAGAAGAATACAAACCATGCTAATACACTCAACAGGTAACACAGCATATACCTACAATGTAAAGATATTCGTATAAACATAGCAATACACTTGAATAACGTACAAATCAATATAATAGTTGAGTGTTAATGATAATAATGAATTTAATATCACGCTAACACATATTCCATTATAGTATACACACACGAAAATGGAAAAATAATTAATAAATACGACAAAGGGATTGTTTCAATTAAAAATTTAAAAAATACCGCTGTTAGATTCATCGGATTTTCTTGGATTTCTTGCGTATATTCGCAAATTTTCGACGCTGTACTGTTTTGAATTTTTGATTCTTCTCCTTGGACGTCGCATTTCACTGTTTAACATAGGATTTAGTTAGAAGTATTTAAAATGATTATCTTACAAATTACAAAAGTAACAAAAATAAATGACTATACAATATAGCGTGAGATCAAACCAGTATTTGGATTATTAAACTCGTGATTATATATATATATATATATATATATATATATAAAGAGTAACTCAGAAAATTGATGGTTTTGTTGTTTTCCGAATAACACAAAAACTACGCGACCACAACTTTTTGATGAAATTTTTATTTAGCAATTGCCAAAAAACGAGAGGTTAGCTTACAATTATTTGTGGAACACAATATCGTTCAGATGACCGCCATTTGCAACAACACATTCATTCGGTCTTTTTACAACAGCATAGGTGCTGAATTTTTGAAATTTTTTCAGAAATCCTAGTTTTCAGGTTTTCCGGCTCTCACGGACGTGTTTCCGTACACGCGGCTCTTAAAGTATCTCCACAAAAAAAAATCGCGTAACTTTGAATTCTGTTCGAAACTTTCTTTGCACTGTCGTGATCGATTTACGGCGAAAATAACGTTCTGCGCAAAATGCGCGCTTCTCTCGTTATAGGATGCCATGATAATTGAAACTGGACAAAAACAAATCTCCGTGGAGCACGCGGTTTTCATTATAGCAGTGTCACCAACTGCGCTATTCAAAATACAACACCGTCCGTCTACTTTGGGTCAACCTTATATATACATGTAATGATCATTTGGTGCAACAGTTCCATTCATATCGGTTATTGGATATTACGCACATAATTGGGCATTATTATTTTTTTGTATGGCAACTACCTGATTCATTCGAAAATCCTCAGGGATTATCCCCGATTCATAAATATCCTTTATAAGTTGATATAGTGTGTTTTTTGCTCTATCTCTTAGTATTTTAATGAACTCACTAGGAAAGCCCTCCTATAGCTTTTCGTGGTTTAAGACTGTTTAGTGCAAATTCAAATTCCCGTTTCAAAATACCGGGTCCAATTGCGTCTTCTGACACGGTCGACTCATTTTCGACTACTCCTGACCGGTCTGTTCCTTTATCTTCATATAGATTCTCAATGCACTCTTTCCATCGAGTTTGTATGTTTTCTTTTCCTATTATTATGTCTCCACTGTTATTTTTAAGAGTACATAAATTCTTACGTCTCGGCTTGAATTGCAATTTTATCCCTTGTATGCTTTTTCCGTGTTTCCGGTTTTTATATTGATGTCAATATCCTTGCATTTCCTCATTATTCACACTTCTTTAGTTCTGATTGCTTTTCTATTTGCTAGATTTCTTAGCTTTCCATATTCTATTATTTTTCCGTCTATTTCGGCTTTCCTTCTCCGTTCCATTAGTTGTATTACTTCATCCGAAATCCATGGTTTATAAATTATTCTTTTCTGTATTCCGAAGTGTTTTAATGTCGTTTCTTTTAATTATTTTTGGAAATATTACCATTTACCATTATTATCCTTCTCCATAATGCCTTGAGGGTTAAGTCTTTCCTCTGTTTCTTGTTCAAAAGCTAATTTATGTTCTCTTATCTTAGATAAATTCCATTTATCGTTCCGGATAGTTTTCCTGCAGCGTTTTAGTTTAAGTCTACTGGTCATTATGACTCGAATATGGTCCGAGTCAATATCTGCTCCCGGGGCGCTTTTGTACACCTTGAAAATCGAATGGACGTTAATTCATTTAAGAAACGTTTTATATATATATATATATATATATATATATATATATATATATATATATATATATATATACATGTATATATATATATATATATATATATATATATATATATATATATATACATGTATATATATATATATATATATATATATATATATAAATGTATATATATATATATATATATATATATATATATATATATATATATATATATACATGTATATATATATATATATATATATAATACGCATATATATATATAGTGTATATATATATATATATATATATATATATATATATATATATATATATATATATACACACACACACATATATGTAACACTTAATAATCGAAATGTGTATTATTACTATTATCGGACTAATTAATAAATTACCCATATCATCGGAATAAGCAGAAAGGAAATCCAATTTAGGAGCGCAAAACTGACATATAACCTCGGCAAAATCATTCGGCAACGATCCGTCAAAGATTAAGTGCTATAACAGAAATAAATATTACGTGAAATATTAAACTCTTCAAAGTTTTAAAGTTTAATCGATCGATGGACTCAAATCGATAGAATTGACGGTAGTGCTATCTCTCACGGAGGCGAATAACCACCAAGATCGTGCGATTCGACCTGGATAGACTTTTTCTTAGAGAGTTTCCTGAAATCGCAAGTCTATGTCAACGAGACGAAATCGACAAATGCTCTTAAAGTCAATATTACTAGCGCTATATAACTTAAATCCAGCCATATCTACACAACCGCAGAAAATTGAATTACTCAGATCCGTGTTACCGTGAACTTCCTAACATATATATAACGTTCAAATAAGTACATAAATGAAAAAACTAAAGAAGCAGCCACTATTCAACCATAACCATTAACTTCTATATCGGAATCTGATGCAATGGCTTCCATCGAACACAAAACAAATAAAAAACCTTTTGTGATCTATGGAATGTTATTGCTACAACAAATCACCTTAGAACTATCCGTTTTCATCCTTTTCCTCGGAGATCTTTTTTACACAGTAAAAAAGGAATAGGTAGTTCTATCTCGTCTTCACATTGGCCATACTGTATTGCCTCACGGCTACATTATAAATAAAACAGATCCACGATTGTGCGCTCGCTGCGTCCAGATACCCGTTACACACCGACATTTATTTATTGAGCGTCCACAATACTCCACATACTGGCCTCAAAATTTTAGTTGCAATTCACTACGAGAAGTTTTAACCGATGATCCAATTGCAGTATAAACAGTTCTTCAATTTCTCCGAAATATACACACGATCAGCTTTATATAATATCTAATAATTACCTTGGGGGTTTTCTTGGCCAAAGCAGCGGTGCATGGTACTCGAAAAAAACAAAAAAAAAACAAAAACAAAAACCGAAGAACCGGACAATACTACAGTTCTTTTAAAATTCGGCTGACGTACGCGTATTAAGTCGTTACAGTATAAACCAATATATTAAGGTTAGGTTCGTTATCGTAATAAATAAAAAAATATATATATATTTAAAATCACTAAATTTTTTATATATAAAAAGTCTATAAAGCTTTTCCTGCTATTACATCATCAAGTGGACATAAAAAATATATACATTTATTTATTTATATATATATAATATATATATTATATATATATATATATAAAATATATATATTATATATATATATATATATAAAATATATATATATATATATATATATATGAAAAACGCAAAAATGAAATAAAATGCAAGAAAATACTTAATTTATATGTACATAGAAAATGGCAAAGTGAAAAAATAGTTATTTCCGCTAGTCAATTTTTTCATTCTGCTGTTTTTTGTAATATAGTGCATATAAATTAAAAGTTTTTATTTTCATTGTTTTCTTTATATATATATATATATATATATATATATATATATATATATATATATATATATATATAATAAATTATATACATTTTTATATTTTATTATCAGCAGTACGCAGTAAAAAAAACATACTTAATGCCTCATATAAAGGTAAGTTTTATTCTATTTCAATATCGATCCTTATTGTAAAATCATATATATATATATATATATATATATATATATATATATATATATATATATATATATATATACGTATTTAATTTTTTGATTTAACTATGTTACTTTAAATTACGTTGTCGCGTATTTTTTAAAATTTCGATATTTTATATATAAGTTATCGTTTTTAAAACGTATTTTGATTATATTGTGTTTTTTAAACAAAAAATATTAATAACTGCAACCGGCCTCATGTGACGTTTTATATTCGATCGAAAGGTTTATTCGTATAGGTTTCGTCGTTTATTTAGAAACTGAAAATAATAACAAACCACCAAAATTGCGTGTGTGTGGTTTTTTTTAGAATTTGAAGCAGTATAAAACGAACAGTTTTAACTGCTTTAAATAATTTACATTACTTACGGATAAGTGATACCAATTTTCGCAAATAATGCATTGTAACATATCTGAAGTTTCATCATCGTTAACATCTCCGTATGGTTTGGAACAAGAACAATACAAACCTTTATAATTTTCGTTATAAGTGTTCAAATCGTTTATGCTGGATTTCGCCTAAAACGTTATTAATTACAATTAGAGTGCGGATTTTTCGACACTAAAATTTTTTTCCGCCGTTTAAAAAATTAATTTTCGAAATTTAAAAAGTTATTTTCGTCATTCGTAAAAATTATGAGTATTGAGAACCCGAGTAAAGATATTAAAAAATATAACGGTATACGAAGTTACGGATTTATGAACTATACACGTACAAATATTGTACTTAAATAATTTCACGTTAAAAGAAATAATTAAATATTTTTCAAAATTAGTTCGTCAAATTGGTAACGTTTATCAATTAGAATATTTTCCGGATGAGAAAATTTTCTTTCCACATCTGCCGACACAATTGGCGCGTATTTGTATGCGCTAATTTCAGTAGGACGAAGTGTCCTTATTTCTCTTTTGACTAAAAAATTACTTATTTTCTTTAAGCGAATATATCCGGTATTCTTAGCTACCACAACATTTTTAACATTCTTCTTATCTTGAAGAATTTACCCCCTCCGGCCAGGAATTTGGTCAATGCTCTTAAATGCACGTTCCACAATTAAAAAAAAAAAAAAAAAAAAATGTAAAAACGCGTATATTTGACATTATATTAAAACGTTATAATAATATTTAATAAATGTACCGGAACAAATGCCCTCTCCATTTATGAAAGTAAAAAATTCTAACAATATAAACTTTTTAAATAATAAATATACAAGATAAAAATAGTATCGATGGAAAAATCAGTCAAAAAACCATCACAAATGAAAAGCGCTAATTTAAAAAATAATAAGTTTAATTATATAACGAATATGTAATATCATTTATAAGTAATGGAAACGAAAGCAAATTATAACGTTACGAGAATAATACATTATGTTTTGGAATCGTAATTTCCTATTGCTGGAAGTAAATTACTACGGTGCACACTATATTTGAGAAAACATTTTTGGAATAGTTTGAGGATATAGTCTTTTACATATGGCACCTGCAGAGCACTATGCATATATGAAATTTTAGTGTATACGGGGACATTGAGGATACATCTAAGACATCGATATTAAAACTAGCATTTGAGGCTGAAGACCAAACTGACAAGAATATGTTAAAATAGATCTAATGATTGGCTTGTAGATTATTAGTTTATTATTAATATTGGAGATTTACGATTAAAAATCGGGTAGATTGAACTGCTCTGTTTGTCTTCAATGATGCATGGTTAATATGCTTTGAAAAGGTTAGTCTCTCTTGTCTAAAATGACACCAAGATAATCTGGTCAGACCATTCTATATCAACGCCACTGACGTGGTGAAGTCTGGTAAAAACGGTCTTCGATGAGTGAAGAAAATTGCTTCCGTTTTGGAAGGATTAAGAGCAAATTTAGAAAAATACTTAATTACACGATCAACACCGGATTGTAACCTATTGCTGATAGTACTTGGCCTGTAGGAACTTATTTGTTCAAAGACAATTCTCGTTTTTCTAATTTCGTAATTACGACTACTAAACCGGGCGTATACGACTTGGTGAATGCCAAATCGGTCACTATGGCATAAAACGACCTTACAAACTTCTGTACTTCTACGCGACTCGAAAATAAAAAAATAATAATAATTTCATCAATGATTTTTTTTTTTTTTTAATACGCGAAAAAGGTGAAAAAAGTACGAATCATCATTTTTGGCTTTTATTTTGTTTTCGACATTTTACGGCGAAATAAATATCAGTTTACAGAATCGGTGGTGAACTCCAATTCGAATTTTTTGTAGCGTGTAGCAAAATGGTTCGGTAAATGCCGAAAAATCCGCACTCTAATTATAATATACTTAAAAAATCGAACATTCGTTTAAATTTAAATCAATAAATAAATATATATATTACGCACCCGAAACAATTTGCACGGATTTTTGACAAATTTCTGATTACCGCAATCACAACGGAAATTGCTGAAATAAAATTATATTTTTCTATTAAGAAATATTTAAATTGATGTATCAGAATAGACGTCACGATATAGAATATATACGAATCGTATAATATTTTAACAAATGAAAACTACTCGTAACAATAAGAACAAAAACATGTTCATAATATCAAAAATAATTTTCCATAATTATTTGTTCACTTTTTAATTATACTTCTAGGTACGCACGGGATGTTCTATTCGCCATTTACACTTTGAATATCTTATCGGTCGTAAGTCGCTATCCAGTATTATTAAAGAAACTTGCAAAGCCATTTCGAATGAATTAAAAATGAGTATATGAAAATATTAACCGAAATCGATTGGTTTAATATATCTGAAAAGTTTAAAATAAAAGCAAACTTTCCTCAATGTGCCGGTTCCAACGATGGAAAACATATCCGTATTATTAAGCCACATTATAACGGCATCGATTATTATAATCATAAATCATTTTATTCGCTCGTCCTTACGACAGTTTCAGACGTTTGAAAATCGTTCGCAAGATTTCATATTATTATTATTATTATTATTATTGCACTCTATATCTATTGTAATAAGGCATTTTGGAACCGCGCTTGGAGGTATTGCTATTCAGTCAAACGATTCAGGAACCGTCAGAATAATCACTCGGTTCTTCAATCTTTCTAGCAACATAGAAAACAGGAGTATCCCTATTATATGTCGCCTAAGGCTTAACGTCAACAACATTCCCCATACGTTCTATTCAAACATCCTTGCGATGGAGACTAGCTTGACGACGAAAACCACCTATTTTCAGTTGCAGTTATTATAGAATGTATCAATCAAAATTCCTGTCACGCATTATAAGTAAAGGAATCCCCTTCTGTCGACTAATATCAGATGTTTTCTTAGCTCACAATATACATGACCATATTCAATTACATATCAGCCAGTAGTATAAATATTTAATAAGACATATCATCCATTTCTTACAGCCCTGGATGGAATCCACTAATGCTCGTATACATATATATATATATATATATATATATATATATACAAGTTTCACTTTCGATTTAATTATATAATTTTTTATAAATGGCGAATTTGAAAAATCGCGACGGAGGTATCCTTTTACAGATAAAACTGAACTATTTAAAAAAAAAAAAAAGTAAGATTCTATGCATATCTCTATGATATAAAAGTTAAACCTACAGTAAAAGATAAATTAACGATAAATGAAGTTAAGAGAAACCTGCCGGATATATCGACAAGTGAAATCACCTACGCTTTGAAGAAAATGAAAAATAATAAAGCTAGCGGCCAGGATGGTATAATCCCAGAAATTATTAAAGAAGCAAACGAAGAGATACTGGATTTGCTGTAAAACCTGCTTAACAAACATTTAAAAGAGAACTCTATCCCGCGATTATTGAAGCAGATGTCATCCTAATACACAAAAAGGGTGATACAGCTAACCTAGAAAATTACAGGTCAATCAGCTTATTATCACAGATTTGCAAGCTGTTTATAAGTATTATTGTAAATCAACTGGCGAAACAAATAGATTACCGCCCACCGTGCGAGCAGGCAGGCTTCAAATACGGTTTCAGCATGCATGATCACGAGGATTTTAATCTCTAAGTGAAAGGAATACAACATAGAATTGCACACAGCGTTCATAGATTATCAATAAAGCGTTTAATACTGTGCAAACATGGACAGTGTTGAAAACGCTCGAAGAAAATGGTATATACGACGAATACATTAACATAATAAAAAAAGATTTACAATTAGCCAATGATGCAAGTTCAGCTGGTGGAAAAAACAAGCGAAATATCGCTAAAGAGGAGCTAAGGAGACACAATATCTCCGAAGTTATTTATAGCAGTCTTAGAACGTAGTAGGTTCAAAGGTGCATACATATTTAAAATTTGAAGCTATTTTTCAGTTGTTGTTTTTTTTGCAAATAATTTTGCGTTTTTCGCTCTGTTGAGTAATTTCAATTGACAACATAATTGTTTGAGCGACTGTGTGCGCTGAAATTTCTGAAAATCGATGTATTAATTTTAATCTACGAGACAAAAAAAAAAAAAAATTCGTAATATTCAAAAATCATGGTTAAATAGTAAAATATCAACGATTTACCGTTTTGTATATAATTCTATTAACGAATGTCCATCGTGACAAGCCATACTGCATGCTAAACAAACGCCGGCTAATTGATTGGATGTTTCGTAACAAGTTTTACAAGAGTACAACGCTTGACGCTTAACATATCCCTGAAATAATATCGAACAACTATATAAATATATAATTTTGTAATAATAAAAATTCCTTCAACTAACGCAGAATGATAATTATTATTAAATACAGTCGTTCGTTATAATCCAGCAGACTCTTTTACTTGTCGTGCATGGTCTGCTATCTCTAATAGTAGTACATATAAAAAGCTTTAAATAGTCCAAAATTATCGTTGTAGAATTATATTATATAAAAATTATTTACACGAGCAAAGCTACCGTTTATTGATCAATTTATTAACGAAATTCGTCATAAATTACTTCGATAATTGTTCTATCCGTCGTGATAAATTAATATCAGTTATCTGTAACTACGATACGGCACATCTCCGTGCACGATATATATATATATATATATATATATATATATATATATATATATATATATATATATATATAAGCACCGCAGAATTAAGCGTAGATTTTTATAAAAATAATTTTCTTATTACGAGTAAAGTTACTATTATTTTATTATGCGATTTATTAATAAGTATCGATTGTAAATTGTAATTATCCGATTTATTAACTTGAGTATTTTTATTGTTTTTTTTCTCCCATTTTAGTCGGTTTTTATTTTGCCCCATTTTTTCCTCCTGTATTTCTTTATGATCGGATTTATACTAAATATTAAAAATTTAATTTATTATTAAGTTAAAATAACTATTTGCCAAGGTTAGATACTTGGTTAATAATTTTGTAAAAGTAGGTTAAATAATGAAATAAAGGCTTTTTTCTACTTCTTCGGTTAAAGTTCACTCGGGATCACGGTTGGTTTAGGCGTCAATTGCGAGCAATGGAATTTTGTATTTTAAATTTAAAACGCATGATCTGTTCAGCGAGCAGAAGAAAACTTCCAACTTTCCTACTAACAGGATGTACAATCTGTATCAACTTGACGACGAAGGGCAAGTGAACAACGATAGTTTTAGTTAGTTTGTTCACAACGATTAAGGGTCTAAAATAAAAATAAAAATAAAAAATAGAAACTCGAACAGTAGAAATACCGAGTGGTAAAAGGGTACGTAAACGTACATTTATTGACATTTTTTACAACATTCTCAAACAACAACAACATAGAATATATTTGCATAAGTTATAAACATACAACATTGGTCACAAACATCGTGTACGCGCAACATCTCCACAGTAAGATAATAAAGATAAAAGAGAACAAAACGTTGAATGCTGCAGGAAAAAAGCAAATAAAAACCTGAGACTAGAAAATAACAAGTTTTCTACTTGTTAACAAAATACATGTTAATATAGGAACTTAAGTCTAAACTGCTAAAATATATTATTCAAGTCGTCAGTTCTTAAATTAATACTATGTTAAAAAAAAATACAAAAGCGGATGACACGGATGTCGTGTGTGCTTACGAAGTAAAGGGGGGTTAATAGTAATAAATAAATTATAATTAACTACATAATGTTATGGTTAAGTCGTCTGTGTTTAAATTTGGAATACATGAAACGAAGTTACCTGGGTTAAACACACACAGTACGAAAATAAACATTAAAAAAAAAAAAAAAAAAAAAGGAAAAAATAAAAACAAAATCGAAGAAAAGTAGTGATAGACATTAAACATTTCAGTCACGATGTCCACTATACGGTACATGAAATTTTAATATTAACAAAATTTTTTATTTTAAATGTCTCGATTTTTAAAATATTTATATAAATACATTGAAAATTATCTACATTTCTCTAAAGAGCAATATTGTATAATAAATACTCGTATAAAATTTATAAGTTTGGCCCAAAATTGTATGATGTACGATTGAAAGGGTTAAATTACCGAAAACCGTAAATAACATGGAAGCAAACTAACCGTTTCGATAGAAATCATACAAGAAATAAATACGACTAATATAGCGTTGGTAGAAGAAAAGATTATTGCTTACCGACAGAAATTTGTCAAACAAAATTACTTACGTACGATATAAAGTTGTGAAACACGGGTAATGGAAGAACATGGTGAAAATGCGGACTTTGAAAATATTCCGCATTATTTGAATAGAAAAATGAATATTCAGAAGAGCACCGCCGAAATACAATTAAAATAGTAAGAGGAAAATTATTCGGTCATCTAATAACACACAGCCATTTTATTATATGGGGTGACCCGGAGAAGACGATCGGTTTTGATGTTTTCGGAATAATTCAAAAACTACTCGACCAAAATTTTCGAATGAAATTTTATTTAAAAATAGGAAAACGAGAGATTAGCTTATATTCATTTGCGCGACACAGTTCAAATGACCGCCATTTACAACGATACATTAATTCAGTCGTTGAAGGCTTTTTCGAGCGTAGACCGCTACATTTTTGAAGTTTCTTCAGAAATCCGAGTTTTCAGGTGTTCCAGATCTCGTGCACGTGTTTCGGTAGGTATCTCCACAAAAAAAAAAAATCGTTTAAATTTGAATTCTTTTCGAACCTCTCTTTGCACCGTCGTGATCGATTCACGCTGAAAATAACGTCACGCTCATTCCCGTAATAAGATGTCATGATAACTGAAACTAGAATAAAAACGAATCTCCCGTGTGTACGCTATAGGTGGAACACGCGGTTTGCGTTGTGGCAGTATCGGCAACTGTACTATTCGAAAAACAAAAGCGTCCGTCTTTTCTGGGTCACCCTATAGTAAACATAATAGAAGGAAAAGTTAACGACAGAAAAGGAAATCGATCGACCGAGAAATGCGCTTTATAAGGAAATTATTAGAATGACTCTAGTTGTAACAAATAGTACGAGATGAAGAAAATGATGACGGAAATTAAAATGCTAAATCTCTAGGAAAAAGAAGACTGCGGTTATACTAAATTAAGCACTCGAATTTTTATAGCTAATATGCGTGATACGTTTATAATTATATTGGCAAACTAACATATCGAACGATAAAAACACCTTGTAAAGTGGTTAAAAATTTTTACTTGTTTTTTTTTACATACGACCTATCCAAAAGAGGATAATAAGTAGCAATGCTGACAATAGAACTTAGTATTAATGTGGATATTATCCACTATTTGAGAGTTTTATATATATATATATATATATATATATATATATATATTTGGTTCCTAAGTTCAAGCTGATTATGTCGTCCAAGACGTTTGAATCGTGTGCCATTATCCACAAGACCAAACTACTAGTGGATTCACATGACTTGTTATTCACTGGATGTCACTGTCGCTGTATTATCTAATCACCTCCTTAACAGTGGGTATTTCAAGATCCCTGTGTGTCGTAGTTCCGAATATACCATAGTGACGATGAGATGCTGCGTAGAAATTTAACATGGAATCGTTGAATAATGTTAATATTGAAATTGCTGGTTGTTCCCCAAATCTGTACATCGTATATCTATATTGGCTTGAGAACTATTTTGTATATTAATAATTTTGTTTTCAATCGACAATTTAGAGTATTTCCCAATTAGCCAATATAACTCTTTTTGCACTTTAAATGAAGTTGTTTTCGTTTGGCTATTATTATGTGATCATTCCGTGTAATCTGTTGATCAATATGTAATCCCGAGTACTTTGCCTGGTGCGATACTGGAACTAATTTATTATTTAAATATATCTTTGTTTGAAGACTTGTGCGGATTGTGTTTCATTAATTTTGATTTTCCGTAAATTAAACCATCTTTCTAAATCTGTTATATGATGATGTTGTTGGATCTTCATCAGTCGCTAATATAGCGGTGTCGTCTGCAAACATAGTTTTAGTAGTGTTAAAATTTTCTAGTAAATCTATTATAAAAACCGGTCCTAGTACGCTGTCCTGAGGTATTCCTGATTGTATTAGATGAATGTTAGAATAAGCATCATTTACATTAACGCGGAAGTAACGATTTGTAAGGTGTAAAATTTAAGAAACGTGAAGTATCGATGAGGTAATTTAAAGTTTATAACACGATTTTTAAATTTATCCAAACGAGCGGTATACAGCTTTGAAGAAACCGAATAAATAATTAATTTTCCATTTATCGTACGATATAACAAAGAGCAGAAACACGAATACAAGAATTAAATTATAAAAAACGAAAAAAATGCAAACCTATATTCCGTAATTGTTCGATGTTTTATGTTGAGATCTACAAATTAAATATACGAGATCAGACAGAATAAGTATACCTATCGTCTTTTTTTTTTTTTTTTTTTTTTTTATTTATCTAGAGAAAAAAGAACGCTTCTGCGTAAGATTGCAAATTTCGAGATACGGTATATTTCTGAAATATATCGTTAATAACGACAAACACGTCAACATATTTTATCCGGCAGGTTTAAGATAAAATCACGCACCATTATACACAAGTACATATATTTATAAATAAAAACAAACCACCTTTGAATAGGTACAATCTTGATCATCCGACGCTCCTAAAACTAAAGTTGCTTTTTCTTCTATTTCATCTTGCATCTCTACATAGTCCACCAACGTCATAGTATCATCATCCTCCAAAGTATTTTCTTTGCTAATCGGATCTGTAGTCTACGTAGATAAAAACACATCTTAATAAAAAAACAAAGAAATCGAAAAAAAAACAACAGTTAGTAGGAAATTGAGAAATTATTTCCATCTAAATTTTCAGTTTTTGATAAAACAAATTATTGATTTTAACTACTTTACTAAATCCATTTTCACAAATTTAAAAAAGTGCACTTAATATAAGCAATAATAAAAAATAGATGTTGAATTATAACGCACTTAATTTAAAAATAAAAATATATTATATATATATATATATATTCGTAATTTAAAAATACAACGTATTAATGAAATATAATGAATCACGAATAATAATTATAAAATCTACCTCGCATGATGTACTCTCAGACTCAGATTCTTTTTCAATTGTCGCTTCCGTAGAAATATTTGAACTAAATGATTCTTCGTTAATATCCTATAGCACGTGATATGATAACATTATAATAAGACGATACTAATATTTTAACAATTAAAAACAAATATGAAATTCTTGTAAACATTTTCATATTACCTCGTTATTAATGTTTCGTTCCACATCAGCGCTTTGTTCTTTATTATCAGGGTAAGATTCATTTATTTCATCGCCTTTGACATTTTGCGTTGTAAATTCTCCATTTAATTCGCTTACATTTTTCTAAAGAGATGAATCATAAAAACGATGAATACACGCTTGTAATTATTGAATACACACGATAGGTATTTTAAAACATTTATAAAGAACGGTGTACTTACGAAATTACTACTTAAGTTACGCATACATTATTTCAATTAAATCAAACCACTCGTAGAATAGACCACAAAAATTGATGGGCAATATGAAATTATAATGTAAAATATAACAAACTATAGCGTAAAATTTATATTCTAAATGTAAATAACAGTATAATATATTATGCGGATTTAATTCGTTTGTCCGGTGATAATTACATTCCTGTAAATGTTATAGTCAAATTTTACCTCATTAACTCCATTTTGTTTGTTATCCTGCTTATACTTCTTGTTATTCTGATTTTTCGTGTAGCCTGTCGTAATGTCGTCATCCGATTCACTGGAAATTTTCTAATAAAATATACAGCATATAAACATTATTTACAAATAAAATATGCAAAATGATAGCGTGCATACCTCATTAATATTTAAAACGGTATGTTTCGTGTTTGATTATAACTTTTGCATATTAAATTCATAGAAATTACTTAATAATCCGTATGATATATTCGTCTAATTTCGAATATAGAAAATTACAACATTCATGCGATTATATATAGATAATAACGTTTCCTTGTATACATAATAGAAAATAACATAAAACGAACGATAGAATTGACTACAACTTTATTTACAAATCCACACACATGACCTTCCATACAAAAAATAGCTCACTTGATCAACTGCATCCATATTTATGTTACAGAATATTTTTACTAATATTTTAAACTATTTTCAAAGTCTGAACTCATACTCATACACAACGCGAATGTTCACCATATCAAATATTTCTATAAAACAAAACCAAACTACGAACAAAAACATATAACAACAAAACGATAAACATCAGTTAATTTTAGCGGCTAGTTGTAGTTTTAACTTTTTTGAATTTAATACGATTTTGCACTGTGCTAATGTTCAAAACTATAAGTGACTATTTCTTTTTTAAAATAAAAAACGATAATAATGTATAATTCGAGTAAAAATAAAAACGCACATTGTCGATATTATTAATTAAAAAAATAAGGAAAATAAAGAAATTAAAACATGAAATAATTAAGATTATTAAAATTTTTTCTATTTCTAAGTAAACATAGACCAGAATTGACCTCAGAAAGGTGCATAGATCTTTAGAATAATCTTCACGTTTAAAAAATTACGTTCAAAATAATTTAAAATTAAAAAATAAAAGCTTACTGTTTTAAGTTAATTTTATTTTTTCACACTTTTTGTTTAGTAATAACAGTATTGTAAATTCGTTTCCTACTTTTATCATGGATTAAAATTTTAATATTTTATTCATTTTGAACTGCACACGCAAATTACTAATTGGGAATTACGTTATTTATAATGATAATATTAGCAATGGAGACAAAACATGTAAAGTGTACTAATTAAGTTATTTTGTATTTCAAAAACATGTTTTATTTGATCATCAGGTAGTAAAAACAAATAATAAATTTATGTCATTCAAATTCTTTTTTCTTCCTTCATAGCGGTGAAAAACTAAAATATTATCTAGCACATATTAAAATCGCGCTTTCGTAACAATTTAAAAGTTTAGAAATGTATTATTAGTTACTGCTATGAATTATTTACTCGAAACTGATTTTAGACCAATGCTTTCTAAAGACTAATTAACCTCCGTACATAATTTACACGACAACAGCGTATGCTAGCCTTATTCTTTAATTCTACGAAAGCGTTCAATAAGTTGAAATCCAACATCAATCGAGGTGTAACGATGCATACTTTCAGATTTTTAACTTGACATAATTTTTCTATATAGGAATTATAAATATTTTAGAAACTCTTATAAATTGACAAAAGAAATTATTTTTCCGTTATATATTCGTTACGATTTCTGTTTATTTCAAATTACGCCAATTACGATGAAAAAAACTTAGAAATTCGAATAAGTCACGCGATTCTTAATTTTTCTTTTTCAGTTTTGGGAAGTAGTATCCGACGAACATTCTGTTAGTCCGCAAGGATATTTTTACGGCGATAATCCCCTCCCATTGGAGCGTATTAGCGTTTATTTTAACGAAGGAGCAGGTAAAAATTAATTAATTTACATAATTGGCAGCAGAAACAAATTTAATTATATATAAACACCGGAAATGTTAAAATATAGCGGTGAAACGTTTGTTAAAGAACTTACAGCTTTATTTAATCGTTGCATTTTAGAAAGACAAATACCAACCTCATGGAATAATGCAGCCATTATTTTATTACACAAGAAAGGAGACAAACTAGAAAACTATCGACCTATTCTATCAACGATATACAAACTATTTACAAGAATAATATCAGATTAGAACGTCTATTGGATAAACAGCAATCAATAGAACAAGCTGGTTTTCGGAAAAAATATCGTACAGCAGAATCCAGACTTTAACTTTACTAATACAGAAATGTAAAGAATATAACTTGCCGTTATATCTTGGATTTGTTGACCTAAAAAAAGGCATTCGATTCCATTTATACACGTTCGATTATGGAAGCTCTAAAAGTTAATGGTATAGAAAATACATATATCGACGTACTCGCAAACATATTTATTTATTTATTTATTTACAAAATAACTCAGCAACAGCCAGTGTGCAACTACACAACACAACACCCACATTCCCAATTTTAAAAGGAGTTAGGCAAGGAGATACAATCTCGCCTCGATTGTTTACAACAGCATTGGAATGTGCAATAAAATCGTTAGCGTGGAATAAAAGAGGAATAAATATAAATGGCAGATACCTACATCATCTGTGTTTCGCTGATGACATTGTGATCATAGCACAAGATAAAGACGAATTGGAAAATATGACGAAAGAACCGGAGAGTGCAGTTAACAATATTGGTTTACAAATAAATTCTAATAAAACCAAATATATGAAATTTATCCAAAATCAGGAAAATGATCACACGCGCGGTGAAATAAAAATACAAGTAGGAAGTATAGAAGAAACAGACCAATTTACATATTTGGGTAAAGTTTTTTTACGACCAGAAAACAAGTAAACAAAGTAGAAATTTGGCAAATGGCTGGATTGCATACCATAAGATAAAACGTATACTTAACACTAAAATTAGTCCAGAAAATAAAGCCAAAATATTTAACCAATGCGTGATTCCAGTACTAACGTACGCTGCAGAAACTTGGTCCTTAACGAAAGAAGTCATAGAAACATTAAGGAAAACAGAAAGACGGATGGAACGAGCTTTGCTTCGCATAAAATTACGAGACAGAATTAAATCAGAATATATCCGAAATAAAACAAAATTCGAAGATGTAGGGATAAGGATAGAATTGAATAAATGGGTTTGGGCTGGTCACGTCGGTAGGCAGGAAGATGGGAACTGATCCAATGGAGACCATATACTGGAAAGCGCGCACAAGGAAGACCATTTAGAAGGTGGACGTATGATATTGTGGCAGTCGTAGGAAAACAATGGCTACGTGAAACGTAGGATAGGCATCGATGGAGAAGATTATGGGAGGCCTACATCAAATCAATGATGTAACACAGGCTTTAAGATAAGATAATATATATTATATATATATGAGAAGCAATTTTCAAATTAAATTTACAATAGTAAAATACGTTGAACAACCGTGAGGAAAATAATAACGAATTTTAACGATTCCACCAATCGAGGAACCAAGATACACAACACCAAAAACGTTAAATTAAAATAATAATAATTTAAAAAACAAAACAACTTAATAACCTAATTATTTATTATTATAAAAAAATATTAAAATATAATTTTTAAAACACACGATTTTGCTTATTATTTCAATAAAATAATTAAAAAAAAAAAAAAAAAAAAACTAGAATAACCTAATTGACACTACCGCTATTACGGAGAAAGTTGCAAATTCTAATCAACATCACCGCTATAACAGATTTCACGCTCGTAAACATAAAAGTAAACTTTAAAAGAAGGAGTAATTTATTTTAAAATCATTATTTACGAAATGCCACAATTGTTCGCGCATCAACAGTTCTAAAAAAATAATATATTTTTCCTATAATGAATTTATCTTATAATCCAGCCATTATTAGAACACGATCTCGATTTATTAGGAAAATATTTATTACGGACTACACGTATTTTACCGGTGTAATGCTCCGTTTTTCATTTATAATTTTAATTGTACGCTCGATAATGCGTAAGAAATTTTAACAGTAATTCTAGAAACGTCGATATAAAATCAGTTCTGTTTATTGGTCACTCTGAATGTGACATTATAATTACTATTTTATTTCTAATTAATTGTCATACTAAACGGTTTCAAATTATCCGAATTAATCGTACTATTATATCGGTAGGATGCAAATAGGCTCCGCGAGCGATATTAGCCGATCTAGAGTTGGGAGTGTTGGAATCTATTAGAAATCGCCAGTTTGGACAGATTTTTAATCCGAATAATTTCGTAAACGGACTAACTGGAGCTGGTAACAATTGGGCTGAAGGTCATTTACACGGACGGACAAGAATTCATCGGTGTAATTCTCGAATTAGTTAAGTGAGATTATTATTTCTATACTTCGACATAAGAAATATTTTTACAACACTATAGTCACTGCTTTCTTATATTATCACTATTATTATGACAACACAATTTAGACGATCTTCTGAATAATGAAAACGAATATTTTTTAACAACATTCACTTTACAGTGTTTTTATTTTTTGTTTTTGATACAATTTTTACACTTTGGTAGCCTCCGATAAATTATTAATATTTAAAATTTGCCGGTACTATAGTCATTTTTAATTATTTAACAGAAAAGAAGCTGAAAGTGCAGATTGTAAGGATTCCAAATAGTACATTCGTTAGGAGGTGGAACCGGTATGGGAACCTTGTTGATTAATAAGATGAGAGAAGAATTTCCAGATAGAATATTGAACACCCACTCCGTAATAGCATCACCGAAAGTACAAATTTATTTTTCTGATCATTTTCTAAACATCAATATTGTCATTATTTGATCTATTAACGTAATTTAAAAATTATTTTAAAATAACAAACGAAACTACTAAATTGCGTATTATTTAAAGACGACGTAACCGTTATTCGTAATTAAATTTATGGTAAATAAAGAAGATATATTTTATCAAAAAATAATAATAATTTTGATGCTGAACATTAAATTATGTATTATTTAAAAAAAAACAGCAATATAGGTATTTGAAAAAAAAAACATACGAACAATCGCAATTATAATGAAAAATTACTTTTAATTTACACATTAGTTTTCTGCTATTTTCAAAAATTTAAACACGAATTAACAAGACATAATGAGCGTATGAATTTTATACTAGGTAACCGTTTTATCTTTTATTAATTTCATTATTACTTAAATAATATTAAAAAGAAACAACAAAAATTTCAATTATTTAATGTACGAGATAATTTTAAATTTATTCTAAAAATTTCAGCGAGAATAATGAAATTTATCAAATATCTGCAATAATGTTTCTAAAAATCATTTATCTAAAAAAAAATTATACCAATAAAGCAAACATATTAATCACGGATCAATATTGCAATTTATATAAAAACAAAATTCAAATAATATGATCGACGAACACGCTTCAAATGTATTTTGATGAAAGACATGTAAAAATCGAATGAAAACGTCTATATTAAACAGCAAAAAATTCTCCCGCTTGATACTAATTTAAATTATAAAACATTTTCATTTGCGTTTTAATCGAATAAAGGTAATACAAAAATATCGATAAATATTTTTAGATGTCCGATGTGGTAGTCGAATCTTATAATACAACCTTGTCGATGAACGAACTAATCGAAATTGTGGACGAATCATTCTGTATGGACAACGGAAGCCTTATTTATGCAAGAGGACTTTGAAAATATCTAAACCGCAATTTTTCGATGTAAATCATCTCATTTCGTTGCCTATGTCCGGTATATTTTCGATATCCCGCACAATTAAACGCCGATTTCAGAAAAATGGCCGTCAATATGGTATACCATTTCCAAGATTGCATGTTTTCGTTTCCGGTCTTACGCTTCTTACTTCGGCCAAATCGTAGGGATTCAACGCCACGTCTATTAACGAATTAACTATGCAAGCTTTCGACATGAATATGATGGCCGCTTGCGATCCCCGTGACGGTCGTTATCTTTGCGTGGCTGTCGTGTATGTCGCGTATCGACTAAAGAAGTGTAGGACCAGTTGAGCGTTATTTAAGAAAGAAATTCGATGTATTTCGCCGATCGGATACAGAATAATTTAAAAATAGCCATCTGCGACATACCTAACAGAGGTCTAAGCATGTCGACCACTTTTGTCGGTAATACGACCGCCATTAACGAAGTATTCCATCGAAGACCAGTTTCGCGCCATGTTTAATAGGAAAGTTTTTTTTTCATCAGTACACGGCCGAAGGTATGGAAGAAGAATTTACGAAAGCGGAAGGCAACCTGATGGATTTAATATCCGAGTATCAACAATAACAAGAAGCCAGCGGCGGCGATGACGCTGAATACGTCGAAGATACGCCGACAACTGTCGGAGCATCGCAAGAAACTGCAACTCCAACCGAGGCCGGTGCTTAAGTATTAATCGTCGATCTAACGTATTTCCGAATTATTTATAAATTTTATGTAAATATTTTGATTTCAAATTAAACATTTCAAATCGAATAATTCAGAAATACGCATGTATAAATATAAATTTCAATTAGATTTTTATTTTGAAAACAGAACAAATAAAAATGATTAGTAGTTTGCTGGACGTATAAAGTTTTAATTATTGTATCATTAAACAATAAAACACCGAAATCAAGATTGATAAGAAAAAGAAAATATACGAACTGTTAGTCGATGATATTAAAAGTATCCACGTATACTGGACGAGAATTTTGGCATAACGTACATTCAACATTTTAACAGTAGTTACATTTTATCCTATTAGATTTAATGTCGGCGAATGTATTTCAGCAAGTTTATAATTTATAAAATAATATTGTGTCCGCACTAATGAGAAATTAATATTCTAATTATTTGAAGTAAAAGATAAGTAAAAAACTTTAATGAAAACGAAACCTTTTATTTTCCTGGTCGACGCGAAATATCTCAATTTTAAAAATATTTACATAAATACATTGAAAATTATCTACAGTTCATCTAAAAAGCGGTATTGTACAATAAACACAGCTGTATAAAAAATATATAATTTTGCGCCAAAATTTTATACTGTACGAGACTGAAAGGGTTAGAGTAAGTCGTAATTTTAAAATTTTTTCGAGTAATAAGCTAATAGGATACCAACGTTCATTGTATTACGTTGTTCTGTCTTTAAAATTTTTCCAATCTATCACACGACGATAGTATAAAATTTTCAATTTATTGTTATTGGATTCATGTGTTGCACGAAACGATTAAAATATTCTTGTCGTTATAGTTTTCATTTAACACACACACACACATATATATATATATATATATATATATATATATATATATATATAATTTATTTAATACACCGTATTGTTCTAATACGCACACGTGAATATAAGGTTCAATACTATTAAACGTTCTAATAATAGATAAAAACCTTTTAACCCAAAATATTATACATGTTACGTGTTTTTTTAATTAATTTTTTTTAATTCATATATTTTTAACATAACTGGATATTAACACTATGAACGTAAATGGAAACCGAGAACACGCGATACTCGAAAAAATCGATTGTAATTAACGTTATATTAAAAACATACCGTTTTCGCGTGTACGGCGTAAATTAATTAAAAAAATATCAAATAAAGCGAATTGTTTTGCATTTGAGAATAATATATATATATATATATATATATATATATATATATATATATATATATATATATATATGTATAATACATATTTGTTAGCTTTACACGTAATATATTTTACAATATTATTAAAAGAAAATTTAGTTATTTCAAAAATTTTAATTTTAAATGGGCGATAAAATACTATATATATATCACGATATGCCTTTATCCATCCACTCCTGCAGAAACGACTTTCCTCAATTTTTTCCATCCATTCTGTTCTGCGCCTTTCGATATGTATATTATTTTATTAGAAGAAGTTATACACAACTTATGATGCTAACAAGTAGTTCATTGTGTACCTGATACAAGCTTATCACAATGAACAAAATTATTTTATTATAACTGAAAGTTAATTATGATATATATACAACCGCAGGAAAAAATGATATAAAAACCTGCAACTTCAAAAAAAAAAAAAACAGGATTAAAAATTTACAAAATAGTAATTAAGCTTAAGCGAGCTTATAATAAATTCTGCTTAATGCGTCTTATATTTAGTATACATCAATTTTGGTTGCCCGGAATTATACCGATCGATGAAATAAACACGTTATCGTGATACATTTATTGAAAAAATCACTCGATACTTTTAAAATAAAATTTCTAATATGGAGTAATTTTTAGTATCGACTTTCGTGTAACTTAAACACATATTTTGAATGATTTGCGGTTTATTAAAAATACCTTTAGATACCGAGCTCCATAATGTACAGGTGTAGGCTATTATTGGTCGGACTGATGACTTGTATATTATCATTTTGTTGTTAATATGACGGCGAGATTTACGATTAAAAAGTGGCCATATATGAAACAGATGGCTTTATTTGTCTTGAGACTAGTATTGTTTACGTGTTTAGTGAAGGCTGCTGTCTAAAGTAACATCCGGATAGTGTACTTGGTCACTCCAATCTATTCGAGCATCTTGAACAAGTAGACTATCTGCTGGCAACGATGGTCTTCTACGGGTGAAAAAGATGACTTCAGTTTTCGTCGGATTTATGTGAATTTGACATTTATCGTAATAATTAATGATGCGCTTTATTCCAACTTATAATCTACTGCGACTAATGTTGGGTCTATACAAGCTGCAATATATTGCAGCATCGCTTGCAAAAAGTGCGACTTGCATATTAGGCAAGGAAAGTCGTGTATTTACAATGAAAATAAAAATGGACCAAACACGCCACCTTGCGGTACATCCGCTAAACAGGTTTTATAAGATTGGGGATTTCGCACCTACCTATAAAAACGTAAAAACATTCGTCGCTTAAATAATTACGAATTAGTCGAATAGGAAATTTACAATCGATCATTTCAATACCGGTATGCCACGTTGTATCGAACGCTTTAACAACGTCAAATAGTAGCGTACTCGTGTGTTTATTTAAGTCGATATTGTGTGTAATGAATTCAGCTATTCCGCATATTTGTTTTGTATAGTAGAATAAGTAGAACGCAATCCAAACTGAAAGTTAGGGATGATATTCGTATCGGCATACAGCTTTAATCTTATAAGCGAGACATTTTCAGCAGTTTAGGATAGTGTTGAAATTTAATAATACCATTACGAAATGCGAAATGACCTGCTTACCGCTATACATGCGTGTCGCCAAAATTTTCTTATGTTCCAACTGTACAAAGTAAATGATACCGTTGCTAATGATTTAATTAAAAAAGAAACCAAATATTAAAATATAAGTGTTTTAATTAAAAAAATCAAGTTTTTGAGTTTTAATGACATTTTTAAGCGGAAAACGAAAATAATAATAGTAATAATAATTATAAACAAAATCTATCGGATTACTTTCCCCGTGTTTCATTGTATAGGAATTTAAGAATTGTACTCAGATCGCAAAAACGTGAGCTATATTATCGAAATTGTACTCGTATTGCAAATCAACATCCGTCAGTTTAATACCGCCGATATCCTGAATTAAAAAAAAAAAATCTCATTCAATTAATACGAAACGAGATTAAATTATTTAACGACGAAAATTTGGGAAAAATTGAGTTTATACGCTCAAAATTGGCCATTTTTGGAATATAAATCACATTCGCATAAAAACGACGAGCGATGAATCAAATTTTTTGGGGGGGAAATATTTGTATTCTTGACGATAAAATAAATTTTAATGTAATTAAACGAAAACATATGACTAAATTATTAAAAAGAAGATAATAAAATATAAAATAACATACGATGAAACCGAAATGAATAGCAAAATACGAATAGTTGAAGAGGAAAATCCGTATACTATTAGCACGGTTATATAATTTAAAGGGTTGGGAACATTTAGGACATTTTCGCCATATCGTAGAATAAACTCTCAATCCCTCAATCGGTTTAACAAACGGTGTTTATCGTCGCACAAAGTATTAAAAATCGAACGCATTTTTCTATAATTAAAACAATATTAAAAATAAAATAAAATATAAAAGTTAAACACAATAGACCAAAACACTTAAATAATTGATAAAAAAAAAAAAACAACAAAGTAACTAAATCAAACACAATAAACTCAATAACGTGGAAAAAATGGACTAACCGCGTGCTATATTTAAATTATATTAACGAAAAATATATATATTTTTTCAGACAAATTGTTTAAATATTTTTTAAAATGTTGTAATTGAATGTAATATAAAATTGATTTGCAATTAACTTAAAAAAACGAAGAATATTCATCATCGATTTAATATCGCTTCTCAGCCTGTTGGGCACGATCAAAATGAAGTATACGTTCTTATCAGCTTAATATCAGATACACCCGAATCCTAACCTAATATTGCTTCTCGGCCTGTTGAGTAAGATCAAAGCGTAGTATCTGTTTATTTCGAATTATTTTAAAACCTAACTTAATATCGCTTCTCCACCTGTTGGGCAAAATTTAAGTGTATTTTTTGTTTTTATCAGCTGAATAAAAAATTGTTTAAATTATTTTTAAATGTTTTGTAATTAATTATAATAATTTTCAATCCGGTATAAAATTTGTTTCTAGGTAATTTTAAAAATAATAAATATTCAATTTATTATCGATAGTAGATCGTTCTAATCGATAATGATACCAATCGTAGAATATCAGCATTAACGTTTATTATAAACATTAACATTTTTGAAAGAAGTATAAAAAAAAAATCGTATACTTTATGTGCTGTGTTTTTAATAATTATATTTAGTAATTTTAAATTGAATACGATTACGAAATAAAAGCCAGAATTGAATATGCGAGAAACGCATTTATGAACATGAAATGTATATTTGTGAACAAGACGCTGAAATGGGACACCAGTATGTTCCATACTACCATATGGAGTGTTACTCGTTATATCGTGATAATTGAAACTGAACAAAAACAAATCTCTCGCGTGTACACTAAACATGGCGTACGCGGTTTTAGCAGTGTTACCAATTGCGCTATTCAAAAAACAAAACCGTCCGCCTTTCCTGGGTCACCTTATATTTGTCCAGGTTCAGAGATAAGCAGATGTCCTGTTGCGTAAAAATCTATCGGTCGATATTCTCTTGAACGTTATTACAATGCGGAGATAATCGACTTTGTTCTACATCGGAGGTTGTTTTATTTTAACCCGTTTTTTTTTTTTTTTTTTTTTTTTTTTAATTCTCCGAACAATGACCGTTAGCCAAGCTCAATTTAGTTGGTATTTATTATGTTTATTAAGATTTGGCTGTTGACCAATTCTAATTGCTTCGGGAACAACTCCGGAACTGTATTTATCTATTTCGGATAAAATTTCGAAAATTATATTTCGTGGTTTCTACGAGACACCGACGTGAAGCAACTACGAACGTTTAATTTTTCACAAATTCCGAACACCAGTCTAACCATGTTTTAAGTTTCAGATAGCTTTTCACAACTATACTGCTGTCAAAACACAAAAATGTCATCTTTATAAGGTACTTAACTTCTTTAGCCCATTTTATGCGGCGATCGCTGATTTTTATATCCAGTATACAGATACGGTAATAAAAGACGAAGTTGTAATTTTAATTTCATAATTAAAGTCAGCATGTGTATTATTCACATTAAATAAAGGAAAGGATGTACATATTCATCCTTAACGGACAAATGATTCCCCCCAGACACAAGGTTAAATACCTTGGACTATATTTAGATCAAAGTTTAACTTGGAGGAATCACATTACTGCTAAAAGAAAGCAGCTTGATATTAAATATCGATAAATGAATTGGCTGATGAATAAACGTTCTACATTATCAGTAGAAAATAAAAGGCTGTTATATAATGTAGTCTTAAAACCTATTTGGACTTATGGCATCCAGATCTATGGTACAACCAGCAATTCTAACCTTAAGATCATTGAACGATTCCAGGCGAACACGGAGTATAGTGTGTGCACCTTGGTTTATCAGAAATGACGATCTGTATGGAGACTTACAAATTCCTACGGTAAAGGAAACCATCAGAACACTTATTATAAGCAACGACTTGACCATCACGCTAATCCACTAGCTGCCAATCTAATAAATAATGGTATGCGGTTCAGACGTTTGAAGAGGATCTGCCAAACTGAACTGAACTACAGATCCTGATTTTACAAATTATACCCAGAGAAGCTATGAATAGCTGTAATTTTTGTCAGCAGTGCTGCTTATTGTTCTACAGGACAGATTGCAAGCAATTTGAAAGAAAAAAAATAGGTAAAACGATAAATTCAAATATCTGTTAGAATAATGATGTAAATAAATACTACTTGAATTCCGTTGCTCATCGCTATCGATTGTAAATGTACGCCAATAGACATCATCGGGGTTAATTTATTTAAACGCACGTTCGACTTTGAATTCCACGCTAAATTTTCTTTTTCCTCCAAGGTTAACAACAAACTAATTTCGTATTCACTGAAAAACAACAAACAAAAATATACACGAATATAAACATGCGTGGGTACGTGTGCGTAAGTGAATAGAAAAGTTACAATCTGATTAAATATACGTGTAAACGCATAGTAGAGCAAACGTTAGGATAAAAACCAAGTCAAAGAAACAGGGGGACACATGATTGGAATGGGAAAATACAAGCATAACTAGAGACAACGGCAAACTCAGTCGCGAGTATGCTAGACTATATTTTTATATATACACACACACACATATATATATAAAATATAGGGTGACCCAGAGAAAACGGACGGTTTAGTTGTTTTTTGAATAACTAAAAACCTATCGACCAACATTTTTGAATGAAATTTTATTCCAAATAGGAAAACGGGAGATTAGCTTACACTCATTTGTGGAACACAATATCATTAAAACGATCGTCATTTGCAATAATACTTTTAATTCAGTCTTTTTACAACATTTTCGAAGATTTTTTCGAGAATACTTTGAAATTTCTTCAGAAATCCGAGTTTTCAGATCTTCTAGATCTCGTGAACGTGTTTCGTAAACACGGCTCTTAAGTTACCTCCATAAAAAAAAACCGCGTAACTTTGAATTCTTTTCGAAACTCTGCACTTCCGTGATTGATTCACACCGAAAATAATGTTCGACGAAAAATGCGCGTTCATTTTCGTTATAGGATGCCACGATAATTGAAACTGGACAAAAACTTACTAAACGTGGAGCACGCGGTTTGCGTTGTAGCAGTATTAAAAACTACGCTATCTTCTCTGGTCCATCCTACATAGACACGATTTGAAATGTCATCGAATATATATATATATATATATATATATATATATATATATATATATATATATAAAATTATAAACAAACAAAATAACACAATCACAAAAAGTTTTTAATCGCGAAGCTTTTCGACAGTTACGTCATTTTCAAGCGCGAACAAAAATTATTACATCTTTTTTTTATACAAATTTTGATGCGCGCTTGAAAATGACGTAACCGTCGAAAAGCTTCGCGATTAAAAACTTTTAGTGATTGTGTTATATTTTGTTTGTTTATAATTAATTAACAAAATCACTATATATATATATACGTCATTACGATTAGTCATTTTCCTTCTTGTAATTAGTTCTAAGTCATGTCAGACAACTACACAGGTTCTCTCTCGGTTTATTTCTTATTTTTGGATTTCGTAGACTTATTTGACATCCTTTAACTGTAGCCACAGATCTATTGCATTGTCTTGCAATGGGGCGCGTTTACTTAATCATCTTCGCGTACTGTCAGTGAATCACTTAATTCCCTATTTGTTGACTTTCATTTTTTTTTTATAGCCCTCCGTAGTTAGTTTGCTATATTTTAAGCACACATTCAATTAGCAACTAATGATCAGAATCACGTAAGATTTCCACCGTAACCTGTTAATAAAAAAAGTCAATTTAGTTCTTAATTCTGCCCTTAAGTGATTTCAATAACGATCGTTCGATTGGCTGTTTAAAACGTCTATTCAAGCACAGAAATTCCACCAGTTCTTCATTTCTTTTATTTTCTATTCAAACATCGTACTTTCCGAAAATTTTTCTTAAATTATCTTCAATTTCTGTGTTCCACACGATAAATATTCTAAACGCCTTATTCCGCGATATTTTGGCTATCGTGTCAAATATTACGTCGTAGAACTGTTCTATGCTTTTATCGGCTACTGTTGAATTTGGCACATATAGCTGCTGGACAATGTTCAATTTCATCGGGGTTCTTGTTTAACCCAGAGTATTACAATCTTTTCATTAATGCAGTTGTTTTTCCACGAAGACTGTCTCGCCATGTTAATGGAGTGGTTTACAAATGCAAAATTCGGAATATTATTTCCGATAAATTTTTTCTCTGAGTTAAATTATTTAAGCGAAATAGTCCTCGTTGTTCGATCGCTGTACACTTTTGACCAACGTGTGAATTTTTATAATTTTTAAAAATTTCTCGGCTATTTAATACGATACTTGACATTCGGTGAAAATTTATAATCACTATTTGGCATTGTTTATTTTTTATTTTATTTTATTACTTTTTTAAAATAAAAATCGGAATCAATATTCAAAATAGGAAACCGAAAATAAATGAATACACATACAGATAGAAGTTCCTAAAATACGTGTAGTAAAAGTTATAAATGAATACATATAACAAGTAAAGCAAGTATGAAACATATACATACACACACACACACACACACACACACACATATATATATATATATATATATATATATAATTTGAAAAGTGTGAAATGTAGTGATTTTAAAAATAAATAAACAACAAAAAAGGAGTTAAGATCACTAAACTTCTCAATGAAAAATCACAAAAATGTTTCGGCTGTTTTGTCGATTATCAATGAACATAAAAAATATGTATAATTTATAAAAAAATATGAAATGTAAAAAAATGCTAATTTAAATATACAATTTACAAAAGGTAGCGAAGTGAAAAAAACGATATTTATAAAATAACCTGATAAGACATTCACTATCAGATTATTTTATACTGTTCTTTCACTTAGCTGATTTTTGTAAATTGTATACCTAAATTACTATTTTTACATTTTATATTTTTTTATAATTTATACATATTTTTATACTTTATTTTTTATGTTCACTTGATAATGGCTTAACAGTCGAAGAGCTTTTTTTATTTTTTTTATTAAAAAGTTAGTGATTTTAACTTTTTTGTTTTATATATACATATATAAGAAAGAACATATTTACGCCAAGTTGATAATCTGGCAGGTAAAGTTAAACGGAGTATCTACTTTTACGATATTAGGTAACTCGATGACGGATAATCGTACATTTTCCCGATGAGATCGCTAAAACAAAAATCATTAAAAAAATATATTACATAATATCGATGAAAATTTTATCGTAACTCGTTATGGATCGTAAAGATTTAAAAAACAACAATCCTAATATATCTTAGATGAAAACACTATTTAACTTTCTCCGCAGTCGAATACGCTAGTATGGAAGAACTCGTGTCATACAAAGCAACTAGATGTCGCACTGAATCAAACAGTGTAAGAATAGTAACAGGATGCTTGAAATCGACAAGAGTAGAGCAAATTTACTCATTGGCGGGAATAGCCCCGCATGAGATAAGACGTGAGGTTGTAGGGTCTTTAGAGCGCACGTCACAATTTTTTCCCCCTTTAGTTAAATTGCAACTAGCTGATGGTAGCTATATTTGTCAATTTTAATATGTTATGCAGATGGCATGATTAACAGCCTACCCATCAGTAAGTGCTAAAAACAGTTATTAAAATTTATCTCTTAGGCTAGGTCTATCGGCTTCATTCTGTCAAGTCGACGAACTTCTAGCGAATTATCCAGCAACCCGATCGCCATGTTGTTCGGGTGCACCTCTAGTCTATGAGCATAATTTTTTGCGTCGCTGGATATTACTTCTAGAACAAACTTTATTCCAAGGTCTTCGTGGAGCGTTAAGTTGGCGATGTACCACGGTGAATTGACAACCATCCGGAAGATTTTATTCTGGAACCGCTGAATAATCGTTATGGTGCTGTTTTTAAAACAGCCCCATAATGGGCAGCTATAACGTCAAACTGGTTTTAAAATGTGATTGTAAATCAATAATTTATTTTCAGCGGACACTTCCGAGATATTTTACGTATGATTTCTGTGAAATTGCAGCACGGTTTAGTACTATGTCTTCTGTTGGATTAATTCTTCTGTTAGTAAAGATTACTAGTGTTGATTTACTTCCATTGACCTTGATCGTCCATAGGTTAAGCCACGACGAAACTTCGTTGACTGCTGCCTGGATAGTATTGCGTGCTCTGACGGGGGAATACGTCAGAATACAAAATCGCAGTGTCATCAGCAAAAGTTGCTACCTCTACATCAGAGGATGTAGGAATATCTGATGTGTAAATGAGGTAGAGTAGTGGCCTCAGTACACTAGTCTGCGGTATACCTGCTTTCACCGGATATATATTTGATGAATCGTCTTCGTTAGCAACTGGTATAATTCATATGGAAAATGTCGCTTAATTTTGTGTTATAGGCCATCATGCCAGACTTTGTCGAAAGCCTGGCTTATGTCCAAAAACACGGCATCGCAATATTTTTTTTTTTTCGTCAAATGATAGATAATAGACACCCGGTATTTTGCCTTAAGTCAACTGAAATGTTGTTGGCTTACCCCAAATCAGAAACAGCTAGGATGTGTGGAACGAAGCTGTACCGAACAGTTCGACCAAGTTACAGGAAGTTATGTTACCTGGCCAATACTTAGCATGGAAAGTCTATCGATCAGTCAACAGATTGAGAACTCGAACCACGCGATGTAAAGTTAATCTCAGAACACGGGGAATAGAAGAAAGCAATAAGCGCAACTGCGGAGAAAAGCAAACTTTTGATCACCTAATGTTCAATGATGGATTAAAACTGTGATGCAGATCCTGTAATTGCAGCAAACTATAAAGCCGTCTACGTCTCTACATGTTGGGCTGAAGCGTTAAGTATCCGGTTACGGAAAAAAGGAGACTATTTAACGTCAAGGTACGCATAAAATGAATACACGAAAAAAATACCATCTGACGTCGTTTTCACAATTACGTTTCATTATCTAGCGAGGGATGATATGTGATTTTGCACTTTCGAAGAAATTCCATCGCCACAAACGTATAAATAATTTCATTGAAAGAGAGAGAGAGACAGAAAAATAAAATAAAAGAACACCCTATTATTATCAACATTATTATAATAAAATATTACACAGTTTATACGCGAGCATGATAATTAGTGATGGAATCATCTGAATGAAAAATAACCGATTATTCGGTTTTTGAAAAAACTATCTGTAATCAATATCCGATGATTATAAACAGATAATGAATAACCATAAACAGATAACTATCGAATATCGAATGTAATTATTATTATTATTATTTTTTTTAGGTTACTGTATGTTGTTATTGCAACTTTTTTATTTGGATTTAGAATTGTGTCAAAATTCTCACGAAGTTAGTTGTATACACAATTTTGCCGCAATTATTAAATATGTATGTATTTGAATGATTCGATTCAGATGATTCATTATTTAAGTCGCAAAGTGGCTGAATTAAAAATAAAATCATTCGAATTAATTTCGCTCTATTAATCGATATAATATAGGAAACGAATTTAAGAACGTGTTGTTTATTAACATGTGACAAAAAGGTGCGGTACAAATATACTTCGAAATCCGTTTCACATTTAGTATATTTATCCTAAATAATTTTTTGAAAACTTAGTAAAAACAATTATTAGAGCCATAAAAAATATCTAAAATAAGAATTTTAATAACGAAACAATAAATAATAATAAAAAAAAATCTAAGAATATACACAACAGGAAACGTTAAACGTTAATACACGTTTTATAAAATAGACGACACTGTACAAAGAAACATAAGAGACCAGAGATAGTATCTAGTATCAGATGAAAATCATGTGAATAATCATCCGTTTTTTCTCATCACTAATGATAATAATATTCAACAAATTACCCAAAACGAACGTATTCGTCCTAAAGTACTAGCGACAATGTTAAAACGGAATCGACTAATAGTTTACTAAAACTATTATTAGAAAATTATTATAAGAAATAAAATAAGATGTTTTTATTTTTTGGACATAATTATTATGCGATCCTTTCACATAGGCATGAATAAGTTAAAGCAATCATCTAGTAGAACTTCTGCGGGTTTAAGAATTATTGCAGTATATTTAAACCGCCGAATATTTTTACAGACGGTGTAGGTCTAATAATCACTAGATCAAAACCGCTTCAAACGATGCTTGCCGAGTTAAACATACGTTTAAATAAAATCGGACTAAAAGAGAATAAAGTTGCATAAAACGAAAGTAAAAAAAAAAGTGTACCAATGGAAATAAATAATACAGTAGTCAAAAAACCGGCCAACGAGTACGTTTATAAAAAACGATCTTTGGTAATGTACAGATTTTCTATTATTGTTAATCGTTAGTCATCATCATTATTACTAATAATGACAACAACACAAAATTTGTACGTTGTCAAAATTTTTTTTTTTTGGCTTTTAACCGTTTATTTACACGATAATTTTCTTATTATTATTTTGTTAGTAGTTTTCGCCGAGGCATGTTAATAATGCGAAGAAAATTATATAGTCACGTTAAAAAGAAATGACAAAACTTCTCACACGTTAAGCCGTCATTATCATTAGTAGTACTATTACCATTATTATTATTATTATTATTATTATTTTTATTATTATTATTATTTTTATTATTATTATTATTATTATTATTATTATTGATATTGTTATGTTTACGTAATTGTTATCGAAAAGAGATAATATATTCACCATAGTTTGAAGTGTGCTCGTTTGTAAATGACCTTTGTCGCCTAAGTTTGCTCGCCAAACTATGTCCAATATGCCGACGTTTAAAGCGTCGTTCAATAAAGGAGCAATCGTCTTGGACGTAGGCGATAAACAATACAAATATTGTCGCGAAAGTTCTTTATCGACCATGTTTATATCGCCGAAAACAGGCTGATCCGAATTCATGACGTTTAAATCGATTACTGCGTAAAATTAAATAATTATATAATAATTTAAAATTAAGAGTGTGTTCATTCTTTTCTTTTTTTTGACGAGATCGACTATTAGATGTCTAAAAAATTATTATAAAACAATAAAAGTGAGATTACAGATAATATACACACTGGAAAATTATACGCTTGTAATAATAGGTTTTTCGACATAATTATACGTCATCTTTTCATGTAAGCGTGAATACTGAGGAACTAAATTAATATACATACAAATACGAATATATGTACATATGCTATTTTCAAGTTAAAGTTTTTAACAGTGACTTCCTCGGTGATACGTATTTAATTTAATAAAATAAAAGTACTTTTATATCGTATCGCAATATATATTTATGATATGTATTTTTTTTTTTTGAGTAGTAACTTTGGATAAAAAAGAAACAATAAAGTTATTAGTAAAATCACTCTAATTGATAATAATTAATAACGGAATTTTTCGACAGTTATACAATTTTCAAATTAAAATATAAATAAATAAATTATATATGGTAACACTTAACTAATAACAACTAATATTTAGTACATCTAGTTACAAATTGGATTTAGTTATTAAAGTTCAATGGTTTATAGTTTTATCCTATTCCAGTTTTAAAAACAATTGAGCTACATTGTGACTTCGAAGGCCATTCCAGGTTTTCTACGATTTATTTTTTTTAATTGTGACATTAGTGTTTGGATGAAGCCATTTATCATTGGTTTCGTTGTTGTCGTTCCTCTTTTCGTATCCGGTTCGCTTGGGATTCATATTTTGCCGTATTCGACCAGGATCTTGGCTTTTTCACTTGCTTAGGGTAACATCGTGCATTGTAAACATCGTCGGGTTCTAAGGTTTTGTTGTTATCATATCTATGATTCGTTTATTTTTTTTAATTGTGACATTAGTGTTTGGATTAAGCCATTTATCATTGGTTTCGTTGTTGTCGTTCCTCTTTTCGTATCCGGTTCGCTTGGGATTCACATTTTGCCGTACCAGTATTCGACCAGGATCTTGGCTTTTTCATTTGCTTAGGGTAACATCATGCATTGTACACATCGTCGGGTTCTAAGGTTTTGTTGTTATCATATCTGTGATTCGTTTTTTTTTTTAATATTTTTTTTAAAAATATTTTTTAAGAACTTTTCTAATTCAATTTACTATCTCCGGCGATTATTTTCATTATTATATTTAGTACCGATATACGTGACTTCGTGATTGTTTGTAGTTGTAACGTGTGAAAGTTCGCTTCGGTTTTTATTTTGATGTATTTTTCGTATTTCTGCGCTATTATTCGATTTTTCAGTTACGTTGTAGTTCCATTCGCGTAAACTGTACTCGGATTAGATACGCTAAATGATAGGTATTGTTAGTTACGTATATACCAAGTTTCGTGTATTTATTTTCTTATTTTGCATCATATATCGTTTATTTATTATTTTAATTTAACGAAATAAAATAAAAATACTTTTATACAGTATCACGAATATATTTGTTTAATAAAAACTGTTTTCACTAAATAAATATATATTGCGATACGATATAAAAGTACTTTTATTTTATTAAATTAAATACGTATCACCGAGGAAGTCACTGTTAAAAACTTTAACTTGAAAATAGCATAACTGCCGAAAAGCTTCGTTATTAATTATTAACAATTAGCGACTAATAACTTTATTGTTTCTTTTATACATACATACATATATATATATATAATATATATTTATTGTATTACCTTCGATAACGAAGAATATTATATATAGCTCATGATTCGCAATTCAACTAATCGAAATTATTTTAATTATTAAATTGCACAAAATACACCACTTTCTCTGTTTATATAGAGAAATATAGACGCGAAACGACATACAGTGTTTTTAAATCATGATCTATATGTGATAATTTTAAACTCACGCCTACAACGTATGATATAGCAAAAAAAATCCAACTATAGCACGAAATTATGTGATTTTACCATTAATTTTCTTCATCACAATTAAGCGTATTATTTACAAACGTTTTCCTTCTGAATTATTATTTTTTTCTAAATTATATATATATATATATGTATATATATATATATATATATATATATATATATATATATATATATATATATATATATATATAAAATCGGACTACATATTAATGCAAAGAAAACGAAAATCACGATTATTGATATATAAAATGAAGATTGTCTAAACGTTAATGTTTTACAAGTAGTCGATGAATTTATACATTAGTGTTCATTAATATCGGACGATGGACATTGCGAAGATGAAATTAACAGAAGAATAAATATGAACCGTGCGGCTATGTGTAAATTAACGGGAGTATAGAAAGATTCGCATATATCAATTGGTACTAAGATGACATTTATGAAAACGTTGGGTTTTTTCCTTATTTTCGAGTATGGTAGCGAATCATGGACTATTCGCAAAAAATAAGAGAAAAGAATACATGTTTTCAAGTTATGGTGTTGGCGAAAGTGTTTGAAAATATCCTGGATGGATAAAAAATTACTAATCAAAAGTTTTAGACTTGATTCACACTATAGGTACGGTATCGGCCCGGTAAAATATTCTCAAATGAGAAACAATGTAAACATTCACACTACCGGAAACGTTCAACTTTTTCACTGTAGTTACGATCAATCCGAAAGAAAATTTAGTTGGATATTAATACAAAAAATTCTAAAAATGTAATAAAATACTTTGATTACTTTATAATAATGAATCATCATTCATTTATCCTCAACTGTTAGGTTGGTGGGCAATTTATGCGAAGACTTTACATATTTTGTTGTATAGTGTAAGTAGAAGGCAATTATAATATGGTCCTAGCGCAGTTAAACACACGTACACACACCCGGGAGAATTCACTGTAATCGTATTTGTTGTCACGACACAATTACGGAAAATATAAACAATTAATTAAATATTCCAATTAATTGTAAATACAAACAAATACAAAAATATTTTTTTTTTTTTTATTAAAACCAGAATACAACGGAATTTGATGATTGACGGTTCAAGACTGACTGAAGCCTGACCGTAAGTGTGAACATTTGAGCGCGACCGAGACCAGAGCATGGCCATACCTATAGTGTGAATCAAGCCTTACAGAAGTTAGGTGAGAAATGCGGGCTGGTAGCGATGATACAGTTACTTAACCTACGCTATTTCGGACATATTACGAGACAAATCACCGACCAATTAGAAAAACGGATATTGGAATCCAGACCAAAGGAAGTAGATGGTTTGATGAAGTAAGAAATCTGATGCGCTCAAAAATCATTACGTTAAAAGTCTGTAGAAGGTTAGCGACGAACAGGTATCAATGGAGAAAAGTTATTCATGAAGTGGTTAATCATGATCACGATGTTCTGAGGATTCAACGATATCATCGTTTACATATGTTATGTATACAGATATATATATATATATCGTAATAATTTTTTTTCCGTTAATGAGCATCGTGACTGTGCTACCCTACGTTATTTTTGTATACAAAATGCGCTAGAATTCGATGAGTAATAAATGTATCATCAATTTTGAACTTAGTGGATGGGAAGTCAGGACGTCACCCAAATGATTCCCACTAACTATATATATTATATATATATATATATATAATGATATAAAATAAATGCAAATTAATGATGAAAAGACGACGTACTTGAAAAATTATCCGAACATTTCAATTGAATCGTTTCGTAACACACTGGTCCCATTGTTGTGTTTTGTACTTCGGCTTCAACATAAACTTCATCGGACTAACAATCAAATAAAAAATTGGTTTTTTATTTTTTGTAACAGGTAAATATATTCCATTTATTTTTTAACGATATAATTATTTGTCTCTTTATATAACAGACATATGTGTTAACATAGTGTATACGTATATGTTGTGTGTGTGTATGTTAAGTAGTTACGAACAATATACAAGATTTGAAGTTTCTTTCTGTCTTTTTTTTTTTTTTTTTTTTTAAATGGCAAAATATTAAAAATTTACTTCGGCAACGTAAAATTTCGTTTTAACATCCAACGGTTTGAGTACTTGAAATTTGAAAAATTTTCTAAACGATAAACCTTCATTGTAAGTAACCTCGCAAACTAAACTGAAAAATTTGAGGAAAAAAACTTCGAATTATTTTCGGACGAATAGCATTATTATATAATAAATTGTATTTCAGCACACGCACATATGTTCTAACAAATTCTCCGAATTTTAAAATTATAATGAATAATACGCATTTATATTAAAAATAATACATTGGAAAAATTTTATTATAAAATTGTTTTTTAATTAACAGCCAATTAAACGAAAAACATAATTGAACAATACACACACATTATATATATATATATATATATATATATATATATATACACACATACATACATACATAGAGAAAGAAATATCACCCCAGACATACCCTTAAATTTTCATAATTTTTAGCACCTCGATAAATCAAATGTCAAATTACTTGGTCTTCTATTTCACTCAAAATTATCCTGGCATTCTTATGTGGCTAATTTAAGAATAGGCTATTTCAATTTTATGGCTGTCTTAAAATTACGTATCCAATAGAAACTACAATATCCGTTCTTAAGTTACTTTTTAGTATCTATCTATCTATCTATATATAATATATATATATATACATAAAAAAGCTTTAATCATCGTGCAAAGGCACATACAGCAAATATCCTTGATCTAATTTAATTTTTACAATATTCCGCGGAATTCTGATCTAGATACTTGGCCACGACTGTCGTTGATCGTTAATTTATTTATTTCTTGACACTTATAAAAATATATCGATTTATTATAGTACGAAAAATCTCATATTGCAGTGATGACAATTACTTTTATAATCTAAACCGGTCGGCGCGAAAAATATATTATAATAGAAAAAGAAAAAACACTATTTTTTTTCACTAGTTGTTATTAAATTGTAAACGAAAAACATTACTTCACTAGAAAATATTTTATGGAACTTCGTTTATGCGTAAATACACATATAAATTAATCATTTTTTCAGTTCTAAAATTAGTTTAGTTTGTTAACACAGTGTTGTCTCATCTGATTTGCTGTTTCCATTCGCCTTCACTTTGCTTCTTACATCGTAAATAACTTAATCATTGATCGTTTTCGTATTTTCAATGATTTCCTTTATGGGACTCGCACGTCCGATTATATCTTATCATTTTATTTATATATATATATATATTTTAAATTAATATTTTCGATAATAAATTTCTTTCTCCGATTTTAATTAAAATTCCGTTGTTTTATCCGGCTATTTTACTTCGGACATCCGCACTTAAAATACAAGTGTTTTTTTTTGTCTCTATTCTTTATCTGCTTTTCATACTCGTTTCTTCATAGAAAAATCTTTAACATTTCATCTATATTACTGTTAACTGACATGTATTACAGCATACATATTACATGTATATATAATTCTTCTTCGTGGTTGTCTGTTTTCGGACGTCGTGACCATGATAAGAATTTTAAACTAGTTTTTGGCCATTCATTCCGATTCTGTTTCCGTCAGTTGATGTGTCGATGCTATCCTCGCTGTATGTAAAAATGTAGTCGATATATCGACTTCTTTTTATCTTCTTGTATCAGTCTAATTCTTTCGCTCTATTCCCAGCACATCTATCAAAATTGATGCGTTAGATCGACGTGCACGGTATTCTGAGCATTCTTCTATAACACATCATTTCAAACGCTTCTAACTGACGACATAAAGTTTTGTTTAGCGTCCATGATTCAGATTCGTAGCTCACTATCGAAAATATAAGCGTTTCAGTCTTTTTTAGTTATTATCCGTATAGAATGGTCTTTCTATATTTCGATTAATTTCCCTACGGCACTTTTAGCTATTCCGATTCGTCTTCCGATTTCATTTACATAATTTTCATTAATTGCGTGATATATGCTTCAAGATATGCGGTTGAAGTCTCCTTTTTTTTTTTCTTCTTCAATGTCAGGTATTGAAGTAAATGTTTCAGGCAGTTTGACAGTTCTATCAGTGGTGATTATGGTGTGTTTCGAACGATTTAATATTAGATTTGCTTATCGACCGAAATGTTCTATTCGTTTTAAACGTGTCGCTATTTCATTCGCTCCTAATAGTACTGTAACATCTGCATATCTTAAATTAGACATTTTTCTTTATTTCACCGTTCCAATTTTCAGATTATAAAATATCGGCGACAGTATGCAGCCTATTTCACCGCCTTTTTTTTTTTTTTTTTTTTTTTTTTTGTTTGAAAACTTTCAAATAGTTGTCTATTTACTTTTACAAGCGCAATATTATGTTCAAAATATTTTTTTTATCATTATGAGCTGTTCAGATACTCCGAATTCACTTAAAATTTTCCACAATGTATTCCGCTCAACCATATCGAATGCTTTTGTATAGTCCAGGAAGCATAATATTGCTGGCGTTTAGAGTTCGTAGCATCTTTCAATTATTTTTGCCTTATAATGATAAACTGTTTTCGCGTGCCTTTTCCGAGCATGAAGCCTCTCTGTTCAATTGTAATATAAAGTTTTAATCGTTCTTGTATTATGGCGTATGTATAAATGAGTTCATCTAACACACGAAACTAAAAATGGGTTTTATTTTACCGTTAGATTTAATGCAATCGAAGATAAATGTTAGCGTCAACTATGATGATAGTAATATGGTACGCTTTTACGGCCTATCCAACGAGATACCGTGGGGACTATTTATATTTTAATCAAAGATGCTGACTTCTCTAAAATATGGGGGAATAAAGATTATCCAAATGGAGAAGGGACGATATACGAAGGTTGGAGAACGTAGCAAGATAAGGTAAAGCTCAAAGTTGTCAGAACAGATCATAAAAAAAAACACGATCGGGATTGCAGGCCTGTTCAGAAGGGACTTCCTCTAAGCTGCATACGGAAAAGACGATAGGGCAATAAATGATAGAATTGTAATCTGTCGATAACTATAAAATTCCTTCGCGATTAATCTTCTTAAAGAAGTAAAACCACGGAAGTTTGACGAGAGACGGTTGAAGTTGATAGTAATAAGCAAGAGGATAGTTTTAAAGTCTGGCAATAGTAATAAAATATTAACTATTTTTCAGATATTATTATTAAGCGAGATTATGTAGAATTTGAAAGAGTAGAATAAATAATAAAATATAAAGTAAAAACAGACTTAAAATATTACACATACAAAATAGAAAACTAAAATACAATATATAAGTCGTCTTGAAAATACTTACATATGTGTGCCAATTTCTTTGACCTCGTGATGAATTATTTTATCGTACGTATCATCCGTTGTTGTCAAAATCAAATTAGAGTCTTCTAATAATATGAGTCGTTGTGATGAAGTTTGTAAATCTATCTGAAATAAATAAATAAATATATATATATATATATATATATATATATATAATGTATATATCTATTCTGTAATAATTAAGATGTAGTATTAAATGATGATGAAAAACTTTTTTGTCGCAAGCTAGAATCTAACCTCTGAATAAGCAAAGATGGCCCCCATATGTTGAGGAAATTTTGGAAACCGATTTTCAACAATATTTTTAGCAATCATCATTATCATCAATCATTGAACTAATAGGTTCGTTTTTTACCATTCGGTCCGATTCTTTTAATTCGTTGCATGTTGCACATCTCACATCTTTTATTATTCGCGACGTGTTTTCTCAGTCTTCCTCTTTACCTGGTATTCCTTGTTTTCCCTTCTACGATTTTGGTTAGCATTTCGTCATTGCCCTTATTATATGCCCCATTATTACAACTCTTCTTTTCTCGATGGTATTCAATAAATTACGAGTTTTCGCTACTCTTTTGAGAACGTCTTCGTTTTTAACAACCTTTTCGATCCATTTTAATTTTAACAATTTCCCTCAGAACCACATTTCTGCTTTTTCGAGTTCTTTCTTATCAACTGCATTTATCGTCCAGGTTTCGCACCCGTTTAATATTTACACTCCATACGTACAACTTGACTAATTTTTTCTTCAAATTCGTATACATATTTTTATTTATTTATTTAATTTTTTTTAATACATTCATAATATTATTCTTAAATAAGTACATCGTGTTAGTAATAGAAGAATAAAAGCATATGGGGGTTATACTTCATCTTTTTTTATTTTTTTTTTATAGTGCAGTATTTAACTACCGAGGCTATTACGGCACTGGTGATTTAACAGTTAGATGTAGTAACTGTGGTTGGAGAAGGAAAGGAACTGTATAACTGAGGGAATAGTTCAAGGACTGTTGGAGAGGAAAGCAGAGAGGGTATGCGAATGGATATTGGGCCGGTAAGGGAGGAGTGTAGGGTAGTACAGTAAAATATGACAGATAAGAGAGGGGTTTGGGAGTAAACAAAAGGAGCAAAAAGCTGGCGGATTGGTACGTTGGAGAAGGTGGTCATGAGAGAGTGATATGTGACCAAGGCGGAGCCTGCTGAGTGCTATGTAATTGGAACGAGTTAAATCCCAGAATCCTACATTGGATTTGATGGCGAGAAGAAAGTTATGGTGGTATGAATTCCACTTCTGTCGCCAGTTGTGGTGGAAGAAGTATTTAAGGGCTGTGTTTAGTACAGGGGATGGCGGTGCTTTATAGGTTGTAGGGGAACATAGTGTAGAATGGGCTGCCCTATCCACCACTTCATTCCCCAAAATCCCCTTATGACCTGGAACTCACAAGAAGGATACTGGATCTGTATCTTGTGATAATTTGTAAAGAAGAGATTGTATGCAGTTAATTAGAGGATTATTTGATTTTGTTTTCTGGAGGGCCAATACAGCTGCAAGAGAGTCTGTAACGATTAAAGTTTTGTTGTCACTGGGATTTAGGAGTAAGTGCTGGAGACAGAAAAATATACCGTATAATTCTGTGTCATAAATAGAGCAAGAATCATGCAGTCGTATTAGATAGCATAAATTGTTAATGGAGAATGCACACTTCATTTTAGTTAGTAATGCTATTGCCAGACAAGGGAAGTCGTCTGATGTCATTTCTGGTATATAAAACTTGACGAGCTTCTGTATTCACATGATTAAGCAATCGCTTTTCACGCGTTGCAGCAAACTCTTGTATAACATCATCGACATTACTGGTTAACGTCGCATATTTATGCATGAAAGCACTTTTTAGATCCTACACTTTATTCTCCGTTATTTTAAATCTCCAATATATATCGTCTCTTCGGTTCTGTGTACAGTTTCGTTATCTTGTTTTTCGTTGCCAATGCGCTCTTTCTTATATAAGGATTTTTGTCTTATCGTCATTTATTTTCACGTTATAATTTTCTAAATGGCTATTTAATTTTCAGCAATGGCGGTTCCAAATGAATCGAAATAAAACTGTTACTATGCGCAATTAACGTTATAATTCTGAAATATCGGCTTAATGTCCAATTTAATTCAGAAACGCTAAAGTATAAAGTACGAATCGCAATTTATATTAATTTAAACAGACGATTAACATTTCGCCAACATTTAGAAACTAGAATAAGAAGCAAAACTACGAACAGTATCTTACAAAAACTTGCCGGTAAATCGTTGGGTAATGAAATGCGCATGTTAAGATGATCAATGGACATCCGTTTATCCGAACGAATCAGAAATAAACGAGTTGCTCCTATAGCGAACAAACTTTATGAAAGCCAACTAAGGTGGTATGGACATACGAGTTCAATATAATGGCAGTAGTTTACTGATATCGTTAGCGCATACGTTTCAAGTTCCGGTAAAATACCAGTAGGAAGGGCAAAGCAAAGATGGCCTAATGTTATAAGGATGGATCTTAGAGATGTCTGTATAATTCTTTAGATTTAGCAAAAAACCGAATTGGATGAAAATGATCTATTTGTACGGTCGACCAAGGAACGTACTCAAAGCCGTATTATAGCATAAATAATGTATGTTAATAATTTTAGTTACCTTCAGACTTATGTTGTCGATCGGTCCATGACTATGATTATGAATACATATGAACGAGGAGAAAATCTCGCCTAAGTAAATGCTCCTAAAATTAAGAAAATTATGTTGGTTATTAAATGAAATTTATAATGATATCAGTAATAACGACGGATTAAACGGAACAATTGTACTTAAAAACACACACACACACAAAATAAATAAATAAATAAAAACAAATTCAATATTCCGAGGTTGACACGCCGATGACTTTTACACGTATTTACGAAGGTCGTAGTCGTTATCTATGTAACTCGTCGACGCGTTTAGTTGTTTTACAATTGGCATGATTCGTATCTAGTTTTTCTTTTATTTTACCAGCATTCTTTGGTCATAGTGTTCCAAAATGGGACATGATAATTTAACGCTTTCAATTATAACGTCCACTATATGGTACATAAACTTTTAATTTGAATAAAATGTTTTATTTTCTGGTTGACGTGAAATGTCCCAATCTTAAAAATATATTTATAAAAATACATAGAAAATTATCTATAATTCACCTAAAAAGGGAGTATTGTATAATAAACAGCTGTATAAAATTTATTGGTTCGTGTCCAAATTTTACAATCTATGATTGAAAGGGTTAATATAAATAACGCAGTAATAAAATATTTTCTACCTCATTTTATCGTTATCATTAACGCGCAATATTAATAAGCTACTCGAAAGGAGTTCTCTTGAATTTCCACGCTCGATGTAACGAATATATTTTAAATTACATTTTTTTTTTTTTTAAATCTATACCTAGCCTTGATAGGCTATCAATAGATTGTAGGATAATTATGTAACATGATCGGCAGACCTTCCAGCGAAGGGCACCTAAAAGTAAAGTAGCTTAATTGATCTAGTAAGTCTAATAATTTGCGTCTTTGTAGACGCCGTACTTCAGTTGAGTTATCTAGTAGGTTGATTACAGTCCAATTTGGGTGGTTTGATAATCTGACTACGTGTTTACTTGCCTCGTTTTTTATTATTTCTCCGTTACATATGGCACTTTGAGGTCTTGATGTAACGTTTTATTGCTTACAAACCATGGAACATCCGCCAGTGTTCTCAATATTTTGTTTTGAAAAGTTGAATCACTTCGACGTTTGCTTCGGAGCTACATCCCCACAATTGGCAACCATACCTCCATACAGGAGCTAAAATCTGTTTGTAAAGTAAAAGCTTGTTATTTAGAGAAAGCTTTGACTTCCTGCCTATAAGCCAGTACAGTTGCCTGATTTTTACATTAAGCTCAGTTCTTTTAGCTTTACTCCACGTAAGCCTTTTGTCCAAATGTAGGCCTAGATATTTGATGTGATCTTCTGCTTTCACTATTTTATTACTGATCACAATTGGTTTTGATGTTACAAACCTGTTGGTAAATGTTATATTACTTAATTTTGTTTCATTTATTTTCATTCTCCATTTTTCACACCATGTACATATTTGGTTTATTGCGTTTTGGAGCCTTAAGTTTGCCTTCTTTGGACAGTGGCTTTCAGAGATACTGTTGTATCGTCAGCAAATGTGGCCACCAATGTTCTCTCCAGTATAATCATATTCTTACGCATGACCCGTCTCTAATCCTTAATTTACTTCCTCTCCTTCGTGTTTCTAGTCTTAGTTGCTGCGCACTTAATTTAGATGAATGATATATATATATATATATATATATATATATATATATGTATATATATGTATGTATATATATATGTATATATATGTGTATATATATATATATATATATATATATATATATATCATTCATCTTATATATATAGTCTAATACTCGTGACTAAGTTTCGCCGTCGTCTTTAATTATGCTTGTGACAGTTATGAGATATTAATCCTATTTTGTGGGTTGTTACAAAGTTGTACTGTAAATATTTAAGAACCGTTTGAGGTACATCGATGTTGTTATCTGCTACTATCGGTCTTAATCTTCTTTTAACATATTTTCTTATTCGCTTTATTTGCTGAACTACCGATACTCATTGATTACGATTTAATATCAACTAAACGAGGGTTAGCCAACGGTCTCTTTACATTTTTGACGCCCAATATAGTATCTTTTTCCGCATCCGATCTTCGCCTATTTTAAATCACGCGCCCTGTTCATTTGGCTCGTTTTTCGACTAACATTTGTTTTACTGAAGCGAACGAATATATATAATATATATATATATCCATAGTGGATAAGAATAATATAGCGCAGCTGTAAAAGAAGAATATCGCTCGTCTGGGTGACATTTGGGAAATTAGGAAAGGTTTTTAGAAGTAGGAAAATATCGAATAGCCTTAAAAGTAAGCTGTATAATCAATGTGTGATGATGCCAGTCTTGACATACAGAACTGAAACATGGAGCCTTACTAAACGGATAGCTAGAAGATTCAAAAAAACTTAAACGGCTCATGAGAGGATTATCCTTGGAATCAAGGCTCAAAGATCGTAAGACGGTTACACGGATTAGGGAACAGACGAAATTGGTAGACGCAGTGGAGCGGATCATCTCTAGGATAAATGGGCTGAATATTTGCAAAAGACAAGAGGATGAAGGATGGACTAAGCGGATATTACAGTGGTGGCCAATTGGTAGGCGGCGTCCACGAGGAAGGTCTATGACTAGGTGGCGCGAGATGACGTTGTTAAATGGACAGGAATTAATTGGATCCGAGTCGCACAAGATAGTAATCGTTGGAAAAGTTTGGGGAATGCTTACACCCCACAGTGGGTCGATATAGGCATATCGTGATTTCATTATACGAAATCAGTTTGTTGTTAACTTTGAAAGAAAACGAAAATTTAACTACTTTGAATTCAAAGTCGAACGTACGTTTAAATAAATTGACGCCTATGATGTCTATTAGCGCGCATTTACAATCGATAACGATGTACAACGCAATTCAAGTAGGATAGTATTTGTTTACACGCTAAAAATAAAAAAAAAATCATTATTCTAGCGGAATGCACGTATAGAAATATTTGAAAATAACGTATTTTAACTGATTACGCAATATAGAAAATCAAATCGTTATTACCCGAAACTTTGAGGTACCAATAAAAATTCGCCTATATTTAGCGTTTTAACTTTACTATTTGCCGTATAGTCGTGTCTTAAAGCTTTTTCGAAAAGATTTCCCGGTAAATCGTTGGATTCGCACGTTACTATAATAGGTGCTGCGAGCGTGGATTTTGTTAATCTCATTACTGAAGAATAAAAAAAAAAAAGAGAAAAAATGAATAAAGCTATTAAATAAATATCGTAAATTTTAAATAATAAAACGTCGGAAGAAATATTTCTAGTCTCTGGTATGCCGGAAGAGAATTAAAGATAATTATACTGAACTGTAACCAATTCTAGCATAAATCTTTTATATATATATATATATATATATATAAACGAGTAATTGTTGCGTATGTATATATATATATATATATATATATATATATATATATATATATATATATATATATATAATACTTGGGAATTTCCGAAACAACTCTAACGATTATGGATGAATTTTTTTAAATACGTGTAACATGAAACTGCCTATACGGAATTTCGCGAATTTTGAAATTTCAGCCATCCGAGTACGTCGCCGTAAAATTTCGATTTTTTTTTCTCATCGTCCTTTTCCTCGGTACGTATCTGAATTGAAAATTTCAGCTCAAACGCATAATTAACCGTCAGATAGAAATTTGCTTTTTACGGCGTATGTATAGTTAAATATCAATCTAGCCAAGCGTGGTCATTTAGTGATATTTTTTATGTTTGCTAAGTGTCATAAGGAGAAGACCCATCCAGCGGTGTTCACTCCATAGTTGTTACCCCCAAAACTAGGTCCAGTGGTTTACTGGGCTTTAATCTTCGCACGTCATCGTGTAAGTGTCCAACACGTGTTTATTAGGATTGCCTTGCTTTTGGGCGTACTGTTTTAAAAATATCAGATACGTACGGTATCTTCAGATCTTTATGTTGGTTATGTAGCGAGTTGCGTTCGTAATTTTCCTTAAGATTTTATTTTGAGCTATTTACATTATTCTAATATTTGTATCTTTAGCACAACCCCACAGTTCAATTCCATAGGTTCAGATTGATCGAACAGGCATCGGTATATATATATATATCTATCTATCTATATATATATATATATATATATATATATATATATATATATATATATATATATATATATATATATATATATATATATATATATCAGTCGTTTATTGTTAGATGTCGGAGTACTGTTTCTGTCTACGAGTCAGTTCATTTTCTGAATTAGGATATTAAGTTAATTTTTTTCCTTAACTATACGACGACGTGTCTACGTACATACCCAAATATCGAATACTGAATTGCATTACTACATGATCGATTTTAGCAGGTGGGGCTCTACAACTTTCCTATTAATAAACTGCACGTCGACGGATTTGTTTTCGTTAACATTTATTTTCCATAAGCCACAATTAAACGTTTTGTGCAGATTTATACTGGTGGTATAAGGATTCGGTTAGAGGAAAATCTGCGCTATAGAGTACATAATACAGAGTGGGTTGCAACACTGAACCCTGCGCTACCTCCGCCTAAAATAGGGTGGTTTTCAGAAAGTGCCTGTTCATAACGTACCTGAAAGTGTCTGTCGCGGATATAAGAATTAATTAAACAATATAAACTAGACGAAAATTCCGACTTCAGTTTAATTAGTAAACCTTCGCGCCATCCCTTTGCAAAGGTTTGTGCAACATCGATGAATATAGCTTCACATACCTGTCGCGTTTCTATCATATTTACTAGTCTGTGCAGTTAAGATCTATCGTTGAATATTGTAAATGCGGAAATTTACGAAACGAAATAATCTACACGATTCGAGTTGTAAAGTTACGCGGTCAGTATCTGAATATATTTTCTCACCGTCCGAGTACTAAATATTAATTTTATATTTGAACATCAATTTGAAAAATTACAAATAACGAAACACACAGTTGATTTGTAAGTGATAAACACGTTATACGCATTTATTTCATTTTCGATTTTCCGAGAATTTCGGTATTAGTAGAATCGTCGACTGTCGGTCGGAGAATACGTCCTAAAATATAATTACGCGAATTGTATCTTAAGACACTGATGTTTGAACTATTTCATCAACATCTGGCCGGTGAGACTTACGCGTTGGTCATGCGAAAATTTATGATTCTTATTTACTAAATAAATAATATATACCCCCGTCTGTTTCTTCACTTATCTATTAACCATATTCTGGTAAAATGCAAGAAATTCAACCTATATACACCTGTGCAGCTCTCTTTCCGAAATCCTTGAAGACAACGAATAAAAGATCCAGCTCCTATTTCGATTCCTAAAATTATCCAGCATCCTAAGTGATATCTAAACTCCACTTATTCGTGCCTTTGGCCAATTACTAAATTCGACTACTCGATCGAACGAAACCTGTATGAAACTAAGGATAATTTTTTTTAGCTTTACGCGATGCATTCATTTAAACGCTATTATATATATATATATATATATATATATATATATATATATATATATATATAAAAATAATATAAATAAGACAGTATTTTCCCACGGAGGGCAGAAGAAACTGAAGTTATATGTACTAAGAACATTATTAATATTTCCTAACGCGCTTTATGCATGCGAATCGTGGATATTAATCAAAGATTACTCTCTATGGTCCCCAGGAGAATGATAAAATTCTTTTGATGTATGATCCCGTCGGATATATATCAAATATAAAATAATTTTTCCATCGGTACTATTTATACCTCGTATGTTTCTTATTTATTAAATTTATATTATTAGATTTTTTACTTTTCACGAATGGAAATGTCATTTGTTCTGATACATTTATTCAATTTTATTATAACTTTTTAAATTCATTGTAAAATATACGCATTTTTACATTTTTTTTTTACATAAAAAAAAAACATAAAAACATCCCAATGTTGAGGCAAAACAGCTGTTAGATACCGATGGTGACAATCGCCGTTTAAAGCGGCTGAAACCACACGATTTAGTCTAATTTTGTAAATATTAACATCCATAATTAGAATCTTTTAACATTATGTAGTAATCAATTATAATTTATTTATTAGTATTAACCCCTTTACTTAGTAAGTACCTTCGACACGCATGTCTCCACCCCTTTTGTATTTTAATTTCATTTTTACACAATGTTTATAACCCGTGTTATATTTTCTTTAATGTCTACAACTTATGCAATTATATTGTTGTTGCTCATTGGAACAAGTGTCTTCATACCCGTTTTTTTTATATTATGTTCACCATTATCATACACGTTAGTCGTGAGTATATATGCCGCTTTAATAATTGTAATACTTATTTACGTATAGACTTAATATTGCACATTATGTTTAATACCCTATAGGGTTATTAAAAAAAAAAAAAAAAACTTACGATATAAAGGGTAAAAAATTTTTCTGGTTTCGAAAGAGGAATATAATAAAATTGGAATACGAACGCGAGGCAAAAATAAATTAATGTAAATATATCCACAAGTGAGAAATGCAAGATACTAGCAACAGCAATATAGTAGTATTAACATTTAACGCAAGTAAACTGACGTATATTATTCTTGAAAGCAAAACGCTGAAATTGATCTAAAAGAGAAGAACATAAAGAAACAGACACTTAATATTAATACATACAACCGAATAATGTGTTTAATAGGGCATGAAATCTGTAATTTAACTGGAAAACAGAATAAAATAAAAATAGTTTTTATACAGTATCACAAATTATATTATTATAAACACAGTCGATTAGTTTATCATCAGGACTTTATGATAAACGATTAAACCGTAGCAAATGAGGATGATATAGAAATGAAGTATTATTTAATATAAGGGCTGATACATACGAAGAAATTTAACTAAAAAAAAAAATTGGAACAACACGAATATATAATTAAATATATGTGCATGATACTATATAAAGATAAAATGTTGTAATATTTCAGTAAATTAGAAGATGCACATAACGAAGTTAGTCTGAAACTAAAAAGAATAATCATTTTGAAAGATGCAATAGAAATATTCATATTCAAATATAATATATAGAAGAAATAATCTATATACAAAATTCAAATAACATATCGATCGACGCTTTATCTAAATAACGAATTTAATAACATAAAATGGAAAAAATGGTCAAAGACGAAAATATAAAAAAGCGAGAAAAATCTTGCTAGCTATATAAAATACAGACTTAAAAATAAATATATCCCGACTTTACATATTTTAATTACAATGCGATAAATATTAAAATACGATTATTTTAGTCATATTCAAAATAAATGATAACATCAATAATTGAAAGAAAATACAAAAATGTAACGTATTATTTATTAAAAAGTAAGGAAATAATGCGTTTTTTTTTTTAAAGACAAATTAAATTACAACAAAGTTTTAAAACAAATTGTTACGTTATTAATTGATGTTGAATATTATTTTAAAAAATCTAAATGGTTTCCCATTTTTATTATTTTTTTTTAATGATCATATGAACTCCTAAAAATAATAATTTTCAAACTTACGTTCGCGTAGAATGTCGATATAAATAAAACATAAATAGTAACAGAATATTTAAATACGTTAGGTAAGTAAAATTTTTCAATAAATATAATGGTTGTTGTGATTCTATTTCATCACACATTACAAAAAAATTAACAATTTTAATTACCTTTTAAAACTAAGGGATGATTAATTGTCTCTTTAACATCCATTTGAAATATTTCAAAGGGGCGCAATTTAATAAATTTAACAACAAAAAATGTTAATCGCGACTTTTTAATATATTTGTTTTTTGGATTTTTGAAAATTGTTATATGGACTTTAATGATGTTTTTAAAGCTGAACTCAAATTAACCTTTCTAAAAAATAATGGTATGTTAAATTTAAACTTGAAACACGTTTAATTTATATATAAAAATTTTATAGCTACTAACATAGTGTTGATTTGGGTCAATACACAATAAAAAACTTGCACATATTTACTTGGATAAATTCATGCGGTTTTACTTATGTTTCTGACCGGTACTTTTAATTTCGTTAGTGTGTGCAAGAAGCAATTGTTTTGGTAATTTTACGTTGCAAATAAATAGCCTCTTATAGAATAACTTAACCCTTTCAGTCATATTATAATATCTTAACATTAAATTATAAATTTTATAGGGGTGTTTAATATACAATACTGCTTCTTGGGTAAACCTTAAATTATTTTCAACGTACTTATATAAATATTTTTAAAATTGAGACATTTCATGTATAAAAATTGTTGTTAACATTAAAATTTCATGTTCCATATAGTGGGGGTGTTGTGATTGAAAGAGTTAAGCAAAAAGAAAAGAAAAAAAGAAAATAAAGTTGCTTTTTAAGTTCTCGAAGTATAATTTCCATTCTCTAAGTACTGAAAATGAAACTATTGAAAAACATGATCCAGTAATGAAAAATAAAAAGAATAAAGTATATATTTCCAAAAAATACAAATAATTATATAAAAATCTTGGTTTATCGAAAACACTGTTTCTTAATCTGCATTAATGAGTAAATAAACAGCAGATAAAAATATGTAAAAAATAAATGAATTTAGCGTTCAAAAATAAACAAATAATGCTGGATCAAGATTCCTTCAGAGTTCACTAGAAAGTAAAATATGTTTTATTTGTCACACGTTTCTCACGAAATAGATTATAAATGGATTATTAGGATTCCATAAAGTGGTTTAGAAACGACAAAAATATTTAAAAAACCCGCATGAATAGTTTGATTTATAATTTCAAAATTGGATCATAAATTAGAATTAAAATTATTTTAAAAAAATCTATAACTTCAAAAATCCTGCATAATAAAAAACCCAAACAACTTTTAAGATTATATAATATAAAATATAAAACGACCTCAAATGTAACCCTTAAAACATTCATAACTCATCACCGAATAAATCTTTAAAAGTGAAATTCAGAATATAAAACAAAAAGAATTACGATTAAAAAATTATATGAACCCTTTTTGCGGCAAAAAAGAATGTTCATGTAAGCAATAGTTCAAGTAAAAGGGTTAAAAAACCCAAAACATATCTAAAATATATGTATCAAGGACTGATTTATAGAAAACTACAGTCTAGCTTACAAATTTTTTTTTTTTTTTTATGTGTGTCACACCGGTCTTTTGACCGCAATTGGCACTAATAACATACTATCATATTTTTGTTAACTCATTTCCCAATGGAAAAGATTCAACGCCTATGTATATATTATCCCTACTACTTTAAACAATTATGTATGCACCAGTTGATACCACTTCCCTAGCCCGCATTCACGGGTCAGGTGTGGAGAACACAAGTATTGATAATATTGAATACTTCATGCTTATTCTTCCGATAATTGGTACCCACTCCGCACCATGTATACAGGCTAGGGGAGAGTAAATTGCAAACAGAGTATTTATTTCGATCGTTAGGTCCACAACCGAAGTACGCTGACATATACACGCCATTGTAGAATCAAGAATATTTCGCGTCCACGTTCTTTTTAGTCTTCTACGTGGATTACCAGGCAACACTGGCCTATACATGCTCGATATTTCCATGTTTCGGTTATTTTTTAATTCGGTGAAAAACCTCCTGTATCGGTTGATATAGTACTCACGCACATACTCTATCTCCAAAGCATGGTACAGCGTAATGTTGGGAACAAAGTATGGAGCGTTGGCTATTGAGCGAAGTAGACTAGTTATTGATCTTTTACCTATTATGTGCTGCAGGTTGTTCATCCTTGACTGTATTTTTTGACACACATACTGAATATGTGGTTTCCATGTGAGCCGTCGATCAAGAAACAAGCCTAGATATTTGACACAATTGTGATGTGCCAGAGTAATAGCATTGATTTTTACTGGCGCACAAGACCTTCTATTCAGTGTAAATGTTATTTCACGACTCTTTTCAATATTGATTTTAATTTTCCATTTAGTGGCCCGTTAGCTAATTTTATTTATATGTTCCTGGACTAAGACAGATGCGTATATTGAACTCTCATGTGTTGCTAAAATACAGATGTCGTCAGCAAAAGTACCCAACAGTGTATTCTTCATGACCGGTATATCCGCTGTATAAATTGAAAACAGCAACGGTCCTATTACACTCCCTTGCGGAACAGATGCTTGAATTGCATATTTCTTAGACAATACTGAATTCAGCTTTACTTGAAAGAACCGATCAGATAAGTAACTTTGTAATAATTTGTAAATATCATTTGGCATTGATTCTTTCAGTTTATATAAAAGTCCGTGATGGCAAACACGATCGAATGCTTTTTCTACATCAAGGAAAATACCATTGCAATATTGTTTCCTTCCAAGACAAGTGATAATACGATCGGAAATTATGTGTACTTGATGAATAGTCGAATGTACACTACGAAATCCAAATTGATGATTAGTAATTACATCATTATTGATTACTCTATATTCATTATACGTTCCTTTATTAGGATTTCGAAAGTTTTGGATATGACAATAGACTTATTGGTCTATAAGAAGACGGCTGGGTTAGGATTTTATTTGGTTTTGGAATTAATATAATTATTGCTTCTTTCCACCTTTAATATCCAGTTCTCAGTACCGAGTTGTATATATATATATATATATATATATATATATATATATATATATATATATATATATATATGTGTTAACAATAGGATTGTTTTTGGTGGAAGCTTCTGTAATATTTCACCTGTTACCTTATCATTACCAGGTGATTTTCTTGATTGTAATTTGTTTATAACTTTCTGCACTTCACATGGTGTGATATATTTAGTTGGCAGAGTCAGCTGATATGGAGACAGTAAATTTTGTACAATCAATTGATCATGCTGGTAATCAACTAGATGTTTGTGCGGTTGAAAATTATTATATAAGTATCTGCCAAATGTTTCAGCTTTATTTTTGCCAGTTTTAGCCCATTCTCCATTTTGAGTGGGTGCTGTTTATGCAACTGTTTTAAATACGATTTTGTTACCTTCCAAACAGAGTTGTCTTTCAGGTTTAACGAGGAAAAGAAGTTGATATATTTTTCATTATTAAAATCTTGTATCGATTTTCGTAAATGACGGTGCAGAGAGTAATACTCTCGTTTTAGTGATGGTAGCCTATTACGTTGCCATCTGAATCTAGCGCATCGAACTTGTATTAATTTTTTCAACATAATCGGTATATTAAATTCTTTTTTTTATATTAGACTGGTTATGTTTTGTTGATACATTATACCCATTATGTATATTATTTATAATTTTATCTATTGCCTGATCTATCTCTTTGTCGTTTTTTAAACGAATGTTAAGACCTGTATTCTTGTTCATATATTCGCTAAATTTTACCTAGTTTGTACTGCTGTTAGTTAAGGATGGATCGTGAATTTGGCATATTAATTCAACTACTACGTTTTCTATCATTGGGGCATGGTCTGAGCTTAATTCAGGAACCATATCGCACGTTGTTCTTAAGTAGCGAAGATTTTTAGCAATGAAGAAATCCAGCACTTCTGGGGACCGATTTATGTGTGTTGGTCAATAGATAGGCTCAGATGGGACAATGACAGTCTTTCTTCATTTATCAGTTTAGCAAGTAACCTTCCTCTCGAGTTGCTTTTATTACAATTCCATATTTTGTCTTTAGCATTAAAGTCACCCCCCTATAAGTAATTTAGGCCCAAGACCATGCAAGATATTTTTTATTCTTTCCTTCGGCATGGTAATATATAGATGATAATACATTGCACCAATTGTATACTCGTACCGTCTAGTGCTGAATTGCTTATGTAAAGAACGTATTAGAATTGCCACTCCACCATTAGGTCTTCTATTTGGATGTGAAGCACATTAAGCACTATAGCCGTTAATACGAAAGCTTCTATTGCATGTTAAATGCGTTTCACATATAAGAGAAATATCTATTCTATTCGAATGTAGAAATAATCTTCTTGTTTATTATGCCATTACAATTCCATGATATAATTGCTAAAGTATTATCTAAATGGTTATTCGTTGTTAATTTATTAAGTAGCTTGCGTAAGATTGTGTTAGCATTGGTGTAATAATCGGCTTAAATTCGTTCATCATTTTATCTAAAGCCCCAACCACATACGTCGAAAATTGGTGAATCGATTGGATATTATCGGTATTATAATAATTTGTATTTAAAACATTTCTTCTCCGTTATATGTATATCGTGCTTAGAGTTACATCTTCAGTTCATTATTTGTATTTTGCCTTGTTAGCCAAGGGTTCGCTTGATTTGCTACTGTTAATTCTGGGAATTGTTTATCGTATGATTTAAATGTCTGAGGGCATTGACTGCGTTCTTGTAGTAAACGTTTATATGTTGGACAGCCTCTGTAATTAGCTGGGTGCTCTCCTTGACAAAGTGCGTATGGCCGTTTTGTATTTTCTTTTTTATCGCATTTTTTAGAATCATGTTTATTCTCACATTTCAAAACGGCAGATTGCAATAATTTTGCGTGTGTGTCCATATTTTACCATTAGTTTATTTTTTCGGACCTCTTCTACGACTACCCTAGTATAAAGGAGTCCGGTTATAAGAAAAATCTCATCATTTTTTAGTAGAAGAATTAAGATCGACGAAGTGCATCTCGGTAGGTTTTGCTTCGTTTTGGGATGTACAACATTAACGATATACACTAAAACCGTTGTTTTCTAATTCTGTTTTAATTTCGTTTACATCTGTAGTAGAATAATGTAAATTTCAATTCAAATTATTTTATTATATTCGATATTCGATAAGTCGGCACCGTATTGATTTCACGGTTTGTAATGTTAAATGTGCGGAACCTGTGTGTGTGTGAATTTAAGACGACCCGTCAATTTAGCGCAGACGAAGTAAATTATAATCCCTACAACTATTTGTATACTTTTTCTCATGTCTACGATTTTAATTTTTACTTCTTTTAGTATTAACTTTATTTTAGCGCTTCATATATTTCAAACTTCACTTTTATAATGTTACCAATTTTACTATCTCTATTTCGCGATTCAATTAAAATGTAAATAAAACCCTTTAGAATTATCTACGATATCCGTACAAAACGTGATTTTGTAACTACCTCGTTAGAGGGATATAATTTTATTTCTGCAAAACGTCGTATAAATTCATCGACGACTATGATGTAAATTATAAAATAAGTTAATAATAGCAGACAGAAATGGACAGAACGTCCCTAATGAATTCTCGGTTCTCGACTGTTTTTCTTTTATTGATAAATTAAATATTCGGACGTTATTCGTCTATACATATAATGAATACGTATTAAAAAAAAAAACAAAAAAAATGTTGTTCTAACATTATCAACAAAAATTAACATTCTTATTTCGGTTGAATATCGATTAAAAATTTACGGGGTGGGTTTCGTGATTTTTTCTTCATTTATTTGAAAATACAACAATCAATTACAATATAAGAATATAAAAAACACATGAAATACAAATTAATAATTATCTATAATTCGGAAAAAATTAAAAAAATAATAATAAATAAAACAGTTTGGATTTTAGTTTACAATTAAAAAAAATGACGGATAAGTTATTTTAGGTCAAAATTAAAAAATAAAAACAAACAATAAAAAAAAACTTGGTTTTTACCCATTTTTTTCCAATGTATGATTGAATGAATTAGATACCAAAAAATTACATTTAAAAAATACAAACGATACTTGAAAAAAGAACGCCAACTGTTTAGTTTAAAATTAAAGAACAAAGAATAAAAATACTTATTTTTTAAAAAAAAAGAGTTTTTCCTTCAAAATTTTCGATTTTGCTGCGGTTAAAAATCAGTCTTTCTTGATAGACATTAAAGCTAGAAAGTAACTGCTGCGACATTGTGCTACCATAATCCGTTCTTGATAAACCGAAGTTTTGAAAAGCTCCTTTCACAATCAACTTGGGTATTGCGTAGCGAAATATTTATACGCCAGACCTATTACTCCATAGGATGTAGAAATCAGGCTATATTTTTCCAAAATACTCCAACAGCACAATATGCAATTTTTACAGTAGGATTTGGAAGAACGAGAAGCGCATACTTCAGGTTTAAAATGTTCGATGTTCGATTTCGATTCGTCTTCTTGATTAGTCAAGTCCAAATGTTCGTCCGGAAAATCATTTAAATCTGTTTCGTAACGTAAGTCTGTGAGACTTTTTTAAAAAAATTTTCCAATTTTGAGCAAAATGGACTAATTATTTGTTCAAATTTGGAGGAGTCGCTTCGCTGTCAAATTTGGTGAGTAATTCAGTCGATTTTTTAAAACCGTTAAAAGGTAATGTTTCTTCACTAATTTCTTGGAAGTTCCTCGCATCCAAATAAGCGAAGCTTCGGTACATTTGCTCATGAAAACGTTCGTTTACTTTTGCCACCGCAGTATCCAATACTGAGTTGTGAGTTTCCCCATATTTCCGATTTGCATCTCGTACTAAATCTTCATAAGTAACTTCATCCTTATTGGCGCGGCGGCGCCGCCGCCGGTTGAGCCGGTTTTACTTCTAATTTGTTATACGTAATACTACATAATGCGATAATGCGTTGGTACTGGTAGTATCGCATCGTCAGCGGAACTTGGAATGTTTTTTCTTGATTCGCGACGAAAAAGCGGCGCCAAACAGCGGCGGCGCACCGGGTTTTACCCGATAAACCCGTATTGCCCATCCGCCCCTGCTATCGATATTACTTCGCGTCAGTAAATATCAGTTCACTTCGGTTTCACCCAAAATTTTCCCGATATTGTTTATTTAATTTCTTTACATATTCGTCATTTTTAGCTTTTTTATTTCTTCAATGAGCCAGAAAGAAATAAAAAAGCGAGAAACGGACGAATATGTAAAGAAATTAAATAAACAATTCGGGATAATTTATGTAAAACAGAAGTAAACCGATATTTACTGACACGAAGTAATACATCCGTGGTATCGGAATGAATGAACTTATTAAGATTTCCATATTATCGTTTCCGTGGTAACGAATTCGTGTTTTCTATGGAAACACGATTATTATCTAAAATTTAGATAGTAATCGTGTTTTCTATGGTAACACGATTATTATCTAAAATTTAGATAAACATTTTCCTCTTCCGGCCGGCTTGATGAAAAAAAATTATTTTTACGCACCCGGGAAGCCAACTCTGAGGAGTTGGTATCGTACAGGCACCCATTTTAGCTTACTCTCGATATTATTAGCTAAACTCTTGGAAACATTACTATTGAAAAGATTAAAGCCATTACTCATCGAGTATTCAATATACTTCCAGATTTCCAGTTCGGATTGTGAAATAAACTATAGTATCATAGAGCAGATTTCGAGAGTAGTCGATGTCATAAATACATGTTTTGAGGGGCAATAATATTTCTCCGCCGCGTGTTCGGACATCGAGAAGGCTTTCGATAAAGACTGGCATTGAACTGTCTTTTACTACCTAATAATAATAATAATATCTTACCTCACAGAGAAATATTTTCAAGTCAATTTTAACGGTTCACTATCATCCATATTTTCGATCAAGACAAGAGTTCCATAAGGCAGCGTCCTAACTAAATTATATCAGATTTACACCAGCGACCTTCCCGATGATAATACTTCAACCGCTTTATTTGCCGATGATACTGTAATTTTAACAATATACAATGATGTTAGTACTGCAGCCAGTTTTCAAGAACGCTTAAACTATTTTGCGAAAATCGATTCAAACAGTGCAGGATTAATAAGAATTTGGACATATTATAATTCTGAATATTTTCAGCTTGGCAGGGAAATATTATAATTTGAACACGGCATTTATCAAATTAGAAAGTAGGGTAGCTCTATGACGAAGTTGCTTTATAACTATAGGGTGGGTTTTGTTGTTTTTCGAATAACTCCTTAATCACTCGACCAAAATTATCGAATGAAATTTTATTTTAAAATAGGAAAACGAGAGATTACAATATCGTCAAAATGACCGCCATTTGAAACAATACGTTCATTCGGTATTTAGATAATTTTTGAAGACTTTTTCTAGCATAGATCACCGAATTTTTGAAATTTCTTTAGAAATCCAAGTTTTCAGATCTTCCATATCTCGTGAACGTGTTTCGTAGACGCGGCTCTTAAGATATCACACCTCTAAATAATAAAAATCGCGTAACTTTGAATTCTTTTCGAAACTCTGTTGTACTGTCGTGATCGATTTACATCGAAAATAACGTTGCAAAACGCGCGCTCCTTCTTGATATATGATGCCGTGATAATTGAAACTGGACAAAAACTGATCTCTCGTGTGTGTACTAAACGTGAAGCACGCGGTTTGTACCAATTGCGCTATTTAAAAAACAAACGCCATTGAAACTGGACAAAAACTGATCTCTCGTGTGTGTATACTAAACGTGAAGCACGCGGTTTGTACCAATTGCGCTATTTAAAAAACAAACGCCCGTCTTCTCAGAGGTCACTCTATATCATAAGGGATATTTTCATTACCTACTGAATATTTATTCTTCATCGATTTCACGTATTTGTTTATGTCGAAGCTAGGAAGATGCCGACGAGTTGCGGGGGAATAATTTTTTAACATCCTATTTTTCCGACAGTTTGTAGATAACGTGATATTACAACTAGACATTGAAACAGTATCCCAGGAGAAACTTCATTTTCTCAGGATCGGAGTAAAGATATTCAACGCATCGATCATCGTAAAGCGGTGGTTTCAGTTCTTTAAGCGTATCCCGTGCATACTCACCATAGACTATTACGGTTTGCAGATAGTTTGGAAAACGTTATAAAGATCGTCATTCTAGTTTTTATAAATATTTAAGTGCGTCGAATAAAAAGCGGAATAATTTTTTTTACTAGCGTGCAAAGCGTAATGATCATTTCTGTATGTTCTGCGGAATTTGTTTTTGACTCCGGTAACGAAAATGATTGATGTCGGTTTAAATATATATATATGTATTGTTTTAGTATAACAGCACGGTGACTAGAGTCATACTAATAAGATGTTGAAGAGTATTTTCAATATCAGTCGTGTTCCTGATAATTTTATTTGATCGCGTAAAATCGGATATGTACTCTTTAAACGTAGCCAAATTGGCATTAGCAGAATTAGATGAAAGTTTAGTGCGTACGTGTTTGCTATTGACGTAAATAATTACAACAATGATGTTATCATCCGATGAGAGATTGTGTCTATATAAATTGATTTTAATCGTAATTATCAATATTTGAAATACACGCATTATCGCGCAACAGATATTTCCCGCAGAGAAATCTTGCGTAGTATTCAGAACGTAAATAATTTTTTAATAAATTCTATATTAAATATTCTACACATATTACTTATCCTTGTATATCTTGAGACATTAAGAATGTACCACCTTAAAGGTCTATTCCGAATGAATTATCCTTATTTATGTGTTTTGCGAAAATTCATCTGTCTATCCAAGGGTGGTGGTGGTAGTAGTAGCGAAATTTTTTTGACCATTTCATTACAGTACTTTTTCTAGTTCATTAGGTAATATTAGACGTCCGCTAGTGAATGTATCTCCGTTTTTACTTCACTCGGTATAATCTGTCATTTATGATAATAACGCAGTATATAATTTTGTTCGTAGTCTGTAGTGTAAGACGGGCTTTAGTGCACGCCTTATCATTACATCAGCGGTGGCAATCTAGCGGTTGCAATTACATCTTTCCTCCTCCAGTAACGTATACACACGAAATTTCCGACCTGCACAAGGCAGATGCCTGATGTAAAACAAACAGAGAATACACAGTAGTAGATATAAGCAAGCGACTTCAGCAACATGTCAGTCGACTGGCTGCCGATTTTAAGATTAATTCGACAGAGTTCAAGCGTCTGAAAAGAAACTGTCAAGCGGATTTGCAACATCGTCCGTAAATTACGATTAGTGTATATATAGCTCACGAAAGGATAATATTAAACGTGAAGTTAAAAGACAGAAAAACCATTACTTGGATCAGGGAGCGCACAAAATTGGCCGACGCGGTGGAACAAATTTCAAAATTAAAATGGACATGGGCTGGACACGTGGCGCGTAGACATGATGGCAGGTGGACAAAACATATCCTTCAATGGTGTCCATTGGATTCGAAAAGGCAAAGGGGCAGACCAACAACACGGTGGCGAGACGACATTGCCAAACATGCAGGAATCAATTGGATCCGAGTGGCACAGAGCCGAAGTCGTTGGAAACGTCTGGGACATGCCTACACCCAGCAGTGGGTCGATATGGGCATAACGTGATAACGTGATATAGAGAATAGCCGCTATTGAACAGCATTCTCTCGAAACACTTGTAAAATATCGATGCTACTTATTGTCCCGTTTTCAAGGATAGATCGTACGCAAAAAACCCATTCAAAACAATCAATTCAATTCGATGCGTTTCATCCGAATGATGACCTTCTGCGTTTAGAAAATTTCTTCGCCGTTAGAAATCTTACTGGTAATTTTGATAACATCGATAAAGCCAAGCGACAAATCTTAATCAACAGCGTCGATATTAAATACATTCAGCATCTTCGAAATACCGCAATATCGGACGATCTTTGAGACAAGAAATAAACTCATCGACATTCTTAAGGTGTATTTAGCTCCTAAACCCTAACATCTTCAGACAGTATAAATTCCTATCGCGAGTACAAAAGCAGGGACAATCTATCGTAACTTACGTTTCGGCTCTATAAGAACTTTTGTTAACCAGTGAATGGATATGTCTTTTATCAACATGTAAGAAACAATTTTATCTTAAGAGCTCAATTAATTCGTGGACTATATGACTCAGATATTCGACAACGTTTATTAAAACAACCTGATCGAGCTAATATTTCGTTTGAGAAGCTTTTAGAACTTGTTCAATCTACCGAATTATCGAAATCTGAGAATAGAAGTTTATAAAAACGTATTACTACCCGAGTAAATAAATAATACGCTACAAAAATCAGTCTAAAAATAAACGGTCTAACTCAAGTTACAGGCGTAGCAGATCAACAACCAGATATCCGGCGCTATCTAATCAACGATCAAAGTTCAGAGAACTCGAATCGATTTTAAATCATTGGGCATTGATGGATATTGCCTATGCTGTATGAAAATCATTTAGTCAAAAAGACTGCCGACATCCAAGCGATAAATTCAAATGCCCGTGGTCGTACAGGGCATGTTGATAAAGTTTGTATTTCGAAATTGATAAAAAAAAAAAAAAACAAAAACCCATCACTCGAATTCTAAAAATTTCGTCGCTTATTTCAGCTGTGATATGAGGAAATCCGAGAAATTGATCGAATCTTTGACGGTAGTGATGAAATTTACGATGCTTGCGAGTTAGAATGTAATTGTAGAGTAAAAAGACTATTCGGTTGAATTTTTCAGAAATCTAAACCTAGCGACAATATTTCATTTCGCGATTATAAATATAATTATTTTCGATGTTTAGGGTTCGCCAATATTACAGTTGAATATAAATGTACGTTACTGATCATTCAAAATCGTCGATTATTTCACCGGACATTATCCGGAATCAACAAAGTTAAATCTGTTGGCGATCAGTCGTTGCCCTCTATCAAACAGATCGAAGAAGATTTCAAAGACGTTTTTGACAGCAACGGTGCAGGTGTAGTATCTGACTATACACTGCAAAGAAAAACATTCAAACTATCTATCGTAAATCGCCGAAAAGTTTCTAACGCTCTAGTTTCAGCAGCTGATCATTTTTGCATCAACAAGCTTGTTCAACGAGAGACATTTTTTTTGTACATGTGTCTCAGAGTGGAGCATATCAGTTGTATTTGTAAAAAAAAAAACAGATGGTTCTTTACGCTTGTGCGTCAACTAAAAGCTGATATTGAATAATCAAATCGAAGCTGACCATTTTCAACTGCCATCGAAGATATTTTTAATAAGATGGAAAATGGGTCATGCTTCTGTAAGCTCACGTTTTGATCCTGGAACAGCTAAAATGCAAGCTCTATCAACTTATCGGGGGGCACTAAAGTCGCGCTTAACATTTCCCTTCGATTTATTGATCAAATTGTGCGCGACTTACCTGACACAGTTGCTTATTTTGTTCAGGGTAACACCATTTAAATTTGTGAAGAACCGTTGTGTAAACTGTTACTATTTTTACGCGAGAAAAATTTTCACCTTAATCCGAAGAAATGTAATTTTTTTTTGTAAAACAAATCGAATATCCGAAACACACCTATCAGCAAAGATGGGTTGCATAAATCAACTGAAAAAGATCGAAGCAGTCAAAAACGCCCCCTACTTCTAGAAATATGTTTGTGACTTGTCAATTATTATCGTCGATTTATTCCCACTGCCAGTAGTTGAGCAATCAGCTCCTATTGTGCTTAAACCAGTCAATCGATCTCATCCATCACCTCAACGACCATTGAGCCGCTTTATTCGACAATTAAACCAGTATAATTTTCTATCGCTAATCTTATTTATTTTTTAAATTTTATATATTTACCTACTATTGTCAAATCTCCTCTTTGGATGTTTTTTTTTTAAGTGGGGGAGAATTGTTTTTTTTTCGCCTATTATTACGATGTATTTTGTTTGGTTCAATAATATAAAGTTTATTAAAAAGTAATTTTAATCTTTAAAGATTTTATCAATATTTACAAACATAACATAGTCTATTACAAATTGAAAATAACGTAACGTCATCCGCGATAAAGAGTTTAGAGAGAGAAAAAAACAACAGAAAAACAAAAAAAATTGTCTTTGGCCGTTGTTATTTTGTATTGACGAAACGAAACTTTCGTTTTTCAAATAAAAATCTTATTTTATTTTATTAACCAATTATGTCTTAGATATTTATATTAGGTTATATAAAGATTGAAATCGTCGATAAATCAATATAGTTGTACACTTAAACACGCGACATTTATGCTAATTTCAATGATCGTTCCAATTATCATTCTAGACTGACTAGAATATAAGTCGTTAATACGACATTATGTTAATCAATTCGAAACAATATAATCAACAAACGTGTGATCCATATGAGACGCATATCTTGATAATTAGGTCATGACGCTCATAAATAATTAATGTACTATATATTAAAAGCAAACTCACCGATTGACCAGATTTCTCGTACGTATTTATCGTAACAAAACCGTTTTAATTAATTCGCCTCGTATATTCACTTCCGTGTAACGATGTTTATTGGGAAGCTTAATCCACACACCATCCATCGGTTATAAATTAATGATTTATAGTACAGTTCAGATCCCGGGTCCGAGATAAAAGATGGCCCCCAGAAACCTAAAAAGTTAAAATCTTTTATATCCCTAATGCATCTTACAGTGCTTTCAATGATTTATATATATATATATATATATATATATATATATATATATATATATATATATATATATATCAAGCGTTTTCTTAGAGTTATCGTAAAAAATGGAAAGTTGTTTTTATAAAACGTCCTCTTCTTTATACAAACGCCGAACATTTAACTATAACGATAGTAATACACAATTCCTTATTTTCTATCGACTCGTTTTCACTTGCCATTTCATAATTTCATATTAAGTATTTATTAAAACAATCTGATACTTTACTGCAGCTGGATTGGCAAGATTATAAACGCATTGATACTGATGGCTGTAAATTTCCAAACGCAGTTGATTCCGAATTTCCTTGAACGTTGCAAAAATTTACAAAATTATCGAAATTTTCTTCTATATTTACAGTCGAGTACTTTACTATTCTCAAGGCGCTTCATTTCCATGCTTCAGAAAATATTACTCAGAATGTACTAATGTTCACCGACTCATCCAGTTCCACCCCCCCCCATTTGAATGAGGTCGGTGTAGAATTAGCTAATAGCACTTGTTCATAGGTTTGATTGTTTGTACAGATTTTTTTGTTATATTTTATTACTATGGTATCGGTACGAATGTTTGCTAAAATTTCAAGTGTCAATAGAGGTATTTTGTAGAAAACAATGTTATCCGGAATGTCGATATGCCTTTTCGATAGAATTTAATAAATTATTTGATGAAGGAGTGCCGATATATGAGGATGGTTGTTCATTGGTTTGTTGCAGAGAATATGTGTGTCAAAGAAGTTATGCCTCCAATACCTAAAACGCAGCATAGACCACTAAAACTTGCAACATATGCAGCTGTTAGACCATTAATCATACATTTCAGGAGAAGGTTTAACTTACAGAAAGCGAACTGGAATGAGTTTGAAGCTAAGCTTGAAAAAAACTATTCATAAGATACCTGCTACATATAAATATTATGACGAATTTATGGAGTTAATTTCGCAAATATCTAGACAAACTATACCAAGAGGATGCTCTATACTCATTATATCTTCGGTTTAAATTCTTCATCAAAAATTCTGATGAAACAGTATCAAGATAGCTATGAAGAGGATCCATTTGGAGTAAGGACAATCGATCTTGCAAATAACTTAATAGAGATGATAGGATGGACAACTTTTCTTGAACAGATATGTCTAGAAATAGCAGAAACGCGCTGTATCTTTTAAAAAGACTTAACTGCGAAAAACAAGGAAGCAGGAAACATACAAATGTTACACCAAATCCGGTCGCGAGTCAGCTTGTGGAAAACTGCGGATCAAAAAAAAAGGTTCCGAAATTTAAACTCGAACGTAATGAAATTACCGAGGAAAATAACTTTAAAGACCTGTTTACAATAGAAGAGCTTTTATCAACTAAAGCACTCAAAAATCGGCTTTTGGCGTTGATAATATCATGACGGAACAAATCAAGCACTTCGGAAAAAGAGCTAGGAAATCCATAAAATTCTGATTAAGTGGAAGAAAGCACACATAGTAGCGCTGCTTAAACCAGGAAAGGATCCTGATGAAGCAAAAAGTTATCAACCTGTTTCTTTACTATGTAATACGTTTAAACTCTTCGAGAGACTATTGCTAGGGCGGATTGGTGCAATAATAGATGAAAGAATTATTGAAAAACAAGCTGGGTTTAGACCAGGACGGTCATGCTGTTCACAAGTGTTGAACGTAGTACAACATGTTGAGAATGGGTTTGAGCAGAAGATGATAACCGGTGTGGTGTTCGTGGATCTAAATGCAGCATACGACACAGTAAGTCATCGATTGTTGTTACAAAAAATTTACAATGGTACAAAGGATTTTTAATTTATGAAGATCATTGAAACTTTGCTTAAAAGTAGGACGTTTTATGTTAGTCTGAATGGTAAACAAAAGTTGTACAAGATATCAAACAAACGGTATTCTCCAAGGTATTGTTTTAGCGCCGACTCTGTTTAATATCTATACCAATAACCAGTCAATAGGGTAGAAGACGCGCCACTTCATTTATGCTGATGATCTCGCTATCGCTTACCAAGCTAACAAATTTCACGATATAGAGTGTACCCTAACAGAGATGCAAAGATGGGCAAATACTATGCAGATAGTTCATTAATTCCAAATCCGGATAAAACACAAGTACATGCGTTTCATCTAAGAAACAGTGAAGCCAGGCGGAAATTAAACGCGCAATGGAAGAGTGTAACTTTGGAACATCATGAAAATCCAGTATACCATGGTATAATCTTGGACAGAAGCCTGACATATGGGAAACACTGTGATAATACGAAAAAGAAAGTTTTAACTAGAAACGGCATTATTCGGAAACTGATTGGATCATCATGGGGTGCAAGACCGACGGTTGTACGTACCTCAGCAATGGGTTTATGTATGTCCGCAGCATAATATGCTTGTCCCGTTTGGGTACAGTCTTCTCACGCGAAGAAAGTCGGTATTGCGGTAAATTATCCGGTGTACATTATCACCGGTTGTCTTAGACCCACGAAGATACATAATCTGTACATCATTAGTGGTATTGCACCTCGCGATATAAGGAGGAAGGTTGCTGCTGACGTCGAGAGGGCAAAACAAATCCGGAATGTACAACATCCTATGTATGGTCAAACTTGCGGTGACTTCACGACTAAAGTCAAGGAGGAGTTTTCTCGCTACAACGACGGAAATCCCGGAGCACATCTCTGCACAGCGTGTGCGGGTTGAAAGATGGCCGGAGCAAAATACCAGCGACAATAATGGAAATAGAGGGAAAGCCTGCAGCAGGTGCAAATCATGCATGGCCAATTTGGAGAACACTGAACCAAATTCATTCAGGTTGTGCAAGAACTTGGTAAAATTGGATCTAGCAACGGATAGTAGCTATGAGTGTGGTGAAGTACAAACAACAGAACATCTGATGGAGTGTAGACAAGCCGGAATTCGGTGTAATATCAACAGCATTGTTAACGCGGGCCACAGTGGTTTACAGTTAGCAGAATATTGGTCTAAGAAAGTTTAAAGTTTAAACGTTCGCGGCTCGGATTCGAAGGAAAAAAAATTACGTTCTAACGGGGAATTTTTCTAACTCTATCCATATCTATTTTGGGGATCAAATACACCACACTTTTTGAGAAATATCGTTAACATAGCAGATCGAACTTTGGCTCTATATAATTTTCTACGTATTTTATTATTATAAATATTATTACTAAATTTTATTTTTAAATTATTATTATTTAATTTTCTAATGTACTCGCGTATTTTTAAATTGTTATTATATAGTGCTATGCCGCCCTAGGCCCAATCCAGGATACCGCCCTTTTAAAAATATGTTTATAAAAACATACGCCACAATAAATCGTATAAAAAAACTAACTTTTCTGAATAACATAAATCGGACTTTTAGGTCACCTTATAAAAGTGTGGTTAAACATAGAACTTAATACGTTTTGTTCTATTATATAAAGTAATTAAGCGTTATATTTTTACAGATAAAATGAAGAATACACAAAATAATTTAATTTCGTCAAAAAGGTCAAGTAGTTGTTGAAATAATTTTTTTTTTTTTTGGATGTTATGAATTTCAGTTATAGCATGAATTTTTTCATAGTAAACGATATTTTCAAAATATTAGCATTTCTAAGTAGTAATAGCGAGAGAGGAAGCAATAAAATTTGTTTTCACTATCGTCGAAACACTTGTGAAATTTAAGTTGCTTTTAAAATTTTTTTATACATCAGAATTTTGCTGCCCTAGGCCCGTGCCTTATGGGTCTAAGCCATAATCCGGCACTATATATATATATATATATATATATATATATATATATATATATATATATATATATATATATATATATATATATATATATATATATATATATATATAAAACAACATATTTGCATAAGTTATAAACGAAAAAGAAAAATATAACACAAGAAGTTACAAACATCGTGTACCGGGGATTACCACAATAACACAGTAAGAATATAAAGAATAAAAGAAAACAAAACGTTAAATACTGCAGAAAAAAATACACATACATATACTGTTCCAATACTTCCAATTTTTCTTCTACACCTAATGTTAGACTTTCATAATTTTTAAACAATTTTTTCAAGTGCTCTTTCACACATAAAATGTCGTTATTTCATTAATGTTCCGGCGGTCATTAAGAGTATCGTACTTTTCTGCAAGTTTTTGCAACTTGACATTGTTATTTTATTCGATAATTTTCGTCTCATCATATTTTTGATTTTATTGTTTTCAGTATATTTTGATATGATGTCCTGCTATTTTCGCTTTCTTGGCGTTGTTCTATTAATTTTAATGTTTTTTCTGTCACTCACGACGTCTTAACTTTATTGTCTCGTCCTTTTCTAAATTCCTTCATACGAGTGACCTTGTCTTTTATATTTTTGCCACTTTTTGTTCTATTCCACTCGGATCTTGACATTTCACATATTTACGTAAATTCTATATTTACGTTCTTCCGCATTTTTATCTTCTTTAATTCCACTTTAAAGTTGAGCTACATGTATGCATTTTTATATCTCATCTTACTTTCTAACCATTCTAAAGTCATGCTCTAACGGGATAATGATTCGATTCTACATCTGCACCTGAATAACCTGTTACAATTTTGATTGCATTACGATATATTTCGTTTATTATTATGTAGTCTATTTGATTTCGTGTATGCTCTTAAACGATTCCCACATATACATACATCACTGACCATTATCCTACGTAAGGACGTGGGGACACCACGTATTATTATACAAGTTGTATTATAGTTTTTCTCCATAAACCTTCATTATTGGCAGTTCAAAACGCCTCCGACATAGTGTACCCTGTTCATGCCTTCACTTGATTACTTCAGCGTGTATGGCATCTTTCCTGTGGACGATTAGCGTTTACGATCCGATCAAGAATACTTAACAACGGCCTACCTCAGGGCTCCGTGCTCTCTCCAATATTATATAACCTATACACTTCAGATTTACCAACAACAACATCCAGGAAGTTTATTTACGCAGATGACCTGGCTTTAGCGAATCCGAATAATAAAATTGAAATCACAGAGAATGTACTACATGAAGACCTAGAAGTCCTGACACAATATTTTAAGAAATGGCGTTTAAAACTAAATACGAAGAAAACTGTAGTGTCATGTTTCCATCTTGCTACCAAGCTCGCAAAAAAAGAATTAAGCATAACAACCGATGGTTGTAAACTACTGCACGAAGAAACCCCAAAATACCTTGGTGTCTTGCTGGATAGACAACTTACTTACCGGAAACATATAGAAAACACCGCTGCAAAAATACGAACGAGAGCAAACATTATACACAAGCTCGCGGGAACAACGTGGGGAGCCTCTGCATCAACATTAAGAACATCAGCTTTATCATTGGCATTCTCCGTAGCTGAGTACGCAGCTCCAGTTTGGCTCAACAGTGTACATGTCAAGAAAATTGACGTTGAACTCAACACTGTGATGAGAACAATAACTGGTACTGTGAAGTCCACTCCAGTAGCGTGGCTACCGGTACTAAGTAATATAATGCCTCCGGAAATACGACGGAAAAATGCCGCTGTAAAAGAATGGACAAAATATAACAACAACAAAGCCCTCGCAGTACATCTCGATACAAATACTGTACAACGACTCGGATCGAGGAAACCTGCATACAAGTATTCGGCTCAACTAATCGCTGATAAATTCGACGACATGCAAGCTTGGAGACATAAATGGTCGACTGAAAATCCGGATAAACACAAACTCATACAAGATCCTTGTGCTGAACCGCTAGGTTTTAATCTTCCAAGGAAACTGTGGACGAGACTTAATCGTATCAGAACGGAACATGGAAGATGCGGGAAAATGCTGAACACTTGGGGAATCAGAGACAATGCAGCATGTGATTGCGGAGAAAAGGAACAAACAATCAATCACATCTTACAGAATTGCCCAACGCGTGCATTAACCGGTGATTGGAAGGAGATCGCGAAGCTGTCCGAATCAGCAAAAGAATGGATTAAAGATTTAGATATCAGTTTATAAAATATTATAATAATGTTTTTGTATACTAGTTTATAAGATAATTGTGTATGAACTTCTATTTATACCCGAAAACATACGAATAAATAAATAAAGCGTTTACGATACCTTGTATTATTGTTTGTTCTATCGAATCGATGTTTCTCGCTCTATGTCCGAAATGTCATGTTTCTCTTGATTTTTGTTAAAAGCCTGGTATTCACTTTTAATTCATCGATAATGGACTTATTAGTTCGGAGGGCTGTCCAAGGTGTATGGAGAAATTTTTGACAAATTTCCACAGTAACATCTTTTTCCTCTAATGCGTTTATTTTTCCATCACCGGGTCATCTGTGCTCACAAATATCGAGAATATCTAGTTTTAATTTAACTAGTTTTAATTTAACGATGATACAATATTTTTAATCCACTGTGTCCAGTTCAGTATTTTTATTTTTGATGTCATAATATGGTTAGCGTTACCGTTGTCTAAACAAAATTATATTGTAAGACAAATAGAAAAAAATATATATATATGCGTAAAAATGTTCGTAATATATTAAGTTGTCATTTATTATTATCACAATGACAGATTTATTAATTATTATGATTACATAACAGTTTCTATGTAAATCTGAAACTAAATACTAACAGAGTGATGCATTAAGAATATTGCTACTCTGCGTTTTTTTACCATATTTTTTCCCCGCACAGTAATATTTTTTTTTTTTATAATGGTAACTAGTGCTAGGATAGAACTATCGATATCGAAATACATGGTGATAAACTGGAACAGGTATCCAAATACAAATATGTGGGAAGTATTGTATCGCAAGACGGAAATGATACAGAAGATATAAAAAACGGATTAAATATAGCGAAACAGCAATTATTGATAATGAAAATGATATTCAACAGTAATATGGGAATAGAACTGAGGAAAAGACTAATAAAACCATATGCATGGAGTATCGCATTCTATGGAAGCGAAACATGGATACTCAAGAAGGTCGATATTAAAAAATTGGAAGTATTTAAAATATGGTGCTGGAAGACGCACGATGAAGATCACATGGACTGAAAAATATCAAACAAGAACGTTATGGGAAAAGTGAAAGGAAGAAAATAATTTTATAACCACCTCTGCACGAGAAGAAATAAGACGCATAGGTCATGTGATAAGACACGGTGGATTGGTCCTACGAATATTGGAAGGCATGATAGAAGGTAGAAGAAGGAGAGGCCGGCCAAGTAAATGCTACATCGGACAAATAATGGATAGTATAGGAGTGATTTAAAAATTACGGCAGCAGATAGAGGCGAATGGAAAAGATGACTGCAGCGCTACCAGTCAAAGGACTGCGACTAATGATGAATGCATTTATTTTTCCATCATCGATTCATCTGTGCTCACAAATACCGAGAATATCTAGTTTTAATCTAACGATGATACAATATTTTTAATCCACTGTGTCCAGTTTAATATTTTCATAAATTTTATTATAAGGCAAATGGGAGAAAAATATACGCGTAAAAATGTTCATAATATATTAAATTATAATAATTATAGTTATTAATTATTATTATTGCATAACATTTTCCTTGTAAATGTACAACTGATACTAACAAAATGATACATTACAATTAAACCAAAAGCGGATATACAGTAACCGTCAAGAATGAAAATGAAAACATAATGCAATGTGTATCCGGAATAAAACGGTTAAAAATATTTATTATTATTATTAATTATTATTATTATTATTATTATTATTATTATTATTATATTCGAAGAAAGGAAAACATGTATAATACTTGGATGAATAATAGAACGTGCACACATACGTGTATATTATATGTATATTAGGCATTTTCTGTTGTTCCGTTTTTTTCAAGAACGGTGGATTTATATTTATTAGGGGCTCCTATGTATCTAGTATGTTGACCTTTAGCAATTATATCGCCTGTACGTTTATTGGTAATAACAGCTTCAGAAAAACCGATTACATTGCCCACTTTTAGTGTGCGAGCGTTTATAACGATTTCATCGTTCAAATCAGCTTTCTTTAAATACCTGAAAATATAATTTCGAAAACTGTAATTATTTTCCATATTCCTCACAGGCGCACACACAAAAATGTTAAACTTATAGAAAATACCGAGATCGATTAACAATATTAAACCGTTAATAATTTTGTAAAATACAAATATGTTTAATCTAGAATATATATATATATGTGTGTGTGTATGTATATTATATATATATATATATATATATATATATATATATATATATATATATATACATATCTTCTGTTGCTCGAATCCAATTAATTCTTGTCCACTTCAAAATATCATCTCTCCACCTAGTCATGACGGTCAATCGGCCATATCCAGCTTTCGTCGTCTTTTCTTGCGATGTCTTGTCCAACTCGATTTTAGCTTGACGATTTCTCCCACTGCATCTACTATTTTGTTTGTTCATTAAATCAACTTGTGGTCCTCGAGTTCGATATTAAAAAAAATTTTTTCGCGTGCTATTTCAGTTTTTGTCCTTCTTCTTATGACTGCATGTTTCACCTCCGTACGTTAGGACCTTTCAGAATAGTCGATATAACTTTATTTCTGAAAAGTTTGTTTAACTTTTCAAATGTCATCCGGACAAGAGATATTCTCTTTTTATCTCTAATTGCGTGATGTTTTTGTATGGGGTGGCGGTTGAACATGAGCGTAAGACAGGGTGATACTATGTCACTGGAACTATTAATTGCAGCTCTGAAAGGTGTCATTAAGATATTAAATTTATGGGTGTTAAAATATACGGAGAAAACTTAAGTCACTTGCGGTTTCGTTGATGATGTAGTTTCAATAGACAAAATAAGCACGCTGACGGAACTGTTCGCATTAAAGATTAATCTGCAAAAAACCAAGATAATGGCGAATACGATGTAAGACACGATGGTAATATTGTAAATGGCGAGAAAATCTAGCGAGTAAGAATCTATGCTTAGGACAAGAAGTTACATTATATATATTGTATATATATATATACCGGTTCAGGGAAGCGTACAACAGGAATTGATGGAAAATATTGAAGACAATCTTCATCGAGCAGATATGCGCGCATTATCGCATTAATACGAGCAGGTTGCTTTTAAGAAAATTTAAAGTTTACCTCATAAACACTCAGTTCTGTCGAAACTGTATAAATTATATAATGTCTTAGTAAAACGAACAACTAGTGTAACGGAGTTACAATTTCGCGAAAATATTGTACACCGTTACGGGGTTACATCATGGAACTAGAAGCCTTATATGCATTAAAATAATACGCTCTAACTTTAAATACTTCTCTAAATGAAAAAGTATCTTCCTTGTAATGACTTCCTGTTTAAGATAATTTTATAATCGACTTTTCGATTGTTCCTTGCACTCCATTCGACGTGCATATATATATATATATATTACGACGATCGTCGTATGTTCACGTTATAATAAATCTAAATTTATTATATTGAAGGTGGAAAACTAATATTTAATTTAATTAATATAATAAAACGAAATATATATATAATTATTTATTTAATTAAAGTAAAATATATTAAAATTATTATAATATAACCAAACCGGATTTGTAGTAGATAAACTATAATTATAAAATAGTTAAAATTAATTTTAGTTAGTCAATGAAAAAAAAACAGTAAATTAGTTTGACCAAATAATTTTAGCCAGTAAAAATAAATTACAGCCATTAAATAATGAAGAAAATCCAGTAATTTTTGTTTAACAAGGCTTAAGAAAAATGTATAAAAAGGGATGTTTGTTCATTTTCAAGAGGGTTCTAGTTTTTCAGTTACAAAGTTCAGTTGTTTGTTTCTTAATGAAGACGGTTAGAATAAAATGAGAATGGATGGTTGAAAAATAATTACGAATCCGGTCAGGTTAGTCTTTAACTAAATTATTATTTTTTTTCATTAATAAATATATATTAGTTTTTTTTTAAATATAAAATAAAATTTTTCTTTATAAATACTTTATTTATTTTATTAAATAATAATAATAATAATAATAATAGTATATACGAGGTATCTTGTAATATATATATATATATATATATGAAAGTTTGATTAGTATACACTAGGTCGCTTACGAAATATTAAGGTCGACCGATACTCCGTTTTCCGGTTTACTCGAATGAAGTGACATTGCGAATGACGTCAGTACATCGATGACTGTAGCGATAAATCCGCCATGTAAAGTACCGTACGTATTGCAACAATCTTTATAGACAGTCATCTCGGCTATTAATTGCCCGTCTTCAGGTAAGGAAACAATTTTTACCTACAATATATATATATATATATATATATATATATATATATATATATATATATATATATATATATATATATATATATATAATGATTATTTACTCTGTCAACGCATTTCGATTTTATTTTTAAATACAATTATCGCGGCGTAAGTAGAAGAACAATTTATTATCTGTAAAAAATATTATTAAAATGCTTCACACCTTAAATATCATAAAAACAAACAAACAAAAAAAAACATTAGATGTTTTAACTCAATTCAATACGTTTCTTTTTTAAATTTTTACGCGGGTGTATATATAAACATACAACACACATAAATATATAAGAATAAGCCTACGTATGTGTATAAGTCGACGGGCTTAGGCCGCGGTTACATTGGATCAGAATTCGTGAGAAAAGTTGTGTCACGAAATCGTCAGAATTCTGACGAAATCATCAGAAACGAATCAACTGCCTTGATATGCAGGCGCGTGGTTTGCGTCATTTAAGTGCGAATTCGCATGTTTTCGTCAGAAATTTCCATCTGAACAAAATGCTTTGTTTTTTCATCAGAATTCGTACGAAACTGGTATATCAAGGTCGATTTTTTACTCGTTAACTCCCGTTCTTCGGAGCAGCTCACATATACATATATATAGTATGTGTGTGCACTCGCATTAGTATAAATATTTTGCTTACCGCAATGTTACGATTAATTTTTGCTCTGGTGAAATACATTTTCTAAAGTTTGAATATTTTTGAAGTTTCCCCTTTGTAGCATTTAAAATAAAATCCAACGTACGTTGCGTCTTCTGGTGTATTCAAAAAACTTTTTATAATTTTTTTTCAATTCTACGTACGAATTCTCCGTTTACATTTCAGGTTTTAAAATAATCATCATACTTCTGTCCAAATTTTTAATTAAAAGAAATCGAATCACAGGAATGTTTAAGAAGTATTCATTTTAAACCAGTGGGCTCATTTAACTAAACAAAAAAAATAAATAAATAAGAAACACTGAACGCGACTAGTTCCTCCCGCTAGATTTGCATGAACAATTCGCAATATTTCGATGAAATTTTCGTCCGAATTCGTAGCGAATGTAACCTCGGCCTAATACTACAAAACGTGGTTTGAAACACTGGCGTTGGTAGTGCGGTACATATACATATATAGCCGTCCGTTATTTTGTTGGCACACCTAAAAACGTGGTTTGATCGGCGAGTGTTGGTAGTGCGGTACATGCAAACAGTATATATGTATATTTATATATATATATACATTGTGGCGCACGTTCGAAAACAATACCATTAAAGAAATCGCAACCACGCGAAAAGCAGAAAAAGCGGAAACCTTAGATATCGGAAGAAACGTTTAAACTTGAAGAAAGAAGAAAATTAAGAAATATATTTGAGCCAAATGAAAAGGAGTTAGCTGAAATAAATAGGAAAATACGTAACTATTGTCGTAAAGATAAAAACGCGTACTATGAAACTGTTTGCAAAGAAATCCAAGAACATGCCGAACAAAATGAACCGCGCGATTTCAAAACGAGAAACTGGGCAGTAGAAAATGAGGATGGGTGTATTAAACACGAGAAAAATGAAATTGCAGAAGTCTGGAGAAATTATTGTCAAAAGTTATATTGCGCTACAAATGAAAACAAAACCGTAATATTGAATCCATTAGAGATACCAGAACCACCTATTCTAGAAAAGGAAATTGAAGAAGTGATTAGGCACATAAAAATGAAGAAAGCAACTGGACATGAATCTGCCGATGTAATTAAAGAAATGGGTTGTATTGGAGCAAAGAAGATTCACGAAATATGTAACAGAATATGGACAACTGCAGAATGGCCAGAAGAATGGTTTAGAACTATGTATATAATACCTATTCTAAAGAAAGGTCAATCCTCAAAATTCGAAAATTATAGAACTATATCATTCATAAGTAAAATAATGCTAAAAATTCTTCAAAATAGTCTAGCAGGATACATAAAAGAACAAATTCCGGAGGAACAAGTAGGTTTTGTTAAGGGAAGAGGATATCGCGAACAGATTCTGAATATGCGGCAATTAATTGAAAAAACCCTCGAATACAACACTCCGATGATTTTATGTTCTGTTGACCATGCAAATACATTTGATAGCGTTATTTGGGAAAAGATGTGGCCTGATCTGATAGAAATGGTAATCCCAAAACACCTGGTTTACATTATTCATCATAAAAATATAGTTCGTATTGACGGACATATAGAATCAAAAGAATTCACAGCGCATAAAGAAGTGAGGCAAGGCTGTATTCTTTCTCCGATGTTATTCAATCGATATGGAGAATATATTATGCGTCAAATACTAGACGGATGGGACGGCGGGTTTTCTATCGGAGGTAGGAAAATAAATAATTTGCGTTTTGCTGACGACACAACACTGATAGCCAACAGTGTTAGTGAGGTGAAATTCCTCATGAAACGACTGGTCAAAGTAAGCAAGGATTATGACTTAGAACTGAATAAAGAAAAAACAAAATTAATGATAATTGATGCGAAAAACTCAATAAATGAAGCTGAAAAACGTATAGGTGGGCATCAAACGATATGGGATCTTTAATAGAAGACGTAGGTGGCTTCACAAATGAAGTAAAACGCAGAATTCAGTTAGCACGAAATGCTACGCGTAGATTAAACAAAATATGGAAAGATACATCCATCGCAAATGCGGTGAAAATTAAACTTGCACAATGCTTCATATTTTCAATATTTACGTATGCGTCCAAAACTTGGACGTTAAAAGCAACAGATAAAAAACGCATGGACAGCTTTGAAATGTGGGTTTGGCGACGGATGCTGAGAATACCCTGGACATCCGAACAAACAAATATGTCAATATTAAACATGCTCAAAATTACAAAAAGATTAACCAGCTAGGTTTAAACGAAAATTTTGAAATTTTGGTAATGTTATGCGGCGGCAGAACTCTATTGAGCGATTAATTATAGAGGGAAAGACGCCCGGAAAACGACCTCGAGGACGAGTATACACCAGATGGACCGATACCATAAGGAAAGCAACAGGGAAATCGTTCGTGAAATGAGCGCGAGAGGCTGAAAACCGAACATGAATTGTGGTCACAAAATCCCTTCAGGGGATTACGACTAATGATGACGATGATGATGATGATGATATATATATATATATATATATATATACATATCCGTCTGTATTTCATTGGGCCACCTAAACAACAAAACGTGGTTTGATCGGTGAGTATTGGTAGTGCGGTACATGCAAACACACACATATATATACATAAAATGATAATAATAATAATAATAATAACCTTTATTTAGCATAACTAAATTAACAATTTATAAGTATCTGTTACAGCTAAAATCAATTTCGAATGTAGTCATACTAGGCCCATATATATATATATATATATATATCCGTCCGTTATTTCGTTCACACACCTAGCGCAGCAAAACGTGGTTTTTTATTTATATATATGTGTGTGTGTATGTGCGCGCGTACGGGTATATATACATATGTCTCCGTCCGTTAATTCGGTTCGAACGAAGTTTACGAGTTAGTACGATTTTTAGTAGTTTAGTCTCTACGGTCATTTGGTTATATGACGCGGTCTCTCTATATGAGATTTTGAGCATCCATCTGTAATGTACATTTTGAAGGCAGTTAATTTATTTTCTAGACCATTAGTAAGAATCCAAACCGGCCAGACGTAGCAATGTCTATTTACATCTATATATAACTACACCTACTTCTCTGTGTATATTTATATATATAAATACATGGACGTATATATATATATACATATACATATATATGTACAACCTAACATATATATATATATATATATATATATATATATATATATATATATATATATATATAAATACATAAATATTAACATTCGTAACCCAGTAAAGTTGTCTGCATAAATGACACAAAAAGTATATATATAAAAAAAAAAGATATTTAATTACGAGTACGAATGCGATCAGATAAGTTCAATCTGGCGCTTAACAAATACGTTCGCAAATAGAACAGGCACAAGTGGTTGACATTGTCAGACCTTTAATTCTTGTCGACATTTTTCGATTTTCAACAATAAAATTCCAATTTCCCAGGAGCAGTTGTTGGTTCTTCATTCCAGTCTATTTATTGCAAGTCGTTATTCACAAAGCGATATTACCTACATTCGTTTACTTTGAGGCACTAAACTGGATAATATTCGTTTCCGAAGTTCACTTTCGGCGCAAATGTGTTGCAGCTTTACGAGTTTGTATCTACTACGAGGACGATCTTCACGATTCGATACAAAGGTCATCCTATTTAATAATCATTAAATGCGGCAAAAACCGTCGCTGAAAACGTTCTAAAAATCTGATTTGTTTTTCTTTGCATAATATCTTCATTTCAATAGAAAAAATTAAAAATAATATAACTATCTGGCATATCAATGTCTTAGTAAATAAAGTTAAGTATTTATATATATATATATATAATCATCATTATCAAGTGCCGTCTCCTTATCGGAGCTAGGCGACTACTTACTATACATATTTTGTTGTATAGTGTAAGTAGCGTACAAGGCAATCATAATATGGCGTTGGCGTAGATAGACAGACACAAACTCGGGAGAACTGACTGTAATCGATTTGTTGTCACGATACAATTGCAGCCCCGCGTGTTATTGTAGTGTACTAGATTGTTTACCAGTGCGCATATGGTGTTGTGCGTGGTGGTTTTCCATTGCCTTCCACGCGAATATATATATACAACAACAACAACAACGTATATTTCAACATAATTTACAGTAAGTATACACAAACCAAAAATTTTAAATAATAATTACGTAACGCCCAGCATGGCTCGCCGTACATCAGAAATAATAATACATAATTATACTTATACTTATAATGACAGCAAAAAATAATTGAAAAAAAACTGTACAGCAAAAAACAAAAAATTAAGATAGTAATAATAAAACAAAAGAAAAAAACACGTTAGACATTAAAAAATAAATAAAGAAGGAATATTCATTTCTAAAATAGGCGCCGCAAAAACGTTACAACAGGTTATGTTTGAGCCTCCTATGTTTATATTTACTATACATAAATTGGAGTTGCCTGGAATCGTAATTACCAATGGTAGAAATTAAACTATATATATATCAAAACACACTAGTTTATATAATTTCCTAATTGCTGCTGACGCACGGTTACATCTGTCAATTTCGACGTCCAATTTTGCTGCAAATGAAATTAAACTTCGAAATATTGATGTTTTTTTTTCTACGATTTTAACACATGTATATAAAAGTTAAATTTTTATTTAATAACGAGGTTGTTTTGTAGTTTATTTGTGATGTAAAATAATCATATACGACTGACCCTTTTATGTAAGATTTTGTTGGTTTCTAATTAATGTGAAATAATTTTGAGTGCATGGAATGGTTAATATAATGGTAGTGAATAATGAAAGTTTCAAATGAAAACTTTATACTTTCAACATAAACATATGTGTGATAACAGGCGATATATCAGTCATAAATGACTGGCATTTTTATTTTTTCGAGGTTTTATTCCGTTTATAAAAAAAAAAAAAAATAAATAAAAAATAAAAATAGAAAAACTTCAAGTTTACTACAGAGGTTTGAAAGTGATATGAATATGGAGTAAAAATTAAAAATTAGTATGTTATCGCATTTATACAAAAAAATCACATGGGCTGGCTGAAATGGAAAACGTCAGTCACATATAATTGACAGGGGGCTCCAAGTGTTAATAAAAGTGAAACGAAATATATAACAACGTTCTCGATTATATTTTTTACCACCAGCCCATGTGATTTTTTTCTATAAATGTGATTAATTTTTACTCCGTATTAATAAATTTCACTCATTTCTCTTAAAAACGGAATAAAACCTCAAATGTCAGTCATTTATGACTGAAAGAATAAATAATTCCAAATCGAAATATATGAAAACCAATAATACTACTACATTATGAAGATTTGTTGCATTTAATTCGAAACGAAGTACGTACAAACATATATATGTAAAGCGAGAAAAAAAAAGAGACGGCACGGACTGAATCATCCGTAAGAAGAGAACACACACACATGTATACAGACATTATATATACCTGAATGCTTAAATAATGCGAATATTGGGTGTGTAGCGATGCTGTGTGTGTTTTAAATTACTGTTACTATAATTACGTTCACGTAATTGAAGTTTATCGCTCGACTCTCTAGAGAGCGCGATTATCGATAAATATAAATAAAGAGATAACTGAAGTTTTCATAAAACAATATTATATTTCCTTTTTTTGATTAATCAATTTGTATGTTCGAAATGCGCGCATGTGTGTATCCAAGAAACATATATGTGCGTGCGTGTGTATACACACACACACACATATATATATATATATATATATATATATATATATATATAGAGAGAGAGAGAGAGAGAGAAAAGAAAGTTAAATCGCTAAAATTTCTACCCAGAGATATATATTGGAAATTTGTTACATTTATTTTCCTTACATATTGAATTATCTCGTCCGTGTTGCGAAGTTACTTATGTATCAAGGACGAACGATACTTGTGGACAATTTAACAATTTTTTCGAAAATTCTTTGTAAATTACACTGATAGCTGTCCTTCCAAAAAATAATTAATTTGATTATTTTGAAATAAGTTTTATCAATCGATTAACTACACACACACACTCACACTGAGTGAATATGGTTTTGTTAATTATCTATCATTAAAATTATTTTTTAGAATTCGAGCGAATAATATATATATATATATATATATATATATATATATATAAAGATAACACTAAGTAATGAGGAATTAGAAGCAGTGAACAAGTATAGATACCTCGGCTCGTGGTTAAACAAAGGCGGGGATTCAAATGAAGAAATTAAATGCAGGATAGGACAGGCAAGAGTAGCATTTATGAAAATGAATAAAACACTAACATCGCATGGAATAACTCTTGGAGTAAGACTCAGAGTTTTAAAATGCTACGTATGGTCAATGTTGCTGTATGGCTACGAAATATGGACGCTGAAGGCTAACATAATAAAAACTATAGAAGCCTTCGAAATACGGTGTTACCGTCGTCGTATATCGTGTACAGCAAAGAAGAAGAATAACGAAGTATGGGACATATTCAAAAAAGACAAAAAATTGTTGAACACGATTAAGCGAAGGAAGACAGCGTACTTGGAGTCCCAAAGTATGTACAGCCGCAGATCACAATCATGGGAAAAGTAACAGGAAAAAGAAGAGTAGGCAGAAGAACGATTGCTTGGCTGGATAATATCCGAAAATGTTGGCCGATGAAGGTAGAAGAATTGTTTCACAAGGCCAGAGACCGAATATTATATTATCGCCATGGTTGCTACCAACAACTGAGAACAGCCAATTGGACAAAGGAAGAATATATATATATATATATATATATATATATATATATATATATATATAGATGCAATATCGGTAAAAGCTTTTGTCAAAGTACGGTTGAAAGACTTACGCTATTACAACAAATTAACCTGAAAAAGGATAATCTATAATTTATATAATAAGTAAGAAGCGCTGGTTCGCTTCGATGGAACTGAATCAGAGAGAATAAAAATAAGAAATGAATTAAGACAAGGTTGTTCGTTTTCGGCAGACTTTTTTAATGACTTTGCAGATATGATTCTGAAAGAAACATTCGGCGAAAATAATTATGGAGTAAGTAATGAAATGCGGTTTAAAAAAGAATACATTCAATAAAATTTACATAAGATCAAGCGCTACCAGCGGAAAGCCCGAAAGAATTGACAACAATGATCAACAAATTACGTCTAAAAATGAGGAATCGTAGAATGAATATAAACAGTACGTAAAACAAAAGTCACGGTCGTAAGTAACAAAGTAAGGTCGAATAAGGATTATGTTAAATAATGCAAATATAGAACGAGTAACATTTTTTAAATATCTGGGACAGATAATAAAATATAACCTCTATTGTACACTGGACATACGTAAAAGAATAGCTACGGGGGAAAGCAGCATTTAAGGAAAATATTCATTGCTGTCACAGCGCTCACTATCGTCGGAATGACGTAAAAAGCTTATGCAAACGTTTGTTTGATCAATACATGACTCAGAAACGTGGATACACGAAAAACTGATCGCAGTCGTCTGGAAGCATTTGTGTGGTACTCGTACGAATTAGCCGGACTGAAAAAATTACGAATAAAAAGGTTCTAGAACGAATAGGAGATGAAAAAGCAATGCATAACAGAATACGCAAAATTGGTCTTCGTTGGTTAGGATATGTAACGCGATCCGACATGGCGCTCTCAATATTGCCGCTGAAGGTAAAATTGTAGGACAAATAAAGCTGACGGGTTTTAGAGGTATACGTAAATTTGGAGAAGGCAGTCAGGGATTGCATTTTATAGAGACATATTGTGATGGGGCGAATCAACCAATCGACTGTCACACGATTATATATATATATATATATATATATATATATATATATATATATATATATATATATATATATATATATATATATATATATATATATATATATACTCCTACAGTGGAATTTATATATTTTCTTTATATCTATCAGATAATTCAGTTATGTAGTATCAACTTATACAGATATTATTCTAATTTTTTCAACATAAAATTTATTTTCATTAGGTGTACATTGGAGTAGCAGCAACACTTCGCATTCTACTTCAACGACCTAAGTTTGAATCTAACTTTAGATATTCATCCAACTATTCCGTAAATGAGTATTGGATTGATCGAGAATACAAAAAAAAAAAAATTTGTAACGGCAACCCCCTCGTAATGGCACGCCCTAAAAATAAACCGATTTTATGTCAATATCAATCTTTGAGTTGACAAGAATCATTTTAGCGACGCCCGCTACTAATTTTCGAATTGATAAGATCCTATTTACTTATACATATATACAGGGTGACCCAGAGAAGACGGACGGTTTTGTTGTTTTTTGAATAACTCAAAAACTAATCGACTAAAACTTTCGAATGAAATTTTATTTAAACATAGGAAAATGAATAGCTTATAATCATTTGTGAACATAATATCGTTCGGATGATTGTCATTTACAACAATATTCATTCAGTCTTTTTACAATATTTTCGAGCATATGTCACTGAATTTTTGAAATTTCTTCAAAAATCCAAGTTTTCACGTCTTCCAGATCTCGTGGACGTGTTTGGAACTTAAAGTATCACCACCAAAAAAATCGTGTAACGTTCAGTTTTTTTTCGAAACTCTCTTCGCACTGTTGTGATCACTATTCACGCTTAGCCGCAGTTCACACTGGCGCGATACGATAACGATACGACATACGATACGATAAGCAACGCGACCTTGAATCGACACGGACCAATCACAGTATTGGATTAGTTGCTTTCAAAACATTTGCACTACTATGAGTGGTCCGTGTCGATTCAAGGTCGCGTTGCTTATCGTATCACGCCAGTGTGAACTGCGCCTTAAACTAACGTTTCAGGCAAAATTGATAATTGAACAAAAACGAATCTCTCGTGTGTACACTAAATGCGAAGCATGCGGTTTGCGTTATAGCAGTCTTACCAACTGCGCTATTCAGAGAACAAAACCTTTTGTCTCCTCTGGGTCATCCTATATATATACATATATATATATATACATATACACAATAACAACGCGGGTGGCTCCTCAAATTTGACTTCACCAATGATTAATCATGATGACCATTATCTTCTACTACAATGGTCATTATAAATTATAATTAGCGATAATAATTAAGACGAGCGAAGGAGTTATTAAATTTTAATTACGGTTCTGATTGCGTTATTTACGTCGTCGTAGTAATTAACTCGTTTATAAAAACCGGGTGATAAATTAAAAAACGCGTTTAGTCTTAATACGTCGACTGATTTTGGTCATTAATACGAAATTCTAAACAATTGTAATAACTTTAATCAGAATTTTATTAATAATATATTACACTACTGCAATTACTTAAAATATTCGGATTAATGATTTTTAATTAATGTCTATAAAACTAATTTTAAAAGGTTATCCTTATTACGGATAAAAATCTTAATGTGGGGAACCGCGTATACTGCAGTTTAGGAAAAATTTAGATACTTCATTCCAGTTATTATACTGTACCCTAGAAAGAAAAGCTAAAACTTCGTTACAAAACAAGCTGCTGCTCCACAATGCAGTTTTGGCGGCGAAATAAAAATGTGGAATAGAATTATGGGGCTCAGCAGCACGTAGTAATTTCAGACGTATTCAACAATTTCAGTCTAAAGTGCTGAGAGCAATATGTGACGCTCTTTACTACGTCAGCAATAGGCAAGTACCGACAGTCACACAGGTTTAGAATAAATACCAAACATTCTTTGGCAAATGCTATATCTACCCAAAACCATTAAATTCGGCGAATCTACATGTCGACACTGCCAGATAATCCGGTCCGAAGACTAAATCGACGAATGCTCCCAGACATACTTACGAATTCTGCGTTCGCAGAATGATCTACTGCTATTGTAGCATAATTCAAAAACGGCAGGCTGTTTATTGAAACAACACATGTTTAACTAAACTCATGTGCTTATTGTCTAATTGTACAGGTGCACATTAAGAAAAAAAACGCTTATATACATACATGTAAATATTATCGTAGTCGGCTTCAATAATATGAAACAATTTTTATGTGATCGATCACTTAGTCTTAGACAAGATTTCGATGTTACATGCACCCTTATCGAAGCTATTCCTCTAAATAAAAAAAACCTTTGAACCGATACGATACTATGGAAATGTGGTTCCATCGAAGAATGCTGAAGATATCTTGGATGGCAAAGGTGTCCAACAAAGATGTCTTAAAGAAAGTTGACACACAGACCAACAACTACGGAATATCATTATAAAGAGAAATGTGTCATGCCATGATCATATCATAAGAGGGTCAAAGTACGAAATTTTACAGGTTATCATACAAGGACAGATAGGAAAAAAAATGTCCAGAACGAAGGAGGGCAGATTGGCTGGAAAATATTAAAAATTGGACCGATATATCTTCGTAACGACAATTAATAGCAGATGCAAGACAACGTAAAATCTAATTGACATATTGGTGATCGCCTATGCTCTGTTACGAGTATGGCATATAGAAGAAGTCGGCTGTATGAAGGCGTTTGTGAATCGTAAAGTGGGACACCAGTTGTTTGGCTATGTATTCCTCCTCTAACATTCAAACATTCAATATTATTGTTTAGAATTTTATTTAATTTTATTCGATCTTAGATCACCAGCTTCATAATAATAATAATAATAACAAAAAAATTAATCACTATATTTTTTTTTTTTATTAACGGAAAGCTTTGATGTAACGTCTATTGTATATGCTTGATAATGACGTAATTGCCGAGAAGCTTTGCGTTAATTTTTTTTCGTGATTAACTGTGTTTTTATTTTGTTTTACTAATTCATAAAATCACTACTCTCCGATTTATCAACTTATATATTATTCTAGATGGCCATTAAAAAAACAAAAACATAAAAACATATATTATAAATAATTATATAAGAGGTGTATACACATACATACAAAGAAATCAAATATTCAAAATATGTTTTCTTTTTTTTAAAATTAGTACAATATTATATTTAATGTATAAATTAGTACTAGTGATAAACTTAACAGAGTAAATGAAAGAGTTATATATTTATACATCTTTCAGCGGTTTATATAAAGAATACACGGAACTATTTGGCTAGTTGATATTCGTTTGTTGTGTGTGTCAGCGAAGTGCCATATTTTTTCATTTATAGGTGGGATTTCCAAATATGAATGGATATCTTTGAACCAGCCATTTTTTAACGATTCGTTAATTCATCGCTCGGTAGTACGGACTTGGTTAATCAGGTTAAAACGAATACGAAAATATTTAACATCATTCATGGCGAATTTAAATAAAAAAAAAAATGCTACTCAAAGTGTTTAAAAATTAATGTATAAAAAAAAACCGCGATGCGATATAATTATAAATCGTCGAGAAAAATATAAATCAGCTCTAAAGTCGCAATATTTAAAATGAGAATATGTAATAAAACTATATACAATAAAAAACACGCATTTATTAAATGTTCATATAAACGCATATAAATCACAATGCCAACAAATGACGATCCGAAAACATTGACCGATAAAAAAAATTAATAACTTATCAATATATAAGCTGAAAATTTATTATCAATTAATTAATTTAAGACTATTTACAAATCGACCAATTACCGACATTTGAGAGAAAATGAAGGGTTTATCGCAAAAACGTACTCCGGGCAACACTGATTAACATAGCAGAGAATTAAAAAGAGTGGTATATCGGATAACTGAATGTTGTTTATTGAACGAGAACGCTGGGAGAGTTGTGATTCGCAGAGATTCAGTGTACTAGCGAACTAACAATTCACTACGGTCATCGTTCATAATTGATCAGAAAAGAATCGCCGTTTATTGTTCATTATTTATCGCTCACTCATTCCTCAAGTGAACTAGTTCTATTTGTCGATTCGAGAATAGAGAGCTCATTTCTTATTGATCGGCGAGCGATATTCACTCGTGACATGATTCATTGGTCGTACGTTTCGAGAATAGAGAGCTCATTTCTTATTGATCGGCGAGCGATGTTCACTCGTGACATGATTCATTGGTCGTACGTTGAACTAGTTCTATGAATAGATTTGTGAACAAATTTCTTCTTCTTGTAGGTGACCATTTGACAAATACTTCTGTTTATCTCGTGCCGCATAAACCAGCGTGGTCTTGTTATACATCTCGAACTAGTCTTTCAAGATTTTTAGTTAGCGACGTTCGTCTCCGTTCTTGACATCTATCTCTTTTTATTCGTTCTTGTGTATTATAGTCTGCAGTATATTACCGTTTCGAATTATACGTCCAAATTAGGCTGTTTTACGTGTTTTTATCAACGGCATTACTTCGCAGGTTTTGTTCATTTGTGTTTTAGAAGGGCTTCATTACTTTACCTATCCAGGTACTTTAAGAATTCGACGATAAAGCTGCATTTCAAAAGTTTCTATTTTCTTTCTTGATGCTGCCTTGAGCGTCTGACTCACTACGCCAAAAAAAAATATCGACAGCATGTAGCATTTTGTGACACGCCATCTCGTTTCCGCTACAATTTCTCTATTGCACCATAATTGTTTCTAATTTTTTAACATGTATTCGCGCTATTTCTGTTCTAGCTTTAATTTTACTCACAAAAAAAAAAAAAAAATGTTTGGTTACAAAGCGAATATGTTATGTTACTTATAAGTGCTGGAAAAGAAAACAAACAAGTTGAAACGTTACGAGAATAGTAAATCATGTTTAGTGCGTCGATGCTTATACTTAGTATATCTAATACTTAGTTGCCTAGAATCGTAATTTCTTATCGCTGGAAGTAAACTATTACGGCGTGCACACTACAATTGATAAAATTTTTTTTGCATAGTTTGAGGATATAGTCATATAGAACTGTGTATATATGAGATTTTAGTGTATACGGAGACATTGAGAATACATCTAAGACATCGATTTTGGACGAATTGCATTCTATTAAAACTAGCATTTGAGATTGATGACCAAGCTGGACAAGAATATATTTAAATAGACCTAATGATCGACTTGTAGATTATTAGTTTATTATTATTATTTAAATGAGATTTACGGTTGAAAATGAGGTAGACAGAACGGATTGCTATGTATTCAATGATGCACGATCTATTATATGGCTTAGAATATAGTCTCTTGTCTAAAATGACACCAAAGGTATCGTATCTGATCAGACTATGCTATATAAACGCCATTGACGTAAAGTCTGGTCGGTAAAAATGATCTTGGACTAGTGAAATAAATTAATTCCGTTAATTTGCCACTTAGAAAAATATTTGATTACATAGATTCATAATCGTAATCGCCTATGTTATTTATGACTGGTATATCTGATATTTTACATTTTTCGTAAAATTGTTTAGATCTTCTTAAAATCGCTTCTTGTACGGAGGGAAATGTGTAATATCCGAGTATATCTTGATTTTAGTGTATTATCCTTAAAAAACGATTTTTATTTACTTTTTGTGTTTTTTCCTGTAATTTTAGTATATTTGTAGAACACCATACAGGGAGCAGCATATAACAATATAGGTAGAATAACAGAGATTTATAAATAACAAGTTTGTTTTATGCGCGATATTAATATCTCTGTAAAATTCACGCGGTTTGCTTTGTAGCAGTGGTACCACCTGCTTTATTCAAAAAAACAAAACCGTCCCCTTCCCTGGGTCACCCTATATCAAATAAAAGCGTCGTAATGTACATAATATGTACGATTTTTTTTTAATTACTAAAAAGACTAATTTGTAATTAGCGAAATATTGTCGATAAGAAAAAACATCTAGGTAATAACGCCCGACCAGTTAAAATAACTTAATTATTTCGGATGATAACGTCGTAATAATTAAATACTCATTAACTGATAATCGTTATCAATTGAATGACATGCTCAGCTGTATATAGTATTCGATTCTCGGATAAATGTGAAGTAAAATTTGATAAATCACCACCGAATTATAACGGAACATGATTATATATATATATATATATATATATATATATATGTGATAGGCATAACCGACTTATCACTAACGACTAATGCGGTAATTAGGTTTTTTCAAAGATAACAGATAAAATCAGCCGTTTTCCGAAAAAACTTTTTTTTTTAAGCTATTAATTTAAGCAATTGATTAAATATATTTTTTAAATATACAATGTTTACTTATATTTATCAATAATCCTGTAAAGATGTTATTGCGTCCATATAAGTAAATTTAATGTTTTATTTAATTTATACATCATATATGTAAACATCGTAAATAAGGAAAAAAGAATATTTAATCAATTGCTTAAATTCATTATCGTCGTTATTTCCCATCTCTTATTCAGGAGGTACCTCTTTTTTCTACAACGCGACAGTAAGAATTCGACAAGATATATAGCACGCGGAGTAAGGCAAGGATGTCACTATCACCGAGACTGTTCAACGCATATGCGGAACAAATAATCCCAATGGGAAATATTAATTGACTTGGAGTTAATATAAATGGAATAATAAGCTACGCGGATGATCAGATATATTTGGCCGAGTCAAAAGGAAAAACTGGAAAAAAGTAATTATTAAAATATCACTACAAAGTAAGAAGTTAGGAATGAAAATAAGCGTTAAAAAAAGAAAAGTTATGAGAATAACAAAAACACAAAATGTAGCACCGGTAGAAATATGTATCGATAGAGAAAATAGTCGAAAAAGTAAGCAGGTACAAGTATCTGGGAAGCTTAATCATGGAAAACCGGAGGGGGGAAGAAGATGAAGAAATAAAAAGAAGAATAGGATGCGGACGAAATGAATTTAATAACATGGAACGAGTAGTTAAAGATGGAAAATTACACCTTCAACGAAAGTTGAAAATTCTTCGCTGCTTTATGTGGTCAACAGTGAGGTATGCTTCGGAAACCCGGACATTATCAGAAGTCAACGAAAAGAAAATCACTGCCTTTGAAATGTGGTCTACAGAAGAATATCGTGGAAGGAAAAATAATGAATTTAGAAGTACCAAAAGAATGCAAATTGAGCCAACCAATTCTGCTAAATATGATTGAAGAATCAAAAAAGAAGTACTTTGGTCATAAAATCCGAGAGGAGGAAAAATTTTTGGGAAAAAACACGAGAAAGGAGACGCATAGAATACAAACATGGAGTAGCAAGAATAAAACCAGTTACGGAAATGATAAAAGAAGCTACACAAAGACAAATGTAGAAAACCGAGGTGTTGATCCAATCTCCTGAATAGATGGGAAATGATGATGATGAGTTTAAGCAATTGATTAAACATTCTTTTCTTAACAGTTAACTTACTAATGTACAATGACATCTAATGTATATGTGATAAAATTAAAATTTAAAACTTAAAATTTAAAGTTTTAAGCTTTTAAGTACAGGAAAAAATTAGAAAAAAAAACCTACAAGAAAACAATAAAAATAAATTATAGATAGATATATACGATGTTAACGTATATTTATAAATGCTGTAAAGATGTATTTCGTCCATATAAGTAAATTTAATGTTTTATTTAATTTATACAACATATGCTAAGAAGTGTACGATGTGCTTTAGAATAAAAAAATTATTATCATTAAATAATTAAAAGATTAAATGGAGCTTATGGTGGCGATACACTTAATTGGACTGTCACCGTAAAGTTTCCATAACGTATATTTCTGTAATTTTTAATAAATATATTATTTTGAAAAAAAAAATAAAAAACCGATTACTTTTAAATCGAACGACATAAATCCGATGAATTTAGTTGCATTTCGATTAATATCTGTCAGTAGGTTCTATCATTCGGTTATTTTGTTGTCATTGAAACGAAGTAATCACATTTCAGACTAAATTAATGAAATCCTTCGGACGACTTTACTGCTAAGAAATCTGTTCTTTATAATTCAAACCCGAGACGACAAGAGTTAGAATTATCGTAGATTATATATCTATTTAGACGAAAATATGAATACAAATTTTTATCCACGGTTATTAGTAAAACCGCTGGGGGCGGGCACGGTGTAGACCTCCCCGAAGCGCGATATTAATAGATAATAATAACAGTACAGTAATTCAATAGCGCGGGTGTCCCTGGAAACGTCTAATACATTATATTAGTCGGCAAACTACACCGCTTTAATCATCGGTTAATTAATTAAAATTAAAATATCAACAAGTTATCACCGAAACAGCCCTAATAAGGGCTATGGGACTAAGTGTATCATTAACAATCTTCGGATATTGCAGTTAAATATAGAAGCGATTTCGAAAAGCAAAGCAAAAAAGTTTTGACGCGTATAGCCCAAGAAAATGAGATTGACGTTATTGTGCTTTAAGAAACACATACGGAAAAAGATACATACCTTTTTGTACGTGGAAGTATTCAAGGATATAAAATCGCAGATCACATACCTCACTCAAAATACGTAGCGGCCACATATGTACGAATTAATTTGGCCTTACACACTGAAGTTATAGGAAAATCAATTCAAGGAAACTGTTTCAACATCGCTATAAAAGTAGATAAGTTGACGATCGTCAACGTATATAAACCACCTGGTATATTATGGAACACGAGACCACCGCTGCCAAGTTATAAATCGTCATGTATTTATGTTGGAGATTTTAACAGTTACAGTGCCATGTGGTGGTATGCAAAAAATGATGAAAATGGAACTATCATTGAAGGTTGGGTAGAACATTCAAACATGGAATTGTTATTTAATGCTTAAGGATAATGGAACATTCAAATGAGCAAGATGGAAACAGGATTACAACGAAGATCTTTGCATATTTCTAGGAGAAAATAGTGCTGCAATAAAGACTACACCATATCGAACCTTTGCGATTTCCCAAATTCGCAACAGCGACCCGTGTTAATTGATACAGGAGTAGATGTTTCAGGTGTACAATCCATTCCAAAAAATAGGTGGAACTTTAAAAAGGCTAAATGGGACACTTTTAAACATTGAAGAAAATATTCAAAACATATTACCAATAATTGGAAACTACGGTAAATTTGTTGAAATAATTAAAAGAACTGCTCATAAGAGCATTTCACGAGGTAGAAGGAAGAGCTATATACCATGCTGAACTGAAGAATGCTCGAAACTTTATAATGAATTTAAATCTTCAGGTAATTAGTTTATAGCAGCTGAGTTATTAATAAAATTAATGAAGAACGAAAAAATAGATGGCTCAAGAGAGTCGAAAATATTAATTTTACACGTAATAGTAAAAAAGCATGGACTTTGCTTAGAAAAATTGGAACTGATCTTCAACAAAATAAGCAAGCCCAGCATGTAATTAAACCAGATGCGACTGCATCGAGGCTCCTTAGTATGACTAAGTTTTCATTGGAAAAACAAGAAACTAGAATAATTAAAGCTGAACTAAATGAAAGAAAATGTAACCTTAAACCCAGTGAGAAATTTTCTTGACCAGTTACTATAAATTAACTCAACCAATGCAAACGAAAAACAATAAAGTAGCTGAATTTGATGGCCTCGATAGTTTTTAAAAAACCTGGACAAAAAGCAAAAAACCCTTTCTCTGTGGGATGTTTAATGAAATAATTACAACAGCCAGATTACCAAAAGAGTTTTAAAAATCCAAAAAAATTGCGGTTAAAAAACCAGGAAAGGTTGGAAAAGAAGCAGCAGACTATCGACCGCTGTCTCTTCTTAGCGTAGGTTATAAAGTATTGGAACGAATTATTTATAATAGAATTGCAGCTGAAGTAGATAGTCATTTACCAATATCTCAGGCTGGTTTTCGAGCAGGAAGATCCTGTGTAGATCAAGTTTCTGCCATTACAAAGCAAATAGAAAATGGATTCCAAAAGAATGAAAAGACATTGGCTGTTTTTTTAGACTTGACTTCTGCCTACGATACTGTTTGGCGAGAGGGATTATTATTAAAGCTGGTTTCTATTATACCATGCTCTCGAATATTGCAACTAGTAAATAGCATGCTGTCAGATAGGTATTTCCGTGTCTTCTTAGGAGCAAATAGTAGCAGACGGCGACGAGTCAATCATGGTCTTCCACAAGGATTAATATTAGCCCCGTTACTTTTTAATATATATGTCAGCGATATGCCTGACACATCTTGCAAAAAGTTCCAGTATGCGGACGATATGGCGATTACCGTGCAAGAACAGATTTGAAGAATTGTATATCAACTATGGAAAGTGGCTTATCGCAAATTAGTAAGTACTTGCACAAATGGAAATTACGACCGAATCCCCACAAGACAATGACATCGTTTTTTCACCTCAACAACCGAATTGCAAAAATCGAAAACCTAAATTTGAAGGTGTAGAACTAGCAAATACAAGATATCCAAAGTACTTAGGCGTGACATTAGACCGCACCTTATCATATAATGATTATCTAACGGTTTTATCCAAAAAGTTAAAAACACGTATAAATCTCATTAGAAGACTCACAGGTTCGACTCGGAGTGCTGATGCCAGAACACTCAGAATTTCTTCCTTGACACTTGTATACTCAGCAGCCGAATATTGTTCATCAGTTTGGTGTAATAGCTGCCATGTTAAAAAAGTAAATGTAATATTAAATAAAGCACTCCGAACCATATCAGGAACTCTGAAATCTACACCACTTATGTAGCTTCCAGTTTTAGCTAATATAGCTCCAGCTACAATTAGACGAGAGACAGCATTATTCATAGATAGAAATAAATTTCAGATGTGCCCCGAACTGCCAATATCTGAAGAGATTAGGTCCACACCTGTATCGAGACTCAAATCCAGAAAATCACCTTGGACAATGGATGAATTATTAGCAGAAGATATGGAAGAGTTTAATAAATGGAAAATAACATGTGAAAGGAATTTAACAAATTCCAATTTAGTTGTCGACCCGAGGAATGAAATTAAAGGAATGGATTTATCTAGGAAACTATGGAAGACACTCATTAGAACTAGAACTGGACAGCGAAGATGCCGATATCTAACGCAGAAATGGGGTATAACGAAAACTGCTGCATGCCAGTGCGGAAATCCAAGACAAACAAGCGGAGAAAGTCAAGACAAACAATGCAGCATATATTGGAAGACTGTAGTGAATTTGCACCTGTAGGTTTAACATAGACGATGTTCACAATCTTAATGACGGAGCCATAGACTGGCTAACAAATTTAAAGTTAGACTTATGTTGGGAATTTTGTGTAATTATATATAACCGAAGATTATACGATAAAAAGAAGTAAAACTGCTAAATAACAGAGCCGAATTTACAGATATCAGCGGTACCGAATTAGTAAATAAAGAGATGTCTAAACGTTTAATAATTTTACATCTGAAATAACGTACCGAAAAATAATTCACCTACATTTATCCTACTAATATGAATTGTAAATAAATTTTAATTGTAAAATGAACTGGCTAGTGGACTCTGTTCGGTTCATTATTCTTAATTTACTTGTATTATAAAAAAAGTAGCATCATGGAAATCTAGGAAGAGACGATTGCAATTGATAGTAGCTAGCACGAGGCAAATTATGTATACACTACACATATGTCTGTTCCCAAAAGTTTCTTATGTTCCTATTGTATAAATTTGATGATATCTCCAAGTGCAGACACTAAAGAGAACCACTAGAAGACCCAGCCTTTCGCTAATGAATCTACAATTTCATCTTCGGAGATTCCTCAATATACTCAAGTTTTCCATATGATTAAGTTTCAACATGATGAATGAAATCAACGAATCTGACGTCTTCCCTTTGTTTTTCATTGCCTTCAAATGCTTTGTGAGTCCGTGATAATGAGATAATTACCTGTAAGCTTCATATTAATAAAGAATAATAAAGATAGAAGTACTGCTACATACTCATCAGTAAATGGGGAACAAAGATTAGATAATTTGTATGCCCTGCTAATATTAAAAAATGGGATGAAAACTGCTGCTCCAGTTTCCTGAGTCGACTTCGATCCATCCGTATAAATAAGGGTGTGCGTACGAAAATTATCAGTGATCATATTATTGAATAGTTGGATCAAATTTGCCTAAGACTGAAAGCAATGAAGAATGATAATAAATGAACCATAAGCTGTTTAGTTGAAAATTCAAGAAAGGGCTATGGCGTGAGATATTTTCCGATAATAATAATGATGATGTTAATTTAATATATTGAAGAGGTCATGTATTTCATTGAGGTCGACGACGTAGCGAGTTAAAACAGATGTAGCAAATAAATCACCGATGTAAATTACGTAGCGTAGTCGAATGTATAGTACGTAAAATCGTTATTCTCGTGAGACTATATATGCAGTAAACGAAAAGCTGTTAATGAAAGGAAACGATTATTAAAGACGACGACTCAGAGCAATTCATCAAATAGTCCATCCGATGTCATTAACGTGTCTTTATTTTAATGTACGCGTCAATAAATGACAATTTATTTACAAACATTTGTCGAATAAGCAACAAGCGGCAACGTTAATTGAACCAGAAATAAGATTTACCGTCCGTTGATTGATTTAAATCGTCAAGACGAACCCGATTACTATTAAAAAGTTTGAGAATTTCCTTTCTCGAACTTCATCACTACCTAAGAGAACGATAAGTTTCCCGCAATACACACACACACACACACACACACATATATATATATATAATGTGTTTGTGTGTATTTCATACATGTATGTATAAACATGCCCTAATTAGTTTTCCCATTCCTATATCAAGTTTCAAGTTGTGTCAGACAGTCGGGTTTCTTTTTTGGTTATTTCTGACATTTGAGTACTAATTGTTAAAATAATTAATAACGGAGCGGTTATGTCATTTTTAAATTAAAATAATTATTAATAAATTAATTATGTATAATAAGAAAAATTATCTATGAAAAAAATGTATTTCACTAATAACAACCGATTTTTAGCTCAAGGCTGCGATGCCCATCAACAAGTACTATTATAATAATAACCTGCATGTTTACGTTTTAAATATTAAAGGCTAAGTATATTCTATGGTTTTTAAAAAATAATTTATCGTCAAATGGTTATCGATATATTTAATAAATTACTTTATTTCTTAATTTTATTATTTTCAATTTTTCAAAATAATTTTTCTTTTTTTAGCATTTCCTACAATTTGTAAAATATGATAATTCTGGTTAATATTATTAATTTCTCTTTCGCGATGTTTATCATCTAAAAAAAATTTATTATCATTGTTTTTATGTAAATTTAAATAAGTTTACATCTTCAAATTGTCTGTTTATCCTATATAAGTTTTTTGACTGTTATGAGAATTTAATTATAAACACGTGAATTATTAATCATATTAACCAGAACTATAATATTTTACATATTGAAAGAAAAGCTAAAAAAAGAAAAATTATTAGAAAAATTGAAAATAATAAAATTAAGAAATAAAGTAATTTATTAAACATATCGATAACATTTGACGATAAATTATTATTTTCTAAAAACCATAGAATATACTTAGCCTTTAATATTTAAAACGTAAAAATGCAGGTTATTATTATAATAATACTTGTTGATAAGCATCGCAGCCTTGAGCTAAAAATCAGTTGTTATTAGTAAAATTCTTATTATTACATATAATTTATTTATTAATAATTATTTTAATTTAAAAATTACATAATCGCTTCGTTACTAATTATTTTAACAATTAGTAATTTTTACTAATAACTTTATCGTTATTTATATAATACACACCCAAACAAATCTATAGTACGCATAATCTCAAATGTCAGAAATAACCAAAAAAGAAACCCGACTGTCTGACACGACTTGAAACTTGATATAGGAACGGAAAAACTAATTAGGACATGTTTATATATGCATGTATGAAATACATACAAAACACATTATATACTTATATACATATATATATATATATATATATATATATATATATATATATATATATATATATATATACATATTTTGTGTTCCGAAGATTCGATTTCGAATCCAGTCAGTGATGCCTATAATAATTATGTAATTTAGCCAAGTTCGTTATATACATAACAACTGGCTGATAACATAATCTTCAATTGGGCCACTGTCCTGTTCAATGTAATATCTCAGCTATTTCCATTTCTTCTGCCGCCCTCTACGTAATTAATAGTTACGACTTTTGTTTTGCAATCGATATCGCGTGTAGTAGTTGATATTTTTATACACTGCACGGACGGCGGTTCGATGCCCCCCTACATTTTTATCCAGTTCAAGAGAAATTTCAACTATATTGCCGTACGAATAGAAAAATATAAATAAAGTTATCCATATTCGGCTCTGTGTGCGTGAATATTCTGTGTAGTATACACGTTTTGGGTGGATACATAACGACCTTTTTTTTATTGATCCCTAACTAGGCGTGTCCAATAATAATGTAACAATAAAAAATATATACGTATTAAACAGAAGTAAAAGAAGAAGCGGTAAGCAATTTTCGAGACGAGAAGATGAGATAATTAAATTTATATATAATAAAAAGTATGAATCCCAACACAGCAGAGAATGAGCAAGATTAAGGGTCAGAACACACGCACACACACACACACACACACATATATATATATATAATTTTTGTGTATATACACTTTAAATGAGAAAAAATTTAAAAATATTAACCTTAATTTATATTTGATAAAAAGCTCGAAACATATATATCTATATATATATTCTTGTAATATAAAAATAAACAATATTAATTTATTAAAGGCCACATCGTACAGACCAATATCTCTTTTGCTTATATTGTCAAAAGCACTCGAGAAATTAATATTAACTAGAATGAGAATAATTTCATTTCTACCTATCAGTTTGATTTCATTCCTGAGAATGTAACACTGGAGCAGGTTCATCGGGTTGCCAGTCTAATTGAAAATAGACCGGAGGAGAAAAAGACATGTGCTGGTGTTTTCCTCAACGTTCAACGGCCGTTGAGTTGTTTGGCTCCCGGGTCTGCTGCATAAAATTAAATCTGCGCTACTTCACTAAATTTACAGTTTGTTAAAGTTGTATCCGAAAACCGATATTTTCAGGTTAAATATGAAAATGCATTGATATTATTCTAACATCACATCAAGATGAGACTATAGAATCAAACAGGTTACAGCACGCACAAAAAAATATATTGTCGGGAAGCGGTGTATAAAAATAAAGATAAAACTGTTCACACGATCTTTACAAATAGATTTCTATCCTGTCTCTCATTAACTCTTGGTGGTGAAACTCTTGCTCAAAGCGAGATAGTGAAATATTTTGGGCATGCATCTGGACAAGTCACTGACAAGAAGAAAATACTTAATAACCAAACGAAATGAACGTCAGTTAAAACTAACAACGTATTTAATAAGGTCGGAAAAGTATAAAAATTATTTGGACATAAATCGGCTTGATTTAGGGAAGTTGTGGAGATTAGATCGTGTTAAATCAACTGAACTTTTAACTGTTTAAGGGAAAATAAACGGTAGAACTACTGAGTTATTTCTCTTCACATGTCATCTGTTATATATCAACTGCTTCATGACCACTAGGTTGGCTAGTTATAGTGTACAGTGTATATAAAAAAATTATTGTTAATAAAAATAATAGCAAAGATCCTTTTATATATATATATATATATATATATATATATATATATATATCCATATATATAATCATAATTGCCGTACGCATATGAACGAAATAAATTTAACTATACTATATAGCCTAAATCGTATTATTAATTAATTATATCATCGAAATGATTCCGTGTTTGACGTCTACATTAGCGAGAGGCTATTCTTTATAATTTTCGCGAGACTCCTATTCTACACGACTATGTAACCGAGATTGTTAATTCCATACGAAGGTTTTAAGATTTACTCACCCATCTAATAGATACTTCAGTTTATGTTATTATGCGAATACTGAATATGCAACGATTAGAGCACTCCAAACTGGCCCAATATTTATTAAACGTAGAAAAAAAAAGGAATGTTCTACTTATAAGTATCGGTATTATCCTTCCGTTGGTGATAAGACAGTATAACAACTACTGTACCATACGTTAGCCACGCCAATTGGAACCATTACAAATGTTACTAATAAAATGACGGATTTCTACACGAAGAACTCGAAAGAGTACAATATACAATTTTAATCAATTTTTTTAAAAGGAACTTTGCAATGGAATAGCATTAAAAAAAAAAACCACATTTTATTTGTATTTTTAAAATTTTTTCTGTATTACTTTTTCCCGTACAAAATAATACGTGTTGCATAAAGCATATTAAAAAACTAATTAAAAAACCGGTTCGTTCATTAATTTTTAAAACTTGTTTCTTCTTTCACATACGCATTCGGAATAATCTAAAAATTTTATAACACAATATTTCGTGTTCAATTCTATTCACATCTGATTAAACTGCAAAACATTACAGACGAGAAATAGATTAAATTAAAAAGATATTTCATTTTCAACAGCCATCAGTAATTTAAATAAAAAGAACTATGGATTAATATAAATTTAAAAAATACTACATAAAGAGTAATGCAATTATCAAAACATAAAAAAGTTTAGCATGGTATCAATAAATTCTTCGTACATATAATGAATCGGTTGAATTAAATTTAATTTCGCGGAAAATTATCAATTAATTCAGAGTTAAATAAAATTATAAAACTCTCTCCTGATTTATTTTAATTTTAATAGAAATTAGGTTTTGATTTAGCAAATTTCGTAAAGCGTACTCGCATTTCTTAAATTTTTACGAATTCCCTTTAAATGAATTAAAACATCGTATAAAATTACGACAAACTTACTAATAATTGCAGAATGCGAATGTTTATATTTTCAATAATCATATATGTTCGTATATTTGATTACAATAGCGATTTTTATGTTATAATAAAATCATTATTACCGATATTAATAAATTATTAATAAGATTCATCTTGGAAACGTTCACACGTATTTAGCTTGCGATTAAGTTGTGAAAAATGAATAATTCATGTCATGAAATAAGCAAAAACCGCATTACAATTATGTATTTAAATAGATTCACTTTCATGTTTATCTACTCCTGTTGACCGAAAATGTGTATCATTTATTTCAAACAGAGTTCATAGAAAAACGACATGAAACATATTTACTCACAATAATGCACTCATACACACGCAAAAAAAAAAAAAAAAAACAGCATGACGATTACCGAATAAATATTAACATTGTTTACATTACTGTATGAAACATGGTTATAAAATAAAGTTCATATTTATAATATAACGTTATAAAAATATTTTTATGTGATATCAAAAAAAATATATATATATAAAAACATACATGTTTTAAACCAGTATCGTAGGTGCCTGCATTAACAAATTTTTTGAAATACTCTTGCAGTTCAGTAATACTCACACGAGCCATTATAACAGACTTGTCAAACCTGAAGAAAAACAAAATACTTAACCGCCTAGCAAAGAACTTCAACGTATAATGTTGTATAAGTGTAATCAATTTTGCCGGAAAGCTGACATTTTTTTTGTTCAGTATAGCCGAACAGATAAAACCAAATTATCGTGTAAGATCTTTTTTATAAATTTTCCACAAATAAAATTGCATAAAAAGTATAAACATTAGAGCAAATTACTATAAGTTTGTACAAATTAATATGAAAATAAATAATAAAGAACCCGAAAAAATTAAAAACATTTTATTTAATTTTTTTTCAAAAATAATTAAATGCAGTATGGATGTTTTAAAATCACTTATGTTGTTTATGCTGATTTAAATTACATTGTAATTTGTAAACGGAAGGAATGACAATTAATTACGATTTGTAATGATTTAAAAGATTAAAAAAAATCGAATTCTCGAATTTAAAATTAGAATGAATTTTCTAAGTTTCTCAATCTTAAAATCAATGTAATTACTACCACATTGAAAAACATTATAAACGTGGAAAAATTAAAAAATTATTCTATTATCACAAAAAATATCACATTGATTTTTATAATTTGATCAATTTCTTATTTTATCTAAATGCCAATTTTAATTTCGTTTTGTTTCTATCTTAATGGTATTATGATTCACACACGTATATATATATATTTTTTCTCTCTTTTTTCTTTAAGTTTACTAATTTCGTTTTTTTTAAAAGTTTTTTCCTGCTGACTTACAATTACCATTTTAACATTTTTAAAATTTATTTTTGTTTTCAATATTTATTCGTCGTTTTCCGGAAAGACGTTTATTATACGCTTATTGTAAAAAAAATAATAATTCTTAGCGCTGTATGATTAAATAAATAGTTATTTATCATTCTTTATAACGGTCATTATAGCAAATTGAATCAAATTCAACACGTGACAAAACGTCTGTAAGTTCTTTTCTAATTCATTAATTCGCTATAAATTATAAAGTTTTAAATTATTATTATATGTTTTATTACACAACCTCAGTTAAAACTACATTAGCATTAAAAAAAAAAAAATTAATCCATCAATAACGACTCGTACATAAAGGTTGCATGTTTGTACAACCACTAGCAGAGATTTTTTTTTTTTTACATTTCCACGTATGAATTGTTCCATTGCTTCCCTCTCCAGTTTATACTGTTCATATTAATGTTGACCGATGTTAATATAGGTAAAATGTTTTCCTTACCAAAGTTTTGTTATCTATAAGGCAATTGATTATTTCAATTTCAGGGGATTGTTTTGTGTAAACTGTGGAAAAATAAGAATATTTAACTATTATACATAGAGTTTATCGAATTGTTTCGTTTTAGTATTAAAAATTTTTTTATATTTTCGTTTTGTATTTATTCATGCGGAAATACATTTTTAATATATTTTGGTTCAATATTACAATTTTTTTATATTGAAATTGATAATCTAACTTAATAATTTTTAGTTTTTCTGATTAATTTGTGTTATACTTTGTCGACTTTGATATTATCAATGTTACTTTGTGATGTTGCGTGAAACAAAAAAATTCTGTGCACTGGTGGCAGGGAAAATGTAATTGCAACCGCCAGATTTGTAAATTACGAGCCGCCACTGGAATTCATTAAAAGAAATTATTGATTTTATGATGTAGCCCAACTTTATTTTGATTGTGAATTTACATTTGAAGCTTCACGCATAATATGCAGGGGCGTATTACCCCCAATGCCAAGAATGCCATGGCATAGGGGGGCAAATTTTGGGAGGGCGGCATGTAGGACCAAAAATAAATTTTGTTAACAAAAAAAATTAATTTTTTTAGTTTTAAATCAGATATAATAAACATCATGACTTTTTTCTATCAACTATAATTATTGAAACAGTGTAAAGTTTTCAAATGTAAATTATTTATTATACAGTAAATACAAAAATGGATTATTTTTAAAAAGGTTTTATTTTACTCATACCATAGACTTTAAATTTTTTATTTTTGTGTTTAAGAATAGTAAAACACTTTTCAGAAAATAAAATTTTGTAACCGAACCAACATATTTGAGTAACAAAATTTTGGAAAATCGATGGCCTTACATGGGGCGGCACCACTTGTGTGGCGTAGGGGCGACAAAAGTTGAAATACGCCCCTGATAATATGCTCAGATTTTAAGTCGTCTATTCGGTTTTTCCAATAGATTTATTTTCCATTTGATGATCACATTACTTTTGAATGTATGCATGTATGTACGTGAAGCTGTTTATTTTAACACTATTCTATTTTTTCTTAGGCGTACATTCGATAAGAATCTTTTAATCGAAAGTGATAAACATTATCTTTTCACGTATTGCTTTATTATCAGGCATACTAAATTGTCTAGTGTTAAAATTTCCTCTTCTTCGGAGTTTTGTTTTTCTATATGTTAACGATTTTAGCATGGCCAACGTTTTTATTTCATACAATGCGTCATTATTGATAATCTGTTTTCACGAATTTAAACGTGAATCCTAACCTTGAGTGTGGTCATTACTTCCAAATCTTGTAAAACATATTTTCACTCTATTAGTTTAATCATTGTATGAATACTTATATATATATATATATATATATATATATATATATATATATATATATATATATATATATATATATATATATATATATATGCTTTTATGTGTATGTACACCATTTTAACTCATTTCTATACTTATCTTATAATCTATTATAAAGTTTATATTTTGATGATTATATATTTGCTTCAACTTATTAAATTTAATCTGTATACTATTTTATTTTATAAATATTATATTTTCTGTTTATTGTTATTATTAAAACTATTATTAAGTCACAAACTAAGGGACTATGTTACTTATTTTTTTATCATTTTATATTTAAGTCACAGATTATTAATCTCGGGAAATACGTATTTTCTAATATAATTCGGACGTTGTAATTATTAAATATATATTATCTCGTTTCTCATTACAGCTGTATTAATTGCTCAAATTATCGACATGGCATTTAAAATGTGTCTTAAGCGTTGGTGTTTTTACAAGTCGCTGTTTCTTAAAATTAAAATTAGATACAGAGCACCGAACCGGGCAAGAATAAAATAGTTTCATATAAAATTAACTTATTATCAATACTTAAGACTTACTTTTAAAAAGCGGATAAATTAAAATGTAGTTAACCGTGGCATTAATGCGCTTAGTAAATGTCAATTTTTTATAACAAATTATAAGTAACGTCATCAGACCACTCGATAAGATCGCCGTTAATATTAATTTAATCCTCGGATAACAAAGGTCGTCTGCGAACGAAAAGCATCTATTCAAGGATGTTTTGTTTGCGATGTAAAAAAAGTGTTAGTCGTATATGACTGACAATTTTACATCAGATGTTATGATGATGATGTTGATCCATTTACGTATACTGCTACGAGGCCAGATGCGCGGACACGGAAGCTATATTTCTTGAAACATGCCGGTTTCACGTAGGAACGCTACGGTTGGATCGGCTGCATTTGGCTGCAAAACTCGTTGTAATTCTGATGGAAGACCATATCGAATATACGTTCAGCCTTGTACTTTTGGCAGTGTAGCAGAAGGTTTTCTATTGTTAATTTAACATTGCTGCAGGAACAAATCGATGGTGATTTTCTTCTGATCAAGTGACTATGAGTGAGAGTCGTATTGACTATTTCTTCATGTCGTGTCAACGAAGGGGGAGATCATCGCCATAGATTAGTATCAGGTTTGAATGAGCGTAATTTGTTTGTAGTTGGGGTTGATAACTACAATATATTCAATTTCGCGCGGAGTTGTTCGTTCATTATGCTGCGGATATCTTTTGGATCTATTGGAAGATCGGAAGCAGGCCGCGCATATGGGCCGCCTCTTTAGCTGCCGTGCCTGCTAGATCATTCCCAGCAATACCAGTGTGACTTGGAACCCATATAAATAGTGAGTGAGGGGAAAGACCGTTAGATAGGATGCCGATTATTTCTTAGGCCACTGGATGTTGATTTTTGCGCTTATAATTACTGATGCCGGTGATTGTTAAAAGAGAGTCGGTGGCAATGACAGACTGCGTAGAATTGATACCAATATAATCTTGTATATAAATTAAAACTAGTTTTATAGCATAGAGTTCAGCAAGGGTGGATTGAAAAATGTGGAGGTAGTAGAAATATGATTATTATTTGGTTGGTGGATGCTACTGCACATTCTACACCAGAATTTGATTTTGAACCAGGTTCAGATGTTTTGGTTTCTAATTAATGTCAAATAATTTTGATCGCATCGAATGGTTAATATAATGGTACTGAATAGTGAAAGTTTCAGATAAAAATTTTACACATTCAAATATAAACATGTGTGCGTGATAACGGACAATGTGATTGACGCTTTTTTGAGGTTTTCTTCCGTTTCTAAAAGAAATAGAAAATTTTTAAGTTAACCGCAGTGATTAGAAAGCGATATTTGAAAATGTGGAGTAAAAATTAAAAATTAGCGTGTTATCATCACATTTATGCGATAGAATCACATGGGCTGACAGAAATGGGCATGACTGACACGGGGCTCGAAGTGTTAAAGAATCGATGACAATTTTTGTATTTAGTAAAATAGAAGAGAAGAAGAAGAAAGAAGTTTTATAATGAGACATGCACGTACACATGTACATACATATGCACACATACCATATTAACTACATAAAATAAATAATGGACGTAGACAAAGTAATCTATGCTTAATTCTACGATGTTTGCACCTAGTAAAACGCATGGTGAGACTTCAGAGTGATCACTTAAGAAATGGAATTAATCTGTTTCGATATATTTCAATAAACTGTAAATATATAAAGTTATCTTCAAACTTGTATGAATATATCGGATTGAAATCTGGGGAACAGCCAGCATCTCCAGACTGGAAATAATCCAGCGTTTCTAGTCAAAAGTTTTACGTAAATCGTGGTATATTTGCAATAACGACCTGCACAAAGACTTCCAGATTGCCTAATGTAAAAGAAACGGTTAGAATACACAGTAGTAGATATATGCAGCGGCTTCAGCAACATCCGTTATTATTATGTAAATGCTTAAAAATTGTTTGCCTTTTTCGTTTTCTCTTGCGCATGCGCGCACGGCTAACACTTATCGCTCTTCCGAGAGAGATTTGTTTACTTTTTTTTTACAAATAAATTAAATTGTACGCGTAGATATTCGAAAATCACCCCGCCAAACATGATCCAGTAATAGTACCCCAGGCATTGGCCTATATTAAATCTAAACCCCAGTAATTTAATCACGAGCTAAATAACCTCTGTAGTTACGTTCGGCTCATAGTAATAATAATAATAATAAAAAAAATCTATAAGTGCTTTCAGTATTTATGTCCACTGCACCGATACATTACATATACATACTTATATTTATATATGTACGTATGTATGTACTTTTTTAATTTTTATTTTTATAGTTCCGTATAACTGCTGAGGCTATTACGGTACTGGTGATTTAACAGTTAGATGCGGTAGATGAGGTTAGAAGAGGAAAGCAATTGTATAATTGAGCGAATAGTTGAAGGGCTGTTGGAAAAGAAAATGAATACGGAGTCGATAGGGGTGGAGTGTAGGACAGTGTAGTAAAGTATGGCAAATAATAGAGGGGTTTGGGAGTAGACAAAAGGGAGAAAAAGCAGAGAGATTGGAACATTGGAGTATATGGTCATGGAGAGAGTGATATGTGGCCAATGCGGAATCTGCCGAGTGCTATATAGTTGGAACGGGATAAAGTGGCAGGTGGTTTCCAGAAGCCAACATTGGATTTGACATCAAGAAGAAAGATACACGGTAGTATGAGTTTCAATTCTGTTGCTAGTCGTGGTGAATGAAACATTTGAGGGTTGTGTTTCGTACTGTAGATGGCGGAGTTTTATAGGTTGTTAGGAAACATAGTATGGAATGGGCTGCCTTATTTATCGTTTCGTTTCCTACGATTCCCTTATTGACCTGGAACCTACAAGAGGGATACTAGATCTATATCTTGTGATAATTGGTAAAGTAGGGATTGTATGCGATTAACAAGTAGATTTTTTGTCTCTGACACAGCGACGAGGGAGTCCGTTACAATTAGTTTATGTAAATTTAAGGAACTCTTTACAATGCTTTACTTTGGAGTTTAAAATTCCCCCTTCTTTACCGTGAACGAAATAACAATTTTTTTCATTTCAAGCATGTATTCTTGTTAGGACGGGGGTTAATATATCAAGTGTTGATTAAAATTTGCAAATTTAATTGTTGCGAATAGAATTCAGCTTACGAGGCTAAGAGTCGTAATCTAAATTTCACAGTGCTTCTGTATTATTTTCAAAGGGTAGTACTTTCATTTAAAGTTTGTATGCTACGCGAATCATTAAATCGAAATAGATATCGTATTCAATGGAAGCGCTGATACCGGCGTAATAATTCATGAATTCCTCTTCAGTTACCTGTAAGTAATTAAACAAGGCACGTTAGATTAGTTATAATCAATTATTTATTTTTCTTATTAATAATAACAATATTCTTGCTTTATAACATGTATATATATATAATATAAATGAATGAACAACCTTTATTTAGTATAACTATTTATTTACATTTTAATATTATTTTATATATATATATATATATATATATATATATATATATATATATATATATATATATATATATATATATATATATATATATATATATATATATATATATATTGATTTTTTAATGTGGAATGTAGTGATTTTTTTTATAAAAAAACAATTGAAAAATTAGTTGAATCACTAGCATTTATTTGATTGTGAAAAACGCAAAGTTTTTCGGCATTTACGCCATTATCAAGTGATAACAAAATTTAAAAAAAATCATAATTTTACAAGTATAAATATTAAAAATAATTACTTTAAAAATATCTGATAGTGAACTATATTCCATAAAATGTTATATTTCTTGTCCGTTCTGTTATTAATTTATTTTTTGAAATGTTGAAATTGAATACAAATTTAACATCAATATATTTGTTTACTTGATTTTGTTTTTTTATTTTTTTTTTATTTTTAACGATATTGTTTTTTCGATTCTGCAAAAGTTGTATACTGATGGAATTTTAAATTTTCATATATATATATATATATATATATATATATATATATATATATATATATATATATATATATATATATATGCGGCTATTACTGATATTATCATTATTGAAGCTAAAAATGATTTTTTTTTGTTTTGTTTAAATCACTAGACCCTTTCAAGAGACCCAATTGTTTCTAATTATATTTATAAGAAGGCACATTCTATTCAGGGCTTTCTATTGTTTCATAAAAAATTTCTTGAATCGTCATTCCAAATAGTCTCGATTTTCTAGTATGCTAAGAATCATTCCATTACTTTCTTCGTCTATCGATTATTTGTATGATATTTCGGTCGGTATTGTGAGGAAGTTTGTAATATTTAGCGAGGTTTTGGACTAGTACACCCTGGTCATCCATACCATGTGGGTGACGTGGTGGTTTTACAAAAAAAAAAAAGAAGTAAGTTTCATTTTATTATTGTATTTGTAAGTTTTGTTCCGATTAATTACTATTACGATACTATTTCAGTACGGATTCCGAAATTATGCTCATTTTGTAACCTAGTTTTCATCGTTTTTTTTCCCGTTTAGTAATTTGATTTTGTATTTGGTTTTTAGTTTCAATTACCATATTATTGCTATCAAGTGTTGAGTTTGATATTTGTTGCTTAAACTGCGACATATTCATATCTTTTATAATTAGCTTATCTAACTTAATTCTGGTAAATTTATCAATGTTAATACATTTCTTTTCTTTTTTCCTAAAATCTGCGGTAGAAAATGATGTAAATACCTGTTCCTTCAATTCGATATTCTTGTTTCGAATTTCTCTGTTGTAAATTTCACCAATACCGGTCTCGCTTTCTCGTCAGATTTTTTTTGCTCATTCTTTCGGCGAATTTCACATTATCATCGCGTGTTATTTCTATATTTTTACTAATTATAACACTTTCTTTTCTAGATATTTTCTATTTGTTTCGTTATCATTTTCTGCGATAACGCGAACGATCATGGTTTTTCTCTCTAACTAGTTGTTATAGACGGATTATTCTTATTTTTATTTTTTTTTAGGTGCCGTGTACCACAACATAGGTTAGAGACACCTATTATCACCCTTCTATTACTAGAGGTACTAGAAATCTTTATTTTATTATTAATTTCAAGTTAGTTTTTCTAGACGTTGTAACATGTCTATCTTTACTTACTTTTTTTGCGTGATTAGTAAAGTCCGATAACGTTATTTTCGAATAATATTCACCTCTATCGTATTTCGATTTTTTCATATGATTCTTATGAATTATATTTCAAATTTTTAAAATGGATACATTCGTAATTTATAATCGGACTCGACAACGAAGATAATAAAGTTTCCATAAATTACAATCCGATTTAGTCGGTTGAACATTTTTGAGACTTATCAACACAGCTATGTGTGTAATATACGAATCTCAAAAATTAATTCAATTCGCTATTTCAATTTTAAAATACTGTTATAATTCAATAATTTAATTGGAGCCAAACTACCTACTATATATATAATAATAATAATAATAATAATTATTATTATTATTATTATGAGTACGAATCAGATCAGCTATAAATTTGAATCATTAGACCGTGGTTTGCATCTTAATGGCTAAACGTGGTAATATTTTAAATAGCTTCTCATCATTTAACAGTATGCTACAATCAATATTAATATATCACCTAATTATTATAATTATTACATGTGTTTATTATGATATTTTTTAATATTATTTATTACGTGTGCTCTTGTGACAGATTTTTAAATTTTATTTTGTTTTCTTAAATACAGTATTACTACAGGCGCAACTTCTGTTTTGTTTTTTTTTTTTTCATTATTAAGCGTTGTTTCAATAATATCGACTAATGTGCGGCGACATCTAGCTCCGAGCAAAATTATATTCGGTATAATTTCTGTTGTACGATTTACACTCGAAAAAGATACGTTCCATATTTTCGTCAGTTCTATAGACTTCGCAGCAAAATTTGCTACTTTTAACCTTTTACATTTATACAAATATTCGTTACAGTCCCCGTGACCGGTAATCGCTCGATTGATAAAATAATTTAAATAAGTCGGGTTTTTCCCTATATATATAATCATCTAATGTCGAAATAAGATGATAAACGAACCGATCTCTTTGTCGAGCTATCGTATCTATTTTTCCATATTTCCGTTTTATCTTGTATTAGCAACTTTATTTTATTTTTTTTTTTTTTCGACGACTTTGGTTTAATCTCTATGCTGTCTATTATTATATGACCGTATCGAACTGTTAATCTAAGTATATTTCTTCTTGTAAATCTATTATCTATATATATATAAAAGAAAGTCGTGTTAGTTACACCACTTATAACTCAAGAACGGCAGAACAGATTTGGCTGAAAATTGGTAGGGAGGTAGCTTAGAGCCAGGAGACGGACATAAGATACTTTTTATCCCGTTCGACAGCGTTCGGTGTCGAGCTACGAAATTTCGAAAATCGATGACCTGCCCCCTTTGGCAAGGCATAGCGAGCGGCGTAAACATTTTTAAACGATTCCGATTTTATAATTTGTCATTTATATACAGGATCTGTAGGATCAAGCGAAAAAACCGCGAACAAAATTTCAAACCCAAACCGAACATTTCGAAAGGGGTACCCTAGCAATTTTTTCAAAATTTCGATTTTTTCGCAATAATTCGAGAACGATTCGAAATTTAGAAAATTTATTTAAACGAAAGTTATTTATCATTAAAATACGCGTCTAACGATGGTATCGCCGTATTTTTATATCGAATAGTCGCCGAGAAAATTGGGCTTAAAGGGTTTTGGGGTTTTGGGCCATTTTTGCGGCCCCCCCATGATAGATGGGGAGTTCGGGTTGAGCTCAATAGAAAGTAGACGTGGAGATCTATAATTTATGTAATTACGTGAATGTTTTAAAAATTAACCGGTAACGAGAAATCGCGAGTTGAAAATTTCATTTTCGATTTTTAAAAATTTTGCCGGCGATTTTTGGACGACCGAATCTACAATGCATTTAGCATGGGCCAATGTTAATTATATATCTATATATCGTTATATATATATTTATATAGCGAATTTGTTATCGACTATAAATCGCTTACGTTTAGAGATACGAAAAAAATTGTTATTACCTAATTCGATCGTCGTAAAGAAACCTATTGAACCGAGTCATCGTCGAAATTAAAAAAAAAAAGTTTAGAGGTGTATGGGGGGGTGACTCATTAAAATTTCGATTTTGGAAAAATTCCGTTAAAATCGATACGGATACGATAGATATTAAAATGACGAATTCGAAACAGAAAACCGTTTTTCGTTACGATCGATAGTTGTCGAGCTACGAATTTTCGAAAATCGATGATCTGCCACCTTTGGCAAGGCATAGCGAGCGACATAAACATTTTTAAACGATTCCGATTTTATAATTTGTCGTTACTATATAAGATTTATAGGATAAAATGAAAAAAACGCGAAAAAAATTTCAAACCCAAACCGAAAATTGCGGACATGTATAACGCTTCGATTCAGTATTTACTTTGGATTCACTTTCATTTACTTAGAGAAGTTCAACTAAATAACACTTCATTTTTGTAATCGAAATGAATTCATTACTGTTGTAAAATGAAATAAAATTTTCCTTTAAATTTTTTTTTATCTTTTAATCACCAAACGAAATGTTACATAAAACGAAGCCATCTGGTGGCGAAACGGAGTTCGCCGGGTTTGCTAGTTTTAAATATAACAAATAATGTATCGATAGAAATCAGATACCGAATGACATACTGAGGAGAAGCTTCCGTGTTGATTCGTTCAAATATTCATAACGGTCGTCTTCGTAATGTAATTGTAGTAAATAGCGGAACGTTCGTTACTAGAACATCGTGCCCAGCCCATTACTGCTTATTTTTAAATATAAAATGGGCTAGCGTTTAAGTCGTTAATCGCATGCGAAACGAATACGCGCGCTCGTATGGCGAATTAAAAAAAATACCTTCTTCTCTATTGTACCGTCGAGAGAGAGAGAGACACATCGGGCGGAAGTCATATTTGTCTCTAATAACTGGCTGTTCCTTATAAGCGAATATTGTAAAATCTCTTATTGAAGCGAGTGGGCGTTTAAAATATAAAATTTAATAAATAATTAACAAAAACTGATAACGTGTGTAACTAACGTGTAATATTGATTTACACGGAAATAAAAAGTGAAAAATACATTATAGGCAAACATACAGTAAAAAAATAAAAATAAAAAATAGAAGAGAAAATTTTCATAAAGGAAAAAAAAACTCGCACTGTAGGACGCATTACAGTAATACTGGCAGAATTAAACACTAAAATCATAACGAGGTATCGTAGAGAGGAGGAAAGGAAGAAACAGTACAGCGTCAATGGGAGAATATTCACGTTCTAAATAAAAATCGGAAAAAAATAAAATAAAAATTAACAATAATGGAATATGTTCATTCTTCCAAGGTTTGAGAATTTTTTCAGTCGACGAAGGCGTCAACGTGTCGGCTAAAACTGAGACAGTACGTGTACGTGTGAAAATTTGAAATTGTTTTATAACTGTAGGCGCCTATTTTTCGTTTCACTACTTATAATTGCCCGAAAAGTTCGTTAATCTTTGTCTCTTATAATCGATTGTATCACTACACCGAACGAAAATAACCTTCGTTCCACACGTCTGTTTTTGTTTTTTTCCTATTTGTCTCTTATAAGTCACTGTCTCTTATCAGGCGTCTCTTATCAGGCGTCTCTTATAAGCGAATTCGATATATATATATATATATATATATATATATATATATATATATATATATATATATATATATATATAATATATACCTATAGTAATATATAAAATTGTAGTGTCTGTCTGTGACTTGCGAATATTTTCATTATAACCACTGCATTGGGCTATTTTTTTTATCGCACATAAACAGAAAATCAATTTTAAAAAAAATTTCTGTCTGCCTGTCTGTTCCGATTTATCACGAAAACGATTAAAGCAATAATGATGAAATTCGTATAGCTTATAACCTATATTACCGGATTCGTTCTAAGCTTCGTTTTATATTGACATCACGAATAGGGCAGAAATTGAAATAATTTAAAGTTTAACGTTGCCGCGATTTCACCGTTTACAGTCGTCGCTTTTTAAGAAAACGATCTTTTAGTTTCCATTATGCACTTTCTGTGACGTCATTTAAGGTAATATTAGGGTTGCTTAAAAACGGGACCGTGTTCCTAAGAAGCCAAAGCTTTAGGGGTTCGACCTGCATTGAGCTATTCAAATTTGTGTCCGTCCTGATTTAACTAAAAAAAAACATCCCATCAGTGGTCCGTTCTGGATTTTCTGCTTTCGCGTGGTAAAAGAAAGAGCGATATTGTATTAAAAAAAATAATTACACAGGCGAAGCCGTGGGTAACTTCTAGTATATATATATATATATATATATATATATATATATATATATATATATATATATATATATATATGTATATAATATCATTATCAACATCATTGTTCGTTGTTAAATATTGTGACTTGCCTATTACCTACGTTATTTTTACATATAAAATGGGCTAATTATACGCCCCAAGCGGGACATCTTTTTAAAAATCGAAAAAATTTACCTTCCCGTCGATTATACCGCCTTTTTCGAAAACCGCTAAAAATTCTTTCAAAATTTCTTCCTTAGTATCTTCGCCGCTTAAATAACGCGGATGTTGCTCAACCGAATAAGTTCCTTTTAAATCGTCCACAGTAATTACTCCGTCTCCATTACGATCCATCTTTTTAAACGCCAGATCCAACACGCGTTGACGTACTTCGGACATTGGCTAATTTTTTAAAATTATTACGATTAATAATTCAATTAGATTTCAGTTTCAATTTTACAATTCTATATCGTATAACGTAATAAACGAAACGGTTAATGTAATATTATCTTTTTAAACGCCAGATCCAACACGCGTTGACGTACTTCGGACATTGGCTAATTTTTTAAAATTATTACGATTAATAATTCAATTAGATTTCAGTTTCAATTTTACAATTCTATATCGTATAACGTAATAAACGAAACGGTTAATGTAATATTTGTGACGAAATATAAATCGGGAAAATAACACACGTTAAAGAGGAGTAGCGTCTTACATGGGGGGGGGCATCTCGCGAGGATTGAGTCGAACCGATTAACCGCGCATAGGTGATTCGTAGAAGTTAAGAAAAACTTCATCAAAAATGAAGATAGAAATTGGTAGAGTAGCGATTTACAGGAGAAGTTAAAGTGTCGGACTTACCTTAAAGTTTCTTCAAACCGAATACTTTTCTTTATATTACGACTTTTAAACGTTTATTGCGTATACTTTGGGATAAATTACTATTTTTTAGTTTAAATATCTTACAATTTGCCGTCAATTTTAAATTGTTTGTATAAATAATTTTGTTAATATATAACACCCACATAAGTCCTGTATGGAAATATGGGATACAAATATGGGGGATGTACTAAAGCATCGAATCGTAAAATAATCCAGACAGCTCGGAATAAGTTTCTTCGACTAATTACCAATGCTCGCTGGTTCCAACGAAATGATGCACGCCATGCAGATTTACAGATCAAAAATGGGTCAACGAAGTAATACAGGATTATGCTGACCAACACCGCAGAAGACTTCATCATCATCCGAATCCGGAGGCCTTGGCACTTTTGCACACAGATCGTGACTTAAGAAGGCTTAAACGTTTCAAACCTACTGACTCGGTTGTTACTAAGTAACATACGTAACTGGGGTAAACCTCTCTGCACATGTTGAACAATCATGATACCATTGGGTTAAACCTGTGCACATGTTGAACAATCATGATTGTTGCTTATTTAAACTAAAGTTTAAGATTGCAGAAAGGGAGAGTAGCTGTCCTTTCTTGGAGCTACATTTAAAAAAAAAAAAACATAAATCATTTGAAAAAACAAAAACAACAAACGACACTTCAAAAATATTTAAATTGGAGATCCCTTAGATTCCCCCCACAAAAAAAAAGTTTATCTTTGCGTCGGTCTACGTGCGGCTATGAAAGGGCCACCATTAAGGAGTTGACATTTGATAGATGAGGTATGAAGGGAAAGAACTCATTAGTAATTCTAGTACCTTTTATTTTCCCCTAAAAATAGTTCAAAAATCAGTTTGTTTGACACGATCTAATCTCGGCAAAACTCCTTCGAATTTTCAAGCAAATTTATGGACCAAAGGGTTTTTATGCGTTTCAAATTATTTTCTTGAATTAGCGGTCTCATCCTAGATAATATAATTTCTCGAGTGCTTTTGATAATACAGGGGCAAAAGAGATAATGGTCTTTAAGCAGTGACCTCGACAGGAAATTCTTTCCAAATATTGGAACCATTACTATATGCGAAATTATCAACAAGAGAGGGAAATAATTTAATCTGCATTATAAATATTAAACTAAAAAAAAATAATAAAAATTATAATAATAATTACGGTTAGGATTATCATCATTATTATAATAGAAGGAATGTTTGTATATATATATATATATATATAGTAATTATCTGATTAAATGCGGTGGTAATAAAGAAATTATAAAAGGTCGTTAATTCGTTTATTTCAACTTTTTTTTTGTTTTTAAATAAATTTGAAGTTCGCGTGTAGCAAACAAACTCATTAGGCAGTTAAATGATTGTAACTAATACACGTACTTATGAAAATGTATATACATATAGGTATGCCAGTGTGTGTGTGTGTCGTGTGGTAAAGCAAACGGATATGTATTCTTATCACGAAATATCAGAAACAGCACGCGTAATAACATGTAAATGGTTAGAAATAATAATAAGTAGACAAAACGTCGGTAAATTATTTGTTCATTTCGCAATAACTTATTAGAATAAAGAATGTAATTCTAACCAAAATTAACTATGTGTTGGATAAACTGCAATAAAATATATGTTTAGGAAAATTCAGAATTCATAATATACACACACATACAAACACATATACATTATACCTGTATACGGATGTAATGATTTGTTTTATTTAAAAAGACAACGATAAATTTACTAGTAAAACTTAGTAATTATGTTAAATATATTTATAACAATGCTTTCCAGCAATTACGCCATTCTCGAGTAATAAATAATTGACGATAATAAACGATAATAAATTAAATTATTAATAATAACTATAACGTATTAACACATTGAGCTTTAAGCTACATTTTGAATCTTGGTGTTAGGTAACAGATACATGTCAATTATGACCGACGAGTAATGATTCTGATAAAAGATTCAATGTCAGTTCATTTCTGGTTGTAACTTTCCAACTTGTTCGATTAAAAGTTACATTTCTGTTTAATAAGAAGGTTGTTTCGTAGTTTATTTAAAAAAAGCGTTAATCCTGTTATATGACTAACATTTGATATATTTTTGGTTTCTAAGTAAAATAATTTTAGGTGCATATGGTTAATATATTATGGTCGAATAATGAAAGTTTCAAATGAAAACTTTTAACTTTCAATGTATATGTGATAATATTTTTTGAGATTTTATTCCGTTTTTAAAAACAAATAGAACGTTCGAAAGTGAAATTTCTTAATACGGAGTAAAAATTATAAAAATTAGCATGTTAACGCATTTATAAAAAAAAAATCATATGGGCTGGCGGTAATGGACAACCATGACACGGGACTCGAAGTGTTAATAAGATTTGATTTTGAATTTAGTTTTATAAAAAGAACATTTTATAAATAACTAGACGTACCTATTAAAAAACTATTTTCCGGTTAATGGGCAGATATAACGTGCTGTCTAAATAAACGTCTAATCTATACTGCGATACATTTGTTTTAAAAACGACTAGTAACAAAATTTTTTTTTTGTCAGAACCGTTTTTTTTTTTTTTTTTTTTTTTAAATAAATGCGAAAAACGTTAATGAGTAAAAACATCGATAGTATAGCGCGAGGTGAGAAATTTCAAATTTTAACGGGAAAATTTTTAGGGTATTTCGTCATTCTGGTTTTTTCCTTTAATTCCTTTTTTCTAACTAGCCCAAAATAAACCTGATCGATTCTAACCTGACCGAATTTAACCTAACCTCCAAGTAATCTTTGTTATTCTCGGTAGTTTATTCGCTAGAAAATTATTTATAAATAGTTTCGAAATATCTGGTAATTATTTATAATAATTTTCAATCTAATTCATTATAAAATTGTTTACGATTAATTTTTGAAATAAAAAATATTCAATCGATCATCGATAGTAGAGCGCTGCAATCGGTAACATTTGATATCAATCGTAGCACTACTGTTTTTTCTTGTTTCGATTTGGTTGATTTCGTCAATTCAGAAACACGAAAATTCAGTTATTTTTATGAAAATTTTTTCGTCACTAGTCGTTAGAATATGTGTACGAAAAATTGCCTTATATACTCGAATTTAGCTCAACAGTGTTACTTTATGTCAGAATTTTTTTTCCAAATTGTCTACGATTTTATCCTACGCGCGTTGAAGGAACAAAATAGAATACGACAAAAACATACGTAATGACGTTAATAATTGACGACGAGTCGATGAATGCGAGTAATTTAAATATCGCACAAATAATGGTTCGGCACGTGACGGAGATAAAGTTTCGGAAAGGATTAGCGAAGGGCGCTGGTGAATTTTAATTATATTTCACGTAGAATATATTATAAAAAGTAAAAAATCTTCGAAAACGTTCCTTGAAATGTCTAGTTACAACGGTTGGTATTTGTAACCTGAAGAAGGCATCACAAAAGTCGTGTACAAGCGTTATGTCGTGATCGAAGAATAAGGGAACCTCACGACTTTTTCCGATTTTGTAGACCGATTTCGTTTCGTACCTTAGATGACCGTCGTCGAAGAAATTTAAGAAGAAAGAAGGAACATATAAAATAGATACAAATTACAAAAAATGAAGATATTTTCTGATTAGTAATTGGACGGAAAATGCTCGGAAAGGCATCGACAGGACTGAAACGGATGAAATCAAAATTTTGAAATCTTACGCGTTTCATAATATACTTCGTATTGTAAACGAAATAAATAAAACTTCGTTCTCTATACGTTCGCGAGAGTGTGTGTATTATTATAATAATAATTATTATTATTATTATTCCGTAACTATTATCGTCGCGTATAAATAATCGAACGGCCGTCCGGCCGCTGATTATCACGTAATGGATATATCACCCCGCCGTTTGTCCCATCCTTCTCGAACGACCGCTACAACTACAACAGCACGATACTCAACTAAACAGCAATCATTAAATCTATATATTATCAGCTCCGATAACACAAATAACAGGTAACAATACCGACGAACCGAAGGTATGTAAAGCAGACACGGTGGTAAGTAAAACTGTTCCATTACACACATAGTAACAACCAACACCAACACACTTTCAAACACAAACACTATAAATGAAAATAATACAAACATTTCTTACGCAAATAAAGCAGCTACGAAAAATCTCCAATATATATTTTAAATAAAAATTCCGCAATCGTATTTAATTCCATAGACGGCGTAAAGCAGTTAACGTATGTTAGTTAACTTCCTCTTCCAATATCAGAGCAGCCTACAGATTATCAAAATAATCGTTTTTGCATATTTTTAACAAACGAAGGACAAGTTGAAGATTTACTCCAAAAACGTAATTACTTAATAATAAATGACAAAAAAGTAGAAATTAGGAAATTGACAAATCCGTCCAAACGAATCCTAATATCGAATATTTGCTCAAGTATTCCAAATTCAGTAATCGAGGAACAGCTACAATCTTTGAACATTCAATTAACATCGGGAATCAGCTACTTAAGAGCAGGTTTCCATCAAAACCAATTCTCGCACATTCTCAGTAACCGTAGACAGTTTTACATAAATCAAAACGACATAAATAAAGTTCCGTCTTCCCTAATTATAGAGCATGAAGAGACTCAATATAGAATATTCCAGCGAACCAACTTTCTGTTACGCATGTAAAGAAAAAGGCCACACGACCATCCAATGCCCATCAAACAAAGAATCCCACACACTGGAAACAGAATGCAACATTGAAGACAACAAAAACATAACTACAGAAATGCAGTTGATTACGACACCAAAAACATCAAACAGAGAAAATATAATTCTAAAACGTCAAATATCGGAAAAATCCTCAGAGTCAGGCGAACAAGAAAACAAAAATGACTTTCCAACAATTACAGAAAAAAACACCGTTAAAAAAACCAAACGTGAAATAAATAATAAACCCCCCATAGTGGACAATACAACCATAAAACTGAATCAAGAAAAAACCAAAAATGTAATCTCAACAGTCAATCAAACTAATAGATAACGAATTAGAGCCCATACAAAACAAAAAGGAAACACAAAATACAGGCAAGCGAGAAAACAAAAACCAAAATTTGTCAAGATGAAAAGGTAGATGACTATTATTACGAACAATTACATGCAAATAGAGAAAAAATACAAAATCTTCTTAACCTAATAAATCAATCGTTCGATCAAACATTAAACTTTTTTAAAGACATGTGTAAACCGTCTAATATAACCAATTTGCTTGATCAATATGGAATCGAACCAAAGAAATTAAGGTCCATAATCACAGACTTACACGAAGAAAACAAAAATGAACAACTACGTTTAAAATATAATAACATATTGACCACCCTAAATGAATCCTTTGAAAAATCCAACTCACAAAGCACAAAACAGCTGCTTGAACCGTGTAAGGAACTCTTTTATAAAAATAGGCAAAATTACCCAATATCATTCTGTAACCTACATGTCATGCTTGATATGTTAAAGGGCCCTCATCAACAACTGGAAATAATGGAACAGTTCTCCCCGACCTTGAAAATATCGGAAGAATGTTAACCGAAATCAAACCTCTTCTATCTAATAATCCTTTGAAAACCAGAATAAACAGGCTGATTAAAAAAATAAACCAAAAAAACGAAGCCATTAACGATTAGTCACTGTAAAACAAAAGAAAAAAAAATTAACGATGAATAAAATAATATCCTGGAACTTAAACAGTCTTAAAAACAAACTCCCAGAACTCGAAACATTAATCACACCACAAAATAATCCAATATCAATTTGTCTGCAGGAAACAAAATTAAAGACTCAGTAAACGTAAAACAATATAAAATATACAGAACAGATTACACAGGAGGGTCTGTAGCTAGCCGAGGGTTTCTTTTAGTAATATAAAATCAGTTCTTCTCCAAACAAGTAAAACTAAATACCAATATTGAAAATGTTACAGCTTCAGTCCACACATCTCCGGCCTTACGATAACTCTATGTTCCATATACATGCACAAAAACGATGAAATAACCCCACATAATTTACTCAAATTTTTCCTTCAACTACCAAAACCTTTTATAGTGACTGGCGATTTTAATGCGCATAATAGTATGTGGGGATCAAAATATACCGACTCCAGGGGCAAATTAATCGAAGACGTCGTAAACCGAACAAATATATGCTTATTAAATACAGGCAGCCCGATCCACTTCAACAATAATGGCAGTGAATCAGCAATTGATCTAAGTATCTGTAGTTCAAGCATTCTGCACTATATGCACTGGAGAACAGACCTAAGTCTGTTTGCCAGTGATCATTTTCCACAACATATATAGTGCTCAACTTGCCTTCCAATTCGGGCAGTGAAAGCTATATATCTGAAAACTGGAATATATCAAAAGCTGACTGGATTTTATACACCGATATAGTTAACACTGAACAAAACAAAATCTTTCACAACGTTGATGAGTCATGTAAATACATTTTACAACAAATAAGGGAAGCTGCCGCCAGATCTATTCCAAAATTCAAAATCCACGCTAAAGGAAAACAGTACGCTGCATGGTGGTCTGAAGACTGCCGATCATTAATTAAAGAAAAGAATAAAACCCTATCAAAATTCAGACGTCAACCAACAATCGAAAACTTGATCAAATTTAAAAAAACCCGGTCACTAGCTCGGATAAGAATACGTGAATCAAAAAGCAATCACTGGCAAGACTTTGTTAAAACAATAAATGCGTCTACTCCTTCTAAAAAATTATGGAATCAAATCCGACAAATGGCGAATAAACGCACAGTCGAACCAATAACAGCAATAAAAGCAGGTCCCCGTATTACATATGATAAAGTTGAAATAACAAACGTTCTAGCCGACCACTTCTATCAAGTATCATCTAATCAAAACTATCCTGACGATTTCAGGAAGTACAAAGAAATAGAAGAAAGTACTAATGTCCCCGATTTCACATCAATAACTAACTTCAGCTATAACATTACCATAACTAAAGACGAATTTAATACCGCCCTAAATGCAATGCGGCCCTCAGCCGCCGGTCCAGACGGAATCCATATTTCCATGATAAAACAACTTAATTCATCCTCTAAAGAAGCCGTTTTGCACTTTTTTAAATATAATATGGCAAACTCAGTCGTTCCCGGAGGCATGGAGAGAAGCTCATCTTATTCCGATACTAAAACAAAACAAGAATATATTAGACCCGGCTAAGACCGATCTCTCTCACAAATACCCTGTGCAAGTTACTCGAAAGAATTGTTAATAGTAGATTGCTGTGGCAGTTAGAAAGCTCAGAACTCTTGGATCCCTTACAGTTCGGCTTCAGGAAACAAAGAAGCGCTCAGGATCTATTAGCTAAACTTACAACAGACATTCAAAATAATTTAATAGAAAAAAAAAACACAACTCAGCTTTGATTTAGAAAAGGCTTTCGATAAACTCTGGAAACAAAGAATTCTTCTTACTCTATATCAGTGGGGATTTAGAGGAAATTTACCGATTTTCATTTGCAACTTTTTACACCGCCGAAAATTTCAAGTAAAGATAAATTCTATTTTATCTGATACAAAAATTCAAGAAAATGGTACCCCTCAAGGATCTGTAATTAGCCCTACGTTATTTATTATAGCCATGAATTAAACAACATATACCAACTCCAGTAAAGTACTGTATATATGCTGACGACTTAACAATATACTACTCAAATCGGCACTCTAAATTTGTGGAACCTTTATTGCAGAATACAATAAACGACTTAAATAACTGGGCCATATCTCAAGGATTTACTTTCTCCTCATCAAAAACCAAGCATATAACTTTCAGCAAAAAACGAAACGTAATTATACCAAACTTATACATGGATACAATACAAATAGAAAATACAGATTCACTTCAGATACTAGAACTAATATTGGACCACCCGGAACTAAGTTGGAAAGAACACATAAACAAACTAAAAATAAAATGCTTGCAAAAAATAAATATGCTCAGAATGTTAAATAATTCATCGTGGGATCTGACCGAAAAACATTAATACAGTTATACAAATCCTACATTCTAAGCAGATTGGACTACGCTAGTATAATATATGGTAGCGCAGCCTATTCTACACTAAAAAAACTCAACTCTATTCAAAATCTAGCTATTAGAATTGCCTTGAGAGCCTTTCACACTACCTCAAACACAGCTTTACACGTGGAAGCAAACATATTATCACTCCGATACAGAAGACAAATATTAGCACTAAAATATTACACACAATCAATTTGCACACCATCCAATCCAACATCCCAGTCCTTACAAACGAATAAATCTCATCATACTTTCTCAAACAAGCCAAATGCTTCCAAACCCCCTATCAGAACGCGTTAACAATACATTAGCAAAAAACTTCAATATCGATTACCGCAAATTAAAACAAACCAAGCTCCAAAAATACCACCTTGGACAAAGCTTACAATAGCAATAAACACAGAACTGGAAAAATATAAGAAAAATTTAACACCTACAAATATACTCAAATTAAAATTTTACAACATTTTGGAAAAACAGTACGGCGATTATACATAAATATACACTGACGCATCAAAGTCCACAAACCAAACCTCATCGGCCTATCTTACACCCAACCAATCCCAAGTATACTATCTACCAGAATCAGCCTCAGTTTTTACTGCAGAACTTCTTGCAATTTATAAAGCTTTAAAATACATATCTCTAAACAAGCACAACCGAATAAATATGTAATCTGCACAGATTCTTACAGCGCTCTTAAACATATTCAAAAATATATTAAAAATACAGATACTTTCAACCTAAAACACATTATTAACAACCTCATCTCAAATAACAATGAACTTGTTCTTTTATGGACACCAGCCCATTCGGGAATAGCTGGGAATGAAAACATTGATAGAATAGTCAAAACAACTTCTATGAATATAAAAACAATAAAATCAACTCACATTACCGATTTACATACAGTCCTTAATGTCATTTCAAAAATTCTGGGAGACCCAATGTACACATACACACCTATATCAGATTAAGCCGAAATTAGGAAACTGGAAAACAACAGACCAGAAAGAAAGAAAAACAGAAAAAACGCTAGCTCGACTACGTACAGGACACACGTTACTCACCTCACAACACCTACTCAATAGGACCCCTTCACCTATCTGCCATGAATGCAATTCACAATTAAATATAAACCATATACTATTAGAATGTACAAAATACAGAAACCAACGTATAAAATACAACCTAAATCATGACACAATAAAAACAGTACTCGAAGATAACCCGGACAAAATTAAAAATCTTTTACAGTACGTTACACACACTAACCTAATAAACAGCTTATAATCAACTCTAAGACGCAAATGATAAATCGAGCGTCTATAAATAACAAAAAATAAAAAAAGAAAAAAAAAATTTAAATGAATAAAACACACGATGTAAATAAATGCAGTTGGATACAGAAAAATATGAGACGATTAAGTGATTCTGAACGCGCCGAAGTGTAAACTTATAATAAATGTCGAGGAAGAAGAGAATAAATATGTATTTGATCAAATTAGAGGATTAATTATTTACATAGAGTGGAGTTCCGACGTGAGCCTCAGACCGCGGTAATAATATGAAAATAAGGTACAGTTAAACGCAAGTATAATAAACGAGGGAAAAATTAAACACCCTGCGAACATTAAAAAAATATATATATCATCATTATCATCATCATAATCTCATCATTAAGTCGTATGTTCGTGCTCGAGTTTCGTGACCCATTTATCACAAGTTATCTTTCACCATATATCTCTTTTTTTATTTTATTTTATTTTTTTTTATTGGGCATCCATATATATTATGAAATGAATAAGAAAGAGATATTTATAATGTAGGCAGCCGGAGAAGTGAGTTTAAATAATGATACCAGAATCTAAAATATAGGAATATTGTATACGTGAGAATTTTAAATAAGAGAAATGCTTTACAGGAAACGGAACTTTTACTATAATGGGAACATTCGAGGATAACATGGCATCGGCCACTAAATGGATATCCATAGGATGTGAGCAATGAACTAGAAAGTTTCAACTTATGTAGCGAAACAGGAAGGCGACTACTGCCGAGTTTCAGTCGACAAATGGTAGTAATAAAAACCCGTAATTTGATCGTTTCAACTGTAATATATTGCAGGACGACGGATTAGCCGATATGTCGGGTTAAATGGATTCCAGTAAATGGAATCAGACTATATAGATTTTTCCAGTATATGCGCATATTTAATGTACGCTAGGAGATCTATAGGAGTATGAAACAAGGATGCTCCTAAGGTAAACGTTGTCTAAATCATCAGCTAGATAATTGCTACGGTAACCGCTATGCACGGGGATCCGAATAAATTTAATCGTCACACTCCGAGCCAGCTTAATTTAGATAATTACAAAAAATTTTTATAAATAATCGACGGTAAACGAGAATTGAGTGGGAGTGCTGTAATGTCAGCAAGTAACTTTTAGAATCGGAAACGATCATAATATTCGTAGATGGGCGATGGTTAGAAATATCGAAGAGATTGCTGCAGTAAAAGTGGAACATATTCTATTAAGTGTATATTATTTCGAGATGTTGAGGGCGGTGATTACGAATGCAGCTCCGACTGAAAAAGCGCATTTCGAGCCGTCCGTGAAAATTAGGAGAGAGTTATAGGTTCTATTAGCCAAGGAGAGAAATCTGCTATTAGCGACTAGTGGGAGAAGGTTATTCTTAAATGAGGAGCGGCTTGATGGGACGTAATTCCTTGGGTAGTCGGTATACCAGTTATCTTTTTCAGCTGTATTTGGCCCCCCGGCATCTTTGTCGTTTTCCGTGTACCGTTCTAGCGTACTTCATTTAGCCCGTTTAAAATTAATTTTTCGGATAATTTATTTAAATTACACTGTAAAGTGACGGGTCGTATATTATCGAGATGTTGAAAGAATCTTTTCCATGGTTAGGAAACGCTATAATTTTACCAATATTCCAAATGCGTGGATAGTTATTTAATCGTAGCTAAAATAGATTTCGCGGGAAATATTTTAACTAAATTGGGGGGAAATATTGTCGGGTTGAGATGTATATAAGAAAGAAACAACAATATAAATTTAAAGAAGAAAAACTAATCTCAGAAAGAGATGAAATATAAGTCCCAGACTCGTTCGTTTGTTGGCCGATAGTATGTGCACGCAAACCGCACCCACGTGTTATGAACAACACAATGAGAAAAACATGTTCTGCTCCGTCAAATGTGTGTACTTCAAGGATTCTCAAAATTTTGCAACCAGCAGTCGCTAATACAACTTTATATAAAATCTACACAAGCACTTGTATGAAAGAATTTTTACTTTTCGTAATGTATTCTACGAAAAATTATAATTAAAATTCACTTATTTCGTTTAATCTCCGTAAAATAATTAGTACTTATTTTATTATAGCATCAATTTTTATGCCGTTCTGGATGTTTGTGGTGACGAGCAACCATGAAAACCTTTATGCACGAACCGCCGCTGGATATAATCTTTAGACTATACGTAGCTATTTGAATGTAAACAAAATAGTTTATACCGTCCGTAAAAAAAATGCTGTATATTTTTCCGGATTCCTGCTCACGTTGGTAATGAACAAGCTGATCGAGTTGTAAAATTTCAATCTGCAGCTGCTGATACAAATACACCCATTTACGTTAAGAGATGTTGAACAGAAAATTAAAAAAAAAAAAAAACGAGCTAAATAGCGAGATTGCTGGACATACCGAGTTTTACCGATTAAATTGCCACCTCGTTCATCGTATTCTGTCGGACATATTACGTCAGACTGATCCATGACTTATACAATATCCGCAAAGTATCCTTAACAGTCGTCGACAACATCTTCCACGAGTGTTGTCCTACATTGGAAAACAGATATTTGGCTTTCTTCGTGGAATAAATTCTCGAAGAACGTCGAAGAAATCGTCCTAAATTCGCCTATCTCCGTCGAACAAATCTAAATAATTTAAAGCGACGACCCTAATGTCTTCATACAGTCGATGTCCTCGAATACACAGAGGAGAAAAAAGTTCTCCGCCAATATATATTTAAGGACAACAGTCAGGGTAAAAACTTTTCGTCTATAAAATAAGTTATCCGTACTTTAGTGTAAAAATTATTCACTTATTTATTTATATATTTCATTTAAACTCGACTACGCTGTTCATTTGCGTCCTTGATACAGTATGAAAACAGTGAAAAGGTAAATATTATTACATAGTAACGTAATTATATTAATTCGAGTAGGTTAGATATGTTTCAAAAAAATGTAATAGCTTCTGCGATATGTCTTCTTTATCTTGTAAGACTTATATCTAGTCCGGCAATCGCCTCCCTTCTTTGGTTTTCGAAATTTCGACATTCAGTGATTATGTGTCTTACCGTCAGTGCCGAGAGCTGGCAGTAAGAGCGCAACACCTGTTTTTCTCCATTAATCAATGGAGCGTTAGCCTAGTGTGACCGATTCGTATCCTCGCTAGAGTCACTTCGTCATGTCTATTTGTGCGGTACGATGTTGTCCAGGTGCCGATTTGCAGCTTGATCTTTCGTAACTTGTCGCTGCTTGAACTCGACCAGTGCACTTGTTTGACATGCTCTAATGAGCATCTTATCTGTTTAAGCTTTTAGGTGTTTATCACCTTCAAGTTTGGCTTTTTGCCATGGCGGACTGAGTTGGTGCAAAAGTTAAATATTATATTTTCATTTATTTTTCGTTTAGCGCGCAAAATTAAATTCTGTTATTACGTTCGCGAAGGGTTTTCCGCAAATTTCATATTCAATAATTTTATGTCACGCATTAACGTTTATTTTTTGTGCAAAATTTTTGAAAAAGGTTTACACTGAAATTTATATTTATATATATATATATATATATATATATATATATATATATATATATATATATATATATATATATATATAATATATATATATATATAATTAGTGTAAATGTGTTTAGCCAGTAAAAATAAAGTCCCTTCCTAAAGTTCCTTTCCTCTTCATGTCCATATTTGTATATAGATATATTTATATATCGTAATAGTAATATATTTACTCTTATAGCGATCAGAAATTCGGTCATGTCAATAGTTCCGCTGTTATCCAAATCGAATCTATCGAATACATCTTTAGCTTGATGTTCATCCAATTTCAAACCACATTCTTTGATCCCTTTGTAGAATTCGTCGAAGTCCAACAATTTATTTCCATCGTCGTCCATACGACGAAAAATACTGAAAAATTATAATCAAACTCTATTATATATATATATATATATATATATATATATATATATATATATATATATAGGCAACAGCGCACCCCTTTAGATATGGTGTATGCCACACGACGAGTTATATAAAAGCTAGATAGCAAAATAGAGCTCTGTATATATGGCGTTCATATTTGTCAAAAAAGACTTTCGATACAGATAATAGAAATGCGTTATGGCGATGCTTGGAAATAGCTGGTTGTCCAGCAAAGTTTGTTTCAATTATAAAACAGCTGCATGATGGTGTGGTTCAATTATAAAACAGCTGCATGATGGTGTGGAAAGTTCAGTAATTTTTGTCACCGAGCTGGCAAAACCTTTTCTGGTAACAACCGGTGTAAGACAAGGGTGTGGCTTGCACCGTCTTTGTTTAATCGTTATATGGGAATGGTCTTCTTAACATATAAACGAAAAATTGCACAAATAGGTATCGAAATGAGATATCGTTTTGATGGGAGATTATATAACCTCCAAAAATTTAATACGAGCAGCAGGACAGAAATGTTACTGCAAAACTTACAATATGCTGATGATTGTGTTATACTGAGTGAAACATCAGCAGAATGGCGCACTAAATTACCTGCATACATATCGAGATTATGGATTAAGTATAAACTCAAATAAAACGTGAATAATGATATTGAATGGCACGGAAGCAAATTTTCACATAAACGGGTAGAATTAAAAAATTGTCAACAGCTTCAAATATCTTGGAAGCATAATTAGCGATAATAATGAACGGAGATCAAATATAGAATAAAAATGCACAATGATCGCCTAAGGTGGCATAATGTGTATTTAGGAATAAAACTTTACATATTAATACGAAGTTAAACGTTTACAGAGCAGCGGTATTATCAATTTTGTTGTATAGTTGTGAGACATGGCCGATCAGAAGCCGTTAAATTAAAAAACTTGAAATATATCAGATGAGATTAATCTTAAGAATAACATGAAAAGATAATATCTCAAATGAAAGAATTTTGAAAATGACAACCGTAATAAAATAGAACGATATTTTTACCAAAGCTCGGTTAAGTTGGGTTGGCTATGTTATAAGAATGGATAACAATCGCATACCGAAGCGATTATTGTATATATATTATATTACATACCGGTGAAAGATATTGTGTATGATCAAAATTAAGGTTTAAAGATGTTATCAAACTCGATTAAAGAACGGTATCAATCTTAGGAAAAACAATATTTGGGCGGAATAAAGAACTCAATGCAAAAAATTCATCAAAAACACCGCATGACAGCGCGTGATTAGCAGGTGTTTACATATCCAGAAATCGCACGAAAGAAGGAAGAAGGAACATAGCCGATCAATACGAATGTGCATACTGTAGTTATAAATCTAATTATAAAATTGGATTAATATCGTATATAAGATTCAGACATTGCACTATTTAGCAGAGAAGGATATCATTAGAAAGAGCACTCATACTAGGCAACGAGTGGGTTAGAATAATAATAATAATAATAATAATAATATATGTACATTTATTATACCTACGTACATACATATAGTAGTTACACGTGTGAACAATTAAACACAGTTAAATATATGAGCATTATTACAGAGTGGTGTCCATTGATGCACAAAAAATTCGCACACACACATGCGTATACACGCACGCAAAAATATATTCAGTCTATACATACGAGTTCATTAGATGCGCTATAAAGTAACATTACTGTTTAGCGAAGTGTCAGTAAGAAACTTTAATAACTGCGGAATTTAGTACGTCAAAAGTAAATAATTGCAATAGTTGAACAGTGCATTCATCTCCTGAGTTAAAATTATTTTTATTCTATAATATTTTGTGATCTAGGATAATACGAAGAGTATGTGGTCAACAGTTTCAACTGCGTCACATTCACACACTTGTGATTCTTGCTTAAATTAAGGTGAAATAGATAAGACCCAAATTTTTAAAGCATGATTAATAATTAGTTAGGGTAGATAAGTAATCGGGAATAATTTTGAATTTACGTATATTTAATACACATTGGGATTGTAGATGTGTCGTCAAGTACTGTCTTCTTCTCGTCTTTTTCGTCAAATTTCTAAATAGCGTCTTTTTATAGCTTTCAGAGCGAAGATATACAGAGTTCGAATTCCGGTGGGCGAGAATTTAGATTGAATTTTGACATTATGACGTTCGTTTTTAAAATATGAAAAGGAGTTCAAGTTTTTAACGGCAACCATAACTGATTTACTGAACTAAAGATTGAAATGATGCGCGTTCGTAATACATTCATAGATTCGTCGCTTGAAATTGTTTTTTTATCACTTACATGCATTTACGAGAAATTCTCTAAGAACGCTGAGTTTTTTTCATTACTGTTTTGATTTTTAGACGGATTAATAGAGGACGGTAAATGAGCCCGTGTTTTCAATCAGTGATTTGAATAAATTCTTTACTTGTAGTTGAAGTCCCATGTATTTTGTCGGGCTTGTAACATTTTACATGCATTTTCAATATTATATATTGCCGAGATAGCGTTTAAAAGTTAATTTGTTATCTGACAATGCTTGAATATTTGAAGCATTCTGCTATTTTAAGAGTTGAATTTTTAAATTTTACCTTAACGTTGTTGGTTTTTTATTTTAACGAATTCATAGTATCGCGTTCATATTAATATTTTAATGCCTATAAAAAAATTTACCGTTCAGGGTTATGTACTAGAACAATTTTTTATTACGCCTTTGGTCAGGAGACTTTTTTTTTTTTGCTGCTTCTTACTCAATGTTTGATCGTATCGGACGGCGATAGATGCGTAAGAGTGAAATTCATTCGGCGCCATAAGTGCTACGGGATAGTTTTTTCGGAATGTTCGGCTTTATTTGAGCACTTTTTTTCGTGTAGATTAAATGCTGATTCCAGGATAATTTAGAATCTAAGACCAGACCGAAGTAGCGGACTGATGACGCGTTCGGAATTAATTCATCATGAGAGTTATTGAACTTTTTCCGGCATTTGCGCATATGACAGAAGTGCATGGCGATAGTTTTACTATTTGAACAGGATAAGCTATTATTCGAACACCAGGCAGATGAGTGGTCGGTACAATCCTGAAGAACAAGTTTTCCAGCAGATAAGGTTCGTCAGCTTACAACGGTTGTAAAAGTTCGTCCGCAAATAATAAACTACGTACTGGAGAAATAACTGCGTCTAATAAATCATTAATAACTATATTAAAGAGCATCATTTCATTTAGTAGGGGGCCTTATGGATGATGATTTATTTCCGACGCGAATAGAAACTTCGGTTGGTAAGAAAATTATGTATAAATGAGGTAAGCTTTCCGCAGAAACTGCAGCGTAAAAGTTGATGCGAAACTTTTTCGATTGGGACCTTTTACGCTAAAAACTTTTTTCAAAAATCCATTTATTAAAATTCGTGACATATCTGTATACATTATATGCGTGTGTGTATGTCTGTTTGCATATATATACGATTTCAGGCTGTAGAAAAGATTCGTTGTATAATATACATTATCGTCATGATTTTTTATATATATAAAAAAATAAATAAATAAATAGAAAACAAAACAATAATATTATTAGTAAAAGTCACTGAAGCTATTCGGCACAATTACGTCATTTTCAAGTGGAGAAATTAAAAAATAAATTATATATAATAACGATATAAGACGAGTAATATATGAAAAATATTTACTTAAGTAACGACTGAAATATCTAGCACATCTAGTTCAAGACCGATGTATTCTATATTATAATCGACAATTTTTCACACTATATAAGTGGTGCGCAGAATTAAGATCAACACAGATGAATCGGCAAATGTAACTTTTACATTAGTCCTCCAGTTTACTATGATAAGCAATCAATTACTCAGACTGATACTGTAAAATATCATGGTCTTATTACGGATAAAAAACTTACTTGGCTACTACATATACTGGAGCCTAGAAAAAATTTTAGATACTTCATTCCGGTTATTATACTGTATCCTAGGAAGAAAAGCTATAACTTCGTTACAAAACAAGCTGCTGCTCTACAATACTGTTCTGGCGGCGAAATGGAAATACGGAATCGAATTATGGGGGGTCAGCAGCAAGTATTGAAACGTATTCAACGATATCAGTCTAAAGTACTGAGAGCATTATGCGACGTTCCTTACTACGTCAGTAATTATACGTTACACCATGATCTGCAAGTGCCCACAGTCACACAGATTTATCATCAGAATAAATACCAAACATTTTTTAGCAAATGCTCTAACCATCCAAATCATCAAATTCGGCGAATCTACACGTCGACATTGCCAGATAATCCGGTCCGAAGACTAAATCGACGAATTCTCCGAAACATACTTACGAACTCTGCGTCTGCAGAATGACCTCAGGTCGTACAGATCAAGACACTGCTGTTGTAACATAATTCAAAACCGGCAGGCTGTTTATCGAAACAGAGGCTGTATATCGTTGTACTTTTACTTGTGTTTAACTGAACTCATGTGCTTATTGTCTATTTGTACAAGTGCACATTAAAAGAATTAAAAAAAAATAAAAATAAACAAATATTAAAGACTACGCATAATTGTACTTACGTTTAAAACTAATTCATCGTCAAACGATATTAACGCGTTCGTTAAATTTGTTTCTCTAATATTTCTAATATATATATATATATAACTTTTTTTTTCTTTCTACATGTAAAATATTGCATTTTTTGGGGGTTAATATTATCAATTTCACGATTAAATTCTTTACAACGCCCAGGGTATATAATGATTTATCTCTGATTTTATATGAAATGTTCATTAAATCTAAGTTTAAATTATCTTTTTTTTAGGTTTTGTTATACGTGCCCCTCCCGATAATTAATTTATTGAACACCCGAATTCTTTAATATATCTCGATCTCCTGTAATTATTAATATTAATGGGGTTTATTACTAGCCGAATATTACGCGTGTTAAATATTTTAAATATTTTACAGGTGTAATTTCGGACAGTAGAAAAAAAAGAAAAATGCAGAAAAAAGAAGCTTATATGCCTTACCGTCCAATGTTCAAAATTCCGTTGGACTCTCTGGACAAACAAAGATAACGCAATTTTTCAATCGGATCCGTGGCTTGTTCCGCCAAACGGCGAGCCATTGATCGATCTTCAGCTTCTTGTTGCAAACCAGCTGCTTTTCTTTGCCACGTACTCATGGTTACGAAAATGCTTCAACATTCGATTACAATAATTAATATATAAATATATATATATATATATATATATATATATATTTATATATATATATATATATATATATATATATATATACATTTTTTTTATCTAGGTTGTGGCCAGTAGATTCAGATTTATTAAATAATAATAATGATAATATTGATATAAAGTTTTTTAAATCTGAAAATATTTATTACTAGATAACGTGTTAAAAATCATCTAAAGTCGTCGGAAAAGTAGTATCGTACATTAAAAGTTTAAAATATCGTCTACTTACGTGTTCGAACCTAGATGCGTGTGTGTGTGTGTGTGTGTGTGTGTATGTTTTATGCGCGAAAAACATATGGCGAATAAAATACGACGATACGAATAAAATAATCTATATACACACGCGCGCGAATACACTCTCATACACATATACATGTATTACCTTTTCGATTGATGGTCGAATTGCTCGAAATTCTTAAAATCGCACTGCCTCTAATAATAATTCGCCGCTACTTACCCAGAGGATAAATATTTCTACGACGACAGCTTGGATGACCGGAGAGTGGTTAATATATTCACCTTCGTAAGAATTTGTCGAGAGAAAATAATTATGCCAAACAAAAACAAAAAAACGCTAAATTCGGAAACCTATTAAATACGCGAATATAACGACGGCGAACACAATCCGACTTATAACGCTATCAAAGTTTGCGTCTCTTTGTCGCTTTAGTTCTAGCGCAATAGGAGGTCGTTTCGAATTTTTCAACTAGCCGGGTCGTGTAATGTATGCGTACATCTATCACACACATACACACACACACACACACATACACACACACACGTGGTATCTTCTTCGTTTTAAGTTGTTCCCTGAAATTTATCGATTTTCAGGGCGTCGTTCTAGTTCGTTTCTCTCCGTTTTGCGGCCAACAGCGTATTAACTAACGTTAGCTAACTACTAGCGATACTTCAACCGTTATAGTACGTTTACTATACATATAACAAATAGCTATAATACTACTAATATTACGGATTAAAATGACAATTTAATATCTTAATACTACATCGTTATCATCACTCTCTATCTGTTAGTGCGTGATAATATTTCCATTTTATCATCATTATCATCATCGTCATCAACGTAATCATCTACATTTTTATAATAATAATAATAATAATAATTATTATTATTATTATATATGCGCATTTCTAGGGACGTATCCGTTAAGTTCGAATATATATATATATATATATATATATATATATATATATATATATATATATATTATAAATTTATAAGGATGCACGATAAAACTATTTGATTTGATTATGATTATGTTTATTATTAATATTTTTTCTACCTCTATACACACGACCACCTATATAGATCATTCGTACTGTACGTTGCATACGTATTTTTTATCTATATTTATTATTTATTAATTATGTGATTTTTCGTTTCAATTTACCTTATTACATCCGTCGTGGTGCAGGTACACACACGCGTATACACCTTTAATTTCATTTTTCTAGTTTATTTTTAATTTTTCTTCACTGCTATCACGCTATTTTGTTATAGACACTTTTACACATATACTTACACACACACACACACACATACCCAGTCATACACGCATACAGGATATGGAATATTTTTTCTGCTACATTATTCATATAATAGCGCTGCTCCTCCATCCTGTTCGATCGACTTGCTTATTCGTAACTAATCGTCTTCATGTTTATTATTATTACTTTTTATTCATATAGGTATATATATATATATATATATATATATATATATATATATATATATATATATATATATATATATATATATATATATTCTATTCGTTGCAAAATTAATCGTTTATGACGATAAATTTTAGGCGCTTACCGATAACCTAGTTTAATATGTCCAGGTTACATCACGACCGATTTTCGTTCATATTTAAATCGTCAGAGCCGCTGGAAGATTATTATTTGAAATAACTTAAAAAAAAAATAATAAATAAATCGATAAGGTATCTCCGAATGATTAAAATGAAAATCTTAAAATATACTCGTAAGTAGTAATGGAATAGAAAAAATTAAAATACCGCACGATTGAAATATATACCGCGTATAAACCTGATATAATAAACGACGAATGGCAAACGGCAATATGAAAAAACCGTTGGAAATATCGGGAATAAATATTTTGAAATTTGAAAAAAAAAATTATACACAAGAAGACGTTTGGTTTATAAATAATATGGACGGACAATTTGCACGATATGTATATATGTCGAATACAGGCCGCATAAGTACGCCGAAAACATTGTATAAACTTAGTATAAATATCGAGTAATCTATGCGAATGCGGGGAAATTGGTTCGATTGAATATATATTATCTAGCAATGTGAAATATATAAATATATAATGACCGTAGAAAAGATTTTATAAAAAAAAAAGAAAAAAATGACTATCATTTTATACGACAATAACCATATTAAACCAGATTAAGAACCGACTTACATCTTATATAATAAAATAATCGTATAATAAAATGTAATCTAATTCAAATTAAATTAACTAAGTAAACAATGTAAAATGGGCAGATGGTGAAATTTAAGCACAGGTGAGAAAGAAAAAAAATTTATACATACATACATATTATATATATATATATATATATATATATATATATATATATATATATATATATATATATATATATGTATATACATATATTATAAACCAAACAAAATATAACACAGTTTAATCACTAGTAAGATTTTTATTGCGCAAAGCTTTTCGACAATTACGTCATTTTCATGCTTACACAATAAACATTACATGAATATATATATATATATATATATATATATATATATATATATATATATATATATTAATCATCAATATATATTAGGCTTTTTTGCGCTATAAATCGCTTAAGATTAGAGATACGAAAAAATCGTTATTAACTAAATAATTAGATGGTCATAAGAAAACCTATTAAATAAATACATATATTTCGCCAGCGGATTATAGTAGCTATACATGTCTATATATATAACTGGGAGATTAGTAGAAATTTTTGGTGGGTAGGACATATAAACTATATACACGTACATATTAGCTGTAGGTATCGCACGTACATACATAACTTTTTATTTATATTTATATACATGTATATATAATTTTTAAGTATGCATTCGAGATTATTAGTTTTTTAATTTATATAAATAATAACACGCGCGTATAAAAATAACCTTTTATAGCGGTGGGCGTGTCTTTAGTTCAACAACAAGTGCAGTATGACGTCATTTCGACGAATTTGGTTTTATCGGATGCCAAATTTCTATAGCAAAAATTAATTTCAGTAAAAATATATATAAATTAACGATATTTTTTTTTTAATGTAGACTTCCCACTTGCGGAGCCCATTCAAAGGGCGGGTTTACATTCCAACTAAACTGCCGCGCGGCAAGTTGTTGCATATAGGAATTCGTGGATAACTCGGCGAATTTTAGTCGGACTTTGGCAAACCTTTTTTTGTTTTGTTCCTAATCATCCCCTAATTATACCATACATGATGGGTAGCCTCTAGTTTGCAAATAAGGAATGTAGCGGTTTAAAAAAAAATAAATAACTGAAATGAATTAAAATCAATAAACATTTATAAAAATTACAACGCTTTTCGGTCATTAAGCCACTATAAAATGAAGATAAAATAAAATATAAAAAACATATAAATATATATAAGAAGTATAAACTGTGAAAAATACTACTTTAGAATATTCTACTTCTTCTTCGTCGTTGTCTGTTTTCAGACGTCGTGACCATCATCAGCATTTCTGAACTATTTTTCGGCCATTCCTTCAGATTCCGGGCCGTTTCATTCAGTTGACGTGTCATATCCTCGCTGTATGCAGTCATCGAGTCGGTGGTCGTCCTCTATTTATTTTTCCTTCTACTAATGTATGACCGTCATTTCCAGTCCATTTCGGCGTATAAAATCTGAGAGCTCTTCTTTTTATGTACCAGTCTATCCTTTTGCTCTATTCCTAAATCTGTCAAAATTGATACTGTTAGTTCGATGCGCAGTCCACGGTATTCTGAGCATTCTTCTATAACAGATCATTTCGAACGCTTCTAACTTACGACATAAAGTTTTTTGTTTAGACGATTCAGATCTGTAGCTCACTATCGAAAATATTAGCAATTAGTCTCTTCTTAATCCGTATAGAGTGGTCTTTCTATATTTCATTTAATTTAGGGCACTTTTAGCTATTCCGATTCGTCTTTTGATTTCACTTTCATCATTTCCATTACTCGTGATATATGCTCCAAGATATGTGGTTGAAGTCTAAAAACAGATTTAGAATATACAATTTATAGAAATTATCATCAAAATGACAAATAGTCCGACAGTGAACGTGGTTATACAACACAGTCTAGCCGTCAAAATTGTAAAATGGAAACATACTAATTTAGATGTTTTATAAAAATTAACAAAATTAAAAACAGTAGTATCTATAAAATAATCCGATAGTGAATCTGTTATAAACATAGTTCTAAATTTTTGTATTTTTACCGTTTATATATCTTATATATTATATTTATATGTTTTTTATGTTTTATTTTGCGTTCATTTTATAATCGACCTTTAATTAGCCGCATCATATAAAATAACACGGCTTATCGCTCGTTTCACTTTGTTCAACAGCAGCGTAAAAGTCATTGCGATGTAAATATAATAGAGGTTTATTTTTTTTTTTTTTTATTATTATCATTTTTTTTTTTAAATGTAGCTCCAAGAAAGGACCGCTACTCTTTCTTTCTGCAACCTTAAACACTTTAGTTTAAATAAACAGCAATCACGATTGTTCAACATGTGCAGAGGTTTAATGGTTTCTGGTTACGTATGTTACTTAGTAACAACCGAGTCAGTAGGTTTAAAACGTTTAAGCCTTCTTAAGTCACGATCTGCGGGCAAAAGTACCAAGACCTCCGGATTCGGATGATGATGAAGTCTTCCGCGCGGTGTTGGTCAGCATTGTATTACTTCGTTGACCCATTTGATCTGTAAATCTGCACGGAGTGCATCATTTCGTTGAAACCAACGAGCATCGGTAATTAGTCGAAGAAACTTATTCCGAGCTGTCTGGATTATTTTACGATTCGATGCTTTAGTACATCCCCTCCCATATTTGTTATTTCCATATAGGACTTATGACGGTGTTATATATTAACAATTTATTCTCCGGCTTCGTGTTAGAGTGCCGTCCAACTAGCCGGTACATTTGGCGTATTTTTTCTCTTATTTGGACAGCTTTATGATCGATATGGGTTCTCCAAGTTAATTTTGTGTCCACAGATGCATTTCTAAGTATTTCGCAGAATTTGTAAAACTTGCTGATTGTTTATACGGGCCACGTGTAACGAGGATCGCGATTGCGTACAGAGAAATTGACGTGTACGGATTTCTGTTCGTTTAGTTGAATTTTCCAATCCTTCGTCCATTCGGTTATACGTTCCAGCGCATGCTGCAGATTCGCCGCATTTCTGTGAGGTTTTTAAAAAATATTACAACGTAAAACCCGTTAATTGGTTATGTTGTATAAATTATGAATAATACATAAAAATGTAAAAAAAAAACACAATCAAATGACGTAATATCGAATGTACGAATATAAGTATGGCGTGCAACAAAAGCAACATCATTATTGTTCAGATACTAATAGAATTAACACAATAACGTTCGCATTTATAAATTCTTTCCACGATGTGGTTCTTTCGTTTAAATATGTTACAATTATCGTCGTCGTACGATCATAAATGACACACATTTCCTTTATTTAAAAAAAAAAATTAATTCAAACATTTCATTTCTCATTTTCAAATTTGTTCCATTTATTGGATGTGACATGTTAAATATAAATGAAAAGTGCACTACGATAAGATGAATTTCATGACGTATACTTTTCAATAAATCTAATTACTCTAACTATATTTCAGCATAAATGTAGTAAAAGAAGTTCATCATTTAGTAAGCGAAATATATTTACCGTAACAATAGACATCGACGCGTTAAACATAATTTATTATTCTCGTAACGTTTCAACTTGTTTTCTTCTGACGTTACATATTCGTTTTATAATGAAAAACTTAAATTTACTCTGGTTTAAATTCATTTTTTTTTCTTTCGGCAATGGGTTTTTATTTAATTTTTCCATCGGTACTATTTAATACCGCGTATTTTTATTACTTATTAAATTTATACCGTTAGAAATTTTTACTTTTCACCAAATGGAAAGGCCATTTTATATTTATTAAATTTTATTGTAACTTTTTACATTTATTGTTTCAAATATACGCATTTTTACATTATTATTTTTTTTTTACATCGTAGAATGAACAAGCGTACTTTAGGTAATTATATCGCACCATACGTATACATCGAATTAAAATACACATTTACGTAGTCAGGTTATACCGGTAGAATAAATTCAGTTTTGTAAGTAGCCCAGAAATATTACATAAAGACAATTATGTACTTAATTTAAAAATTTTTCTTCGAATCTCAATCTTTCGATTGGTGGTCAATATGTAGAGCACTGGTCAATATATATAGAGCACTTTACTTTCAAGTTTCTGATTTTCGTTATTTCTTACAATTCCTGCGGCACGTATCTACTTTCGCATCTTCCCATTATTTCGGTGATGTATTTTTGTCTCGTCTTTTTCCATTTTCTCATCCTATACGATGACTGTTGTTAAATATCTGTTATTCCTTCTAATATGTCCTATCCAACTGCATCTTCTTTCTCGCTTATATTAAGACGCGGTGTTCTTCGTAACAACGGTCAAAGTAGTCTGGCACGAGTAAATACCGACTTTCTCGTGTGATTCGCATGAACACGCCACGTTTTAAACGTCTCTATCCGTGTGCATTCTTAGATAGCGTACAGATTCTACTTGTGGAATATTCGTGTTAGAAATTTTTAACTGGAAACAGGTCGGTAGTTTATTTGTAAACGTAATGTGTCGACATTTAGCCTAATCGATTCAGATGATTTTGAACAGCGATGTTAGCATACGTGGCATCTGAATTAGACGCCAGGATTAGGATATCATCGGCATATGTAGCCGACAAAGTTTGATTGGAAATAGTGAGGTTCACAGCAGAAATATCCATTTAGCTTCAAGCTATCAGAAAAATAAAGTACATAAAGTTGTCAGCAGATTTATCGCATCACCTCAGATAACAACTAATATTAAATTAATTTCTCGCAAAGAAGTTTTTACAAAATCAACAAAGAAGAAAAACTCGGTAGGTCACGATGGTATCCAGTGTACTGTCATTAAAATGCTACGTCAAAAAGCCCTCGTCCAGTTAACTAATTTGATTAATGCAATGTTTAAATTTGGGTACTTCCCTTCTAGTTGGAAAGTGGCTAAAATAATTCCAGTATCAAAACACGGTAAAGATTGCTCTCAGATAAACAATATCCGTCCAATTAGCTTGCTTAGCAATCGTTAGCAAAAACGCTGAAAAAATTATTCTGAAAAGATTATGTGACTTAATTCTAATAATATAATACCTAGTAGTCAATTTGGATTTCCAGCAAAGCATTCCACAACACAACAGATAGCAAGAGTTGCCGACTCTATCACAGATAATTTTAACTTCAATAAACATACTCGGGTGGTGTTATTTGATGTGGCAAAAGCTTTCGACACAACCTGGCACGACGGTATTATCTATAAAATGATTGTTACCAGGTTTCCCAATTATCTAATTAAACTTATTAATAGTTACTTAACTAATCGATCATTTTACACCATTATAAATAATGCGAAATCAAGTAGCAAATCCTGTTCCGCCGGCGTGCCTCAAGGTAGCGTGCTGGGGCCATTCTTATTTACATTTTTCATGCATGATTTCCCGCATATAAATAACATCGAAGTTGCCTTATACGCTGATGACACAGCGTTGTACTGCAGTTCCTACAGGCCAAGTACTGTCAGCAATAGGTTACAATCCGGTGTTGATCGTGTAATTAAGTATTTTTCTAAATTTGCTCTTAATCCTTCCAAAACGAAAGCAATTTTCTTCACTCGTCGAAGACCGTTTTTACCAGACTTCACGTCAGTGGCGTTGATATAGAATGGTCTGACCAGATACGCTATCTCGGTGTCATTTTAGACAAGAGACTAACCTTTTCCAAGCATATTGACCATGCATTATCGAAGACAGAGCAATCTGTTCAATTTACCCCATTTTCAAACGTAAATCTCACTTAAATATTAATAATAAACTAATAATCTACAAGTCAATTATTAGGCCTATTTAAACATATTCTTGTCCAGTTTTGTCTTCAGTCTCAAATGCTAGTTTTAATAGACTGCAATTAGTCCAAAATCGATGTCTTAGATGTATCCCCAATGTCCCGTATACACTAAAATTTCATATATGCATAGCGCTCTGCAGAATATGTAAAAGACTATATCCTCAAACTATCCCCAAAAAATTTTTTCTCAATTGTAGCGTGCACCGTAATAATTTACTTCCAGCAATAGGAAATTACGATTCGAGGGAACTAAGTATTATACTAAGTATAAGCATCGACGCATTAAACATAATGTATTATTCTCATAACGTCATAATTTGTTTTGCTTTCGTTTCCATTACTTATAAATGATATTATTCGTTATATAATTAAACTTATTATTTTTTAAATTACCGCTTTTCATTTGTGATGGTTTTTTGTCTGATTTTTCCATCAATACTATTTTCACCTTGTATATTTATTATTTACCAGTTTATATTATTAGAATTTTTACTTTAATAAATGGAGAGGGCATCGTTTTACATTACATTATATAGGCAGGTCGGGCGTACAGATGGAATACAGTAATGGTGCCAGCAGGCTGCCTTGCTGTACAGAAGATCTGACTGAATGTTCGGTTGAAAATGAATCGTTTATTCGTTGATGGTCTTAAGAACATCTATATTTTGTGTGTTTTGTCTGTCCGTTTAACTTTTTGCATTTTTCTTCGCTAATACCGTGTTTCGAACGCTTCTAATTGTTTCGTCTGCATTTATAACCTAAGTTTTCGAATACAAAAACTTTTATCAACCTTTTACGTATTTCTGTATTTAAATTTTTAAACGTTAACGTTGATTTCTTTTTCATAAATGCGATTTTCGCCAACGGTATTCTCGATTTTATTTCTCGATCACTTCTCCCATGTTCCGTTATTATTGAACCGACATATTTGTACGTTTACGTGTTGTATTGTTCCTTTTTGCTAATTTTATATTTATTGTTTTTATTATTTTACATTTTACCGCATTTAATTACCGCCGTTTTCTTCGTATTTATTATCACGTTATCGCGTTTTATAAGAATCGACTTTAGATTTTCAGCGCTTTTTCGATTATCGTTATGTCATCCGCCCAAATCTAAATAATTTAATCATCATTCCTCCTACACTAATTCGTCCATTACTGATTTCTTCCCATTCTTTGAACGCTTGTTCCATATGTATATATATATATATATATATATATATATATATATTAAAGAGCAGCGGTGATAAAAACCTTGTCTTATTCCTTTTTTGGCTTTTGCTTCAATTTCTGAGTTTTTGCTCGTTACGATTACTTTTTTTCGCCTTATATAACAATCTTTTATTATTATTTTATCCTTAAGATCGATGTTTATCATCTAAAATAGTCTAGTCATGTTTATGGAATGTTTTTTCTAAATCGATCGATGCAATGTATACCGGTTGGTTTACTTCCAATCTGCGTAATCTCCACTTTTGAACTGAACATATCTTTCCCGTAAGAATGATTTAATTAGTTTGCAGCGCGATGGTATGATTAGAGTTCGAAATTTATGGAGTAATCCATTATGCCAGACTCGATGGAAAACCTGGGTAATATACGAGCAAACCGCATTGCAATCTAAACAGATTCTATGTTTTCCGAGATGGTACGTGTATATTTCCTATTTTCATTTCTACCGTATCGACCCACGTGTTTATAAATAAAAGGTCATTCGCTCGTCGTTTTGTGTATACGTTTGAAATTGCACAACAATTATTCGCATTTTCTACACCAGCTGGGAAGTGATTTCTCTTTTTTACTCCTTACGGTTACAGTACGGAGCTGCCTCTTTAATTATCCGGACAAATAAACTTGATTTTTTAATAAAAAAAAAAAGATTTTTATTCCTTCAATTAACATTTATATTATTAATATAAAAAAAAAAAAAATTATATATGTATATAAATATTAATTTGAGGAATAAAATAGAACATATATATATATATTTTTTTTAATAAATACATTATACGCAATCATAAAATTTAATTTGAAATATATTATTACGTAAACATTTTATTATATATTAATTTTATATATTTGTAATTTTTAATGGAAAGAGTAATATTTTTCACCGTATCCTCGAGTGCATTCGTAAATAATTCTAAAAGTTAACCTGTGGCCTAGACTGGTCACCTGAGTAACCTTAACAAACTTTATCAGCGTGTCTAATCTCGATCATCTAATTACATGTCCACTCTTTCATCTAAATCTACGTGTCGATTGTATCCATTACCGCGGTTTAATTTCTACTTAAAACAAAAACAGAACGTAACATGATTTCGTCGTTATCTTACGTATACAGCAGGTGTAGAAGAGATTCGAGAACACTTCTTATGGAAAACCAGATTGTAAACTGTAGAAAACTAACCTGGTATCATCACGTATACCTCGAGGTTGACGACTAGAACGACTGGTAAAAATTTGTCGAAAACATGGTACATCCTTTAAATCAGTGGCGGATGTAGAAGATATCTTTGTGGGGGGGGGCAAAGATGCCGCTCGCTGCCTATCGCTTCTATTATACCTGACACCCATTCCCCAAAAACTTATCCGAGATAAAAGAGTCGAATATGCAATAATTTTTAATGTTTGACAAATGTATATCAAATTAAACTAAATATACAGGGTAACCCAGAGAAGACGGACGGTTTGGTTGTTATTTGAGTAACTCAAAAACTACTCGACTAAAATGTTTAAATGAAATTTTATTTAAAAAGAGGAAAACGAAATATTAGCTTACAGTTATTTATATCGTTCAGATGACCGTCATTTGCAACAATATTCTTTATAAAATTTTCGAAGACTTTTTCGAGCATAGGTTGCTGAATTGGGAATCTACTATAATTGAGATTAAGGGTATTTTATTATTTCTTTATTTCCTCATTTGGGGAGTTCCCCGGGCTTCCTGGGCCCCTCCCTTATATTCGTCCCTGCTGTAAAACCGCGTGCAGACTATACCGAATGATTGGTCAACAGGACGACATTTCTTTTCTTTCAACGTCTTATGCGTGCTTATCTAGCTAATCAATCGTGGTACATTTTATTCCCGGAAACCGAACTTTACAAAGATAAATTGGTCTTCAACAAGCGGCAAAAATCGTTTTATCAGCAGCTGTTCGAGGAGTTTTGATATTGATAATATTAGTATGACAGGTTGTACGAAGACTTTTAAAGATGGTTTCTACCACTTCTTAGTTACATGATTATTTGCGACATTTTAAAGACTGCAGAAGCACAATCCAATAGTAAACAAGCATTAAATGTATACGTCGACGTAATAATAATCATTTCAGGACTATCGAACTGATTTAACCTAAATCAGGCGCTTTCTAGGAATCGACGTTGTCAGTTTCAGCAGTAACCTTGGAGAAGGTATATTCACCTGATTAGATAGATCAACTATGATAGTGTAGAAATTTTGACGCTGCAATCTACAAAAATTATGCGGTGTGCGTGTGTTGTGCCATATTCGTCCTGGTTTTTGTTCTTTAGCAATCGTGTTTGCGGATCGCGGTGGATATCTAATTTCTTGCGCTGTACTTTTTTTTAGAGCGTAACAAGATTTATCACTAGACTTTGGTCACTCAATGAAAGTTTTAAAACGCACTTAAATGTCAATATATCTTAATCAACATATTCATAGAACTTATGCATTGTGTCACGTAGTTTTTTTTTTCTTTTATCTAAATAGCACGGAAGTATGGAATGAACAGAGTTCCATAATATTTTCGGACGTAGTATAATTTGCGAAAAAGTTTTAACGATAAAGAAATACAGGTGATCGGTTTTCGAGTCGACGCGAAACTACATCAGATTAAAGTAGTTCTTAATCCTTTATGTGCGCAAGATTAAAGTTCTGTCTATTGTCTCGGGCATCGTATGTAGTGTTAAAGTTATCTGCTACGACATCCAATATGAGCATCTATTATTCTCAACATCCAGGAGGTAGACCAACAATTGTTGTCGTTTCCAAGAGCATCGCGTGCAGGTCTGCAGCAAGATTTACATCATCTGCGCGCAGTTTAGACTGCGATCGTCTTCCGGTCTGTTTAGTGATTGATAGCATGCATCTCTCTATTGATCTCTGGGCTACTTGTAACCTATGTTTTTAATTCCTAGTTAGCGTCTATTATGTAATCACTGGTAGGAATCACTGATCGAACGTTTTCTTTTTAAAGTGCAATATCGTTATTGATTTGAAAATAAAACCGAATTCCGCCTAAACGTCATCCATCCTAGTCTGATTCTTCTGCTTATTTCTTGATGCAATGCTCCTGTGATACTAATCAGTGGCACTCACGGGAGAAAAAAAGGTCCCCGCGACGACCACATATAAGATGAGATTACGGGTTGAGACAAAAATTAGAAGTTAAGAGCTACTCAAAACCGGAAGAAATGACGTAAAATATGTGGTTAATTCATGAAGAGGCTACACCATGAAATATTGGTTGATCAGCTGAATATGATTATGTATATATATTATAATTTGCATCATTTTTACGTTTTCTTTCAATATGAAATATTATATAATTTGCAGAAACTGACTAGGAATAAACGAAGCCCCTAATTATAATCTGTTGATTTCTAATTCCTTTATTTAGAAGAACGAGATCGCGAATTCCTCTACGGACGCGTCTTATAAGAACATGATCAAGTTATGAAAGGTTACGATTTTTTAAATTATTATTATTATTATCGTCGTCGTTACTTAATATATATATATATATTCATGTATAAGAAAAAATAAAAAAAAATAAAAAAAACAGATGTGCAATTGTTAACAAGATTTATATAGAAAAACTGATCAAGTAAAAATAACAATAATAATAATAATGACAGTGATAATAATTTTTTCAATTTCAATTTCAATTTATTTGATATTACTGGTCACTGTACAAACGTTAAATAAAATAACATCGTACATATTATAAGGTACTTCTGGCCATAGTAGCAGTACATAGTAACCCCCTCACAAAAAAACAACCATATTATAAAAAATGAGAATTTCTGTTTTATTGAATTTGTATACGATAAGTATTCCTATTGTGGTAAACGCTTATCGTCTCGTGTCGGTCGTGAAATATTATGTCCCCCCCTCCCCGTCAACACAGCATAACGTCGCAGACAAATGTAGTTGTCCACGTTCCGGCATGTGATAACAATCAAAATTATTCTACTACTAACATTCATGCTACAACTGACATTACTAATAACGCATGCGGTAGTAATATCAATTCACTTACACACACACACACATTGGTGTATAGATAACACAATTAATCGCACTTACGCACCATTTCTGTCGCCGCCGCCTATCGATAATACGACAGTAAGTATGAATGATATATCAAACACGATAAATCAAATAAGCATCCTTGGCATGTAGTTAAAAACAAAAAGAAAATATCAAAATAACTTACTAGGAGTAGTTCGTCCGACAATTCTGTAAACAACCATATTAAAACTACTAATAAATTTGCACCTCTAGCCATTGCTAACACAAACGAGCATCATGATACCGAAATGACAAATAATCACAATCAAACTGAACGTAAGCCGCCTGCAATAACAGTATAGGGTGTGACTAATTATTCCCACATGTTAAATGATATTAAACAAATTGTATCTCTAACCTCGGTCAGTTGTAAGTCTTTATCAGACAACAAAGTATAAATTAGAGCGAATGATTCGGATAGTTATCGTTCCTTAGTTAAATATTTTCGTGATGAAGGCATCATCACACGTATAAATCTGAACGTAGTTTTCGGGTTCGCCACTTGCATCATTCTATCGGCATTAATGCGATCCGCTTTGGAAAAACTAGGACATAAAGTTGGACACATTTCAAACGTCGAACATAGAATAAGTAAATTACCTCTTTCATTGTTCTTTGTGGACTTGGAACCGCAAGAAAATAATGCTGAAATATATAAAACTGAGGTGTTACTTCAAATGAAAATAAAAGTGGAAGCACTACGAAAGAAGAATATAATCCCTCAGTGCTTTAGATGTCAGGCATATGGGCATACAAAAATTATTGTTATAGAGCACATGCGTATGTTAAGCGTGGCGGGAATCATAATTCCATCCAATGCAGCAAAAAATGTGAAGAACTACCTGTTTGCACTAACTGCCGGGGGTAATCATCCTTCCAACACAAAAAACTCCAACACGCGCGTGATAATACACCACTAAAAATGTCTAACAATAATACTAGAATAAATAACCAAACACCGACTAGCTCTATTGGCCTAAATTAGGCCACCAGGATTAAACGGTAGATTTTAATCATTCGCAACGAAACCAAATGTTGAGACGCATTGCAACGAAAGAACACAGTAACCGATCTAATATCGATACGAACCAGATTTCAGATATACTACAAACATTTATGACAGAAATAAAAAACTTTAAACATATAACGAACCAACAGTTTCAATTATTTAATGGCTTAATCCAAACCGTAATGTCAACGGTAACTAACAATAAATGACAGATTTAAAAATTATTATACGGAATGCTAACGGAATTTTAAACCATATAAATGAAATAGAAATGTATATTACGCAAAACAATATCGATATATTGTTAATTTCAGAGACGCATTTAATTAATAAATATGCGCACATTACTGTGATTCTTACAAATCATCCAGATGGAACAGCACACGGTGGCGCGGGAATTATAATTAAAAAAATTATAAAGCATTACGAAATACAAAAGTACGAACTTGACTATTTACAAGCTGTTACTTTATTTTTTACTTGTAAACAGAAATCCCAAGAGTAATATTACCGTTTCGGCCATCTACTGTCCTCCGAGACATGTTATTACCGAAAACCAATTTAACAAATATCTAAAAACATTAGGTAAATGTAGTTGGTGGCGATTTTAATGCGAAAAATATATACTTTCGATCGAGAATTACCGTACCCCGAGGTAAACAACTAAAACTAGCTATCGATGAAAACTCGTATAGTGTACATTCATCGGAAACTTCAACTTATTGGCCTACAGATCCACTCAAAACTCCAGACTTATCGGACTTCTTCATAGTGAAAGGGTTATCAACAAATTATATTCATGTTTTGTTATGATTATACTCTTTCATCTGATCATACACCAGTGATATATTCTTTATTAGTGAAAAAATTATACAAAAATTTACACCAAAATTATGCAGTAGATATTTCGCGAAACGTTGGGTAACAAAATTAACTTAAAAATTCCACTAAAAACGGCACAACACGTAGAAATAGCGGTAGAGAACTTTACAAAAACTGTCCAAGAATCAGCTTGGGCAGCTACACCAGATTACAAGAAGTACGAGTCATTCAAATATTATCCATCGGAAATAAGGAGAGAAATTGCTTTAAAGAGAAAACTACGGAAGTTATGGCAAAACAATAGAAATCCGATGGATAAAACTAAATTTTAAATAACCGAACTAAGCGAGTAAAACAACTGTTACAAAATCATAAGAATAAAACATTTAGCGATTATTTATATAATTCGTCATCCACTTCTCAACGCGACTATTCCGTTTGGAAAGCAACTAAACGATTAAAAAGACCGGCTGAAAAAATACATCTAATTAAAAAGTTAAATGGAAAATGGACTCGTAGTGATCTAGAAAAGGCCGAAAAATTTGGGAATTATTTAGCCGATGTCTTCCAGACAAATCCTGGAACATCTACCAACACCGCTGGTTGAAGTAGATCAGAAGAATACTATTACATTTACAACCCCTGGAGAAATCAAAACAATAATTCAAACTATGGACACGATTTAATTACAGCCAAGGTTTTAAAACAATTACCACGCAAAGGGGCCTATTAACTTATATGATTTATAATGATATACTTCGTTTACGATATTTTCCTATTCAAATTCTCGCAAATTATTATTATAGTCAAGAAAGCAGGGAAACCTGCAGAGGAACTAACATCATACCGACTAATCTGCTTCCGGTGCTTTTTAAATATGAAAAGCTAATAATAAAAAGAATGAAACTTTTCTTAATAAAAAGATAATACCGGAACACCAATTTGGTTTTATAGTTGGTCATGGAATTGTGGAACAAGTCCACCGTATAGTCAGTATTATTGAAGAATCGTTGTAGTCTGAAAAAATATGCGACGCAATTTTCCTCGATGTTAAACAGACATTTGGCAGAGACACGAAGGATTGCTTTATAAAATCCGGTGCCACCTCCCGTATCAGTTTTTTGAATTATTTAAATCGTACCTTGTCGAACGATATTTTGTTGTAAAATATGGAGATGAAGAATCTCGATTGCATCCAATAAAAGCTACCGCAAGATATAGTATATTGGGTCCGATGTTGTACCTAATTTATACAGCAGATATACCTGTATACCAAATAACACGGAAATCGCTACTTTCCCGGACGATACAGCTGTGATTTGGGCAGTTAATACACTTTCAATATGGTTCAAGCGGTGGCGTATAGAAATCAATGAGAAAAAATCAACCCGTGTAATATTTAGAAATAAAAAAATTTTTAATATCAAAAATATTAATATCAACAATGTGATAATTCCAGTTAAAAAATCAGTAAAATATCTAGAAATTCGTTTGGATAGATAACTAACCTGGAAAAGCCAAATAATAGCAAAACGTAATGAACTAAATATAAAGTTTAGGAACATGCTTTGTCTTATCGGAAAAAAATCCGAATTATCACCGGTGAACAAGATATATTATTCTACAATCAAATATTCTAAAGCCTATAATACGGGTTTATGGAAGTCAACTTTGGGGATTAAGCGGAGTAATATAATAAATACAACGCTTCCAAAATTGAAGCATTAAGAACTATCGCAGATGCACCGCGGTATGTAAGCAATCTTACATTGCACACGCACCTAGGTGTTACACTCGTAAAAGATGAAATAAAAGAAATAGCTAGTGAATATGAACTGTATTATCACGCGAATACTGTAGCTGTTGCTCTGCTGGATAACTCGACAGAAATCAGACGATTAAAACGAACAAAACCTACGGATGTATTATGAAGAATCAGCAATAAACATAAAAGGTATTAAAATACGTTTATAGCGTAAATTCCCTTATCGCTGGATAAGGAATTTCACAAGTCAATCGCTGTTTTTTTTTTTTTTTCAAACGTTTGCTAGATAGCCTATAGTGGCATAATTGCAGAAAAAATATAATATTACGTAAAAATAAATAATTTCGAGTAATAAAACCGACTATGTGCAAATTAGCGCCGGTTTACGAAAATTCTAAAAAAGAAAATACATAGTTTTTTATTGGCTTACAGCTTCGTTGAAACTAATGGTATGTTTGCATACGTCTATAAATCGAATGGAAAGAAAATATCGTGTATACACGAACGAGATACTTAGATTATTATAAAAAAAAATGATAATAAACAGTTTAGACTCGCTAGAATTATAATGATAAAAATTTAAAATAATTTCGAGTTAACAAATAAAATAATTAACTAACGCGCAAGTATGTATATTATTAAAATTTATGACGGGAGACGCATACATGTATTCAATATTACACGCACGTACGCCGATTAACATAAATGCGTATTTGTGCTAGTGTTCATTTATAAAGCTAGAATGATAATGATAATTTCCTTTTACGACGCTTATAGTTCAATAAATCTAAAACGTAATGAATTCGGTAAGCTGTTACATGTAATTTGGTGCCGTCTAAATAACACGACTGTATTATTCTCACGCGTGATTCATCAAATGGACAGGATTTCTGCTTTACTAATCTACCTAGGTTTTTCCTTTATGAAAATCTATATATTAATTTTTAATTTTGTTTTCCGATACATGGTTTATAATAGTTCCATTTTATATAGATCGCATATTTGCAATATATCCGTTCGTAGTGTTGATTTATCATTGAAACTGATACATTTTAAGTCTGTTTCAACGGATTTTAAGTGATATCTCGCTTGTTTCCAATGAACAATCCCGTAAGCAAGAAGTGGTCGATATAGAGGGCTATGTGTACAAAACGTTTCAAATGCTTAAGCAGAAAAAAAAATTATTTTAAATAATAAAATAAGTAATTAAGTTTTTTAAACTTTGTTTGCCAGGTAAATCGAGTGTGAGCGTGCTCTAATTTAATTTGTCATCTAACACGATACCGAGATATTAGTTAATTTCAGTAGTCCTCGTTATAGGCTTACTACGCTGCTGGGTTCCGATTTGTACGTATACTTATTAATATTTACTACTAATTGATTATTATTTAATAACCGATGAGATATTCTTCTCGAACTAACGCTTGTAGTAAATTCAACTGCTAATAGTAGCTAAATAAACTTCCGTTTGAACCACATAAATCGTTTATGTAAATTAAAAAAATGCTTTTGTAATGGTTTAATATGATAGGTGGCAGCTACTTCCGCAGTGAATGATACTGTACGACAAAGAAGGTTGATAAAAGGCAAAATATAACCGACGAAGATGAATATATGAAAAGTAATAGTAATAAAACAGATAGTTCAATTTTATCAATAGCAAGATATTTAGACTGCGCGTACCAACATAATTTACAATTCGGTTGTATACCTAGATATTTAATTTCAGAAACTCTTTCCAATTCTGAACTCTGTTATATAAGTTTATCGTTAAGTTTGTCCACAACTTTTGATCTTGATTACTGTAAACTACATATTTAGTTTTATTTTGATTTAGAACTAACCGATTAATTTATATATATATATATATATATATATATATATATAAATTTCAATCTGGATGATGTAGCCAATAAGCAACTAGGATGTGAGTTATGACAGGATGGGAGATGTCATTCAACAATGACACTCCGAACTACCTCTCCAATCGTTTAAACCGGCGGAGAAGATCTAGGAGTGTGCGATAGTAGGCCCATTGGCATAATTTAATAAATGTACTACCGCCAGCTGGTTAGAGTGATAACCTGTGCAAGTAATCTCTACTGCAATCCCGAACTACTTCGTGCACATTTGGTACTTTTAGGTCTTTATGCAAATTTTCATTTCGTATATAGCAGGGTGCACCGGCTATTAACCTTAGTATTTTTGATTGAGATCGATGCACCATTATTCGATATTGATGCTGTCCCCCAGAGTGATATGCCATATGTCCACACCGGCTTAATAACTGTCCTGTAAAGCAATAATTTCGATTTTAGATATAATTCGGAAGTTTTGCCCAGAAGCCAGTACATGTTCCGCAGTTTAAGTTTTATTTCTTTAACTGTGATCCTGATGTGTACCATTAAGATCAACAGGTGGGCATGTGTTCCGCCTACTTGTAAATGTAACATGTACCGACTTGGATGGGTTAATTTTAACCCTCTATTGTCGTGCCCAGATGTCCAAGTCCTTCAAACCGCGTTGTAATTTTTCTGACGCCGCTACCGGATCATTATCTCCCGCGAATAATGTTGTATCATCGGCAAATAGCCTTGACAGGATAAAATTTTGATACATTTTTTTTTTTTTTTTTTATTTAAATTCTTCACATCTAGAACTGACTAATATAGTCATTTACTAGATAGTAGTGATGACAGGATCATGATTATCAAGATCAGCCCATCAGCGCGATCTCGATTTTATTAATTGAATCATTCACACCAGATCAACAACGTTTCTCCTTTTCAATCTCTTGCGTCCTATTGGTTGATGTAAAAGGTTTAGTGCGAGAACGTTTTCACGTCCTTCCAGTCTCAACAAATGATTGGCGGCAGCTAATTTTATTTCTTCTGTAACGTACTTGATTTGTAAATCTTGATGTAACGTATAATTGGATACATACCAAGGTGCTCCCACCAGCGACCTCAGCGTCTTGTTGTACTTTATAAGTTATAAAGGAAAAATAGAAAAACATTAAAAATTTCATCTTCTATAAACAAAAAAAAATTAATGTTAATAATAATTAAAAAGAAAAAATTAAAACTGAACGAAATGGAACACGTAAAAGTACAAATCTATAAACGAAAAATTAATCGACGGTAAAAAATAAATAACGGCGAAACGACGGATCAAATCAAAATTGAGCGCGGCGTGAGACGTGTATTTTGTCGTCGACATTGTTTAATGTATACGCGGATATCGTATTCACGGAAGCGTTAATAGATCTGAAGGTGTCAAAATTAGAGGTGAAATCATTAATAATATAAGGTACGCAGAGATGACACGGTAATATTAGCAGAAAATGCGAAAGATCTGGGAATGTTATTGAAATTATTAGAAAGAACCTGCGATAAATATGGTATTACAATTAATACTAAGAAAATTAAAGTAATGGTGACGGTAGATCAAAGGAAACCAAAGATAATACTAAGTAATGCGGAATTAAAAGTAGCGAACGAGTACAGTCGGTGCATGGCTAAACAAAGGCGGGGATTCAAATGAAGAAATTAAATGCAGGATAGGACAGGCAAGAGTAGCATTTATAAAAATGAGTAAAACACTAACATCGCATGGAATAACTCTTGGAGTAAGACTCATAGTTTTAAAATGCTATACGTATGGTCAATGTTGCTGTATGACTGCGAAACATGAACGCTGAAGGCTAAAATAATCAAAACTATAGAAGCCTTCGAAATGCGGTGTTACCGTCGTCGCATATCGTGTACAGCAAAGAAGAAGAATAACGAAGTATTGGATGAAAAAAAAGACAAAAAATTGTTGAACACGATCGAGCGAAGGAAGGCAGCATACCTGGAGTCCCAAAGTATGTACTGCCGCAGATCACAATCATGGGAAAAGTAACAGGAAAAAGAAGAGTAGGCAGAAGAACGATTGCTTGGCTGGATAATATCCGAAAATGTTGGCCGATGAAGGTAGAAGAATTATTTCACAAAGAGACCGAATATTATATTGTCGCCATGGTTGCTACCAACGACTGAGAACAGTCAATTGGACAAAGGAAGTATATATATATAGATGCAATATCGGTAAAAGCTTTTGTCAAAGTACGGTTACACAATTTTACAAGTATAAATGAAAATTAAGTATTTAAAAAAAAAATCTGATAATGACCGTGGTGAACAACACAATCAACTGTCAGTATATAAAATTTACAAAACAATAGCCAAAAAAAAGCTTTGTGTTTTTCACAAGAATATAAATGTTAGTGATTAAACTGATTTTTCAATTGATTTTTTTATATTATAAGAGGTTCACGAAGTGTTCTGTAGCCGTTAATCGACATAATAATTAAGATCGTTTAGACTACGAGTAATATCGCTAAATGAAAATAATAATAATAAAACAAAATATGACCCCATTGCAAGGACGATAATTATTATTATTATTATTATTGCAAAAGATATGATGTTAATTAATTTTTTTTTTTTTTTAAAAAAAAAGGGAAAAAATGAAAAAATAATAACAATTTTAATAAACAAAACAGCTGCGATAATCGAACTATGTGGTAATAATAATAGTAGTACAGTGTATTAGTATAATATCGATAATAGTGTTAAATTGTATTAATAGCGACGGTAGTGTAGTGGTAGTAGCGATGATGAAATAGAGTAAGAAAATGTATTGCTGAAGATTGATGACGAAATCTAACAACCTTAATGTATATTATCGTGGACGAATGAATATGTATATATATATATATATTTATATTTATATAAAGAAAACTTATTATTATTATTATAAAATAACGATTGGCCGTTTACGCAAAAAAACGTTATATCGAAATAATAGATTCGATTTCGTTATTATTACGTGTTAAACTATAAAACGATATACGCAACTTGATGCCAGATGGTTATAGAAGGGAGAATTTCAACCGTGTACCATTTATATTGACGATAAAGTTCGACTTGGTCGTTATTCGAGTATCGTCGTTCCGACTTTATCATTTTGTCTATATATATATATATATATATCGGTCTTTGTCGTGATAGAGAAATTTTCTTATTTCAAATTAAAAATTTTACTCTAGACTACTATATAGTATAGTAATGGATCAAAGTTCGCTGGATATTGTCCAAAACGATTCTTCTCACAAAGAAGACGAAGATTCAGATTATTCGTTGATGCTAGAAGAGCAAGATAAGCTAATGCCTCTTAATCCTCGATTCATTAGGGTAAGTCCGGTTATTGCTCGTAATTATTATTATTATTATTATTATTATTATTATTATTATTAAGATCATTGTTGAAAAATTTATTCGGAAATTAATTCGTCCGTAGAAAAAAATTGCTTAGTGTATTGAAATTATACGAATTGCAGTTACCGAAATTAGTTACGGAGCATAAGGATGCATTTCAAATGATTTATGTGGACACGTTTTGGAACTAGAACGGCTAATTAGTTTGTTGCATTTGTGCCACGTTTCGACTAAACTCGTTTAAAAAAATCAGAAACAATTTATGCAGGAGGATTTTCGATAAGTTACCTAACGATATAAGAATAGATTAGACGTAAATTACTTGCAATACTGTACTACATCTTTAAGGTAACAATTTATTGATAATGATAAACATAGACTTCGATATATATATATATATATATATTTAATATGGCGGGAAAGGGGATAAATATACCTGAATTAAAGTCTCTGTTTGTAGTTTTTTTTATACTAGTGTTTGATTACGTGTTCTTTGTGTGCGAGAATGTTTTTCCTCTATATCTGTTCACTGTGAGGTGCTTTTGCATGTTTTGTGTGTGTGTGTTTGTCTATTGGTATGATACGATTTATTGATGGTCTATCTATATGGTAGGTACACTTGTTCATTGTTGTACGATTTCATCTATACAGAATTATTAGTATACGTGTAGTACTTTTATTTTATTTATTTCTTAAAACATTAATTATATTTATGAAATTTGTAATAATTTAAATTTCTTATTAAATACGTATACAATTATAATTAAATCGCATCGACATTTTTTTTTTTTTTTTAAAGCGGGAGGGGGAAAATCTTCTAAAGACACTGATATAATGAAGAAAATTTAGTTGTTTTTTTTTTTGCAGCGCATACAAGCATGCACTGCAAGAGATCCAAAATCAGCGTGTGGGATTTTTACCCACTAAAAACACCCTCCCTCTATAAAACACACTAAAAAAAAAGGATTTTAAATAATAAGATGAAGGTCTCAGGGAAAATGAATAAAAATTAGCTTATTGCGATGGAAGAAGGGATGAGTATACATAGTCCTTTCTTCCATCAAACTAAAAGTAACGAGTTTATGCATTAACTAAATATATATATATATATATATATACACATATATACATATATACATATATATAAAAAAAAAAGCAAAAATAAAATCTTATAGCAAAAAGACTTTACAATGTAACTTAAAGTTTAAAGTATTATTCATAATTTAAAAAAGTAAAAACTGATAATATGGATATTATCTTAAATTCAAAGAGCAAACAAAAGGCGCAATAAAATAAAATCTTATAACAAGAAGACTTTACAGTATAACTTAAAACTTAAAAGGTATTACTCATGCCACGCATCGACATTACATATATGGTGAGGTCGCAGTTTTTACCCGGGTTTGGGAAGTGGTGCATATTTCGATTATATAGTATTATGTATTAACTTTTTATTAAATGTAGAATAGAATTAGCAAGATCTGACTTTTGTAAATAAAAAAAAAAAATATATATTAACAAATGAATACATTAATTTAGAACTAAGAAAAAGAATAGTAAAATGTTACGTGCTACCAGTATTATTATATGGGACTGAAATACACGAGAAATATAGAAAAAAAGTTGGAGAAATTTTTGAAATGTGGATGTATACGAGGGGATGACTATATCATGGACAGAAAAGGTCGAAAACATAGAAGTATTAAGAAAAGTAAATGTCAGTAGTCTAGAAATAATACACAGACAATAAAAAGAAGAAAGTTGGCCCATGTAATAAGAGGAGAAAAATATGAAATAATAAAAAGATTTATGCAAGGAACAATCAATGGAAAAAGATACAGAGGACGACCAAGAATATGACTTATACTGGACTGGATATACGACGGAATAATGGTTTAGGATAGCCCAAAACAGACGTATAAGCGGATATTACTAGAAATAAAGCCATAATGATCTCTTAACTCCATGTGGGAAGGCACAGAAAAATATTAACTTTTTTTTAATTACTTCGCATTAAACATGCGTTATTTTCCAAATAAAGTTTGATTTGATGCGATTATTATTATTATTATTATTATTATTATTATTATTATTAGAATGCGAATTTTTCGGGGGTTGAAAATTGGTTTTTTGACGTTTAAAAAGTCATTTTCGGCATTTTTCAGCATTTAAATCTTAACCATTAGTGCTTTTGAAAGGTTGTCACAGACAAATTTTTATCGGCGTGTTTAGATTATTATTATTTTTTTTTGACCAGCTATGGAAAAACCGATGATCGTGAGATTTTCCTTCTCCAATATTCTTTCATCTTCATGCGCTTTTCTTTCTTCTGTCCACACGTTACTCTTTCGGCAAAACCTTTAAATGCGTTGATTTTCTCTCGGAATTTATTTCTATTATTTACGTGCTCACTTTTTATGTTCATATATATATATATATATATATATATATATATATATATATTTCGGTTTCTATGTAAGTTCATTCTTTGGATTGCTTTCAATAGTAAATATGACTTTAGTTTGTCTATTCCATTCTTTTTAGGTGAACGTAAAATCTTATTCTACTATTTCTCATTGTATATCTTTTCAATTTTCTCATATATTTCCTTGTTGCTCTTTAATCTGTCCATCTTTAATGTCCCGGAATTTTTCGTTCCTTCTTCTCTATGAGCTCGATTTCTTTTCTTGTGTTCATATGCGTACATTCTGTCGCATATAGACATTGCGGTTTAATTACAGTATCATAATGTCGTATCTTCGTATTTATAGATAATGACTTCTTTTTATATATTTCTCTGGTTACATTGAATGCTTGTTCCATCTTGTGTACTCTGGTTAGATTCGCTTCTTTATCTAAACCATTTGGTTGGATTATTTCACCTAGATATTTAAATTTGGTGACTTTTTTTTAACCTTTCCGTATTTCGTCGATAAATAACATGGTGCCGAAGGTTTATTGGTTATATAAACGGTTTTTTCATATTTTTCAGGCCATCTTTTTCAACTACTTCTTTCGATGAATTTAACTGAATCACCGCATCCTTCAAATTATCAGTCCGCGAATGCATGAAATCTCGATCCTAGATTTTTTTCTTCCTAATCTGATTGGTTCAATTTTCCATCCACTCTCGTATAGCTTTCTCCAGAACACGGTTAACAAGCGCAAGGAATAGACAATCTACCTTACTCCTGTTTTCATTTCAAAAGCTTCGGATATTTCTCCTCGAAACTTCACTCTGGATGTTGTGTTTAGGTTTGTTTTATTAATGTAATTATTATCTAGATGGAATTCTTCCAAAGTGTTGAGTGGTGTCTTCCTACTGAATGGTATGTGTTTTTTAAAGTCTACGAACGTGATGATCTTATTCTTTTATGTCTAATTATCGATTTAAGATTCGTAATTGAAACGCGATATCATCCACCTTTCCGGAAGCCAGCTTGATGTTCACCTATTTGTTTTTTTGTTTTCCTTTCTAACCGGTTTAAAAGTGCTTTAGACAAGATTTTATATGTCACAATATGCCTCTATAGTTATTGATATCATCTTTTTTTTTTCCTTTCTTACGCAGTGGACGGATTAATGCTCAACTCATCTGACGCCTTTTTTTCTTTCCAAATTTTTTCTATTACACTTTGCAGTTTTCCGATCATTTCTGGGCCCGCGTTCTTCCACATTTCAACGATTATTTCATCTTCACCAGAAGCCTTATTGTTACTTAACTGTTAATCTCTTCAATTTCTTGATAATTAGGGGCAGACGTTGTTAATTGTAAATTTTTCTTTTGGCTCTTCACAATTAAGGAGCTTATTAATATACGTTGCTAAAATACGACCGTTATCATTAAGAGCTAATTTACCTTCCTCATTTTTAAAACGTAAATTAGGAGGCTGATATTTTCGGAGATGTTTATCGAATATTTTGTAAAAGATGTTAGAATTGTTTTTCTTAAAATTCTCTTCTATTTCAACGAGTTGTTCTTTTTCAAATTTCCTTTTTGTCGACCTGATTATTTTAGCTATTTCGGATCTTCGATCTTTAAATTGAGTATAATCGTCTTCGTTCTTCGTGGAATACTATTTTTTCCATATTTTCTTCCTTGCCTCCGCAGCTTCATCACATTATCGGTTATCTGGGTTTTATTGATTTTTTCAGCGCGGGCTACTTCATGCGATATTTCAATTAATTTCGTTTTAATTTTTTCCCAGCTATCCGACACTTTATTTTTATATTCAGTTTTGAAATTCATTTTTCTTATACATTAACATATTTGCGTCAACCTTGGGAAGTTTAATTTTCATTCTTAGATGCATTTTTCTCTCAGGAATGAAATTCATTTCGATAGTAGTTAAATAATAATCTGTTTCCACTTTTGCCCCTTTTTTTAACTTTGACATTCATAATTTCCCTCCGATTATTATATGTTATCACGATCAATTTGAAACTTTCCTAACCATGGGTGAGATGATGTCCACGTCGTTTGTCTTTTAGGCAATCTTTTAAAAGCCGTTGACGTTAGTTTTAAATTAAAAGCGTTACATATTTCCAGGAATCTTTCACCATTTTTATTAGTTCTTTTACGGGCTGGAAACTTTCTCACCATTTTTTCGAACTTTTTCTCCTTACCCACTTGAGCGTTAAAATCGCCTAATAATATTTTCACATTTTTAACCGGAATTTTAGCCATCTCTCGATCTAAAATTTCCCAAAAAATGTTCTACTTTCGATGAATTTTTTCCATCGTCTTCATTTATAGGTGTGCATGGCAATTTATTAATGTATAGGTTTTATTTGCACAGCAGAAAGGTTAAAATTGATTGTCTCTCATTAACCGAGTAAAAATCATTTATCGAATCGAGAATTTCTCCGTGAATAATGAAAGCTGTTCCGAGATGACGTATTGATTTTTCCCCTTCTTACCCCTTTAAAGATTCTCTGAATTTATTATGTCTTCATCGGTAAATCTTGTTTCTTGTACATCCCTTATTTGAATTTTATTTTCTTCGGTAACGTTAATTAATTCTTTTAATCTTCCTAAACACTGAATTCAACGTACCAAAAAGAAATATTTATTCATAGTTTTTAATTTTTCTCTATTCCAGCATTATTATACTAAAATAATTTCGCGACAATTGTGTATATTTAAAAAAAGAAAAAATCGATAAATCCGAAGTAAAATTAAATGAGTTGCGCTCAAAAAGTATATTAATAAAAATGTTTTATGAAGTTTTAAACATAATTTACCGAGTATTCATATCTATAAAAGGTGATTAAATATTATTTTTAATTATAAGACGTTGTTAACTAATGTTGGTTAAACGTAAAAAAAAAAATTAGAAATATTAAAAAAAAAAAAAAACATATTTAAAACGTACAATGTATTTTGAATGCATATTTTTAGACAACATACTCCTTACAAAAGTTCTTGTCCAATGCATATAGCTTTGCAGAGTAGACATGTATGGAACGTTTTCGACGGACATTTTCTGCAAGTCGTTCTGATTGACAGTTTCTCTGAGTTGCTTCATTCATAACATTCGTCTATCTTTAATATGACATTTTTATACGTAATCGAACTTGTCGGCTGATACCTGCTAATCTCCGTTTCATTTCAGGTGTTACCAAAGTCATTCCTTACGGTTTTGTATAAAATTATATCGAATTAGTTTAGTATTATCTCTGTAGGACTGGTGCATTACAAACACGGCAATGCAAAGGGAAATCATATTATTATTACATTAGGCAATCGGTATTTTGGACCGGTAGCGATTTTTATAATGACACTTCTATATACGACGGTAATCGTTACGTCGAATATAAACACGATACTAAACTCTCTGAAAAGTTACCGAGAAGTACCGTAGCTCTGGCGTGGTTCTTGAAAAATCAACAAAATGAAATCGTGTACCGATCAAAAGTCACGCATTCGTAAAGATGGCTTATATTTCCTGTATAAAAATTTCTTTATATCGTGAATTATGAGTATTATTTAAGTAAATAAAACGCTACAGTATACGAAATTACGGATTTATTATAAATATTACATAAATAATTCGGCGTTATAATTAAATGTTTTTCAAAATTTAATTCGCCGAATTTGTATCGCTTAGAATATATTTTCACACGAGAAAAGCTTCTTTCCACATCTGCCGACACGACTAAATATCCTTATGTCTCCCCTTTCGTTTCGATTAAAAAATTAATTATTTTCTTTAAATATCATCCTTAGGGCATTCTTTTTATCTAAATGAATTTGCCCACTTCCTTTTGTCGGGAATTCGATGCTCTTAAATGCACCACCCGCAATTTCTATATTTGTTCGAACGAAGACAATCTTCGTTTTTTCAATAATTTCAATTTCTAAACCGAACGAATATTGAATGCCCCAAATCAGTCAGTAAGTTGTTAACATTTTTTTTTTTTTTTTTAGGAGTTGTTTCATCTAATAAAACAAAAATTCAAAAAGGTTAATATTTTTTTTTTATAGGTACCTATTTAACGTTTTACAAGCGCGGTAGACGGAGTAAATATATGAATTCGGGTGTTACCTTTATTAGATGTAATCTGACGATTCATTAATAACTTACTTAAATATTCTCAAAATTATAAACAAAGAAAACTGCTGCTCGTATGCAAGTTTTCCATATTATCATCTCTGGCGATGGGAGGCAGTTAAATCATCTTTGCCGATTTCTACACCGGTAGAGCACAAATTATCATTTAGATCTTTCGGCACTGAGAAATTCGCGCTCTAATTATTATCATCATTATTATAATTTTAATTATTATCATCATTATTATTATTATTATTATGATTATTGTTCTTTTTTTTCTGTTTCGAATTTGGTCATCTCGGGGACCACGTAAAATAATTTTCTGCACGAAAATTCAAAATTCTTCCTCTATAGCCAAAACATTTTTCCATTCTCCGCCGATGCTATTTTATTTCATCAGTCCATAATCTTCAGCTTGCGCTAGACCAAGTCGCTAAATGGTTCGTCATTTGGAAAATAGCAATTAACGAAGATGTGTAAACGTTTATTGTTTATCGAAAGAAAAATTGGACGCAAAAAATATCAAGTTTCGTTAAGTGGAACAACAATACCTCGAGAGACTCTTCTGTTAGATGAATCCATCTTGATCAGTCTTTAACATGGTCATCGCATATAACGGCAAAAAGGACCGAATTAAATATCGGCGAAATTAAAGTGGTTATTAGAACCCAGATCGCGACTAGATATTTTAAAAATAAACTTTTATCGTACAATGCGATACTTAAACCAATCTGTGGCTATATGGGTGCGAACTATGAGGGTATATTCCTCTAAGAGCAACATTCGAAAAATACAGCGGTACCAGAATAAGATACTACAAAAGATAGCTAACGCTTCATGGTTAATTACACATTGCATAAAGATGTTCAGATACAATATGTGGAAATCCAACGAGCTGTTCGCGATTACCTGGCGAGATTGGAAACTCACGAAAATCCGCCGGCAATAAATTTGAAAGTTCAATCGGCGATTAGAAGGCTAAATTGCCGACTTCAGATAATGCTTCCGGGCTGCCATCATTCATAACTTGGGAGTTCTGTCGCTGGACCGACTCCTTCGAAAAAAAGGGGTTTATTTTTATTTTTTTGTCAAATTCATTACATCTGGTAGATGACGGGTTAGACACGTCAGTTCTAGATTACAAGAAGATAAAAGAAAAAAAATAAGTTTTCTTTTTTCATTTTTCTTTGAAACTTTCGAAATGTTTTACTTTTCCTCGAAATATTCGTCCTTATTTTAAATTTATTCTTCTTCTGTCTTCATTTCAGTTAAGTCCTTACTTCTACAAACCGCGGTATGTTGATTTTTGTCGAAAAAGTCGAATTAGTCTTCACGACTTTATCAGTTTACGAGCGGTATCATCCGATATTATCTCGACTATTTCCTATTTATTCGTTCTTATTTTTAACGTATCGTTTTCATATTTCGGTTTTCCGAGGATTTGTCTTATTACCTTTTTCTTGGTTTCTTCTCGATCTCCGTTACACCGTTCTTCGACCTATTCATCGCGATATATTCTAATGTCTAAAGGCATTCCAGTTTAATCAACGCGTTGTTGTTTTGTATTACTACATACCGATTTTGTTATGTATAAATTTCATCGTTATTATTATTATTATTATAAGTTTCAAGATGTGGGGTACACTGAAAAGATTGAATAAATCGAAAACACAACCCATAGAAGACGTAGATAATCAAAAGCGTAAATATCTTGGCGCGTAAAATTCGCGAAAATGAACCGCTGGCGGTTGGTAGTTGTTCGAGGGAAAATCAACAAAAAATGAAACTGGAATGGATGTCAACAGGCGCACAAAAAAGTAGTGAAGCTGCAACAAACGATCGATCTAGCAAGAAGCCGTTTAGTGTAAATTAGTAATTATTGCATGCAATCTTCTACAATAAAATGCAACATAATGATGATATTATGTAGCTACTATTTTTGAACAGGATTAGGACTTATTTTCGCGTACTTCGTTATACAGCGTCATATTTGATACAATAGACCCAAAAATTTTGTTACGAAAATTATATCATTGTCAGTTTCGAGGAAATGTATGCCGATAGTTTCAAAAACTATCTTTGTAACAGAAAATTCACGTATAAAATAAATTATGTATACTGTGAAACTGTAGTACAACACTCTAGCGTACCGCAAAGTAGTGTTCTTGGTTTCCTTTTATATATCTGTTGGATTTTAGTATATATATATATATATATATATATATATATATATATATATATATATATATATATATATTGGTGGCCCTACGCTATTGGCCCCGACAGGAAGCTGCTCGGCGAAGTTATCTGCTAACAGCCTATGGCTAAAATTAAAAAACAGGAATCAGTTTTAGCTATCTGTTGGATTTTAATATATATATATATATATATATATATATACCAATCAATTATCTGTTTCATCTCCATTGGGGATATCGTGACCATTATTTTTTGTCTTTTAAAACACGAGTCTACGCCATAGATCTCTGTTTTGCACACAACGAACGCATTGAAGGAAACTTCGACCCATTGTTTTGCAGACCATGTCAGTCCACGATTTCCTTCCATGATACCTTGTATAATAGCTGTTTCCAACGTTCCTGCTCTGATGCTGTCGCCAAAATACTTTAGTATCCGTTTGCGAACCACTGTTGATAATCTGTTCTGTATACCAACTTCCAATAGAATAGAGTCATTAGTTCTTTTCTCGGTCTATGAAACGCGCAGCAGTCTCCTCCAGTACCACATTTCCAACGCATCTATTTTCTTCATATCCGATTTTCGGATTGTCCACGTTTCCGAAGCGTATAAAAATACCGAGAACACGAGACCCTGTACTAAACGTATCTTTAACGTTTTACTTATCGCTGAATCGAGTCAGATTTTCTTCAGTCGTCCCATCGCACTGCGTGTTATTTGTGCTCTATGACGAATTTCAGTTTCGCATCCACCAGTATTTGCTATTATAGATCCCACATATGTGAACCTATCTACAACTTCGTAGTCGGCTATTTCACGAATTTCTGACGTCTTGTTCTCGGGCCGATTTATTATCAAAATCTTTGTTTTTGATTTGTTTATTATCAGGTCGTACTTAGCGCTGGTTATTTCTAATCGGTGTATTAAACTGGTCATGCTCTCTAAACTTGTTGTTATTAGTGTCGTGTCGTCTATCGAAGGTTTCCAATGCGTATTCCTCCAACTAAAATGCCATATTTCTTCTCCTTTTCAACTTTATTCCCGACATTTCTGTCTAAAAACTCTTTTATAACTTCACGTATTAACCATTCTCCATATATATATAAAATAATAATGGCGATAATATGCATCCTTGGCGAACTACCCGTTCAGGATGAAAGTTGTCTGAGGATATCGAATGATTCACGCGGACATTTGTTGTGGTTTCTTCATTATAAACGCTTGATTAACCACACGAGGTGCTTTGGGGAACCCATCCCAATCAAAATATGCCATAGCTTTTTCCATTGGAAGCAATCGAACGCTATTTTGTAATCGACAAAGCATAGCACCGTTTGCTTGTCGTATTCTCTCGTTTTATTATTTGTCTGAGATTGAGAATTTGTTCATATATATATATATATATATATATATATATATATATATATATATATATATATATATATGTATATATTGGTGGCCAATGGACAAAAAAAAAGGAAACAGGGAAGGCCAATAATATAGCAAAGGTAGCTGGGAAAATTGATTGAGGAAAGCGCAGGACAGAACTGGGTGGAAGACGTTGGGGAAAGACTTCGTCTAGGAGTGGATAGACCAATGCTTATCGTGATCGTGTGATCATGATATATATATATATATATATATATATATGTACGTGTAAAGTCCTATCAACTCCAAACTCGTTAGCAGATGTCGCCAAACGTATATCCTCGTTAATACAAAGATTGTGGTGCATTCCGCACAATGTCCTCGCGTTCCCCGTAATATGTTTTTGTTCAGCGTAAGATTTTCGATTAGTCAGGTCAAGGTTGAAATCAAGTTGCCAGCTGAAAATTTCATACTTGCGCAATAGATTTAACACGAAATATATGTTGATGTTTTAAATGTAAGAAGTTTTGTTATTTTGTAAACATAATCGTAATATTGTTTTAAAATAGTTGTTGTTCTCTTTTCAAGAATCGACGAAATATTAGCCTTGTTGTATTCTGGTGTTTATTTCTTGTTATTATTTTTCCGAGAAATTGACAATTTTGTCACTTGTTTTTGCACCTGTCGCGAATCGTGTTTATTTCTTCGATGTTTACTTCTGAAGAATTACGTGCAGGCGTTTGTAGATAATTTTTAATAGTACCTTGTTTACACGAGAGATTAAGTAATATTGGCGGGGCTATATAGGGTGACTCAGAGAAGACCGAAGCTTTTGTTGTTTTTTGAATATCTGAAAAACTACTCTAATAAAAATTTTTGAACGAAATTTCGTTTAAAAATAGGAAAACGAGAGATTAGCTTACAATAATTTGCGTACCACAATATCGTTTAGACGATTGCAACAGAACATTCATTAGTCTTTACAAAATTTTTCGAGCGGAGGTCGTTGAATTTTTGGAATTTCTTCGGAAATCCGAATTTTCAGATCTTTCAGATCTCGTGGATGGCTCTTAAGGTATCCTGGCCAAAAAATCATCCTTTACTGATTACAATATAGTCGATTTCATTTCTATATACATCATCCGCCGATAGTCGTGTCACCAATCTAAGAGGAAGATCTTGTACATATACCGCGGTAACTTGGAATTCTTTTCGAAACTCTCTATGTCGTGATCGATTCACGCCGAAAGTACTTACTGTTCCCAGCATGATTATCCTGCGAAATGTTGTTTTGTTTTCTCGTTAAAATCGCCTAGAATCACGATAATTTCTCTCGGAAGAAGTGACTTTATTATGTTCGTTAAGTCATTGTAAAACATATCTAACTTCTCCACTTCCGCAACACGCCGATCATGCAATTCAATCGTTAACTGACTTTTATAAGTGTTTTAGCATTTGATTAAACTCTTCCATATTACAAGACGCAGCCATCCAAAAGTCCGGTTTGAGTATAATGAGTCTCCTCTATTTCACATATCGGTATATCCTAATAATTCAGTATTAACTATTCGTAATTTATCTGCAATCATTAATCCGCGTAAATTTCACGTTATCAAAGGATTTATATTACATAATTTATTTAGAAAATTACATTGTTCAGACTGTCAGGTCGTCTATTTAATATTCACATCCCGAACATCAGAATGCCGATCGATAGCCGCCACATAGTATGATATAATTTTTATTCGCTTATCTAACATTCGTCGTTTTCTCCTTCCGCTTGCCCATCGAAGGCTTTTTTGCCGAGATTTACTCCCCTAGTCGAGCGGTCAAATTTTAAGCCGCCGAGTTGCTCATCTTAAAATATTGAATCGACTTGTGCAGTTAAAGTTTCCGGTGAGTTGTCGATCGTCTACAAGATGGATAAATTTCACGATATTTATTAGAGGGGTGCAGCATCGACCTACTGCTGCTCTATGTCTATATCATCTGCTGTATTAGATCACATCATCAGCATCAACCTGCCGACGATGGAAACACCACCCAGAACAGCATTGTCCGCTTTAGCACTGGTACTATCAACCGATCGAATGAATACTACATAGAGGACTAGCTCTAGTAGTAATATCCGGTGTTCAGCATATACCGTTAGTGTAGCAAGCCAGAACGGGTAAACCGAATGCAATTGAATAAAGACGTAATATTAGCGCTCTACTTTCATCTGACAAGTTAGTGATCAAAAATAAAATTGCGAGTACATACCGTGTTTATAAACAATTTATTTATAATTACTGTCGCATGATCTCAAATATATATTATAATCAAAACGAAATAATGTGAAACAAACTGGCGAGTTCTTTAAATTGAAATATGTCGAAAAAGAAAGCAACGCCTCTTGTAAAAATCCGGAGGGAGTGAACAACATGACGATTTGATTTGTATAATTATTTGATCGATATATGAAGCATTTGTTCCTATTTTTATTACAAAGTTAAATTTCAACCAAAGGAAAGACGATGTAACGTGTGAATAGAAAAAGAAAATCAAAGAAAGATTCTCACCGCGTTCTGACAGAAGCGCACATAAGAGATAGTAATATAATAGTTCAGAAGATGGCGCAGCAGTTTAAATTAATCCCAACGCATCTAATATATTCGAATAATCACACTCAACGACACATAAAAATACACATATGTACACAAATAACTACCAACACAGCTGCATGAATACATATATATAATATTAATATAAATTTTAAATTGAATTTATAATTAAATATTTGTCAAAAATTCATTTATTCGCATTTTTCATTTATATATTATATATATATATATATATGTATCAATGTGCCTATAGTGTTGAGTTTTATTAATTATCGGAAGGCTTTCGATAATATAATCTGGATCAAGCCCTGGGAAATATTGATGGAGATGAGTGCCTCAAAACACATTGAGATGGGTGCCTCAAAGCATATTGTACACCCGATTCAAAAACTATATGAGCACAATCAGAATGTTGTGAAGCTAGAACTCGATATCCAGTCAGAAGAGTTTACTGTAAAAAAAGGAGTAAAGCAAGGATGCGTAATTTCACCTATATCGATTAAATTTATACGGATAGCATATAATAAGGAAAATTTTGGAGGATTGGAATGAAGGGATTTCTATAGGAAGGCTCAAAGTTTCGAACATTGGGATTGCTGACGATATAGCATTGGTGGCACCTAATAAGGGAAAAAATTCGAAAATTAGTGAAGAAATTAGAAAATATAAGTAAACGCTATAGTCTACGACAAATATGCAATAGGAAAACTAAGTTAATGATTGATCGGAAGAATACGATAAAAGAAAAACATAAAACCATTCCTGGTTACGAAACCGTGGAAAACTTTGTTTATTTAGGATCTTTGTTTGCGAGCAAAAGAGAGTCTGAATGTGAGATCAAGAGAAGAATCTCTGACTTTTTCAATATTTCTGTACGGTGCAGAAACACGGACGATGAAAGAGTCCGAACAAATTCGCATAAATGGTTTCGAGATACGGTGTTGGAGGCGTCTGCTTCGGATTTCGTAGATGGAAAAGCGTACTAATGCGTCTATTTCGAAAGCAATTGGTATAACCCGTAGAGATTAACAACGGAAATTCTTGTAGGTATTATGAAATTTTTTGGTGTCAAATCGTACGAAAACACGATGGAATCGAATGAGCAATAGTTATGGGAAGAATGAATAAGAAGCAGAGTACCAATTAGATGGACAGACGCAATGATTGCTGCAGCTCGGATGACATTTTCAAAATATGTTCACGATGCCGAAGATTGTCAAGAAATAAGGAAGAGATCACGATGCTCCTGCTTGGAGTTACGACTAAAATGAAAATAGCTCGTCGAATCCAAACTGTGCAAATGATTGAAGTCAAACACTAATTTTACATGCTAGTAAAGTATAGTACTATGACTCTGCATAAAGAACGGATAATCGTATACGACCAAAATCGTTTAATATAAAATGTAGAACAAGATAAGAGGCTTTCTTATTGACGGTAAAAGAATACTAAACGTAAGAGATGCGTACGTAATAGATAGCTAACATGATTCTTTTTTAATGGCCCGGCCGTACATACCATTTGACCACCGACAGAACGAAAAATAAAACGTAAATAAATATAAACGGATTGATTCGATTAAACTGAAGAAAGAGAAAAAAAACTATAAAATATTAATATGACAAGAAAACCAGAAGGTAAGATATAAAAAGAGGAAAAGGAAAATTACTCCCGAAACAAAAACCTAACTAAATTAGAATATGATTAATACTAACGAATTTAAATAATACTATTAAAAAACATCAACATCCAAAGATGAATAGGATAGGATATAAGGAGGGAAAATACCAAGAGGAAAGAATTTATCAAGCAAATCCATATATGTTCGAACCATACGCAGTTAAAATCATTAATATCTTCTCTAAAATTAACGCTACTACGACTAATAAACATAAGCATGATTTACAAAATTACAGTTCGAAGCTGTTCTAGAATGACCAGAACGTAGCCTATATAGGACGGTGAGAAATCTGCGAAAAATTATGATCGGAATAACAGAGGGGAAATGATTGAACCAGCGTTCATGAGGAAATTCAGTTTGAACAATACTATAGGTTTTAACCTTTGATTGAAGAATTATGTGTACCTTCGAGCCAGTCGGTTTTAAAAGTCCTAATCATGTCATATAGGTCGCTTGAGGGAACATAATATGGAAAACGATCTCCAGAATTAATTTTCGCTAAAATAAACGAACTCTGTCGTTCATGGAAATTCCACAATGACTTCTTCTTCTATGTGCCATACTCAAGAGAGCGTAGGCGAATGTGGCTAACTAGATTTTACGTTGTGTCGCATCTGCCATTAATTGTTGTATCGAAGATGCGCCGGTCCAGTTTTTGATATTTTTCATCCAAAATCTGTCCTCCTTCTTCCCCCCCGGACTTCTTATTCCTTCTATCTGTCCTTGTATAATAATCTGTAAAATTTCATACTTTGCACCTCGAATGATATGGCCAAAGTATATGACACATTTCTCTTTATAATAATATTCGACTAGGTATCCGTAAAAACTTTTCACAATAATCAAGCATTTCGACTTAATTTCCAAAAACGAAAGGGTGATATAATTAAGCCTTGAATAGCCGAAAGTGCGAATAGCGGTCATCGTGAAAATCGGTTTAGCCTATATCCGAATCAGATAGCGCGAAGAATATTAAATATATATATATATATATATGTACATATATTTATATATCTATCATCGTATAGTTCATTGCCGACTAGTCTCTATCGTACATTATTCGAGGCACTCTACTTGATATACGAAGCAGTGATGTTATATGTAGCGGTGTATTTCGGTTATCTTTAATTAACGGTTAGGTGTTTTTTTTAATAACTCGACAACTATTCTCCATCAAAATTTTTCGAATGACATTTTATTTTGAAACCGAGAGATTTTAGCTTATAATCATTTGTAGAACACAATATCGTTCATAGAGGCAGTTACGTTTGTTTACGAATCCGGATAGATGACAATGAGCTTCATCGATCATCGGAAGATCGTTTAAATCTGTTCGTCTTCGATTTTTTCAGCATTGTTTCGGCAAACAGTTTCCGTTGTTACACGGTCGTTATTTTTTAATTCTTAAGTTATTATATCGGTTTATAAAGATAACATTTCTACCAGAAATATACGGATTTTCTCGACAGGTTTAAAGAAGCAGCATGACGACGAGCAGAGCGTCCGTAATATTCAGGATGTTTTTTATCCGCTGCAGAATCTGTCTTTCGAAACTTTTCAACCCACCTTCAAAAATTGAATTACGAGATGACAGTGCTCTGTCGTGATGGATTCACGCCGAAAATTACGTTGCGCATACTAGACAAAAAAAAAAAAATGACACTAAACGTGCAGCAGTTACCAACTGCGTTATTTAAAATACCCAATTCGTCCGTCTCTTCTCTGGGTTATATCGATAATAATTTCCATTTCGATAAGTTACCATCGACACATATCTTTCTTTTTTTTTTTTTTACATCGTACACCAGCACCAAGTGCTGCAAACAACGCAGATCGCAGCTTGTTAATCTAACGCCTCCGTTGAAACGCAGAATTGCGAGAAAAGAAGGTGAAATGAGAGAATGCGAATGAATTTGAGAAGGAATTAGAGTGATAAGAATGATTAAGTATTATGGTAAACGTTTTTTTTTTTTTTTTTTTTTTTGTATTTTTAATTTTTTAAATTCGGGTTTTTCCCGCCATTCGCTTCGCGATCGATTTTATTTAGATTTCGATTTGTTTTTTATTTTTAATTTTCTTCCCGAGAAAGTCGAATTCGATGCAATTAGACGATACGCTTCTAACGCGAATGAGTTGCGCACGCGCGAAATACGTTAGACACGGTTATGCGTATAATATAGCCGGAGTATAGCGGGCGTAACGAATGAAAATTAATCGAAACGTTAAATTTTTCAATAATTTCGCTAATAACGATTTCGTAACATCAACGAACCACGCATGATTTTTGACGATTCTTCGATTCGACAAACAAAAATAACCGATTAACCCACATTTTGATAATATCCTTAACAACTTGAGAAGTAAAAGACATAAGCTACATACAAGCGTACGTATTAACTTCGGACTATAATTTAGCGTACATTTACTAGGTACGCACGACAACACAATGTGCTTGTTTGCATCTGGAATAAGAAAATTACTTATTATCATACTTATTACGACACGATTATTGCTTTTTAACACGCTCCAACTGAAAGCACATAGAAATATGAAACAACTATATCAGTTAATATATCTAACTCTTATAATTTTTTAAAATAATTCCTTACGTACGTACAGTATGTGTACTTATGCAAGTTTTTTGTTTGGTTTTCTAGATTAATATATATATATAGGGAAGAAATATCTTTCGAACGGTCTGAACCTTCAAATCTAGAATTAATAAGATATTTGCCATCAACTAGACGGGTGTGAATAAGCAAGCTTAAAAATCAAAAATCCGTCCAGCGGCAGACGCACGAAGAAGCTAATTTAGAAAGAATTTTATATATACAGTCCAATGCGGCTTATAAGAGACAAATACGGAATGAAGCTTTAATTCGCCTTATAGTGATACAACATGTCGATTTAGCGCATAACTTTTAACCTAGTTAAATACCAGCGCATTTACAGATTTATAACGTGTGTCCTAAGCTAATATTTCATAAGAATTCCACAAGTTGATTCCGTTCGATATCTCGCTATACATAAGAGCAAACGACTAACTTGTTCGTCGTGTAAATAATGTAAGAAGATCAATTGCAATTCGTGCCAGACTATTATCGTCGTTGCTTGTTGGATCGACCTCCCCCCCACCCCTTAATCAAGAGACGAAAAGACAGATTTTCCAGTCAATTAAAGTTCCTTGTATGAATGTAGAAGTATATGGTGCGACTCGTCGAACAAACTTACAAAAGATACAATAACAGCAGTCAAAGATACTACGCACTATTGCATCGGCACCATACTACATAGCGAACTACATGTATTATACAATGATTTGAATATGCCGTATGTAAACGATATCTAAAGTTCTTCGAAAAATTACAGACTAATATGAATCCTCTTTTTTTTTTTTACTTTACGTGTATGCTTAATGTACCTCTCCTAATTTTCGTGTAAATCAATTATTAATAACGTTATCGGTATGTTAATTAATTCTTAAATTGTATTATATTTTAAGCACTCGCTTAAACGAGGGATTTAAAAACAAAAAAAATCGCTTATAAGAGACAGTTGGTTATAACGTATAAAATGACTTTCGCCCGATCTGTCTCTTATAAACGGCTTCGACTGTAGTTTATATAATCCTTTCGCGTTTGAGTCTTCGACTATTGTTTGTTTAAGAATTCTGGTGTGTCAGCGGATTGTTATCTCGCTTAAATAAATGTTCGACTATCGCTCCGTGAATTTCTTCGTTTACGTATGGAATTACGAAATCTCTGCGTAGAGTGTTGCGGAAAGAAATCACCGAGTTCCGGCTGTCATTTGTTATATTTCGTTTTGATAGAATTCTTTTTACGTTATTGCTCGAAGCACACATGCCCTTATAACATAAAACCATACTGGCTTCGAGATCGTCTTATAGAGCGACAATTTATTTTTTATATTTAATTTTGATTCAGACCCGAGTAACCACTGAAGGTTTTTCGTTTTTTTTTTTTCTTCCACGGATGTTTCAGTTCCAGAATCTGAACTTAAGAAAAGCATCATAAATGAACTTCTTGCATTTGGGCGGAGAAAGTGGCAGTTGACTAAAATAACAAAAACTACAGCAAATCAAACACATTCGATCGATCCTTGGATAACTTCGCTTTCAAGTCGCAGAGACAAATTTCTCCTAGGCCATACGCGTCTCGCTTATGCGTATCTTATTAATAAAACTTCGTCTCCACCGCTGCATTCTGGCTGTGCAGTTGTCCTTTCTATTTCCCCCATATTCTAATTGATCATCCCTCATACTCATTACCTAGAGAGTCTCTTACTTCGTTGCTTCAAAGATGACCATATTTCATTTTCGAATCCAATCACCTTCCTCCACCAGTCCGGTCGCTATTCCTTCATCTAATCTCTTTTCCTACCGTGCCTCTCGCCTTAGCTGCTAATTTAATTTAATAATAATATTTTAAGCTAGAAATGCGAGTGTATATTATCAATCCTAATATTTTGTACAAATTTAAGTTCTTTATTAGGATGACCTATTTTACAATACACTATATAAATACATTATCAACAAGATGAACATCGATTACAGATGTTTTCTGCATAAATGATACACTCGATATAAATAATACAATTTCGAAGGAAATAATATACAGACAAATGTATACATACGGATGCTTCGATAACCGTGGAAGAAAACTATTATATAAAACGCTGGACAACAAAAGAAAATTTAAAATTCCACCAGTATATTCCACTTGCTCGGCGGATAATTCAAAAAGCAATATCGTACAAGACCAAATCGAGAAACACAAATATATTGATATTAACAGATTCAATGTCGGCAATCCAAAAAATTAATAAGTGAACAGACAAACGGGATAACATTTTATAGAATATCGTCAAGATGTATAGAGAATATAATACTAAAGTAGTATTTAAGTGGATTCCGGGGCATAGAGCAATACAAGGAAACTGCATAAAAAGAAATTGTTCGAACATACAATACATTGCCACTATATATTATTCAGATAATTGTATCGATTTATAATGATTAATAGTATTAAGATATTAAAGTTCATCGATTGTTATAAACTTTGTTAGTTAAAGAAAAGAATTATAGTACAATTAAACTGGCTAAATGGGCAATACCGAGAGGCAAAAGTAAAAAAAATTTATCAATAATAAAATGTAACGAATTACAAATCCGATAATTCTTTTAAATTTCCATCTTAATAAAGATTTAGCTGACGCAGAAACAAACTGAATGACAAAATAACAAAATAAAACTTAAAAATAAATAAATAAAACTCCTGAGAAATCGTATGCAAGCAGCAATTTAAATGTTAAAATGTCTGTACTTTAAAAATTGATGAAATAAAAAAATCTATTTTTCATTTATTCGCGGGGTTTAACTTTTTAAATTGTATAAATATAAAATAAATAAATTTACGTATTTTTATATAAAAAAACCCAAAAAATTATACGCTACGGACAGGATTCGAACCTGCGCGGGTATTGCCCATTGGATTTCAAATCCAACTCCTTAACCACTCGGACACCGCAGCATTCGGTTAAAATTTTGTATTTATTCCTATTTAACTATCGCACATATAATATATATACATATACATATACATATACATATACATATATATATATATCCCACTGCTTGAACCACCCACTTTAAAAGAAGGCACGAAAAGTACTATGTTCTACCACTAGGGGCGCATAAGCAGTTGTTTATCGATGTTATTTAAAGCTTCGTACACACGAAATGTAATATTTTTTTTTGCTTGATATTCAAAACTTATATAAGATATTTAAGAGTTGAAAATCAAAGATCTGTCCAGCAACAGACTCATGAAGTAGCTAATTTAGAAAGAATTTTTATATATAATTTACGATCCTTTTGCATTCGAGTCTTACTCCATTATCTATTTTGGGTTGCCAGCGGATTATTATGATTTTTTTTTGGCTTCGTTTATATATTTGATGTTGAAGTCCCTGTATAGAGTGTCTCGGAGATGTACCAGGTAGTGAAGTATTAATTGGCGCTTATATATATATATATATATATATATATATATATATATATATGTATATATATATATATATGTGTATATATATTTAATAACGTTTTAAGTGTAAGGTGGGTACATGAGTAAATTAAATGATAATAATAATAATAAAAAAAAATAAATTAAGTGTTTATAATATTACAATACGTTGAAAGTCATATAAGGACAAAGTTCGATCCGCTGCACTAACGATATATTAATATATAGCACAGTATTTGATCGTTAAAATAGGTAAGACTAAAGTTACGAAGTTCCCCGACAGAGTATTACACCTCCGTATAATGTATCGTCCCTTTTACATCTGGATAATCTACAATTGTTCCACCATATAGCGACGTTTTTAGAGAAGTCAGCATGCTTGATTAAGATGTAGATAGTCCCCACAGTATCACGTTGGGTAAGCTGTAAAGGCACCCCCTTCTAAAAAAAACAAAAAAAAACATAAATAATAATAATAATAATAATAATGATGATATACGAGGATCTATAATGGCGTCTAAAAGAAGTTCAGCGATATGTTGTATCGTTAAAATATTGATGGGGAATTTCGACAGATATCAGAAGTGTGTAACAGTCAACCTTTTCGTGGTCTTTCGAGTTAGTTAGTTAGCTACGATCACTATTAACATCGCAGCTAGGCGATGGTAAAAGGTTTCGAATAAATTTTTACATTAAAACTGGCCTCTACGAACCTAATAATGAGCATTTCGGTAGTATATATATATATATATATATATATATATATATATATATATATATATATATATATATATATATATAAAATAAAACATTAAATAATAAAATTTAAAAAAAATTGCTTTAATATTTCTAATCCTTAAAATTATTTAAATAAAAAACTTTCGTTATAACACGTATGTATAAAGAAAGCTGTTCATTATGCACGCGTTTTTCTATAATCGGGCACAGTTATATCATCATTTCGGATATACTGTTAATTATTACGTAATAGTAATAGAAGAGAAAATACTAGTCAAAGATATAATTTTCAAACGCATATAAATTTAAAATACTTTTATAAAAATATAAACAGTGCAAAACCTACACACACTTTGCTAGAATAATTAAATAATAACATAAAATAATCGGAAATAAAGACGGTCGATATTATAATAATCGCTCAAAATTGTCAATATAGTAAGAATATTGTACGGATAAACGAACTAGTGGTGGAGAAATTTCTAAAAGTCGTATATGGTGCACAGCAACCCACCACGGTGTATTTTATAACGTACGGTAAAATAGGTTGACACAAAGCGAGATAAAGCCATTTTTTTTTTTATCGGACTTCCATGCAGTTTACCCATATAGATCATATAGATATATTATGAAATGAATAAGAAATGGCTATTTATAACGTAGACAGACTGAGAAGAAATGCAGATAAATAATAATATCAGATTCTAAAATATAGGAATATAGAGGGTCGTCGAAAATCTAACAGAAGTGCAATATTTATAGGAAACGAAACTTTAAGCCCAATAAAGAGCTTGATAAAAAGCAACAAGAAAATTATTCTAATGGGAATATTCGAGGATAACGTGGCATCGGGCCGCTAAATGGGTATATCCATAGGATGTGAGGAATTAGAAGAAGTAACAAGTTTCAACTTATGTAGCGAAGCAGGAAGTCGACCACTGCCGAGTTTCAGTCGTCAAATTGATCGCGTCAACTGTAATATTTGTAGAACCATGGATTAGCAGGTATGTCGGGTTGAACGGATTTATAATGCCCTTGCAGTAAACGGATCAGACCATGTTTTTCAGTAAAGTACTGTTTAAGATAATAAAATAAATAATTGATTTTTTAACACACTTTTCGAAAACTTTAGATAGCGATGAAAGAATATAATAATAAAAATATTTTTTTTCTATTAAATAATTTATTTGTCAAAACTTGTGATGTAAATTACAATATTTAAAAAAACAAATTAGTATCGGAGTTGTCTCTCCTGCACCGCCGTTTTAGCTTAATCAGGAACAATAATAATAATAATAATAATAATAATAATTCAATTTAATTTAATTTAATTTATTTACTTTTTGTTCAATACACTCGAATTTATAAAAACATAAAATATCCTATTACCGAAACCGATTCGAAATATAATATATACGATATTCATCGAAAAAATAAAACAAAAAATTTAAAATTAACAAAAAAAAAAAAGCACGTGTGAACATACATTTTAAACGAAACTTATGTATAGAACTTAATAAATAATCGATAATCTAACTATATTTCTGTACTGAACACATAACCTAGTTATGCGCAATTCTGCGCTTGTATACCAAGTTCACAAAGAACTTATATAATACACGCGGGGTTGCCTCCGTTAAATAAATTATTATTGTTATAAGTGTTTTAATTCCACTCATACTATATATACTTATTTGCCAATAAACGTTCAAACATTTCACACATCCACTGTCATACGGGTTGTCGAGTATTTAAAAATTATTTACACACGTTAAAATTGAAATTAATTAAAAGATCGAAATATAAAATTATTCGAATTTATTATGCGGTAGATTTTTTGTTAAAAAACTAATTGAAAATTATTTAATTATATTCGGTATGTACACGAGCTGTAGGAAATCGGGCTGTCAGTATTACAGTAAAATGCACATTAAGTTGCCAATATATCGTAAATTTAGAGCTACTGCGAAACTGATTAATTTACAACAATAAAATTGATAATAATAATTCGAATCGATTCAATTCGAATTATTATTATTATTATTATTATTTTTTTAACATTTACCAGAAACGAGAAAATAAGTTCACAACTGCGCTAAAATAAATTCGTACGTAACAGCAAATTCGATTGTCTTAATTTATTACATCGTTAATTACGAAAAACAAATTATCGATATCTTTTACAAAACTAAAAAAAAGTAAAAATAAAAACGAACGATTGTAAATATTATTATAAAAAAAAATAAAAAAAAAAAAAATACAAAAATATATAAATAAAAACATATAATAATAATAATAATAATAATATGAAAATATTTCATTTTAATCGTATACACGCCTACACACAATTACACCCGTCGACATATTTACACATCGATACCCACGAACACGTATATACACATATATATACACAACTACATATATATATACATATTCCCATACACACATACATATATATATGTATATATACATACATATATGCGCATGCAATAATTACACATCACATCATGCAGACATACCAACGCATATGTAAACCGTAGTCATGTATACGTATAATTTTTACGCAGTTATCTCTTACTAATGATGTACAGTATTATAAGGGCTAAGCGACGTTGTTTATAGTTTTTTAGATTAATCTTCAATTTGGGGTGGCAAAAGATTAAACAATATTGATTTCATATATGACGACTGTATCCGGCAATTTTTGGCACTGTAGCTAATTCAACTGACTACATCCTAGTTTTAATATTAATAACAACAACAACAACAACAATAATAATAATAATAATAATAATAATAATAATAATAATAATAATAATAATATTTTTTTTTCTTCCGAAATTATGCCACTAGCTTCAGGCTATCTAGTAATCTTTTTGAACAGAAATTGCGATTGCCTTGTGAATTACCCAACGGTAAGGACATTCGCTAATTGTATTTTAGTACTTTATATTATTTATTCAAAATAGATCTGTAGGTTTAACTCGTTTTAAACGGCGGGTATCTGTAGAGTTGTTAAAGCAACAGCTAAAGCATTCGTGTGATAAGTTTGTCGCCATATTTACGAGCCGTTTCTTGAATTTTATCTTTAACGGATGTGACTTCTAGGTCTGTGTGTAATGTAAGATTGCTTTACCACGGGGCATCTATTATGATTCTCAATGCTTTATTTTCGAAACGGTGTATTATAATTACTCTGTTTAGCACACAGCCCCAAAGTTGACATCCGTACGCCCAAATAGGCCTTAGAGAATTTGTTTATACAATAGTAATAACTCGTTGTCCGGTGTTAATTCGGATTTTCTTCCAATAAGCCAAAGTATATTCCTATACTTTATATTCAATTCATTTCGTTTGGCTGCTATGTGGTTTTTTCAGGTTAGTTTTTTATCCAAATGAATTCCCAGGTATTTTATCGAGTTTTTAGCTGGAATTTCCTGATTATTGATATAAATATTTTTGACGCTGGGTATTCTCTTATTTGTAAATATTACACGAGTTGATTTTTTTTTCATTGATTTCTATTCGCCACTGCCTGAACCATTTTGAAATAGTATTAACTGCCGATTGTAAGTTAACTTCTGCATTTTCAAAAGACGAGTCAGAACAAATCACAGCTGTATCGTCCGCGAAGGTAGCGATTTCCGTGTTATTTGATATACAGGTATATCTGCCGTATAAATTAGGTAAAGCATCGGAGCCAGTATGCTACCTTGCGGTACACACTTATTGGATGAAGTTGCGATTCTTCATCTCCATATTTGACTAGAAAATAACGTTCGTCAAGGTAGCATTTGATTATTTCAAATAACTGATACGGAAGATGGCACCTAATTTTATAAAGCAATCCTTCGTGCCATACTCTATCGAACGGCTGTTTTACATCGAGAAAAATCGCGTCACATATCTTTTTAGATTCGAAAGATTCCTCAATAATGCTGACTATACGGTGGACCTGCTCCACAGTGCCATGACCAGATCTAAAACCAAATTGGTGTTCCGGTATTAGATTTTTTGTTTCCAAGAAGGGTTTCATTCTTTTTAGTATTAGCTTTTCGTATACTTTAGAAAGCACCGGAAGCAGAGAGATTGGTCGGTATGATGTTAGTTCCTCTGCAGGTTTTCCTGCTTTCTTTGCTAAAATAAATATGAATTATCAATACCATGAAAAAGAGAAGATTAAGCTATTGCGGTCATTTGAAGAGAATGGAGGCAAACAGCCTAACAAAAAGAATTTTCCAGTACTTCGATAGGAATCCCAGATCGCAAATCGATAATGATTAAATAAAAAAATTGAAATAAAAAAATCAACGTCGAGAAACGTAACTTAAATAACGCACAACGTGAAAACGTAAAATATTAATCTTCTGTATACAAAAAAAAAAAAAAAAAATTAAATTGACGATCAAAATATTAAGAGGAAAAAATTAAACAACGTATTAAATACGTCCGTAAATAAATTAAATAATAAAATAGCGATAACGGTATAATATTAACGAAAAGGGAACGTTATGTTATTTCGTACGCTGAAATTTCGAATAATAAAAATAAATTTAAAAATAAAAAATAAATAAATAAACAAAAAGAAAACTTTAAATTAATTAATTAATTAACAGCAACGACCATTAGAGATAAATATTTCAACGGCCAGCGCTGCTAGTCCTTAAAGAAACCAAAGTTTCGAAACAACGACACTTATAATTCATCAAATATTGTTTAACGGAATCAGCAATTAAATTATAAGCCATCGTCGCAGCAATAAATTGCTTGCATACGGCAATGTGTCTTATTAAGGTTCGGTACCGTTGCTCTAGTTTGCCCGCTTCAAGTTTTCGCCATAAAATAATCCCAATTGCGTTTTATAACAAAGTCGTCTAGAATATATACAGTTGACAGAATTGTCGTACGTTTAGAATTGTTTTGTCGGAATGATTCTACGTTCCTTAGCAGTGGTCTAGGCAATAAATAAAGCGGTTGTAAATGATATTGCGCTGTTCCGCCCCAATGAACAACGGTATAAACCGATTAGTAGATGCTTAACGGTGTAATATTGTTTTTCGGTAGTAAAACAGATAGTTCAACTTACTTAATTTATTTACGTTACGGTTTATAAATGCTTATCCGAAATTAGCTTACGCGAAATGAAAATTCTTAAATACTTAATTTTTCATACGTTCTCTCTATTATGTGATTATTTAAGAAAACGTTTATGTTCTCAATAAATTAAATATTCGGTTTTAACCGGGTTTGCAATTAAACGAACATCAGTCATTTTGATATTTTATTAACGCTATAAAAAATGTCAGGAAAACGAGAATTAACTACTAAGACAGTATCGCCGGTAAAAAGCACCACACCCGAAACATCTAAATTACGAAAGATGATTTTCATCGAAAATAGATACTGCCCTAATATACTACCGTGAGGTAAATCGAAAAAACAACTGATTCCTTTATTTTAGTGACGTAGTTTTGTATATGTTCGTGATAAGACTGAAACTAACGTAACATGTTATCTCAAAATCTACGCGCGTAGTATAATTTTCTCAGTCAAATGCGGCGATCTAAAACATCAAATGCCTTACGTATAATACACAGCCACGACGGAACGACCATTTTCTATTTCTGTACTGCTTTGGAGGCGTGTTTATAATTTTTGCGAAAATTCACACTAAAAGAGTATTTTCTGTACAATCTATAGGCCCTATTTTTTATACCAATTGGACAACTTAATTTTTTATATGATTGTTTTGGTATTCTAGATTGATTTAAAATTTCAGTTAATTTTGAAATGAACCATTAAAATTTTTCATTTATATTCGCGGAACTAGCGTACAAGTGAGGTATATTATAAGAAGTTAATAAAGTTTTTTTTACATAACTGTTTATCGAAATAATAATTAAGATCGTTTAATGGACTACGAGTAATATCGCTAAATGTAAATCGACAGAATAATAAAGCAATAATAATAATAATAATAATAATAATTATTATTATTATTATAAGCAGTTTTTTTATAATTATAATGATGGTGATAATAACGGCTCATTATTTATTTTCTCTGGAATTTCGCTTTCGATGTTTATTGCTCACCACACACACGTATTATCATACAAATACATTCATAAATGATGCATATGTATATATGTGTATATATATATATATATATATATATATATATGCATATATATATATAATAAACTGATCAACGCGCGTAATTTTTTTTTATTTTTTTTTTACTTAATTAAAAATAAAACAAACTGAACTCTATTACGTGTATCTGTAAATATTTGATTTTACTTTCATCTTGCGTCGTTTGGTTAATTTTTGACGATATGAAACGTTTATATTGTGGCTTTCCGTATTTCACCTTAAATATTAAACCATCTTGTTTGGCGTTGGTTTCTACAAAATTATTTTTCATAATTAAAAACAAAAATAAACATCGAAATTAATTAATCAAGGTATTCCCAAGAAAATTACCTTCATCGAACATTCTTTTTACAGGTATATACACATACATATATATATGTATGTGTATATACTATACATATATAGTCTGAGCGTCTTTCCGATTTCCTCTGTGCCAGCGTGTATATACGTATTACTCGATGTCTGTTTGTCTGTCCGCGCGTTTGCACGATCGTTTCTTGTTACGAGAATGATAAATCATTCGAGCAATTTTCGAATGGATTATTTCGACGAGAATTTTACAGCGAACAATTGTTAGTTTGAGTATAAAATCGCTCGATGATAAAAATGATCAAAAAGGAATAACAAAATCACTGATAAAAATTATATTGATTAAAAATGAATGTTTTTTTTTTCCGCAGTTTTTTAGTTAAAGTAATATTAAACAATAATTCAAACAGTGGTATTCGATTTCCGCTACCACAAAATTTCAGCATCCCATCTACGCAGAGCTGTACGCAATTTCGCTATCGATTTGGTTATTGGAGAACTAAAAAATAGTGCTATATTCATTGAGCTCCATTACAAGTCTTCAAAATAGATCACACCACTAATATCCTTCGGCAAAATCCATCAGAATTTTCCGGAAAAATTATTCTATAACGACGTAGGATCTAACGACATTGCAAATACAGCCGCAAAACTAGTGCGTCTAATACCAGCTATACCGATTCTAATAAAGAACTTTCTTCACAACGTACCATCTAAATTATCAGACAGAGCAAATAAAAGATTCTCGAATTTGCAGCAATACAACATCAACTAGACCGTTGACGGTACCAGTGAAAAAATAAGTCCCCACGGATACGAACTGGTGTTTTTTTTTTTTTATACAGGACGTTTTTTATCCGGGTTGTAGAAGCTGTCTCGCGAAAATTTTCAACCCACCTTCAAATTGAATTACGAGATGGTATACACAGGTTTATACGGCGTAACTTTGAATTCTCTTCAAAACTTTTTGCATTGTCGCGATCGATTTACGCCGAAAATAAAACGTTCCACGCCAAACGCGCGCTCCTTCTCATTATGTCACTGAAAGTAGACAAAAACATATCTCTCGCGTGTACACGCAAGCGCATGATTTGCGTTATAGCTGTTCTGCCAACTGCCCTATTAAAAAAAAAAAAACATCCGTCTTATCTGGGTCATCCTATACTAAAGATTAAGTGTACTCGGGATATATAGTCTTTAAAACTAATAACTATATATACATATCGAAGAGAGGATGATCGTTGAAATTTTCATTCTAGATGATGGAAGGATCGATAACTTTCTAGCGTTTGTTTCTCAGAGAGTAAATTTGGAGATGATAGGGCGTCTAGCTGAACGTGTACGGTGTACTAAATCACATTAATTTTAAATTCTTAACGAAAAAAATTAATATAACATCACAAACAATAAGAACAATATTAATAAGCGAATGACTCATTAGAATAAATTATACGCATAATACGTCTATGCTTGTAAACATCGGTTATCTGGAATTGCAATTACCGGTTAACGAGGTAAACTCATTATGTATACACACGGTAATCGTGGAAAAAATTTAGACGAAACGTTAACAATGTATATTCTTAAACGGTAGGTAATTTCAGAATAATATGCATATTACTAGAAAAATCGTTTACCTATAAGCGACAAATTGTACTTGCGTGGATACCCGGACATCGCAATATTGGTGCAAACAATGAAGCTGACACAGCGGCAGCAGATTCATGTAATATAACGCCGGTTCTGGTCATACCAACGACATGTAAAGATACGACGATCCATATCTGGAACAAGATGAAGTCGATAAACGATTCTCCATCCTTCGCTTATTACGATCGTAGCATCGTAAACCCGATAATGCCAACATCCAGACGGAAAGATGTGGTCCTCTTTCGCGTTCGGTCCGGACACACACGTCTTACGCACCCTGTTCACCAGGGAAAATCGGCCTACCTGTCCTGCATGCAATACTCCTCTTACCATCACTCACATCCTAGTTTCCTGTCCAACATATACCTTTCAACGTCAGCTTGCTGGCCTTCCTCTCAACCTTCCCAGCATATTACAACGCACTTCATCCGCCGAGACTAAACTTCTCCTCTTCCTCAAAATCACAAACATCTTTCCTCTAATCTAGTTTCTTACACCTTTCCTTCCGTGCCTCTGACCTAAGTAGCAGGATACGGTACGGTCACAAATCAAAAAAAGAAGAAGAAGAAGATTAGTTCGCGGATGATTTGCAATTTATTATAATTAGCTTTCGATATCGAACATCAAACAGGACGGGCGTATAGAAATATCGAACGTATTATAAATAAGTTTAATGTATTAAAGAATGATTTTCTATTAAACGTAGGATATATGGAACAAACGGATTTATTACTCTTCGTATTAAGATAGTTGATATGTTTAGCGAAGTTAAGTTTGTTGTCACGAATCGAAGAACACGATGCATATTATCTGATCCTGAATTCAGTACTTCATTCAAAGTCGTCGGCAGAGTTAATTTAGCGCGTAAGAAGCTGTGATTAGTTCAATCAATTAGGAGGTGATGCACTGTGATGATATTATTGCCGCAGGAACAACGCGGATGAAGTTGACGCTGAAGCAGGTAAGTGCGAGTGACAGCTGTGTAATAAAGTCAAATACACGTAAAACTATTTCAGCGTTCCGCGATAAGTCGGAAGGAGTAATGAAACGCGCAGTGTCTAATTTTGTCAATCTTAATTTATTAGTAATTGGCACACACGCGTCCAGAGAAACTTTCACTTATGATTTAATAGCGTTTAAAATTATTTTCGAACCCTGACAAAGTCGTGACTTTGTTAGTACTACACTGATTCAGCCATAGCGCCTGTGTATATAAATGTAAATAAAATAATCTATATTAATTTTTTTTTTTTTTAAGCGCCAGAGGGAAAATATTCGAAAGACACTGATATCGCATTTGATTTTTGTTTTTATTCACGCAGTTCTTATACGAAATGCTCTGCTGTGGATCCAAAATCAGTGCGCGTGATTTTTACCCACCAAAAACCACTTATTCAATTGGAAAAAGAGGGTATAAAAATTTGAGTTATAACGTTAATTTAGATAATAAAGTATTTTTTTTTTTTTAAACGGGAGTTGAAAATCTTCAAAAGAGGCTGATGTAGTGTAAAATTTTGGTTTTTATTGTGAGAAGTGCACGCACTGAACATACACGGCTCAACGCTAAAATCAGCGGGTAGGATTTTTATCCTCTAAAAACACCCTCCTCTCACTATAATAAAGTATAAAATTCTAATTAGGTAAAAAGTGTAAGACACTGCATTAATATAGAAACCTCCACTAAATAAAATTAGTTAATATACGATTGGAAAGGGATGAATAATATTTAGTGGCTACTCAAACAAACGCGTTAAAAAAAAAAAAAATCTTACGATTAGAATGAATAAATAAACCGAATTTAAAAATGAAGGAAAGCTCTGACTGTTCAAATTGTAAATTATACTTAATGTACCGTAAATAAATATCGCATGCAGATTAAATATGTAACAATATAAAACGATGCAAAATATTAATATAGAATGTATTTAATTTAGGTAATTAACAAAGATAAAAGTAACACGCTGCCCAAACAACAAACTGTAACGGTTTAAAACGGTTGGATTCGTCCTAATATAAACAGCGACCTAATTTAAACTTGTGATGCATAAGTTTCTCCGTAAATTGGAAGTCGACAACATGTTTGGAAGAAATAGGAAAAATATTCTCATGCTGCGAATTAAAAGTGGATCTGATGGCGGAAAAATGCAGAGCAATCAAACAAAAGGTGTTTGATATTATCCTCAGCATTAGACTCTGCCAGCTTGCCGAAATAAATAGGAACTAAACTTATCACGTTCAGTAAGCACTTGAACGTTAAATAATAATGTATTAATAAAAAAAAAAAACATCTGTGCCTCGGAGCGCAGAGAAGAAGTGAAACTTAAACATGTCTTAACTAAATTTGCTATAGAATTTTTTTTTAATTTTTACGTGTGTATATATATATATATATATATATATATATATATATATATATATATATATATAAACACACATACATATATATACTAGAGTGCTCGACAGTCAACTCGATGGTCGGGGGTTCCAAACTAACATTAGACATAGAAAGTTTTCATTATTACTTAATTCTTATTATTATTTTTTTTTTTATTAAGGAGCCAAAATCAGTGTGTGGGATTCAAGTGGGATTATTAATATAATGATGGACTCCACACTTAAATTAACTTATTGCGATGGAAGAAGGGATGAGATAACATAGTTCCTTGTTCCATCTAATATAAATTTGTAGATTTTATGTTTATAACTTAAACTGAAGTAAATAAACATTATAAATAAGGATTAAAAGAATGAAACTAACGTAAAAAAAAATCATAAGAAAATGGTATGATACCAGAACTTAAATACAAACTCAATTAGAAAATAAATAAGTCAAACTTATAAAAATGAATTACAAAAATAAGAAATCAAATTCTTACATTATCTTAAAAACGAATTACTAATAATCAGAAACTTAATTATAAAATGTTAATAATTGGAAAAAAAAGTGGTAAAAACTTATACCAAAACTGAAATACAAACTCAATTATAAAATAATTCAAACTTGTAAAAATGAAAATCAATACTTACAGACTAACTAATAATCAAGATCTTAATTATAGAATTATAACGTTGTAATAATTAATTATAATAACAGAAAGTAGATGATGAAAAGTTGACCACGCTAACAAAATCTGCACCGGTCCCGGCATCACGATTGACTTAAGCGTTAATTAATAGATAAAATTTTTGAAGTTAATTCGCATAACTTGTTCAGCATATAAAAGGAAATTTGTCCACCCTTTTGTCAAATGGAAAAATGTCTGTGCTATTAATAACAAGTTTACAACGCCGGGCATCGAAAGCGGGACGCGCAAATAATGTATGATTAACATCATCAACCTCGCCTACAGTGCAACAGGTGCAGACTGAATCATCAGCACACTTGAACCTATAAAGATAGGACCCAAGCCTGCCATGACCGGTCAACACCTGTGCACTGTAGAAGTTGATATAGAATTTTAATAGTTTTAATCTATACGTTATATCTGGAAGAATAGCATAAGTCTTTCTGCCCTGTAATTGCAGTGTCCCAATTATCCTGCCACTTCGCGATTAATAAGGAAAAAATATGTTTTTAAAAATATTGATTTGTAATTTGTTGAACAGAGATACCTTTAAGCAGGTTAGAATGTTTTATTTTTGAACAGTCTCCCCCAACAAGCCTATGCTCACCAGTGAGAACCAGAGTAAGATATAAATTCAAAGGCAGAACCCCGCAGATAACACAAGTAGCAGAGGTTGGATGTACAATAAACCCATTCGGAGCAAAAAGTTCCTTTGCTGTTTATTGGCTAGATTAAGTATTTTCCGATTTAAATAAATGACCAAACCATACCCATACTGAGCCTAAATGAGGCCTTTATACAATATGGAATATTCTTTAAAAGCCAGACCGCGAGCATTTTTTTTGTATGCATCATAATTTATTAAAAATTTCCATATATTTCATAGAAATATATTGAAAATGTGGTCAAAATGTTAATTTTTCGTCAATTAAAATATCAAGGTATTTCAATGACGATGTATGTATAATACTGGAATCGGATAATAATTCCATCTCCTTAACCCGACCAACGAGGGAGGCATTATCAAACACAGAAAATTTACATTTAGTGGAAGAAACCATTAATCATAACTCCGCAACTACACTCTCCAAGTATTTAGAAATACATGCGAGAAGTGGTAGAGACGAAGACCTCTCTGCTTTAAACACTAAAAATGGATCATCGGTAGAGGAAATTATCTGACAAGTGGCTTTAACATCGGAGCAAAATTTATCAACACTATAATGTAGAGTGGAGTACAAAATGTTTCACAGAGTAGGTCCAAGGACAGAACACTGTGGAACTCCACATGTAGGTATCCTTGTACTAGCCGATGATCCGAGTTTATTACAGAACGATTATTAAAATAATCTATAATAACATTAATAATAAAAAATTGATACTATTATTTTTAAAAACATATGCTTATTGAATTGACTGATAAAAGAATGTAGCCGCCCCTTAGATAAACAGATTTCAACATTAACAATAAAATTATTAATAAAAGTACAATTAAGGCGATTCATAAATTGATCCAGTTCAATTTTATCAAATTGTCTGGGAGGGGAACGGCTAATCATAACTTTAAAATTAAAAATAAAACCACGATGGAATACCAAATCCATTTCAACTAACTTATATATAATAACAAATGTATCGCGCCAGCAGAGATCAACAAGTAGTCTATAATACTCGAACCATTGTAATTAACAAAGGTAGACTCTCTACCATTGCAAATACAAGATCTCTAGAGACAACTAACTCATTAAAGTCAACGGAATCTCTGGTTTCTCGAACACGAGGCTCGATTACTGATAACCTGATGTTGAAGTCCCCAGTAACAATGTGAAAATAGTTTGGAAGTTGCCCCAAGGTCTGGTCGAATACAGACAGAGCATGGGATTTAGATCTATTCGGAGATAAATAGACACATGTAATAATGTATCTACCTATCCTAATAGAAATCTGGTTGAACCTACTGTACAGCAAATAATGTAGAATATCTGTATTTATTGTAACAGCAACTATATTATTAATATAAGATATAGACTTACTTTTTAATGGAATTACACTGTCGCTCACATAAGGCTCTGCTAGTGCACGCATATTCAAATTATCATTATAAAAATTTCTTAAGAATAATGCTCGACAGGCACGCGAACTGTCAACGTTAATATATGAGAAACTAACTTGTTCCATAATCAATTTTGGCCCTCATATCCCCGCCAGCCTTAAATAAACAGGGACGGTTCTTGCTGAAAGTAGCGCGATCAACCACCTTAAATGCTACCCCTAAGATGTCCTTATCCACTAACTTAGAATTTAATTCCTGCCACGAACAGGACGATTTAATTTTATTGAAAATGCATGTTGAATGTGTACCATTTTCGGCACATAGTTTGTGGAAAGTACTGTATGCTTGAGAAGCTCTGCAGTACTTCTCAAGATGCCCAAATTTGCCACAGTTTTTGCACTGCCTCGGGCTAACAACATCGATGAATGGGAATGACTCGCAGTTAATTTGAATTCTTCCTTCTTCTGGTAAAAGCTTATATTGCTTAGGTGTGAGCTGAACATACATTCTTGAAGCGCGAGAATTCCTTATTTTAGTGACACTAACTGGGTTGGTTCCACTCAGCTCACTGATTGTGATTCTTAACATCTTGCTCTGATAAATTATTGGTTCGAAAAAGAAGCATATTCGGAACCATACAGTCTGGAAAGGTCACATAAATTTTTTCATTGGCCAATGAGACTTTCATTTTTAGCGAGTAAAAACCTTGCCTGCATCTTCAGATTTTTTTAAAATTAATTTGTTTTTGGTATTACCTTCTATTTTTTTATCACCCACCAGTAAACTCTAACAGAAAATCCGCTGGAAGGCAACGGAAAACCACCAGCGTTATCTTCCTTTTATCAATATGACAAGTACAAGGATGCCCATTATCACCGATACTTTTTAACTTAGTAATAGAAGAACCGATACAAAAAATGAAAGATGGCACCATGGGCGTAAAAATAAATGGACAACAGATACATTGTATAAGATTTGCAGACGATATTGCATTGTTGGCCGACAATGAACAACAACTGCAACAACAAATAACAATATTGCAGAAATACTTAAAGCAAATAAATTTAAACATAAACAAAAATAAAACAAAAGTTCTAGTAGCATCAAAATATGAAAAAAAGATACACATAATGTTAGAAAACAAGATCTTAGAACAAGTAGAACAGTTTAAATATTTGGGTAGTATAATAACGAGCACAGGAAGAAGTGATAAAGAAATAAAAACAAGAATTGCTATAGCCAAACAGGCGTTTGGGAAAAAGAGAGATTTATTTAATAAAAACATGAAAATAGAATTACGGAAAAAACTTTTGAAAACATATATATGGAATATATTATTATATGGTTCAGAAACGTGGATGTTAACACAAAATTTAAAAAAATGTTTGGAAGCCTTCGAAATGTGGGGTTGGCGCCGCATGATGAAGATATCATGGATACAGAAGAAAAGAAACTCCGAGGTTTTGGGAATGGTAAATGAAAAAAGGAAACTAATAGGAACAATACAGCAAAGACGCGAAAGACTTCTAGGGCACATACTGCGGCATAATGAATTCATGACGGTCATAATCGAAGGAAAATTGGAAGGAAGAAGAAGAAGGGGAAGACCTAGAATAACGTGGATCGATCAAGTAAAAGAAAGAATACAAATAACGTATAAAGAGATGAAGAACATAGCAGACAACAGAAAGGAATGGAAGAAAATGATTGGCTAGCTACAACAACAAGAGCATGCTCTTATATACTGATGATGATGATGAGGGTATCCCTGAATGAGGCCTCCATCGCAGGTGGTTCCTGAGAGTGCAAAGAAGCAGTTACCGCCGACTGTACCTCCGTTTCTTTACACTTCAGTAATTTATCCACTTTATTTACTAGCAGTGAAGCCTCAGCTATTTTCCTTCCAATATCATCAGCAGCACTTAATACAGCGTTTTTTTTTAAATTTTTTACACACTTTTTTCATTGAACTGTGCCTTAATAGTTACCATTAAGTCAACAACACTTTTAAATAGACGACCTAGCACATGATGAAGTGTAGAATAAAGTTTTTGGAACCACCAAGTTAGAGACTACTTATTGACAAAAATTTTAAAATTCAATTCTTAATTATCAGGGATAAAGCAGTGGCACCGTACTCCATATAAAATCATATGCGCGCGCATCTGTGTCGCATATAAATAGTGCTTTGAATGCTATCTCATTTTGTATGTAAAAATAAACATGTGCAATAGCTAGTCACGACATTCGGCAATGAACAATACGATGATGATGATGATGATGATAATAAGCCTACATATGTGTATATGCGCTTAACGCTACAAAAGACGGGTGTTGGTAGTGCAGGTACATGCGAACGGTATATATACAGATCTATATTTATATATACATATATATATATATATATATATATATATATATATATATATATATATACATACATATTCGTCAGTTATTTCGTTGATACACCTAATGCAACAAAACGTGGTTTGATAGGCGAGCTTTGGTATCACAATACGGTTTAAACATTTGATTTGTTACACAAACTACATACTTAGAAGTATTAATTGAGAATAATGTAAAATTTTATAACCATTATAATACAACTAAAGTCAACAAATTTATAACAGTATTTAATAAATTATATAACAATAATAATAATAATAGAATAAATTACAGGAAGACATTATAAAAGTGTAATTTTATCAAATATATTATACGGTAGTATAATTTTAAACCAAACAAAATATAATACCAATAATCCTAAAAGTTTTTTATTGCGAAACTTTTCGACAATTACGTCATTTTCAAGCACGCCCAAATAAATATTACATAAAAAAAAATAAAAAAAAGAAAAAAAGGGAAAAAAAGAAAAAAAAAGGAAAAAAGAAAAAAAAGAAAAAAAAGAAAAAAAAGAAAAAAAAAAGAAAAAAAAAGAAAAAAAAAGAAAAAAAATGTAACATTTATTTGCGCGAACTTGAAAATGACGTAATTGTCGAAAAGCTTCGCAATAAAAAAACATTTAGTGATTAAACGGTGTTATATTTTATTTGGTTTATAATGAATAAAATCACAACTCTCCAACATATTCAACATTTGGTAGTATAATTTATATCGATATGATTAATATTGAACGGTTTCAAAACAGATTAAAGACTTTTCAGAGAATTATCGCCATCGTGTTAAACAAATCATATAGAACAGCCAGCTATATCGCGATTGTTGTCATTCTCGGGTTGAAGCCACTAAAATACGAAATAGAGAAACATATTAACACCTTCCTGATAAAGAATAACGTGTAAATACCAATCGTGAATTCTTTAACACTACATGTCATCATCCGTATTATCTACATGATAAAAAAAAAGTGTCATAACAGTTTAAAACAGTACCCCATCACGTATTTTCACGAATTGGGCATAAAAAAAAATTCAATAAAAGATTAAAACAATTATTTAATTCCTTTAAAATAACTGAAATTCGTGTCGAATTATACCCGTCAAAATCACTAACTGATTTCGTTAACAAAAAAAAGATAATAATATTAATAATAATAATAATACGAATAAAAAATATTTAGCTGACAATAAATTTTTTGTTACGAATTACAAAACTACACACTGGAATTTTTAATGTTTGTAAAGATTCATTTTATATACGACATATAGCTCGTCATTATAATACACACGCTTGTTTATAAAATTAACTAACGGTTACTTATGAATTTTAATGTACATAAAACTGTAAGTTCAGTCATATAATTGCTTTTATATATATATATATATATATATATATATATATATATATATATTTATATATATATTTATATATATATATATTTATATATATATATATATATTTATATATATATTTATATATATATTTATATATATGTATATATATATATATATATTTATATATATATATTTATATATATATATTTATATATATATATATATTTATATATATATATATATATTTATATATATATATATATATATATATATATATATATATATATATATATATATACATATAGCGTGTGACAAGTGTAAGTATAGGTATGCATAAATTTTATAGGACAATAAGCAGGTTTTATGTAATTTTTCGAATGATATACTACTCGTATTTTAACAATTATATATATATATATATATATATGTGTGTACTTTTATATGTAGGCTTACTGACGTTGCTGAGTGAAATATCAGATACCGAATTCACGCGATTTCATAAATGTTTAACGTCCGTTACACACATGCACGTGTATTTTTGTGTAAATTCTGGCTATATACATATGTCACATAGTTGTAAAAAGTCATTATGAAGTTTATTGCGTCTCCGGAATGAATTCCAATAAAATGAGTTCAAGATTTCATATCCGGTAACGTCTGACCCTGAAACATGACTTCTTAGTAAACTTCGAATGTACCATCAGTCAGAACTCATGATAGTAAACTGTTCGAAAATATAAGCACGAACCATTGTGGTGACTTTTTCATTATATATATGTATACATATATATATATATATATATATATATATATATATATATATATATATATATATAAATAAAATATACATGAATAATAATAAGTGACATTGATTTTACCAACGTCAGATTCAACAAAAGGAGAAGGTGATAAATTTTACGGAATACTTGAACCTTCTCTATCGAAATGTCAAATGTAACAAGTACAATAATAACATTATTGGATTTTAAGAGTAAAATTGGAAAAAGACAAAATGTAAGAGGTCTCTATGAATACGGAATACGTAATGAAAGAGGATGGAAATGATTAGAATTATGCCGCAGTCGAAATATGAAAGTTTTTAAACAATTTTATCGAAAAACGTGCATGTCGAAATGGACATAGATTTCACCTAATCATGAATAACAACATTAAAATATCAACATGGAAGACGAAATAATAACGATCTACTCGTCGACAAGGTCGAAATTAAAATTACGATCATCAACCGTACAAAGAATAAACTGGCCCGCGCTACGAGAAATTGATGGAATTGAGGTGGTATACCAGTTTACATATTTAGGCTCTGTAGTAGAAAATAGCGGCGGCTATAGAAGTGAGAGCCCAGCTGACCTGAAGCGTAATGAGCCGTTTGAATAGACTCTGGACCGATTACGCACTCAGTAAAGAGCTGTTAACATACAAATAGTGAACTACCTCGTTTTTTCGGCGTTCCTATATGGCTCGGAGATTTGGTCAGTAAGCAGTGTCGACAGAAAACACATATAAGCGCTAGAAACGCGGCGTTGGAGTAGAAGCGATAGATCATGGTCACGATACCGCTGCATGGATTGACACGACTCACTAATAACGCGTGCATTATTATTATTATTGCCCATGTCGTTACAGTATTATAAATAATTTTTATTATTATATTTTGTCCTTCGCTTGTTTATATATGCTCAGTAAAGAGTGAGCGAGAGAAATTAGGCGATTTTTCGTGAATTGTTATTTTAAAAAATCCCATTTTGCATAGCGAAGTTAGACAAATTTCGGAGGCGATAGTTTTACATAATTAGTTGATAAATTCACACTGGGTATACTTGGATTAATAAGGACGGAAATACGGACGGAGAAATTAGATGTGGCGTCGAGCAGGCGCGCACTGGCTTCGTGAAAATGAAGAAGATGCTCACACGACCTACATCTCGACTTAAGATTCCGAAAACTAGGAAATGTCAAGTCCGTTCAGTGCTGCTATATGACGTGGAAACGTGGACACAATTCAACAGACTAGAAGCCTTCGAGTTTTTGTGTAATTGCCGTTTACTTAAGATCTCGTGGACTAAAAAGATGACAAATGTCGAAGTGCTACGAATAATCAGAAGGGAAAAAGAATTGCTCGATATTGTTAAATGAAGAAAAATGGAATATTTCGATCGTGTGACGCGTGGGCCTAGATACGCACTTTCACGGTTTATAATATTGGAAAAGCTGGAAGGAAAAAGGATAGTTGAAACGAAGGCCTTGGTTCTAAAACTTACGAACATTGACAAAGTGCAGCGTTGAAGAACTGTCTCACACAGCTCGAGATAGGAGCGCGTATAAATGGAGTCTGCTAATGGATGAGCCTAAGAACGAGATCGGTCAATGAATCATATCCTGTCTACAGAAATCATTTTGCCGCTTTACGATACTAGTAGATGTAACGAATTAATTCGACGCAGTACATATAGAGAGGTAGCACCATGCTTCTGCTGAAAATTATATTTAACTCTTGGTCATGAACGGTTAAATTTTAAGCGGGTCGTATAGTTACCACTAAGAGTTAAATAATCGTACAGATTGAGGGGAACGTTCGATAATGTTGTTTGAATTTAACGATAACGAAAATTATCGAATTCAAAACGACGACGCTACAATTGCAAATTGAACTGGAATAAAAGCGACTCGCTCGACGTAACGAAACTTGTTCGTTCCTCACTTTTTTTTTTTATTTCAACTCTCGCCCGTCTTAACGTTACGGAACTCGGTAATCGTTTCGGCGACCTATAGGGACGATATCGTAGCGGCAACTATTGTACGTAACGTCTTTCGAATTACACACGTTATGTTTCGTTCCGCCACTGGTTTAGATTAATTATTTAAAAACACGTTTACGAGAGACGATCCTATTTTAAAGTCGGCGGTTTGGAGCAGGTAGGAGAACCAACTAGCGTGTAATGTAACCGCCTAATGCGCAGACGTGGTAATCTGGTAAGTTGTTTTCTAACAGAAAATTAGTCGGCGCGCGACCGATATCGTTCGTTAGTCGGTAGTACATTGATCCGGTGAAAATATTGCAAGGACGCGTTCTAATTGAGACGTCTCCAACAGTGATGGCCCAAGTGGCCGTTCTCAGGTCTCAGAATCGCGCTAATAACAAGGTTAGTCGGAAAAATTTACATGTGTATACAAATATATATATACATATAAATATAATATAGGTTAAACAACAAAACTAACACACACACACATATATATATATATATATATATATATATATATATATATATATATATATATATATATTGATATTTTCAGAGGGTTTTTTTTTCTTTAGCCCCAGTTCGTAATACACGATGGGGGGAACTTGAATACAAAGGTAAATTACATGTAATAAACTGAAACGAGCCCATACATTTAAGTTTATTATGGCGGTCTAATCAGTTTATTTTACAATAAAGCTATAATATATGTTATTAATTAATTAGTATATTTGTAAATATATTTTTCGAATATTTCAGCTACACTGCAAAAGTGTTAAAGTTTATAAATTACTTATTGACTAATCGACTAAAACACAAGTTTCACTAAAATCAGTACTACTATAGTTACATCCTAAAAGTATACGCGCGGTATATTATCAGTAGGTTGCATATTTGACATTTATTTGAATTCGCTATTTCACATTTGTGTACAGATATATTCTTTAAACATACCACGTCCGGTAATAAACTGTCCGTTAAAATAATTTTTGGTGTAAACACCACGTTCTTTAATCGATCGTGCCTATACTAGGGAAATACTGTTAAACCGACATATTCTCCCCAAAAGCATTCGATACTTTGCGCTGTAGTGATTATCCAACGTAGTTTTAAGTTGTTTTTTAATCTATTTTTTTATCGTATAAATAATGGGGATGTCGCTACTGTGTATTGTTAAATTCACGGTGTAAAGATACAATACTTTATTCAGAAAATATTTATGTGTTTCTCGATTTCAAATGTCGGTGGTTTAATGCCAGCGATCACAATACGTAGCTAATCGTTCTATTTGATTTAATTAACAAAGTGCAATCATTCTCTGTTCATAGTGTTCATTGCCTAAAAATAGGCTAGACTTTGAAGTACAAATTATAGGCACAATAATATATATATATATATATATATATATATATATATATATATATATATATATATATGTATATGTATATATATATATGTGTGTGCATATGTATATATGTATATAGCAAAACGTTTTGGTATTTGTTTTCTAACAAAAATTACACATACATACATATATACGTATAGAGAGCTTTAAGAACACATACACACGTATGTATTAAAATATTACATGTTATGTACAAATATATACACACATACACATTCACGCACACACATACACGACACACACATATATATATATATATACACCTATCAATAATCGACTCTATGCACGGATGTCTAAAGAAATACCCGAAGAACAAACTGGCTTTGTGAAAGGAAGGAGCACCCGAGAACAAATTCTTAATATGAAAGTACTAATCGAAAAAGAACATGAATATAACATACCTATAATACGATGCTTTGTAGATTACCAAAACGCGTTTGATAATGTTCGTTGGGATAAATTGTGGTCTATGTTGCTTGAAATGGGTGCACCAAAGCACATTGTATATCTTATACAGAGATTATATAATAATAACAGTAATATCGTACGTATTGGTAATACAACATCAAGAGGTTTCTATACGCATAAAGGAGTTAGACAAGGCTGTATTCTACCACCCTTGATCTTTAACTTATACGCCGCATATATAACTAGACTAGTCTTAGACGGATGGAAAGGGCGTATACTGATAGAAGGACGAAAGATGAAAAACCTCCGATATGCAGATGACACAACCTTAATAGCGGCTAATATGGAAGAAATGAAAAAAATATTGGAACGCGTACGGTTTTAATGTAAATAAAAGCAAGACAAAGATGATGATTATAAACAAAAATAATGCAATATCACAAGACGAAAGAAAACATCTACCGGCTGTGAAAACGTCCCGAGTTTTCTATATACCTAGGAAAAGACGGCTCAGAAGGAGAAATACGACGAAGAATAGAAATAGCTAGAAATTCGATGACAAAACTAAACCGCATTTGGAAAGATAATTCGATTACAAAACATGTAACAATTAAATTAGTCGAAACGCTCGCAGAAACGTGGATCATGAAAAAGTCTGATAAAAAGAGAATTGACTGCTTCGAATTGTGGTGTTGGAGGCGGCTTCTCAGGATACCGTGGACAGTAAAACGGACAAATAAGTCTGTTTTACAGGAAATTGGTACAACGCAAAGACTGTCAACCATTGTTTCCACAAGAGTGATGAAATTCTTTGGACATGTCATGCAGAGACCAGAAGGATTACAGAAGCTGATGATCATGGGGATTGTTAATGATAAACGATCACCGGGACGTGTACCGAAACGATGGACGAATGTTGTTCGACAAAGAACAGGATTTTCAATTGGGGAATGTGTACGACTATCGGCAGATACAATTGGCGTACACTTATTGCTTCAGCGACCGACTAAGATTAATCACGATACCCTAATTAAGGTGACGACTACTGATGATGATGATGATGATGATGATACACAATACAATACAAAAGCCTTTATTTCCATTATTTATAATACACTCATATATAATATTCTATATACCACGTCCTTAATACTTATATAATAATCATTATCGAAACCATATCCGAATGAAGAGGAAAGAACTAGATGTACGTATTAAAACACTATTTTGGTTAATACACAGAAATAGCGTACTGTCCATTGACAACAAACGTCTTATTTATACAGCAATCTTAAGGCCTGTCTGGACATACGGGGTGCAGCTGTGGGATTGCGCACAGCTGACAAACATAAGACTTATACAGACTGCCCAGAATGAAATCCTTCGGCTGATAACAAATGCGCCTTGGTATGTAGCAAACCAGATCATTCACCATGATTTCAACATTCCTCATGTGTGCGACATCATTAAGCAATATATACAGAGTCATGCTGTGAGGCTGGAAAATCATCCAAATACTCTTGCATTAGAACTGTTGAATACAGCCGGGGATATCAGACGCTTAAGACGTAGAAAACCCCTTGACCTAATCTGAGGTCGTGGTTGTCGGGTGTGTACCAGTGCTATACCCTTTCTCTTATGCTCTCGTCCCAAATGCTACTAAATGGTCTTGTTGGTCAGTTTGCAGTAATAAATAAGAAAAACAAACAAACTATGTAATAGAGTGTATTTAAAACAGGGAATTTGAGCCCGTCGTGGATCATTAGCCTCCTCAAATCAAATATATAAATGTATGTATGTATATATATATATATATATATATATATATATATATATATATATATATATATGTTGATATATCGGAGAGTAATAATTTTATGAATTATAAATAAAACAAATTAAAAACACAGTTTAATTCCTATAAAAATGTTTTATTTGCGCGAAGTTTTTCGACAATTACGTCATTATCAAGCGTTTAATGCACCTTCCGCGGATGATTATTAATAGATACTATTTATTAAATAGCCTCTCAACGGGCTAGTTATAAATTTGCAATTTGACAACGTGAAAAAAACCCCGCGAAATTCTTAATTGGCACAATTTTTCTACTTAATTACAAAATGGAAACTAAATTATTCCCAGAAAACATTTAAAAAACACACTTAGTTTCTTGATAATTATCTAATTCTTATGAAAATGAAATTCAGTGGCACAAATAAAAATCACCGTTGAAAAATAGTGTGCGAAATGTACATATTCTCGCTTGACTCCCCGAAAATTATTAAAGAAATTAAAAAAAAAAAGTAAAATAAAAACAATAAAATAAAAAATGAAAAAATAGCGACACAAGAGCATATGTAATATATATATATATCGTACTTATTATTATTATTTTATTATACGGGCGCCGGCTGCGCTAACGGGCCATATACGCCCACAGGCTTACTGTCGTCCTAGATCAGATTTAAGAAACTCAGTGAATCCACGAACACGAACACATTAAGAATATGGTCAGTAGATTCAGATAAAAGTTGAGGTAATGAAGGAGGAAGACTGTGCTGGATTCTTAATGTTGTGAGAGCATGAGGATGTTAGTATGTGGGGTATGAGCAGTTGAGACATTTGGCAAAAGGGACAGAGTGGCGGGTCTGTGCCATGAAGAAGATAGGAATGGGTAAGGTTTGAGTGGGATATACGAAGTCTTGTAAGGATAACATTTTTCTTTCTTGTTTGGAAAGGAAATGGCAGTTGGGATAGTGGGTTAGGTTTGATTAAGTACTTAGAATGTCTAATAATCACAATAATTCGGTGATACAATAATATTAATTATATTTATAAAATATTACCACGTTTGTCCACTAATGTGTAAACCGTGGCCTAATGGTGGAATACTATTGTATATATATATATATACATATAATGGTTAAAGTAGCATGTGCCATTTCGGAACACTATGATCGAACGGGTTAAGAATAAACTAATCGGTTCAAATTTCTTTCTGACGCAGTTTCTATCGGGACATAGAGAAATTTCGCCGACTACCTAAAAAATGAGCTTATAACGATAAATACGGAGAATGTATCAAATCGACATTGATCCACCATAGATCACACATTTCTATATTGTACTAAAAATTTAATTACATAAGAACTGCTCAATATAACATAAAAGAAAACTACAATTGGTTTAAGAATATCGAGTAAGATATATATATATATATATAACGGCAATATTAAAGGAAAACAAAGAGTACGATACGAAATGCGTCTTATAGTCGACAGATGGCGTAAATCTATATTTTCGAATCTCTAGCTCGCCTTGTCACGGCTGTTCTATGTGCAGATATTATGTTTAAGATAATTTGCATTTGTTACGTTTTAATCTTCATTTTCTCTTTTCTTTTCTTTCTTACCGAAATATTAGAATCAAGAAACCGTATTCAGTCGATCTGAACAACGCCGAGTAAAGAACTTTCTTGTCCGGAAATTTTAAATCCCCGAAGCTTATATTGAAGAGACCTACTACTAGTAGCGAGTACTATTTTTTTAAATTACGTCCATAATATAATCACAACGTGTTTACCGAAATGAAAATGTACATCATCACTAATTTTGAATGACTTTTTACTAAGTTTCAATTCTAACTCGATTCTGCTTTTAATTTCACACTTTCTACCTTTGTTGGTTATCAGCATGTAATTTGTTTTCTCCTGATTTAAACCAAGTCCAAGATTCGTAAGTTCGTTATTAACGTTGTTAATTTTATACTTTACCCACCTGTGTATATTTACGTGCCATTCACTTAGGTCAGAGAGAAATTTTATACTTTAAGAACCTTGCTACGCGTGTCTCATTATGAAATAAAGCTTTCTTCTCCTAATTTATCCGACGAACGTCTTCAGTATTATTTTTTCCTGCAATTAACAAAGTATCATCCGCGTAATTTATCAGATTTATAGTTTCATAATGTAAGGGATTGTTATAGACGCACTTAGACGAGGATGATAACATGTATAAATGTATATGTGTTTATATATACATACATGTATACATGTACACGTGATTTGATATGTTTTATATATATATATATATATATATATATATATATATATATATATAAATATCGGTAGATTTTGAATAAATAAAAACTTTCAAACACATAGAAATATTGTTATTAGGAGAGAGTTTTGCAATCTGAACGAATCCAAACAAGATTGTCTTAACTTTTTCAACCTCACGTTAACCAAATTCGGACGCTAAATTATTAATTTCAATCGTTTATTATACAATATTGATTTTTAGCAGTTTTCAATGTATTTATATAAATATTTACAGAATTAAGATATTTCAACACGACATTTGTTAGCACTAAAATTTCATCTACAACATAGAGAATACCGTCACGGAAAATGTTAGCACAAAATGGTCTCGCGCTTATACGATCATTTCTATTTAATGTTACTTTTGATTACAGTATTGTAATATATGTTGAAGTTAGAAATATATATATATATATGATTGTTCATTTTGCGCGATAAAGGTACAAACTGATTCACGGATATTTAAGGCGTGTTAATATCTGTACGATCGTAATTAATAGATTCTGTAGAATATAAAAAAACTCCTATATCCTATTATTTTCATCCTCTTCTTATCAAGGGTACCGACATAAATTTATGTCATCAACCAGATGTTGTTTTTCGGGAACGCGCTTAATCTTTTCAGATCATGCCCATTACCAAGGTTTCAAAGTAGATTTTGGATTGGCTACATCCAATCCGTCATCGTTGTTCTTTCCAATAGTTTAAAATCTTTACAGTTTTATACGGTAAATTGTCTACTAGCGGGTTTGTATAGTGCGGTAGTATGCTTCTGAATCTAGGTACGTGTATGACTTCCTCTCTCTCTCTCTCTCTCTCTCTCTCTCTATATATATATATATATATATATATATATATATATATATATATATATATATATATATTCGTCGAGCGTGCGGTTTGAGACATAGGCGCACCCACTACAGCGCCTAACAGCCTGTCTTAATATGTCCGAATTTTGTTAACATCGATTTTAGACGCGCAGCCCCGTAGTTTCGCTGCATATAGTCGTACAGGCGTGCGAACTCCGAAATATTTTACGGTTCGACTTTGCTCAATTTGCCTACTTTCTGACGAAGATACGATATCTATCGCGATCGATTCTCCTTTTAGTAAATGTAAATACGTTAATCTTTCAATTCTATTACGCGCAGCGGAGAATTGGACATTGAAAATGCAATTACGACCGGTATAGACAATTTTCAGATGCGGTATTCACGAAAGGTTCTTTAGATACCGTGGACCGTGAAAATAAAATAAATTGGTAACAGGCAACGACTATCGCAGACTATTTTCATCGGAAAGGTGAAATATTTCGAATCCTCGATGTTAACTATTCGCTTGGTAAATAACCAGCGGCATAAATCTTATTAAACAACTTTATGAAGATATCCGTAATCGCTTATCGCTGAATATTTTCGTCAAGTCTGCGGCAAACTTGTCGCGTTTCGATGTTTTACGGCTTTCCGACTGAACTATTGCTTTCGTTATTTCATCTTCCAAGATTTCCAGATAGGAGTTAACAAAACAATCTCTTTATCGTATTTCTTTATTCTTACCGTTCATTTGAAATAAATTAGATACGTATGTTTCGTTTATTTTACGGAGCTCGTCTTCTTAGACATTACCTCGTGAATTACACGTAGCCCCCCCCCAATTAGTTTTCTCTATTTATATGAGTCAGCTATTTCCTTTAATTCTTTGCATATTTAAAAAATTCCTGTAATTTTTTTATTCGTTGTTGACATTTATCCTCCATCATGACGTCGCTTCCCTAATCTTTCTTCTAAGTAGTGTAATCGGCTGAGTAATATTCTTTATTATTGTTAATGACTGCTTGTCTTTGTTTTGTCCAATAATTCGAGCGTTTCGTCGGTTAGCCATTACTTATATTTTTAGTATTTTCGTTTTATGCCAAAATTTTATCATCATTTTTGAATGTTACTCGATTTTACACTATCGACCTTCATTAATCGATCCGTTCTTATCGATTGTTTATTTTTCCTGCAAATCCATCTCCGTGGCTAATTGTAGACGATTTCGTATGTTCACGACCATTAAGTATTTTTGGTTTTCATGATTTTCTTGAATTTTAATTTCAACTCTGCCATCAACTGAATGCGGTCCGAATCTACACGCGGATATGTTAAGGCATTCCGACATTTACGATTAACCAGTACGCACAATCATCTTGAATCGCTTGGGGCTATCCCTGTATATGAACGAAATATCTATTTCCAACTATGAAATCTTCTGGTTTGACAGAATTCTATTAGCTCTATCATCACGATGTCCAAGGTTGTATACCCCTGTAACTTCTCCAGCTAGTTTTCTTACCTTGGCATTAAAATCGCCCGTAACAATCGTGATTTCAAAACCTTTTCGTTATACTAAACACATTATCCAGGTCTGCATAAAACTTAACAGAATCATCTTCGCTACTCTCTGCCGTAGGAGCGTATATACTTGTATTATATTTACGGGAGCTGGTTTACCATCGAATTGTACGAATATTATCTTGTCCGAGGTAAAAACCGTATTCTTGATTGTATCAGCCATGTGCGAACTATTATAGGTTTACCACTTCGATGAATATCTCCTCTAAGTAACAGGCGATATAGTTGCCGCTTCTAAACTTTCCTGTTCCTATTCGTCTTGTTTCACACATACCCAATAATCCGATGTTTAATCGTTCCGTTTCAAGTGTTAAATTTATCATTTTTCCATTTGCCATCGTTGTTCCGACATTCTACGTCCCTATTCTTAAATTCATCTTTTTGCAAAATATAACCGGGGATTTTTCGCACTCCTGCCTCATTGATGGAACGCCCGATTATCTACTAATGTTACATACACTTCTACGTATTTTTAAATGTAAAATTTATAGCATATATTAAACATAATTGTACGTTAGAGCTTATGAGAGGGCCGATATATCACATTTTGCAAAAATTATAATAATGGGAACGGTAGAAGGCAAACGGGAGCGAAGAAGAAGGATTTCAAGGCTCCGGAACATTAACGAATGAAAGTACAAAAGTAGAGGAATTAGTCCACGTAGCAAGAAGCCGAGACTCGTTTGGTCAAATAGTGGAGTACGTGTAAGTGGTTATACCCGAATCGGGTTGCACGAAGAAGAAGAACGAATGTAATAATTAGATTTTCTGTGTTTTTTTTTTTAAATTATAGAATTAATTGTATTACGCAATTTTTTATCGGGTCGTAGAAAATTTGTAATTTATTCATATTTTGAATTATAATATTTTTAATTTTATAATGCGCGTATATACATTTGCGCGTATGTGTATTTTTGTGAGCGTGCGTGTGACAATAAAATATTAAAAATGGATACAAATCCAGGTTAGGAGTTATTTTTTTTTTTTTGCGAAACGTTCTCAGGATTAAAAAAAGAATATATATCCTTAATATAGCGTTATGAACTAATTAATGGTGAGACTGCTTTGTAAGTATTCACTGCTGGTGATATATATATATATATATATGTAATACCTTAGCATAAGCCAACATTACCGATGTGAACAATAGCGAGAGTATACCGGGTTCGAAATAGAGATAACTGCAAACGAGATACAGACGTTCCGAAGCACAAACATACACGCATGTACATTATGATTATGTGTGTGTATTCAGAACGAAAGAAAGCGAACAGGGGGAACAGCGATAATGGGCAACACTTTCTCCAGTTTCTTCAACTGGTTCTTCTTCATGGAAATAAGATCAATAATTCCCGTCACGCTTAATGATAACTAGCCAACAACTGACGGCTTATTCCAACTTCAACGGGCAACAATCGTAAAAACTTGAGTCTCCGTACTTCCTAGATGTTTAGGTGCTATTGCATACATACGTACGTAAAAAATAAAATACGTCTTCATTTGATATGTGTACGTTTGTGTGTGTGTGTGCAATCAAATACTAGAATAAAAACGTGTGCTACAATCTTTTAAAACTGTGATAGATATTACTATTTTATTCTTTATTCATTATTATTATTATGACTACAAATGACTACAATTATTATTAAATCGTTATTTATATATATATATATATATATATATATATATATATATATATATATATATATATAATATCGGTACGTATTTCATATATCATTACGTTCTTTTTCTACATTAAAATTTACCCCGACAGTTGTTCCATATATCATTGGCAATACTGGACATTCCGTGTGACAAGTTAAACGTGAGAGTTGATCTAATATCGATCGGTCCTATGAATCGATTTGGTCGAGAAATAAAATCTAATCGAATTTTAACAACTCTACCTACAACGAAATAAAGTGTATTTAAGAAAAATATCCGCTTACTAACCTCGAACAATATACAAGCAGTTTTATATGCATGCGATGTAGGTAATACAATTAATAATGAACGAACTTAACGCGCATTCTTTGAAAAAGAGGACTTAAAATACGCGTAGAAAAATGACCGAATACCGTGAAAAATACGTCAGTTACTGTAAACGGAGAAAAAAATCGAACGCGTAATTAAGTCGGTACGTATATGCGGGAAAGGAAATTACTACGGATAAGAGAATAATGTAATGCAGCTGGAAACTAGAATATCGTTCGCCTGGGTGGCATTTGTGAAATTAGGAAACGTTTTCGGAAATAGTGAAATACCGAATAGCCTTAAAAGTAAGCTGTATACTCGTGATATACGGAGCTAAAACTAGCGGCCTTACTAAAGGGATAGCTAGAAGAATTAGGAAAAACGGCTCACGAGAGAATTATCCTCGGAATCAGGCTCAAAGATCGCAAGATGGTTACATAGATCAGGAGGAATAGACGAGATTGGGTAGACGTAGTGGAGCGGATCGCCAGGCTAAAATGTAAATGATTTGACAAAATAAGATGATGAAGGCTAAACGAGTATTACAGAGCGGTAGCTGCCAACATCCGAGAGCGAGGCCTATGGCTAGGTGGCGAGATGATTTTGTTAAATGGACAGGAATCAATTCGATCCGAGCTATATAAGATAGGAACAGTTGTAAAAGTTTGAGAAATGCCTACACCCCGCAGTTTATCGTGATATCGCGATGTATGTGATGTGTGCAGGTTTATGCGTCAGAGAGAAATGGAACTAATTTCTAATATTATATGTATTTGTGTAACTTCTTCTTCTTCTATGTGCCATGTCCTCGAAGAACGTTGGTGATCATCTGCTTGACTTGCTCTTTATCCATAACTTTTCGGAATATTTCAATTGTATCCAGTTTGAGCCACTTCGTTAAGTTTTCCAACCACGTTATTCTAGGCCGACCACGTCTACGATTACCATTTATTTTATCCTGCATTATTAGTTGAAGGAATTCATATTTCTTGTTCCGCATTATGTGTCCAAAATATCCCAGTTTTCTTATTTTCACTGCATTAATGATTTCCGGTTTTTTGTTCAATTGTCGTAGAACTTCCGAATTTGTTATCTTAGCCGTCCAAGGAATTTTTAGTATCCTGCGATATGTCCACATTTCAAAGGCTTCTAATTTTTTGTATAAAGCCACTGATATCGTCCAGGATTCGACTCCATATAGCAGAACGCTAAAAACATAACATCGTAGTATTCGTACCCGTAGATCTATCTTCAAATTCCGGTTTGTCAGAACTTTATTCATTTTTTGAAAGTATGTTCTCGCCTGTTCAATTCTGGATCTGATCTCAGTGGATACGTATTAATTTCTACTCGCGCGCAGATGACGTAACGAGTATTTGGCGATATTTTATTAAAATTCGCGTATATGACGCGGGTGGTACACCTGTTATATAAGAAAGAGAAAATTTCTTCCGAAAAAAGAAGAAACATGAAGATCAATTTTATTCAATGCTATAATATTTAGAAATTTAAATTGCAAATAGAACGGTATATGCATATATATTTAATCTAAAATTAACCGGATGTAAGTTTCATTTCAACCTCTCCAAAACTAATTAAAGAGCACGTTAACTGAATTATAAGAAGAAAATTTCAAAACAAATGGTCCTGAAATAATGTATGAAAAAATAAATTTACTAAAAATGTTAAGACGAAAAATGTGCTCTATAAAATACGAGAAATGACATTCAATCGAATTGGACGTGTTAGTCGAATGGAAGCAAACAGATGATTCGAAAGAAATATACAGAATTTTTACCGCTAAATAGAGAAGCGATGACAAATATGCAGGAAAGTATTGGATATGTAAAACGTAGAATCGTCTGAAATGGAAACGGCTGTGAAAAAAATATTATTGCAGATGTCTGTAGATTGGAAAAAGCCGATGCTTGATAGCCGGCTTAATTTTCCTAATAGGGATTTATATACTTAATATACTCAATAATACCGAACTAACATTAAGCGATTAGTATAATATATGTACGTACCTTCTTGTTCGAAAGCATTTTATTTTCCGACAGGTGCAGGATCTGCTTTTATTATGGAACGCTTCTAGGATGTTCGATTAGATGTCGGGCTCGGATCGATACTAGCGCTTTTTAAATCAGCTATGATCACAATCATTCGTGATTGTCTCGGCTATCTTACTGGTCTCTTGTCGGCCATTCGTATAATTGTAATAGGTCATTGAAAGTAATGAGTCTGTTACATTGCCACGAGTCCGCATTAATAAATGCGTACGTTCTTTTCTTTTTTGTCGAAGAAAGAAATAAGTTCACAATATTCAGTAAATTCATGACTATAGTCAAAACACAATTCATTCCGAACATGTAAGTACAAAACAGATGGAAATGTAAAATGCAAAATTTATTCGAAGCGGATTTAACGGAGGCTTAAACATTTTCAGCGTTGACTAGTGACATAATGTAGCCTGCATGCAGCTATGAAAAACAGAAGGCAGCTATACAAAAAAGTAAAATAATTTGGACTGTTAGTGATATGCTTAAAACGATTATTAATTCCATCTATTTTTCTACAAAATGTATACAATTAATTAAAAACCAAATTTATTACAGGGATCCGATCCGAGACTCGCTACTTGTAGGGGCAAGTTGCAGAGTAGACGATCAAAAATTAATAGCGCTATAAACAAAGAATTCAGAATGAGAACTGGAGCGGAAAATTTATTCAGGTAAGTAATCATTATTATAAATTTAACAATAGGGGTGTACACAATAGTATATCAATTGAATAAATAAATAAATAAATATATATATTATATATATATATATATATATACATATATATCAGGATAACCTAGTAGAGCATGGATTCTATATGGAAGGTACCGAGTTCGAATACCATCGGAGACGAAAAATTATCATCGGAAAATAAAAATATAAATAATCCTAATATTATCGGAGTGAAGGCAAATGACAAACCACCACGCACAATATCATATGTAATCTTATAGTACAACCACAAAACACGTGGGGCTGTGTTGAGTCGTGACAACAAAGCGATTACAATCAGTTTTCCTCCGGGTGTGTATGCGTATATCTACGCTAACGTCATATTATGACTGCATTGTACGTTACTTACACTGCACAGCAAAATATGTAGAGGTAAGTAGCCGTTTACCTCCGAATACGTAGGTAGCACTTAATAAGATATATATATATACGATTTCGTTGCTAAATGTAGACCTACCCAAGCTACCTTCACTTGTTCCGATCATGAGCTATTGAAATCCGATATTTTTAGCTAAATTTTAATGGTTCATAATCCAGCATTTGTTCTATCAACTCAGGAGTTCGCTTGGACCTGTGCTATATCAGATATACACTTACGATTTTCTGTTCAACGCATATACAACAACTAATGTTTGCAGACGACATTGCGATACTACTCATCTTGACGTGGCAACAGCATTGGAAAACCTATACAGGGTCACTTAGACGACCTGGAAAAAAGGGTATAAATCTTGGAGAATTACAACGAATCGAAGTGTACACGAGTTATATTTACTATGAAGAAAGTGGGCACAGTTTTCCACTAGTAAAGTCAATGTTCAGTTCCGACGAGTTAAACATTCTCTTCCTAAAGCACAAACTGCTTTCAATCTTTAATCGTATCCGGCATACTAATACCTTCTCCCAACAATGGCCAGAACTCATCATAATTCCGATTCAAACGGCTAACAAGAACCCACTGCACCGACCATTATCGCGATATATCATTGACATTAGTATTCTGTAAATTATTTGAGAAAATAATTAAACTCCGCTTGGTATAGGAATTGGAGAATAGAAATCTGCTATCACCAAACCAATTTGGCTTCAAACCATCATGCTCGACATTAGTTCAATTAAACTGGAACTTAACCTCTTCAGTCCTGAAAAATTTTTGTCTTCAAATTTGCATAAAAATGAATTTTTTATAAAATTTAAGGTTTCTGTAACAAATTTTTGCACTTTTTATCCATTTGTATTTTTTTGTTATCCTGCAAGTACGAAAAAAGGAATGTCCTCATATGTGGACGTCAGGACTGACTTGAACTATATGTGCGCGTTGATATCATCGCTAATTAAACGCATGCACCTGTTAGTAGTTTTTCTGTTTTTTTTTTTTTTTTGACATTACGAAGGCATATGATCGTATTTGAAAACGCAGAGCCCTACTCAGTTTACACAAATGGGGATTTAAAGGACGGATCAACAAAACACAATAGTAATTTAATTATAAAATGACCTTTATTAATAATTTAACTTAATCATAAATAACAAATATCTAACTTTATATATATATATATATATATATATATATATATATATATATATATATATATATATATATATATATATATGAGCTGATGATGTATATGACTAATAACATCCGCTGCAGGAACATCAACCGGTGTAACTGGAAACATAGTCAATGCCTGTTCCATTGCCTTGTCAGGTATGTTGTTGTGAATGATGTCTGAATGACTCGGGCTTTTCGATCAATCGATTTGGAGTCGGTGTAGAATTTTTTAAACGATGTGTGCAAGCTAATAGCAGTTGTTCATAAGCTTGACAGATTGTGTGTATAGTTTTTTGTTATATTAGTGTATGCTAAAAAGCTGTGAGGCCTTTTCAATATCCAGAAATGCGACTGTGGTGCGGAATGCCAGTCTGTCGATCATATTGTAACGGAGTGCCCTACGAGGGCTCCACAAGGAGGTTGGTCCGAGATAAAGGATCTCACACACAATTCGAGGGAATGGCTCAAACGATTGGACCTGAAGTTATAGAGGACGGTGCGCATATAGATCCCGTGCCTAGGGACATACGCAAAAGTAAATGAGAATGTTGCTAAAATTTCGGGTGGTGGCAATACAGGTATTTTGTTAAAAACAATGTTATCCGGAATGTCGATATGGTTTTTTGGTAGAATTTGATAAATTGTTTGTTGAGCGATATATGCGGATGGTTGTTCGTTGATTTAGTTTCACACGATCCGACGCTCTGTGTCTGCACTGAAGATGGACAAAGAACTTTATCTGGAATTAGTGTTAAATAATCGTGTATGCTACACTAAACGCGGGTAATTCATTCGTTCATTCGGTAATACAAACGTTAATTTAATGTTTTAATAGTTTCTCGTTTCTTTCAGAGCTACGAATAATAAGAAACTGAAAAGTACAGTCGCTTTGGAATTAAGTTTCGTTAATTCGAATTTGCAACTATTAAGAGAAAAACTGATTAGCTTGAACGGTAACTTGGATATTTATCAAGGCAAAAGGTAAGACGAATTTTTACAAACTACACGAAAAATATGCTGATAACGTAAGACCTATATTATCGACGACTTCTCCGTCATTTTGTTACATGTTCGTCGTCATCAATGTTTATAGGCAAGTTTGCCAGACCCATCGCTTCTAACGTAATAAACTGAAATAAAATATCATACTCTGCATGTTTACGCACAGTCCATATATCATACGATAATTCGTTTATCAAATATTTTTTCATCGATATTTACAGCAAGTTAACCAACAAGATCATTTAACCGTACGTAGGAGAACAGCATAACATGGAAGGTATAGTACCCGCTGTTATACACCCGATAACCACGACCTTAGATTAGGTCCAGGGCTTTTTCCAGCCTTACAGCATGCCTCTGTGCATATTGTTTAATGACCTCGCATATATGTAAGGAATTTTTACATCACGGTGAATGATCCGGTTTGCTACGTACCGGGGTGCATTTGTTATATCAGTCGAAAAATTTTATTCTGGTCGGTCTGTATAATTCTTACATTTGTCGGCTTTGCACAACCGCGCAACTATACCTCTTATGTTCAGACAGGTCTTAAAATCGCTCTATAGATAAGATATTTTGTTGTAAATATACAGCACGCTATTTCCGTTCATTAACCGGGATAACTGTTTAATACGTGCGTCTAGTTTTTTCCCCTTCATTTAAATATAATTTCGTACAATTCCGGTTAGTCGGCTATCCAAGTGTAAGCCCAGATATTTCAACTAAGTCGGATAAATATTGTAAGAATTTAAGAATTTCAATATTCAAAAAAAGAAAATGTTACTTATAAAAGTGTTGAACAAAAAAATAATAATTACCAAACATTTTAATAAATTTTATAATACGAAACAGTATGACATAAATATTCGTATGTACAATTAATCAAATTTAAATAGTACATTAAATCCATTCATTATGATATAAAAATAGTTTTTGTTATTCGTAAGGCGCAGAGACATTTTGCAAATGACTACATTCAATATGGACAGTCTAGAAATTCTTTTCGTAACCAAAACGTAAAAGAGTAGAACTTTATTTTTCGATTGGGTTGAACGTACTAAAATAATTGGGCGATATTTAATATGTTACGTTGGTTTTTTCTAGTTCATCATTAGAAACGTCACTGAAATCCATCACTCGTGTTGAAGATGTCACATGAACAGAGTTAATGGTCTAAATCGTTCTGTTCGGTCCGTAAATTTAACATCTAAATTGAAAATTGAAAATAACACATCGTAAATAATTACAACGTAATTATTATATCCGCGCGTGTTATCTGCATAATTATAGCATTTGATATCCGCTATATAATTTGATCTTAAATCATAAATCAAATATTAAGACAAGCGGTATTTATTTTCGTTACGATCACAATTCATTATTCAAATACTGTAATATTTTTGAAAATTTCGAAAAACCACAATTTAAACACTTTAAACTTATCGCGAAAACAACTATATTTAAACAAACCTATCAGCGAGCACTGTCGCGTAAAATATCGATTGTGTTTATAGCAGTGTCACCGTACGAGAAACATGAAAATATCGTACCGGGATGTTTGTAGTGTGTGTTTTAAATGCATAACCATACCAAACGATATTATATATTTATAAGCAATACGGTCAATAACCGAACAATACTAAATGGTAGACGCATGCGCTGAAGGGTTAAGCTTGTCCAGAAGTTTGTGTTTCCTCTATCGCATTATACGCAGCGCAGACGCGGATCTTAAAAATATCGACGGGAAAAAGGATCCATCGTTTTGAAATACGAAGTCAGAGGACGACTGTTTAGAATTCCGTGGACAGGTAAAACGTACGAATGAATCGATGTCACGCAAACAACGATTGTCACAATGAGGGTGCTGAAATTCTTCGAACATAATAATAATAAGGAATCAAGAAGGAATGGAACATATCATATTCATGGGTAAAATTAATGGAAAACGACTACCTATGCAGCTATTGTACCGCATGCAACAAGGTTTACGTCAGTCACAGAGGATGGCGAAAAATTACAAAATCACCGACGGATTAAATATCTTAATCACGATACCCTACCTAGCGTTGACATATATATATATATATATATATATATATATATATATATATATATATATATATATATATATATATACATAAAACAAATATATATATATGAATCTCCTCAATCATTAGGTTAATGGGCAACACAGCTGTCTAGTAATCCTCTGTTCTGGATTATTTTTTTCTACTTCAGCTTAGCTTCTGTTCTTTAATATGCTTTCCATAAACTCGATTCGCCGTCTTTCTTTTGGTCTATTGCCGTTCAATATTTTCCTTCAATTAAATAGTGACCCAAGGAGAGTGTCCGATTAGGTGACCAATCATGGTGTTTCTTAGATTTTTTATCGTTTTCATTATTCTCGTTTCTTCTTCCACTTTTTGAAGTACTTATTCGTGATTACCTCGGTCCAAGATATCTTCAGCATTTTTCTGCAGCACATCACAATCCTTAGTTTGGTTGTATCTCTTTTCAAAATAGTCCAGGATTCGCAACTGTATAATTCTCCACACGCTCTAGATATAAGTTTTAACCAATAGTTTTCTCGTGCGCGATGAAACATTTTCGTAACAGAGCAAGGCTTTTGTTTGTTTTTTTATTAAACGCGTTTTTTAGCCTGGGTTATTCTTCTTCTAACTTTTTTTTCGGTTCTTCTATCCGTTGTGATTACACTTCCTACATAGAAAAATTCCTGTATTTGTATTTAAATATATGTTAGCATCCGCCGATCCCTGTAGCGTTTCGTTATTTTGGTTTTATTTGCATTTGTTTTCTTATTACATCTTTCGATTAGTACTATGTGCAGATCGTTAATAACTACTTGTAATTTTGTTACTATCAGTGCAATGTCATCTGCACAACGTATAGAATTTCACACCATTAACGTTTATGACAGTTTTTCTATTCTCTGCAAATATTTTCATCGTTTCTTCTATATATATATATATATATATATATTTTTCCAAAAGTATCAGTAGTGGTTAATTTCAAATTCTATATCGGTGCACTGCAGGCAATCTTTTCCATTCGTTTCGGTTCCGAACTTTCTGAATCCAGATCTTCCCCGTCACCTGAGTTATATCGTCATACCAACGGTTCAACGATCTGCCAATGTTTCTATCCTCACGAAGCGGCCACCATTCTAACGCTGGTTTTGTCTTTGTCCATCTATTACTGTTCAGATACGCTTCAGTTTAGTCGTCTGCTCATAAAGTTCGTTGTTCTTAGCGCTTCCGGTCGGACCGCCTTATATTTCATATTCTGTGAAACTCCGTATTCGTCAGCCATATGTAAAAACCGCGGCAGAATACATTGATTATATATAGTTTCCGCTTTAAATAGGTATTTTCTCGTTTTTAAATATACGTAACTTTTTTCCCGAAAGAGTACTCGTGTTAATCGTATTCGTACGATGTATACTATTAGCTGTCCGCGTCATCTTTTTTCTTGTCAGTCGTAATTTTTCGTCCAAGATACGCGGATTTATGCGGCGGATGAAGTGATTATGAACGATTATTACCATCATCGTCAAAAGTATTATTTTCTTACTAGATATAATAATCGTATTGGTTGTAAATTATATATATATATATATATATATATATATATATATATATATATATATATATATTTAATTAATATATTTAATTAATATATTTAATTAATATATTTAATTAATATATTTAATTAATATACTTAATTAATATATTTAATTAATATATTTATTATTATTTTTGATTACGAAACGTGAATTATTTCGTTCGAATCGCAGTACGAAACCAGTAATGCCGATGATTCCGTTAGGTCTAAAAGAAACTAAATCCGTCGATTTCCGCGAAACGTTTAAGGTAAATGTTAATTAAAAATATTTTATCTAGAATTCGTTTAAAACGAATTAATCCGATCGAAATGTATAATTTTTCTTGTAATTTAATCGAATTTATCATCAATTATTTTCAATTTTGAAATAATAATACACCGATATGATTAAATAAATTAACGTTTAAAATAACGTATGTTTATAGGATTTTATTTTAGAACACTATAGCGAAGACGCCGATAAATACGAAAAAACTATTTCGGAATTCATGCAATTGCGCGAAGTAAGTAATTTTCTATGAGAATTAGTAATACAGTAAAATCCGCTTAATGTGATCGCAAATGTCCGAGGGGATATCGATAACATTAAGCGGCTGATAACATTAAGCGAAAAAAAAATCGAGTTGAAAAAATTTTTTTTATTGCACGTACATATATCACATACTTGATTCTAGCTTTGAAGTACATACCACAAAGTGCGTTTGATAAAATAGATACGTAGGTTAATATGATTAGGCATTACTTACCCTTCGGAAGGTAACGTGTCAAAGAACTTTGTTTCAAATTCTGAACGAGTAAATTTTTAACAAGTTTTTCTGACGCATAAGTATCATTGAAATTATCAACAGTGCCTCTGCACTGCACAAATCGTCGAATGGTTGCGAGGGCATCTATAACTTCTTTGTGAGAGGGTACACTATTTTCATTTTCCATTTCCTCCTCTGATGATGAAAGCTCTTCGTCGTCGTGATTTAAAATGTTGTCGCATACATCTTTTTCAGTCACAGGAGCAGCAGTAGTCAAATTGGAATCAATATCGAGCCATTCTTCAAATTCGACTTGCAACAAGTCATCGGGAAAAGGGAGTTCACAAAGCACTTCGACCTGTTCTGATTTTGGAACGAATCCTCCTTTTTTGAAGCAGTTAGAAATTGTTAATTTAGTAACTGAACCCCAGCCATGCTTCAAGAGATGGAGAGCTGATAGAAGATCAGTTTTCGTACTTAATTCGGCCGCCGATAAGCCTTGCATGTTGCCTTCGATCTGTTCCAAAACTCGTTGTCTCATTTCGTTGCGATAGTACGCCTTTAGAGTCCTAATTACGCCTTGATCTAACGGCTGAATTAATGAGGTGGTATTCGGCGGCATAAAAACAATTTTAATGTGGCGTAAAGTTAGGTCGACATTATGAGCTGTACAGTTGTCCACCAGCAAAAGAATGTTTCGATTTAAGCGTCGGTCCCATTGCACCAACCATTCTTTAAAAATTTCCAACGTCATCCAGGCATTCTTATTAGCCGAATATGAAACTGGTAGGTTTTTTACGTTCTTGAAGCATCTTGGATTTTTACTCTTACCGATAACCAGCAGTTCTTCGGGGTTTTTGATTATTATAATTATTACAGCTACTTTACTATTATATATATATATATATATATATATATATATATATATATATATCACGATTCGCTTATTTCTATCCACTGCTGGATGTAAGCGTTCCCCTTCTTTTCCCAATGTACTACTCGGTCCCGTGCATCGTTCATCTATTTCACTCTCGGCTAACTTTTGAATGTCGTTTTGCCATCGCTTGCACGCCCGACCATACGGATTCTGTATCCTTTTCTCGGTCTCCATTGCGTTATTCTTTTGGTCCACCTATCGTCTGTCCTTCTAGCGGCACGATCAGCCCAGTTCGATTTTAATTTTGCTGCGTACATATTTACCAGTTTGGTTTTCCGTCTTATCCACGTATTGCGCTTTCGATCCAGCAGTATTCTCTCGTGGGCTCTCTGCGTTACGGCCGATTTCTTAATCAAATATTTTGTAAGGCACCACGTTTCCGCTTCGTATGTGAGCGCTGGTTAGATGCATTTCAGGGTGACCCAGAGAAGACGGACGGTTTTGTTATTTTTCGAATAACTCAAAAACTACTCGACCAAAATGTTTGAATGAAATTTTATTTCGAAATAGGAAAACGAGAGATTAGTTTACAATCATTTGTAAAAGTCGTTCCGAGATGACCGTCATTTGCAACAATAAATTCATTCAGTCTTTTTACAACATTTTCGAACACTTTTTCGAGTATAGGTCGCTGAATTTTTGAACTTTCTACGAAAATCCGAATTATCAGGTCTTCCATTTGGACGTGTTTCGTAAATGCGGCTTATAAGGTATCCACGCGAAAAAAAACTTTGAATTATTTTCGAAACTCTCCTCTTTGCAATGTCGTGATTGATTCACGATGAAAATAATGTTCCACGCGTAAAACGCAGACTTTTTCCCGTTATAGGATGCGATGATAACCTAAACTGGGCAAAAACGAATCTCTCATGTGTATATACACTAAACGTGAAGAAGGCGGTTTGTGTTGTAACAGTGATACCAAATGCGCTATTCAAAAAACCAAATCGTCCGTCTTCTCCGCGTCATCCTATAAGTTTCGTGCGATTTCATTATTTTCTACAATATTATTACGAAGTTATTTAAACGCCTTCGTTTATTTAAAATACAGTCGTTGGGTAACCTTGACGCGTCTGGATGACGTCTAAACACACACAGACATCGTATAAGTAGTTATCATCTAGTTAGAGGAGATTTCGTTTCTTAACAGCACTCGATTTATATACTTGAATAATTAGTATAATGGTTGAAAATATTTAGTTTTAAATATATAAATTTTTAGCGACTTAACCCTTTCAGTCACAGTGTCCGCTATATGGTACGTGAAATTTTAATGTTAACAACATTTGTTGTTTTTTGGTTAACGTAAAATATACCAATATTAAAATATTAATATAAACACATTTATTTATTTATTTTTTTTTTGAAGCGGGAGGGGGAAAAATCTTCAAAAGACACTGATATATTTATAAGTTCCATATATATTTTTGAGAGCAGCACATGCACTCAGCAAGTGCTGCTGGATTCCAAAGAAATCAGCGTGTGGGATTTTTACCCACTGAAAAACCCCTCCCTCTGTTGAAAAAAGAGAAAAATATACATGTAAATATAGAGGTCCATGAACAAATGCAAACACCTCCACATTATAATAACATAATATGCGATGGAAAAGGGATGAAAAATACATAGTATTCCACCGAGAAAGCATATAACGAGTTTGTGATTTATAAAATATTGAATTAAATTATAATAAATCTCGATATAAACTTATATCATAGTATAAATAATAAATTACTACGCTTGTGACTTACAAACTTACATAGAGGAATAACTGTTATTAAAGAAAAGAAAGCATCATCTTAATAAATGCATGTAATCATTAACCAGTAAGAGCATTATATACAAAAACAATACCTAGTAAAAGACTTAAGAAATAATAAGTAAAGCAGCTGACTATGACTCAATATTATTCACATTAAAAATATCCACTATAGTTTACCTAAGATGCAGTATTGTGTAATAAATACTTATATAAAATTTATAATTTTACGTCAGAATTATATAATGAATGACTGAAACAGTTAATTTTGTATCTTTACTTTGTTTAATATATATATATTTCCTTTTTTTCATTTATATAGGAAAATAATAAATATAGAGTAGTTTGCGAAACTAGCTTATGGCTACCGGTAGTGACTATTGATATCTATGTTTAATCTTAAATAATTCCGAGATAAATATAGGAAATCGTTCTAATAGAATAATTAGGATTAAATGAGCAATCGATACTAAATTTTCTGAGATGGTTTATATTTACTATACGCGTATTATGCCGGACATCCTCTATTTCATTAGACAATTACGACATTTTTCATCATTGATGATTTTTGTAATTTATTCAAATAATATCCGATAGAACCGTAGTAAGTATCTGTAAAAATTTACTTTAAACGTTTTATTTTTAAAACGTTTAATTACATACGGACTGCTATTTATTAATTAATTTACCATATTAATTCGAGCATCATATTTTGATTTGAATTCATTAAAAATTTCTAAATCAAATCGTTTAAGCTTTATTTATAATACCGTTATGTTCCCTTTTAATTTTGAAAAATAAGCGACCTTTGTTTCTAATATCTAGATCAATAGGTTATAGTCGTGCTATAGTTTGAATAGCCATATTTGAAGCAGTTATGTATGTGAGAATGTTAAATTAATCATAAATTTTCGCCAATTAGAATTTACATTTTATGAGTTAGCTGTTTAGTTAAATGATTATAGTAGATGCCAGAGCGTAATATCATAATATGAGTATAAGCTCTCTGTATCAGGTCTTTGTATTAACTTTGAATTATAATTTAATCGCCGTAATTTATCAGCGAGTGATTTATAAATATAATTATATTTACGTGTTGAATATATATATATATATATATATATATATATATATATGTTTTCTTTTTCTCGACAATCTCTGTCGTAGGCCATTAAGACACCCACCAGAGACGAAAATGGCGTCAACCTGTTTATGCAGTACTATATTCAGTTGATATCGGTTGAAAAACGGTTTTTCCCGTCGAAAAGAGTCCCGAATATATTCTTCGAATGGTAATTATAGTTCGTTAAAAATTCGACTTTTTTTTTTCTGGAGGGGGGGATTTTTTTAATACATAACATTTTTAAGATAGCGCGTAGATGTAGAATGACTTTTAAGATTATTTTTTAAAATTAGGAAATTCTGACGCTCGTATATCAGAAGTAAACAGTAACAATTCAACTTCGCCAATTTGACAAGCTTGTTAATTTGACCGCACGGGCAGCAATCTACTGCCCTGTGTGCTCGTATATCTTCCCGTCACTGTCAATGAAGAGACTATTCCAACAACAGTCAAAACAGAAATAGAAAGCACACTGGAATTCTCGACAAACCTTTTTAAAATCAATAAAATCATCGATCGAACGATGGTTTATCTCCGGCGCAACTTTACAATAATGAACCGTTTGAGAATTGGTCACATTTCTCTAACTCATGATTACGTCTTCACACAAGACTTCACCTTTTACAACCTGTACTTTTCGTTTCCAACGATTCAGTCCGTACTTATGATTTGTACCAAATTTACAACATCCCGGCCATGCCTCAAACTAAATCTTCCTATATAAAAGATCCTCTCTAATAATCCTGAACTGTCGCTATTAAATCTAACCAGATCGTTCCACAGTAATCTAATCATCAGTAAGTGTGTACGTCGTACTCTGTAGTTACATACGGACCATAGTAAAGTAAAAAAAAAAAATTGTAATCAATTTCACTTTATCGACGTAATCTAAACTTTACAATTTTATAAAACAATACGCTTAAATTAGTTTAGCCATAGGGTGTCCGACTACTACGGTAGTCTGTTTCAGGATTACTCGAAAATCATTGCAATTTCAGTCCAAAGTCTTAAAATGCATTTCCGAAAAACAGCTCGTTTTTACAGTGTGAAATACGCGGATAAGTTGTAAACAATATCGATATTTTGAAACCTGTTACACGAAGTATAAATAACATTAATTGAAATTTAGTTCATTATTATTATTATATTTTTTAAATATATAACAGTAGCGCAAGCTTAACTAAATGATTACTATTTATAAAATATATGACAACGTTAAGAAAAAAATTTGTTTCAATAACCAAAGCTGCTAAAAATGACAGTAACTACAATGCAACGATTTACAGCTTACGTACATCCTTTTCGGTATACAGAAATTTGGGAGCTTCATTGTTGATGAGTCGCAGAAGTCTTTTTTGCTGTACTGTTGAAAGATCCTTAACGACTACACTGATCGGTTTTTTTTTTTTCAAATTAATATATTTAAATAAAAAGAAAAAATACAATTTATAATATGGAATTTAAAGCGACAATCCAATTAAGTCTTATTCCAAACTCCGCTTACATTAATGATAACTATAATAGAATAATATTGAAAATTTATATTTTTGTAATGGAAAATTTTAATCCAAATTTTCACAACTTACTTCCCAATATATCATAATCGTATTTTAATATTTTCATTAAAGTTCTAATGCTATTCTTATTTCTAATCTAACAAATTATATTTTTTTCTGTTATTTATTTTTTCTATAGCTAAATTATTGAACTGATTAAATTTACCTCCTACTAAATCTTCCATACTACAATCTAACACTGTCGTCTCATTGACATTATTGTAATACATGAAAACACGCGAACTTACATGTAATGCAATTTTCTGTTTCTGCTATGCCGTATCTTTTTAAATATGTTTTATACCATGATCAATGATAAATTGTACATTATCTTCATTTCGAGGTTTTGATGAATATCAATATTACAAAAAATATCGGTATCCAACGATGATAGCTCGGAGAATGTGATACTTTTGTTGTGCCTGTACCATGTTGCGATTGGTGCATGCTCACAATGTAACTCTAAACGGGCTTAATTATCTGCTAGTAAAGGTGTTGACGGTATATATATATATATATATATATATATATATATCAAGAGTGATGTGGAGAATTCAGAAATTTTTTGAACCGTCTAAATCGAGGTACATGCCAAGATATTTAGACGAATTGTACCGCTGAATAGATAAAGTGCCAAGATAAATACGAGGAGTTTGTACGTCTTAGTGTGAACAGTACACGTCGACATTTGTTTCATTTAGTTCAATACGCCAACGTAGGCAACTCTGTTAAGAGCACGTTTCAGGTTGAAATTTGTATTTTCTTGATTATTACACTTTGAAAGGATCGTTGTAGTAGTTTTATCATCGAATTTCGTATACAGTAGGTACAAGGAAAGTTTAAGAACACTTACTTGTGGAACTCCTGTCCGTATATTATAGAATGATGATTTAGCATCTCAGTGTGTGGTACCTGAAATGTTCTTTCTAAAAGGTACGATGTAAACGAGATACAAAAATTACCCGACAAGAGGTTACCTAGAGATGAGTCCTACGTGTCGCGATTTATCAAGCGCTTACGCTACGTCAAGGAAAGCAGCTGAGATATATTGTTATGAATGTGGCCAATGGTTGCTGATCGATCTGGAAAGCCAAAGATCTGATAGATCAATTTAACGTGTTAGTAAAACCATTTCATATAGACATTGATGTTAGCCGCGATATTGGATGCCGTTTCTTCCGCTGGTTTGTCTATATGTTTTTTTTTTTTAACGTGATAGCTTGTGCCACTTTAAAGGCATCTGGAACATATTCAAGTTTTAGATTGATATCGAATATGTACGTAAACAGTGTAATGACTTTACAAGTTCTTTTAAAACCCGAGATGATATTTCATCTTTTTTTTTTTTTTTCTATTTCTTGAGCTATTTGTAATGGTGAAAATTGTTTTATTATATGAATATTATCGTTTCGATAACATACTGCTAGCGGTGTGTACCTGAAGTCGTATATCATGTTGCTAAAAAACCTTGTGGATAGGTAAACTGATATATCCGTTGGAAAAATTATTTCGAATTATTTAACCGATTTTATTTTGGACGTTTCATACAGGTACGATTCCTTTGTCGGAGTACCAAGTTGCCAACGAAGCATAGACTTAGAAAAGGCCAGTATTCTGTTTAATATGGGCGCTTTACATACTCAAATAGGGGCTAAGCAAGATCGATCGAACAATAAAGGCTTAGATCAATCGGTCGACAGTTATCTTAGAGCTGCCGGTACATTTGGATATATACGGGGTAATTTCGTCAATTCACCCAGCGCAGATTTAAATCCGCAGATGATGACTACGCTAATTAAACTCATGCTGGTAAAATATTAAAATTATACTAATATTCATAAACAGGTAAAAATTTAAATTTAAAATTTTTAAAATTTTTTAAATTTAAAATTTAAAATTTAAAATTTTCTTCGAAACGTCTATTTCCGGACGATATTCAATTGAATAATAAAGTATTCGTAAAAATATATATATATATATATATATATATATATATATATATATATATATATATATATATATATATATTATTGAGGATTCTGCTTTATCTTTACATTCTTACGTTTACGATTTATTTTTTTTGTAATGTAAACCGTGTCCATATTTTTATTACGTAACGTTTTGTAGACACTTACAGTTTTCATTGTCAATCTGGGAGCAGTTATGAAAGTGTAGGTGTATAATTATAGGATTATGCTTAGAAGAGTGCAATCTTGGTTTAATGTTGTGCAGATTTTTCGATATACATGCGCCCTGCTGTGTGCACATCCGTTCGTCAATGTTTTGATCAGCATGCGTGAGAATGGAGTTGTCTCTACTCGACTAACACGTGGCTTTAGTATAACTTTTTTCTTATTGGAGCAATGCAGCCACTTTGAATTAAGCTAGTATCCATGTTTGATAAAATTTGGATGTTTAAAAATTTCAATCGCTTTACGAACAATTCTAGAGCTCTATAGTTACGCATTTTTGATATAATTTCAAAATTGTCAAATTGTATTTCACGATGATTCCCTCGAAACCCATGCAAAGCCACCGCAGACGAATCTTTTCTCATAGGATTACAATCTGCTTTGTTTTAATCTTCGATTAATGCTTCTACCGGTCCGTCTAACGCCCGCACGAACAAGGAATTTTGTATACACCAGCCACATGTCCTTTGGGGAGTTGATCATTGACGCTTTTTAAATATTGTTTTTGGTCTGACTTTGTTTTTCCGTATCAGCCTATTCTGTCAACGGCGCCTTTTACATAAGGTAATACTACATTGGCAGCAAACTCTTGTCTGTTGCTAGATATTTTTCTGTTTTCTCTTCGAATTTAAATTGCATTCCTTCTTGTCGAGACCATTACTGATCATTGCATCATCTATAGTCTCTGTTTCTTTCTTTACGGTAGTACTGTTAGAAATTGGTTCTGTGTAACAAATTCTAGACCTCCACTATTTAACTCGGACAGTGGTGAGACTGCTTGTGCACATACTTAAATCGCGTTTTTTTTTTTTTTTTTTAATTTTTAATGCTAATTATCAACTATTATTTTTTAATTAATTTATTTATGTTTTTAATATTTATTCGTTGTTTTGGTGAGAGACGTTTATTAGTCGATACCCGTATTATATAAAGTATGTTTATTTCTATCGCTATTTAAATAAATGGGATCCTTTCTTCTTTCTTCTTATTTGTGACGAAGGCGATCTCTAACACAATTCTGATTGAATGTTCAAAAATAATCAACTTTGCTTTAAATTTTTGAAACTCGCAATCTCGTTAGTCTAATCTAACTTTTTTTTTTTGACGTGCGATAAGGCAGCTTAAAGATTTGTCTGCAGTTGCTTCGCATCAGTGTCCAGCGAATCGTGAAATACAATTTGACGATTTTGAAATTTTATACAAAAATGTATTAATATAGCTGTAGAATTGTTCGTGAAGCAGTTGACAATTTTAAACATCCAAATTTTAACAAAGACGGATACCAGCTTAATTCAACGTGGCTGCATTGCTCTAATAAGAAAAAAGTTATTCTAAAGCCACATGTTAGTCCAGTAGACAACTCCATTCTCACGCATGCTGTTCAAAACATTGATCGACGGATGTGCACACAGCGGGGCTCGTATTTATCGAAAAATCCGGACAACGTTACGTCAACATTGCCCTCTTCTAAGCATAATCCTATAAATATACACTTACACTTTTACAACCGCTCTCAGATTGATAATGAAAAAAACCTCAAGTAATAAAAATATGAACACGGTTTACACCGAAAAAAATTGTAAAACGTTCGGATGTCAACCGTGAAAGTTTAAAAGTGTATTTAACTTTACGTTCTCGTTAATAAAAATGTAACGCGTATTTTTCGCAGGCACAAGCCAGAGAATGTTTATTTCTAAAACTAGAACTTCAGTCCGAAAATAATAGAGCTATCGGCGCCTCTTTGGATCTAGCTCAGGAATCAGCACACGTAAGCGAATTTAATTTACTGAAATATTGAATTACATATATATATTTCTTTATAAGAAAATATATACACCGCTAAAGCACAATGTTTCAATCTATCAACATGGTTTTGTGGAAGGAAGATCGATTATAACTTAATCTGCCATCTGGGTTTCGAATTCTTGTCCGGGTAATCCCGACACCATTTCTTTCTCGATTCTTTCATTTCATTGAAATCTTCTTCTCTATTAATTTCGTTAATGTCTTATACGGTGGTTTTCCCGACTTTAAACGATTAGTTCCGTCTGTATCCTGATCTACCGGTAATTCTGCATTTTGTTTATATTTCTCCTATTCCCTAATCGCTGCTTGATTCCCGTCGATATTCTGGCCGCATAATATTGCTAACACTGGAAGTCATGCTAGTGGTGTAGATTTCAATGATTTCAATGTGCCTGTTACGGTTCTCAGGGCCGAATTCAATTCCACGACAATTTTGTGCACATGGGCTCTGTTCAGACACACCGATGCTGCGTACTCTGCTGCTGAGAAAACTATAGGCTCCCCGCGTAGTTCCTGCTTTTATTATGTTTACTCTACGCACTTTGACGACTGTGCTTTCTATATGATTTCAGTATGTTAATTGCCGATCCGTAGTGACACCCGGATACTTCGAGTTATGTTCGGTAATTTATCTTAGCCTATTACGTGTTCGTGGTGCGCCTGGAAACACTTAGTGAATAAGAATATGGGAACTTATCAACGGTATTAAATAAGTTGAATGATACGTCTAGAATTATTTTCGGTGAAAACCACGTCCTGATTATTCAAAAAACTTAACGTTTCGAATGGGCTTACACCACTCATCATCAGAAACGAACTAAACCACAAACCCTTGAGTTATTTCCTTTTATAGGCACTTCTCAATCGGAACTTAATATTTCCAGGGCTGTGATTGGTCCTACCGTCAGCTGATACATCACCTGATATTACTGTATGGTGATTGGTCAATTCTTCTGTAGTCATTATATTTCCAAGGCTATGATTGGTCCTACTATCAGATGATATTCCTGTATTGTGATTGGTTAATTTGTCAGTAGTAATTATATTTTCAGGGCTATGATTGGTCCTACCATCGGCTGATTCATCACCTGATATTCCTGTATTGTGATTGGTTGGTACTTCTGTAATCAATGGTTGGTTGGCCACTTCAGTAGGGTATTTTAATTTTTCTCTATTGTTAAGTAATACTGGTTTCCAAGCATCAGGTAGCCGAAATCCATCTTCTCTGTTGAAATTATTATGCTTTTCTATTTCAATAGCCTCTCGGACAATTCGCTTCCCATATTTTTGCTCCTTTACCAATACCTTCCTCTCCTCGAAGTCTATAGAGTGACCCGCTGTAATTAGATGTTCTGCTACTGCTGATTTACTTATGCGTTTATATTTACAATCTGCAGCATGCTCTTTAATGCGTGTATTAATAGACCTTCCAGTTTGTCCAATGTAGTTTTTTCCACACGAACAAGGAATTTTATACACGCCAGCAGTATGACCATTGGGAATTTTATCTTTATTATTATTTAACAGGTTCTTTATCTTTTTATAGGTGTCAAATACTGTTCTTATACTGTTTTTTTGTAACACTCTGGCAATCTTATCTGTTGTTCCCATAATGTAAGGTAACTTTATGCTTGCTCTATATTCTTCTTTGTTTTCCGCCTGTTTTTTTCTAGATGTTGTACTAAATTTATTAATATATCTCTCAGACTGTTTTATACTGTACCCATTGTTGATCATAGTCTGCTTAAGATTAACCAGTTCATTCTCAATACTACTGCTGTCACATAAACGCTGGGCTCTCACTGTTAAAGTTTTGAAAACACCCAATTTTTGACTTGGGTTGTGGTGTGAATTTTTATGTATGTATAATCCAGTGTGTGTACTTTTTCGATACACACTAGTTGACCATGTGCCATCTATGTTTCTTTTTACTAGAACATCTAAGAAAGGTAAAACACCATTATTCTCCTCTTCCATGGTAAACTTGATATTAGGATGGATATTATTTAAACTTGTTTGAAATTCTTCTAATTTCTTACGCCCATGTTGCCATACTACAAATGTGTCATCCACATATCTGAACCAACACTTGGGATTCCAGTTATGAAGCACAAATTTATCAATTTCTTCCATATAAATGTTAGCAAATATCGGAGCTAGTCTTGATCCCATTGCCATACCTTCTATTTGTTTGTAAAATATTCCATCAAACGAGAACACATTATCAGCAGTTACTGTTTTTATAAATTCTACAATTTCACCTGAAACGCCTTTCTTTTTAATGATTTCTGTAGTTTCTGATACTGGGACATTTGTGAACAAGGAAACTACATCAAAACTAATTACCAAATCATCTTGTTCCACTTTTATTTCCTTCAATTTTTCGATGAATTGCACAGAATTCTGTATACACGATGGTAAACAACCTACTAGGGGCTTCAGCTGTTTAGCTATAAAACCTTCCAGATTATACATAGGACTGTTAATAGAACAAACTATAGGTCTTAATGGATAGCCAACTTTGTGTATTTTTGGTACTCCATAAATCCTTGGCATGGTAGGTACCTGGCAAATCAATTCCTTCTTAGTGCTTGCCTTTAACTGTGATGTTTTTATTAATCTTAATACTTTAGCAGTAATCCTATTAAGTGGATTTTTTTCTAATTTCACATAAGGACCTTGTTCTAATAGCTCTAGCATCTTACCTTTATATTCATCTGTCCTCATAATTCTAGAAAAAAACAGGCGGAAAACAAAGAAGAATATAGAGCAAGCATAAAGTTACCTTACATTATGGGAACAACAGATAAGATTGCCAGAGTGTTACAAAAAAACAGTATAAGAACAGTATTTGACACCTATAAAAAGATAAAGAACCTGTTAAATAATAATAAAGATAAAATTCCCAATGGTCATACTGCTGGCGTGTATAAAATTCCTTGTTCGTGTGGAAAAAACTACATTGGACAAACTGGAAGGTCTATTAATACACGCATTAAAGAGCATGCTGCAGATTGTAAATATAAACGCATAAGTAAATCAGCAGTAGCAGAACATCTAATTACAGCGGGTCACTCTATAGACTTCGAGGAGAGGAAGGTATTGGTAAAGGAGCAAAAATATGGGAAGCGAATTGTCCGAGAGGCTATTGAAATAGAAAAGCATAATAATTTCAACAGAGAAGATGGATTTCGGCTACCTGATGCTTGGAAACCAGTATTACTTAACAATAGAGAAAAATTAAAATACCCTACTGAAGTGGCCAACCAACCATTGATTACAGAAGTACCAACCAATCACAATACAGGAATATCAGGTGATGAATCAGCCGATGGTAGGACCAATCATAGCCCTGAAAATATAATTACTACTGACAAATTAACCAATCACAATACAGGAATATCATCTGATAGTAGGACCAATCATAGCCTTGGAAATATAATGACTACAGAAGAATTGACCAATCACCATACAGTAATATCAGGTGATGTATCAGCTGACGGTAGGACCAATCACAGCCCTGGAAATATTAAGTTCCGATTGAGAAGTGCCTATAAAAGGAAATAACTCAAGGGTTTGTGGTTTAGTTCGTTTCTGATGATGAGTGGTGTAAGCCCATTCGAAACGTTAAGTTTTTTGAATAATCAGGACGTGGTTTTCACCGAAAATAATTCTAGACGTATGGAAAACAACCACGAAAGTTTTAATAAATATATAAAGTTGAATGATACTTCACGACTCGTTTCAGTAAGATATTTATTAAAATTTCTATATTTTACGCGGTTTTGTCACACATTTAAGTAATCCCATATAACGAAAAATCCATTCGCAACATGTAAGGAGGGGACATTCTTATCGCGAACGACAGAGTGTACACGCTTTGTAATTGAATAGACGTAATAAAGGCGGTGATCACACGCAGAAATTACGTAATTAAATAAATTTATAAATCGATATAAGAATTAATACTTAGCGACACTTATAATGCAAAAAAAAAAAACCCCGATGTAATGCGATTAATATTAAAATTTTGTTTCGACGTATTTCCGGGAATCAGTTATCGGGATCGTACGGCGACTTATTGCGTCATATTAAAACGGCCGATGTGAAAAAATTGATACCGTGTTTATGGTTGGCTTTGATAAATTTAAAATGCCAACATTATTCGGCGATAGCCCATTATCACGCGGCCGTAGGTATGTTATCGAAACCGTTGTACCAACTGAACCATAATACTATTCGATTTATGCATATGATCCACGTCCAGCCGATAACGGAGAATTTCGTCATTCCGATAACGGATCAACAAAGAGTACAATACGGTATCTATACATATACATATATATATATATATTTCTATATTTCTATATAACATATAGATACATTTCTATATTATATATATATATATATATATATTTCTATATAATTTGAAAAGTTTGGAATGGAGTGATTTAAAAAAAAAAGAAACAAAAAAAAAAACAATAAAAGTAGTCAAAATCACTAATAAGCGAAAAACTTTTCGGATATTATGCCATTAATATAAAAATAATTTTTTTTTTTTTTAAAAAAATATGAAAGTGTTAAAACAGTACTTTAATATCTGATAGTGCATGTGGTGGTAAAACAATCAGTAATAAAAAAAATGTTTACAAAATAATTTTAATTATTATTTTAAATAATAATTAATTTTCTTTTACAAACTTATAAAACTGTTAAAACGGTACTTTAAATATCTGACGGTGAATGTTGTTAAACAATACATATGTTGAATACCTATGGTTGTACCGCCTTGGAGCCAGTTCAGTCCGAGTATAGGTTTGAACCTGTTTTCAACAGACGTTAAAATGAAACCGAATGTGGAAATACATAGGAAGCTTTTAATTGTCTCGCAACAGCAGCCAACTCAGTCGTTTGTTTCACCGACGCACCTAAAACATCATAATATTTTTTAAGTACCTTCTCAATCGGAAGCAAGATCCATTCTTTCTGTCTCTACCGAACATGTCATCGCTCCTAGCGGCTGAGATGATAGCTTTTCTCCAGTGTTTGTTACCAATCGCAGATTATCCTGCTGGCCAATATGTGATATTGACTGACTCAGCTTTATCATTACATTGCATTGAATCGAGAAATGCTACCGTAACAATGATGGATCAAATATGTCACAGCCTTCTAGAATTAACTGAACGTAACACCGGCATCACATTCGTCTGGATTTCAAATCATCGCGAGATAATAGACTACGATGAAGGTACACGGTGCGACACAAGGGCCTACCTAAGTTTACTCGCCGATAACTCTACGAGAAGACAACGCAAAATATTATAGCCAAAAAATTCTAGACGCGTGGAATGCTTCCATTTCCAGCCGAGTATATTTGGAAATATAAAGAAGGATTTAGCAATTTGGCCTTAAAAAATTGATAAAATCTGTTAATCGAGGTTGGAAACAGCTGTCAACGGAATATATATTGGTCACACGCTGAATACGCACTCGTGTGTACTGAGTGCCCAGCCACCGCCAATATGTGAAGTTTACTGTGCACCACTAACCGTCTATCATATTGTTGTCATCCGCTATAAATATACCCAACATCGTTGAAATCAGCTGAAAACAGATTTTCACTTTCTCACCAACTTTATAATAAATGCTCTAAACTCCGTAATTATCTCTAAGTAATTGATAATTCCAGTTATAGTCTTATAGGCAATAGCCGCTCGTAAAAGAAAAAAAGATAACAATTAGTAATATAAAAAAATGTTTACGCAACAATAACACAAAGCAAAGTACAATAATATAAACAAAGTAATATACCAATTCAAATAATAACATCCGATAATATAAAACTTTTTACATAAACAAAAAAAGAAATAAAAAAAAATAAAAAAATGAAAAATAGTTAACCAATATAATATTTTTTTTTTTTAATATTTCTTTTATTTACAGACGCTCGATTACTAAGATCGCTTGCGTCTAAGGGTAGGTTCGTAAAGAAAATAACTTTTTAGCGATTTTGACTATCTTTTATTGTTTTAACCCGAACTGCCAAAATCTGAAGAGATAAGGTCCGCACCAGTATCGAGACTCAAATCCAGTAAATCACCTTGGACAATGAATGAATTATTAGCAGAAGATATGAAACAGTTTAATAAATGGAAAATAACGTGGGAAAGGAATTCAGAACATACAACAAATTCCCATTTAGTTATCGACCCGAGAAATGAAATTAAAGGAATGGATTTATCTAGGAAACTATGGAAGACACTCAATAGAATTAGGACCAAACAGGGAAGATGCGGATATGTAATGCAGAAATGGGGTATAACGACAACTGCTGCGTGCTAGTACGGAAATCCAAGACAAACAATGCAGCATATATTGGAAGACTGTAGTGAATTTGCACCTGTAGGTTTAACACATTAGACGATGTTCACAATCTTAACGACGTATCCATAGACTGGCTAACAAATTTAAAGTAAGACTTATGATGAGAATTTTGTGTAATTATATATAACCGATGATTATACCATAAGAACAAGATTATTTATATATATATATATATATATATATATATATATTGATATATTGATATATTGATATATCGAAGAATAGTGATTTTATGAATTAATAAAACAAATTTAAAACACAGTTAATCGTTATAAATTTTTTTTATTAGCGTGAAGCTTTTTGACAGTTACATCATATGTTAAAATCGGCTTTATAAATTAGGGTTATTGTAAAAATAAATTTAATAATAAATTACCTCTGGTTAGTTAATGTATATACATAAAATATATAAGTTATTGTTATATAAATATTAGAATTTATTTATATGTAACGTTTATAGTACTCGTTTGATAATGACGTAACTGTCGAAAACCTTTGTGATAATGAAAAAACTTATCTAGTGATTAGGTGTTCTTTTATTTCTATATGTGTTGATTATATATATATATATATATATATATATATATATATATATATATATATATATATATATATATATATATATATATATATATATATATATATATATATGTAAATGAAATTAAAAAACAAACGAGAAAAAAGTAGTTGAGATCGCCATGCTTTCTTTTTTTTAAAAAAAAATTACGAGATATTAAGTCATCATCGCGTGAACATCAAATATAATTAAATATACAAAAATATATACAATTTATCAAAAATATAAAATGAGAAAAAAAAATACTAATTTACATATTTCCAATTTTTGTAAAATAATCAGATAGTGAACGCCTGATAAACAACACAATCTGCAATTAGCAATATAAAATTTATACATACACGATAACCCAAAGCTTCTCAGTTAATTTTTCCTCAATTCATTCCAGTATTACAAGACGTTAAAACGTTTTTACATAATTAAAAACTATATATATATATATATATATATATATATATATATATATATATATATAAATAATTGAAAATGTGCGTTCTATGCAGTTTACTTAACAACTTAAGCAAGGTAGCCGAGAGGGTTATTCATGACAGGCTTCTTAGGATTTTTCAGCATTACAATTTCTTTTTCGGCGTGTAATTTTCGGCATTCATAAAAAAAGGGTCATATTCCTATAAACCATTCTTTATATCAATAATTATGAATATTGAAAAGGTAAGTAAATGTAGTAAAACATTACACTATATGAAAATACGGATTTATGAACTATATAAGTACAACAGAGGTCTCAGAGAACAAAAAGATCACCTATCTCGGGAAATACAAAAATTAAAATATCGTACGAATAGAAGAAATAAAAATAAATCAAATTTATCATAATAGCCGCGACACGCCTTTATTTATAAAAAACAATAAAACAGCTGACAAAAGTTGACAGAAGCAACGCACATACACAAAGAAAAGCATTCAAACGAGAATGGGCTAAATACAAAAGCACGTACCCTCACGCGGAAATTAAAGATACACCGGTAATGACCGACGGCTAACGAGTTTCGGAACAGTGACGACGAAGCTACCGAATAGAAGGAAATTTCGCTTAAAACGACTGCAGCAAAATTGCTAATTCGATCAGCAGGTTACCACGATTTGATCTAAACAGAAAAACACGGTGTAATTTAAATCGCGTCCGAACGAACCGTGGTCGTTTTAAGTATTTAGTGAACAAATGGAGGCTGTCGGAATCGGAGCTGTGCAGTTGCGGCGAGATCCAAACGATAATCATAGTTCGTTCGTTCGTGTAAAGTAAATAGCTTCGATAAAGGACTCGAGGAAGGTGCGGAAGATTGGTTGTCAAGCGTTAATTTGTAACGAAAGTCTGATATATTTGTACTTTAATTTAAGAGCGTAAATGATAGCAAAAGAAAAAAAAAAATAGACGGTTAAAATAAAATGACGGTTATTTATCGTTCTAGTCGCAGATAAAAAATGCGCCGCAGAACGACCTCACAAATTTTTCTACTATTACACGACTAAAAATCGAAAATAAAAAAATGAAATGTAATTTCGAGGATTGATTTTGTTTTTATTTTATTTTTTTTTTCGATACGCGAAAAAGGTTAAAAAAGTACAAATCGTCATTTTCGGCGTTTATTTTAATTTCTACCTTTATTTCGTTTTCAGCAAAATAAAATTTAGTTTTCAGAATCAGCGAACTCAAATTCGAATTTGTCCGCGGTCAGATTGTCTGTAGCGTGTAGCGAAACCCGCGCTATATATAGGGTGGCCCAGAGAAGACGGACCGTTTTGTTTTTTCGAATAACTCGAAAACTACTCGACAAAAATTTTAAAATGAAATTTTATATAAAAAATATAAAAACGAGACAGAGATTAGCATGTAATTATTTGCCGAACATCGTTCAAATAACCGCCATTTACTGCAACATATTCGTTCAGTCTTTTTTATTCGAGCATAGGTCGCTGAATTTTTAGAATTTCTTCAGAAATCAGAGTTTTCAGATCTTCTAGATCTCGTGGACGTATTTCGTAAACGCGGCTATCCCCCACAAAAAGAAATCTAAAGCGGTCAAATCTGGCGAGCGCCGAGCGAAGTCCCTGGACGCGACTATATGCGGTTACCAAACTCTTCTTTCAATACTGCGAGCGTTTCTACCCAATAGTTACACGTCGAACCGTCTTATTGAAACCACGTACGGCCAATACGACATCGACGACGACGGAAGCAAAAACAAATTTATCATCTCGATATAGCGCGCTCCTTTGACAGTGCCGGTGAAAAAATATGGCCCCGCGGATGCAAACACCTTTTTTTTCTTTTTTTTTTTTTTTTGTCCAGGACCTTTTTCTTTTAATCGTTGTGGAAGCTGCCTGTCTAAAATCATCGATCCACCTTAAAATTGAATTGCGAGATGGTACAGGTTTACAGCGTGTAATTTTGAATTCTTTTCGAAACTTTCTTTGCATTGTCGTCGTCGATTCACGTTCCACGAAAAACGCACGCTCCTTCTCTATAATGCGGTGATAACTCCGAAACTAGATAAAAACGAATCTCTCGTGTTTACACTAAACGTGGAGCACGCGGTTTGCGTTGTATCGGTGTTACCAACTGTGCTATTCAAAAAACAAAACCGTTCGTCTTCTCTGGGTCACCGTATAATATATATATATATATATATATATATATCATATACTTATTAAATTAACAAAAACAAATTGAATTAAATGTGTTGTTCAATTATTAGGAAATGCTCATGCTAAATCTGCATTGATTATTCACGAGCAAGCTCAAAGAATTCTGCGCATTTGCCGAGAATTGAAAAATATAAAAAACTTGATAGCGGTGATATCGCAGGCGCGCGAATTAACGGTGAATGTATGCTCTAAAGTGGAGGAAGATGACGAATTCGGCGAATTATTTGATACACCGGAAATTCTATGTAAGCAAATGGAAATATTCTGTAAAGAAAAAAAATACAATTCCACCTGTATCAACATATGTGGATACATGAGTATGTGTTTGCGCATATGTTTACATGTATGTATGTATTTGTGTATGTACAAAACTTTAATATCATTTAATTATTTGACATATATATAAGATGAAGACAAAAGTCACGGTTTAGATAAATACTAACGAGACAAAAGTCAATCGGAATATTATATATAATATGATGTCATCATCAGTGCATCAGCTCGTAGGCTGGTTCGCACCGTGTCCCAAGCACGTTGCAAGTTTTCTTCTTTAATTCCTCACAACTCGGTATAGTCCACTTTCTTTTAGTACTATGTCGATTGACGTTGTTCGTGATCTTCCACGTGGTTTTTCCCTCATTATTTTGCCTTAACATCCTTCAGCATATTTTGTTTCTGGCGTAATATATGACCTAATCACTTAAGTCGCCTCTTGCGCATATTTTGTAATATAATTATTTTTTTTTACATTTAGCCTAAGTGCTTTGTTGTTCATTTTCTCGACCCAACTAATTTAGACGCCGCCCCAACACCACACGTCAAAGGCTTCTAATTCGATCTTTTTATTTGCTTCATTGTCTTCGTATCATATAGCGCTAATGATTGTACCAAAATTTTAGGCAAGTTTTGACGTAGTGGACATTGTTTTCTGTCTAATAAGTGAAAGCTTTGTTTTTACCATTGTTATACGATTGGTAATACCTCGAGTACAATCCGAATAAAGATCATGAAATTGGAAATACAAATAGTAGAATCAGTAGGAACGTTCAAATATTTAGGAGGATAGATCATAACGCGTAGTTATATGGATTAATGATCGTATAGCAATGATAAACAAAAAAAAATTAATCGCTTATTAGACAGAAAACAATGTCCTCTACGTAAAAACTTTGTTAAAATCTTGGTACGGTCAGTAGCGCGATATGGTACGGAGACAATGAGATCGAGTTAGAAGTCTTTGACGTGTGTTGTTGGCGGCGTTTAAATTAGTTGGGCCGAGCGAAAATGAACAACAAAGCAGTTAGGTTAAATGTAAAAAAAAAATAAGTATATTACAAAATATGCGCAAGAGGCGACTTAAGTGATTAGGTCATATTACTACGCCAGTAACAAAATATACTGAAGGATGTTAAGGCAAAATAATGAGGGAAAAACCACGTGGAAGATCACGAACAACGTCAATCGACATAGTACTAAAACAAAGTGGACTATACCGATTTATGAGGAATTAAAGAAGAAAACTTGCGACGTGCTTGAATTTGGTACATGCTGCGAACCAGTCTACGAGTGCGAAACAACGAAAGTTAAGTCTGCCACTCAGTCGTGATTGGCATACTCCTAGGAAGGCTAACCGTTTAATGCCCACTGTTTCTACGGTTACCAGTTTTTCTTTATAAAGATGCGGTAATAAAAAAAAGAAAGAAAGAAAACAGAGATGTTTAAAAAAATCTAATTTGAAACGAATATTAAATAATTATATAATTTAATGTGAAATATCGTTGCATTAGTGCGCTATACACGCACACACACATACGCGCATAAAATATACATCCGCAACCACCCGATGAATAATACATTAATTAATTCATAGAAAATATTTTTCCCGGTATGCGTATACAGCGCGGGTGGAAAGTAGGAAATCTTATCATGTAGTGTCACCTGGTTATAATTTTAATAAAAGTTAACGAATAAACTAGTCCTCTTCTTAATTCCTCAATCTATTAATAGATTGGTGCGGACAACCATGATTAAAGGTTTCTGAATAGAGACATTTTCTTCATATTTCCATATTAGTTCTCTGCTTTTACATATCCTTGTATTTGTTTTATGTATTTCTGCCTCGGTCTTTTCCCTTCCAGGGTTCCTCCTATTATTTCTACTAGGTATATATATAATATGTCCAATCCATTTGTTTTTAGTTATTTGATTTATTTTTTCATCGACTTTTTCTAATATTTTTTCATTTCTTATCATTTCCGTCCAAGATACCTTTTCCAATCTTCACCGGTAGGTCGTTTGGCCGATGTTCTCACATTCGCAGCTAGCAGTCCGCGTTATTCCTCGCTTCTCTAACTCCGGTGTATCCTCATCTGCAATGCCCAATTCTAAACCTGTATTAAAGTTTTTCCATTATGTTCTCGGTATCTGCATTCCCGGTTGTTCTTTCGATCTGTGTTCTAATTTATCAATTTTCAATTCGGACCGATTCACGCTCGTCTTATTTCTAAATTAGGATTAATTTTTTCCATTATCACAAGGTATTGTTTTTTTCTCCTCGCGATTTTAATAAAAGTTTGTATTGGAGTATTCGTTTTTTCCGAATATATATATACATATATATATATATATATATATATATATATATATATATATATATATGTATATATATGGGCAAATTAACTTTAGTACTGAATTTAGCATAGACACACAGCGCAGCACCTGCTCTCGTGTCTAATTTCCGCTGGTGCTATGTTCGCTAAAGTGGGTAACCAGAATAATGGGGCAGTTTTTAATGTTCCCCTTATTATTAGTATTGTCTCTCTCCAGCACACACCCGATATAATGTTACTGGTTTTTTCTATAGTTTAAAATTGTATCTAAAAGAAAAAAAAGTACGCGTCTGTTTAATATCTTCTACCGAATTAATTTAAAAATCACCTATCCCGATTTACACACCGATACATACAATACATATATCTATCTGTACATTTATGTATATTTATATAAATGTATGTGTATGTATACGATTTAATTAACATAAAACTTTTTCATCAAATAAACACCCTAACTTTATATTTATATATATATATATATATATATATATATATATATATATATATATATATATATCTACAAAGCTCGTCCAAATTTTTAGTACAACGATTGATTTTCGATATCAGTAAAATCGAATTTCTACAGCTGTTTACGTTAGTTTTGCATAAACGTATTTTATTAACTTAGAAGAAATATTGGATATACCTGAACTAACAAATTAAACACTACATTTAAATAATTAATCAAGTTGTCGTTATCAAAATCTGTTTATCCATATACATATATATATATATATATATATATATATATATATATATATATATATATATATATATATATAATATAATTTATATGTTTACGCAGCTTCCACAAAAATTCATCTTCGCTTGACAGAACTGGAATTCGATCATTTGGACGTGAGAGATTTATTCCACGATCTGGGACCGATCAATATATTTTCAGCTGAACATTTTTGGACGGCGCCTAGGATTATACAATTGCAAAAAATACCCACTCCGCAGAACGGTTTCGGTATCATCGTTAAAGGAGAGTTTCCTGCCATTATTAGCAATATAGAACGAGGATCGTCCGCTTACGTGAGTACTGACGATATTGAAACCTCTCTCTCTCTTTCTGTTAGATTTTTTTTTCAATAAACCCCATTCTCGACAGTGGGGATGGGGAAAATATGTTTTTAGATGCAGAGGACTAGTGTTAGCTAAAAGTAGCGCAATTAAAGTGTAGCTGAAAAGGAAGAAACAGCTATTAAAGTAAAATAAACCTGTATTAGGTTCTTTTCATGGTTTTAGCAGTGCGATTATACTTTGGTTGTTTTCTAAATTTCTAGTATCTTCAATAGCCTTGCGAACGTGTTCATCATATTTAAAAGTCGCATTTTTACTTTTGGACCAAAATGTTTACTCTGCTCACCTCGTATATCGTCTAAACCAGCGGCTTTATTCGATTTCGAAAGGTTTATAGTAGTATTCAATTCATTTATTCCGAATGGTACTTGAATCTATTTAAATTATTCGCCAGTTTTCTGGCGCGTGTTTAATGTGCTATTTAAAATAAGTTGATGCGCAATTTCCTTTAGTTTTCTTCGGATTATTACTAAGGTTCTTCAACATTTTCCATGTTTTACGTCTATTTTGCTTCATGTCCAAGTTTTCATGTCTAGCGTCTGGCCGCCGCAACTGCTTCAATTAGTTTTTCTCCTGCTGCTATTGATCATTAGTGAATAATTGTTTACACTTATCCATCAACGATTTAGATCCCGTTGTTAGTAAACATATTCGGTTCTACATCCTTTCGGCATGTGTCTTTGTGAAATCGTTTTTTTACTAGCGATACAGATTTATCACAATTTTCAGGTACAGGTTTAATTTCATTCATTCCGGTATCTAAATCTTTACTAAACCATTTCCAATTAGCTTCTTTGAACATTATATCGATTTTTAAAGCTGACTTTTTCAGGTACAATTAACAGTTCAACTCTACGCATGACATAGGATGATGTTGAGATGGCGGAATAGGTTTAACGATTGTTTTAGTACACTCATCATATCACTAACAAACATATTATCTGGATTCGTAGCTTTTTTCCCATCTTCCGCTGTTAATAGTCACTTATAATTATGCGCTAAATACATTCCACTGTTTTCAGCCCATTCTGATAAGGCTTCTCCATTTATGTCGGTATCATTGTAGTTTTAGGCTATATTACTGCCGTTGAAATCACCCATTACAGTTACGAGGTGAATCGGTAATTAGCAGCAGTTAGATTATATACACACACGTCGCTATACAATGAGTAAGTTCAACTCTTCTCGATATCATTATTTTCAGTTAGCAACACGGACTCGATGACTAGGTCATTTTTAACTTCACCGCTGTATTGATCATGCGGCTCTATTCAATTACAAGTTTCAATCCACTTACTCTAGATCTATTCTTAGTGGAACCACGATGCCCTATGGTATCCCCTCTACATATACGTCCAATAGTAGTATTTTCTTCTCCCTAGATAGTACTTCAATGGATGTTATCATAATCGTATTCGTCGGTTCTGAAAAGGATCTTTTCTTGGACTGATTAATTCGCATCCGGGAGTAAGAGGATCGGCCTGATTATATTTCCGTTTCCGGGGGGGGGGCTTGTTTAAAATTTGAATTCCGCTTTATGTACGCAATCTTTGTGGATACTACTTGTTATTAACGAAATGAATTATAAAATAATCGTATATTTAAAAATAATGTCGAATTACGGAGAGGTATGTTTATGGTATTTTTTAACAATATGAAATTATGATGATAATAATAATAATAATAATATCAATTTTATCGATTCGAAAATTAACATTATTAATCAGAACATCGATATAAATGTACGTAGAAAACCTACTACAAATCGACACGTTAATACCTAAAGATTCATTCCACCTAATTAGCGGATAAATTAGCCGGCCCTATGAGGAGAGTCTTATGAATAGAGCAAAAACTATTTTAACAGATTATGATCAAATAAATAAGGTAAAAAACAGACTAATAAAACAAATATAAATCAATAATAAATACAACTCTATTATATTTTAATTTTTTATATAAGTTGATAAAATATGGGAATAAAAAAAGAAAAATGAATTATTTGAGCTCAATAAATTACGTGAGAAGTCATGCGTGTAAAATAATAAAAATATTTTACTAATATAACGTTGATTTAGCAATGAGAAATAATAAGGCATTATTACAATTAATTAGTAACGAAACAAAGCAGAAGATAAAAATATATTAACAAAATTCACGAATATATAAATTAAGTTGTAAACAATGCGCGAAATAGATAGGAGCAAGAGATAGAAAATTATGACATAATTCATTTTAAAATGGTCACCTCAATAATTATGATATAAAAAGAAATAAATAAAATTATTATAAACACAAAATTTTTAAGTATTAATAGGGGTTTAAAAAATTACAACAAATTACCTAGTAAAAATAAATCATTGCAATCAATATCTAACAAATATCACAATTTCAGTAAACAAAACACCGAATATAATAGGTACGATTGTATTCATTTTAAAAAATTATTAAAAGGTTCATCGCGCAGATGATTACCAAAAAAAAAAAAAAATTTAAAACCATCGCGATGGAAATATCTAAAATGTAATTATTATTCTAATTACATAAAATTTTATCGTTTTTTTCTTTCGTCGTTAAAAATACTGCTGAAAAAAATATAAATCCACCGTTTCTTTCAAAAATGTGTTGCAATTATTTTATAATTGTATACCGACTCATCCAAAAGATGCAACCGAATTAAAAACATAAAAATTAACTACTCCGTCAATAATATATCATATGGTTTTCATACGAAAACTACTGAAGGTAGCCTGAAATCGAAAAGAAAAAATAGACAATTTCAAGAAAAATGATGATTTTAAATAAAAAAATTTAAAAAACAAAAAAAAAAAATGAAATAAAAACAGTCTTTACAGCGCATTTCGATCGGTTTAATTAACTTTTCGGCTGAAATATTCGATTCGATCTAGCTGTGTTGCTATTTTCACTAGTAGCGATTATCGCGGTATCATTTAATTTTTCATCGCCCCATATTGACTTCTCATTGCCGGCTTAGTGCATTATTAATTTCATACGTTAAATATAAGCATAATTTTTTGACGAATGCGGTTAAATATTCCTGGACGTCCGCCTCTTTAAGGACCGTACGTAACGTATTCCAGTACACTTTGTCAATGGACTTAGCATTGTCTAAGAAGCAAAATATTAAATACATCTTGAAACTTTCACGGTTGATATCCATGCGTCTATAATTGTTTTCGGTGAAAACCGTGTTCGTATTTTTTTTCCTTGCGACGTTTCGAAAATACTTCCTCATTATTTTTGTTAATATTCATAGATTTTCTCGGTTATTCGTCACGCATCAAGAAATTCTTCTCGTGCGCCCTTTCCAGGCATAGGCCCTGTCTGTTCCAGCGATATCTGCGGTAAAAGGTACGATTTTAGACGTTCCGCGATTATATAAAGCGTGATTTTGCTGGCAAGACTGATTAAGGCGATTAGTATATAATTTCTTGTTTATTAACCTTTTTTCACACGTTGGAGTGTACAGCGATTCTGTTCAGTCTTCTGATTATTCATTCCAAATCTCATCACATATTTCATGCAGTACTTTAAGATTCGCTCGATTTAACCGTTTTCGCTAATTTCGCGTCGCATCTTGGCGATTTTTTGTTCTTTAGTTTTTGTTTATTGGCAGTATTATATTTCTGATCGGAGGATAGGCGGTTCTCGAGTAATATTAAACACTATTGGTTGATATGTATTTGTCAAGATCTTCTGACATTAGCAATCGACAGTATCGACGTCATCGTTTAAATAAGTTTTCCATTATGTATCGTATGTGAAAGTCTCGGCTTGGGTAAATCACTTTCTTAAAGAGATTACTCGTTTCACTCTATCGACTACGATTCTGCGTGATTGTTTTCGTCCTTTCAAGTCGTCCGATTAATTTCTCGAGTTAAATCGTTGTATCCGTTTTACGTTTATTATTTTCATCGCTAATTCCTTCTGTTTTTATTTTTTACCTCTTTCTTATTTTCTTCCGTGTGTACTCAGTTATTCATGTGACTTTCTCAGTTTTTCCGGTGGTTTATAATTTTCAACAATTATATATATATATATATATATATATATATATATATATATATATATATATATATATATATATATAATAATAATATATATAGATACAATAGGTTAATTATCGTTAATATTGTTTTCTAGTATGCTAATATTAAAATTGGAGATTTCATCGTGGCGATAAACGATTTAGATGTAAAATGGGCTGAACATCGCAACGTGGTAAAAATGATCAGAAATGCCGGAAATCGTATAACTCTTAAACTGATTACTCCGATGGACAAACATTACTTAAAGGTACACCATCCTATTGTAATTGAAAAATCACTTATAATGTTAGATGTTACAATGCATAGCGAACTTTTTAACGCGATAATATCACGCAATAATTCGTTTAATAGTAAATTTTTTTCCAGTTATGTTAAAAAAGTATGTGTTATTTAGAATTGTTCAGTCGCATCTTCCGGTATTTCCACGGGGTATGCTCGTAATCTATACCCCCTCATAAATTTCGTAGATTTGTTACCGTAATTTGTAGGTTACGCATTTCCGTATAGAGTTAAATTTCATCACAGACGATATACTCAAGCATGCATTAAATATTTAAAGCGGCACAGAACGTTAAAAAAAAAAAAAAAAAAAACAGAGGCCAGGTCATATATAGACCAATATATATATTTATATCTGTAATCTAGTAAATATACTATAAGATGTATTACGTATAAAGAATTTTGTTTATTAGCGGTAAGGATATTATTATAATTCCGGTACGCGTAATTCTTATTATTTTGTACTTTTGTATGAATTTATGTCAATAAATAAATTTCTTCTTCTTCTTCTATATTATCATCAATCTCTAAAATGCTAGAGAAACTCCTGTTAATACAATTATTAATACTAGCTGAAGAGAAGCTTCCTCTACATCAATTTAGATTTAGACGGAAGCACTCAATAATCGACCAAGTGCACCGAGTAGTAGTGGAAATCATTAACAATGCACTGGAGGAGAAGAAATTCTGCTCTGCTCTATTCTTAGATACTTCCCGGGACTGCTAGCGTATGTCTGTGGGCAAATGAGTGTAGAATATAATTTTGAAGGAACACTAATTGATCTGTTGTAGAGCGCGACTTTAATTATAATATAACGAATATTTTTTAATATATTTCGCCGTTTTCCCTCCATATTCAGTATAATTATCTATTAAGATTTCTCATTTTTTTTTTTATTATTTTAAATTGTAATACTATTATTTAAAATTATAATTTAGTATGTAATGCTTAGATTAGAATCTACTGGCCACAAGGACCTAGGCCAAAAAAATAAAAAAATAAAATAAAAATATTATCGATCTACATGAAAAGTCATCAATTCTACTTCTTCCATTTTAATTTGTCATAAATTTTATCCAACTCCCGCTATATTATTCCCCTTTAATCGTCTATAAATCGATCATATATTTTTAATATCAACTTCTACGCTAGCTTATCGTACGGTCTTCTGTTCGTTTCGTCTCGAATTGATAAAATTCACACTAGTAACGTACATCCTTATCAGCGATGTTTTCACTGCTTCTAACGATCCATTTTCCGATCCGGTTCTCTTTTACAATTCTATCAATAACTTAGTCCGGTTTCCTCGAAGTTTCTCGTTTAACTAAATACATGTAGCCACTCTCTAGAGCTATGATATCAATAGCACCTAAAAACCGACGCTTTAAATAGTTACATTTAAATATATATATATATTAATAGTAATAACAATACTGATAGTAATAATTATAATAAAATGACATAAATTAAAACTGAATAATTAGTAAATGAAGTACGTAAAATATATATCGTTGTTAATTTTTTTTTTTTAAGACTGAAATTAAATCACAGTGTGACGGCTCAATTACCAGTGACGGTGGCATAAGTGACGTTAGTGGTAATAGTAGTAATGTTGGCGATAGATCGCGAATTAGTCCGTCGAATTGCAGTTCAGCTGGACATAGATTATCTTGGAATTTATTATTTAAGAAACGCAAGAACAAATAATTAGTCGTAAAATAATTTCAGGGTTCCGTACGCTATTTAGTATAGTCACTTTACGCATTATATATATATATATATATATATATATATATATATATATATATATATATATATATATATATGTGTATATATATATATCGTATATTGCATAGTATATGCGTATTAAAATTGTAACCAGTATATTGTTTAACATTCCACTATACATATAGCCTTCGCATTCATACATACATATACATATACATGCACAAACGTTCGTATAAACTATAAATATATATTAACATATATAAATAGCGCGTATATATCCCCGCACATAAAAATTTTGTAAAAGCAGTTTTTTTATATATTTAACCGACATTATTATATCTCTTATTAATTCGTGGTAAGATAAATCGTGAAAAAGAGGAGTTTAAAGATAAACATAATGTATCATTTCTTCTTATACGGACGTCTGAATAAATAATTATATCGGGTATTTATTTATTTCAAAATTTACGATGTACCGCTACTATCGACTACGGATAAGGATTAACTTAAAAAATAATAAATAGATTAATTATGGGATTTACATTGCGTAATCTGCGCGGTGTAAGAAATTGAGCAGGTTGAAAATGATAGCGAGGTCGTCAGAGTGGATATCAGACACGAGAATAAAGGATTACGTAATAATGTAAGGGAATTAAACTGAGGACATTCTTTGAGCATATGTAGAACGGAAAAATCATTAAGAGTAATAGCAGACATAGAAGTAGGAAATCTTTTAGTAAACAGTATAGCGTGCGATTTCTCGGTATTTAATTTTAGTCTCCGGCGTGTTTATAGTACTTGTAAATAGCATTTGCCGCTCTTTTTGTAACCTATTGTAATATCAGTTCTGAACGATGTGCAAAATAGCGCTAGATCGTCAGCATAAAAACCGACATGGACGAAGATTAGGAATATCTTTTGATAATATTAAAAAATAGCTAATAAAATACTTCGTTGCGGAACACCAGAATAAAGAGTTTTAAATGTTGATTGTAAATGTAGGTGATGAAAACGTTCTATCGCTTACATAGGACCTAATTAATTTAACGATATGAAGCGGAGATAACCTTAATTAATTTGTAAACAATTCCATTGTGCCGAGCTGTATCGCATTCTCAATATCAATTAATAAAACCAGTGTACTTGTTAAGGTTAAAATTGTCGCTGATGAAATCAGTTATTCTGGCAATTTGATGCACTGTTGAATAGCCTTAAAATCGAATTGTTTATTTTTGAGAATGTTTCGAGTTAAATAATAAGATTGTAACACCGGTTTAGTTATAATTTTTTCGATGAATTTACTAAAAGTACATAAATAAGCTAATGGGACCGAATATAACTAATATCATAGATTTTAGGAGATCTTTTTTATTTTCTACTTAGTCGGAAACTTAAAAATGCTATTAATTTAATACGATAAACTATCTACGAGGAAGGTGCTTATAATTGCAGCAATAATATCAACAACGACATTTTATTTCCTAACGATTAAATATACGTTTATAAGTTTCAGATAGTCTAATGAAGGAGAACCTATCCGAATAATAATTAGCGAGTTTTTTACCGCATTATTTATTTTATATTAATGAGTCCGCGGAACCAAATCATCACAAAGTTTACTATAGTGCCTGGGAGATGAGTAGCGATTAATTCTGGTTTGTCAAGGATTGGTTAGTGGGGGAATACATTTTGCATTGACAATCGGTTACATACTTTCCAAAGAGTATCGTTGTTAGACGGTAAGGTAGACGGATACGAATTCCCAGCAGTGGCGAATCTTGGTCATAAAAGTTGTGCTTGCGCTTAAACTAATTCGGTATTTATTTTCAATTCGGATTATACAGTAATATCTCTATTATATTCTTCTGCGAGAAAAAAATCATGAACTTGTATTCAACTTAAAACAAACTGTTTCAAAAAGACTAAAGTAATTTAACGTAATAAACTACAATAATAAAATATGTGTGCTTGTGTGAACGTGTGTAGTATGTACATGTTGTTTCTATTTTATAAATCTTATTTTACATGAATATAGAAAATTTGTGTATTTCTTACTTATACATTAATTCTATTCGACGCGTCTTTGCAGAAAAATTAGTAATTATGTTATTGTAAAATTCTGGTTCTCCTTTCAATTTCATCAATAAACATTTTTCTAGTGACAAAAGAGCTAGTGCAGATAATCTCTCTTGACCCTGAGTGAATCTGCAATATGTATGAATCCTCTTTAATGTTGAGAACGAACGTTCCGCCGACGATGTTGTGGATGGGATTGTAGCAATTAACTTAATTAATTTAAAAACCTCGGGCATTGCAAGATAAACTTTATTACCGTGCATGAATTGTATTAATTCAAATACACTTTTTTTTTTTTAAATCTTCTGATGAATACAATACTGTTAACTCAGTTCTTAGTCTGATTAAATCAAAAAATGGTCCGTATGTGTGTAATGATTCAAATTTTGTATTAGGAAATTCTTTACAATACTGATCAAAATTCTGGCTGTTAAGTAGTGAAAAGAACGAAAATTGTTTAATAGCTTCAAAGCGGAATTTAATCTGAGTCATTATATTATCTAAAATCTCATTGAATAATCTTCTACTATCTGAATTATCGGCACATCCTTTATTATCCAACCGAAGTTTCTTAATCGGTAATTCTGCTTCACATTTTTGTTTCACAATTTCAGCTTCACTATAAATGGTTACAAATTCATTATCCCTGATATTCTGAATATATGCTGAATGTTCATCAATTTTTTTGTGACAATAATCTATGTCCAGACTTTTTGTTTGCAAAATATTAAACACAACATCTGAAAATGAAAATATTTTGGCAAATATTTTGAATTAAATTTGTTTAAAAACAATAGGAACCCCCTGTGCTTTAACTACTGTATATTGGTCCCACTTTTCACAGTCTTCAAGTATATGACTGAAATATTCCTTTATTATATTATAATATTCGTCAACTATATTAACCAAACGTGAATTAAAATTCCATCTTGTTGGTACAACACTGGGTAACTTTCTCTGAACAAATTCTCTAAAAGCCACTGTTCTTTTGGAGGATTTTGAAAAGAATGCAGTTAAACCCGATAGTGTTTGAAAGAATATTGTACATTGTTTTACATTAGCAACAGACTGCTGAAGTACTAAATTTAGCCGATGACTATAACAGTGAATAAAAGTTGCCTGTGGAAAATGGTCTTTAACACATTTATTTAATCCATTCATCTCACCTGCCATGATTGCTGCACCATCGTATGTCTGAGCTATAAGTTTCTAACCACGCTGAAACGATTGAAGAGTTGAATTAACATATTGAAATAAAGCAGCAGCTGTTCGATCAGCACTGACATCACTGAAACCCAAAAACCCTTCTTGAACAACACCATTTTCATCAACAAACCGAAGTACAGTTGATAATTGGGATTTGCAACTTATGTCGGAAGTTTCATCCAGAATAATTGCTACAAACTCGGCGTGCAAGATTTCTGATTTAATTTGATCCATTACTATTGATGATATCGATCCAATTAAATCATTTTGAATAGCTGAGGGTGTACCCTTAAAAACTGTAGATGTTTTCAAATGATTATCCAGAATAGGATCATACTGACTTAATAAATCAAGCATCTCCACATAATTGCCTCGATTAAGTGAATGTTCAGACTCATCATGTCCACGAAATGGCAATTCTTGTTTGGCTAAACAGCATCAGTTAAACGTTTAAGAACTTTTCGATTTTCCTTTACATTTTTATTATGTAAGGAATCATTTACTTTTTTCTGCCTGTCTAAATCATGATCAATTCTAATTTTACCAAACGTTGTTAACTGCAGAAAACATTTAATATGATTAGCTGTTTTCTCATGTCTAGAAATAGCCAGTGATAAAGTACTTAAATTATTAAATCCTGTTTTATTCCATGTTCCATTATCCATGGAAAATAACAAACAAGGCCAACAAAATAGTTTATTTAGAGTACTAGATCCTGCTAGCCATGTAACATTCTTATAATTAGAATCATTAAATGATCGTGTGTATGTTTTACTTTTTTCTGTATGATTTACCTTTAAATTTGGTAATTTTGGACATGTTCTGCCATTCTGTACAATAACTAATTTTTCCTCTATACTTCTACGAGAAAACGGATTTGTTATTAAATTAATAATTACATCTTCCACTAAACCATCATTTGCACTCATGATTAAATTTTATAAAAAAAATAAACTAAAAAAAAATTAAAACGCAAAGAGTACACGAAAAGAAATGAAGCGAAAAATTAAAAAGTACGCAGATCAGAACAATTAACACCGCAACTAACAACCGATTGTAAAATAGCGCGAATTATTGCAGGATGCGTTTCAAATGAGCGCATCGATCACCGTTTAATTACGTTATTATAGTTAGGCCGTGACAACTACACCTTGTCACTAACAGTATTCCGAACTTCGTGTACGAAGATGCAACCGTTGTAGTAGTGATTTTGTTGTATCTCCAAGGATCAGCGCATCCAACGAAAAAAAGTTGTGGTATGAAAATCGCAACTTCCGTCGAATGTGTTGGTAAAGTGTAAACTAGTGTAGTGTACAAACATCTACTATGGCTATACTGTTGTGAAGCGGTCAACCAACAGTTATATATATAAGGTAGATGCGGCGTAATCCTACGCATCATTTGCCGATTTCTCGATTTAGTGATTGTAACAAATATTCCGAGTAACCGCAACAGATGTCGCTCTATAAAACGGACGCAGTTAAACACTATATATATTATAAAAATATTTATTTATTGTGAAAATATAAAACTCATTATGGGCTTGCGCCGCAAGCTACGCATTCATGGAGAATTCGCCCCTGATTCCCAGTATTATTTTTCCCAAAAATTCGATAGACGTCAAGAAATTCGTGATTAAATATTTAAATACGCAGTAGTTAATCTTAATCTAGCAGTTTGGCGCTCATAATAGTTAGAGATAATTTTAACAATACTGCGAGGGATTCTGAGAATATCGGCGGAAGCGTGATTTTTTTGAATAGCGAGTTTTGCAGAATCTAATGTAATTTTGGTTCGGTTAGCAACAGCCGTATTAATAACACCGATACCAGTCGTAAGTGTCTGTCAGACAAATGTTAATATTAATTAGTTGTTTAAAGTTTTTCCAATCGGCATTTTTGAAATTAAAAATTTCCAGTTTATTATTAAACGAACTACATTTATCAGTTGCCATTATATATATATATATGAAATAATGCGATTATAATCAGAAGATAAACATGAAATTGAAATAAGCGATACTATTAAAATTTTTAACTAAATCTAATACACCCGGATTTCGCTTCGGCCGGCTAAGAATATATACGTAGGATCGATTGAGGATAATATTTTAAACTTATATTTAGACGATGCTTGAAGTAATATGCATTACCAGCAGCATTATAATTCTAACAATTCCATGATCTACGCTTACTATCGAGATCGCCTATTATAATATGAAAAGCGTATACGATCTGCATATTAGACCTACTAAATCATAGTCTAAATACTTTGAAACAGCGAGGTAGTACCGATAAGCGTAAAAAGATATTAACGATAGATTTACCTAATTGCGACACCCGACGTGTATCTATTTCAGCGGTAATAAAAGGTTAAACGTCATGACTAAGTGCGTTTCTAATTATTAAGGTTATTCCACCGCTACGTTTCTTATTGTCAGATCTGTAAATGTGATATAATCGGGTATTTTAAAATTACATACATCGAGCTTGGTTTCGCAAATAGCGGCTATACGAATACACGGAGAGAAAATGATTGAATTCGTTAATTTTAGGAAAAAATGAATTAGCGTTCCGGTTAACTAATGCGATTTTAGACCTGTCAGTTTCCATCGTTTAAAAATGAAAAACTTGAAGCCTTGTTTTTATTAAAATTTTTTAAAAAGAATCCGCGTTTCTGAATTCTGATAGCTTTCTACTAACATCTTTGAATACTGTAAATATCGTAGTTAAATTTAAGTCCCTGATAATATTTATTACTTCCGCGAAAGATGAGAACATACTATCGTTTTTAGAATTTGTGTTATTATATCTAGTCGCCTTAGCATACGTTCGCGAGTGTGAGGTATTTAATATTAACATCACTACTACCATAATTCTTGTAATTCCTACGACTTACGAAATTATTAGACGAATTTTTATTAATGTTAATCGATTCGCGAATGAAAAGGACAACGCCTTTCCGATATGGTTTAAATTACAGTTCGCACACTTTGTTCGAGGAGATGTGCAATCACGGCTCTCGTGTTCGAATCCTCACTTGAGGTATATCTACGAGGCATGTTACAATTAAACGAGACATGACAGCGATAATAATACTCCTGTTCTCGGTCTATATTTATCCTAATATGCAGTTATCTATCATCTTAAAACTGGTCACTTTTCTAATGTCGATACCATTAGGGAAACTAACTAAGTAAATCGGTCGAGCACCGACGAATTTCCGTTTAAATTCAGTTATAGCCGCATTAGATTAAATCGATCGGTAAGACTTTTAACGACATTTTTACAGGTTTACGGTGGTATGGAAGAGGCGTATAAAATGAAATGTTTTTAACTTTTAACGAATTAACCAGCGAATCGTAATCTATTTTCGTTCACACTTTTTTTGTTTGTTTGTTTAAATATATAATTATTCCGTAAGTGCATACACTGTAAACGGCGTTTTGATGTTGAGCACGCCGTAATAATATTCTGCGAAAAATTAAAAAATTATTATTTTTTTTTTTTTTAACTGCTGCTTAAAAAAGTGGTACAAGTTGCCATATCTAAAAAATATGTCTTTTGTCGCTGAAATCTTGTACAAATTTGTAAAATATGAACAAGAAAATAGAAGTTAAATCGCTAACATTTTCTATTTATGGAAATAATCGCAAAGGTTTTCGACCGTTAGGCCATTATCAGGCGATGAAAAATATTAATTTAGATAAGAATTCGTAAAAATCGGAAAAAGTGAAAGAACAGTATTAATAAAATAATCCGATAGCGAACTTAGCAAACAACACGATCAACAATCAGTGAAATATAAAATAAAATTTTATATTTCACTGATTGTTGTTTACCATATTCGATACTAAATTATTTTATGAATACCGTTATTTTACTTTGCCGATTTTTTGCGCGAATTATTATCTAAATTAATATTTTACATCGCTCGATGATAATGACCTAAACAGTCAAAAAGTCAAAAAGCTTTGCGATGTTTCATAAAGAATTTTTTTTAGCTGTTGGTTTCTTAAAAAATCGCTCCTCCACTCCGCACTTTTGACAAATTTGTAAAAAACAAATTAAAGTTTAAATTGTATTAACTAGTAGTAGTAATAAAACAAAATCAATCTACAGTGATTAATTTTGTTTTTATGTTGTTTTATTAATTCATAAAATCACTACTGTCCGATACGTCAACATTAGTAAGTGTAAACTGGCCACAAAAAAGCAACAACACTCCACTCGAATAGGGAATATATATATATATATATATATATATATATATATATATATATATATATATATATATATATATATATATATGGCTGAAATGTAAATCTGTGACCGGCGTATTATGCAACAAACGCATGCCCATTCGACTGAGATCAAAAATTTATAGAACAGTTATTAGACCAGTTGCTTTGTATGGCGGTGAGTGTCGACCGGTAACAAGGCGTGAAGAAAAATCGCTGCATGCTATGGAAATGCGTAAGTTAAGATGGTCAATGAGTATCCGTTTATCCGATCGAATCAGAAATAAACGAATCCGCGCAGCAATGGGAGTCGCGCCTATGGTAACGTGAAAGCCGGTTAAGGTGGTATGGCCACGTAGTACGAGCTCAGTATGCTGGAAGTGGCTCACTGATATCGGCAGCGCATACGTTTCAAGTTCCCGGTAAAAGACCAGTAGGAAGACCAAAGCAAAGATGGCACGATATTATAGTAAAGAATCACAGAGATGCAGATATATCAGCAGAACTAGCAAACAACCGAATTGAATGGAAACGGTCTATTTGTATGGCAGACCCCGCACCAACGGGAAATTACCGTTAAAGAAGATATATATATATATATATATATATATATATATATATATATATAAAGAAATAAAAAAATAACAATATACATTTAAGTTTTATATGTATTTAGGAAATTAACGCATACACTAAGTTGTTGTTGAAAACAATAAAAATAATATTTAAGTACAATCGTTATATATTATGTTAATAAATGTCATGATAAATTTGATCGCGAGGTTAGAAATGTCATAATAAATAAATAAGCTATATATATATATATATATCGTAAATTGATTAAAATAAGAATATATCGTGTTATACAAATTATACATATTAATTCTAATTTATGACCATAAAAAAGAAATTGTTACGCGATTTTAATAATAATAAGTTCGCAAAATTCTAGGACCCAGATGTGATCAGGAAATGTGGGGAATAAAAGATTAATCATTAACGGTTACTTAAAAAGAATGGATACGGACGATTAACATGAATTTATCTGATGTGCGTCCTAAAAACAACAAATTCACAACATATTGTAAATACGTATATTCCTGTTCGTGTTCACTAAGGAAATAGTTAAAAATTAAAGTTACTTATCTCGCGAAATATCAACACGTAATAAATTATCGGAATAATTTCACATTATTTATTTAATAATTTAGTTAGCTTCTCCGTAACTCAAGGTAGAGCTACATCAAGTATACATACATTGTTAGAGCAAAAATTTTCGCCCATATAATTAATGTTATAAAATTAGAAATTCAGAATTTAACGAATCTAAGTATCTACGAAAGCTGTGTTATCTTATATTTAAACCGTCTCCGATATAGCTGGCCGTTTTCTTCTCGGTCGTGCTTTATACCACCCGGTATCTTGCCGTCGACGGCCGAACTAAAAATCGGATCGATCTGTATTCTTCGTTTTACGTACACATTTCCTTATTAATCTTCAAGAATGCCGATAAAATCGGCCCGGTTAATCCAGTGCGACGCAGAGCATTTCCGCTATCTTATCCGTGTATTTTATTCTATGCATCGTACGTCCACATTTCAAACGTTTGTAGTTTCCATACCATACGTAACTTGGAAGCAATTTTAGCCGTAGTTAAATTCCTCTATCGCGAAGTATTCGTTCTAAATTATTAAACGCTCTTCGTGCCATGCCGATTTCTTGATCATCTGTTGCGTCTCCTATTATCGCTACACCCGGAGATATTTGAATTTTGAAACTTGTTCCAATGGGGTACCCCGTCAAATTTTCATCACTAACGATTTTACATTCTTGCTTCGCTGTTTAGCGAATTGCATCACTTTCGATTTGTGAATCCTTCATTCGAATTTTCTGGCGCATTCTTCAGTAAATTTTGCGATTAAGCTTCGAAGACCTTATCATCAGCGTAGCTGATCTGACATGTATTGCGCCTGTTTATTCGTATATTCTCCTCTGCTAATCGAGATCTATCGTCGTACTATCACAGTTTTATTTGGACAATCAGAGAGTCCGAACAAATTCGGGTAGTTTCGAAATATAGTACTGGAGACGGCTATTTCGAGTTTGGTGGATGGAAAAGCGTACTAATGCGTCAATTTTGAAAGAAATTGGCACAATCCGCAGATTAACAACGGAAATTCTTGTACGTATTATGAAACACGTTACGAAAATATGACGGAATCGAAAGAGCAATAGTTATGGGAAGAATGAATGACGTACCACCAAGAAGCAGAGTACCAATTAGATGGACAGATGCAGTTCGGATGACATTTTCAAGATGTGTTCATGATGGCGAAGATCGTCAAGAATGAACGTAGAAAATAAGGAAGCTGTTACCTCGATCATCGTACTTTTACGCGGAGTTGCGATTAAAGGAGAAAAATCAGTAGCATTAGTGACATGGTAAGGAAACATGAGGATGCAGATCGACTGCTTCGACCTGTCTACTAAGAAATCCTGCGACTCCGTCGGCTGGTTTAGGTCGCCGTAAAAACCTTACATCGTTACCTACAACAAAGCGATGCCTTGCGATTAGGGTTTTTACCCAAAAAAAAGGCTATAAAGGAGACAACGCTGACAGAAAACAAAAACCGCTGACTTACGGTTAGGATATTTATCCAAAGGCTAACAGAGTAAACACTGACAGAAGGTAACGGGAAACTACTGCAGTGTTATTATCCCAAGAAACATCAGCATGCAAGTATAATATCACGCGCGGTGCCGGAATATTTAAATTATCAACTGACAATAAACTTACATTTCGAATTATGTTGCCACGTTTGAAAAGTTCGTAAAATAACGTTTAGATTATTGCACCATTCGATTCTTTCTTCAGCATTATCAGCCGATAACAGATACCTGTAGAAAAATTTCATCGCCGCCATTACACGTCTATATATGTAACTCGTTTTATAATATAGATATTATATAAAAAATTATACGACGTCCCTTTCTATTAAAGATAAATAAAATAGTTTTTTTAAGAAAAATAAAAATCATCGTTCGTTTTAATAAAACGACGAGAAAATTAGCGAAACGTTTAAAATTTTACGCTGAATATATTTTTTTTCCCTTTTTAAACTTACAAACAGAATATACTTCAGCATAAACGTTTTAATTTAATCGATTTCTCGAAAATAAATTAAATATATCGCGAATTAGAGGTAACGGACGAAGATGATATCGCTAATGCTCAGTTTAACCTAGAATTGTCCGTTCGCTTGTCTTTTAATTTCGTCCTTCACAAATGTAACGTTTAAAAGTCATTACGGAGTGTAAAGTTCGAAACGTTATAACAGGGTTGAGGGCTGCAGTAATAGTTGCCAGTATCATATTTTGGTGAAGTTCTAGATTCTGCAAGATTTAAAAAAAAAAAAAAAAAAAGTTTTTTTTTTTCACATTTCGATAAATATGACTAGAAGTAAAAATATTTTCGAGAAAATCGATATTTCGAAAAACTAGATCTTATTGCAAATTTCGATTTATCAGTGTCATCCGAGTAATGTGACATTTTCGTTTTTTCCTTTCATTCTACTAGTTCTAATTAGCCGAAACAAATCTGACCGATTCTAACAGAACCGAATGTAACCTCGCTTCAATCTTGCTAAGTCGTTTCTCAATCGTCTGAATCGCGCAATAGTCTGGCGAAAGAAACTGCTAACGAATTAACGTGGTTTTCGAGTCGATGAAAATGTATTTTCTTGCAAAGTGTTGCAATTATTTCTTCGACAGTTGAAATGCGGAAGGTCCTTGTGTATGGTCATCGTTGCGAACAAAAAGGTGCCGCTATAAAATATCTCGCACGACTTACTGGAATCTTTGTATAAATTTTAATGAATCGCTCGCTGTTCCCAAAATTTGAATACCGTATACGCAGATTCTAAGATTTATATAGTAATACTTTATTTTCAATTAATAATGGTGACTTTTTTTTTTATTCATTAGCCGATGCACGTTGCGGTATGTAATGTTTAATCGCTTCCGTTTTGCAATAATACGATTTTTAAACTGTCGGTCAAAGTGTAATCCGAGATATTTCACAACACACGACTTCGGAATTATCTACCCATGCAGTTGGATCGGCAAAGTTTGCCGTTTTTTTTCAACGTAAACATAACCTGTTTGAACTTTGATTCTCCACACGTGACAGATGATTTTGAAGCTGTTTAGCGGCTGTATTGTTATTACGATAGAATAATTGCGTTCATCATTAAACATAACTATGATTGTCCGATTAATCGGTATATTCTATTTAAAAATTATTAACGTTAAAAAACTCGTAAGATTCCGCAACTTTTTACATTGTTCAACATTTGAAGAAGTAACAAAAAATTAAACATAAATAATTTTCACATGTGTTATGTATACATGTGTGTGATATTGAGAAAATCGAGAGCGTATCAAATTTTTTTCACAGACACCAGGTCGTGAATTTTTAAATGCCGCGTTGTTCGTTAAATAAATTTTAAAACTTTTATATCGAAAGTATACTTTGTATCGAATAGAACGAGGAAGTTTTTATTTTATTTTTTTTTTTAATGGGAATGTCTTTACAGCCTAGCCAACGTGATAGTACACTAGTTCTTTAATATCGATCCGCTTATTTTGTGTTCCTACCCTAAAAAAATATTATTGATATTAAAACCGGCAAATAAATAGATGACGAATTAATTATTACGTACCGCTTAACGTGACCTTTGCATTGTTCAAATTCGAGCATAAATGTATGAAATCGCGCGCAAATTTCAATTCCTACAGTATCGACCACTTTCGTAATACATTCTTTCAAATCCAACGTATTAATCGGCGCCTTTGTCGAAATAAAGATTATTTATTTATTTACAAAACATTACGGCGTACACAACGGCAAAACGTCAATTACAGTGTAGGCACTTACAGAATAATTATAAAATAAAAAGTACGAACAAAAATAAAACTAAACCACTCTCGCACAACGCGCTAATTAATATAAATACTATTAAAAATGGAAAAATAAATTGCTAATATTAAAAAAAAAAATAATAATAATTTTTTAATGAAACACAATACACCTATATATAGAAACACACATCCGGACAGAAAGAAAAACCAAATAAACAGAAATACCGATCATACACCGGTATTATCATGTAAATAAACTCTCCATCAAGACACATAAACACATACTGATTGACAAATGCAAAAAACAGGGCTGAATTACAAATCATACGCGCACATTCCCACGCGAGGAAACTGTTATTTGATAATGGCTAATAGATTATTCGATTTTTTTTTCGTTATTTTCGCTAATTAATTTTTATCGTTTCGCGCGAATTATTAATAGTAAAATTTAATATATTTTTAAATTGGAATTTAAATATTTTAGAATAACGAATAAATTACTTTAAACCTTTTACCGAGAATGTATGAAATTAATTTTAAAAAGCCGGTATGAAATTGTTCAATTTTAAACGCGTAAAAAATATGCTCTTTCCTAGATGGAAATTAAAAAAGAAATTCCTTTTGACGTATAGTGGTAAATTTCAGTTCGAATCTCATTTCTTTCGCAATAAAATAACTAAGCCGTTCGATTGTTCTTTGTGTATGTCAATGTTATTGTCATCGTGATAAGTAGAGATGTAACCGTCCACTTCCGGAAAAACATTTGAAGCGGAACTCGGCAGGACACACAAAACTAGGAAAACAAATAGTAAATGGACTAAACGGATTATGAAGTGGACAACCACAGATAGGTGGAGAAGTATTGGTAGATTCGGTGCTAGTTATGTAATACTTAATACCATTTTCTAATCCGTTATAAAATTCTTTAACTCGCAAATAATTTTGCGATTCCTCCCAGGATGGTCGCCATATCGAGCGCAAGCTTAAGCACGTCCCGAAAAAATAATTAAAAGTTTATAAAGACGTAAAGTACGTTGTTTTATCGAAATTGAAAAAAAATAAAAAAAATTAGCAATTATGTTTATGCAACCCGTAAAAAACTTGTATATATTAAGACACGAATATAAATCAACCTGCGTTTGTTCTTGATCAGGATACTTCCAATATAACAATGTAGTTCCACGTTGATAGAACCAATATCGCCTCCACGCTCCAAATCCGGTTATAACCTCGTACATGGTTAAAAATCCACGATGTTCGCAATTAATAACCGGGCTACACGCTATTTTCATTTGTATATTTCCAACTAGAAGATCGTGCGATATTTGTTTCTACGATAATAAGCATATTTAAAATGTCGTTACAATTCAAAAGCAGCACAAAATTTAAAAAAACAAAAACCAAACCAAATAATTACCGCGAAAAACTTTCTAATTATAAAAATAAATAAAATAAAATTGAAAATCATCAAAATGAACGTGATAAAAAACAACAAATAATTACTATGAAAAGCTTTCTAATTATGAAAATAAATAAAATAAAAATGCATTTTTTTTTTTAATTTTTTAAAACAGCGTCAAAATTATTTATAAATACAGTCGATTATAATACAGTGAAACCTTTTTTAACCGTCAATCTCAGTTATCTCCGTGTTAGCAGCAGCTAAATGACCTGAACTGTTAGTGTTGACGAAGTTTTGCGATGATAGTCTGCTTAACGCACGCTAACGACTGTAGAAGTTAACAGATTGGTTAATAAGCAAAATGAAGGTTTTGAAATGTTGATATTTTATACAGATCCTACTTCGAAAAATAATACGTAACATTGCCATAAAGAATGCTCTACGAAGAAACGGGAAAAATTATTTTTTTTTCAAAGATGTAAACAATTTGACGCAGACAAAATTTTTCTAGGTAACTATATTGCACATATGTCATGCTAACATTTTAAATAAAAATTCAGTACCCTAAATGTTATCTAATTAAACAGACTTTTTTTTTTTTTTTTTTTTTTTTTAATTCTTTCCTAAGTGATTTACAAGCTAGTATAGTACTATATATCTAATTTGTAATGGAATTTCCACGGTCCCGAGGATGACGAATAAAAAAAAGTTCTACTGTACTTTTAAGTTATAAGTTATGTTTTACCTGAGTCAGCATAAACTGCGTACGACGAACTTCGTTGATCGAAAATACAATATGACCCACATTTACAAAAGGATTGACACCGTTCAATTCGTGAGATTTCTGCGGCGTATTATTGTTCGAGTTACATTGATCTTTATGATGCTTTTTAACCGGATTTTTAAACTTACGCCCCTTATAAAACAAATAAAGTTAAATAAAGTAAATTGGTCAAATGATCACGTATCACAGTGAAAAAATATATATTTATCTATATAATTTTAACGCGTGTGTTTATATATTTGTACGTATTTCTTTTTCAACGTTTCAGGAAACGTGTATATAATAACTTAATAAGTAAAGTATCTTGGCTTTATTACGAATAAATAACTCGGGTATCGCATATACTGCAGTTTGGGAAAAATTTAGATACTTCATTCTGGTTATTATACTATATCCTAGGGAGAAAAGCTAAAACTTCGTTACGAAACAAGCTGCTGCTTTATAATGCAGTTCTGGCGACGAAATGAACATATGGAATCGAATTATGGGGGGTCAACAGCAAGTAGTAATTTCAAACGTATCTATCAATTTCAGTCGCTGAGAGCGACATGTGACGTTCCTTACTACGTATCAATGCAAGGTTTAATCAAATACCAAACATTTTTCGGCAAATGCTCTAACCATCGAAACCCTACACACGTCGACACTGTCAGATAATTCGGTCCGAAGACTAAATTGACGAATGCTCCGAGACGTACTTACGAACTCTCTGCGTGTGCAGAATGATCTAAACTCGTACAGATAAATACATTGCCGTTGTAGCATAATTTAAAACCGACAGGTTGTTTATTGAAACAGAGGCGAGGACGTTTATTCGAGAGCTAGCGTAATAGTCGAGTTAGATAGTAGCTAGAATGATAAGGGAAGAAAATAGTATAGCTATAAAAATTACATCCATTTCAAATGGCGTATAATCCGTTCAAATGACAACATACCACCTTTACTAACATACAAGTAACGTGTCCTCCGATATGTAGCCGTGGCAATGAAACTCGGCAAACTGTGTAAGATATCTCGGAATGCATATTGACCGGCGGCTAACATGGCGATTTAAACGAGGTAAACTATGATTTCGCGAACAACCAGATTGCTGTGTACCTCTTTAAACTTTAGCTATAAAAAGAAAAATTTATTTAACTACCATAGCTCCAAAATACGGAATCGGATTATACGGAACTGCGTTGAAAAGCTATTATATTGAGAATACAGCGACAACAATCGAAAATACTACGTAACATCTGCACCAAAATACGTATCCAACTTAGAAGAAGAAGAAATATCATTTAATTGTAAACATGAAATACAACACATTGTGTATACTAAGTACACACCACCCTTAGTAGCTAATACACGAACTTAATCCTCTATAATGATCTAAACATACAGTATGTCAATGAAGTATATATATATATATATATATATATATATATATATATATATATATATATATATATATATATATATATATATATATATAAATCGGTATAAAAAGTTTTTTTTACATAAATTTCAAATATTACATACTCGCAGAACGCATTTATTTATACTATCTGACAATCTTACACGACGATTAAAAAGAGGAGACGGCGCAAAGATAAAATAAATAATTCAAATCGCAAGAGAGTAAACGATTTTAGATAATTCGGAATATCGATTAAAAGTCGAATAATAAACTTATGAATATAGAGTAATTAAATAACCCGATAATTCAGTGCTCCAACTTTATCGATACTGTTATTATGAGAATCTAATTGTCTCACTCTGGATACGTTAGATTAATCACACATTTATTACATTGTTCGTCATCGTTATTTACGGTGCTTCGGTGTCGGTACAATGAAAAAAAAAAATAAAAAAAAAAAAAAATGTAAAATAAATTTCAACTATAAAAATCGGTTAATTTTACTAATTAGATATATTTCTTACCTTTTTATCCGTCTTCGCGATATTCGCTTCCACCGTCATATTGTATATTTCGATGATAATTTTAAAATCCGAATAAACATTTGTTAATACGAATTTATTTGAAAACTGTACGCAGAATTTATTTGTCGTTGTATCTCGCGTGATCGTATTCTTGTTTAATGCTATAACGTTACTAGCGTAAACATTCTCCTCGTATTTCGCCAAACACACTAAATAATTATTAACACCGTCTGAAAATAGAACGATAATATCGTATAAATCGACATGCCGACGCACAAATCTCTCTCTTTCTATATATATATATATATATATATATATATATATATATATATATATATATATATATATGTATATACATATAATATGTATATACAACGTACTATGAAACCCCCGTATAACGGACACCCATAGGACCAAAGGAAATGTCCGTTATAGAGGGGGTTTAAAAATATTCTCAGTGCGTTTTCCCTATTAATTATCCTTAATTTGAGTACATTAGCCGCGTTCGTTTGAACAACGTAACATCTCTACATGAAATTCACCATAAACCATATTCATAACATAAAATGACCTCCACACACACAAGTACACACATGCATACATAAATACGTACGCATAAACGTAAACGAAAACATACATATTTTCAATATATAGATATTGAGTGGCTAAGAGCACGGACTTCTGTACGGAAGGTACTGGGTTCGAATACGGTCGATGACACAAAAATATCATCATTTTTTTAAATATATAATATTTAATTTTATTATTTTTATAAAATAATTTAACTACCAGTGAAATCCTCCTGTAAATTAGTTTTACAGTTCCAATAAAATCTTTATTTAAAAAAAAATAAATAAAATTAAATAAAATAAAATTTAGAAAATAACAATATAAATAATCCTAGTGTTCTCGCGTGGAAGGCAATAGCAAATTACCACGTACAACACCATGTGCGCGCTAGTAATAAGTACACTACAAAAACACACGGGGATGCATTGTGTCGTGACAACAAAGCGATTACAGTCAGTTCTTCCTGGTGCGTGTATGTATATTTAACTGCGCTAGCGCCATATTATAATTGCTTTGTACGTTACTTACACTATACAACAAAATATGTATAGGTAAGTAGTCGCCTACCTCCGATACGGAGACGGCACTTAATAATATATATATATATATATATATATATATATATATATATATACAGATATGACATCATATCTGACATTTTCCACAAGGAAAATTACGAAGGTATATATCCTGTTTGTTACTTATCACATGTTTCGGAAGTATCCTTATCGCCACGTATTAGCAACAAAAATTTACCAACTCCTAATATTCAGGAAATAGTTAACTATTTTCGAAATTATTATAGTAAACTTACTTCTACTATCTTCGTGGAGCATTTCGATTTTAATAGGTACTTTAATATCCGAAATGACAACGTTACCCTTGCTAACGTTACCGGCGTTTACATTGGATGCATGCAACAGATTCTCGACAGTTAAACGATCGAGTTCTTGTTGTATAGCGATAGAACGTTGATCTGAAGAAGAACAAAATTATAAATATACCGAAAAATTTTATAATTCATCCGGACATTTTCAATATTGTCGCGCATTACGAATAACTTTATTTTTATCTATTTATTTTATTTGAAAAATCAGCTAAACAATCAATATTAACATTATTAAAACCAATTCATCACTCAGCTTTAAAACTAGTTTTAGGCGAATCTCTTTTATGAAGCGGAAGAACATCCTCCAGAATTACACCAATATTACTTCTAAAATTCTACATTCATATTCATACAACCCCCAATCTGCCCATATTCTCAACTTCTCTACCTTCTGACCTTACTCGACCATATTCAAAATTCATGCTCAATTATAAAGTCAAATCCATCCTACAAAATAAAATACGTACTTCATTACCTACCTTCTACAGCAACACTTTCCCAATACCGCCGGTCACGCCCCATTCTATATCTTTTGATACCTCTCACCTGGAACTATGTTGACCGACTTTTAAAAGTCGTTTACACGCCTACTGCGAAGAATTAATAAAGAAATACAATCATTACGGTATCCTATACACGGACGGTACCAAACGAGACAACTACTGTGATTGTGCAGTTCTATATTCAAATGTTATTAGTTTCCCGGTTCCACAAAACTTCAACGTCCTATCCACGGAACTGTACGCGATTTGGCTATTGAACAGCTAAAAAATAATGCTATATCTGCACAGATTCCTTGAGCTCCGTTAGAAGTCTTCAAAACAGATCACACCACCAACATATTTCGGCGAAATCCATTTTAGTAAACGCAACAGAATTTTCCGGAAAATTTATTCTTCTCTGGACATAATTAGAATTGTCGTCAGAGCCTAATAACCAGTAGAGGGCGCATATTTTTAAAAATATTTTATATAATCAAATATAATTCACACGTCCTGGATGAGAACCAACTTATCAACCGATCTGACTTTGGTAAACTGCGTTATCTTTTGGATTTTTACATTATAAAGACGCATCATATACTTAGACGTTATTTCTTCTTTCGATCTGCCGTTGATTCATTCTCCCATTATTTTAACTACCTCAGTTATATTGTTATACATAAAGGAATTCCTCCATCTTTGTATAACCACAAAACTGATTTGGAAGTGTTTCGAAAACATTCGGAACTGAAATTAGATGCAAAAATCTTACCGAAGAATCACGAATACATTGGGAATGCACTTCAGCACCAAATTCAAACTGCGGCTACTTTAAGCATTCCAACTTTAAAAATTATATAACAAAACAGAGCTGCAATGAACACCTATCCTAAACTAAATATCTTGTTTTACAAAATAGGCGTCTTAAGAAAAAAAAAAAAAGATAGTTCCAAACTAGGTTTCCGATCGATAAACAAGAAAAACTAAAGAACTATAAAAATTAATGAAATAAAAAAAGAAATATTTAAAGATTAGTTAAGTAAGCTGTCTCTATTATCCAATGGATTATTTTTTATGCGGATGTTCCAAGGAAATCTAACAGATCTTAAGCGACGGACCCAAAATCAAAAGTCGAATTACAATTGTCAAATCTGGTCACACGTACACCGAATAATGCTTCGAATTTATCTCTGCCGTTATCACTACCGACTATGTTTGCTTTGTGAAAATAAATAAAATGCATTATCAAATCGATGAAAAATAAAAAAAAAAAAAAAAAAAGTCAAGGCTATGACCTAATAACAGTCAAGTTGCTCAAGCTAGTTCGAAAGGCTATCGTGTTGCTTACTTATAGATGCAACTCTGTTTTTCGACCGCATTACTTTCCAGTAAATTTACGTAAATTACTACGCTAGCGAAATCCGGAAAAGATACAGTATTACTTGCCATCGACCAGTTCGCTTGTTTCCGGTGACATCTAAAACTATGGAAAAATTAATATTCAACGGATTACCCCACATATGTCAAATAATCGGATTCCTAATGATCAATTTGGTTTTTCTAAATAACACTCTACAATAGATCGATTACATAGATTATCGAAAACAGTTTAGAAGCAAAGCAGGTTTGTACAGTTGCATTCGTCTATTATATTTCTCAAGCGTTTGAACGCAAAATTAAAATGACATGTTTTTTCGAATCCGAGCCTTACATTCAAATTTTCTTGGACCAATATGTTGCCAGTTGCAAAGCTTTGTGGTTCGCGTTAATTATATTGTCAATATTACACCGAACTCCGGACCATTCATAGCTGTTATATATCGCCAGACTCTCACCAAATTTACGTTCTTTCTTGCACAACCTGAACGAATTCGATTCAGTGTTCTGCAGATTGACCAGGCATAGTTTACACCTGCTGCTGGCTTTTCCTGTATTTCCATCATCGGTGGCTGTGTTTTCCCCGCCGCCTTTCAACTCGCGCGCGTTGTACAGAAACATGCTCCGGGATCTCTGTTATTGTAGGCAGAAAACTTCTTGACTTTAGTCGTTGAAGTCACTGCAGTTTAATTATACATCGAATGTTGTGTATTTCGAATTTGCTTTGTTCTCTCGATATCAGCCGCTACTGTGCCCAAACAGGGCGAGCATATTTTCCTGCGGACATACATAAAACCATAGCTGACGTACGGATAACCGTCGGTATTGCGCCCCATGATGATCCGACTAATTTTCGTATAATGTCGTTTCTAGTTAAAACTATATTTTCACAGTGTTTCTGGTATTTCAGGGTCCTATCCAAGATTATATTAGGTAACATTAAACAAAGTTGAACACTAGATAAACCAAGGGAAAATTAAAGTAAATGAAAATAAATCGATCAACGCGCAGTTAGAAAAATTCTAAGCTCAGCAGTAAACTTCAACAACGCACAAATGTCTCTTAAGAACGCTATTAAAATATCTAGACATTCATTTTAACAGTAAACTTGGAAAGTGGAAATACCATATACACACAAAAAAAGAAAAAAAAAAGAGTTGAATATAAAAGTTTGACGAATTAATTGTGATTACTTAGTAAAAAGAGTAGCATACATTTATCGAATAATGTACAAGTATATAACACCATCCTTAAACGTGTATAGTTGTAAAATTGAGGGGCTGCGTAAAACCAGCCAACAATCAAATAATTGAGATAATTCCGAATAAAATTTGACGACTAATCATTGGGTGCCCTTCGTATGTTTCTAACGTAATATTTCGCGGTGATCTCAACACTAGGTATGTACGAAACAAGGTAAATATCGATTTGCCAAAACACATGCAACTCGAACCTGATACAAATTATCGGGGGTTTCAGAACTGTCAAACACCTTCAGAGACTTACGCCCGATTGAAGCGAGTTCTCTTTTCAAAGTACACAAAAATGTGACATTTTAAAATCAAGCCAAGTGCTAGCGAACACTTCTCCTTTCATGTTCATCTGTTATTAAACAAATTACTTAAAAGCCTATTTCATAAAATTATTAAATAAGTACATCTGTTAGTAGACGAAAAAGTAAAAGTGGACACGTATGGGGTTATACTCCACCGAGTAGAACTTCCTGAATTACTAAGTTAGTAGATCAGTTGAATGCGTCTGATATCGTTTCTGCTATCTGAAACTTGAGCTTCTATATTTACATGCTTAAGAAATTGTTTTTCATGCGCTGCAGCAAACTGTTGTATAACATCATCGGCAAACTTCATATATGTAAAAATCCTTATGAATGTATTTCATTTCGCGAGTATAAGCAAAAATGATGTTCTGCCGTTTCCGTGCAAGATTCTTGTTAGACTTGGCAGCCACAATGAAAGCCTGTACGTCCATATAGGCTTTATAGGGTGATTATAGAGTAATAGTTCGCATTATATATCCAATACAGAACGCCTAATGATGAGTTAGTACAAATCTTGTACTCTGCGCTTAATTTGAAACACTTTCATCTTTACGTAGACTTTCCACGACATTCTGGCATCCAAGTGCATTTCGAGATAATGGGACGAATCAGCTCGAGGAATAGGCTGCGATTGCCGAGATATACTGGATGCCTACTATTTGCATGCCTTAAAGTATAACGTACTTCAGAGATAAAATTAATATACAATATTTTAAACAAAGAAAAAACAAACTTCATTTTTTCTTTGTTAGCTAGGAAATAAATACGTTAAATGTCATCAACAAAATTATGAATTTACAACGATTAAACTTATTGGAATAGTAATAGTAATCATAAATAACTGACAAAAATAAGAACGTACGAGATAATAGCCAAACTTTACATGCTTCCGTGTGAGCGTCGCTATTCAAGTGGGCGGAATTCGAAATGCATAAATTTAAAGCTCTCAAAGCTTGCACAGTTACCGTCCGTTCACGGATTAACTGCAATTAAAATTATAATTATACACGAACAGTTGTATTGTAGGAAATAAACTATTAAATTACAGAGAACGTAATATTTAACACATGTACTACCTTAGTGATGAAATTTAATTCAGCGTGAAAAGATTAAACAATTAAATAATTAAATAAAAATACGATTAAAACTAGCGTAGATAGAATAATTAATGCAATATTATCAATTATTTATAGGATAAATGTACGAGATTGAATTAAAATTATGTTAAAATGACGGTAATATATGTTCGTAGTACGTGTTTGATTGGTATGCGTTTAAATTAGACAAACTTTTGTAACTACGTTGGTTTTACAAGTGATTTTTCGTGTTCTAAAACGTGGCACATCCGCGGCATTCTCTGTATATTGCCTACTAATCGTTTAGTAGAATTTCTGCTTATAGCGGCGGTTCACAGATGATAGATATGTAGCGTGCGTTATAATAAATAATTTAAGTTAATACTTTTAATATATATTTTTTCCTTTTCATGGCGATATATATAACTTGAAAAAAGAACTTTAACACTGCAGCGATCACGCGGATTACAATAGCGATCTGGCACTTTTTTTTTTCTTTTTTTTTAATTGCGTGAGTTTGTGGGATGAGGTTTTTATTACCTTTATGTTACAGCGTGACACACAACAACGTGCCGTTGCTCTAGTAATCAGTTTCTGCATAGTTTTTAAATTGTTAGTCCGTGCGACTAGTAACGTGATAGTTTACATTCGTCAGTGTTTTTGCAACTATAAAAAAGAAATCAGATCGCGTATAGAGCAATCAAGAGCAATGCTCATTAAAATGAAAAACCTGCTCGCCAGAAGGGAATTAAGTCTCGAATTGCGTATTGAAATGCTAAAATGCTACGTCTTTTCAATTCTTCTTTACGAAAGTGAAAGTTGCGCGCTCGATGCTACCTTGGAAAAAAAGATAAAGGTCTTTGAATTGTATTCGTACCGACGCACGCTAAAAATTTCGCGGATACAGAAAATTACAAACAAAAAAGTTCGGGATACGATGAAATTGAAGCGCCCGGAATTATTAAATTTGATAAAAGAAAGAAAAACAAGATATTTGGACCACATCATGAGAGGGCATAAATACGAAATTTTGCGTCTCATTATAGAAGGAAAGCTTCCAGGCAGAAGATTAAGAGGCCGTCCTCGAAAGATTTTTATCGTTGGTTTTATCATTCGCCTGTTGAAGTGTTCAGGTTTGCCATGTCGAGAAAAGACATCGCCAACCTTCGTGACGGAGACGGCGTATAAAGAAGAAGTGTTCAGTTCGGTATTTGAAACTGCGTTTCTAGTATTTTTTTTTTTTTGTACTCAGCGATGAATTTTATTTTAGGAATTTTGTATATTTTTTGTGGTATCTTCGTTGCTTTGTGTAGTGAAAAATACGAGTTACATTCTTGATAAGGTACTCAAGTAGTTAGAAGAGTCATCTAATTCCGATTCGGAAGAAATTCTTGGCTTAGCAGATGAGGAAGAAAACGAATATGCTGTAGAAGAAATATTTTATGATCAGACGAAGAAAAGTGAAAGAACAACAGATGAAAATGGCTTTTAACTTGGGGAAAAATATGGTGACCGAATGGTCAAAAATTGTAATAGCCCAGACTTCTCGGACACGGCAAAATATTGTGTTTCATCGACCCGGATATACATCTGGAAATGTTAAAAGGAAGTAAACAGATTTCTATTTAGATTTCAAAATAGCTAGTTTCCTACGCAAGAATAGAGCCGTGAAATCGTCACAGCCTACAATGAAACTAAACGCGGTGTTGATCTATTAGATAGAACGTGTAGCCAGTATAACGTATATAGAAATTCCTGCTGTTGGTTACTAACCGTATTTTTCATTTTATTAAATATCGACGAAATTAATGACTTTAACATATGCACAGATAATCATATTAGTAATATTATAAGTCTGAGCAATATTTTTTTCAAAACGTTAACTTTAGAATTGACGAAACCAGCTATTAAAAAGCGAATTAACCAGCAGATGATACACGGGCAAATCAGGGAACGCGGTCAGCAAAGAACAACACGAAATCGTTTTTATTTATGCGGCTGAACTGAAAACAAATCAACAATAACATCGTGTCATAAATAAGAAAAATGTATACGTAACGACCACTACCAAGTAGTGTGTAATAAGTGTCTTCCGTAATTTATTCATATTTCCACATTTATTCAATTTTCGTATACTTTCATCATACCTTATAGCGCACATTTTATCCGTTATTCATATTATAATCTCATGTGGTTTATAAATATGGATTTTCTCTTTAAAAATTGTCAAAATGCGCTCAAAAAAAAAAATTAAATCACTACACAAAAAAAAAATCGCGATGGACTACAGCGATCACTGTAATGTTAATAAAATAATTGTCATATTAAATATATAAATAAATAAAACGATTAAAAAAATATGAAGAAAAAAAATTAAATTACCATTTCGTTCAACGCTGCAATTTTGCGCTTCACTTTATACTGCATAGTTTCGGTTGGACAATATACACCGGTGATTATTCCTTCTTCATCGGTTCCGTTCTAAATAATGTATAATCGCGATATTTAAATTCATTTTAATTAATCGACTTATATACATCATGTGTGCCGCAGTTCGTCGGTGCATTCGAAATGGGATGTAAACGCACAATGATAATAATACTAATAATCCAAATCCAGTTTATTTTTAATAAAGTAGTTATAATTTAAAAACTACATAATCAACAAATTTCTCTAACGCGCAAAAATAAAAAATTAAATACATCAATTATGCGCCAGTGCAGTGTATACATACACTAGGCACTTACTTATGAGTTATTATAACAACATATTCTTCGTATTTACAACAAATATTAAAGCTCCGGTTTACAATACACTATATTCAAGTTTAATAACACCAATTTATGCAAATATTAATTAAGAATTATGTCAAACTGGAAGTAACTGGGAGCAGCTGACAACAACAGACTACAATGGAGAAGAACAAACTGCGAGACCATAGTTGAAAAATGAAAAAAAAACAGACAGAACTAAAAGCTTCAAAAATGTTCGCACCTTGTAGCTGTAATATTTGCGGTCGTACTTGTCGAGCGTGTATTGGTCTGATCTCATACCTTTGTACGCATAATTAATTCGTTCTTTCCTGTTTTTATATACCTCCTTATGCAGACAACTTAACTCGGATACGAGTGTCGAAATTATTATATGCTATTTCCTTTTCATTTTTTTTTTCACATTTGTTGAACTTATACATAACAGGGGAGGAAAAAAGTTTGATGGAAGACAGTGTAGCGGCGCTTTAAAAAGGAACACAGAAGCCCTAGCGCAAGAATGCTTCCATGCTGTCGATACAATCAAAGTAGGTGCTCCAGTGGCAAGGCAAGCCAAGACGACAGCCCACAGAGATTGGTACAATTACTCGTTGGCAGGAAAAATAGAATAGTAGAGCCCAGGGTGGTTAGGAAAAGGATAAAAGGAAAGGAAAAGGAAATAGGGGATAAAAGGAAGGGGATGTCACTATTTCAGTGTGACCACCTAGCCTTTGGATAAAAATCCTGGTTGTTACTGAGAAGGTAACGGTGCAAGGTTTTTACGGCGACCTAGATCCGCCGAGAGGGAAGACAGCCCTAGGATTTATGCAGACTTTTAGTAGACAGTTCGCATACATATATATATAAAATATCTGACGCCGATAATAAAAGACACTGTTAAAAGTAAAACATCAATAAATAGACAGAGGACATTAAGAACGCGTCGTAAAAGCTAGAACTTACGAAAGCGTGTGAAAAAAATAGACGACGCTGTCTAAAGAATTTTTACTAATAGATAAACCATAAAGTGTTCATTAATATTATCAGCATAATGATGGCATATTGTTTTTCCTTAATACGATTAGATCGGTTAGAGTATCAAGTTTAAAAATACCCGAAGAGAACTATTTACTTCGCGGTTCTATGTGTTTTATACGTTATTTCGTTTCTCATACTTCTATTACGGTCATCTTGCTTCTGATCTATTTGCCATCATGTAGTTACTTTTATTATTTATACTAGATATTCGTTAAAAAATGAATCCCATTTCTCTACTTTTTTCCCCTATATATATATATATATATTATATATGCTGTTATACTATTCGACACTCTTGTAAGATCACAATTAGAATAAAACGCATGCGTGGTTTAGGGTTCTTTCTACAATACATGTATTCATATAATGGAAAAAGTTCGATTTCAGTTTCCGAAGTATGTCTGAGTTATAATATTTTCCTAAATATTAAACCGTTACGTGCTAGAAGAAAGATATAAATTAGCCGGAGGTTCCTACATGATCTTTGTAACGCTATTATTTATTATCTATAATTCTATTTCAGTGTTAGTAGTAGGTCACATCGCTCGCACAAATCTAAAGGTTTAAAGGTTATAATTCACTACTTCTATCCAGCTTTCGTCTACATCATAACATATTAAACATTCATCCGCAGCTATATATACATTTTGATGGGCTAAATTTATACGTTTTATATATATATATATTTTTTTTTTTTAAATTTTCCTTTTTAAATATATTTCTTTTTATTTAGGTTCTTACTTTTCAGTAAGTTTGTGTTTTATGTTATAAAACATATTTTGTAAAAAAAAAAAATTGCCATTTTCGTGACTCGAGTAACACAGATTTTTTGCATGAGAATATGTGCATATGATTAGTATTCAGCCCCATTTACTGCATCTGTGAAATAATATGCGTTAACCTGCGTATTTCGATGAAGGCTTGTTCACACATAGGAATACACGTGTATGAATGATTTTTTTTTGTGTGTGTGTGTTTGGACATGCGCTTTTATATAGGTATTTCACGAGGAACATTATTTTTATTTTACGTTGATATTAGTAATTTATTTTTATATTTTTTGCTACGATTTACGTTAACTAGCGTGCTGTGGGTTTAGTTTTATTTTTGTCAAATAATTATTTCAACAACACACTGTAATTGACGTTTTACTATCATTATTTTGCAAATAAATAAATATATTTGTACGGTATCTGTGTGCAGGTTCTTACACGGTTTTTATCGGATTAAAAGATGTTCGGATGTTAACGGACGACTGTAATGAGAATTTTTAAAAATTTGGTGGTCGTACGTTGTAAATTACTTAAATTATTTTATTCAATCCTTCGACTACATTATAGATTATAACGGTAAAAGTAGTAAAATATAAATTAATAACAATTTGTCACCGTTGACGTTTGGGAGATATTTACGTTCTCCATTTTTCAAACCAAAGTACACTAATCATTGACAAAAAGCTAACATTAACGAATGGACGATAACAAGCACGAAAGTTTCAATTCTTTAAATTAATTAATATTAAAATACAAATCAAATACAATAAGATTAGTTCGTTTTCATATTTAACTGTATATGATAATACGCGCCCGCACACACACACACACATATATATATATATATATATGCATATGTATGTATAGATAAACGCATTTACCGTTTGTCCGAGAGATTTCGCCAGTTCGTTTAAACTAGATTCGGAAGATCGTCTTTTCGCGTATGTAAAGCTGGTAGATTCTTCAGAAATGTCCTGTTGCGTAACGATGAATAAAATAAATAAATACGCAAAATTAACTTCATCACCACCAAGAAAAAAATGTCATATATTTTACCGAGTATTAACGTATATTTGTAAAATAAACAAACATCAGCGCATGCACATTCGCACTCTCGTGCATGTTCGAATTTATTATATTCAGTCAAGCAATTACTTCTCGACTGATTTATATGTATTTATTCACTTTCTATCGCATTCAACCTGTGCAAAATGTACAACTTTTCTTATGAGCTAATTAATCATATTTTGTTCCTTCATTCACACGCGCACTTTTTTTTTATCCCTCAGTCACTCACATGTACACTCACAATTACTACTACTACTACCAGCACCATTCATAATCATCTCGTCGAGACATAGCTTCGAGCTAATCATTTAATTTAACGTTCATTTTCCTATAATTTAGTACGAATGCGATATTTTGACAAGCATGTTTGGGCATAAATATTTTCACGTTAGTTTCTGGATTGTGAATCCTCCTATTATTAAGAATAAGTGTTCCTAAATAGCGAAACTAGTCACCGTTGTTTTATATTATATATATATATATATATATATATATATATATATATATATATATATAAATATATATATAATTACGTAGAATAAAATAATGATAATAAAATTTAAAATATGAAAAAAATAATAATAAAAAAATACATAAACGACGATACCTCTCCGCTTATGAGGATATTACTATTTTCACGACTCCGTTTAGGCGGACTAGGACTTAAAGATTCTTGACCGGAATACAGTTCGTTAAGCTGAACCAAAGAATTAATATCGTTCAGCCGCGTATTTTCCGACACGTCGAAATCCTATAAAGTAATCACACCGAACATAAATATATACATCGCTAAAATATTTATTTTCCGTGGAATCAGACGAACACACACACACACACAAAAAAAAAAAGGATAACTGAAAATGGAGTAGTTTATAAAAAACTGAAGAATATGGTACAAATGAAATATGGATTGAAAAGAGGGTCAAACACGAATGCACACTCCGCCCGTCTTATTTAATCTATATTCAGATGTGACGTTTAAAAATATCATAGTAAACAGTTCTGAAGGAATGGCGATCATCGGCCATCTTACTATTAATGGTAACTTTCGCTAATTGTAGTCGAGGCGTCGCCTAGTAAAAAAAAATAGCCTCTGTTTTATCCGTATTAATTATCAAACCGGCCTCGCCCCGCAACGTTTATAAGACTTAAATACAGTTCAGTCGATTTTTTTAATCATATTTCTAAAATATTGAACCAAGACTGGTGAAACCAATTCTTCCATATTGGCCAAGTATACTTGACAATATCACCGATGCTGAAAACAGAACATATATATATTGGCCACACGCTGAGTACGCGCACTCGTATCTACTGAGTGTCCAACCACCGTCAATCTTTGAAGTATGCCGTACACCACTAACGGTCTATCATATTGTTGTAATCTGCCAAAAATATACTGAATATCGCTGCAATCAGTTGAAAACAAGTATCCTGTATGTAAACAATGTCCACCTTCTCACCAACTTTATAATAAATGCTAAACGTTTTAATTATCATTAAGTGATGGATAATTCCAGTAATAGCCTTGTAGGTTGTAACTACTGGGAAACAAAAGGAAAGGAAAAAATCTTCGATAATTTATAATGTAAATTTTTCGTTAAATATAGGAAATAGGGCACGTCAAATCGTTTAGAAATTTCAGTTCATGGTACTAGATTTTAATATTAACACGATTAGTTATATCGAATTTTCGTCTCCTAATAAATATTAACGTTTTCGTTTCACTATCATTTATTATTTTGATTTTCTATTCATTACAGAATTTTGATATTTCGATAATCTCGAAAAGTATCCATTATTAATAGTATGTACGAGATATGATGATGTTAGTGAAGCAGTATTAATTTCGACTTTACCGCTTGTAGAAATAATATTGTTTATATATATATATTATATACATACAAGAAAAGGACAGTGTAATAATCAATCACGTACTTTTGTAGTAGTAGAATATGATGATAAAATGTCTTTAGTGGCTATTAAAATTTCTTGTCCGAAGCTAGTTTCGCTATCTGGACTTTTAGGAGCTTCTGAATCGATACAGGATTCCGAACTAGAAAAAAATATGATAAATATATTTGTTACACATAACAGACGAACAGATCGTGTAAAAAGGCAATGTATATATATATATAATAGTAATAATAATAATAATCAAAAAGTACTTCCGTATAAACGGATACAATACGTATAGTAAAACTCACTCTGATGGCACTGCTCATGATAGTTTAGCAATGATGATCAAATCCAGTATTAGACAACACGGAATTAATAAATATCAATAGACCTTCCTGCAAGCAACTAACGTGGTCATACCATCCATGGATAGAAACGCAACAATATCTTTAGTATACGGTCCACCAACGCACAAAATCAGCCATCTACAATTTAATGACTTTCTAAAAAGCCTCGGCAATATATACACATAATTGCTGGCGACTATAACGCCAAAAATACGCACTAAGTATCGAGAATAACCACATCTAAAAAGGGAAAGAACTACTAAAAGCAATAGAAGACAACGGATGTCATTGAGTTCGTACTCACCCATATACTGGCCCTACCAGGAAAATAGGGAACTTACTAGAGTTCTTCATAACTAAAAAGGTCTGTCTAATAGCTACATAATTATCCAGCCGGATCACGAACTTTTCTCTACCATTCCGCAGTTGTCCTGACATTAAGCAATAGAATAATAATGAAACAACCAAAACCAAAATTACATAAAACAAACCAACTGGGACGAATTTCGGCAAAAAATTGATAAAAATATAAACTTAAACGTTAGTCTAAAAGCGAAAGAAAATATATAAAATGTCTTAGAAAATTTTATTGTGATACTGCAAAGAGCCGCACGGTTAAACACGTCGACCGAACAAAGCAGTGTTCCTGTGGTGTGCTACCCAAAACAGATCATAAGGTGAAGTGTCCGAGTAAAACGAGCAATGACAGGGCATCCCTCAATTAAAAGGAAACTAAATAAACAAAATAAGAAATTAAAAAACCTATTAATCAATTTAAAAAATGACACGTTTAACGAATATATGTATTCCCTATCTTCCGAAGCACCACACATTGTGGAGAGCAACACGCAATTTTAAAAGGCCAAAAGAACCACAACATCCAATAAGGAAGACAAACGACGAATACAATGATAAGGACAAATCGGATGAATTTGGAAAATATTACTCCCAAGTGTTCAGTTCAAAATACTTGCGATACAAACTCACCAACTAACATGTATCGGCTAATTAAATTAACTTCTCTCCAAGAAATAAAAACTATCATTAAAAACATAAACCAAAAAAAAAAAAAAGCACTAACACCTAAACTACTGAAGAAACTGCCGCCTAAAGGGATAGGAATGGCAGCGTACATTTTCAATGCAATAATAAGACTCGCATATTTTCCAATGAAAGTCCTCACAGATCATGGTAATGAGAAAACCAGGCAAACCTCCTACACAAATATCTTCATATAGACTAATCGTATTACTACTTATCATCTCAAAAATTGATGAGAAATTGATACTAAAAAGATTACAATCGATAATAGGGGATAAGGGAATAATACTTAATAACCAGTATGGTTTCAGAAAGCAGATTTTCTCATCTAAAAAATATTCTAGGTGATAAATGTCACCAATTGGGCGAATTAAATTTTGAAAAACATTTAATTATTTCTTATAACGCCAAATTATTTAAGTAAAAACGTAATATTTCTATGTTGTAGAATTAATAAATTCGTAATTTCGTATACTGTAGTATTTTAATTATTTGTATTTAGGTTATAATCATAATTTATGATATAAACAAATTTTTATTTTTGTAGGAAACATAAACTTTCTTTTACGATTGCCAAAAATGATTTTTTAAACGCGAAAAAAGATTTTTTAAACGCCGGGAAAAAATTTTTAGTGCCAAAAAATCCGCACTCTAGTTTTTTATATATATTTCCGTTTAACGAAGTATTATTTACCCGAAAAAAAAAAAAAATGCAAAACGTATTATTATATAGGATCATTCCTAATGTACTTGTATACTTCAGAATTAATCGGGGCTTGGATAAATTGATGTATTTTATTTCTCTAAGCACGATGAAAAATAATAATAAAAAAAAAAAATGTAGAAAAAATGTTTCATATAAATTACAACCTTTCAAATTTTACTTATAAGTATGTTTATAAACATGAAATAGATCGAAGTTTCTCCGTTATAGCGATAGTGTCGAGATTAGGTTATTATGGTTATTGTTTTATTTTAAAAATTACTTTAAAATAATAATAATAAAAAAAAAAAATAGTTTATGATGGGTATGATTTTTTTTTACATAGTACGTAGTATAAAGAGTAAATACTAATTAACTACTTAATTTATTTAACCTAATAGGATAGGAAGAAAAAAGAAAATGAGTAAAATAATCTTTTCCCATTGGATTAGATCATCATTTTGGTCGGTACTGCTGCACCTCTGTGTATCTCCAATACGAGTAACATCAGTGGCAGAGTTCGAACGGTTTCTTCCGTTTGAGTCTGCGAAGCAGGTTCTCCATTTCCAAGAGCTAGATAACCTCAGGATTTGGATGTCTGGATAATCTTTTTTCATGATTTACCGCTATTTTCTTGATTTCCTCATTGACAGGCGTTATACTAAGATCTCTATGAAGATCCGTATTTCGGATGTACCATGGGTGCATTGACAATACATCGCAGCACTTTATTCTGAAATTTTTGTATAATATTTATATTTGTTGGTTTAGTGCAACCCCATAATTGTAAGCCATAGATCCACACCGGTTTCAACATCTGATTGTACAACAACAGTTTATTTTGAATACTGAGTTTAGATGTTCTACCAATTAGCCAATACATTTTGCTGTATTTTAATTCAAGTTCTTTCCTTTTTTTTTTTTTTTTTTTTTTTTTTGACATGCTCTTTCCATCTTGGTTTGGCATATAGTGTCATGCCTAGGTATTTCGCAGTATTAGTATGATTAAAGGAAAAAACGAGAATATCAAAATACCCAGATAGGTTAGGTTAGAAATGAAGGTTTGTTTCGGCTAGTTAGAAGTAGAACTAAAGGAAAAAACGAGAATGGCACACATTACCCGAATGACTGATAAATCGAAATTTACGCTAAGATCATCCAGTTTTATTGATTATTATCTAGTTCGTTTTCTACATTTTCCGTCCCAATTTGTATGCGTAAATTTTCCCTTTATTCTAGTCATACCTATACTTTATCATTTTCTTTCTATAGAACCTTCAAAAATGGTTTACGCGAATTTTTAACTTCGTAATTCGTTAAAAATAGTCATTTTTGACATTTCTAGAAAAAGAAAAAAATATACAAAAATTGAGGTTGTACAAGTACACTACGAATTTACCGAAATGAATAAATAGAAATAATGTTTTACACGGTATAGCGGGGAAAAAATGTTTATATTTAAAAAACGGACTGAACTAGTTTCATCGGCTATAGCATGGTTAAGACGAAAGAATAAATTATAAAACAAACACGAGTAAAAACTCAACTTTTAGTGAGTATCAGAGTCTGAGAAGACTTCGTTTATTTCCTTCGAGGCACGCGTGCAAATAATATGTATAGTTAAATCGCGTGAGCCGTTTTCATAAAATATTAATACTGCTCAATTTAGAATACGCAATGCTCAGGCCACACATTGTTTACCCACATATACCTATTTACTAATAAAGACCAACCCAAATGTACTGCATGCAATTTTAACTATTCCTCACTTGCTTCTTACCTACCCGCTATATTCCTCCGAACGTACAATCGAAAACCTTCCAAATACTCTCTTAAACATTTCACAACATTCTCCTACATCCGAATCTAGACTCCTTGCGTTCCTTTATTGATCCCAAAATCTATCCGTTAATATAAATTCCTTCCGTGCCTCTGACCTTTGACAAGTGAACCGAAATTCACTTCGTTATACACATTGTGACTACGTTTAACTCATCCTGTCTTTCACCTCTAACTACAATCCATATAAGAAAATCTTTTTACGCTAATCATCAGTACAAAATATACCCCGATTACATATCGCGTAAAGCAAAACATTAAAACTAATAAGCGAATTGTTGACTGTTTTCCTCAAAATGATATTACTCGTCCGTGTCAAATCAGAATAATTCCGTATAAAGTAAAATTATTTTACACGCGCAATGAATTATACACTATTAGGCGAGAAATAGATTTAATAGCACTCCTCTTAAAAAAAAAACAAACATGTTTCAAAAATTAAATTACAATCAACGGATACATCATGAAAATAATAATAACAAGAACGAAAAATATATAAATAATGTACCTCGGTGGATTCATTTCCTCACTACTATCACCGTGCGAGGACTCTACTAATGGAGATTCATCCGAATCAGTTTCCTCAATTGGTGGATTATGATCCGTAAGCGGTGTACTAAACACAACAGTATTTATAGTCTTCGGCGTACGCGCTGAAATTCGTAAACGTCAATTAGAAAATAAATAACAGGAACATCGTATTAATCAATTTTTATTAATAGCAATTCTGTTTTTTTTTCTCAACGTCAAATGATTTTTTTTCCGGAGTATCCGCAACCATTTAACCACATTAAAAAATATTAATATATATATATATATTAGTCGAGTAAAATATTTAAAATATTGACTAAAACTATCAGTAGAGAGCAAAAGCAAAATTTCCAGAAGAGTGAAAATTTATGAGAAGAACAATGTTTAATATTACGGTACTTCGTCTCTAGCACAAAATATTTAAATTTCTCCCCTCATCGTGTATAATTTTTAGGAATATGACTCAATTAAAAAATACACATAACAAATACAAAAATTCCGATGTTCACATTAACTTTAAAACTGTGAGTTTGTTTTAATATATATATATATAATATAGTATATAGCATATAGTAGTCAATAACACAATAAATGCAAACTATACGTACTTAAAAAAGTAGTTTACTTCAAAATTTATTACCTGTACGACAATCAGTGCCAGACGCTTTTAAATTCTGTTTCGGCGTATGCGGTAATTTTTCCACAAAATTAACAATTTTCTAGGGCAAAAAACAAACATATAAAATATATATTCACAACATAAGCGCGATAAAAACTGTATTTAACAACGTAAATAATCGTAGTAATAGGATGATTAAAGGCGTTAACAATAGCTCGAACTTAGTGCTTCCGCGAATAAAACCTACTCACACGACAGAAGACTTACACGCAGATTAAAACGATCACTCATTCTTATGCAACCTATTCCAGACAAAAATGGCGTACGGATTAAGTACGACCTTTCGCTTGACACCCATTACTAATTTTTCAACCATACGATGCGGCATCAAGCATAGCATCCGCAATTAATTAGCTAAATAAATTGACAATCATTTGAACTAAAAAAAAAGAAAAAAAACTTCAGAAATTGATTATGCTACATAAAACTATTGCGCTGCGTACGTATATATTCGACCCATATGTAAAAGTCGAGCATCTGCCTATGTGCTTTTAAAGTGGTCGAAGTTATCGCGCTAAGAAAACCGGGCAAACCAGAAGAGATGGTATTTTATTTGACGAAAACGCTTGAAACCATTAGTCGATCTACCGGATCATCAATTTCGGATCCCAGATCAACATTCGATCAGGTTTGTGAGGTAATTCATAGAAAGTTTGGTGTACAAGTAACCTTGTAGCCTGCTTATATCATACCTTTCGGAAAGATAATTTTCGAGGTAGCACACGGTAAATCGTAATTTGATAGTATACAGGAAAAAGAGTTCCACAAGGGAATATTCTCGGATCTTTCTTGTAACTATTGCCTACGAAAGACCTGCCATTCGATGATCGGACTGCTATAGTAACGGTCGCTGACGACATACCATTCTTTTGATGGATGATAGAGTCAAGCATACGTCAACTTTTGCAACGCGCTGTAAACAAAATTACTGCGCGGAATCTACAACGGAAAGAAACTAAATTTCACGCCACGTAGTATATTTCACATTGAGACACGAACACGCTGCTGTATCGCGTCTATCTTCACACTTTGCCTATTCTGGAATACGATTCGGCGAAGTATCTTTACAAGCATCTATACTCATGTAAAGACGAAGTGTAAGCTGCTTAAAAATAATTTTTCTAAATTATATTGGCTTCTAGAAACGAATTCCGTTCTAAGTATATAAACGCCTTCTCCGCGAGAGTATAATTAAACCCAATTGGACAGATGGAACTGCATTGAGGTATGCGCGAAAAAGTACAATCGCAACAAGGTACTGGCACAATAAAGATTATCATTCTACGAACGGTTGCAGACGCATGTCGTTAAAATGATGGCATTCATCTAGCTTTTAGATTAAAATTGTATACCAGAAAAGATTTCACTGACACATATTAACGTTAGAACTCTTAAATTTATAGACGTCGCTTAAAACATTATAACCCTTAACCACAGACGTACTGTTTTTAAAACGTTGTCAATGGCAAACGATCATTTTGATCGGCTTATTTAAATTATTAATACATCTACCGAAGTTTTTTTTTTTAAAGAAAGTAATATTTTATTGTACTAAAATAATTTCGTGATATTTTTGTATATGTCAAAAAAAAAATCAATAAATTTAAGGTAAAATTAAATGAGTTGCGCTAAAAACGTATATTGATAAAAACGTTTTATGAAGTTTTAAACATAATTTATGGAATATTTATATACATATATCTAAAAAGGGGGTGATTAAATATTATTTTTAATTATAAGACGACGTTAACTAATGTTGTTTAAACGTAAAAAAAAATTAAAATATTTAAAAAATAATATTTATGTAAAAACGTGCAGTGCATTTTGAATGTATATTTTTAGACCACACAATCCTGACGTGTTGTAAATTCCATAAATATAGAGACGTCTTCCATATTGAACATGTATGGAACGTTTTTCGTTCATTTTTCGACGGACATTTTCTCCAAGTCGTTCTGATTGACAGTTTTGTACTTGCTCCATTCTCAGTGCTATAACATTCGTCTATCTTTAATATGATATTTTTATACATAACCGAACTTGTTGACTGATACCTGCTAATCTCCGTTTCATTTCAAGTGTTACCAAAGTCATTCCCAACTGTTTTATAAAATTATATCGAATTAGTTCGGTATTACCCCTGTAGGACTGGTGCATTACAAACGCAACAATGAAAAGCTAAGGGTAATGATTTTTTTTATATTAAAATAACCCTTCGACAACATAAGGTATAAACTCATTACTTCGAATATAGACACGACACTAAACTCTAAAAAGGTACTGAGAAGTAACAGTACATATCTAGCGTGGTTATTGAAAAAACAAAACAAAAAAATAAAATCATATATCGGTCAATTAATAATTACTAAATTTATAACTGTTTTAATTTTATAAGTTTTCAAATCGCAATACGAAAGAACGAAAAAGAAAAAAAATGGCTGTACCAAGAAAATAAAACAATGGAAAAAAGTAATTTTTCAGTAGTAATTATTAAAAATATAATTAATATTTCTGAATTATCAAGGAAATCGTTTTGTCGATCATATTACGAATTGTATCATCGTGCAAATTCAATTTCGACTTATTTACACTATAACTTTCACTCTCCTGTAACCGCCTCCTCTAACTTTATCTTCTCGTTATTTATGAATAAAAATCGCACGTAGCAATATTTATCGAATGTAATTTTTAAAACTCATCATGGCGAGAACATTTGTTATATATATTATATATATATATATAATATATATACTAAGCACACAGAGGAAAATATAGGACTAACAGTTACATGAAATCAATTCTCAATTTTATTATGCAAAATTAAATCGCTCAATGGTTCAATTTTTTAAACATATCTTTCAGAACGATAATCGTATAATATTTATTAATCTTTTAAAACTTTAAAAATGTTCAATTAGTAATCTAGAACGACGGCGGCTTTCGTTTTCTTTCCGCCGATTACGTAATTAACAACTCACAGGTTCGGAAGATACCACGAATTTATCTTGGTCGCGTTTGACTTCTTCAGAAATTTCCATATCTTTAGACATATCCTTTGACGACAATTCATGTTTATCTGACAGATTGGGTTTGACGTCTGTAACAAATGTACAACCGAATATCGTTAGTCATATAAAGTTTAATTAAAACTTTTCTTTATATGTAAATTAGTCGTATTAAAATTGATTATTATAAAAATATCGTTTCAAATTAAAATCGTAGAGGTAGGAATAATTTGTATTGACATTAAATTAAAAAAATAGTTGAGCAATAGATACTGATTATATATTAAATTTCTTTTAACGGAAACTTTACGAAGTAGCTGTTTTATACATATATATATCATTATCTCCTCAACCATTAGGTTGGTGGGCAACACATCTGTCTAGTAATCTTCTGCTCTGGGCTACTTTTTTTGACTTCATTAATATAGAAACGGACGAATATATTATATAGGTATACTTATACTCTACTAATATATAAAATTGTAAAAAGAAAGAGACAGCGATATTTTAAAACTTTAAATTATTGTAATTTCTGTCCTATTTGTGATATCGATGTAAAACAAAACTTAGAACGAATCCGATAATATAGGCTATAAGCTATGCGAATTATATCATTATTGTTTTAATTGTTTCTCAGTTAAATCGGAACAGACGAACAGATAGACAGATAACAATTTTAACAAATAATATGTTCTGTTTATGTGATAAAAATAGTCTAATGCAGTGACTATAATGAAAATATTTGCAAATCACAGACACTATAGTTTTATATAGTATAGACTCATACACACACACACATATATATATATATATATAAAATAATCTGTTTACCTTTTTTAGTCGCATTAGACGCGATATTATTCACGGTTTTGCCACTTTCGAATAATTTCATTCGTTCTTTGACTGTGAGCTGACTCGGATCTTTTCCTTTTAATTTACTAAGCGAAAATCTGGTAGCACGTCTACTATCATGACGCGATCGTTTATTATCGGATGCTTTCGTAAAACAAGTTGCATTCTTATTCTGAGCGGAAACAACGCAAGATTTAGCGCTGTTGGATAAACGATTTTTAACGTCCTGATCAATAGACACCGTACATAATGCTGAAGTATCGGTATCGTTACGTTTGCTGGATTTTATATTTATTAATTTATCGGGCATCTGTGTATCCGGTTTTAATGTATTATTTTGCATTTTATCCGCTGCGGGAGATTTAATAATGTTCAAGTCGCATATTAAATGGTTATTTTCCGTTTTATAAAAACCTTGCGCTTGCTAAAAAAAAAAAAAACAAAAAAAAATATTAAATATATTTATTAGTTAATTTAAATAATATATAGTGTTCGCGCAATATCATTATACATTATTCGTTAAAATCACGTTGGACAAACATATTATTAATGTCTTTACGTATCATCCTAAAACGCTCAAAACTTATTAAAACTGTCGAAATTTTTATTTTTACATTTCGATCTCTTTTCTCACGAATCGTTTGATATTAGCCGTTATTTTAACTTCGCCTAATATTAAATAACAAGAAGAAAGACATAAAAAACAATATCAATATTAACCAAAATTATACAAGTTTACATCATGAAAAATATTATAAAAAAGAAAAATACTTGAGAAAAAAAATGGAAATAAAAGAAAAAGATAAAAATGATTTATCAAATTCAATGATAATTTTTTAATGAATTAGTTCTAAGAAGTATATTATAAAATTCGTCAATTTTTATATTGAAAGTTCTTATTTATTTTTATTTTTTGCAATTTCGTGTTACGTTTATGTATAAATTTTATATGTAGATTGTGTTGTTTCCCTAAATTGGCCGTTAGATTATTTTATAAATATTAATTTTTGTAAATTGAATATTTAAATTAGTATTTCATATCCCATATATTTATATATTTGTATATTTTATTATGTTTACTTGATAATGGGTTAATAGCCGAAAAGCATTGTAATATTTTATATAAAAAAAGCGTTCGCTCATTTTAACTCCTTCTTCTTGTTCATTTTTAAAAGCTACAAACTATACAGTATTCCATCATTGCAGAAATGCTTATAGTTCTTTAATATTTTTTAACTCATATTTTCGTTGTAACACATGCCACACACACACCAAAAAAATAATAATAATAAGTAAATTGCTAAATCGTATACAAGGCGTAGTTAAACACTAAATCATCCTTAATTTAACTTAGCAACTTACGAAACCTTCCTCGTTTCATAATAACAAAATTATCAATTAGCACATTCATTCCGCAAGCGATCCAACACTTCGTTTTAAACAGTTACCAAATTAAAATTAAAAAGAAAAAACAAAATCAGTGTTTACTCGCGGAGTGTTATATTTCATTTTTAGTTACAATAAAGTGAAATTAATTTTAAACCATATTAATAAATGCGTTTATAAACCATAATTTCCGATACACGTAATAATCTATTATTATTATTCTGATGAGAAAGTTGAGAAAATTTTTTAATACCTATAAAGACCCTCGTTATATAATAATCAGCGTGATTTGTAAATGACGACTTCAGAAAACGACGTACAAGTACAAAATAATCGAGTTTTTGTGTAAATTTATAACGATTAGAATTTTTATTAACATCGATCAAATAATTAAATTCATTACCAGACGATTTACAAAGGATGATCTCAATTCGACTTTTCTCTTCTCCTTGCTATTATTATGCCTGTTCACAACCGATTGGCCAGATTGTTTCTGTTTGGATGTATTATTGATACTACTATCATCGTCATCGTTGTTGTACGAAGACTTGCACTTATTTTCTTTATTTTCGCAACAATGCGCATTATTATCGACAATGTTTAAATCAATTTTTCCATACTGATCGACATCCGCTTGCTGTAAATCGTAAAATTATTCCGAGTACACATTTTATTCTTCAATGTATATACACGTTAATAGCATATAATAATAGGTGGGTAACAAAACGTATCTATGTAGGACTAACTTTAGACCCAAAACTCTCATGAAAGCCGTGGTTTTTATTATTAATTTTTACACCATACAATGTTATATGACATACTATTATTATTTCAATTGTATAATGTAAGAATTTTATTTCATAAATGGAGAGGAACATCATTTCCGGCACATTTATTATATGGTTATTGGCGCACATATCTGTAAATTGTAAAATTAATGTCAAATATACTTTCTTTCTTTCATGTAGACTATTCCATTTCAGTCAGTCTACACTCCTTTAATAAACCTAGATCTCTACGTAAATCATCAAAACTGTTTTCAATTTTCGTTCTTCAAAATATTTATTTTTCAACACGAACGCAATGCACGAATTAATAAAAAAATAAATGCCTATGTTTGTCGAATATAGCCTAGATATACTCGTATCTCATTACATAAACATTGTTCTAATTATAATTCAATATTCTAACTTGCAGTACGTCTGAAATATATACTTCAAATTGACTTTTCTCTTTCATTTTTACTATAAAACATATTTATATTATGATAAACTAATCGTGTATATTTATTTTCACGTTTGAGTATCGTGTTCAATTTTAAATATTTTTTATTTGAAACATAAAAAAAAACACCTCATATTACTCGAAGTAGAAGATAATACCTACGCGACTATTCAGAAAAGAAAAAGTACGTGGTACGTAATTTTTGAACTATTTATTAAATAAAAATATAAAAGCATATTTAACGAAATGTTTAAAGGAACAAATTATTCCCGATAAAAAATAACTGCGGTTAACAAGACGAATAATACCGTAAAATGTAAAAATGCACAAGGACGATGCTTAGATTCAATACATTAAATATGCAATACTAAAATTCAACTTTCCTAACGAAATCGGGGTAGCTACCAATATTGAATAATTTTTTTTAAATATACCACGTTAAATGACAAATACAAAAATGAAAGTTACTTTAACTTTCGTTGACGCTGTATCATCTTCCCACTGATTAATTTCTGATGCTAATAATGCAAGTCTAGATTTACAATGATCCGTATGTTTCGGTTTTCCTCGTTTTACATCACATGTTTCATCATTTATCTTAAACATTTCTATAATAACACGACGCAATTAAAATTATATAAAAAAAAAAAAAACTATAAAAATATATGTTCTCATGAAAAAAACTATTCAATATAACAATTATTTCGTATGATTATCAACATCATCATTGCGAGATAAAATTAAGCAAGTTACTTTTAGAAAATTTTTCGCCCATAGTCATTAAAACAACCTACGAATATTTAAATATTATTCAAAGTAATATTGTTAATATTCTTTATACAATCACGCACAAAATTTAGTAGGTCGTAGTTTTAGTAATGAAACCATGCAATACATAAATAAAAGTTAAACTCGAAATAAATATGAACATTATACGCTGCTACATAATTAAACAGTGATATTATCAATTACAATTTTATCTATATTTACATATCGTAAAATTATTTACTTTCGTTTTTGTAATATCTCTTATCGCATTTAACAACGCAGCAATCTGAATAAATAAATGTACTTACGCTTTCAATACTCGAATACTCGATAAATAAAATTAGTTATCAATTTTAGAGATTAACATTTATCATAAATTTATTCCATCTTAAAATATTATCGTAAAACATGATCGAAAAGTAGTTTTTTTAATATCTAACATAAATTAGTATAACTAAAATAGTCCACAATTGCTCAATTTAAACATTGTATAACAAAGGATACTTATTTCTGACACTCTTAATATTTAAAACGGATTCTTTCTAAATCGTATGCGTTTTTTAGAAATATACATGAACAATGAGTTATTGTTTAGATTAACTTTATAATTTTATGCGTAACTTTCTTGTATAACACATACCGACGTCAACATCATTTGGTATGCAAGGGTATTCTTTAGCCCGTTTTAAAGCCCGCTTGCGTATTTCCTGAAATATGTTACATAATTTGTTTTTATAAAGAAATCATTTATTATTTTAATAAGTATACGATATTTTTTAAAATAATTTATTAGGCAAAGGATATATCCACAACAGGAAAATACCATTAATATTGTTACGTTAATTATAAATATATGATATAGTATCAAATGTATAACCTGTGAGAAAGAACTCATTCTTTTCTAACCTAACGAATTTGGGATGAAACACTAAATATCAAACTGACATTAAATTTAAATAACAGTTTAACAATAAAACGTAAATAAAATACTAGATAATAAACCGTTAAATTCAAAGTTTCAACCGAACGAAATATCCGTTCACAAAATATATCAGTGTGGTCAGAGGGTAATTTTTTCCCCAAAATATCTAAAAATGAAACAATAAAAATTAAATTTTAAGACTGAAACGGTTTTAAACTAATATAATTTACACAAAAGATACCTCAATGCTTATAATTATTTTTTATTTATTAAAACTGAAATAAATAAATATGTCGCGTTTATTTATAAAAATAATTTTTTTAACGATCATTAAAAATAGTCTATAATGTTTAAAGTAAAAAGTAAAACAAATTATTATAAGCAACTATTTGTATTATACTAATGGGCGTAAAACTAATAACGTTGGTATCAGTATAAACTGTAATCATGGTCGTACGGGTTAATTTTTAAAAAGCCAGCGACTTTTAGTATTTACTATTTAGACGTGTATTTATTACTTTTCAAGTTTTCAGTGAATATATATGATATGTTACATGAATTTACAAGCATGTTAAGTGATTTTCAGTATATGAGGATTTTCTATAAAGATTAAGCAGATATATTAACAAAGTATGTACCTAATATACAGATGTTAATTAAAAATTAAAAAGCGCTATTTAAAGAAGTATCCTGCTGTATAATTTATGTGTTATGTAATTTTTATTTTTGCATTTTTCCAATTCTAACAATTTATTTTAAAATATAAGCAACCGATACAAATTTAACACTGTAACATTTTGTCAATTTTATTATGATACTTGTAATTTAATAAGTTAATTATAGTTAGCGTTAACACAGTGCTAAAAGTTCTTATTAAAACATCGTTTATGTAGTATATAAATAACGTAAGAATTTATTTATAATCAGATGTGCAAACTTTTGTCACAGATGTTTGAATGTATGTAGGATCATAAATTTCAACTTAACATATCAATTGGTTTGCAGTACATCTTTAAAAATGTAAATCTTGCTTAGCGCGTAATATTTTATAATTCTAAATAAGTATAAAGTTATGCGACTTTATTAAAAATTCATAAAATATAGCGAATTACCCGTTAAAAAACAGTTGCAACGAAGAAGTTAGGAAAATACGCATTTTGTTTTAAATGAAAATGATGGAAAAGTAAATATTTGCTACTATATCAGGAAACCGCCAATATATATATATATATATATATATATATATATATATATATATATATATATATATATATATATATATGAATATCAAATTCTTATTGTCGACGCGAAAAATTCCATTATTAAACATAATTATATCGGTAGTAATTAAAAAAAAAGGTCGATATTTGAATTCGTTTTATTTCATAATCGAATATTCAATTTTAAATATATATATTTTTCATTTTAACCTTGTGACATTTTTCATTCGTGTTTGTATAAAATGTATCGTACCGATTTTCAATTTTAACGTAATCATATTTAATTCAAACAATCTCGGTTAATGTAATACAATACTACTAATTAAATGTCGAATATATCGGAGAGTAGTGATTTTATGAATTATAAACCGAACAAAATATAACACAATCACTGAAAGTTTTTTATTACGAAGCTTTATATTTATTGCGCGTACTTGAAAATGTCGTAAAACGAGTTCAAATATCGACGTTTTTTTTTTTAATTATTACCGATATAAATGCGTTTAATAATGTAATTTTTCGCGTCGACAATAAGAATTTGATATTTATATAAAATGTAATATTGCGCGTGCTTGAAAATGACGTAATTGTCGAAAAGCTTCGCAATAAAAAACTTTTAGTGAGTAAACGGTGTTATAATTTGTTTGATTTATAAATACTACTAACGTTATTTAAATTTCCGAAATTTAATTACGTCGTTATGATTATTAAATTATCTTATTTTTATACATTTTCAGGTTTACTACAAATAGTTAATAATCGGAATTCGTCACGATTGAAACATAAAAAAATGACTAGTAGAAGCGATAATAATCATTCCGAAAGTACGACTAAAGCCTCGGTACAATTGATCGAAATAAACGATTCTTCGTCCGATTCTAATGACGATGATGTAGAAGTTGTGTGCAATTCGGAATCTACGAATCCGATTGTAGTCGAGTCAGACGATAACATCGATATCATTGATATTGACGACTGCTTTGAAATTGACACTACAGGTGATTTAAAAACTAGTGGTTGTAATTCAAGCGAAACGGAAGAAGAAGTTACAGTAGTGAAAAGCGACTTAAAAAATGCTTCACCCGGAGCGAAAGCTGATAAAAGCCAGAACGGCATTGTACGTCGTAAACAAGCAAATATAGTTGGGAAAACATTTCCTGACGCACCGCTAAATAAGACAGAAGTACCGATTCATTCGGCCGCTATGAAAACAGCGAACATTAGTAGTACTGACGATGAAGATGAAGACGAGCATCGGAATTACGGCGGTAATGATAAGAACAAAGACGGTGATAATAATAATGATAGTTGTAACGAAGGCAAACGCCGCGATAAAAATAGAAAATATAATATTGAGCATAATAAAAATAATAAAAATTTATCGTCTACGATAAAAAAAAATTCAAACGAAAATGCGCCGGGCAAAAAAAATTCTACGCAGAAAAGTAATTATTTAACAAAAAAAAATGCTAATCCCTGGATAATGTCAAAGAATGCCAAAAGGAAAAATATGTCCGTAATGAATGTTAATAAGAGAAAACCAGGAAGTAGCGGTATAAATAATGGCTCTCGTGACAATAGTAAAAGTAATCACGTTTTAGAGCTGATTGAAAGTCTTTACGTTAAAGAACAAAAGTCCGGGCCTAGACCGATCGTAATTGACGGTTGCAATGTTGCCTTTGCGTAAGCGATATATATTTTTAATACGATATTATACGTGTTATCTATTAAAAATATTATTTACTCAGAATTTCCTCTATAAATAAAATCATAAAATTTACTTAATCTTCGTTATGTTTGTCTGTTTTTTTTTTTAAATGTAATTTTTTTTTATTATTACACGGATGTCGTTCGTCAAGCTAAAACACTTGTCGACGAATTATTTATTCTATATTTAAAGATTAATCGTTTTGTCTTATACATATTATATATAATTCCGTGTAATATTTTGTAACTATTACTTCGTAATCGATCTTTTTTTACCATAACGCTAATTATTAATCTCTTTCCTATTCCTTTATAATCGGAATTTATCTTTACTTTTTATTTCACCATACCTTTTTTTTTTTTTTTTTAGTTTATTATTATTATTATTATTATTTTATTACCTCCTTCCTGAAGTCATTCCTTTATTTTCCTTTTTCATTTCTTCCCTCGGGTGTTTTATTTAACATCCGAGTTATAATGTATTTGTCCGACTTTGTTATTGTTCGCGACAGTTTATACATAAGTTTTCTGTTTAAATTCTTCCTCCATTTTATAATTTTAATTTCTGTTTGTATGTATTCCCATACGTTTACGAATAATTATATATTCCTTTGATGCTCTTTGTGAGATTTCCTGTTACCATTTCAATCATTTAATTTGCAGTTTAGTTAAATGACCGCTATTTTATCTGAATATAAGCTGATATTGTTTATAAAATTTAACAATAACCTAGTATTCATTTTAATTTAAAAAAAAAAAAAGGAAATATTTACTTATTATTTAAATGCATTCGCTTGAAACTTTTAAGTACGATATTTTACTTAGTAGACAAATTAACGATTTCTTTATATATATATATGTATGTGTGTGTGTGTCGTACGGTCGCAATTTTAAATAATATAATCATCGTGCAATTTCAGTCATGGTTCTGATGATTACGTCACTAGTGAAAAACTATTTTCCGTACAAGGAATCAAATTATGCATAGAGTATTTCCGTAATCTCGGTCACACGAAGATTATGGTAATTTTACCTTTTCATTACCAGAACAAATGTGAAGACGATCATGATTATAATATTTTAAATCAATTAAGTAATGATGGTTATGTCTCTTATGTACAACCTGTTCGGAGTGGTCCCAAATTCTTCGCGCAGTATGACGACTGGTATGTCAATGCTTTAATATATATATATATATATATATATATATATATATATATATATATATAAATTCGTAAATTATCAATTACCAATTATTACCTTCGTTACTGATTGATCAAGCTTTAAACGTAACTTCCTACAATGTTGTAGCGCAAAAAAACGTCTACATATTTAAACTCGTAATTAAATTTTAAATGAAAAATATGATTTTCTTTCGTTTTTACTTGAACTAAATGATGAACGTTTGCAGATACTGCGTTTTATCGTTTAGTTGCTTCGGTTCCGTCGTATTACATAAAATATTATTTTTCAGGATGCTCTTTATAATTTTAATTTTTTATATAATGTGGAATGTAGTGATTTTTTATAAAAAATCAATTGAAAATTAGTTAAATCAATATTAGTGATTTAACTAATTTTCAATTGACTCTTTATAATTGCTCGTTCGTACAAATAACAAAATGCAGTATGTTTAGTATTTATTGTCTAGAAGCGTCTGTTCTTTAGGAGCGGCTCTATACTTTGTCTCGTATTACAAACTGTGTATGTAGCGTCTTTGGTCGTGTCTTTTTATCGTATTTCGAATTATTATATTTAGGGATCTGTGTACTCCTATTTACAATTCTATCATATATATACACACACACATATATATATATATATGTGTGTGTATGCGGTTGTGTATCAATCTTCCGGTATCGTTATTCTTGCGAAGCGGTACTGAGTAAAAATAACAATTATAAATTACAAAGCTTACTTTATTTAACGCTTTTCAATTTTTTCACATATTCAATAAGCAGGAAACTTTAGTAAATTAACGTCTTTCATACTTCACGTAGGCAACCAATGCGATGTTTAGAGCTGAACTAATTTAGTATCGTGTAACGGTGTGCGTTGATTGTTATGTGTCGACCTTGATGTGTACTAGTCAACATTTTAGCCGTCAGGTCGTCCGGTCCGGCGATGAAGTATTTGATCGACGGGCGGTTTTCTTATTGTTGCACTCACGAAGAGTGTTGCGTGTAATCTTGTACCGATCGTTTTGTTATGTTATTCGATTTTCATCTTATGTTTTTGATATAAATAATGTTATTTAATACATAGTAGTACACATTAATATCGATGCGATACCGGTATGTTTAGTTATTATATTAAACTTTTTTTCGTAATTATATAATTTTTAATTATCACGAAGAAGACAATGGCACTCCACTACGTGTAACATCGTATGCGCGCCCATCTGAATTGCATATAAATAGCGCCTTGAATGCTAGTTCATTTTGTACGTAAAATAAACGTACAATGGCTAGTTTCGGCAACGAGAACAATACGACGACGACGACGACGACGACGATGATGATGATGATGATATTAACTTTAGTCTGAAATTAGAAGAAAACGAAAATATTTATTGAATATTTCTTAAATTATTACAATAACTGAATAGAAGCGTACGGATTTAAATACGTGTTAGAGGAAACAAACTATTTCACTAAGTTATAATATATTTTTTCGAATAAATCTAGTAAGATTATACATAGAAGTGTGTTAAAATAAATATATACGTAACTCCGCACTGACGTATCTTGATGAACTTTTAAAATTATAATTAATATTGAAAATGCAATGCTGAAATTGTAAATAGTTCTGCTGTAATAAAAATTTACTATTTAGAATCGTTCGAAAAAATATTAAAAGTTGGCTAACTCCTTCTTCGTGCGTAAACAAAAGAAAATATATATTTTTTCTATTACAATATAAGCAATCGATTTTATTGAATAACCGAGTAAACATTTTTTCCCCCATGAATGTACTTTTTTTTTTTTTTTGATATCCTTAAAAATGAAAACAGGAACATGAGCGATACCACTAGAAATAAACAGGATTCGCCGCGCTGGTGTGTATACATTTGTATATATATATTTATATTATATATACTTTTGTTTGTAATCAAATGAATTTATATGTAATTACCTTCTTAACATCTGCATATATTTATCATCATTAATAGTTGATGTCTTACATACAAGAAACAAAAAGTAAACTATTTTAATGGTTAACTGTAATTTCTACATCACCTTTATTATATAAATTATTATCTATGTACGAAATAATACGACTGTTATTTAAGGTCTAATTCGAAAGATTTTTTAATTTTTCAGGTACACAATAAATTATGCCTTGAACATAGATGGAATTATCGTTTCTAGAGATAATTACAAAGATTTATTAAACGCAGATTCATATGCCGGATTTAACGACGTAATCAAAAACAGGTATTTATAGGCAATTACTGCGGTAAAATTTTATATTACGAAATATCAGTCTAACGTACCGTTAGATATTTAAAAAATTAACCACGAATTATTATTATTAATAAACTTTTATCGCTTAATTATAATTTAAAGTAAATGTGTTTGTTTTTTTTTTTTTTGTTTTTTTTTTTTTAAATTAGGGTGTTGTCATTTCTATGGTTCGGTAATTATTTAATGCTTCCAAGATTTCCGAATGGATTCCGTAAACCGTGCTTGAAGGAATTTCTTAACTTTTAATTAAATTACATAATTTTTACTGGATACAACGTAATTTGTTGTTTGCTCCTATTTTGTACAGAAATAGAAATATTGTATCGAGTGTTGTTTTTATTTACAACAAACGGATTATTTTATCTCCAATATACGAAAATTACACAATATAGAAATTTTAAAATAAGTTTTGTTAATTAGAGCAATCTGTAAACCAGCATTATGCCCTATTTCTATACTCTTATTTTTTTATTTTTTTTACATATTGTATTTATATACGTTTCAATTATTTTACCTTTCCATACTCATCAATTGCTTATCTTACTTTCCGTGTCCGGAAAACTCACGCATCAGCCCAGTATGTAGCCGCGTAAATAGCTTTGTCATTTGCCGACCACAAATTGGCTATATCACACAACGTTTGTCCGTTAGCGAACAACAGCCATATGCGCGGACGTTTGAATATCGCCACAGTCACATATATCACCTTCAATAATATCACATTCTTTTAAACTATCTTTACAACGTGTTATCCCGGTTCTCAATCGCTTAATCAAATCTTCCACGATAAATCATGACCTGATGTCAGGTTCTCTTGACGGCTCTGCGGTCTTTCATAATCGCTCTCTCAGAGATCTTTGGTTGTTCCATCGGTACAGAGGTCGTGTTCAGGAAACTCTCTGGATTTTAGTCGACTTCTTAGAACATTATAACATTGTGAACATTGCATGTGCGTGTATATACATGTGTGCATATATATATATATATATATATATATATATATGTACATATGTACCTCGTATATTTTTGTGTTCACCATGTTTAATTTATGATTTTCTTGCAACTTTTCGTTTGTTTTTTCCTGTAGCCTAACATCTCATTAATTTTCGAGATTTAGTAATACTTAAACTGTTCAGGTATATATAAGGTACTTAACTTTATGAACCCCTTGTTATTTGTATATCATTATGGAATATTTTTCTTCTATTACATATTAAATTAAGACAATTATACCGGTTGCTAAACAACGGATCGATATGATGCTTTAGAAGCAAATTTTAAACTGGTTTTGACATTATGTCTGTGTGTGCTAAAAAAAAAAAAGAATGAGCACGGTAGGTCAAAAAAATACTTTTTTAAAAAAATTAGATCGATTGAAAAATTAAAAATACATTTTTTAATTTTTAAAATTTAGATTGGTTAAATTGCTGTAACTTTTTTTTTTCTTTTTTTTTTTGGAAAAATTATATTTTGTTAAACAGTTATCATAACATTTTTAAATAATTAAATTGTATCAAATATTTTTTAAAAATTAGAAAAATTTCAGAAAGTTTATTATTATTATTATTATTATTTTTATACGGGCGCCGGCTGCACTAACGGGCCATATGCGCCCACAGGCTTAATGTGGTCCTAGATCTGATTTAAGAGGCTCAGTGAATCCAGGAACAGGAACACATTATGAATATGGTCAGTAGATTCAGATAAAAGTTGAGGTAAAGAAGGAGGAAGGCTGTGCTGGATTCTTAATGTTGTGAGAGCATGACAGGATGTTAGTATGTGGGGTATGAGCAGTTGAGACATTTGGCAAAAGGGACAGAGTAGCGGGTCGGTGTCATGAAGAAGATAGGAATGGGTAAGGTTTGAGTGGGATATACGGAGGCTTGTAAGGATAACATTTTTCTTTCTTGTTTGGAAAGGAAATGGCAGTTGGGATAGTGTATTAGGTTTGATTAAAAGGAGGTGGTTTTGTTCATTAGACTTCCATGCACGACACCAAGATTTAGTTACGAGAGATTTCAGGAAAGCTTTAACGTCACTATAGAGAGAGAGGCGAGCAGAAATGTGTGGAAGCAAAGACGCCTCTCTGGCAGCTCGGTCAATAGCCTCATTTCCAGGAAGACCGATGTGGCTGGGAATCCAAATGAAAACTATGGAAATTTGAGATGAAGTAATCCCGATTCACTATTAAGACTAGCTGTAAGGCTAGTATGAAAAGCTCCAGTGGCTATTCGGACGGCTAAATGTTGAATGGTATCCAAGGACCTCAGTAACCCCTGGGCCACAGAGGCGAATGCTAGACAACCGTACTCTAATCTACAACGAATTAATGCTTAATATAACAGTAATAACATTTTTCGATCGCCTCCGTTACGTCTATTATTAATTTTAATATGTTTAAACCTTTTATAGATTTCTTGAGGTTTTTAATGTGCGCGCTCCATATCAGTTTGCTGTCAAAAGTTACTCCGAGGTAGCGCACTATATCCTGGAAACATAATTCTAAACTATTCAGGAAGATTTTAGGTCGTTGACTACACTTGGTGTTTCGGTGGAAGTCAACGCAGGTTGTTTTTTCTGCTGAAAAATTGAATCCACGTGCAGATGCCCATTCGACTATTTCATTGATGCAACGTTGTATGACTTTATCAGCTCTGGTTGGCGAAGATGATTGGAACGTTATCGTTAAATCATCTGCAAAAAGGTTGAATTGTACCGGTGGTCGGATTGCCTGCATTATATCGTTAATAACTAGCAGGAAGAGTGTTACACTAAGGATGCATCCTTGTGGTACACCATTCTCCGTATGAAACAATTTTGAATAGGTGTTGCCTAAGCGTACCTTGATTTGTCTGCCAATTAAAAAACTTTGAATTAAATTGGCCATGCGGCCATAGATTCCTGCTTTATGTAGGCTAGTAAGCGCCTGATATTTCCATACTGTATCATATGCCTTTTGCAGGTCAAAAAAGACAGCATATAGGTGATTGCGTTCTGGATCTTGAGTTGGAGATCAGTGATAGCTTGTATTGCTGATCGATGTTTTCGGAAACCATATTACTTTGGAGTGAACATATTATTCATTTCTAAGGTCCAGGTTAGCTTCTTTTGAATAATTTTTTCCCAATGGTTTGCCAAGTACACTTGTTAATGCAATGGGGCGGTAGCTAGTTGTTTCTGTTTTATTTTTTCCCTTTTTTAGTATAGGGATTACTATAGTTCCATTTTGCCGTGAAAGTTCCCTCATTCCACATCCTATTAAAGATGTGTAACAAATATAACTTGGCTGGTGCATTAAGATGTTTTAACATAATAGGGTGAATGTTGTCTGGTCCTGGTAAGGAGTCACGGATGTGGTATTGAATACAGTATTCGAGCCCGTCTAACAATATTGGACGATTGTAGTTTTCATCATTGCAAGTATCAAAACTGATTGGTGTAGCTTCTGTTCTTTGTTTTAGATGTAAAAATTCTTTATTATAACTGGAATTAGATGATACAGCAGAAAAGTGGGAAGCCAACAGATCGGCCATCTCGGCGGTATTTGTAATAAGAGAACCGTTCTTGTATAATGCAGAGATACTTGATTGACAATTTTTCCCATTGATCAGCTGTATTTTCTTCCACACTGCTGGAATCGATTCATATTGATTGATGGAAGAGGTGAAAACTTGCCAGCATTCTTTTTTAGATGCCCTTATGAGAGTGCGCGCGTACGCCCGACGTTTACGATACTCAATAAGATTTACTAATGAATTTTGTTTTTTCAATATCCTTAATGCTTTTTTCCGCATATTGATTGCCTTTGCAATCTTGTTGTTCCACCAGGGTGCTCGTTTTCTTGAGCGGGGGTTATCTGAGGACACAGGTATTGTCAACAGTCCAGCTTGTATGATTATACTAGTTAGAAATTCGACATCCTTTTCCAGATCATCCATGTGATAGGAATCAATTATTGTGCTGTTGGTGAAATAGGGCCAGTTAGCTTCTTTTATTTTCCATTTCTGGCTCCGTGAAGGTTGAAAGTTAGATAACTTATACGAGAGAGAGATATGGGGTAATGGTCACTATCGCATAAGTCCATGTGTGTCTGCCACTCCAATTCATTTATCAGATCAGTGGAAACAAATGTGAGGTCGATAGAGGAAAATTGTCCTGTTTTTGGATCACAGTAAATTGGTTGATCTCGTTTGTTTAATAAAGCGATACTGTGGTTATTGATAAGTAAGTGATCGATTTGATTTCCTCTAGAATTTTTATGTCTAGACCCCCATGTATGGCTATGTGCATTAAGGTCACCAAGTATGATAAAAGGTGTTGGTAGCTGTTTTATGATATTATTAAAATCATGCTTTGATGTTTGATAGTTTGGTGTAATATAAATGTTGCATACTGAGATTGGTTTACGGTGGATTATTGGGATTAATATTGAGACTGCAACTACTTGTAAGTCGGATGTAATTGATAAAGGCACTGCTTGGGGGATCGAGTTGTGGACTAATGTTAATACCCCTCCAGCTGCAATCAAATGTGAGGTATCATCGAACCTAAATGAACTGTAGTTATGGATTGTGAACAGTTGGTTAGTCTTCAAATGTGATTATTGAATACAAATCACTGGAGGTTGGTATTGTGCTATCAATAATTTTAATTCGGCCAGGTGCGAAAATGTACCATTTATATTCCATTGCATTGATTTTGAAAATTATATAAAAAAAAAATTGTAATATAAAAAAGATAAATTGGATAATAGTATTGATAATAAGATGTTAAATCGTTTTAATGAAGCAGCTAATAATACAAAATCTTTAGAGAGCTAGAAGGTGGTACTTATAACATTTAAAAAAAAAAAAAAAAAAAAAAAAACGGTTTTGGCCTTAGGATGAAAATGTGTTTGTTCATTTCTTCTTGTTGTAGTTGCATCTCCTTGACAGAAGTTATATCATGATTTATTCGATTTCTAGCCTCCTTTATTATGTCGACTAGTTTTTTATGATCTCCGAAACCGGCGGTTATCATTTCTGTTTTCTTCCTCTTGGCGCTTTTCCTTCGATCTTATAGAGCCAGCAGAAAGATACCATTTTTTTCCCTGATCTTATGTGCCGAATATTTCCGTTTCCTAGCAAGAATATCCTGAACTATTATTTGTGTTTTGAGGCCGCATTTATTTACCGAAACGTATTTCTCATAATTTATTAGAATATATTGAAAAAAATGTTACAGTAGATCCTAATGAAGTTATTTATAATAGTATGAAAGGAAAAGCTTTTATATAGATTTTTCTAATCATTAAATTCAATTACCGTTCCTTTTTAATAGAGTTTTATAAAACTATTAAAACTAAATTCATTTTTTTTTTTTTTTTTTTTAAAGGAAAATATATCTCGATAAACGATTTACCGATTATTTGTTTAAATAAATTTTGCTTTCATTTGGATCCGTTACGTGGACTAATTGTCTCTTATTAATTTTATATTTTTCTGGTATATTTAAATAAATAAATGTTGAGTTGTTTTATTCTCTCTTTAACCTATGTAATTTAAAAAAAAAAAAAAAGTATTATTAATTAACCTATCTAACTTTTTTTTTTTAAAAATAAAAAAAAAAAAGTATTGTTAAAACTTTAGCAAGTATTCTGAATAAATGCCCTCTTACTACTATTAGCTATTTGATTAAAAATCTTTAATATCTGAATCCTCTAAATTAGCTGTTTGATAAAAAAAAATCTACAATATCTGCATTTTCTAAATTAGCTGCTTGTTTATTACAATTTACTATATTTACTGCTTGGTTATTAAAAGTTACTATATTTATATCTATATTAACATAAGCCCGTGGAAGTGTGTCCGTAATTCCGTCTTTTTCAGGTAAAATTTGATTTTTATCGTAATCTAAATTCTTTTTGCATCATTTTATTGATGAATGTTTTTGTTTTGTAATCTCTACTAATCGTGTTATAATTTAACCTTGTTTACGTTTTTATTAACAATATTTTCCATTTCTTTTTTATTTAATATTTTTGAATTTTCGTAATTTAACGGTATAATCCTTTTCATGATAGTTTTTTCTTGTTTTGTGATAAATGTATAACTTTTTGTACGTATCCATTCGATACCGTAATCATCTTTACCTAATTCGTCAGTTCATTCACCCTGCATACATCCTGTTTTAACTGTATTTTTTTCATTGATATACAATTGAATCGGTATTATATTATTACTTAATTTATCTAACATTTCGTACAATCTTAATCTAACGTTAGCTGTTGTAAAAGCTGGGATAAAAATATTCGTTGAAATACTGTTTTCGTTAAATTCGTCTTGATATATTTGTAAGATACTTGTGTCATATTTTCGTTAATGAAAATAAAATATTACTAATTTTCTATTCTATCATCTAACATTATTTTATACCATTATTTAGGGGTCATTTACATATTTTGTTTGTGTTCAATTTTGTCTTTGACTAAATTTTCCCCGCGAAGAATTAAGACATAATTTAGCTATAGCTCATTTTCCAGTATTTAATTCTGTATCCATTTTTTCCTTTAATATTTTTTTTTTTTTTTTTTTTTAATATTCTTCAGTAGATTTAAAGTCATTTTCCCACGGAATTGTTTCTAATTTTATTTTCATAAAATCCTTAACATAACTTTTAAATAATTAATTACTTTTTTCCTCAAAATACCAAATGTCGTAAATGTCTAAAATTTTATATCCTTTTTTCTAAAGCTTTTTTTATTTAGTCCGTCGTCCAAGTACCGATCAAACATAGTTCTTCATCAGTGTGCTTACATTCTGTACATTTTTTACAAAGACAAATAATAATTTTTTCCTCTTTAATAGGATAATACAGGATTATGTAAATTTTTCCGTGGCAATATTCTGCATTTAATTAATCCGTATCAATTTTTGTCAAATTCTTCTGGTTTATCAATTTTTATCGGATGTCCAACAGGATAATCATCGTGATATTTCTGCTAAAGACTGCACACACGTCGATGTATCGTAATTTTTTCTCTGAAACTTTTAATTTAATTGCACTCGTTTTTCCGCCATAAAAATCATCTCGAAGACTTAGTAACTGTAGCATTATCTTTTAAAGCTTTTTTTTTATTTTTTGATTGTTTCCACTAACATTTTCCCATATGTCTATCAAATGATATCCATTATCTTTTAATAGTTTACTTCTCTCTCTGTAGTTTTTCCATATAAATCACCCGCAGTTTTCCGCGTTGCATTATTTATCGTATTTTCTTTGTAACATATTGGACATAACCGTACCGGAAACAATCGTGATATTGAACTATTTTTGTTGCATTATCAAATCCGTCCACTTTTGCGATACAAATATTAATTCACCACTGTTTAAAGCGTGTTGCACATTTTTAAACGTGTTTAGCCAGGCAATCGAATAGTTGCTAAAAATTTCTTTTTTAGGTTTGTTTTATTATTGTATAAATATTTTGACCTATAAATAGTAAATGTACTGAAAAAGATCGATATTTGCAATTTCTAGAAATTGTTTTCTAAATTCTATACAATCTCTACGCAAAATATCATCTATATCAGATTTACGATATTCTACGAATTCTTTTTGAAAATTGAATATACCGCTTAATAAAAGTTTTTCGAACGTTAATCTACATCGTAGAATTTTTATTTTTCTAGAATTGGACTATTATAATTTTTTGATTTTTGATGAAAATAACCACCTTTTATCAAATATCTTTAGAAAATCAAAGAGTAGTGACGCAATAAAATTAATGCTATGAATTTAATTTCTGAAATCTTTAAAAACATTATTGTTGTCGCACTGTTAATTGTATGTGGTTTCATAATATTTTAAGATAAATTACGAATAGTACGCTTTCGCGTTGTGAGCATTCGATGTAGATACTCTACGCTCTTTAGAAATCAACCGTTTACAAAATTCTTCGTTTGTTTTGAAAATAAAAGTTTCAAACCGTTAAAATATTGTGCGCTAATTAAATTAGCTTCGTGCGTTCCTGTCTCTTGATTTGCCTTATAATCGTAGTAAATATATTTTCGGAATGCGTGCATTTTTTAACTTTGTTAACCGCATTTCCATTATATAAACAAGGAATGCCGTAAATATTTTTTCCCGTATATGTATAATTTTCAGTTTTTTGGTTTTTTTATATCCGAACATCTTTACCACAAATGTTTTTTTTTTTAATTTTTTTATCCGATTTTCCATTACAAAGACAAGATATATCGCAAATTCCACCACCTTTTGTTTTATTTCTGTGTTGAATTGTGTTAACATTTTTACCATAATTTTTACATACTATATAGCCGCATTCATGTTCATCGTTTCATTTGTATATATTTTATTTTTTTTATATATTTCACACATTTATATATTTCCTTGCGAACTTTCTCGTGATTAACACTCTCGGTTGTAACATTATCTGTCACAATTTTCGCAATATTTGTTTTTTTTTTTTTTTTTTAAACTGTGTTCTTTCATCCGTACACATAGTTCACATACTTTTTCGTCACGTTTACATTTGTACACATTGGTGTGTTGCATTTTTTACAATAATAAGATGTTGCATAAAGTGCTGTCATACTCTGTGGTTGCATTCGACCCACGCGAAACATGTCGAAACCGCGCTAAACGAGACCTGCCGCATTATTAAGGGGGAGTGTTTAAAACCGGCATCTGTCGGTAAAATTCGCATTCTTTCTGGTATTGCTCCACCTGCAATTAGACGGCAAATAGCTGCCAGCATTGAAAAGAGCAAGCGAGAAACGGATAGCCGACATATAATGTTTGGACATAAACCAGCCAAACGAAGATTGATGTCTCGCAATAGCTTTATGGCAGTTATCAAGCCATTAACAGTAAGCCCGGAAACCGCTCGATATAATGCGCGGAAGGAAGAATGGACGAAGAAAAATCGCGAACCATGGATTGAACCCAAGGAGCACCTTCCTCCGGGAGCCGAACTGAAATACGAAACATGACGCTCGCAAAATAGACTACGAACAATGGTTGATCGAAAAGGAGATAACATGAAGAAGTGGAAAATCTCTGACAGCTCATCCTGTATATATATGTGGCCAGGAGCAATCCATCCATCATGTTTTCATCTGCAGCAGCTGCCTACATAAATGCGATTTCAACGACCTAATACAACTGGACGAAAACAGCGTCGCGTTTGCTGAGTACTTGGGCAAACACCGTGTAACACATAGAGATCCTTTTCCTGACACGAAGAAGATACTATTTATTACGTTGAAGTAGTTACCGTTTTCCTGATGATAAACTTTTTGGTTCATTTTTTTTACTCGAATATATTAAAGTGTTAAAAATTTTCCGCGCAAATAACTTTGAATATTTCATAAATCTTCGACAACATCTCATATGTTCTAATATAAATCTTTCGTTACTACGAAATCCTATTTTTTTTAAATAAATTTTACGCTAAATCTGTCTATAATTTTCTTCCGTTCTAATTTATTTTATTTCCGTTTGATTTAATTTTCTGTCAAAAATAGTATCCGTATGATATGTCAAAGCTATGATTACATATGAGGGCAGCGTAAATTATCGAAATTTTTTATTTTTGTTATACATATTTTTTTTGTTCGTATATCTTCAGCGTGATTAATATTTAAAAGAGTTGTTGGATTTATGTCTTTTTGAAATGCTGTAGATATTTTTAAATTTCTCATTTTTAGCGATTATATTTATTTTGTCTAGTTCTTTAAAATTTTTTTGTTTAACGATGTGAATTAATTTTTCTGAAATTATTTCTCATTTTTATTTCATTACTCCTTTTTCCGTTTTTTTTTTCTCAAATAATTCAGTTTTATTGTATAATCTAAATAAGTTATTATTTAAAAAAAAATCAATTGAAAATTAGTTAAATCACTAATATTTATTTTCTTAAAGAAAACACAAAGCTTTTCGGCATTTACGCCATTATCAAGTGAAACTTTTTAAAACATCATAATTTTAAAAATATAAATTAAATATAATTACTTAAAAATATGCGATTGTGAAAATATGCTCCAAAAATGCCGTCTGCTTCTGTTCTGTCTATTTTTTGATTTATCGAAATTTAATATCGATATATTTGTTTATTAATTTTGTTTTTTTATATTAATTTTTTCTTCAATACTATTTTCCGGATTCTGTAAAAGTTGTGTACTGGTGGAATTTGAAATTTTTCATTAACTGTTGCGATGTATGATGTCCAAAAGTAAAATATAAATATAAAAATATACGAACGCAAAAAATTTTTTAAAAAACACAATTTTACAAGTAAAATGAAAATAAATATTAGCGATTTAACTAATTTTCAATTGATTTTTTATTAAAAAATCACTACATTCCGCATTATAAAAAAATAAAAAAATAAAAAAAAAAAAAGTTATTTTTTTCCCTTAAAATAAGTATTTTTAATTGCAAACATATGACCAAGTTTTTGTTGCTTGATTTCTGTATGAAAATCTGATTTTTGATGCGTTGCCCAATTGTTGTATAAAACATTTTTATTATGTTTCTCGCCAAATTGATACTTAGATTTTTCTTTTTAAAAGATACGCTTTTAATCGGCTTTTTTGTTTTTTTCTAAACGCGTATTTAATACTTTGCGGCTATTACGACAACTATATATAATCATTAATTCTAATACATATAATTAGATGCTATTCATAATATTAGTCTGGATGAGAAAGTCTATAAGAATTTCCAGATTATAGACGTTTAGGATAGCTAAGCTTATCTCCTTAGTACGATATTAAGCGTATTTTTTGCAAGTCATGTGTTGGACGGTTAATGGTGCTTGAAATTCATCGTCTACAGGTGGTAGCTGGTTACCAAGCAAGTACGAGTGGGTGTTTAGTGTTTGTCCAACATACACTCTGTTTACCACTATTTCCAATCTAGGTAGACAAATTTTCCCAATGACTTTTGGCCATACTGTGAGGTCTTTTTTTATGCATCCCAAAATACTAGGTTGACTATGGAAGAATCGACATGATCGTAATATTCTCCGGATTGAATCTAGAGCATACTCCGCACTTACATATAGATGAGTTTACGATGGCTAGTAATCCAAGCAAAGGTGACCTTTGTGTTCCGTTTATATATATAGCTCCGGTATCGAGAAAAGAATATGATCAACAGCCGTTCGGAGTTTATGACCTCTATTATGTTTTAATGCAGACGTGGAATCTGCGCAAATCTCCGTAGGAGATCAACGATTTGGAGTATGAATCGCCACTAGTTCATCCGAAACGACAGACAGCATTAGCGGAAGATTGAAGGTCTCGATGTTGTTTTGAATTTTATAACGCTTCACATATATGAAACCGGATTCATCCGGAGCAAAATCCGTTGTAAAGTTGCGTGTATTACATGGTTGGGTTTGCGTTTATTATCAAGATTCCAGCAAATGTCTGGCTTGAATTGGCTCCATGGCGGAAGAACTGTTGGCATTATCTTTAGAATATTTCGCTGAAGCTTTAATGAAAACTGAAGTCCAACCGGTTTTAAGAGTTCACTGATATGAGCTTGGTTTAGGTGAAGTTGATGGCTAGCAACAGTTACTGCGTACTTTTATATTATCCAGTTTTCGCTGTTTATTTCCTGCGCGCACAATCTCTTGATTTTTGGCGGTGTGTTCAATTTTTATAATTAATTTCTTTATCTCGCATTTTTCGGAAAAATTCGTACTTATGTTTTTCCTCCTTAAAATACGCACTTTTAATCGGAAATATTTGACCAAGTTTTTACTGTTTAAATTCCTGTCTACAAATCTGATTTTTGGCGCCTTTGCTCAATTTTTATAATTAATTTCTTTATTCTCGCAACATTTTTTTTTTTTTTTTCTAAATTATAGTTTCTAATTTTATTATTTTCGGTATTCGTATTTATATTAGTAAAGATTAATTTTTTTATTCTTTAATATATAAACTAAACTTTTTTTATAAAAAACTGTAAATTTATCGATTAAAAAATTTATTACGAATAAAATCAAATAACACGTAATTTATCGTAATGTGTAGGCATCGGATATTTTTCTTTATCTGTGCGTTTCTTAAATATGTTGCTCAATTTTTATACGAAAATTATCACATTTCTCACAATATTTTTTATTATTCATTATTTACATATATATATATATATATATATATATATATATATATATATATATATATATATATATATATATATATATATTTTAATAAAAGGATAGAATAAAAGGGTAGCACTTGTGTAGGTTTACGATTGAATGAGTTTAACAGAAATTTCTCTAGTTGAAGTAAACAGATTGAGGGATTTGAGACCTCAAACTGTTGATTTCGCGCTATGTAATAACAGGATATTAATAACGAGAAAAGTTAAATTTTCCTATTTATGTTTTTCATCAGGACAATGACGTCATTTTCTTATCGCAGTTTTAATATTCGGTTTTTCATTTAAAATATCGTTTTTTAATTTTTCGTCACTTTTTTACTTCTCGTTGTCAAAAATCGTCGTTAGTAATTTCAACGTTTTTAATCGCTAGCGTATTTTTCCTCTATAGAATTAATTTTACCGCGTGCTAATAATTCGATTGACGCGTGTTTTTTGGTTTTTTCTGTACAAAATTTGTCATGTACTAAAATTGACAATGTAAATCCAACGTAAATTAACGTACTTAAGCGAATCGGAACAGGAAACGAAAACGGAAGTCGTTAATTAACGTTACGATATCTGACAAAATAATTACATAATCTGTTCCGTACGTAATTTTCGCTATTTTTAAGTACTTCTTTTTCGGTTGAAATCTATTTTTCATTTATCATATCATTATGCGGTTAATTTTATAATTTTTAGTGTCAAATTCAGATGGTGACGTTTTCGCATATAAAGCCTTAAAAAATAAATATTCTGGTGGTTCGTGATCTAAAAAAAATATATATATTTTTAGAAAGCTGTTTTTTGAAGTTCTCGCATGTGGAAACTACCGACAATCAACTTTTTGTTTAAATCCTGAGTTTTGTACGTTCTAGACGATGTAAATAGTATTTTGTTAATTACGAATATTTCTGTGGACTAATTATTTTTATATTTATTTTGAAAGGTTTTTTTTTTTATTTACACTAATTCTTACACGATCTCCAACCTTATCGGTCTTTCTTTCGTAATAGGTAAAACTGTGTGTAAATTTCGTGTTCGTTATTAACTTCACTCGGCGGTGTCGTTTGAATTGTTCTGTAAAAATCGTGATGATTATATCGATTTATCAAATTTTGCAATATATCGTATCCGTTTAAAATTTCGTCGATATTCGAAGCGAACTTTCATTTTTCTGACTAACGTTCCGTTAAATCTTTCTATTATCGATGATTTTTCAGCGTGATATAATTTTACGTTATATTAATGTAACGTCGAATAAAACATTTTATTTCTGAATAGACCTTTATCGGTGTGTAAAAATTTTCGGTGTTCTATGTTTTACTTTTCTCATTTTTTCTACGATATTTCCAAAAGCTTTCGTTACAGAAATTCCGTATTTTTTCTTCAGAGCTTCAAGCCCAAAAAAATTTCGAGAAAAACTATCTATAACGGTTAGTATATATTTATAACAAAAAAAAAAATCAATTGAAAAATTAGTTAAATCACTAACATATATTTTCTCGTGAAAAACACAAAGCTTTTCGGCATTTACGTCATTATCGAGTGATAACAAAATTTTTGTTTAAAAATCACAATTTTACAAGTATAAATTAAAAATAATTACTTCAAAAATATCCGATGGTGAATTGTTTGTTTACTTGATTTTGTTCTTTTATTTATTTTTTTTTTCGATATCGTTTTCTGGATTCTGCAAAAGTTTTGTATACTGATGGAATTTTAAATTTTCATTCACAGGTCGCAATGTATTCAAAAGTAAAATATAAAATATAAAAACATACAAACGCAAAAATTTTTTAAAGAACACAATTTTACACAAGTATAAATGAAAAATAAGTATTCGAAAAATCCTGACGTTAGTGATTTAACTGGTTTTTCAATTGATTTTTTATAAAAAAAATTCACCACATTCCACATTATAAAAAATTAAACTATATATTTATACCCTCTATTTTCTGTTTCATAATTTGTTATAATTACTAAATCTACTACCCATAAATCGTCAATTCCGTTTGTAACAACGTGTCTGCGAATTTTTTTTTCTGACAGGTATTTCCGAATTCGAACCAGTCAAATTATTATCATCAGCGCAGAAAAACCCGATCTTAATTCTAATATACCGCAAGATTACGAAAATTATGAGGAAATTTCGTTGATGACTCACCCATTCGGGAAAATAAAGTAATAAAACAACCTGAAAGCAGAAATATTGTACCACCATCGTGGACAAAAATAGAGAATGAAGAGAAGACTATGCACGAAGGAAAAGGTTTAATAAAATATTCCGATTCAGCCTGAAAAAGAAGTACGTCAGGCATGCATACTAAGTGTCCTATTTTATTTAACATATATACAATGAATGATAATCAAACACAGATCATGCAGATGGATGGGAAGATTGTGTTAAAATAGGAGGAACATACATCAAATTTACGATGCGTCTATGTCATTTATTTCGTGTAGTTAATATGTGTGCAATGTGCGTATATATATATATATATATATATATATATATATATATATATATATATATGTGCATATGTACTTCGTATATTTTTGTGTTTACCATATTTTATTTATTATTTTCTTGCAAGTTTTCGTTTATTTTTTCCTGTAGCCTAACATCTCATTAATTTTCGAGATTTAGTAATACTATTTAAACTGTTCAGGTATATATAAGGTACTTAACTTTATTATATACTGTTTGCTAAATAACAGATCGATATGAGATGCTTTAGAAGCAAATTTTAAAACTGGTTTTAACATTACGTATGCGTGTTGTGTTATTGAAAAAAAAAAAATGAAACTTCAATAATACAATGGGCACAAAATAAGATACTACCTATTAAGCCACATGTCGACTGAAGTCATTTATCTACGTACACTGACAAAATCGTACGAAACCGATTATAAATGAGGAGATGGTGCACAGAGATGCTCTTTCGATAATTCGAAAAAGAAATATTTCAAATCGCGAGAGAGTAAACGATTTTAAACAATTTCGGAATATCGATTAAAATTTGAATAATAAACTTATGTATTAGTAATCAAAATAACCCGATAATTCAGCGCTCTAATTTTAACGATACTGTTATTACGTGAATCTATAATTGTCTCACTCTGAATACGTTAGATTAATCATATTTTATTCATCACACCGTTGTTTCATAGCAGCTTTAGTGCCGGTATGATGGGAAAAAAAAAATTCGAAGTGTTCCTCGTAATTATAATGTTCGTAAATCAGCGCCGATTTAATTTAGCGTGGGTATTACCGATATAGAACTCGGGAAAAGTTCAGATTTCCTTCCTAAAAGCCGATGCACATCTTGTTCGACTTTAATAATCTAATTTTTTTTTTCTTTTTCAGAATACGCTCATTCCGGCACGAGCAACCTGTACGATAATTTTTCTCTCTCTTTCCCAGCTACGCTCGATTTTATTACGTTACCACCTGCGTCTATTATATAATTAATCCTATGTAGTAATATAGAAGAAAATTAATAAATTCGGTCGACTGAATCTATATAAAGAAAAAGATTTCAAGTCGGATATTCATCGACGATAGATATTGAATAATGAAATAAATCTCGTGTTTTTTCGATCGTTTATTTCATCAATTGCACAAAATACTATTTTAAAACTTTACTGATGATAATGAAGATACACCGTCGACGGTTTATCGTAACATCGCTATATATATATATATATATATATATATATATTATATATATATATATATAGAGGTTAATTCTATGTAATCATCTGCTAGTATTCCACCAGACCGCGCAATCTTGGCAAACTTTTCTAGAACAGAGAAAAAAATTCAACGTTTTAACGCGACGTATAAATGTGATTTTATTTATTAACCCTTTCGCCGAATATCCGCTATAACATGAAATTTTATTTTTTTATTTTCCGTTTGTCGTGAAACGTCTCCATTTTTAAAAATATTTATTACATAAATACGTGGTGGAAAATTATTCGCCCAAGAGCGTAATAAACACCCGCGCGTAAAATTTATAATTTTTTTTTTCGAAATTCTATAATTATAACGTACGACTGAAAGGGTTAGTTTGCTTCCATTTCGATTTCTAATATAAAATTCTTTCTACGTGTATACGTTAGCAACGATGCCGTTATATTTCTTAATATACGGGGGGGGGTATGTACCAGCGGGTATTATACGTTGTGTTCTTCTCCCAAGTAATGATAAATTTTCTTGTCGATCAGCTTCGACAGTAAATATTAATAAGTTGAAAAACAAAATAATTTATTTGTGCTTCATTCTCGATAAACGCCGTTCGATAAATAATTAAATTGATAATTAGTCTGTTTTTTTTTTATTTTTATTTTTTTTTTTTATAATGGGAGTGCCTTTACAGCTTACCCAACGTAATACTGTGGACTATCTTAATCAAGTATGGCTGATTTCTCTCTAGAAACGTCGCTATATGGGGGAATAGATTATCCATATGTAGAAGGGACGATACATTATACGGCGGTGTAATACTCGAAGAACGCAGCAAGACACGGTAAAGCTCCGAACGCAAAGTCGCCACAGCAGAGCACTCAAAAAAGACATGATCGGGGTTGTAGACTGTTCAGAATGGAGGGGATAGACTTTCTCTAAGCTGCATACGGAAAAGACGGACAGGCAATAAATGATGTGCAAATCGCAATCTACTGATGAGTACAATTACCTTACGACTAATCTTCTTAAAGAGATAGAACCACGGGAGTTTGGGGAGAGATTAGTCTTAATTTATTTTACCCGTAACGAATTTATTCGTCGCTATCCTCTTCAACCGATTCGACTCCTTCGGCCATACCGTCGTCGGCATAAACTTTTGTTGGATCTTCATCGATCAGACGGATGAGGCCAATGTCACCGATTATTATGTCATCCTGCTCTACTTTTAAATTCGTGATTGTTGCGAAAAATTCGTCGTTAATCATTGTCGTATTTTCGAAAGTGTCTATAATCGCGTTCTGTATTTTTTCCACGTCTTCTTTAACATCCTTTTCGGCTCGAATCTAAATAGTAGTTATAATATTTTCTAAAATTAATATCGATCGAAATTTTAATTCTGAAAATATATATATATATATATATATATATAAAAAACGAAGCTTTACACATAAATCGCGTTCTAACACATACGCATTGGCGAACACCTTTACATTCGTCTATGTCGCGTGCGTTTAGATATAAATGTGTATTATTACACTTACAAAATACTAACACTTAACCAATCGCTAACTATAAAATTACACGTGTTGCACTTTGTTGTATACCAGCATGGTAAAAAGAATTTGTAATTATTTATTAACGCAAATATAATAGAGGTTTATTAAAATATATATATATATATATATATATATATATATATATATATATATTACAGCGTGAAATGTGTTAATATTATTTTTCAGAATTACTACTAATAGGATTAACGTAACGTTCGCATTTATAAAATATAGAGTTCTTGCACGTGAACATTTTACAATTGAAGCCGGAGATCGTTGTACTCTAACGACCAAAAATGACACATTCCCCCTTTTTTCATTTTGTTCGCATCTACCGAATCTGTGTCGACAGTTTTCTTCTTCAGTCAGATAAAACGGATAAATGAATATTCTCATCGGAATTCAAACATTCCAATACTTTGTCTTCACTTCTAAATTTGTCCCATTTATTAGATGACATCCCAAATGAAATGCATATTAGTCCGCAAGAGATAAATTACATTCTGTAAACTTACTCGCATTTTTTTTTTTTTTTTTTAATAAATCTAAGTATTACGATTTAAAAAAAAAAAAAAAAAAACTATATTCGAACATAAATCTAATAAAAGAAATTCGTCATTTAGTAATCGAAATATAATTTACTGTAATAGTAGAATATACATAACAGGTGGCAGGTTGCGTTTTATGCAACAAGTTCGATTATGTAATCTGTTCGAAATAAATAAATCACCATTTAAACAGACACAACCGAATATAACAAAAGTTCGCAGCACGCAGATAGGTTGCACGCAAGATAATTTCTCTTACACGCATAGAGCGCTGATGGTGATGTAATTCACAACATCATTGTTGCACAAAGTGCAATAGCGTGACTAGTTAAGAATTAAAAACGATTCCCCTTATTAATCTGAAACGCCTCGTGTCGTCGTAGAAAATATTACAATTAATAAGTATATAAATTCTAAATCGAAGAATATTAAATGCCGGTTATTGTTACCCTTTTATCGTCTTCGCCGCATTTTAAACTACAGAAGAAGACTAAAGCAGCGAAAAACGTTAATTTGATCCCATAAACCAAATGCAATATATCGTCCGCCGTATATTCACGGGTCAATAACAGTAGAGAACCAAAAACCAAATGGAACAAAAATACACAGACGAATATCAACAAAGCGGTCAAAATCGATCGATATTTAAATAAATAACGATGATAATAGCTGACGTTTATATTAAACGACAAAAAAAAAGTTAAAATCGCTAAATTTTTTTAAAGTAAAACTTCTATTGACGCGTCGTATATGGGGAGTTAAACGGCAAAACGAATGAGCAAAATACATACCGAAAAAAAAAAATATATATATAGGTGTATACATATATATCCCGTTCGATGTACCTCCAATACCAACACCCGCTTATCGAACCACTTTTTGTTGCGTTAAGGGCGTCGACAAAATAACGGACGGATATATATATATATATATATATATATATATATTATATATATTATATATTATATATATATATATACATAATTTTCATTTAAATAATATACATTATAAAATAATACAAGAATCAGATATAGTAATGCTAGAATATAATAAACTAGAGCAGCCGAAATGAAATTAGCTTAGGGCTACTAGTAGCGATTACGTATATACATATTATAATTCAGAAATGAAAACAGGAGACTGCTGTAATAATATAATTTCATTTAATTCAAGTTCACAGTCAATCTTATACAAATGTCGCAGGTGATTATACTTACTGCACTTTTATTATTATGCATTGAACGTTTTCAATTTTATCGCTTTCGCAATTACAGCGTTTACTTTCATTGATAATTTTTAATTTATGTGGATCATAGCCGATAGAACCATGACCAGTAAGTATCTGAGTCATATGATAGTTTACGGTATTGTTTTTATTTTTAAAACGGTCTATTACATTAAGAATTTATCCTTTGTTAAAGCGTCGTATCGTATTTTAAACTCATTGTGAATCTGTAAATTAATATTTTTGAGAAGATCTTTACTGATATTACCTTTATTTACTTTTTTAACATAAATTATTAGAGATATTTTGTTTAATATGATGATCAATAGGCAAGATCCGTGCTATGGTCTGGATCGCAATATTAGGTGCAGTTACATACGAAGAGGTTATATCAATTAAAAATTTCCCGACAATTAGAATTTACGTTACGTATTTGCTGTTTACTCAGTCGACTATAATATACACTGTAGATGTATAATGATCGCACAAAACCTTTATAGAGTATTACTGCCTTGGACTTATAGTTTAATCCTCATAGTTTACCGACAAGAGACTAAAAGATATAATACTTGTTGACCTTGTTATTTATGTATTCTATTTACACTTTAACGTCTTGTCTATAATGAAACCTAAATTATTCATATGATCAGTAGAACTGACCGTACGATTATTAATCTATTATCGTATAATATTCGGTCTAAGTTTTTATCACTACCAGATATCTGCATCATTTGTGATTTGTTAATCTGAAATTAGACATATAAATAATTTACTATTATTTCAAGCTTATTAATAATCTAATTACAATTAGTGATATGAAATGACAAAGTCGTACATTATAAACGAAGGGTAAATCATTAGAAATGTAGGCATGCATAAATATTATTTAATTTTGTAAAATATTCTACAAGACCGATGCAAGAACCGAAACCTGAGGAACACCAAAATCATTCTTAACAAATATGATATCCTTTTGATATGACCACATTACTGCCCTGTTTGTTAAGTAATCATCTATCAGATTAATTATGTTCAAGCTAAATATACATATATTCGTATATATATATATATATATATATATATATATATATATATATATATATATATATGTATCCCGTTAGTATTCGAATGTACCTCCACTACCAACACCCGTCAGTTTAAATACGTTTTGTTGCGTTCGGCGCGTCTAAGTACAGCAGCAGCTGCAAAGGTATGTATCATCTTTGTAAATTCTTATTGTTCTTATTGGCATGCGCTTTCTTTATCGATATGCGTTGATTCGTAAATTACCCAAAAACAAATTTTACTTAACAGCCAGTAAATCTATATTAAGAACATTAGATACAGTACACCATGCTAGACTTCGATCCATCCTTTCAGTATATCCCTCATCACCATCAAAGAGCTTGTGTGCATTAGCAGGATCCTTTCCACTCATATAGTACAGAAAATACCATACTTATCTCTATTTAAGCCGTCTACTCAGCTACAATAAAACATTTGCATACACCAAAGAATGTACATCCCCTAACCTCCGTTTTCCAAATGACCCTCTATACCGAAGCTACTTAGCATACTATCAATATATCGCGTATGCTTCATTCCAAAATCAACGTTGAATTACAATATAATGATACCTCCTTGGGACGCTTCCGACACAAAAATAGATTTATCTCTCACGCAGCACAATAAATCTACACACCCTACAAATATAAAAAAATGGTATTAAGCACTCTTCAAAAATACAATGACTATACACACGCATACACAGACGGAGCAAAATCTACAGTAGGCGGATCGTTAAGACAATAAGAATACCATAATATTAGAAATCCAACACAATGGATAACCCTTTTTGTGTGGATCCCAAGTCACATCGAGATGCACGGTAGTGATCAAGTAGACCTTGAAGCTCAATCTATGGTAGTCTGACCAGTACCAGAATACTCACCACCTCCACCAACATTAGCACACGTACTCATGAACAACAGTAAACAGGAATGGACTAACGACCGGACATCATAAACAACCTTCCTGAGAAGCATAAAATCAACCATAGAACCCTAGTGGCCTCCAGATGGCACAAGCAGAAAAGAATATGGTACACTAAACCGTCTACGTGTGGGTCATACAGCCGTATCACACGATTATCTGTATACTAAAGGCCCTCCACCCACAAACTGCTCCCTATGCGGACATTTAACAGAACCAACAGTCACGCACTTAATCTACAACTGCCAAACACTCACACCACACAGGTTAAAACACAAAATATACACAAAATCGTCTCAAACAACTCTCAATCAATAGGTAAAATTCTAACTTTTGTCAGAGAAAGTAGACTCCTCGAGGCGCATATGTTTCTTATATATTTTTTTTCTTCGAGAAAAATCACGTAGCTTTTCGGCTGTTAAGCCATTATCGAGTGTATAAAATGTAAAAAATATTATTTAGATACACCATTTTTTTAAAAAAGCGATCAAAGTAGTAAAACAGAATTTTTAAAATAATCCGATAGTCATTGCGGTAAACAACACAATCCAAAATCAGCAATATAAATTTTATACATAAAGAAAAAACAATAGCCGATAAAATAAAAATAGTAAAAATCAAATCAAATATATTTCAGTATTATAAACATATTAATAACGATTAATTAATTATAAATTTCCGTTATTACTTATTAAATTGATTAAATTATACTTAAGCCATAGAACATATGTGTTACCAATTATTTCGAAAAATCGTCAATTAAAACACTAAATGCAGGTATTCCTCGGGGGAATATACTCGGGCCTTACTTGTTCCTAATTAATATTAATAAATGACCTTCCCGAACTGCCTTTCGTTAGTACTGCGTTGTATGCTGATAATCTTGCCTTATATGTATCTTCTTATAGGATAGATACAATATATAACCGATTGCAAAAGGCTACAATTAAAATATCTAAATATTACAACAGATGGAACTTAAAATTGAATGAAGAAAAATCAGAAGCAATTCTATTTACTAGAAGACGACCACTACCTCTAACTGAAATAACAATAAATTCAAACAAGTTCGGTATCTAGAATGTCACTAAAGCTCGTTTTTACGAGTATCAAGAGGTTGGAACGATCTGTAATATGGAGCTAGGATAAGGATTTGACCAAAAATTAATCCGATATTCTTTACGAGCAAATTTAACAAGGCACAAAAAATCTCTGTTAATGGTGTATACAGCACATCGCTATTCGAAGCGGACCTGGCTTCTGTATCAGCAACAACATTGCCGAATATACCGGAATGTCCAGGAATCCGGGAGAACCTAACGGAAATACCAGATTCTAACAGCGAGGAAACCAGAATTCGCATTTTATATTTGTTCGTTTCAACGATTCCGAACCGTAAGGACATTTGAGGTATCCTCAAAACTCGACGAATGGACTAAAGACTGAATAATTATAGAATAGAATAAAATTTGTTTCCATATAGAACTCTATAAATCGTGAAAAATTTTGTACGCACGCAAATATCCTTAAATTTGCCTGACCGCTTAAATTACAAAATAAACGACTTAACAGAAGTAAAAAATAAAATAAAAATGTTCAACTTAACACGCATAAAAATCGTATAATATATAATAGTAATCGCCTACGTTATTTATCACTGCTATATCGGGTAATTTACGTATTTCGTAAAATTGTTTAGAATCTTTTAAAAAATCTTTCCTTGTTTATAGTGTAAGATATTGTTCATTGAAGATATACGAGTATATCTTGATTTATTTGGTCCTCAAACAATGATTTTGTATTTTGTCCCATTGTCCCGCTGGTAGAACACCATACTGCAACATATAACAATCTAAGTTGGAAGCCCATAATGAAAAAAAAAACCATCTAGAATAGCAGATTTATAAAAATAAGATTCTATCGAATATTGGAAAAAGTACACAAATTCTCTCTGTATATGATGTTGATCTATTTACGTATACTTCTACGAGGCCAGAGGCACGGACACGGAAGCTGTAGTTGTTGAAATATACCGGTTTCAAGTAGGAACGCTACTGTTGGACCGACTGCATTTGGCTGCAAAAATCGTTGCAATGCTGATGGAAGACCATATCGAATACGCTCAGACTTGTGCCTTTGGTAGTGCAGCAGAAGGTGTTCTATTGTTAACATTGTTGCAGGAACAAATCGGTGGCGATTCTCTTCTGATCAAGTGACTACGAGTGAGAGTCGTATGTCCTAGCAATATTCGACGAATGACTATTTCTTCATGTCGTGTCAACGAAGGGGGAGATTGTCGTAAATTAGTATCAGGTTTGAATGTGCGTAATTTGTTCGTAGTTGGTGTCGATAATCACAATATATTCCATTTCGCGCGGAGTTGTTTGTTTATTATGCCGCGGATATTTTAATACGGGTTTGAAAAATTTAGTTTATTATCAAACATCACGCCCAAAAATATTTATTACGTTGTTTCCATTCAATTGTACAATTGCAACTGTGGTTATTATACATTTATTTATAAATAGTCTACGCCTGGTTAAAAATAGATCTTCAGTTTTGGTTCCGTTAATTTTGATTTCAAATTTTATTTTATAATAAGTTATGGTAGAAATTTAATCCTTAACATTTTTTTTTTACGTACAAAATGGGCTAGCATTCAAGGCATTATACATATATACACGTATATAAGTTGGTTATAAGCGCGCACAATATGTATAAATTTTATTTATTTACATAACAATAATAATTTAACTAATAATGAATTAAATTAATTTACGTGTGTTTCTTAGGTTTCATTATTCAGGAGGGGGCTAGAATTTCCAGTTGATTTAGAACCTACCTATTTTTAAGGGTCGTAAAGAAACTAAGTACAAAATTCAACCTTTTAACCTTATGTGTAACAATTTGGCTTAGTGTTAATACATAAAATTAAAGATCTGATGTGCATACTTTTGAAATCACTGTATGATAAAATCCAGTCTTCGTGGATTGCGTGTTAGAATGTTCGACACTTCATCACTGTTAATTGTAATTTTTGGGGGTGCATTAGCCCCTTAACCCCTCCTTGATTGCGCCCCTGTATATACTAACATATATATATATATATACATATATATATGAATAACGTACAGTTAACATTATTACATTATCGTGGATTACCCGTTAGGATTTGAAATAGATCTTTTTTTCGAGACAAATTATTTCGAAAAATTTTGTTTTTTAAAAAAATAAGAAGATGAAGAAAATATTTATTTATTGTAGACATGAAATACAACATATTCTAGTATACAGAATTACCCTTATAGTAGTTAATATAATATTAATAATAATAACAAAGTGCAACACCTATAAAAGGTACGATGATGTATAATAGAGAAAAATTTGAAAAAAAAAAACCTGCTACAATAAAATAGAAAGAAATAGAAATACATATAGCATGCAATTAAGCTGAAAAATAGATTATATAGTTAAATTATACTTAATATATAAATAAACAAATATGTGAAATAAGAAATAAAAATTATGTTAAAAATCAGTGTTTCGCGTATAGTACATAAACTGGCGATATCGTAGACCCCTATTACTTTGATTAAATTTTTGTAAAATTTTTCGCATGAATGAAACATAAACAGTAAATAAATATAGCTATTTTAGTATTAGTTTCGTGCGCAGCCGTCAATACAGCTTGCATAATAGCAAAGAGTTCGCATAATAAAACTGAAAGGTAAAAAGGTATCATAAGTTATATCATCGTTATGTATGATGGCGCAACCACAGCTATTGATGTTTTTTGCACTACCAGTAGTGTAAAGCACTGTACATCCTATGTAGTTTAAAAGAAGGTTCTGAAAAGCTTCCTTTAGCACATGTGTCGCCGAGTGGCGGTACACAAGGAGTGAAATATCAGTAAAAACGGTTTGAATGTTCCAAGGAGGAGTTAGGAAAGGATCGATCTTATCCAATAGGTGGAATAAGAGGGATATGAAGATTGTTAACTTCATTTTCTATTTTTGCGAAAAACTTGTTATTCGTTTATTCATTAAATTGTTACAAAAGTAATGTATCAACTTTTATTATTATATTTTGCACACTAATTATTAGTAAAAATTATGTACTCGGAAATGAATTTTAGAATTTGTCGATCGTATTTTATTAAATTAGAAAATATTTCTGAAACATCCGACACTTTAAATCGGAACGGTACTCGAGATACAATACTTTAATTAGAGCAAAATTTGAATTTCTATTGAGCGTACTAATAACTTTATATATATATATATATATATATATATATAATAAAGCAATAAAATGCCGATATTTTCAGTAGTTACAGTTCTACTACGAGTTTGCGTTGGAATGTTCCATTGACGTTCCATGATGCCATTCTCAGTGACGAAACAATTAAGTTTGCTGATTGAGTGATGAAAAAAAACAAACAAAAAATTAAGCACAATTTTGGGTTTTGATGAGGTCGAGTATTCCGTCTAGTTCTATCATGTTGTATTCCAATTTCGAAAGTACTCATTGTAAAATTCTAATAGGTAAGATATAGTGTTCGGTACACCGTGATGTATAACTCCGTTATAGCTAGAAAAATTGGTGCGAAGCCGGGGATAAAATCTGCGGTAATGTTTTATACTTAAATATTGCTTCGTGTAATGAAGGAAATAAAGTTTTCATAATTTCTTTAACATATAAAAACGCTACTATCGATAATAACCATAATAATAATAATAATATTATTAACAATTATTAATAATAATAGTAATAGTTGGGTAATTTACGTCGTTCAATAATGTCGACCGATTGCGCTAAGTGTTCAGTAATATTCTTTATAAAACTGCTATAGTGTGCCGTTTTGATTAATTCTACGGTTAATTAATCGAAACTTTGAATATATAGTTCTTTTAAAAACGCGTGCGTTAGATTAAAATTATCGATAGATCGATTTTATCGAAAGCTAAAATAAAAATTAAATCGTAATAAATTAATTTTTTAAAGGAATTAATTTTAAACGAACGAAAAACGTCCGAGTATTAAAATGTTTCCAAACGAACCGATGATTCGTCTCTCTTAAATTTTTTTCTGCGCACGCTATAAAAACTGCAGTAATTTAAAAAAAAAACCGCGTGCGATGGATTAAAATCATTATTAGAGATTTTATCGAAAGCTAAAATAAAAATTAAATCGAAATAAATATTTGTTTTTTTTTTAATTTTAAGCGAATGAAAAAAAAAAGGTTGTCGAATTAAAACGTTTGTAAAGGAACCGACGATTCATCTCTCTTCATCATCTTCAATGGTAAAAGTAAACGTTCTTCAAATTCGGCCTCTTGGTGTAGTTTATTAGAAAAACGTTTACGTCTAACGATTAATCTGTGCCGAATCCATATTATCAATAACACCGTTGACATAATTGAGGCGAATATCGCACCGATTAAGATCAAATGCGATACAAAGAAATCTTCCACCGCACTCTTCGCTTCATCGCTTTTCAGTAAACCGATTACAACTTTAGTGTTTGCATCGGAATCCGTCAAATTATAACCGTTAATGTAAACATCGTTATCAGAATCCAACTGAAAATATATGATAATTGAATTACCGACATTAATTTTAAACAAACACAAACAATAACAAGCAATGGCGGATATAGATTACATCTTCGATTATTATAATGTATCAAACTAATCATAAAATAAATATATAAAAAAATGCATATACCAAATCATTATCATACGAATAACATAAAATAATACCATTTAGACCAATAATCATAAAACAAAGTTCAGGTTTCTCGGTACGTTTGCAAACTTATTAAAAACTTCATCATTACCGACTGTAATGTCTCTGCGAATAGAAAGTAAAGCAGATCCATCGAGCCCACTTTCGGACGTACTGTTCCTTAAGTCTTTCAGGCTGGAGAAAGTTCATTCTACGGTTTCGACGGACATAGGTAGAAGTGCTAGTAATTTTAGATGAATATAAATGTTGGCACAAAAAATCTCGTCACATTTTTCTGGAGAATCAATAGCTGTTTTCGGAAAATTTGAAGGATTCTTCGGAATCGATTTTTCTTTCCATAACATAAACTTACTTTGCACGATTTGTTTGCGTGACAAATCTTCTTCGTAGAAATTTACGACCGCTTCCAATGAACCAAAATCTGTTATAGTACAAAATTTCGGAAGAATATTTTGTAAATTGTTTCATTGTGAGATTCTACCTTCAGCGAGTTACGAAAATCATCCAAATATGGCACATAAACAGACCGTCGGTAATATTTTTCTTCTGGGTTTGAAGACAGCATACTTGTGGAACCTCTTCTTTAATGTGAAGTTTTACAGCGCAAACTACTTTACTCGGTCATACGAGACTCTAAATGAGTCATCTGCATTTACCGTCTGCTTTGACGAGACACTCTTAACATTAGTTAAAGCTTGCGAAAGATCTAAATTTTTATTCTGAAGCTTCTCAGATAAACTAGGCGTGGTTGACAGCATCCGACTCGAAACAAATTGATGACAAATTCAAAATATTGACTTACAGCACTAATTAAGGCTTGCGCCTTAGATGTTGACTCACTTGGTTCTTCTTCTATTTTATTTAAGGAAAGAATTCAAAAATATCTTTAAATTAAATCACTGCTTCGGGCCTTTCCATCCATTACGTTTCACACAGTGAAATAAGTTTGATTTTCTTTATATTTAGGATTATTTATTTTCTGATGATAACTACTCGATGGTACCTTCCGTATAGAAGTCGGTGTTCTCAGCCACTCGACTATGCCGACGATATAACACGAAAATTTCCCAGACCGAACCAAGTTAGTAACTTGGATGAGTGACCACTCATCCAAGTTACTAACTTGGTTCGTCGTTGCTTAACTTTGGCGATCTAACGAGAACCGGTGGAAAAAAAAATAAATAAGAGAGAAATTTTTGTCGATTTTGTACGCGATATTAATTTAATTAATAATTGAAAATCGATAAAATATTTTTCATTAAATAATTAACCTGTTTAGCAGGCAATCCAATTTCTTCCTTCGTTTGATTATTATTATTCCTAGGATATGCGGTGGTGTTCCCGTACTCCGCAGTACCTATAAATACGATTAAATGTATTTAACGATTTTTCATCTTTCCTCGTCTTACGCGTACATATGGCGTGACGATCATTCTTCTTTTATTTTGTTTAATTTATTAATTAATTAATATTTTCCGGCTGTAATTATCCGTTAGATGAACTAATAGTAATAACTTTAAAACGACTTTCACGGCCGAACTGAAGGAAATTAAATTGCATCCGATAGTTTGAAAAGTTTCGAATGTAGTGTTGTTGTTTTTTTTGTTTTAATATACAACAAAAAAGGAATTAAAATCACTTTAAAAAAAAAAATGAAAAATCATAAAGCTTTTCGGATTTTAAACCATCGTCGAGTGAATATATAAACAAAACTCAATTATAAAAATACGTACAAATTTATAAAAACGTAAAATGTAAAAAATATTACTTAGATAATAAAAAATCATAAAAGTGAAGAAAAAAATACTTTTTAAATAATTCAATCACGAATGAACATAATCAACAATCAGCTATATAAAAATTTATACATAAACAATAACACAATAGCGAGTAAAGTAAAAAATAAAATAAAAAATTATTTATTTATTTCTTAATTTTTTTTTTGCATTGTTGGATGTTTTCATTCATTTTTATTCGCTATTGTGTTATTGCCTATGTATAAATTTTATATTGCTGATTGTTGATTGTGTCGTTTGCATTATTCACTAATACCGTTTTTTTTTTTTAAATTGATAATTTTTTTAAATTGAGTATAGTAAATATTTTTACATCATGTATATATATACATATATATATATATATATATATATATATATATATATATATATATATATATATATATATATATATATATAATATAAATTTGAATGTTTTAATGATCGGTTGTGCAAAAATCTCCAAAAGTATTTTATCCATTATTTTGAAATGATGACACAACGTTGCATTCGCATAAGGAGGTGTTTTTACTATATTAATTTATTTATAAAACGATTGATTAATAAAAAAAAATAAAAAATATTTTACAAAAATATTTAAAAATAATAAAAAAAAAAACGTAAATACCGCGCCATCTGTAATAACAACGCAACGATATAATAAACATTTCTGAGGAGAGCGCAAAACGTTTGAACATACTACCGTTCAATAACAGGAGTAAGTCGTTAATGGTGATATGGTATTTTATTTTCAACATTGTGTTGAAATTTAGTTGAATAATATTCCGTCGTTTATCAAAGCTTTCATTACGTATAATCTATTTTTCACTTTTTCTTAGATTTTTTTTGTTTAATTTTTTATATTTTTCCTAATTAGTGGTGCATTTTTAACTTACATTCGAATTATATCAAATGAATTTTTTCGTTATTCTTTAGAAGATCGCAATAACGCCTCGCGGAAAATCAACAGAACGGAAGCAGTGCAACGAGTAATAAGCGAGGAGAACGGGCATTTATGTGCAGTCAAATATTTCTAAGCTAACGCTTGAGTAAAAACGCATTCACGATCGAATCAACGCAAGCCGTCAATAACGTAGTTGGAGAAATCTTCTTCTTATTTGCGCCAGGTGGAACTGGTAAAACGTTCTAAATGAAATTAATTCCGGCAACAATTCGATCCCAAAATGATCTTAGCTCTTGCGTCGTCCGGAATAGCTGCGACATTGCTACCCGGTGAAAGAACTGCTTATTTCGATTTGAAATTGCCGCTGAATGTGCAAGTCACTGAAACTCTACAAGACGTTCGACGGTCTCTTTTTTGAAGTTCGCTTCAACGAGATAGAAAGAAGAAGAAAGAAGAAAACGTATATTTCACATAAATTACAAATTAAAAACAAACAGAAATTTTTAAAACTGCGTACCGTAATAAAAACTTACCACAGTAACAATAAACGTAAGAGAAGAAACATGAATTTTTGACGAATGAAGATTCAACTTAAGTATATACTAAATGCAGGAAAAATTAATGCTAAAAAAAACCTGCGAAAATATGCAAAGCGATACCGTTGAAATTAGCGATAAATAAAATGATAATGATAATGGACAAAAATACTTAATACTATTAAAACAAATATTAACAATTATTAATATTTAACAGGCTAAACCAAATTATGTTTCAGCCTGCGATGCTTATATTTAGTATATTTTATTCTTAACTGCTTGGAATCATAATTTATCAAATCATTATCATGCGTAACACACTGTTTAAAAAAGTTGGTAGACACTTTTAACGCGTGATCTTTTAACATAGCTAGTTCCAATTTCTCACGCATTTTCACTTTATTACTATATATTGGAGCGTTGAGTATACATCTAACGCACCTGTTCTGAATCAACTGAAGCCGCTTATAACTAGAATTGCTAATAGAACTCCACACTGGACAGGCATACGTTAAAACTGGTCTAATGAGCGATTTATATATTATTAATTTATTATTGACATTTAGGACGGATTTGCGTTTAAACAAAGGATAAATAGAACAAATGGCACGTTGCGTTTTGATTGACACGTAATCTAAATGTTTGATAAAAGTCAATCTTTTATCTAAAATAACACCTAAGTATTTTATTTGATCTGACCATTCTACATTTACACCGTTAACCATTAAGGTGGGGGGTAAGAGTGGTCTCCTACGAGTAAACAGTATTGCCTGAGTTTTGGTAGGATTGATGGCAATCTGCCACTTAGCAAAATATCGAATCAACCTATCTAACCTTAATTGTAATTTATTCGTAACAGCTCTTGGAATATAAGAACTACAATGCGGTATCACCTGCATACAAGGCTACCTCTGTGTTATTTATTGTAGGAATATCATATAAATAAAAAGTGAATAGGAATGGACCAAGTACACTACCATGAGGTACTCCTGCTAAGCATGTTCGACGGGAGGATAATATATCGTTTACTAACACATAGAATGATCTATTACTTAGATAGCTTAGAACGAGCATAATAAGATATTTTGGAAATTTACATTCAATCATTTTATATACAATGCCATTGTGCCAAGTAGTATCAAATTCTTTGGCCACGTCAAATAGAACCATCCCCGTGTGTTTATTACAATTAAAGTTGTCAGTAATATGCTCTGCTATTCTGGCAATTTGATAAGCTGTAGAATGACCTGGCCGAAAACCAAACTGTACTTTTGGTAATAAATTGTTTTCATTTGAGAAAACACGTAATCTTTTCAGTATAATTTTTTCGGCAATCTTACTTACATTACTCAACAAGTCTATAGGCCGAATATTATCCGGTGATGAACAATCTTTCCCAGGTTTAGGAAGAGTAATAATTTTTGCTACTTTCCAGTTAGAGGGAAAGTATTCTAGTTTAAACTATTGATAATGTTAGTGAGTTGAACAATAGCTTTGAACGGTAATTTTTTTAGGATAATCGACGGAATGTTATCATCTCCAACTGAATGATTGTTTTTGAAAGATTGAGTGTGTTTAAGCACCTCATTTGGTGAAGTAAGTAGTGGCTGGGATATGAATTTCGGAGAGGTTATATATTTTTTAATGGCAAGTCTTATTTTATTATTCTGATAATTGGACGATAGATTGGCATTTCGACTATGCGTGTTGAAATAGTAACCAGCCAAGAATTCAGCTTTGCCATCATCTGAATAAACATACCTATTAAGATGATTGTCATAAAGCGGTGGGAGTGCTTCAATACGTTGAGTGTATCGTTTGCAAACCCTCCAAAGACTGTTATCATTAGTAGCTAGTTGAGAAAAGGTGTTAGCAACTTTATCATTTAAATTTTTATTCAATAAAATTTGCACTAACTTTGTAAATAGATTTAATAGTTTTTTTATAGAACGGCAATCAGTGTTAGAAGAATGACGTCTCGTATACATTCTACGAAGTTTATTTTTAACCCCGATAATAACAATAATGTATGCCGGCAGAGCTCGTATATAGTTCGGTGTTTTAAATGGTATTTGACTCGCCTCTCGGATCAGATTGGTAAGGTCGCTGAGGTTGTTATCAACATCAGTAGGACTATTTATAGAGTGAACAAGTTTAATCTTATTAGAGATGTAATTTCTAAGCTTTGCCCAATCAGCATTAATGTAATCAGGAATTAGTTTTGGTGTCTTATGTTTACTATTGGCATAGATGACTGTACCTATAGGGTTATGGTCAGACGACAAACAATTAATAGAAGTAGGAGTAGTAATGTTTATGTTTTTAGCTAGTACTAAATCTATAACACTTGGTCTACAACTCTGAGACGGGAAGTATGTAGGTTCACATGGAGCCATTATAAACCAGGAAATCTAAGCTGGGATATTATTATCGAGCTTAGTTTCTGAAAGCGCAATTATGTCAACCTTATACTGCAAAATGGTATAGCTCACTATGTTTGTTAATTATGGAATTACAATTCCAAACAATTAATTTCAACTTATTATTAGTACCCATCAGCCATGGTATTAAATATAATGAGCGACGAATATTTCTAAAATTATGCTAACTTTCGTAAGCGTATCGCTATTTCTACATAATTTTAATCTAGTAATTATTTTTTTAACTACGTCAATGAATTTCATAATATTTAGTTCCTTAAATAAACTTAATAAAAATTATATATCGGAAACACTACCTTGAACATCGTTATTATTACCGATAGTTTCTGCCGTGCGAGTGACGCTGGCGTAAGTTCTACTATTTACAGTACTGTTAGCATTATTATTATTATTATTACTATTATTGTTACTATTACTACTACTACTACCACCCTTACTGCGAGCAACAGTAGTGTTATTCGAGCTTGCCTGCTCAACGTTAACTACAGTAGTACACTATAGGAAGTAGAAGGAGAACGACTTGGCTGTGTCCGCCTTCTAGCCAACACGGATGCATTAACTTTTTTATAAATATTACATTCAGGAGAATTTGCAAGGTGGTCACTTGAGCAGTCCGCACACTTAAACGACTGTTGTCGTGTGCACGCACCGCCAGGGTGATATGGTATTTATCCATACATTGTTACCTCGATTGAATTAGATTGTTGTCTTTACATTATTTTCTACATCGTATTGTTCTTATTTTTACACGTAAATCGATAGAGCGTCTTTACTCTAAAAAATATTTGACGCGCATTCAATGACGAAATGGGCAATTTAAACATCTTGTAATTATCAGGTTTACGATAATATTACAAATCGTATGAACGTATTACCGACAGTTTCTGTGGATGTTACATCGATGATTTTGACCGAAGCTGTGGTACTAATAGAAATAGTAGTAGTGTTGGCGATAGTGAATGTTGTGTCATTTTCCGCAATTGTAGTAAAACCTGTTGTTGTAGTTACATTATTAACTCCTCGAATGGAATCCAATGATGTTAAACCTAAGAGTAAGAAACAAAAACGAGATTTCGATATCGAAATTTGAAATATAGTTTGTCTTAATTTTTATATGATTAACAACTGTTTAACTAACCCGTAAGATTAAAAGTATAGAAACATATATATATATATAATATATATATATATATATTTATTTCAAAAGTTATTGCACAGTTGAAAAAAGAATGGGTACTTCTCTCTCTGGAGTTGAATAAAATGTTGATTTTCACAACTATATGTATAAATTGAAAAATTTGATACGTATGTGAGTTACAAAGGATTTTGTAAAAACCGCCTGCAGTCTGTCGTTAAAAGAACTGCTAATGAATATATACTTAGGCGGGGAACAGGTGTGCTTGGCGCTAAAAAGGAGGAATAATAGAAAGCAATATGTAAAACGCATTGACAAAGTGTAGATAGTGGAGTCTCAGTTTGACTAACTGAACTGCTTTATTTACTTTCAAATGATATTTGTTTCAACATCTTCTTCATACAGGATTAACAATGTACACTAACCAACCTGACTATTTTACATACTGTTTGTTCTCGCTTGTATGCCTTCTTTCTGTTCACTTTTGAAAGGTATTTATTGTTTTTCGTCATAATTTATAACAGTCGCATCGATTAAACAAATTGTTCATGATATGTAATAATGTTTGGAACAGATATAGTGTGCAAATCAAAGAATTTACTTGACGTATCACAAGTGAACATGACGATAGTGTGGTGTTAACTGTCATAAAAAAAAAAATAGAAGTTATAAATTAATTAAAGTACATTAATTAGGGGTACCGATTAAATAAAATTGCATATCAAACGGACTACGTAAGTGGGAAGTCTCTATACTTAAAAAACAGATCGTTATATAATATATACGCGGTAACAGCATTGATAATAAATATAATGCTCGATAACCGCACGTGCCCGTCAATGTTTATATATATATATATATATATATATATCGCTAATACATGTTACAAATTTTTATATACTTTCCTATCCAATCAACTATGATATAGATTTTTCATGGGATAAAACTACCATCCTGAAAATGACGTAACTGTTGTGCTATATATGTTGTAATAGATAAGATCTCAGTTCCCTATATATATATATATATATATATATATATATATATATATATGAATGTATGTATTATAGGCTAATATTCAAAATCACATTTGAAAATTACTGCTTTCACAGCATGCGGGTGAATATATAAATTTTTGAATGTTTTTCTACCACCGCAATCACTTGATATTACGCTAAATTATATATATATATATCTGTACATAGGTACCATAAACGTGGGATGATATATATACTAAATGCCCGAAAAAATATATATAAAATTCACAGTAGCAAAATGTGCACCAAAATATTAATATAAATATATATGTATGTATAAATGTATGTCAGTATATACGCTAATATTGAATCACATTTGAAAATTAATTTTTACTGCTACCACTGCATGCGTATGTATTGATAAATTTTTAAATGTTTTGTTACCACCGTAACCCCATGATATTACGCAATACACTATGTATATCTATACTCATACTATTATTTAGATCCTATTTAAGTTCGTGCGTGTGGTACGTATTATTTAACGTCTATCAGTCCAATCGATATACTCTTACTTCTGGAGTATACCACAGGGTTCTAATTTGGGACCACTATTATTTTATATTTTCATAAAGGAATTAACTTACGTTCAATAGTTCTATTATTTGCTGATGATTTGAAAGTTTTTATATGAATTAAAACCTAATTGTGAATTGTTGCTGGATGATTTGTGTGGATTGGCGACATGGAGCGGCAATGATTACGTGCCTTTTAATTATAAGAAATGCGTTCATATTCGTTTATGTTTCGCAAAAAAAAAAAATATTTCTTTGATTTCTCTATGGTTAATGTTCCAGTTTCTAATGTAACCTTTGTTCGGGATTTGGGGCTTCATATTGACAACGAGCTTAAATTTGCAACTCATATTCCTAATTTTAACAAGAATGTTTACGGGGCTAATTCGTGCGTATTTCGTGATCGTAGGAATCCGCTGTTACTATTCAACACTCTTGTGTAAGATTATAATTAGAGTACGCGTCTGTGGTTTGGGACGCTAAAATTCATATGGTGGAGAAAGTTCAATTTCAGTTTTTTTAGGTATATTTATTACCGTCAAACTGGTGGCTGAGGTAACCGCATTATCTTTGTAACGCTCGAATAGATGATTATTTATTATCTACAATCCTATTCATGGTCCGCAGTAATTTCAATAGTAAATTTATATGTAGTAAATTTTTAAAACTCCATATTTCACAATTACTTTTCGATAAGTTTGGTTTATATGGTAAAACATACTTTAATCATAAAAAAGCTCTGTTTATCGCCATTATCGATTAACAGTTTCTTTGCATAGGAATATGCGATGTAGGTTTAGATATAAACTCTCACAACAAACAAAGCATCTTACTAACAATAAAGCAGAAAAAATTTGGCTTAATGAAGAAGAATTTGAGCATGCGCAGGAAGCAATTTATTTAGGTCAATGCTTATCGTTTGACGATTGTATGGATAAAAAGAATTGACAAGAAGAGTGTTACCGGCAGCCTGGAACAAATTTTGGAGTTTAAAAGAAAATCAAAAAAATAAAAGCCGGAAAATGAACCTAAAAACAAACATTAGTATTCTGGAAAAATGCCGCGCTCGGAAACCATAAGGCATAAAACCGAAGTGCAGGTCATTTTAAAGATGGCAGTCGACCTAAAATGAAACTGGGCCGGTCGCACGAGTCGTCGGGATGGTTTGGCCGCAAATGTAATCAAGTAAAACAACCGTAGGCGGATAATCGTTAAGATGGTCTTCAGACAGCGGATGAGTTCTACTTGATTGAAGTTCGGATAGAACGGCATGGAAGAAAACGTGCCAATTACACGGTGTTCATGACGATGTTTAATTATTATTTTTATTTATAGGTGTCCGGTATGCGTGTTTATATAATTTATTATATTTATGGGTGGGAAGCCTTCGGCCGATATTTGGCGAAATAAAGGTTTTATTTATTTATTGATTTATTTATTCATGGTAGATCTATCGATTCAAGATTATACGGGGCAAGAGGATAAGATTATAAATTAATGGGTTCTGTAAAGTATTCGCCTATTTTCAAGTGTCCGCTTATTATAACTTTTACTAAATATCGAAAAATAATTTAAATATTCTAGGATGAACTTTATAGTCGTTTTAATTAAGGCGTTTATATTCCAATTCGTTAAATTACGAATTTATTCGTGATTATTTTATTCCGAATTAAAAAAAAAAAAACAACACTCTTACTAGTATTATCATTTTAACCTACACGCTGTAACACGAATAATATTGTAGGTCACGTCAGCTTAATGATTAAATTATTTCGTCAAAAGGTTTTTTATTCAAAAGTAACACATATATTCAATACGATAGGCATTATAAAAATAATTTTAATTTTTGTATATATATATATATATATATAATATATATACACATACACGCACACACACGCGCGCGCACACACACACATATATATATATATAATTGTGTGCTTGTGTAAATAAATAAATAAATAAATGAACTTACTCAACGTAAGTATCAATGTGACTGCGAATAAAAATTTCATCTTTAACATTTTTTTGAAGTTTATTATTTGAACAAAAAAATACAAACTTAAACCTCAGTAAGAACCGACAGAAGCTATCACCAGTGCTTACGCGACAAATAATGAGAGTTGAGCTTTTTACGCGGCGCACTTAGCTGCATATGCCACACCTGTGTGTACTTTTCATATACTGCAAGCGTATATATATATGAAAATGCGAGGGGTACTTTGCACCAAATTATTCTTCCGCAAACGTAGCAACCATTTTCATACCCTGCTGAATACTGGCAGATTTAATTTATCTCGTTTTCTCGTGATATACGAGCATAGCAACCATCCTTATCTGCGCAAAAGTAAGGGAGAATTATCGATTGTTAGTTACATAGAAAGGAGGCTGCATTGTATATGTTGTAATGTAATTTCAGTTTGGTTTTTTTACGCTGGCAAATCCTTGCAACAAAAAATAACTACTGGTATACTCGATTTACGTACTGCACAATACGAAACGTGTACGTGTATTTAAACGTAAGCGTGTAAGCGTGTGTGTGTGTATGTTGTGTAATATTTCGTAAGATAGTTTTGTAGCTTCCACGAAACGAATATATATATATATATATATCTATATGTGTGTACTCGTGTTGAGAGAACCAGAGAAAATAATAATTATCGTATCTTGTGTTGGTAAAAGCAAACAGGATAGAATTGATGACCTATATTTTAAATGTAACGTTTAAGTCAAAACTTCTTCAATTTGAAAGGTTTAGATTTAAGATGAGAATGCAGTTATAGAGAAACGGTGAATTTTTAAGTTAGGACAAAATTTATTTAATAGAAAAATGTCCAATACTAAATTTGAAAACGAATTTATTTAAAAATGATAAGCTGAGTGAAAGATGATGATTATTTACGAAGTGCACAAAACGCGTTTGATTTAAATATCGAAATTTCGTTAGGTTGGGAAATTAAAATTTGTATATATGGTACTTTTAAATAGTAACGTTTTATATGTAAATTAAATTGCGAATGATAAGACGTAATGACGTCCGTTTTATGCGGAAAACGATAACATTTATTTGTCATGATATTGAGCATATTTTTGCGCATCAAGTTAAAAACCAGGATAATGTACACAATTCTTAATTATCGGCCGAAATTAGGAATAGAAAAAAGAAAACTTATCTTTTTCGAAATTCCTATTAAAGCACCTGTTCGTGCCAATCACGATCTAATTAGCGTCTAGTGAAAATCGATCGATTTTAAGTCAGTTTGTCATCATTACAATAACCGTAGTCAAATACACCTGCATCAATCATAGTCTCGGAACAGAGTACTAACGTTTCAAGTAATTTAATTATAATCAAACTGTAGCAGACCATTACACATAATATTCAATAGAACAGGAGCTAGTTGCCTGTGGAACATTGCTCCTATTTTTTTTTTATTTATATTTTTTCAAAATCATCGTCGGTAACAAGAATATTGAAGCGAAACTTCGCCGATTATAAGAATGAGTCGATTATGTCCATGACTAAATTATAGATTGCATATGCAACATTTCAGTATAGTAATTTACTTTCGTTTTTTTTTTTTTGCGCCTGGTAATCAGTGGTGTAGTCAGACTTGGTTGAAAAAGGGGATTCGAACAAAACTAAATTATAACAGTAAACCCGAGTTAAATTGAATTTTAAGTAAATAACCAAAACTCAAGTAGGTTAAACCCCAAAGCAATCCAAATCACCGGAGTTATTTTTATATTTATTAGACGTCGAATATGTAATTCTATTAGAAGACGGCAGAAATATTTAACGTCACTGGGGAACACACGAATAGTATATGTTATTGAGGACAGACGGAAATGGTTGCAATAAATTCCGCGAAAAAATAAACGATAAATAACGATTTTACATTTTTTTCGAAGGAATAATAACTTAACTAAATTTCAAATCTATTCTTCGCGTTTTTCTACACAATTCTTCTAGTACCTCCTGTATTACAAAACTATTTATTTACTTCAAAAACAACCAAATTTAAATAAAATAAATGAAAATAAAAAATATATGTTTAACAAATGCAAAACTGCATAACAACGAGTATATATTTTCTCATTATCAGATTGACTCCAGGGGGTTTCAGACCCCCTAACACCACGCTATATCGCTGCTGGTAATAATGTAAACAGTTAACGATGCTATGAATGTAGTATATTAATCTTAATTATTGCCAAACGCTTTTTCATAACGCGCGAATAGCAACAGTATATATTTTAAATATGACGTCATTTTGATGAGTTTGGTTTTATATTATAATCTTCGATAAAGGCTATTCATTGGTTAGAAAGTATTTGGAAAGTATTTCTTAGCGATCTTATTTTTTGTTTTGATTTCACTTGCGTAGCTTGTTCGATAGACAAGTTTACATACAAACCTTATTTTGTAACGACTGTAAAAAAAAAAAAAACATATAAAGGAGTGCCTACACAAAAGGACTTTGCAAAAATGGTCAGATTTTGATGGAATTATTTTCGTTTTATTCGTCTCGAATGCCAAATATTAAATCCCCTTGAGTAGAACTTTACATACATACTATCGTTCGTAACACCTTTAGAAAACCATATATATGCAACGTAATTCGTACAAAATCGCAATTTCACTATATTTCACAGAAAACCAGTCAGATTTTGATGAAATTGTTTTTGTTTTTGTTCATATTGAACCTCTCAATATTCAATACCCTTGGATATACATATATCATCATCATCATCATGCTGCGTTTTTGACTTTCAAAGATTGCATTATACGCAGTTAAATCGAATATCTGTTTCTATAATCACCATGTTCTTAACGGTTTTCGGATTCATTCCTGATGTTATTCTTCTTCACCCTCGCTGAGGTTTCCCTTCGATTTTCCCCTGTATGGGCAGTCATTCCTCTCTAATTTTGTGTACCACATGTTTTCTTTTCCTCTTCATGCAGTAATCCACAAGATTCATCTTATTCATTCGGCTTTTTTATTTCTTTATTTGTTGTCTTTTCTTTCCATGAGATTGCCACGTGTGCCTCAGTGTTTACATTTCAAATACGTTTAATCGTTTTATACATTCCGCGTTTAAAGTCCATGACCGACATTACATAACCATTGGTTAATTCTCTCTCTCTCTCTCTCTCTCTCTAATCTAATATTATATATAGGCGCCAATTAATACTTCAGTACCTGGTATATTTCCAACGATACTCTATACAGGGACTTCAACATCAAATACATGAACGAAGAAATTCATCAAGCGACAGCTAAACATTTATCCAAGCCAAAACGCTGAGAACCAGAATTTTTTTAAAGACAGAACAAAATAGATAATAGCGTAAGACTCGAATGCAAAATGATCGTAAATTATATACACAAATTCATTCTAAATTAGCTACTTCATGAGTCTGTTGCTGGGGAGAATTTTGATTTTCAAGTCTTTCATCTTCTTCGCACCATGCAGTCGATGATAAATATCTTATATAACTTCTGGTTTTAAACAAAGAAAATAAAAACTTAGTACATTTCGTGTGTACGAACCTTTAAATAAAATCGATAAATAACTGCATATGCGAACCTCGTGGTAGAATATAGTACTTTGCTTACCTCCTTCTAAAGTGGGTGCTTCAAGCAATAGGATATATATATATACAGTCGAATCCGCTTTTAAGGGACTCCGGATAAGAGGGAAAGCCGTTTATAAGGGACAATCAGCAAAACCCCGAAACAAACGTATGAAGTGAAGGTTGTTTTAGTTCGCTTTAGCGGGACAAAGATTAATCGACTTTCAAGGCAATAAATCGTGAGACGGGCGATATGCAAGCCGATATAAAATGACACTTACGGTCGTAAAACGAAAATATTCACATAAACGAAAATTGAATAAAAATGTTTTAGTCATTTTTACAATTCGTTCTTGTTTAAGTGAACATTTTTGTTTTTTCTTCGTTTTGTTTGAGATGTCCTTGTGTTGACATTCTTTCATTGGACGCTATACGGTTTTTTGCTCTGTACGTTTATTAATTATGCAATAGCTTATTATGTTCTTAGTTCTGCAAAAACTGTAGTGCATCCTGCGGTTTTATTTATTTTTTCTTACGAAAATTTTCTTTTCTTTTTTTAGTTCTGGTGAATTTTTTGTATGAATAAAATGTCGCGTAAATGTTTATCACTAAAGAAAAAAATGTCTATTTTAGATAAAATCGAAATTCAACCTCCCAATATTATGCCTATTCGGGGGTTAGTGAAAATCATGGGCGTCTCCAAAAACACCATCTCCCGTTTAAAAACAGATGAACAGAACTTACATAAAAAATGGAGTAGTACTGAAAAGGGCAGTCAGGTGGTGGAAAGGAAACGAAAAAGAGAAGGTAAAAACCCAGAGGTTGATGAAGCTCTTAATTTATGGTTTAGCACAGTAACACAAAGAGGTGTTCGTGTCAGTGGGCCAATGTTGAAATTAAAATCTGAAGAGTTTGCGAAAAAAATGGGTTATGAAGACTTTGCAGCTACGAATGGTTGGCTTGCTCGGTGGAAAGGGAGGCACAATATAAAATTCGAAAAAACTCGTGGAGAAAAGGCAAGCGCTGATTTGACAGGAGCTGAACAATGGAGTTCGAGCAAAATTTCCAAATTCCTTCAAAGTTACAGCCTGAATGACATTTATAATGCGGATGAAACTGGTTTATTTTATCGAGCCGCACCAGATGGGTCATTAGTATACAAACACGAACAACTTATTGATTCGAAAAAAGCTATGGATCGTATCACTGTGCTATGTTGTTGCAATGCAACTGGAAGTGACAAAAAAAAAAATTTAATTATTGGTAAAACTAAAAAGCCACGTTGCTTTAAAAATCTCAATGGAAGTAATCTGCCAGTAACATATTACGCAAACAAAAATGCACGGATGACTGCTACTATTTTTTCAAAATGGTTAGAAAACTGGGATATAGAATTACAGAGAGATTCTAGAAAAATTTTACTTCTTATTGACAATGCAACTTTGCACCACACTATCGTTAAACTGAAGAATATTCAAATTGAATTCTTACCTCCAAACACTACTTCACTAACTCAACTACTTGATATGGGTGTCATTAAAAATTTAAAAGTGCAATACAGGAAGATGTTGATACGGCATAACTTAGAAGCTATTGAAGAAGACCTGGTAACAGTTTCTACAAAATGGCAACAGGTATCAGTTCCACAATAACAATACTGCAGGCTATACAATTTGTTACTGATAGCTGGAGAAAAGTCACTTTTATGACAATTCAGAACTGCTTTGCTCATTGTGGTTTCAAGGAACCTGATTATGAAATTGTTGAAATGGGAAGTAATGAAACACCGAATGAATTACTACGTGTGACCAACTGTGAAGAATTTTCAGATATTGACGCCAATCTGCCACGCTGTCACAATAATATTGAGGATTTGGATAACGAAATTATGGAAAATATCACAAAGAAGAAACAAATACAAGAATCAGAAAGTGATGATGACACGGATGACATTTCCTTACCTCCTGTGTCTACTGCAGAGGCGAAAAAATGTATTGAAAAGCTCCGGCGGTATTTTATGCCACAGAATAATGAAGGTGCTCCTACGGCACCATTAGATAACTGTGCAGATTTTGTTCAAACGCAGCAGATGAAGAATTTACACCAAGCGCATTTTTACAGTAAATGAACAATTTTTACAAATATCAGGTCAGGTTCTTTTTGTATTTTTCTCTTAATTTCCATATAAATAGATATTACGCATTAATAAGGTTATAAGTATGTTAATTGTTTACTAAACTGTATATATTCTAACACCCACTCGCTCCAATAAGAGATTTTAAAAAATTCGCTTTTTTGGGACAACCGGTTATAAGGGACAAATGACTTCCGCCCGATGGGTCCCGTATAAGCGATTTGAACTGTATATATATATATATATATATATATATATATATATATATATATATGTGTGTGTGTGTGTGTGTGTGTGTGTAATATTTGCGATTGTTAAATAGGAATAAATACAAAATTTTAACCGAATGCTGCGGTGTCCGAGTGGTTAAGGAGTTGGACTTGAAATCCAATGGGCAATACCCGCGCAAGTTCGAATCCTGTCCGCAGCGTATAATTTTTTTTTCACATATAAAAAATACTTAAGTTTATTTATTTTATATTTAAACAATTTAAAAAGTTAATCCTCGCGAATAAATAATTTTTCTTTTTATTTTGTCAATTTTTAAACTACATAATGCTGCTTGCATCTTTATTTATTTTGTCATTGAGTTCGTTTCTGTGTCAGCTAAATCTTTATTAAGATGGAAATTTAAAAGAATTATCGGGTTTTTAATTCGTTACATTTTATTATTAATAAAATTTGTTTGCTTTTTGCGTCGGTATTACCAATTTAGCCAGTTTTCTTTGTACTACAAATATTTTCATTAACTAACAAAGTTTATAACAATCGATGAACTTTAATTTATATCTTAATATTATTAATCTTTATATATCGATACAATTCTTCATCCACTCTTGTAGTTGGTTCGCTAATTATCTGACCAATATGTACTGGCAATATGTTAGAACAATTTATTTTTGCAGTTCTTTTCTCCTTATATTTGTTATCTACAATTCCAAATTATGTGTTTAATGGATCCATCCTCTTTTTTGTATTCGCATAAATCTGAATTTATTATTTTACTTTGTTTTAGTTCTTTTGGAGTTAATGTTCCGTCCGCAATATTGTCATTGTTTTAATGTAATCTCTACGCATGTTATTTGAAAACCAGGTATCTCTCCGTATTTCCTTTTTGATACTGTAATAATATTTTCCACAATTTTTACTAAGATTTCTGTACCTATAGTCCTAGTCTATTAAACTTTGCCCATTTAATTTACTTCCCAATTCCTTCCAAGGATATCTTATATCAATTTGCCGCTGGTTTAATGTACATTTTTTTTGAGTTAATTCACAACACAGTTTCCACGTATTCCTCTGTGCCGCGGAATCCATTTAAATACTACTTTAATATTATATCCTTTAAGTTTACCGCATATCTTCAAGATATTCCATAAAATCTATTCTGTTATTCATTTTTTGGATTGCTGACATTGAATCCGTTAATATCAATATATTTGTATTCCTTGATATCTTTTTATTTTTTTAATTTTTTTTTTTTATATAATGGGCACAAGATTTTTTCGTCCAGATTGATATAAAAGTATTAAAACGGATATATTAAACATTAACTATTAATATTAGTTACTATCACTACTACATTTGCTGATGATACGGCTGTACTATTCATAAGCAAGGATCCTTTAGAAGCAACTCGACTACTACAACAGAATGTAAAAATGATTGAGAAATGGACAAAAAAATGGCAGATAAGTCTCGATGAAACAAAATTACATTATATACTATTTACAAAATGTAAACATAATGCAAAACCAATTACTGTGAAGGGTAAAGAACTGCAAGCCACAGATTGTGTAAAATACCTAGGAATGCACCTAGATAAAGGGCTAACTTGGAAAAGATATATTAACATAAAAAGAATGCAATTGGACATTATTCAATTTCGTAAATACTACATCATCATTATCTATACAGAATAAGTTACTATTGTACAAAACTATCTTCAAGCCAGTATGGTCGTACGGTATCCAATTATGGGGTACGACATCCAACTCAAATATTTCTAAAATTGAAAGATTTCAGTCAAAATCTATACGTATTATGATCGACGCACCTTGGTACATCAGAAATGATGACATATATAGAGACTTAAAAATGGAAACCGTGAAAGGTGTAATTAGAATATAGAGTGAAACGTATGCACAGCGCCTAAGATCGCATCCGAATCCGCTAGCAACAGGCTTAATTAATGATAACCCTCAACAGACACGTAGATTAAAAAGAAAAATACCATTACATATAATGTAACAATTAAGGTTGAGTCTCATTGGAGAACACCTTACTACTAAACAAATTGATATATATCCTGCCATACATGATGTTTAATGCTAGCTCTAGCAGATTACTTAAAAAAAAAAAAAAAAAAAAAAAATATATTAGTTGATGTAATATAATTATAAATAACTAAATATACACGAATGTGTTTAATAGTAAGTAGGTAAAACATATTTATTGGTAATGGTACTTCGAGACTGATTATTTGGTTGAGAGCTGTAGTAAGAACATTCCAAAAATACACGATCTGCATCTGCTATTTTGTTGTCATCGGAAGGATGAGGGCAAAAAGGGAAATATATATATATATATATATATATCGGTATAGGGACGATGGAAGACGATTTTTTTCCAAATCTTAATCTACATAAAGTAATAATGAGATTTCGAAGCATGTTATTTGGTACTTTCATGTCACTAAACCCCGATTTTACGAGTATTAGAGGTTAGATAGATCTGTAATATGGAGCTAGGACAGGGATTAGACCGAACATTATTCCGATATTCTTTATGAGCAAATTTAATAAGACACAAAAGATCTGTTAATGGTGTATACGGAATGAGCACATCGCTATTCGAAGCGGACCTGGCTTCTGTATTAGCAACAATATTGCCGAATATACCGGAATGTCCAGGAATCCGGGAGAACCTAACGGAAATACCTGATTCTAACAGCGAGGAAACCAAAATTCGGATTTCGTATAAATAAGGCCATGTACAAGGATTAAAAGAGGTTTTAGGGTTGTTAAACAGCTTTTCGAATCGGTAAGAATAAAAACTGACGAAGCTGCACGATGTTGATAAACGTATTTTAACGCATGGTACATTTAGCCTCAGCTGTAGAAATCGAAGAAAAACGTAATAGAACGAATTTCTTAATAATGTTTGAAGAAGGAACTATACGAATGCAACACCAACTTTACTGTTAGACTCGGAACTTCATCTCTATATAAATCGGAAGGAAACCCGTCCAGTTATTTTACAGTAAATTATTAAAAATAGAAATATTAGAACCAGACGGAGGATATATAGTTTTATGGAAGATTTCTTAATTTATAATTTTATATTATTAATGGAGAATGAATCGGAAAAATAAGGAGAGGGTGACAAAGGAATGATTAAGTTGTGATAATTGGAACATCGTGTAGAAGATTTACAAAGAAGTGGAAGTTTATATGGTGAGAACCTTCATTTGTTATAAATAAATAATAAGTTATTATGTGTTGACTCATATGTAGTTGTGAAACATTTTACAACCTACTGGTCTGCTATGAGGCTTCTGCGGATGTGAAGAGGAGGAGTATTAGATTCCACCTCTAAAACAGCAATTGGAGTAAGTGCTCCGAGGCAGTAACGAAGGTCAGAATTTTGCAATTTATTTAAAAGATCCGAAGAATTTGACGAAACATTACCATAAAAGAAACTACCATATTCAAACACCGAACGAATAAAGGATTTATAAAGTAAAATTAATGTTAATAGATCTCCTCCCCAAGTAGTATGACTGAACGACTTAAGAAGACCTATACGTTTAAAAGCTTTTGCGTATGCATATTGTATATGTAAATTCCAGTTAAGCGTTCTATCAAAAATTGTACCTAAATACCGATGCGAAGTACAGAAAGGAATATGGCCAGCGTTGGATAATCCTTGTAATAGTGGGCTTCCGTTGTTTATAAGAAAAAAACTACAGCAGTTTATTAATCGAGAAAGTTAATCGAACTTACAAATTGCTTCCAAGATGCCCTTTTTGTAGATAAAAGCAACTGTCTCATAATCGTTTCCTGACTCTTATAAGCGAAGTAATTTGCAATTAGTTCGTTTCTACGGAAACTTTTAAAATATTTAAAATATACACTTTGTTTTCGTAATAACTATGGTATGCACGAAGGATCCCACCAAGCAGGTCTACAAAATTTGTTCACTCTAGCCGACCGCCAAGTGGCGTAGGAATCTAAATATGCAAATGGTTGACAAACTGAGCATATAAGCACGAATTATCAAGTAATGGAATGCATAATGAATCTAGGAAATTTGTGAAATTTAAAGTATTTATGCGAGGGAAATTTCAATAAGGGAAGAATGAATTTTTATTATTCAACATCCTAGTATGCTGGAAAATAATTGAAGTCTCAATAGGTAAATGGTCTAGAGGATTATTAATAACACTGCAGCTACTATTCAATGATAAATTACTGGAGAAAAGTGTTAGGTCCAAAACGTTTGATGATCCATTTAGTGAAGGAACTGTGGTATGACTTCCATCGTTTAACAGTGCCGAGTTAGAATGATTAATAATGTTTATAATATTTTACGCCTATTACAACCTCAAGAAGAATGCAAGGCATTAAAGTCTCCACCGCAAAAATTGTCAGCATCGGATGATATGCTGCTGATAAATGACATAAATAAGTTCGTATTAAAAAAGGAGGAAGGTGGCAATAAAATGAAAGAACAAATCATTTTTTAGTATTGTGTTTGATAGAAGTGCAGACACCATTACACTGACTACCATTTACAATTGATCGAATATGATGACGATAATGAGGTATGATACTACGTATTAAAATAGCGGCTCATCCACAATCATCAGGTTTATCATTTTGAATAATAACCATTAAAGGAAAAGTTAGAATATGGATTCAGTCATGTCTCGGATAAAATAATATCAAAAGTATTAGTTGCCAGAAAAGTTTGAAGGTTAGGTTTATTTATTGGGATACTGCTACAGTTCCATTGTAAAATACGTAGGGTTGAATACATTGCCAATTATAAGGTTTGAAAGATAATAATTTTAAAATTTTGAGTTTCTCCGAGTAGCTATCATTTCTGCCGTGCAAGAGGAATATACTGGTGGAATTTAATTTTTTTTTTTTTATTGTCCAGAGTTTTATTATAGAACGTTATAGCGGTTTTCTTCCATAGTTATCGAATCATCCGTATATATTTTATACATTCGTGTTCCGAGAATTGTCTACCTATTATTTCATTCAAAATTATATTATTTATATTGAGTGTATCATTTATGCAGAAAACATCTGTAGAAAAATCTATGTTTATCTTGTTGATAATGTACTTATATAGTGAATTGTAATACGGTATTCTAAAAATGAACTTAAAGTTGTACAAAATATTAGGATTGATAATACATATATATATATATATATATACATTTCTACCTTAAAATATTATTATTATTAAATTAAATTAGCAGCTAAGGCTAGAGGCACGGTAGGAAAAGAGATCGGGCTGGTGGAGGAAGGTGATTGGATTCGACAATGAAACATGGTCATCTTTGAAGAGGAGATGAAGCGAAGGAGGAACATTAAGAGGCGCTCTAAGCAAGGAGTATGAGGGATAGTCAACTAGAATATGGTAAATAAAAAGGATAACGCCACAGTCAGAATACAGTGGTGGAGACAAAGTTTTATTAATAAAATACGCATAAGTGAGACGCGTATGGCCCAGGAGGAATTTGTATCTGCGACTTGGAAGCGAAGTTATTCAAGGATCGATCGAATGTTTGATTTGCTGTAGTTTGTTATTTTGTGAAGTCAGCTTCCAGTTTCTCTGCCATAATGCAAGAAGATCATTTATGATGCTTTTCTTAAGGTCAGATGCTGGAACTGAAACATCCGAGCAAAAACGTTTAATGAGCTGGGATGTACAAGAACATTACTTTCTGACTCAACCCTGTCAGTACCAGTTTCGTCGCTTTTTTAATTATGTTGTATTGACCATGTTTGAAAACGTCGCAGAGAGCGCGGAGTGCTGTAAGAGGTACAGAACATATAGTTGAAGGCTGATCAGCATTGAAGCTCATTAAATGATTCTATTATATAGTGAGGTAAATCGCGTATAGTTCAGCTGAAATGACGAAGAATGTCCACAGCGGCGAATATATCATTCCTCAATCCCTGACAAATCCATTGAACAGAGATGCGTCAGTGTAGAACGTAGTAGATTCATATGTACGTGACATAATTTCTCTCTTGATTTCATATATTTTCTCTACCGTTCATATGATACGTCGCATTATTTTTTTTTGCATATTTTTCCGAATTTTTCCCCTAGACTTGATTACATTTACAGCCGGTGAACCTCCTGCAGATTATCCAGTAGGATAATTACTGTCCAGTTGATATGTTTATTCAACCTACCAGCAAGCTTCTTTGCTGTTGTTTTAATGACTTTTTGCACATACTAGATCACGGTTTAGTGTCTCGTTGCTTACTTATCAAGGGGCGCATCTGCAAGTGTTTTCAGAGTTTTACTCTGAAATGTCTGTATTATTTTTATATTACTTTTCGCACTGCACAATTTAACTCGTCTCTCAATTTTACAAAGAACGGAATAGTTAATATTGTTTTGTACGAATATATAATTTTTAACGAACTAGTACAAAATTACGAAGAGAAGTTTTTCTAATTAGTCGCAATAAGAAATAATTTTTACCGAAAATATCACTAAATTACATTAAATGTATCTTCTTACCTTCGAATTTGGCCATCTATGGACCACACAACAAACATTTGCTTCTCCTTTCTTCCCACTATTTCTTCACACTCTGCTTTTTCTTTCTGTCATCTGTTCATTTTTGCCCGCTTCCATGCTTTTCGGTTCTTTTAAATTCGTTAAATTTTTTTAATTTTATTATATCAATCATTGAATTATCTATTTTCACTTCATCGAGAACATTTTTTTGGTGTTACCACCTCGGGCTGGTTTTTAATCTATCAAAATGGCGAAAGATTCTTTTTGTTAGTCTGCTCTCACTCATTCTCTGTATATGTAGATAAAATATTAATCTTTTTCTCATAACATCGGATAGTTTTCCTATTTTCTCATATAGCTCTTTATATTGATTCCTGAACATTTTATTTTCTCGGGCCAAGAATTTTTCTCATAATCTTCCTTTCCTTTTTTTCCCCCAATGTCATTTAGCTCTAAGCATTCAGCTGCATATAAACACTCCGGTTTAATAACTATATTGTAATGTCTGATCTTAGCATTTATTGATATCGATTTTTTATTATATAACATTAAATATATCTTAATTTGGTAAACAGTTTTCAAAATAATGCTGAAAGTATTATAAAAATAATTATTATATAACATTCTGTAACAAATATATTGTTAAACAATTATCGTCGAAAACAAAACGACGGTCTTTTTGAGAAATATGTAAAATGAAACTAGACACCGTTACATCGTGATTCTTAAAATGATGTGGTACGTATGAAATATTAACCTGTAACACATATTTAAGAATAAATTACTATACTCTATATATATGTTTTTATTGTTGCTTTTTTATTTCGTCTTAAATTATATAGAGGCAATTACGTCTTTATTTCTGTTTGTTATTTGCAGAGTTATACGCGTGTTCGAAGAATAACGATCAAGTTTGATCGCCTTCGTTGTGTAGGCATATTATCTTGATGATAAAGGATATTGTTGAGCGGTAAAAGGTGATTTGGACATATCGTAGAGGAAGAAGTTGAATGGTAAACTGTTTAAAGTAATTATTACGTTTGCAATACGTTATTATATGTTCATTCTACTTAATATCTGCATGAAAATAATCGTAAAACGATATAAATTTATTTTACCGATAAAACAAGTAAACTACCACGTAGTGTGGTTCGATGGAGAAGTTCGACGAGAAAAGAAATCTGTACGACTAAATTGATTATTTTTATTATTATTATTTAAATTAACGCATCGTATACAGCAACTGATGGATAGAGTCACAGAAGTAAATAAGTATTAAGTGATATAGTCCAATATCTTGCAGGAATATAAAATGAATCTAGGTTGTGTAGAAATGCCATCAAGGAAGATGTGAAAGATCGTAGTATTATCTGCGCAGGCTGTATTGAGAACATTCTGTTAGTATATGCTGGACAGATAGTCGAACGTCGCCGGATGTACATAACGGAGTTACCGATCTATTAAGAAGATATACACGTGTCAGGTTAGCAAAGTCCGCTGATAATTACGTCATCGCACTCGGTGGAATTGCAACGTCGTATATTAAGAAAGAAAGATGCTAATAACGACCGCCATTCACTCCACAACTACGAAGACTACCCGAGAGGAGATTAAAAACTAGACACCAGGTTACGCGGAATAGTTGATGAACTGAATGATTCCACCAAGTTTTCTGCAAAATTGGAAGCGTAGAGAGCTGGAAGTACAAATGGTATAGATGAATCACTATCAATCGGCTTCCATTTGGATTACATACCGCGGCGAACCCTCAATAGAATTAGAAGCGGTACAACAAGAAATGGGAAATAGCGGAAAATGATAAATGCGAATGCTGACTAATAGAAAATGACGAATACATATTTAAGTGTGAATGATTCGTAAATTCGACGAAAATAAATTATTTTGTGATATCGACGAGGAAACTCTAAGGTTTCTAACCTGTTGATCATGGAAGGGTATATAAGTTAAGAACGTTCGACCGGATACGATATAACAAATATAATAATAATAATAATAATAATAATCAATCAATCAATCAATCAATCAATATATTTTACAAAATTTCCAAAATCATGTATGAACAAATTAGTAATAGTAAATTAAATGGAATAAAGTATTATATTAATCATATTTATAGTCTCAGTTATACGCACGAATGCGCTAACACTGAGTTACACTTAGAATTTGAATATATTAAAATAGCTTAATCGTTAAATACCATTCTACGCTGCCAGCCATAAACACTCTACATCTGCTCACACATTTTAAACAATTATAAGTTCATTATCTTATATAAAATCCACTATCATTACATTTTAACTAAGTACTGATGTATACTAACATACATAGAAACATAAAAAAATAAAAAATAAAAAATAAAAAATATGCACAGTCTCCTTTATTAATCAGTTTCACATGAAAATTAATACCAAATACACCGAGTATTTACATAAGCAAACCAAATTATAATAGAATGACTGAACTAAGGAAAATAAAATAAATTTCGGTGAACCAAATTATAAAGAAGAAATATACACACACATATACTCATACATACATACATATACATATATACAGTTATATACATATGATCATACAATTATACTATTCCTTCCAGTACCAGAATCAAAACCTGCAAGAGCACCCATCTGAAAAGTTACACAAAATGTCCTCATTTAAAGCCAAAACATCAATATTTTTCACTGTTCTTTATTATACTACTTATTACATACATAAAGAACCAAACGCTTTCGTCGCCTTTTATAATTCTTAAGCAATAATTTCACACTTTCTGGGAGAGAATTGTAAGCAACGGCTCCAGCGTACATACACTGCGCTCGCGTATGGGACTTGTTAAAACGAGGAAGACGCGCTTTATCTAACCCGGCACTTCTTGTAATACCACCAAGTGTAAATATATTAAAATACTGATTATGTTTTAAAACAAAATCCAAAATAGCTACTTCATATAGTTGGCTCAACTTTAAAAACGTATTTTTCTTGTTCTCACTATCTGCAACAATAGCACGAACCACAGAATTTTGAAGTACTTCTATAGGCTCAAGATGATACTTTGGAGCCCCACCCCAGTGTATAATACCGTAAGTTAAACATGATTGATACAGGACTATGTACAATCGACAGAGATGTTTTCTAGTAAAGTACTGTTTTAAATAATGAAAAAGGTAATTTATTTTCCTTAATTTAATAATAATAATAATACTAATACTACTAATAATAATAATAGTAATAATAATAATAATAATAATAATACGTCATCTTTCCGATGTTATATGCGAGTCTTACAAGGTGCTATTTTTGGCTTAACGGATCGCAGTTCGTCTTATGCTCGTGCGGAGTGCCATTTTTCTTGTCGTCACTGAAACAACGTTGATCTCATATATATTTCGAGGTCTGCGACTGTAACTGATAAATTAGGCACGGATAATGCAGTTGCCGATTTATTTACATGGGGTACGTGAAGATATTTTCTAAGAAAAATATCTAAAAAATCTGTATATATATATATATATATATATATATATATATGCATATATGTTATCGTTGTGTATAAGTTAAAATAAAACGATTTGAAATTAAACTACGTTTACGCCAAGTATGAATAACGTTTACTCGTTATACAAAAAGCGATTAAATAACTTATAATAACACATTCGTATTAAATGTTCTATTATTTTTTCCATTAGAAATATATATTTCATCTATAACCGATACGTTAAGCTACCGAAATCTAATGCTATGGGTTACCTCTCGAGCACTATATATACTCGTTCCGCGATTTTAGTAACGAAATACGTGATAAATTAGGAAAACACGTATAATTATATATTCTAATTTTACAACCAAGGTTTTATGAAGCGACTGTTCGAAATATATACCTAAAGGGACAAAATTAAACATTACCTAGCTTCAAACTTAAATATATATATATATATATATATATATATATATATATATATAAATATATATATATAAATTTAAAAATAAAAATATAACACGATTCGATCGGTAGTTACATCAGTGATAAAATATTTTGAAATCCTCAGCAACATTAATAAAGGATCATTAGGAGAATATAATCGATCAGATTTAAACTGACACGCGAAGATAAATATTTAACGGGCATTTATTTATTAATTCATAATTACTGCTTTTTTACGAGCGTAGAATCGGATATTTGTTTCTGAAGCGATTTGATTTTCAGTTTCTTCGCATTGAGCACCGTTAAAAATCTAGAACATAACGTTCTTCGTAATTCGGTGTTCATTTTTTTTGCGCGCGTTAAAACGGTAAATAATTTTTTACAATCTGAAACATAAAAATAATCATTTTAAAATAAACCCATTTTTTCTTCTTCGTCGGGTACCGCTGCTGAGCACCCGAAAGTAAATATTAGATAGTTGATCGTATCTGTACTTCGGAGAAGAAATTGAAAGACTGATCGTATTGCAATTGTGTCGTCGAGGATAAAACTTCTTGCAGCGAAATTGCAAATAAATTTTTTTAGCTTGCATAGGAAGTATTGCGAACGTTCGAGGTGTCGAAGTGTTAAAGGTGTCTATAACGGCGGTGGATCTATTTTATTTATAACGTAGGCGCGAGTCAATGTAGAGTGATCAATGTGAAGACGAGATAGAAGTACTCGTTCGTTTCTACTTTGTAAAAAATATCTGCAGGTAAAAAGAGAAAATCGGATAATTCTAAGGAGCATTCAATAGACGACGAAAGATTTGATTTGTCTCGTGATAGAAACGATTGCCTCTTATATATAAGTTAACGGATAGAGTTGAATAGTCCGCTGACTCATTAGCTGTTTAGTCTCTTAGTACGTTCGGTGAAAAATCTGCGTAATTATCGTTAAAAAAATTATATTATACGATATAGGAGATAAAAAGATTTCTATAGCAACATGATGTAATTTGACGGAGTTACGATTGAAACTCGAAATATATCAGAAGATCCGTTGCGGTTTTCAATGAGGGCAGCGTAGCGAGGTATATAGCGTACAGTTCAACACAGGAAATACCGAGGTATTAAGATGAGGTAGGCCGTAACGTAGACGATCGTATTTCGAAGCACGATCGCAAAGTTTGCTAAATTTGCATGCTTTTGTACATTAAAAGAACTTCCCAGTTGCAAACGGTTAAATACTAATATAGCGATAAAGTGAATAAAGAAAAAAAAACATAATAAAACAAATAGCAATCATTAATAAATATAATCCTATTATATATAGTTGGTTAAATTTTGGAATAAATCTAACAACGATAAAAACATAGAAAAAGATTAGAATTATTTCGGTTCGATATATGATGTAGAAATACATACAAAATAATAACAAAAATATTTAACAAATATAACATAGATTTAGCAATTAATAACACACTATTAAAATGGCCACGCTATCAGAATGGATAATAATCGCATACCGAAGCGATTATTATATGGTATATTACACTACTGGCGAACGATATTGTGGAAGACCAAAATTAAGATTTAAAGATGTGCTATCAAATTCCATCAAAAAGAACGATATTAATCCAAAGAAAAATAAGACTCGGGGGAATGGAGAAAATTCATTGACGACACAGCAAGATTAGCAGGTGTTCAAGGAGGAAGAAGAAACATAGCAGACCAGTATGAATGTGCACACTGCAGTTATAAATCGAATTATAAAATTGGATTAATATCACACAATAAGATTCAGATATTGAATTATTTAACAGAAACAGATATCATTAGAAAAGGCACTCATATTCGGCAACGAGTGAGTTAGAATTAATAATTAATTAATTAAAATCAATTAGTAACAACAAAATAGAAGATAGAAATATATTACAAAATTCGGGAGTATATATATATATATATATATATATATATATATAAATTAAATTGTAATCAACGCGGAAAAAGAATATATAGGGGAAACAGGCAGACGATTCATAATAAGATTTAAAGAACATTTAAATTCATATGAAAACAATGATGAAAAATCATTATTTGAAATGTATAGAATTGAAACACAAAATAAATATTAATCAAAATTATAAAATTTTATATACAGAAAAACATTTTAAAAAATAATACTATTAGGAAAAAATGGACATAATTAAAGAGATAAAAATAATTTCTTAAATTCAATGATCAATTTTGATGAAGAATTAATTCTAAAAAGTATATTGTACATTTCATTTTCACATCGAACAAATATTTTTAATTTAAAAAAAAATTATTGCTTTATTTTACTCGCTATTGGTTTTTGTTTAAATGTCTGTTGTTCAAATATTTTTTAATTATTTTTACTGACTATAAATTTTATATCGAACGACTGTTTTTTTTTTTAATTAATTTTTATTTTACTGGCTATTGCTATGTATAAAAATTTTTATATTATTGATAGTTGATTGTGTTGTTTACCACATTCACTGTCGGATTGTTTTATTTAATACTGTTCTTCATTTTGCTGATTCTTTATGAAATCTTAAATTAGTATTTTTTATTTTATATTTTTATTTTCTTAAATATTCATTTTGATAATGGCCTAACAGCCGAAAAGCTTTGTGATTTTTCATGAAGAAAAAACTCTTTTAGTGATTTTAACTTTTTTTTTTTTGTTTATTTTAATCAAAGTCACTACATTCCACATTTTTCCAAATAATAATAAAAAAACAAAAAAAAAACACATATCTATAACAAATTGAGTAATAAATAAAAGCACTTTTCCGATTTGAAATTTCTATATTCGTTTAACCAAAAATAATTGAAAAATTACAGTGCTAGTTGATATTTCTACAGATCGACTTATTTATGCAAATAAAAATCTTATTTATACTCTTACTCGATCGCAGTAATTCGATTTGGTCCTGCTTATTGCAAACAACGTTACTACGTAGGCCGTCATTCGCTGCGATAAATCTAAATAAGTTTTTCATCATCACCGAGTTTACCTACGTAAAGACACGAATAAATTTAAATGTACGAGCGTCATTTTAAAATAACAATTATATATATATATAATATGGAAAGATGATTGATTTATTAGGTAAAATATTAATAACAAATTTTTAATATCAATACAACGGAAACGTGTAAAACTAATATTTGAAGATTGATTTATGAGTAATATAAGATTTCGTCTACGTCGAGAATTTCACTTCAAAATTAAGTCAACGAAATCCGTTTTAATATGACATAAATTCCGTCGAAATTCGAATTAAATTTCGGAATGATTAAATTTGCAATTATTTAAAGTTTTTCCGGCAAATAAAAAAAAAAAAAATAAAGAATATATTTATTAAGAACGTTTTTATAGTATAAATTTTTTTAAAAATAAAACAATTGCGAATTCGAAGCCATTATCGAGTGAACGTACGGATAAAATATAAAAATATACACAATATGTATAAAATTATAAAATGTAAAAATACTAACTTATATGTACAATTTACGAAAATTAGCAAAAAAAAAATGAAAAATAGTTTTAGTTAACCGAGTTTAAAAAAATAACCGTAATAAACGATTCCGATTTCTATTTAATCAGAAAAAATTGCCGTTTATTTGCGCGGTTGCTTAATGAAAAAATTTAAAATTATAAACAGTCATTTTTACAAAAGGTCTCGCTATAAATTATTAGATGCGATTTTTTCGAGCTCAATATAAATCATTTCAACGCGAGATTTTAATTTTTAAATTTTTGAATACCCCAGTCTGTGCAGGTAAAAGAAAAAAAAAACAGTAACATAACTTTCTGGAATTGGTTTAATCCAACGAATACTGTCCTCGATAGTTTTTGAAGAGTTAATCCAGTCTACTTTCTTAAAATTCCAACGAGATAGATGGATAGAATTTACTACAGGTAAAATGAAGCCTACTTCTACTATTGCAGGTCTCTGCTAACTTTTTAGAGATTGTGCGTGAAATTTTTAACGTCTTCCCGTTTTGATCTACGGTAGTGAAATTTAAGTAAAGGTTTTGTATCAATTTTTCATCTAGCTGAATGAAATGTGCCTTGTTGTTTGGCGACATAAATTATTCTTAGATTTTGTGCTTCCATACATTCGGCTAATCTGAGACCAGACTGGTTTGTTTGTTTATATTCCCACATTGTGTGTTGGCTATTAAAGTCACCTGTAATTGTAGCTTGTTTGTCTAGAATATCTATCACTCGTTGTGGCCACTTGGTATTGGGTTGCTTGTAGATGTTAATTATAGACAGTTTTTTAACTTTAATTTCTGTCAGAAAAATATTATTTTCATCAGTTGCTCTAATAAATTTTCATTCCAGTCCGTTTTTTATATAAGTAGAAATTCTATTTTGTTGATGGCAAATTGCTACTGCTATAATAAATACCTGTATTCTGGGCATGCATATGTTAACCGGAGACGAATAATAGTTGTATATAGTAGTTTTTTATTCGTAACAGTGAGGTGGGACCCCTTCGATGAAATATAGGTGAAAGAATTCGATTTGGTTTCTAAAAAATCGACGAATGTAACGTTCTCTTAGCACGTCCTATTAATATTTAAAAAAAAAAAAAAATAGGGATGAATAAATCACATTCGTGCATGTACAAGAATAATTTTGTTATTAAAAAATTATCAACGTGTTTCACCTACGAATGTCTTTTCAAATATCGATTCACACCGTAAACACCAGTTTAATCTAAATTACAAAATTCGTATACGCATGTCATACTGACCAATTCTAAATTAGCTTCACCAAACAATAGGGTAACATCATTATCTAATCGTTTCTTCCAAATAAGACAATCAGTATTTAATGTGAAAATGAATTTGTCTTCTGCACCGATTTCAGAAAATGCTAACTTACACTCATTAATGTAATCGTCCGCGGTAATTTGCAATAATTTACATTTTTCAGAAATAAATTCTAAACCAACCTAAAAAAAAACACCAATAATTATGATACATTGGTGAATTTTTTAATTCAGTACGATTAAAAAAAACACAACATCTAAAAAAATAACACACGTACACACATATATATATATATATATATAAAACAATCGCTAATAGAATAATAAATAACATATTATTATGTTGTTATTCGTAAGAATTAAAAATGTTAAATATACCATACAAGAGGAAAAAATTATGAAATAAAAAAATGAAACATTGTACAGAATAACCCTTATAATGTCTCGCATTATAAATTGCTTCAGATCTTCCATGTTTATCCTGATTTTACAGTATATAGATGCCGGGTAACCAAATTCATCCATTCATAATCGTCATATGTAGACTACGATTCGGAAAAAATGGTCTGCCTTCTTCACTATTCCAAATGAACCTTACTATCTCTCCCTACTGCTTACACCCTGCAGATACCTACCTTATTGCCGACGCAAATCACATATTCTTTGGATGTTCTCATTATCTCACTTCCCGTAACACATTATACAATCAAATTAAATTCGTATCTATTTCTTTCCCCAAGAAACATGTCATCCTTACTTGCTACTCGTAATGTGCACATTTATATTCGTCTAAAAGTTCGTGATTGCAACTTAGCGGCATAATTACTATATTTTTATACTACAATTTCTGTTGGGTAAACCTCGTGTAAGCCCGTAATTAAAAAATAAAAAAAAAGAGACAGCAAAATTAATAATAGTTAAACGAAATGTTTAATAAAATAATTTTTTCAGAAAACGTTACATTTTTAATCGTAAAAATCATTACTTAAACATAAGTTAAAATAAAATATGTAATGTACAGATTTTAACGTGGTAATTTTTATAAATGTTTTCTGCACAATTTTTTATGAAACTATTACTTAGTATTCAGGAATATATGAAAGTAATCTTTAAAATTTGAAACCCGTTCATAGAGTTTTAAATTCAAGTAACCGCCGTCTCTCGAGCATTTTAAGAAATATGAATATTTACATTACTGAACACATTTCATTTCGAAATTCAATAAAACATTAGCTAACTTGGAAAATAATTCCACCGCAATTTATAACATGTCTAACAAATTACATAAAAAATAGTTAGAGTTACAGTTATTTCTTCATAAAAGATTATACATACTGTTATATAATGTAGCTTTTAAATTAAACAAAGTTTACATTAAGCGTCAACAGGTACTTAAAACATGTGTCTTTGTTCGATGAATATTTTTATATGAATTTTATTTTTTTGTTTAACTAAAATTGTACTACAAAAATAGGCTCAACTTTAAAATATGAGTCAAATTACTTAATAATATATAATATCAATTTTATGAGTATGTATGAAACTCAATATATCTTTCAACAACATTTTTTATTTTAATTATACGTTATGTACTCATAATCGATGTTGAAATGTTCTCATTCTGGGACATTTCGCCAATGTTCGTACTCGTAAGTATAAAAATATATCAAAATTATAAAAATAAACGACAAAGTTACACATATAACATTTTCATAACATAAAATGGGATACAAGTAGCTTAAATTACCGACGTCAAATTGAACAATCAACTTCTTTCTTAACAAAAGTTTAACTACCACATTAACTTAATTAGATATAAAATATTATAACATTTATATTTTTTTAGAAATAATTGCAGAAAATTATATTTAAAAAAAAATCGTACTAAGCATTACGGCATTAAAAAAAAAAATATGCTTTTTCTATTAAATTATAAATAAAAGGAATTAAAAAGCGTAATAACCATGTATATTTATACACGTATAACGTACATTTCCTTCATAAACATCTTCATCGACCGCCACTAACATAGAAAAGTTATCTGATTTCCAGTATAATAATATCTGATACTTATTCTGCCCATTATTTTCTGGTTGAATGAAATGTACGGTCACACTCATATTTCGAAGTATTTTTATTTAAAAAAATAAAAACTCAATACACAAGGGATTCTAGTGCACATTAAAGTTCATATAATTTCAAAATATAGTGCTAATTAATTATTACGGAGTAAAGCAGGAATATCGGAAGATTCAGTATCAAAACACAGCTAATAATTAGTTTGCCACGTTTAACGAAGGCATAAAAATTTTGACGTTCTGCCGCTAGAAGCGCATAGTTTCATCTTTAAGATATATATAATTATTCTAATTTTAGTAAAGTATAGTTTTTATAAACAAATTTAACCACTGTGTATAAAATGATTTTATGAAAAATAACTTCCTTTTAATATATTAAATATACAGTCAAATTGGGATTTTTAGTGTAAAAAAAAAGGATGTTATCATCAAAATTATCAGATTCAGAAGTACAAGATAGTATCGCTAAAAATGTTAAATTGTACCGCTAGATGCGCATAGTTTTTAAATTTAATTTACTGTTCGAGCTAGATAACAATCTGTGTTACAGAAGGAAATGACATGATAAATTATCAGCTGTCGTTTAAGGCTAGTCGTATTTGTGTTTGCCGTTTTCGTTGAGAAAATATTATTTTTCATGAAAAATGATCGTTAAATTTTTAACATTTATCTATCTATAGTGGGATGTAAAAATAATTTAAAACCATTTCGTCCGTGGTCTCGAATTGAGTTTATTTCGGTAATTTCGAACATTTATTTTGATTATTTATGATTTAATATTTTCATAACGAAATCGATTTTAGTTTTAATGTGATAATTAAGAATTTATTATTGAATTAATTTGCTAGAAATCCATTTTAATATGCATTGTACAATCGTAAATTTTAAAATATTCATCGAATGTAAATGTGAATACGCGTAGTAAAAGTAATTTAAATTGTACAGACCGGTAGTATATATTAAAAATAGCGATAGATAAAATATATCTTAAAGTTAGGAAATATATCGTAGATTAATGTAACTGTGATATCTTAATTGTCTATTACTTGTTTACGTACTTGTTATACCGATCGTGGTGTAATATTTATATATTTCCTGCGGGATTGAACGATTCTCCCAATAACGTAATAGGTAATAAAAAAGGACGTCGATGATATCGTTCAAATTAATATTCTAGTAATGTATTTAAAAGAAGAAATGGTAAATTTTATTTTTAGCAATAAATATATTCGGTTACTCAGATTTATAGTTTACATTTCTATAATAATTATAATGATAGTTTACTGTTCTAGCGATGAAAATGTCTGAAGATTCAAATCTTAAATTAAGGAGGACAAAAAGTGCCAATAGTGCGGAGGATATAAAAAAATGCGAAGAAATTTTAAGGAAATCTCAGCCGGATAAACCGTATGTATTTCATGTACTTATTTCTATATAAAGTCATTAATCCGAAATTCGTAATTTTTTACGATAATATTTATTTCAGTTAAAATAATCAAGAAAATTCTTTAAAAATGACGGTAATACGAATATTTGTTGCTAGGTATGTAAGAAGAAAAAAGTAAAAGGTATGAAAAAATTTCTGAGGTAGTGATTTTATCTGGAATTCACTCGAATAAACTATCATATAAATTCTTAAGACGATAAAATCATCCCGTGTTGATTGGCCACAACACAGCTTAGGTTGATTTTTCGCCTAAATTTGAGGAATATTTATTATTTTAACCTCGTTATACGTAATAAACCATTTTTACTTTTGATATTATATATATTTTTTTCGTTTAAACTAATTTGATGTCGTTTAAAATTGTTAATATGTTCCTAGCTGGTATGTAGAATATGCGTAAATGTTTATGCAAGTGATAGTTCGACTATAAAAGGATATACAATGAAGTTGTCGAAATTATTAAAATGCTGAAAAAAATCGTTAAAATAATATAATACTCGTTTGTGATTCAGACGCTAATTAACTAATGAATTACATAAATTAAGTTTTACGCGTCTGTTAACTGTACACTACTCTTAGTCTAAATCGGCCGTCCTAACGTATTTCAAGTTAGTTACGTTGTTACATTATATAATTTTGTACAGCCTCTCATAGTTTGATAACTATACGTCGAAATTGGCTTATCGGTTGTTAATAAATAAATATTTTATTTTTATTTTAATAAATTCAATTTAGAATAGTGTTTCAATTACCCAAAACATTTCTATTAATTTATGGGCGGTTTAATTAGGTTTCATTTTGATGAGTACTTTTCAGCTCAAGCGCGAATTCTCAGCTGCATTCGAAATTTTTCGCTGAATTCGCTTTCAGAATTGGAAGCTGCTTATGATATGTGGGTAGGTAAGTATATCGTTTAAGGATAGACGCAAACTGATTTCTGGTGGTTTGTAAAGATTTCTAAGCGCACATTCTCCTGGCTTCGTGTTTGCTCACTGCAGATTAATCGCTGCTTGTATAACTGTGAAAAACCTATTCGGTCGCGTCCAGTGTGTACTTCAAGGATTCTGATTGTTCAAAACGATTGCAATCGTCGGTCGCTAATACCTATGTGAACTCTACATTACGAAAAATATAATTAAAATTCATTTATTTCGTTTAAACTCCATAAAATAGTTAGTACTTTATTTCAGTACATCATCAATTTTTACGCTGTTCTAAATATTTCTGGTGGTTGTGTAACCATGCAACCATTATGTACTAACCGGTATTGCTGCATACGTCCGTGGATATTTATGATATGTTTTTAAAAAACTAACCTCCTGCATTTTAACCTATACGACAGAAAGTGACGATTTAGAATTTGCATCGTCGAAAGTTCTTTACGTAATGCGCTATTCAACTAAATAAATGGAAACTATTTATAAATTCGACAAAAAATATGGGAAAAGATGACACTGAGCAATCGACATATAAATCAAAATTACACATGATTTCTACACTATCCAATTATTAACGGGCGTGAAAAATTTGGGTCTTATCTATTTCGCTTTCATTTAAGTAAAGTGTGCAATAGATACTACTGACCGGCGTACTCTTTGTATGTCCTATGTCAGACCACGCAAAAGAGTATACAATAACAATGAATTAAACCTAGAAGACCAATGTACTGCTCAACAACGAAAATAATTTCTAAACCTGACCGTAAAGCGGAATGTCTATCGATTATCGTTCCAGTACGGAGATATGGGTTAGAATTATATAGAACAACGAGCCGTAGTAATCTTCACAGAATACAACGACAACAATCCACAATTCTACGTACAATGGTATCTGCGCCTTATTATGTATCGAACGACACATTGCATGTGGACTTGAACGTTCCATATGTAAAGGATGTCTATATGGAACAATACCGAAGGTTCTATGAGAAACTTCAAATCCACTGGTATATCGAATGTTTACTGGTGCCGCGATTTAATTCCAGTTACTCTTGAGTGAGCTGATCTATTCTCAGAGAATTCCTATGTACTGCCAGAAAAAAAAAAGTTAAATGAACAATTTTCTTCTTGAACACCAAAATTATATACATTTTCATTGCTATTCCACTCCAATCTTCTCTCCTCTTTCTTTCATTCTTTCAATTTTTATGATCTATATTGTTTATGACAGGAAATTGTCGGTACAATATATATAAATAAAAAAAAATGTACTACACAAGGAATTCTGCGGCTACTAAAGTTCTTTTTTTTTTCCTAGCACTTTACGGAACTGCGATAAAATTTTTCAGCCCCAAATAAAATTATACGTATAGGCTGATGAGTATATTTCTGCGCGCTTGCATGCTTGCAAGTATGAGTATGTATGTGCGCTTGTGTAAACTTTCTACGCAACAATGCTTAAAGTAATTGCTCACATGTGCAACTAGTATATGTATGTGTGTATATGTATATAGTTGAGTATGTACTGGCGTGATAGTTTTCTTTTACATAAGTTATTTAAAAAATAATAATAATAAAATTTTGTCTACGTAAAATGATTTTTTTTTTTATTTATGTTTGCGTTATTTTTCCTTCTGTATTTGACAAAGTATAACTTCTTAGTAATATTTTCTTAAGCTTCTGTTTTGAGTTTTTTTTTTTTTTTTTTTAAACTGAACTTTTTCTAATATTTTTTTGAACTTTTTGTCTGGAAACTTTTAATTAGATGGAATTGAAACTACTGTTCTTACACGTTTATTTTTTTTATAAATGTTTATATAATTTTGAAATCAAGTTATTGAAAACGGTCATAACTCTGTTCTTTTTGAATTTTGCTATAAATTCTTTATAAATTTGTTGTTTTTCGATTAAATGTTATTTTATTTAATAAGTGTTTTAATTTATGTTGGATTATACGATTTTAATAAATAAATATATATATATATTAGTCACGGGCATTATCGACTAATTATTAATATGGTTTTTTAAAAATCGAATAATAAATCGATATTTTAAGTTACATTTGTTTCGCATAATATAACAGATATATTCAATTTTTTCTTCATACGCAATATTGCAATGTAATGTACTAATTATAAATCGTTAATTATTTTCAATTAATTATAATAAAATATTAGTCTAAATATCTGTTTATACTTTAAGTATCATTTGTTTTAAATTTAATTATCCTAACTCGCAACAGGTTTTTCAAAACATAAAAATATGTAAAATAATATACGATACATGATCTTCCAAATGTAGTAAGAAGTGTAAAACATTCGGAAAGTAATAATGGATAATGTAAATTACTAAAATTATTTTAATGAAAAATTATAAAAAAATACAATGAAATAGTTGTTTATTGACCTATTAGTTGGTCAAAGCGGTCAGTTATGTCGGTTTACATAGGGGGAAAAATCGAAATTTCCAAAACTTTGCGGGAGATATATAGTGGATTAGAACCAAAAAAATTTTTTAAAATTCGTAGTTTATATATTGACCGTTTTCAATTATTTAGTAACATGTATATAAAAGATTTCATCCAGTTCGTTTTATTATATGTATATCTGTATGTATGTGTATAAAGGGTGTCACTTGAGCACACTTCGGCCTTGAGTGTTACGTTTGAACGTCATACTTTCCAAGTAGATGAGTGACAGGTTACATTTTGAAAGTCACCGTTTTTATTTTATAATGTAAAAATAACGGGTTAGTTTCTTTTTTTGCATGCAATCTGTATTTATAATAAGCAGCAGTTAAGACACGTTATTATCCAAACTCGGAAGAAGGGTAGCATCCTAATGGATGCTGATCCTACTTATTGATGATTACTTTTACACTAAATTAATCTACAATTATATGATTACGAGTAATCAGGATCGATGTTGAAGCTGGAGAGGATTGAATCTGTGTATTCGATCGAATTTTACACAGTCTATCAGCAGGTTCTTTACTAATATATTTTTATGATGGTTGAGTCGTTCCTTATATCTTGCACTTGAGCTGCGGGTCTTTTCTTGAACAAAAATTATCTTCAAGTCCTTCGAGATGTAACCAGAACGCGTTAACAATCCTACATAAGATTTTTGCTTGTGTGCTTTCCGTAAGTGCTATGTTGGGGTTAGGTGCAGTACCCTATAGCTGAATGCATTAAATAATAAATATTAATAACCAGAAATTATCATTTTATGTAAAAGACGTGGCAATGATTTTTTTTCCATTTTAATCGGAATAATATCATCGTATTCTTCTTCTTTCGAATTGGCCAATTAACGTAAAATATTTTCATGATGTTTATTTCTCCCTCTTCCTTTCACTGCAGTATTTCTTCATTTGTGTTTTTCCTTTCTTTCATCTGTCCATTTGGCACCGGTTTTCTTCTTTAATTTTTCTTCAAAACTTCGGAATGTGCTAATTGCACTTCTGAACCTATTTTTATCTATCATCTTTCGTAACGTTAATTTTCTTAAGGTCTTCCTTAACTTCTCGGAACCACGCAATTTGCGATCAGGAATGTCTATCGAAGTGCTGGAAAATTCGTTTTGTTAGGCTGTTTGTCTCCATTCTCTTCAAATGACCGTAATAGCTTAATCTTCTCTTTCTCATGGTATTGATATCTTCAGTATACTCGTATATTTTTTTATTACTTCTTTTTTCCCGATCAGGTCTCGGTCCCAGAATTTTGCGTACTATTTTTCTTTCCTTCATTTTGATCTGTTTCAGTTCTTTACTCGCATTTATTGCTAAACACTCCGACGCATACAGATATTCCGGTTTAATCACTACACTATAATGTCTTAACTTAGATGTTATGGACATTAATTTTTTTATTATATATATATATCTGTTGTCAGCTTAAATGCTAACTACATTTTTCTTATTCCATCTTGATTAGCTGTTTTATCCAACGCGTTTGTCTGTATAAATTCCCCTAGGTATTTGAATGTGCTGACTCTTTTTATACATCCTTATTTGATGACACCATAAATCGAGCTTCGATATCATCGTATTATTGTTATTATTATTATTGTGATAATATTATTACTATATTATCGTTATTATTATTTTTCATTATTATGAACGTCGTTTATGTTTTGTTTATTTATCTTGTATTCCGGGTTTCCAGCGGAAGGTAGGAAATGATTTGGACTCGATTGTCGACGACGTGATGAAGGATGTTTTGCGCGTGATTAAGGAAATTAAAGAAGAAGAAACAGAAGAGTCCGAGATGTTTAGCGAATTTGAAACTGAAGAGAAGAAAGATTTCGAACGTGTGCGAATTAGTAAAAGAATATCCAAACGACGACGATGATGATAAAGTTAATAAAGAAAAATTTAACGAAATGAAATTAATGGAAATTTATGAAGAACTTTTTCGAAAGATTAGCGATGAAATTGAACAGAGGATTGCAAAAAACAATTTTTTTTCTCCAAAATTTTTGCACGCAATCTGTCTGAATAAAGCGGCAGTGTTAAGGGGTAATTAGTTAATAAGTATGGAATGCTTCCCAGCGATCGCGATTCCTTGTTGTTGGCGAGGTATTAAACAATTATACAATAATATTAGACAATTATATTTGACCGATTCAGCCGTTTGAACCGGATACCGTCTTCGATGAGACTGTGTGCCAACTGATTACAGTGATTTTGTAATCGTTCTATATATCGTATGTTGACTGCCTCGATCTCTTCTTTAACAGTAGATATTCGCAGATCTTTATGTATATCATCATTGCGTACATACCATGGCGCACCGACTATCGTTCGTAGAATTTTGGATTGCGTTGTTTGGATGATCGCTATATTGGACTTGCTCCGGTTCCCCACAGTGGGATTCCGTACGACCATATATAGGTTTCAGCATTGTGTTATAAAACAGTACTTTATTATAAATGGATAGGACTAAATTCTTTCCGATTATCCAATACATTTTGCTTAACATTTATCTGCTTCCGTTTAGCATCTGTGTGTTTTCTCCGTGTTAATCTTTCGTCGAGGTGTAAACCGAGATGTTTTACTCTACTCTACAGGACCCCTGTGTCCCCTCTCTTCAGCGTAAATATGATATGTATACTTTTTTGTTCATTAATTTTAATTTTCCAAGATTTGTACCATAAAAAATAAAATTAATGGATAAAAATGATTTGAAACTAATAGCGAAGACGAAAAACCCTCCCTACTTCGGATGGTTAATTTATCAAATTTGACAAATTTATTTGCACTTTAAATTAATTCGTCACGTAATATTACTTATTACTAACAACGACGATGCTCTGTTATATCCGAATGAAAGACAGTAAAATAAAATTTAACAAAAACGAACTCGCTCGTTGCTTTTATTTTATTTTTTATCGTGGTATGCTTTAGCTTCGTGCTCGTACATAAATTTGGTTCGAAACCAATTTCATGTCTACGCGTAAATTACTGATTTTATTATATATATATATGAATTAATGAATAACCTTTGTTTAGCATAACTATTCACTTACATTTTAATGTTTTATTATATATACGGCTATAAATGTCATTTATATTATTATTATTATTATTGTCACTATTGAAGCTAAAATGATTTTTTTTTAATCGTTATACTAGGCTCTTCCGGGCGAAGATCTCTAATTGTTTCTAATTATATTTATGTTGGCTCATTCTATGCAGGGTTCTACTATTTCCTAAAAATTTCTTGAAATCGTCGTCCCAATGTGTATACGGTCTCAATTTCTTCCTCTTTTGATATACCGAGAACCATTCCATTAGTTTCTCTTTATCCATCGATTATCTTTGTATCTAATCACATGTACTTCTCAATTCTATTTTAAAGTGCGTATTGATGTTACGACATCTGTGTTTCGATTAATTTTTTTTTTAAATAGTCTTTAATCTAATTGCGTCTAATTTCTTTATATTCAGTATATTGACCTTTCTAAATTATTTTGGCAGGTTTTCTTGATACTTTCTTGTATACATATATATATATATATATATATATATATATATATATATATATATATATATATATATTTTCCGTGGTCCTTAGAAGGCCAAAATCGAATAAAAAATATATATATATATATATATATATATATATAATAATAATAATAATAATAATAACTGTGACATTTTTAATAAAAATGTATTTTCTAGGTGTCACAAATATCAGGATTCGTTATTTTCATGGTCTTCTGGATTCGAAGAGTTTACCGGCTTTGTTAATTGGGCATTTCTTCTAATTACCGTTGGAGGAGTTCGTTTGTTACTAGAAAATGTTTTAAAGTAAGACCAATAATTTATTTTTTCTAAAGGCAATTTAAAATCTTTTTTTTTTCTAATCGCTTATCCGACGTAAGTTCGAATATGGAAGTAGTTTTTTTATCGTTTATTATTAGTAATAAATGACACAATAACTTATCGCATTGTGTTATAGTAAAACGTACTTTTAATAAATGATCAGATTTTTTCCTTATTTATACAGACGACTAAATCTTGACGATAAGGCAGGAGCAGCCTTCCAATCTGTCTCGGTATCATTAAAGAATTTACTTAAATCACCTATAAGAAAAAAGTCATAAAATTCTCCGACTTTAAAAGTTGTCTCTCGGCTTCGAAGTTCTTCAATTATAAATCGTGTTCTTCTCCCTATAATACAAAAAATTCTATACGCGAGAATCTCTGTTAGGTTTACTTAGATTCCGAAATACGTCAGAATCGTAGGGAACCTTCTTATCGATCAGTATGCTAACTCCTCTTCACCTCTTGGGTTATTTATTCCCTGCACATCCTGTGTGGGTTTGGTGTCTCTTATAAAATCAGCGCCTAAAGAATACCGGAATGTTCCCTGTAGCAATTTATGCAATGTTACACAAATTAATCAAACTTAATCTCCTGATTTCGTCTTGGTTCTTTCAAGTCAGCCTTCTTCGTCATTTTATTATCGCCTTATTGTAGTGTACGCTTTGGAAAAAATGATCTAATTGGTTTTTTTTTTTTTACTCTTTCAGATATTATCTCGGAGACATATTCATTATTTCACATATGCTAATCATGTTTTCACTCGAATATTCTCGTTATGTGTTTAACAGATAGAATAATCAGGGTATTTAGTCAAGAAAACAAAATCCTATATAACAGAACCATCAGCTCAGAAGTACCACTCGGTTCGGTACTCGGACTTTCAATATAGTAATGAGTGACGTTTATAATTTACATTTCGAGAAAACAGAATAGAGAAAAAGAAATGATAGATTGCATTGAACAGCATCTATACATAAATAAAGATAAAATAAAAATAATAAATGAAATAAAATACTTGCGAATAACTATAGACGATAATCTAAATTTTTAAGTAAACACGTCGAATATATGATAGAAAATATCAAGAAAATCTATTTCAGATTAAAGTCACTATATTCAAATATTTTCGGTTTCACGTATAAAGAGAAAGAATAGTACCTTATAATTCAATTTTCGTATCTATAATCGAATATTGTATATTTCCCAGTTTTGCGAGAAAAAGATTATAAAATAGAGTAAAACTTCTTTTAACCGTTGTTATCCGTCACTCTAGCGGCAGCTACGTTAATGACCTTGAAGACACGTCGCCGGAAAGGTTCGTCTGTCGAACTGTAGTCGGTCACTTTTTACCAGTCAGTCGGCTTAACAGATTAGTTAGAGTCTGATAAGATGAAGGTTTTTGAAATTTTGACCGACGAAGATATTGTATCTAATGTTCAGCAGTCCGATAATGATGAAATTGACGACAATGATGAAGAATCATAGCCATTCGGTAGCTGAAACAATGTTATTAAAGTGCATCGATTGGTTTTTCAAAGAAAAGGAGGCAAATTTTACAAAAATCTTAAAAATACGGAACATTGTCCTAAAAAAAGCTGGAAGGAACAGAAGAAAATTACCGATTTTTTAAGACGGAAACAGCTATGACGGTAGAGACACAAGTACTATTAAATCTCTAGATAAAAACACAGTATATTTTAAATGTTATCCGATTAAATATAGATTTTTTTTTTTTTAAATTTCTTTCTTAAATGATTTACAATCTAGTATAGTGCTATATAATTTGTAATGGAATTTCTGTTATCCGCCTATTCAGTTATCCGTCACGGACCCGGTTCCGAGGATGACGAATAAAAGAAGTTTTACTGTATATGTCTTAAAATTTTATTATCTAGGAATCTTTCTTCTTCCTCGTTTCCTTTCATTTATGCATCTCATCACCTGTTATTATTATTGTACAAATATACTGGTCTTATTATAAAATGACCGGAGAATTTTTTTTTTAATAATGTCAATTAGTACTCGATCCGTTTTCGTCGACTGTAATATCTTCTTGTCTTTCATTTTTTTTTTTTTTTATTCGAGGTATCTTCCAGATTTGGCGATAACACGTTTTTCCATATATAATTTTATCGTTATAATGTCTCGAAATCCCGCACCGTACATAACATCTTAACATCTTCTTTTTAATTTTTAGATTTAATCTTCCATCACAAAATGTATTTTCAGCTTCCGCCTGAGTCGTCTTCGTTAATTTTTGATTTATTGAAGGGCTTTCTATCTTCCCCGAACCGGTGTGTCCTCAGCTTGTGACGAAGTGTCTCTTATGTTTATGCTTTCGACTCATTCCATTCGAATAGACAGCTTTCCAGCTAGTAAAATGGTGGCGCAATTGTGGATTGCTTGTGAAGGTGTGTCCGATTAATCATCTGCCAATACTTGAGTCTGAAACCGACCTGAGTGACAAGCATCGTTTTGTGAAATCGTTAGAACTAAATATTGCAACTGTTACACGCTACATGATCGTCTCCGGTCATGAAGCGCGTTCTATTTTCTGTGTTAGCACCATGACAGTCTAGAAACTCGTATTTTTCTACTCGTTCAATTTCCGTGTCGCTAAGGAATAGTTTTTTTATCTGTAATTAATTGTCTCGAGATCGCCGTAAAGTTGGTTTTCTCTTTGTTTATGTTAATAGGGTTTTTTTTTTCTTTTCATCTTTAAGAGAGCAACTGAATAGAGTTGTAGGTCCTTGAGGTGGTGCTAAAGGGGCATCGGCAATACAGTTGCGGTTCTCCACCCTCTAATTTCTATTTCTCCGTCCCATCGTTTTAAAACCGGTGAAAACATGTAAATTAAAAATAACATCGACGACGGTACACGTGACTTCTCTTTGTATTAGTATTATTACTGTCGGTTGATCGTCAGTTAGCACTGTTGCACATTCTGGTTTTGTAAAAGGGATTCATAAATCCGTGTCGTTAATAAAAATCGTACTTTTTTGCACTTTCATTAATTCAGCAGTGTGTGTGTGTGTGTAAGTGTGTAAGTATAATTCGGAAATTATTCTTTTTTACGATATTTGTTACTTCTTTAATGATACAGTGGGTGCGTATCGGTAGAAATTATTCTCGTCATCGTTATAACATCGTAATCAGTTGAACTGGTTGTGTGATAAATACATTTTTAAAATGTTTAATTCTTAATTAATTTTTTTTTTTTTTTATAAATTATAGATACGGTATTCGCGTTGATCCCAGAGACTGGTTTGCTTTTATATTTGGTATTGGTGCTGGCGAATCTTATATTACTGTTTTCGTGCTCGCGTGTAAGATTTTAAAACCTTACGCATTCATATATATTATTAATCTAAATTAACGGTGCCGTGTGCAGCAACTAAGGCAATTGGCACGAGGAAGAGAAAGTTAAATCAAGGAGTAGAGACGAGGCATGCGAAAGAATATGATTAGATTAGTAAGAGAGGAGTATTCATCTTTGAAGAGACGAGAAAGTGAGGAGAGAAGGTTGAGAGACAATCTGAGTGAGGAGTATAAACGATAGTCAATGAGGATATAGGAGACGGAAAGAGCGTGATGCTACACACGTGGCACTGCCAGGTCCTCTTGATCAGGTGTTAATTGGTTCGAGTACAACGTCTTTTCTTCGGCTTAATTCTTGATTTGGCTAAGCTTATTTAATAAGGAGGTCGATTTCCACTTTTGTTACCACGGAGTAAAGATATTGATTTAACATAATTACGTACAATAGCTAGAACTGCGACGTTTGGGATCGGCAACAATGTAGCAGCCTCGTTTGCTACTCTATCTGCTAATACATTCCCTGAAATCCCGGCATGAGCTGAAATCGATAGGAATGAGACTTCTTCTTCTGTCTCTTCACACATGGAGTTAAGAGATCATCATGATATCTGCTTAGTTTTATGTATGTCTTGAGCTATCCTAAATAATTCTTCCGTCATATATCCTGTGCAGTCCTTTAAGTCATGCAGCCACATTCTTGTTGGTCGTCTTTTGTCTCGTTTTCCATTGATTCTTCCTTGCATAAATCATTTTATTATTTCATATTTTTCTCCCCTCTTTTTACATCGGCGAAGGATTGAAACTTTCTTATTATTTCTGGACTACTGACATTTATTTTTACTAAATTTATGTTTTGGACCTTTTCTGTCCACGCTAACTTAGTCATCCTCCTATAGATCCATATTTCAAATGCCTTCAACTTTTTCTTATATTTCTAGTTGATCATCCATCTTTCAACCCCATATAATAACACTGGTAGCGCATAACATTTTACCATTCTTTTTCTTAGTTCTAAATTAATGTATTAATTTATTAATATCTTTTTTAATTTACAAAAGGCGGATCTTGCTAATTCTATTTTACAGTTAATTTCCATTTCTTGAGTGCCATTTGTTGTTTTTCATCGGTGTGCTTTTCCAATCTTTTTACATGTTTGCAAGCAAATCTGGTAATTTCATCGATGAGCATTGAAATTTTGAAGTCTCGGTGTATGTCAATTCAAATCGATGATGATCGTACGAAGTGCAACATTTTAATGTCTTTGTATGGAATCTACATTGGAAATACTAGTGCAACCCCCACAATTGTATTCCATAAATCCAAATAGGTTTAACAATGACCATGTACAAAAAGTCGTTTATTTTCAATAGAGATAGCTTTGAGTTTTTTTTCTATTAGTCAATAAATATTTCTATAATATTTTACTATTCGCGACTAGATTATTATCATTAATTTTATTATTTTTATTACCAAGAGTCTACGTAAAATATTTTTTTAGTTTAATTTCAAACGACTGGATACGCGTTAAATTTTTTCTTTATATATAAACGGCTACTAAATATTTCATATGTATTTTATAATTTTCCCGGTTCTCTTCAAAATCTCATTCTACTGAAGAACGAATTGGACACGAATCGGACGAGTACGATAAATTATATAATAATTCAATGACGATACGATACCCGAACGAAGTTAAGCCTGACTGCTACACGTATATCTTATCTGTTCTGGTATTCGTAATTGTCGGGTAATTCGTTATTGATACAACGTGTGGCAGAACTAATCACTACATATTTGTATTAGTATGAATATTATTTTAAACTTTAAATTTTAATTATTACCATGTTATTTACTAATGTACCCCATTACTATTAAATCGGTATTATATATATATATATATATATATATATATATATATATATATATATATATATAAGAATTGTTCATTTAAATATATAAGATATACTTAATTAACATTTAAATTTTATTTTACATTGCGTTATTTTTTCTAGATTCCGTTATTCCAGTATTGATTTGTTTGTACCTTGAACGCGGAGTTTCGAAGGTAATTCGTTGTTTACTACCAAATTTCTATTGTTTATCGGGTGTGCGTGTAAATAAAAATGACGTCAAATCGTTATTATACATATTATGGTGTATCCAGCGTTAATTCTGTATAAGAGGACTGTTTCAAATTTCAATAAAGGTTGATATAAAATTACTTTCACCCATTAACGCGTCCATGTCACAAACGATATCTCCCGATAAAAGTGTATATTCTATTTTCACTTATCGACGACTGGATACGCATCATCTAAGTATTCATATAGATACTACTCCCGTCAAAAACTGCGCTGCTTCTTATAGATATCTAGGTCTCGTACTTGATAGTAAACTATCTTGGTCGGATCACATTCGAATTTTATTTTTAAAAATATTCAAATGATTGCATATTCTTAAAGTTTTGTCCTACAAAAGCTGGAGACGTGATCCCGCTTCTATGCTTATCATATACAAATTCTATTATGGATTATGGCAGTTTTCTTTATGGTAACGCGTGTTATAATTCGTTAAACAAACTGAACATTCTACAAAATACCTGTCTTCGTCTCACCTTGAGGAGTATGACATATCATTGTCCTTCAGTTTTCACATAAATGGAGATTTTCTTTCATAAAACGACCTCTCCTTTGTACAAGTGCCAAACGCTTATTTAACTATAAGTATAGTACAATTCCCAATTTTCCATCGATTTATTTTCAGTTAGCATTTGAAATTAACTATCTACACATAATACCTTTAATAAACTGCACACAAATCAGACATTTTGATACGATTCTTCAGATCCATTGGCAAAATTATACACATATTTATACTGATGGCTTTAAATCCCTCGATGAAGTTGCTTCCGTATTTATTATTCCCTCCTTGAACGTTACTAAAACTTTCAAACTGCCTAAATTTTCTTCAATAGTTACAGCTGAGTATCTTGCTATTCTCAGGGCTCTTCGTTTTTACGATTCTGCAAATATAAATCAATAATTTTCACGGATTCACGTAGTGTTCTCAATGCTATTTCAATTTCCCCACTTAATAGTCGCTGTTTTCCATCAATCTACGATATGCTAAGAAATATTTACGTGCTATCTTCGAAACGCGTTAGTGTAAAATTTGTCTGGATTCTCAGCCATTCAGGTATTCACTGGAACGATATCGTAGACAATCTTGCTAAAAGCTCCAACGAGAATGGTTCATTCTACTTCAATACACCGGTTAGGGACATTTTATCAGAGATTAAGTTTTCGTACAAGGAATTTTGGAACCGCGCTTGGAAATTTCGAAATATTCTTATTCAGCTAAACAATTTAGGAATATTCGACCTTAAATTCCGGTAATTCCTTGGTTCTTTAATCTTCCTGCTAACATAGAAAACAGAATTTCGTTTATTCCTATTATATGTCGCCTAAGGCTCAACAACATTCCTTACGTTCTTTTTAATCTCAAATTAGCCCCTTCGCCATTTTGTACCCATCCCTGCGATGCAGATCAGATCGCCGATGAAAACCACATATTTTTCAGCTGCAGTTATTACAGAATGTATCAATCGAAATTCCTGTCGCGTATTGTAAGCAAAGCAATCCCTCTCCCAACTAGTCTCACATGTCTGCTCAGCTCACAAAATAATAGGCTCATATTTGATTACATATTACTCTGTAATATAAATATTTAGTAAGATGTGTCGTCCGTTCGTTACAGTCCTGGGTGGAACAATCCCATTAAAAAAAAAAAAAAAAACAAAAAAAACCACATCATTATACGGTGGAATAATTGTAAATTAAAAAATATGGGATGGGATTTCCGTTACCTACCACCAATTCTAGCTGGCATTTAAATGGAAAAATTAGAAAATTAAGTAGATTTAAAAGTAAAGTAAGATTATGAAACAGATATTTGGATGATATTTTAATAATGTGGAAGAATAATGGCAATTAAATGGTCTATTATCGCAATTAAATAACCATAATGAAAACATACGATTTACTTTGGAAATAGAAGAAAAAACTACCAATTCTGTTGATTTAAATATTCATATTATTAATTCGATATAAACATTTATCACCTAGTGACTGTGATTCCACTTTGTAGATAATTTAGATTTAAATTTTAATGAACATTTAAATTCGCATAAAAACAACAATAATAATAAATATGGTAAACACTGTGAAAAAAAGAAATTTAAACGCGAAATTAATAATATTAACGGGAAACTACAAAATATTTGCGTGTAAAAAGAAAAATAGGGAAAAATTTAGAAATAATTAAATTGGGGAATGAATAATTAAGTAGACGCATTAACAATATTTGACGGTGAATCGGTTTGAAAGACCGCATTACAAATATATATTTTGTCTGTAGTATGCAATGACGAAAAATGTTTAACTTATAAAATATGTAGTAGCTGTTGACATGTATTTCAGTCTTGAACTAGACGCTCTAAATATTAGTCGTTACTAGTTAAGTATATCTATTTTACGTATATTACTTTTCTCATTGTTATTATATATAATTTATTTTTAGTTTAATTTGAAAATAGCGTAACTGTCGAAATGCTTCATTATTAATTATTAAAAATTAGCGATTTTTACTAAAAATCTTTCCCCCCTCCCCCCAAAAAAAGGTACGATTGGATGATTAAATTATTTTTTTTTTTTTTTAAATAGCGTCTAAATAACCGGCATAAATTACGGAAGCAAAGTTACGTGAATTAAGATCACTTTGTCTAAAATAAATTTGCCCGTTATAAATCAACGCACACCCATTTGCACACACACTAACATACGTATATATATATATATATATATATATATATATATATATATATATATATATATATATATATATATAATTAACAAAACAAAATAAAAATAGAGTTAATCACTATAAAAATTATTTTATTAACGCAAAGCTATTCGACAATCACGTCATTTTCAAACATGTACTAGTTTCTTTGTATATGCTTGTAAATGACGTGATTGTCGAAAATCTTTGCGTTAATAAAATAATTTTTATTGTGATTAGCTTTGTTTTTATTTTGTTTTGTTAATTCATAAAATCAATACTCTCCAATACATCAACATTATATATATATACATATACATATATATATATATATATATATATATATATATATATATATATATATATATATATATATATATATTCGTCTACTTCACGAGTATGAGGTTATCTTCTAATTAGGTTGCGGTTTAGTCTGCTGAAAATAGTGCCGGTTAAGTCCTATTCGGTGTGTTGTGGCAAATATACATATGCTACAATTGAACATGCCACTATAACTACCCTTGCCGTCTTTGCCTTTTCTTTACAGCTGGTAGCCGTTTTCTTAACTAACGCTGTCCATTTGGAACGATTTTTCGCCACAATTTCCTATTCGACTGACGTTTGTGTCTTCTTTGCTATCTTCAGGTCTTATATATATATATATATATATATATATATATATATATATATATATATATATATAATACAATATTTTATCATACCAAGTTTCATGTAGTAAATCGGTAGAAAATTATGAAATAGCGGAGGATGTCGCAAAACGGCAACCGATAAAAACATCGCTCGTGCCGCAGCTGTATTTCAAACAATATCAGAATTCAACTAGTTATAGGTTAGTTCAAGAATTAACCGATATTTCGAAAACAACCGTCTTTATCAAGAACGATTTACAAATTGATGAGGGCATTTTGTTCCGCACGCTCTGACTGTCGAATATCAACAGCGACTACGAATTGCGCAACACACAAGACGTGCTCGATATTATCTAAATGGCGGACGAAGTTTATAAATACGATTTTTACGGACGAAATTGCGAGTTTGCATAATTTAAAACAAACATACAAAGTTGATTATTTGTGAACATTTCATCAGAATTGTGTTAGACCGTCTCTGTCGAATAAGAAGAAATGAGAAAGGACCATTTATTTACATATAGTACACAGAGGCAATTTCAAACATTACTACCTTAACGAAAGAAATATAAAAGATATTATGATCATTAATGGTTTTGACAAGAAGGAATGCAATTCACTGTTAAAAAAATTCGAAGAGAGAAAAGAAAAATCTAGCAACAGACAAGAGTTTGTTGCCCATGACCTTGTATAAAATGCACCACAGACAGAATAGGCAGAATTTTGTGGAAAAACAAAGTTAGTCCAGTGTTCGGCACGTGTAAAAAAAAAAAATAAAACGATATTTACAAAGCGTCAAGAATCAACTCCCCAAAGGACATGTTGCGGGTGTATATAAAATTTCTTGTTCATGCCGGCTTAGCTACATTAGACAGACTGGTAGAAGCATTAATCGAAGATTAAAAAAAAACACAAAGCAGATTGTAATCGTAAGAGAAAAGATTCATCTGCAGTAGCTTCGAATCGATGTCCAGGGAATAATGAAATACAATTTGACGATTTTGAAACTTTATCAAGTATGGATAAATTTAGCTCTAGAATTGTTCGTGAAGCGAATGAAATTTTTTAACATACAAATTTTAACAAAAAGGATGGATATTAATTCAACGTGGCTGCCGGTCATTAGAAACAACTGTTAGTCGAGTAGACAACTCCATTCTCACGCATGATGATCAAAACATTGATAAACGGATATGCCCACGGCAAGGCGCCTGTTTATCGAAAAATGTGGACAATATAAGTTACTAAGCATAATCCTATAACTATACCTACACTTTCATAATCGCTCTCAGATTCAATAATGAAAACTGTAAAGTGTTTCGAAACGCTACATGATAAAAATATAACATGGTTTACACCGAAAAAAAATAATCATAAACATTACCATGAAAGTTTAAAAGTGTATTTGAACCTGCGATTCTTGAAAGTAAAATTACTGAAATAAGAGGAAAACATATATATATATATATATATATATATATATATATATATATATATATATATATGTATACAATAATGTTAAGAAACTTACATAAAATGAATTAAATTAAAAAATAAGCCGAATGAAACGTAAATATTGAGTTACATTTTTCTATAACGTTAACTTAGAGTGAATAAATAAATAAAAGAAAATTTACACTTAAATGTATAAACGTGTAAAGTAAGTTTTAACACCCTCGCTGTATAGGTAGATTATTCGTGACAATTTCAGAACTTGAACGTTGAACGATGTAGATTATCAAGTAGTTATTGAAACTAAATATAAACAATATGCGTGTCCATATGTATATGCTCGGTTGTTAATATCTTTATGCTTAACGCAATTTAATATTTTTTGTGTGTGTGTTCGATATAGGGTATTATCGGAGAAAATTTTGCGTTAGCGTTGCAGATATTGAATATATTGTTGGTCTTTGTCATGCCTGTTATCGTGATAACCGTTAATTCGGATCGGATTGCATTAAGTAAATAACGAACGAATTATTATTATGGATTTTCGAATATGTATTTTTTTATTCACGATATTTTTTCTGCATACAATATTCTACCATATATTGCCATATTATTTCAAAATTTTCAAATTGAATACATTTTAAGAAGGAATAAAAATATTAGATAATGATGGTAATAATAATAATAGTAATATATATATATATATATATATATATATATATATATATATATATATATTATATATACGATTAAAAGCTTCGTAGCTATTTACGGCCGTTTGAACATTGTACTTAGAATCGGTTCCGGTTGTGCATGAGGCGATTCTTTTCTTCGTCTATCTTCTTTTTCTCGTCCTCAATCCGTAGATTGGGATAACCTTTCGTGATGTTCGATCCTTTTAAACTACCATTAGTATTCCTTTGGTTCGGTCTTTTGTTTTGAACCTGCACAGCTTGCTGGTCCTGGATGGAATCTAACGGTGCTGCCAAGACTCTGTTGCCGAGTTTACTTGATCGTGAAAAATACGATTTGTTTGCGCCCTTTAGGGCGTTGATTCGAGACGTGTCACGGTCCATTTGCGTGCTACGAGCTACGTTTCTCTCTTAGGTAAACACCTCGTCAGCGCGTTTATGACGCCGGGGCGTGTACGATCAGTCATCTTTTGAACGCACGAACATATATGCCTATAACTTGTTTTTTGCATTAAAATCTCCAATTAAAATAACTTTATTATTTACACTCATCAAGGTTTGAAGATCATCCAGAAATTTTTGAATATATCTAGGTGTCTATAAATCGCAAAAATTTTAATAAAATTATTATTATTATTCATATATAAATTTACGCCGACTGCCTGTACACAATTGTAGAGACGTTTAACAATAAGCAACTCTACCACACCTGTACGAGTTCATTCCTATAAAATAAAATTGTCGTGAAATTTTAGCTTGTACGTGTTGTCTAGCTTAGTTTCAGATAATGCAATGATATGTAACTTATTGCGAGTAACATAAAAATGTAGCTCATTAGACTTATTAATGATGGAATTAACTCTATACAAGTTTCAGGATTTATAGACATTTATAATAAATAAACTACAATGGTTTGTAAAATTATTTGTAACTTAGTAAATCTTATTTTTAATTGGGGAATTTTAAATTAGCGATTATCGTTTTAATTAAATTTAAAATTTAATTATTAAATGGAGATCGTGAAATAATGATAGAACATCGTATATTGAGAGAGTACCATCATACTGTTCTCTGTGGCTGATAACAGGAGCCCTCACTTTACTAGCGTACGTTTCATTAATGACACTTTTACTAGATAAGCCTGTGTGACCTGCGTCATTTTTGGTAGTGTGAATATTCCGCGAGAAAGATCCAAAAGGTGATTTCCTATTTCTTAGACTAGAGTGAACATAATTGCTGCGCGCACTAACAATTTTTTGTCATTCTTGCGAATTTGCTGAGTGTTGACCTAGACAGTTGGCGTATTTATACGTCTGAATACTGCACGTAGAATTCGAATAATGTTCGTCACAACGTATACAACGGTTAGGTAGTTGGCAAACACATGACCAAACCTTTGACAACGAGAACACCGAAAGTAAGGAATTTTTCTGCTGTACCTGACAACGCAAGAAAAAATTCTTTTAATTTCCGGTATATTGCGCGGAACAGTATTAAATGGAAACGTAACTGAATAAACGTGTAACGGTGATGCAGTGTTATTCAATAATTGCCGACGTGACGTCTATAACTTTTTTTAATTCTCAGCTAACTCGTCACTGGTAAATTATGAAGGAAAATCTTTAAGTACCATCTTAAAAGGTTTACGGTACTCGCGTATAGAATGGAGTCTGCTTTTGTTTAATATAATTAATAACGTTATCAAGGTCGGTGTTTGTGGAAACAAAAATTTATCAACATCATCATAGTCGTTCGGCTCGGTCCGAACGTCGTGATGTAATGATTCATTTTGTTTCGTGTAGTTGATCGTCATCTATCCCTGTCCTGGGTACTTCTAACCATTTGCTGTAGTGAGCTGGCGCCTGTTATCATTTTGACATTGTTCACATATCGCTTCGGTGGTGTTTCTGTACGACCTTCAACCGTACCTAATATTATCAATTTTTCGAGATTGTTCTCCGTCGCACGATATGGCCAAACAAAGTGGTTATACGTGTTTTTAACGATGTCTCCTAATCGAGCATCCGGATTAACTTCTTCCAGTATTGACACGTTTGTCGTCCATGCTGTCAACGGTACTGTCAGCATTCACCACCAGCAATACATTTCGAAAGCATCGATTCTTCGAACGTCTGTCTCTTTCAAAGTCCAGCACTCCGATGCATATATACGTGGAACACTAACGTTTTCATTAGGCGCTTATAATTACGTATCTTAAATTCGGACATAATTTTATTTCTAGACTAAATAAATATCCGTACATACGCTATATGTACTTATGTTTTTCTTTATGTATATGTATAAAACAGATACATTTTTCAGGCGGTTCTATGGCGATTAGTTTCCTGTATTGCATTTTATTTTTAAAGCTCTGGTCGTATATTCAAGTTAATCGATGGTGTCGAACCACCTGGAATAACAAACGTAAACAACGTGTTCGCTCGAACTTATCAGGTAGTTTTTATTTTATTTTATATATAGTCTATCTTTGTTCTCATAATACTTAGAATCTAGCACAGCTTTCTCTCTTCCTTACCTCAATTCTTATCTAAGTCTCCCGGTCATATCCGCGATGTTTTTGTATCGAACCGTTTAAATATAATCTAGTACCATAGTAAAAGTCCCTCTGGGTACGTATGGTCCGTTAGTGCAGCCGATGCCGGTTCTACGAAATAATAATAACAATTTATATTATAAAAAAATTCGAAGAATTATATCGTTTCTTTCGATATATATATTTTTTTCTTTTTCTTTACTTTTACGAAATATTAAACAATTAACTACGAGCTCGTATTAGATAAAATTACGCGTATCTTATAGGCTTAAGTGTAAGCAATAATTTTCTAGAATAATTACTGCCGGAAGAATGTTGCCAATAAAACACCAACTTTATATCAAGTTCTCTTATAATGACGTTTTCTTTCGTCAATTTACGATTTTTCTCTATAATTCGCGGAGCGCGAACGAAGTTAGCGTGTAAACTCGCAGGATTTTTTTCTGAAGTCCAATTCCCAACGCGCAGACGGAATTACTAATTAATCTAAAGGTTTTCGTCGGAATTTTAAATCGTAATTAAATCATTATTTCCGTAATTCTCGAATTGAAGACGGTCTGATAATTTTATCTTACATATCACGACACATCTATATCAAACAACTGCTGGGTGTAGGCAATCCTCAATCTTTTACAAGGACTCCTATCTTGTGCGGCTCGGATCAAATTGATTCCTGCCAATTTAACAATATCATCTCACCACCTAGCCATAGGACTCCCTCGCGGACGTTAGCTGTCAATTTGCCCCTTCGTTTAGTCCATCTTTCATCCTCCACATCGCAATATGAAAATGCTTCCTTTATTGATTAATTCACGCTTTGTATTCTCGTTATGGGATTCGCGGACGCATTCATCGGAGGTGCTTTTTCTTATACTCATCCTTCCGACTATCTTAAATGTTCTATCTACATTTTTTTGTCGTTGTTAAAAAAAAAAAGAAAATGATTGATTAAGCCTATAGTATTACGTTCGTTTGTCTCAACTACTTCTTCAAACTTTTCCATCAGGTATTTACCATCGAAATGGGTAAGTTTTGAATGGTAATGTTCGAAGTTTAGTAAGGATAACACTAAGCTTCCTTAAAAAAAAACCTACACGATACACCCAGGCGTATACATACGTGAACACATACAACTGTGTGTAAGTATTCGCAATACACGATATATACATACATGTGAACACACGTAATTACACTAGTAGCATCTAATCGTAAATGATAGATTCGTCAAATGATGAGTACACGCTTCAGACGTCGGCATTTGTGTTATTTATGACTGGTATATTTGATAATTTACATATATCGTAAAATTGTTTAGATCTTCTTAAAATCTCTTCTTGTGTACGTACGGAAGAAGAAAGAAATAAAAGAAGTATATTTTGATTAATTAAATTTTACCAAGAAAATAATAACTTATAATATACCGTTCTATCATTCCGAAATATGTGTAATATCCGAGTATATCTTGATTTATTTTTTTTTTTTTTGCGTGTCGACTCAGGTCACCCAATAGATAAAACCTTTATATATATATATATATATATATATACATATATACACGCACATATATATATTTTTTTAATATATTATTTAATTACTACTACTTATTATTGGTTAGACAACGCAGCTCTACATTGCCTCTTCTTTAATATTCTAACTGGATTAACCGGGAGTACGATGGTCTTCATACGTGATATTAACGGATTTAAATTTTGAGCAAATTATGCATTCTGTTGTACCGCTACTTATATACCTCCATAACCGAAAGATCGTTCTGAATTATATTGTTTCGAATATAATATGGCGCATTAGCCATTATCCTCAATATTTTCGATTGATATGACTGTATTTTGTTTAGGTGCGTCTTAGCAGCTATTCCGTACACTTCTAAACCATATTTCCAGGCAGGAGCTATAATAGTGTTGTAAAGCAAAACTTTATTTCCGAGACTTAGTTATTACGTGAAGATTCCGTGTAAGGCGTCTGTCAAGGGTTAGTTCGAGATATTTTATCGCCTGTTCTTGCGGTATTCTATGATTATCGTAATTAACAGGTGGACATGTTTCACGTTTGTTTGTAAATGTGTAACATGCGATGACTTTTGTTCATTAATTACGATTCTCCACTTAAGAGCCCATTTATGCAGTAAAGATAAATGATATTGAATATACCGTGACGCTTCGTGAGGATTGTTATGTTTGGCTAATATAGCAATGTCATCAGCGCAAATGTGTCCTGCAACGTAAACACCGTGGTGGGTATATATCTGCAGTATATATATATATATATATATATATATGGTAAAGGAGTGGTTTACCTTGAGGTATTGACGCCAATATTTGACGCTGACTAGACAGGACTTCGCTTATTTTGACCTGAAAAGATTTGTCGCTCAAATAGGATCTCAACAGATGATACATTTCAATCGAGAAAATCTTGCGGACCTTATATAGCAAACCGTCATGCCAGACACGATCAAATGCCTTTGCTACGTCGAGGAACACTGCTGAGCAGTACTACCCACGCTGCAGAACTGGCTCAACTGCATCAGCAATCCGATGACACTGATATATAGCAGAATGTTTCGATCTAAACCCGAATTGATGATTTGGAAGATGTGTATCTGTCATACTGAGAATTAATGGATGAATTAGTTTCTCAAATACTTTCCGGAATGTGTCTAATAAGTTTATCGGTCTATAGGATGAAACATCTTTATTCGGCTTCCTAGGTTTGTGAATAAATATAATTAGAGACTTTTTCCATCTGGTTGGAAAGTATGATAATCGTAGCATAGCGTTATATATATATATATAAAAGTAGTAAAAGTCCTTTCTTTCGGAGACGTTTCAAAATATTATTCGCGATTCTATCTTCTCTGGAGGCTTTATTATTTTGCAAACTTTTGATACATGTGCGGAGCCTATTTGGCGTAATGTATGTGTAATTTTTGGCAGTACTGTGTGATATTGCTTCGTATAATTTTTTGCGTATGTTGTTGATTTTCCATATCATGAGATTTAAAAATGTTTTCAAGATAGTTGGCAAACGTCTCAACCTTTTCATTATCAGTTTTAGCCCAATCTGTATTTACTTTTTTTGACGTGATATGATGGAGTATTTTTCTTCTTCAGTACTTTAGTTGCATTCCAAATTGAACCGTCACAGTTGTTTAAGGTTAATAGGTAATGAGTGTAAAGCAATGATTTTATATTTTTCGTAATTTCAGTATATTTATCCTGCTGGTAAAATGCCGTACACGAGAGCGTATAACAATCTATGCGTAATAACGGAGATTTATAAATAAGAAGTTTGTTTTATGCGCGATATTAATATCTATGTAAAATTAAACGGTAAATAAATTTCTTCTATTACTATTGACCCAAGGAAGATGGACGGTTTTATTATTTTTTGAATATCTTAAAAACTAGTCGATCAAAATTTTCGAATAACATTTTATTTAAAAATAGGAAAACGAGAGATTAGCGTAAGCTACTTTTGTGTGCAACACAATATCGTTCAGATGACTGCCGTGTGCAACGATACATTCATTCGGTTTTTACAAAATTATCGAAAACATTTTCAAGCATAGACCTGTGAATTTTTGCAATTTCTTCAGAAATCAGAGTTTTCAGGCCATCCAGACCTCGTGGACGTGTTTCGGAAACGCAGCACTTAAAGCATCTTCGCCCAAAAAAATCGCGTAACTTTGAATTCTTTTCGAAACTCCCTTTGCACTGTCGTGATCGTTTCACGCCGAAAATAACATTCCACTCAAAACGCGAGGTCCTTCTCGTTATAGGGTACTATAATAAGTGAAACTGGACTAAAATGAATCTCGTGTATATACTGATCGTGGAGCACACAATTTGCGTTGTAGTAGTGTTACCAACTGCGCTATTCAAAAAACAAAACCATCTATTCTCACTTCCGACATATATATATATATATTTATAATAACGAGATTTCTCGATAAAAACTTGCATTATAAATATTTTGTACTTGTAAACTTAAATGGCAAGTTATAATAAATATTCGTAATTATTTATAATTATATTTTATGTATACACATGTTTATTAAATTATATAGGTAATGTGGTTTTTTTTTCTGATAACTTTATAAAATTTTGTTATTTGTTCCAGTATGTAGATCGAAACTTTGGATGGATGATGACAATTATAAAGAAAATTTACAGATTACGTCATATCCGGATAATTTAAATGTTAAAGATATCGCTTATTTTATGTTTATACCGACATTATGTTACGAACTGAATTTTCCACGAACTGATCGAATTCGTAAAAGGTAATTTTTTAAATACATCACACACACGCGCGCGCACACACATATATATATAATATATATATATACATATATGTGTGTGTGTGTTCAAAAACTTGGTTTGGGATTCTAAAGGTGTCAATATCGACGGGAAGAAAATCACCTGAGATTTACCGACAAAATTGTATTAGCTAGCAACAACGTTGATGCCTTGCAGAACAACATGGTAACTGACATTCATAACTGTTCCAAAAAAGCGGGATTAATGATAATCATCGATAAAACTAAGGTCATGACAAATGCGCCTCTGAAATTACAAATAAAAATAGATGGACTGATACTGGAACAAGTCAGTGAATATATATATACATAGGTTAAGTAATTACCACAGAGAATGAAGAAATTTTTAAGGAAGTAAAAAGACGAACGAATCTTTCTTGGATAGCTTTTGGAAAGTTGAGCAAGGTGTTCAACAATAAAGATATACCTAACTAAAAAAGGCAGTGTACGAACAGTGCGTCCTTCCGGTGCTTACATACGGATCGAAAACATGGAGTTTGACGAAATATATAGTTAAAAAACTCGCCGTAATTCAGATTGCCCAGGAAAGAGTTATGTTTTGAATTAAGATGTGAGAAGGGAAAGCCAATACGTGGATAAGAACGCAGACTATTCTATCAGATGTACTAGAGCGCAGCTGAATGGACTGGGCAGGCTATGTGGCAAGAACAAATGATGACAGGTGGACGAAACGGCTAAAGAAAGGATACAGAAGTCGCGGTCAGCCGAACACACGATTACAGGATTATATGAAGAAGTCAGTCGGTGGAAGAAGCCGGTGATCGCCACAGACGGAAGAAAAGAGGAAACGTTTACATTCAGCAGTGAATTGATGTAAACGTATCGTGATATATATATATATATATATATTATATAATATATATATGCGTGTGTATTCCTTTTAGTAAGTAATTATGGAATTCATGATTTCCTCTTATTTCCTAATTACTATTAACGTTCATATTTAAGAGTTCTTTGTTTTACCAGTTTTACTTTGAATTTATCTATACATTATATGTATATATATATCTATATATATATATATATATATATATATATATATATATATATATATATATATATATATATATATATATATATATATATATGCGTGTGCGAAATATTAAAACAAAGAACTTTTAAATATGAACGTTAATATTAATCAGGAAATAAGAGGAAATTATAACCGAAAAATTATATACTCCTGACTAATTAAGCGGAAAACATAAATTGGTAATTTTTTTTTTGTAGTCACCGGATCATCATTCATCAACAATGTAGATACTCTGTTATCACTTGTTCGTTCATTTGTGCATCATCTTGCACCATGTCTTTCGAATAGATTCTAGCCAGATCATGTGTTCCATTTAGACGGTTTAATTATCACGTTCATCTACTTTTTTTTTTTTAATGGAGATGTCTTTAACGTGATACCTTAGGAAAACTATTTACATTTTAATAAAGAATTCTGACTTGTCTAGAAATGTTGCTATATGGTGAGTGACGTCCAAATCGTAATCTACTAATGAGTACAATTCCTCTGCGATTAATCTTCTTAAAGAAATAGAACCACGCCAGTTTGGGGAGAGACGATTGAAGTTGGTAGTAATCAATGAAAGGTGATTGATGCTTTCAGTGTAAGTTCCTAATTATCCTTATGCTGTAGCTGTAGAGATTGAATGATATCCTTGTGAGAGATTAAGGAAAGTTCTATGCCATTACATGACGCGTCTTTAGCTAACGAGTCGACAAGTTCATTGTTGGAATATCTTTATGACTCTGTACCCATAAGTCGGACCAAAATATTCTCGCACGTTCCAAATTATTAACCTTGTTGATCGATTTTTTCTTTCGTTTACCACACGATCACTTCTGACGGTTAACTTGACCAAACTGCTTGAAAGTATATTGCGACCAAAAAACTTCAATGCCTGTTTATATACGATGATTATTTAATTGACGTTCTATATAGATTCGTTAATTCTTTTTACTTTTCAAAGAATTATTCGTAACGTCCTTACTCCGATTTCGAACGGTCGTATGCGATGTTGCTTTTTCGGATAAAAAATATTGAAAATACTAAAATTTGTGAAATTTCCTATGTGAACTATTTAATTCGATTGAATCGCTTTAATTTATGTATTACAATTTCTAAACTTTTTCATTTATTGGTACTATTACGTGACTACATGTAAGTTTGTACTGTAGATGATTCGCAAACTAATACATTTGTTTATTATTATTATTATTTATTTATAATAATAAAACAAAATACAAAGTTAATCACTATAAACGTTTTTCATTAACGCAAAGCTTTTCGACAATTACGTCATTATCAAGAATATACAATAAACGTTGCATATAAATTAATAACTGATATTTATATAATAACAACTTATATATTTCGTATACATTTAACTAGCCAGAAGAGGTGATTTTACTATTAAATTATTTTTAAATTTCATTTACTTATAAAACCGATTTTAAAATTAATTCTTCATCAAAATTGATCGTACTATTTAATAAATTGTTACTACTTCTGTGTTTTATAATTTGTAATTTTCTATTGATTTTCTTTTTTTAAATTTATATTCTATGTGTAAAGTTAAAAACTCGCGAATTAAATAAACGTGCATTAGAATTAAATAACTTTAATCAAAACGTTCAATTTACAGTAGAAATAGGTAATGAAAATATAAATTTCTTAGACTTAAATATCAACATAAACAATAATATACTAGGTATTGATATACATAGGAAAAAACACAATTAACAGATGCAATAATACCAAACGATTCTTTTCAAACGAAAGTAAACTAGCTAGCTTAAGAAATTATTGTGATAGAGCCAAAATTATTTCAAGTTACATTGGAAACAAACTTAATAAAGAGAAAAGAAATATTATTAAGCAAATAGCCGTAGCAAATAAATACAATCCGAATATAGTATCAATTATGGAACAAACCGAAAAAGAACAATAAATTTTTGTAAATCTTTTTATAAAGCAGTAAATAATAATAAAACATTAGTTAAATCAATTTGCAACAATAAAATAGAAAATAATGAAATATTACAAAAATCTGGAGTATGCAAAATAAACTTATCTAATAAGTTTTATATAGGTGAAACGAGACGACAAATAAATCATAGATTAAGAGAACACTTTACTGACATGTCACTTTATGGCAAATACTGCAGCAGAGAAGAAAAACACAACGTGGAAAATATAACAGATAATATACAAAATTTTGCACATGGAATATAAATTAAAAAAAAAAATCAATTGAAAATTAGTTAAATCACTAATATTTATTTTCTTAAAAAAAAAAACACAAAGCTTTTCGGTATTTACGCCATTATCAAGTGAAACATTTTAAAACATCATAATTTTAAAAATATAAATTAAATATAATTACTTAAAAATATGCGATGGTGATTGTGAAAATATACTCCAAAAATACTGTTCTGGTTCTGTTCTGTCTATTTTTTGATTTGTTGAAATTTAATATCGATATATTTGTTTATTAATTTGGTTTTTTTATATTAATTTTTTCTTCAATACTATTTTCCGGATTCTGTAACAGTTGTATACTGGTGGAATTTTAAATTTTTCATTTACTGTTGCGATGTATGATGTCCAAAAGTAAAATATAAAATATAAAAATATACGAACACAAAAAATTTTTTAAAAAACACAATTTTACAAGTAAAATGAAAATAAATATTAAAAATCTAAAAAATCTTATTAAATAGTATGATCAATTTTAATGAAGAATTAATTTCAAACTCGGTTTTTATAAAGTAAATGTTATTGTAAAAATAATTTAATAGTAAATCACCTCTTAGTTAAATGTATATCAAATATCAAAATTGTTATTATATAAATATTAGTTGTTTATTTATATGCAACGTTTATTGTATATTCTTGATAATGACGTAATTGTCGAAAAGCTTTGCGTTAATAAAAAATGTTTATAGTGATTAACTTTGTTTTTTATTTTTTGTTTCGTTAATTCTTAAAATCACTACTCTCCGATATATCAACATCATTTACAATAAATCCGTTTTCTCGTGTGAATACTCTTGTATATTTCAAATATAATTTTAATTTTAATATGTTACAATTAGTGTGTAGATGGCTTATTCGATATAGTGTACTTTACGAGTACGGTATTTGAATTTGACGATATTTGTCGATGTTACGAGTAGGGTACGGTGTGTGATTTACGTAATTCATTGTATATGTTTCATTAATTTTCTATAAATCATTCATATTTGCTTTTTAACGATCAATTGTATAAACAACGACCTTCTAATGGATTCTCCTACATTACCTATTTCAGTTGAAATCTATATAAACGATTTTGTGAAACATTATTTAAATCCAACTCGTGAATTTTTAACACTCTTCGTATACTACTATTGTTTTGTTAAAGATTCGCTTAATGTGCGGTAATGCTAAAAAATAAAACTGCAGAAATTTCTCAATACTACGAATAGTAAGGACACATCGATGTATCTATAGAACGCTTCATTGATAACATTTTTAATTTTATCTTAATCGATAATTAAGCTTTTTTTTTTCTTCTAATATTTTTCGTAAATTACACAGCGCCGGTATCATTTCTTCAGATTATCTTCGTCCAATTTCATAAAAATGACAGCTTTCCGCTCTTTAATTCGTCCTTTTCATCATTTACAATCAGTCCCTCTCAATCTTTTGCACCTCGCAGCTGTTATGAACTGTAATTAAAATTCAATTCACAATCTTATATCCGAGAAGAAAAAACCCGATTAGTTCGGAAAGTTATTTTTTGCTTTTTATCCCGATAAAGCTTCGAAGATTAACTTGTTTTGTTTCCTCGATAGTAAATTAACAATATTCTTAAAGATTATGGTTATAATGCAGCGTTTTTTGACACAAATATCTATACTCAATACAAAACTTACTGTTAAGAATATTAATAAATGGGGGTGTATATAAACTTATTTATAATTATATAACTGTGTTTATTTATATATATATATATATATATATATATATATATATATATATAATATATATATATAAGAATTCTAAAAATAAGTAAGAACCTTTTCAAAACGTTTATCTGCGGATGGTTAATAAACATAAACCTTTTGTTTACTATAAAGGCTGAGTTTTAAGTTTTTTATTGTAGCCAGTGAAACTAGTCGACTGTATTGAAATATATTATGCTACGGTATAATTTTCCTTTTATTTCGTATGATTTAATTTTTATCATTCGTACCTGACGCGTGTATACTTTACCGCCATGAATATCATCTGCATATTTAATAATCTGTTGCAAAAAAGATATGCTATCGTTCTATGAATCTACACGTTGAATATCTGTGTTTTGTTTCAATTATTAAATATTATTCTTTTTTTTTTTGCTTTTTTTTTCATACACCTAATTTTCGTATTGTTATATTTTCAACATTTTTAGGAATTGCGTTAAAATAATCTTCGCTATAGTTTAATTTCCTCCGTCGAGCCGACGTCCTTTAAGAACAGTCTTATCTTACAAACTATTTTATAAACTTATCGACTCTCCGTGTCTAAATCCGAACTATACATAAACCTAATTTATTCATTATAGTACCGTGTCCGTTATCGAACGTTGGCTAACATTCTGGCAATATGCTACGTCGGTGTAAAACTGTTCGGAACAAACTTGTCATCGATAAATTCTACCGATCGGACAGATTCTGTAATCGGGTTGTCTTTTTTTCCTTACCCGCGGTATTATTTCTGTAATTTTTCCCCCGCATTAACAATGTTGAACAGGCCGTATCGTTTTGGGTGTCACATTACACAAAACTAAATACCTAAGTTTACGGTACTGGTTTTTCTTTTTACAACTTTTTAGCATTTATTTATACGTTGCAATACTTGCGTGTTGCGTACTTCGTCTGCGTCTGTTTTATGACTCTACCGTGCAGCCACAATTCAAACGCATCCAGTTTGTATTCCGTCACTCTCGTGGTTACCTAGCTTAACTGTACAACAATACCGTGAATATGTAGCGATTTATTAATGTTATTTTCAAATGTAACTTTATTATATTTCTACTGCGTAATAATTATCTGTTTCAGTATTTGTTCTTGTTCGTTTATTGATGTAGTGATTTTTTTCTCATTCGTATATTTTACCCGAACGTGCGAATATACACGAGTAAAATAAAATAAAAAATATATGTAAATATATATATATATATATATATATATATATATATATATTATAATGTTGAATATATTGGAGAGTAGTGATTTTATTAATTATAAACCAAACAAAATATAACACCAATAATCACTAAAAGTTTATATATATATATATATATATATATATATATATATATATATATATATATATATATATAATTTACGTGTTACGCGATTAAGTTTTTCGTACATACCGTAATGTGTGACATATTTGTATAGATTTTTATTAAAGCGAATCTTGGAATTAATGATCGGATTACATATAATAGGCGGATTGTTTCAGCAGTGGATGATACCATCTGTAAAAGTTGCTTTAATTCCATTTTCTGTAAGTTAATATTTTTTACGTATACCATTTTATTATCATTTTATTTTTGGCTCCGTTTTTTCCCCCGAAAATTTTGCTATTATTAGAAATGAAGTAATTTATATTTGTAATACGCGATACTACGATAATGATGAAATTAATTTTCAAATCAATTTATTTAGAATACTACGCAAAATTCCGCAATATTAGCCGTGCTCTTGTTAAAAAGTATAATAATAATAATCATATTAGAAATATAATATTAAATTTTTTTATTAATAACAAATAGAATTAATGATAATAGGTAAATAATTATAAGAAATCACGTTTATGCGTATATAAACGCGTAATCACCGGGCGTTTTGCAATCATACGCTCGCAACTGCAATGTTACCTTAAATAATTGTGATTTTACTGTAATTTACAAAGTAACGAGTTCCGCCAAGAACTGAGTAAAAATATAAAGATTTATAATTAAAAGTTGGCAATAACAATTTTGAAAATAAAAGTTTTATAGCTAGATTATAAAAAGAAGAAAAACGAAATATACTCGTGTTGTTAAATTATACTATTCTAAAACAACGGAAAACGTTTTTTTTTTTTTTTTTTTACACACGTAAACGCACTCCCACATTAGTACTTTTTAAAATTATAAACGAAACTAATGTAAACTATTTTTTATTTTTTTTTTAATAACCTAACTCTTATTTAAAACGTATGAAGTCTTTACGACGTCGACGTTTATAATTAACCGAGTCTACTTTTACAGACTGCGGAATTAAATTGCTGGCGACACAGCCCCGGTGTTAGTGGCCTCCATGCGGCAATAGGGATACTTTTGCTTGATGTTTTGTTGTAGCGAAATTAATATTTCCAACCGATAAGAAAGGCTAGGAAAGAATGCTCGACGTACGAGATTATTAGATGGGAAAAAGAATATACGCGAACAAACATGATCGAACGATGTAGTGTAACGAACGACTAAAATAAAATCGACATGGCGTCAGGTAGCTCGAAGAGACAACATATGGTCGAAGCGAGTCTTACAGTGGTGGCTGATAGACAGTAAAAGGAAACAGGAATGTCAGACGACGTGACGGCGCGACAATGCGGCGAAGATGGAGCTGGGAAGAATTAGTTGCGAGAAGTGCAAGATGGAAGTAATTAGTAGAAGAAGTTGGGGAAAGTTTTCATCCGGAATTATGAAGATATTTTCAGAAATTAGAAATTTCTCTCCGTGATCGTGATGGCAGCGCTTTCACTAAAAAATAAATAAAATATAACGTTACTCGAAGGTAGAAAGCGGTCATCGTGATACGGTTTGAAGTGAATATTGTTGGTTTCCTACTTATTGGTTGGCTGATTGAAATGAAATATAATTTCGATCGACTTCTTGAAATATTTCTTTATTATACGCTGAAATTCGATTTAAGTTTGATAATTTTTCGGATTGTACTGCTAAATTTCAAATTTAAATACTGGGTCTTTCACCACGAGCATAACTTTTTTTTTTTTTGAAGCGGAACTTCTATTGGCGCGTTGTATATGGGGAGTTAACTCGGAAAACGAGCGAGCGAGCCAAAGGTTTATACACATAGACACATTTTCAGAGTGTGCAGTTGTGTTCCGCGCCCCTTTCCCAAACTCATACACGTGTATATTCAGTTAACATACATCCATACAAACATGTCCAGAAATTATGACAGACATGCGTCTCTTTATATATATATATATATATTTCGAATTAGGCCATCTAAGGACAGCGTGAAATAATTTATATCATCGTCTTTCTCTCCAGGCAATACCATCCTCTGCCGATGTTTTTTTCTTTCATCCGTCCATAAGTTTTTGTCTTCTGTTTTTCTTTGAAACCTTCGAAATTTTCAATTTTCTCTCTAAACAGCTGTTTACTTCCGATTTCTTCTTCTTCTATCTTCATTTCATCTAAGTCCTTTTTAACTTCTACAAACCAGCTTATTCTTTTATTCTGATTTTTATCAAAAAAATCGAATATTTTTTTGGATAATCTTTCGTACTCCATCCTTTTAAGACAACCGACCCTTCTCTTTTGCGCATAGTATCTGTTATTTTTTCGACTTATATCTCTTTATTAGTTCTTAATTTCCACGTACCATTTTCATATTTTAGTCGGAGGATTTTTCTGATTATCTTTCTTTTCGATTGTATTACTACTGTTTACTGTAGTCATCCTAAGATATTTTACCGCGTAAAGTCATTCTGGCTTAATATTATAATGTCTTATTTTTACGTTCATAGACACCGATTTCTTGTTGTACAAATTTTTCCTTAACCGAAATGTTTACATTTTTCTCGATCTTTCTATAATGGTTTCCTTGTCCAACACATTTGGTTGTATCATTTCTCCGGATGCTTAACTTTTACGACTTCGAATTTTCCCGGATTTCATTCTTATATATTTCGGAGCATCTCTGATATTAATTGTATAGTTTATTTTTTCAAAAGAAATTTGATTTCTAATCATAATCCTGCTTTTCCCGCTTGTTCCTTTAAAATGTCTTACTTGTTTCGTCGCATATTCCACATTATCTGACAAAATCGCTAAGTCGTCTTCAAAGGCTAGACAATCGATCTCTATGTCGTTTTTGCTAATTCTTCGAATATCTTCTTCTTTCGTTCTAATTTTCCATTCTCTAATTTTTTAATTTTTTTTTTAATACGCAGTTGAATAAGGTTGGAGATAATCCACCTCCTTGTATAAAGTATTCTTAAATGTACGACTTTTTTTTTTTTTTAAAGTCCTCTTCAAGCTGTAATAACTGTTCTTTCATATACTTTCCTTTTACTCCTCTTATAATGCGAGCTGTTTCCGTCCTTTGGTTCTTAAAATTCACATAATAATCCTTATTTTCAGTAGAATGTCATTTTTTCCACGTCTGACTTCTTTTTTCTAACGCTTGTTAACAAATTTCGTTTCACCATCTGTATTTACGATTTTTCTTGAGCAGCGCCGCATCAAATGCTACGTTTACCAGTTTTGTTTTAACTGCAGTCCATTCTTCCGCTTTTATGTTTTTCAACTTTTCCTGAAACTCTATGCTCCTCGATTTCAGAATTTGCATATCCATCCTTGGAAATTTTAGTCGTTGGCCTAATATTTTATTTTGCGGCAGAAATTTTAATTTCGGTCAGGTAATTGTCTGTTTAAATATTTGCTCCTTTTCTAACCTTCACATTCATTATTTCCCTGTGATACTGGTAAGATATAGCCGGATGATCTATCTGGAACTCTCCTAGATTTGGATTTGGAGATTTTTACATGTTTTTTGTTTTGTTGGTAATTTTTTAAAATTTGTCGACATTAATTTAAGGTTAAAACCTTTACATATCTCTATCATTCTTTCATAATTTCTATTTGTCCTATGTGCGGTATGTTCGCCTACAGTTTTTTTTTTTTTTTTTTTTATTTTCTTTCTATACCGACTTGAACATTAAAATCTTTTATTAATATTTTAATATTACTCGTAGGAATTTTTGGCATTTCATGCTCCAAAAGTTCGCAGAAGTTTTCAACTTTTTCAGAATTTTTTTCGATTATCATTAATTGCAGCATGGCACAATTTATCAACGTATATGTTTTTTATTTGTACACCGTATAGTCATAATTGACAGACGTTCGCTCGACCAGTAGAAGTTTGTAATTGAGTTTAATGATATTTTTGTTCACGATAAATCGTGTTCCAAGATATGGTATCTTTGTTCCGGATTATACTTGACCACCGTTGCCTTTAAAGATGCGATACCCTTTCGATTCCATTATATCTTCACCTGTGTGAATCTTATTTTGCTATGAGTTGTATTTTTGTTTTTTCTGCATAACCTTTACTAGCGTAACGAATTTTATTGTTCCAAATAGATATTTTCGTTTTTGGTTTTTAATTTTACACCGTCGATGATTTCGACTTTACTTCGCATGTTAGCCCAGGCTACGCAAAATATGATAGTCCCCCGTAACGCCGCTTTTTACGACGAAGGATTCTCTTTTCAGTTTACCTCCTGGAGTTGTTTTGTGAATATATTTTTCCATCATGCAAATTATTGAGACTAATATAACCAGTTCGTAATTTACATTGAGATTGTAAGTCTCAGCCGTGATTTCAGCCGCTCCTAATATTATGGTGAACAGACGCTGACCAGAGCTAGTCACTCCACTGGAGAATGAAGTTTCTGGATTTAAGTTTTATTTTCTCTCAGGGTTGTCTCCCTTAGCCTACTAACCGCAAATCAACGGTTTGTTACTGAGTAGGTAACGATTAAAGGTTTTTACATCGACCTAAACCCGCCGAAGGAGAGACTGTCATAGGATGTATGCAAACTTTTAGTTAGACAGTTCCTCAAGGTGTCCCCATCTGCATCCTCGTCTATGTACGTGTAAGAATTGTTTGCGTGTTCGTATTATTTCTCTTGCGCATGCGCGCACGGCTAAAATTTTAGTCATCGCACGTCAAGTTAAGCATAGCGGACAGTGCGTTCCTTTTCTTTTGTGATGTAGGAAATCGTGAATTCATGAAATAACTGTCTTTTTAGAAAAACGAAAGTTTCACTTTTTAAGCGAACTGTTAAAGGGACAAAGTTTTACAAAGTGCTGAAAATATTGGACAAAACTAGTCAAGTGGGACGATAAAAAAAAAAATAAAAAAAAAAAAAACGCGCTACATAATATCTAGTCTATATTTTCTGAAGCTAGTAGTAATTAAATATATATATATTATAATTTTAGCGGCAATAATTAATTATAGTAATTTCGCGTTGATAATACTATTTTTATGCGAAAGCGAGCATTTAATTCGGTTCTCCGTTGATTGTTACATTATCGAATTTCAGAATATGGACGTAATGAATTGCATCGAACGATTGCTGAAATTATCGGTGAGTGTTCTCGTATACGATATTTACGATAATGTTCATGAATACAATAATTAAATAATCAATTTAAATGCAGTCAGGATTATCAAATCATTTTTATTTACCAAATATATATATATACATATATATATATATATATATATATATCATCATCATCATTAGGTAACATCTTCTAAGGAGGTTGCACATCAATAATGGTAACGGTCACTCATTTATAGTCTTCTTTCGATTGCTGCATTGATTACATCGTACGTTTTAGCGATTCCTGTATTTGTCGCAATTATTTTTCTTCCTCTGGTTGGCTTTCCGAGTATCTTTGTACTACCAACAGAAATAAATCTTCCTCCCGTAATTTATGGCCGATGTATTTTCTCTTCCTTTGTTCAATATCCTTCACGATGGACAGCTCGTTTATATTACACCGATTCAGGACTTTTTTTATTTGAAACTAAGTCTGTCCATGATATTCTGAGCAACCTTCTCTGTAAGTCAACATTTCAAATGCGTCCAGTCTTTTTTTATTCAATGTCCATGATTCGGATGCATATTTTAATACGGACCAAACATAACATCGCGTAATTCGTTTTCTTAATTCTAAAGGCATTTTACGGTTTTTCAATACTTTTTCCATCAGATTATTAAAAGACTGCTATGGCTAACTTTGACTTCTGTTGTATCACGACCGTCGCACGTAATTATCGCTCTCAAATACTTAATCTGTTGTACACTTTCTATTTGTTTATCGTCAATTTTGATACTTATCGCATCGTTATTAATAATCTTCGCTTTACCGAATCTTATCACTTTGGTCTTATCTGTATTTATTTTCATCCCGTATTATTTCCCTTTATCATTCATAATGTCCAACATTTTCTGCATTTGTTCAGCTGATTCAGCTATCATTAACTTATCATCCGCGTAACTGATATTATTAATGATTTGTCCATTGAACTTACATCCAAGTTGGTCTAAATTAGCTCTTTTCATGATTTCTTCCATGTAAATATTGAATATCCTTGGTGACAGTGGGCATGCTTGCCTTACTCCCTTCTGTATAACACATTTTTTACCGGAATATTCATTTCTTATTTTCATATTTGCGTTTTGTTCCCGGTAAAGATTTTTTATTAATCTGACATCATTTTCATTCAAACCATGTTTCTCTGTGGTGTTTTTATTAGTTCTTCACGAAGTACCCTATCGAAAACCTTTTCATAATCTATGAAGCAGGCTATTCTTTCTTTGTCTATGCATTCAATGCTCGTTGCACGATTAACTTTACCATCGCAATGGCATCTCTGGTTCTTCGGTTTAAATTCGAACTGCGTAGGACTTAGCTGTGTATCTATTCTTTCTATCCTCTTATTTATTATGACTGGTAATATCTTTAATGTGTGGCTCATTAAGGTTATGGTCCTTGTGAGTATGTTTGTGACGACACTTTCTTCGGAATTGGAACAAAGTTATTATTTTTGAAATCATTCGAAATTATACCAGTATTATATGTTCTGTTTAAAATATGCAGCAACTGCTTTCTCGCTTTTTGACCCAAACATTTTAGTATTTCTGCTGGTATTCCATCTTCCCCTAACCGATTTGTTCTTCCTGGATTTTCTTATTGCGTCCTCAAGTTCCCACATTTCAATACACGGTGCTTCATCTGCTTTTCTGATACTTATATTACGCGGTCTTGTATTATCCTTGTATAATTCTGTGATATAATCCATCCACGCATCAAACATTTCTTTTTGACCCCTGCAATGTTTCCCATGCTTATTCTTTAAGCTTATTATATCATTCTTTTTATTTTTATGCTGCTTCATCATAAATTTAATATTTACATGCATTTCTCTGTTATTATTTCTTTTGTCGAACTCTTTTATTTCTTTATATTTCTCTTCATACCATCTGTTTTTTGCTTCTATACATTTATGTTTTGTTTATTCGTGTATTGATATTCTTGACTAGATTTATCATTAATTTTTCTTCGGTTGTTCGTCATTTCTAAAATTTCTTCTGTTATCCATCGTTTGTTCTTATGTATGTTCTTTGTTATTAGTATTTGTTCTGCTACATTTGTAACCCGATATGTCCATTTTCTCTCTATATTATCACTTTCCATGTCACTCAATTCGATGTCTAACTCTTTTTGATATTTTTCTGCTATGCAAATTATCAATATTACTACATTTTTTATTATGATTTCTGTTTTTATTTATGGGTTTTAATACGATTTTGCATCTTGCCATAAGTAGTTTGTGATCTGTACTACAGTCTGCACCGGGATATGTGTGTGACAGTTCTTAATTATGTTTCTCCATCTTTAATTTAATCTATTTGATTCTTCTACTTTCCATTTGGACTTATGTATATAGTCTTCTTTTATGATTTTGAAAATACCTGTTGCTCACTGTGAATTGATGTTTCTGTGCAAAATCGATTAATAATCGTCCTCTTTCGTTTAGTTGTCCCAATCCACATTTTCCAATAGCCGTTCCATTCTGTCGTTTTCCTACTTTGGCATTAAAATCCCCCATTATGTATACTATGTTATTTTGTTTCGCGTACAATAATACATTTTCTAATTTATTATAAAATTTTTCCACTTCATCATCTCCATGTTCCGTTGTTGGAGCATATACCTGTATTATAACAATTGGCCTTGTGTTCAGTCTTATATATAATATTCTATCTGATTCTGGACTGATACTAATAATGGACTTACTCAGTTCTTTCCTTATTAAAATTCCTACTCCATATTCATGAATTGCTTTCCCTGAATATATAAATTCGTAATTCTCACTTGCGTTAATTCTGCCACTTTCTGTCCATTTAGTTTCGCTTAATCCTAAAATATCTATATTTAGTCTTTCTGCTTCAAGAATAATATTTGCTAATTTGCCAACTTGATACAATATTCTTACATTCCAAGTCGCAATTTTAAGATGTTTATGCTTTTGACAATTTTTAGCGTTAGCTTCAACCATATTTGATGATTCTAGAGATCTTGTTTTCCAACCTGTAGCATGTTTGTTATATATATATATATATATATATATATATATATATATATAATACAATAAAAAATAAATATCTTACAAATTAAATCGGTTTAAGAATAACATAAAGAAATGAAACAACCGTAACTTAAGGGAAATATCACATCTTTATTTATAATTGAAATGGTAATAGTAAACAATGATATTGTACATTTGTAGGGTGCATTATTTGAGAAATGTTTCATATATATATATATATATACGTAATTTCATTTCAGCGATGGTTTAATGTATATATATTGTATAAAATATAATATGTATATATAGGGTGACCCAGAGAAGACGGATGGTTTAACTCAAAAACTATTCGACCAAAATTTTCGAATGATTTTTTTTTTTAAAGGAAAACGAGAGATTGGGCTTACAATCATTTCTATTCGTTTTTTTTTTTTTTTTTTTAAATTTACGAATACTTTTTCCAGCATAGGTCGCTGAATTTTTGAAATTTACTTCAGAAATCCGAATTTTCAAGTCTTCCCGATCTCGTGGACGAATTGCAGCGATACGTACATATAAAAATGACTAACCGTCGTGCGCGTACATGACGTTAATGTCATTATATACGCATATATCGTCTTCTGTTAGTACGTTTATATAAACAATCGTACAAATATATGTATACACATACGCCTAAACATAAACGTATATACACACTTAATTCTTACCTACACATTTAATTCTTACATACACACGTAAACATTTCTGTACCCACGAACTGTGTGTATATTTATTTAGAATTTAAAAACTACACGTTCTCCAAAGGAATTCAGACCGTATACCCTGTAATATTACGAAGTTTAACGACTGGTTTAATAATAATAATAATAATAATAATAATAATTGAAACTAGCAAAAGTGCGACAGGACTTGTAAACGTTCAAATTACACTTTTAAAAAAAGCTTTAGTAAGCTTTATACATTCGTAATTGAACGTATTTATAATACACGTTCAAAATATTTCGATAAAATCAGTACGTAATTTAAAGCTATTAATTCTCATTCGTTAGACTTCGGTTTCGTTGTTTTTTTCCTGCAACCGCTATACTCGATTATAAATAATTTTAGTAAGAATTCAATAATACCGGACAACGCGAATTGCTAACAAACAAATGCCCGGGACGGATATAACGTCGATACGTTAGTTCGGTGAATGTACACGATGACGTTAGTAGACAATGTATTTTAATTTTTATAAAAAAAAAATTTGAGTTTTCAAAAATAATATATCGATGATAGGAAACGCATCTAGACACGATTCTAAATCACTATGTTAAATTTCCCAATATTTAGAACTCTAAATAATTTTTTTTTTTTTTTTTAAACTGGGGACAAGAATGTAAAATTGTTGCATAATGTAGCATACGTTTGTCCTATTAATAATAACAATAACGTATATAATAATTAGTATCTGTTTTTTTAACTATTTATTATTGTTTCGGTCTTAACGTTAAATAAGTAATATATGTATATTTGACCTTCGTGAAAATTAATGATTTTTTAAATGTTTGGTTTTTTTTTTCTAGATACCTAATCATCTAATCTGGTTAATAATGTTTTATTTGAGTTTCCATTCATATTTCAACATAATGAGTGAAATATTTCATTTTGCCGATAGAAATTTTTATTTGGACTGGTGGAATGCTAATAATGTTGGCGAATTTTGGAGGAAGTGGAATATACCGGTTCATAAATGGGCATTAAGGTAATCGTTTTCCGACTAACAGGTCGTATTCGTCGATCTTTCTAAAAATTACTCAAATATTATTCTCTTTACAAAGCGCGTACACATGTCGACTAATAATATAATCGAAGTGAATTCTTTCTGCGGTTTATATAAAAATTTATAAACAGTATTACGTTCTTTATTTAATTAAGTAAAAGCGTTTGGAATCCGTAAAGATGTGGCTACGTAGAATGACGTTTAAAATAGCACGGATAAAAACAAGATATCAAATCGAAAAGTTCTAGAGATGGCCAACACTGAGTGAAGGTTAATGAAATTAGTTTATTCGAGGGAAAATAAAGTATTTTAGAGTAGACAAATATAAAGTACCGTAAATAATTGTTCGACGACAAGTAGATGGAAAAAGAAGTCTCGAGAAAGACGGAAAACATGCTGGTTGGATAACATCTCGAATAATGAGCGAACACACACGGTCAATACAAAAACTCATGCAAGAAGTCGGAGAAAAGAATGATTGTCATACACGATCGCCAACGCACTGGAGTAAGTCGTAGGAAGAAGAAAATAAATGTACTCGGAGTTTTGAATGACGTAATTTTACAAAAAAAAAATAATAATAATAAAATAAAATCTTTTTAGCGACAATGTATCCGTGTGGTTTTTTTTTCTCATATAACTCTACTTTCTAGTTGAAAAAATAATAAATAAAATTTATTATCCGTGCATTATGGTCGTTAAATTATTATTATTATTTTATAACTTTTTATCATTGCTAGTTGAATATTTGTTTAAATTTATAAATAGAGTACATGTACATTTATATAGTACACAACCACGCCTTATAATTAACATTTCTCAATTGTTCCGTCAAGCCATTTGCTTGTCGACAGATTTACTTACATATAATTTACAACCTCTTAATATAATTATGTAATAATTTTTATAACTTGGAGATATTAAATTACACTTAACACTTGTTCCCACTTACACATCATTTGCTCGCATTCATTTCCACATTTTCACTCACACTTATCATTTTTAATCTTCTTATTATGTAATTATTCTAATTCCTTATATATATATATATTTTCCGTGGTCCTTAGAAGGCCAAAATCGAATAAAAAAAAAAATATATATATATATATACGCATATATACACATATACATGCTTTTTTTTTGCACTAGTTTTGTAGCAGCACTTTCATAGCGTCGCTATGCTCAATCTCTCCCTGAGTTTTGTTTTTTACAGTGCTCCTTTTTCAGTTTTTATTTATTTTGAGTTATTATTTATTATTTTATTTACCACCGTTTCATCGATCAACCAACTTTTAATTTTCTGTTTTTTTATTTTAACGTTTGTCTCTTTTAATATATCATTCGGGATTTCATTTAACATTCTTGTCATAATATATTTGTCTAGTACTCCGTATTTTAATTATTTCCTCAGTAAGTATTTTGTCTGTATACTTTTCTCATATTTTATATCGCATTGTTACGGTCTCACTGTCAGTGAAAGGAAAACAAAATTTATGATAATAAGTCGCCAGAAACAACCGTTAAGAAAAATATTAATTAACGACAAATAAATCCAGCAGCAGGTACGAGAATTTAAATACTTGGGCAGCATTATAACAAACAGGGTAGACTCGGAGACAGAAATCAGACGAAGAATTATATATGTGCAAAAATAGCTTTTCAAAGACTAAGAGCACTTTATTAACTAATCGGGAAATCGATATAAGAATCAAGCAAAGAATGCTGAAGTGTTATGTTCATGCCGTTATATTATATGGCGCATAGGCTGGAACATACACAGCCAAGTCTTTCAAATATCTAGTAGCATGTGAAATGTGTGGTTCCACGGTAGAATGTTAAGTATCCTCTGGATATAGAAATTAAGTAATGATGAAGTACTGAAGATATACAGAAAGATATCTAGTTTCTTAAAGAAACGTAAGATAAGTTATTTTTGTCATATAATTAGAGGAAGCAAATATGAGCTGTTAAAGCTAATAATTCGAGGAAGGATAGAGGGTCGGAGAGGACCTGGAAGAAAGAAAATGACATGGTTACAAAATATAAAGCAAGGGGCTCGAAAGTATTGAAAAGCTGATGTGGGCTGCCGAAAATAGAAGTGTCAATGCTACGATGTCAACGCGCAGTAATGCGTAAGATACATGAAGAAGAAGAAGATTCTATTTTAATTACTAATTGTGCATATAGATTATTTAAACGTTAGTTTAAGATTTTTAAACAAGTAAGAATATATTTAATGTGATGTGAAACCCATTCCTTACGTTATAGTCTGTAGAACATTATTTATTTCATTTGTTATTTTATTGTCTATTGACTTTATTTAATCTATTATCAGCTATATATGTGTATGTATGTATATATGCGTATAATAATAATTATTAATATTATTGTTGCGTGTGATCGAGATTATTTTGAATTATTAGGAATGTATATATTCTTCCTTTTCCCGTGTATCTTACTCTCACTCTATATACTTATTTCTGTGCATGGCGTACCTTACAATTTTCTAGAAGCTTTAAAAGAAAAGGCAACTAATATCAAAGTGACGCCTCGCATCAAATATGAAAAAAACAAACATAGAAATAGTCATTTCATTGTATTCGTGACTATTTGATTAAAATTTTCCATGAAGTTTAAAGTTACTTCAGTTAGCGTTTTACAAAGTAGGGATGTGCCAGAATTCTGATAAAAAATAATGTTAAATCATTTTATTATCGCAACATTATCATGTACATACACACACATACGCGTAAGCCATAATTAATCCTCGTATATATGATTAGTTGTATTTATTTGGTAATTTATGAAATCGAACGTTTATTATAAACAAATTTTAATGTGATTATTTTTTTTTTATTATTATTATTATTATTTCTGTTATAGACACGTTTATTTACCAATGATAGATGTAGGGTATAGTCGGATGACGGCCAGTGTTTATGTATTTTTTGTCAGCGCATTTCTTCACGAATTTTTAGTTAGTGTTCCCTTACAGACATTCAGAAGTTGGGCATTCATCGGTATGATGGCGCAGGTTTGTGTTTTAAATCTTACAATATATACATCATACTGCTTGTTCAAAATTTAGTATAGGTGTTACACTATAGTTAAATGATGTAATATATTTTTTGTAATTTCGTTATTATTAAACGATATCCACCAATGCGATTCCGTTGATTGCACATTATTGAATTTTTCGTTTATTTTAAATTTATCCATCGTGCACTATCGACTAAAAACGCGGATAAATATAATTATATATAGAACAAATAGTAAGGTCATTAGAGAGGATATTAAACAAGCAGGAAATTATGTGATAATGTAAGGAAATCAAAGTGAGGACATTCTGTGAAGATATGAAGAATGAAAGATTAAGTAGTCGTGCGTGATTTTTGCGTATGCTCCAGTCCGAGTTTATCTCTTCTTCGGCATAGGCTTTCATGGTCTGACGTGCTGCTTAACTCGACAGAGTTTGTTCGTACACGAGATGGACAGCTATTGTTGATTCCATAGTGAGTTTTAATCAAATTTTATTAACAAATAAAGCCTGAGCCTGGAACTGGAATGTTTGAAACAGGAAAAATTTTTACGGCTTCCTCGACTGCTCTATCAGCCAATTCATTTCTAGGAATCCCCCCAAATGACTTAGGATTCACACAAACGTTATCGCGCTAGACGAGGTGGAAACCTGAAATTTGGCTATTTTATTCGCGATGATGCGTTATTTATCACTGATAACGTTGTATATGGAATTTAGAGAGTCGCAGAAGAGTTAGAACATTTTTTTTTATTTTTTTTTGGTTCAAAAAGAAATGAAACGCTAAGAATATTGCGTATAGTTCAACCGAGAGGATGGAAAATGTTTCAGGAAGAGAGTATCGTATTAGTACGAGATTTCCTTCTATTACCAAACCTATCGAAAACAAATGCGTCTGTAAATAGAACTGAATAATATATTTCGCTTAACTTCCTCGGAGCTAGAATTTATGCTTCGTCAATAATTTAATTCAATATCCAGTTTGACTGGATTTTGACCTTATAGTGGAATCACTGCGGTTGTGTGAGGAATGATTGATCTCCTCGTGTTGATAATCGACAGAATCATAGTCTCGGATGTTTCCATTTCAGTACGAAGAATTGTAGAAATTACTGTGGAGGTGTAAACTTTGATGCAACACATTGAGTGTAGAAATTTGACAAGCGAAAAAACATTTGTTGAATATTTGGGAGCCGTTTGTGCGTCCGTGCGTTTGGAAGTAGTACGGAATGTTCCTGTAGAAAGCAGAAGAGCTGTAGAATGTATGTTAATATCGTAAAGAGGGCTGGTTTCTTGTTGAGAATATCTTCGAATTATAGTCGCATTCAGATGTAATTATTGCGTGGTAAATTCATAGATCGAGAAGGTTTAATACATTTTTTACTAAGCCTCCATTAGGGTTGGTATAATTACTTCTCATGTATGGAGTATGATAATTGAAATCACCGGCAACAATTAGTGATGTTAGGAGACTGTGAATAAAATTTTAAGAAATCAGCTTCGGTTACATTTGTCTGCGACTGAATGTAGAGACAGCAAAAAGAAAATGGTTAATCAAGATGAAGGCCAACATATAGATTTTTGAGCTCCGAATTAGCCTGAATGAATTAGAATGACACAGGTTTCTCTGGCTTTGGTAGGACGTCGTCCGCCATATGCATTTAATCCAGCGGATGGAGTATACTTCAAAACAGAATAAGAGACAATGTATGGAGTTTGATTTGATTTAAGTCTTGTTTCTTGTAGCGAGATTATAGTGGGGCGATATGAACCGATGAGTACCTTAAATTCTTTGTAATGGGCAAAAATCTGTTTCCAATTCAATAATTTGTTACTTACAATTCGATTTGAAATTTATCAATTATTTTACTGACGCGGATTTTTACTTATCCGTTAAAAAGGGGTAATTGTCGTGAAGAATTTCAATAACGTTTTTGGGCATCAGTAAAGAATTCAGATATCCTTAAGTATGGGCGCTCCTTCGCATATTTCGATGAAGAGTTGGAAATTGACAAAGGAAAAATAGGGAATGAGTCTTCCTTTTCTATAAAGTTATTTTCTAATGACTCGAATATTTGCTTCATCTAGGGAGGAGAGCGAACCGTTGGATTTGTTCCTTTTTTAATTTTCCCCAGTAGAGTTGGGATCAACTGGATGAGATTGAAATAATTCTGATGATTAGTTGCCTTTTGGAGGATCGCTGTTGAATAATAGGGTTGTTTACCAACATGGGATCTGTATGGACAGCCGAATGTTGTTTTTGGTTAATACCTTCTACGTTAGGTGGTGAATGTTTCCGAGGGTTTCCACTTTCATTGGCTAACACTGGAATACTCGTTTCATTTCTTACGTTATTATGAGACGACGATTGAATTTCATTAATACCAGAGCTACCGTTGTCTGGTTTGGCTACTATATAATTTTTTTTCATGATGTCAGCATTCGGTGACTAGTCGACTAAGATACATACGCAGGTTTTATGAATTTTTTGAAGCAAACAAGGTTGTTATAGGTGATGAAGATGCGATAGTCGATGAAAGATTAAACGAGTGAGAATTTTTTATACCTTCGAAATTGGAGACGTAAACCTCACTAACTCACATCACCAAATTTTTTTTTTTTTTTTAAATTCTTCGTCTAGCGATTTGTATAGTGCTGTTATTTAATTTTTTTTTTTTTTCAGATACCGTTATCTCATTTTAGTATTTTCATCGAACAAATTTACGGACCGCGTTGGGGTAATATTGTGGTTTGGCTGTCGTTAATATTGGGACAACCCTTGTGTATTATGATGTACTATCACGATTATATTGTAACCCATTACGGTAAATCTTTGATCAACGAATTCGGTTTAGTTTAACGAGCTCGTAGTTGTGATATCTCGTGTTAATCGAAATACCACCATCTAGAAGTATTGTCGCAACGGATAGATGTTACCGAGAGTTTTAAATTATCGTACGTCTTCTATTGTTCATTTTCTGCTTACAACGATTGCGCGATATTTTTTATTTATATTTTCATTTATTACTTTTCAATATTAATATAATAATGATCGTTATCGCTCGTATAATAATGATATTGTAATAATAATAAAATTAACAACGTTCAAAATATACTAATATTAAAAGTGTAACGGGGTTATTCGCCGAATGCAGATGGTATACATGACGTAGTTTTTTAAAATGAAGGATGAAGTTGTCAAATCTTTATATATTTCAAAGATTTAACTTTTGTGTTTTTTTACTCCTGATAAATTAGGAACACATTCTTTTTTTTTTTAAATTGGGATGCCTTTATAGTCTACCCAACGTGATGTAACTCATATTTCTATAAACGTGAACAACTTATCTAGAAATATCGCTTTGTCTGGAAATAGATGTAAGTTGTCAAGATGAAGAAGGGACAGTAAATATTATACGGAGGTATAGTTCAGAGCGTAATGTTATTAAAAAAGGACATTCGAAGAACACGTGATCAGAATTATCTCGCACGTCCAGCACGGAGAGGGGTAGTAAGGAGTTTCTCTAAGTTGTATAAGTAGCAGACGGTCTGGTAACAAGTAATGGCTGAATCGCAATCTGCTGATTTAATGTTTTTAAAAAAGTAGAATCACAAAAATCGAGAAAGAGACGGTTGTAATTGATAGTACCTAGTATGGGGCGACTGCTGTATACATTTCTGTGCACATTCTTGATGACTATAATTATCGCTGTTACATTAAGAGCGTGCACTCGATGACTAGAATTATTCTTGATATATAACGTAATCGGGAATAACATCGATCAATAATAATATAGTCAAATAATTCGACCACGGACAATGTCAACAGAGGAAACAATGTCAAAATTAACAATTCTTCTTCCTTCGTCTACCGAACGTCTATTTTCGAATTTAATTTTTCCCTGCCGTGAGAATTTTGACTCGAGGCACGATAAAAATAAATAAGAAGAAAAGATAGGGAAAGAAAATGATCTGAATCAGAGAGCAAATGAAATTGTTAGATGTAACGAATCGAGTAGAAAATATGAAACGAGTGTGGACTGTACATGTCGCTCGTAGAGATGGTATATCAAAAGATTTTATACAGCGAAGCCTATTAAATTATACAAGAAAAATTAGTACGAACATTCAACACGATAGCGCGATGATATTACGAAAGTTTCAGAATTCAACTAAAATAGGAATGATTGGAACAGTTTTTGAGGACATTCTTACATCTAGGCAGACGGTTGATGTAGTCATAATGGCGAACATATATAATGTGAACAAATATTTGTATAAAATTTCTAATTGCGTACGTCGATTAAACTCGCTCGGAGTAGCGGTTAAATTTGTTCGGATCCTCGGGCTTAATCTACGGCAATAATCTAGCTGATCATTTAGTCACCTCAACGGTTTTATTAGGAACATTCTTGTTTTATACTACTCATATAGATCTCTAGCCTACATTAAATTTGCGCATAAGCAGCGAAAAAAAAAAACGACATTATAAATCCATTCAAACCGACATACCCGTTAATCTATGGTTCTACAACGTTGAAGTTAAAACGGTCAAATTGCGGGGTTTTATTACTACCATTTGTCGATTGAGACTCGGTTGCTACGCTATATAAGTTGAAACTTCTTAGTTGACCAAATTGATCACATTCTACGGATACCCATTTAGTGGCCGATGTCATGTTATCCTTGAATGTTCGCATTATAGTAATTTTCGTGTTGCTTTTTATCGAGCTCCTCATGGCCTTAATGTTCTCCGTTTCCTATAAATATCGCGTTTCTTTTAGTTCTTTAAAATACCCACGTATACATGGACACTTATATTGCTATATTTTAGATTCTGATATTATTTAATTTTACTCATGTCTGCATTTCTTTTCAGTCTACCTACATTATAAATATCGCCCTTTTTATTCATTTTATAATACACGAATATTGGTAAATTGTATGGAAACCCAATATATATATATAAAAGAAAAATGTATAAAATATAATAGGGGAAATGAACATTTATTTCTAGAAATTTTACATAAAAATAAAATTGACTTTCAAATTATATCTAATAAACGACGCATAAATAAACGTATCTAACTAAAATTAAAATGAAGAAAACATTCTTATTATAAAAACTAATAATTAAAAAAAAAACACACAAAAAAAATTGACTTCGATAAATTATCGTAAACGACTAATTAACTAAAATTATATATATATATATATATATATATATATATATATATATATATATATATATATTATATATATAATATATATATAATATATATATATAAATAAATTAATTAATATAATATAATATAAAAGATAAAAATGAAGATACGTTAAACAATGTTATTACATGACATTGCTTTTGCCGGCTATCTTTTAAGTAGTTACTAAGTATCATGTTAACTAGATAAAAAAATGTTTAAAACGTTTAACATTAAATCGTGGAAAATAAAACAAATTAGATATCGTTTTTTTTATTGTTGAATTCAAAAACCGTTTAGTTTCAAAAATGAAATAAAAATAAATGAAATTCAAGAAACTTTTTTTTTGTGCTGAAAAACGACATACGTAATTATATTAATTTAATAAATGAACGATTAAACGAATGTTTAAAATGCGTTAATATGAAAATGACTCGTATAACGACGACTAAATGGAAATACGAATTTACAGGATCACATAACGCGTTAGGTTTTTAAATTTTTTTTTAAATTTACACTACAAGCAGACGATCTTTGATAGATGACATGTGAAAATAAGGGTTAGGTGCTGAAGTATACATCAAAGTATTTACTAGGACTAGGAGTAGTGGTTATAATTTAAAAAGTAAATATCCTTCATCTGCTCGTTCACGGACGTCGTGATCAACCCACCGTGAAGTTGCGAATTGAAATGTTTTGATTAGATGTAAGTCGAAAGCTATTTTATTATTGCCTTTTAAGCTAGTAACATCGGCAGATATAAGGTTTTTAAAGATTCGTATATAAGCGTTAATAATTTATAATTGTAAGCGATTAGCACACACATACATGCATACATATATTATATATATATATAATAATTTTTTTTTTAATATAGAAATTATTTAAATCCAATAAAAACAAAATTTGAATTGTTGTCTGTACATTCTAATCTCACATTTTAAATATTTTAACACCTAATATATATATAACATATATATATATAACATATATATATATATATATATATAAATATATATATATATATATATATATATATATATATATATATATATATATATATATAACAAAGAATAAAGAAACAAATAATTAAAATCCTATAAATGTTACGACGAACGTAAACGTTTGAAAAAATTTTATAAATCAAACGAAATTCGACTTAATTTTATAAGAGGATAATTATTTTAAAAGGCAGTAACGAAATAATAAATCGAAACAATGGGGAATATTACTAATTGACAAATAAATAAAAGTATAGATATGTTTTGCAGTACACACAAACATATACACATATATATATATATATATATATATATATATATATATATATATATATATATATATACACACGTAACATAACATTAAGAACTACTATTATAATTGAAGGAAAAAAGTAATACTACCCATTTGAAACAGCGCGGATGTATAATATTTACACGATTGCAGTGGCGGCACGTACATAAAGATTGCACATGGTTGCACAAGCACCAGAACTATCCGGAATAGCGTTAAAATTGATGATGCAATAAAATAGTTAAAAGTACTAATTATTTTCATAGAGATTAAACCAAAATAAGTAAATTTTAATTATATTTTACTTGGAATATATTATAAAAAGTTAAAAATCTTTTTAAAAAATGCTTTGAAATATCTGACGGTTGTAACTCTCGATGCAATCTAAAGGCAAAATCCGTATACAGCGATATATGGTGATTTTGCCCCTAACGCTACTATGGGTGTAAAGTTTACATGGGGCTGCATTACCGACTTTTGCAACCATAGTTTTCGAAGTGTGCGCACATTTGATACGACAGAATAGGTGTGCGCATACCAGCGGCCAACAAACGAACTAGTCTAGGACTTATATTTCATCTCTTTACGATATTTAATTTTTCTTCTTGCAATTTTTGCATTCTTTTACTGTGTACATTTCCGCGTGTAAATTGTTTCATTGCCTCTCTCTCTCTCCAGTTTACGGATATTATTACCGACCGATGTTAATATATGTAGAATTTTTTCCTTACTGAAGCTTTATTATTTATACCGCAATCAAATTTCATGTCCAAGGGACTGTCTTGTGTAAATTGTGAAAAACTAGAAATACTTTAACTATCGAATCGTTTTAGTATTTTAAAATTTTTTATACTTTGCTCTCATCGTATAAATTTTGTACTTATTCACGCGGAAATAAATTTTTAAATATTACAAATTTTTTTATCGTTGACCTGTAGTTTTACGTACCATGTACTGCACGTAGGCCAGAAGGAGCGAACGTATGATTCGTGCGAATGAATTGAAAGTTGGACGAATAAACCAGAAGAACGGATTGTTAAATTAGATTATTTAAATTGGAGTATTTAAGAAAATTTTACAAGTTATTTGAAGTATTGTGCGTGTAGGAAAGAATGTTTAGGGTCGAGGATAGAATGTTCGGAGAATTGAATTGTACACATTCGAGGAGAATATGATGGTGCACGATAATGGTGACATTACAGGTTGAACATAAAGGAGAAAGAAGATTTTTTAGAATATAACTGTGTGAGATATTAGTGCGACCTAAGCGCAGACGAGCAAGTGCAACATCATTTCTTCAGTTTGTTGAGTGGAACCGAGTCCGGAGAGGAATACTGAATCTCGAACCGATCGAAGTTTGTTGATAAGTGGAAGTGCAGACCACTGGAGCTTCTACGACTTACGTACTGAGGATTTTATATAAGTCTGAAGGTCTTTCATTGGTGTAGTCAGGAGCGGGATTGATTGAAGCAATGTGCCATCTCTGGCTGCACCATCCGCTTGGTCATTACTGTGTATGTCAACATGTGATAATCTAATTTCGTAATTTTTCGTTTTAACGATTACGGTTTTTAAACGTTCTTGTGTATTTGTATTACAGATATTATTAATGTTACTTTGTGATGTAGTGTAAAATAAAACAAAAAAAAATTGCGCGTGTATATTGGCGAGGGGGATAAGGTGTGTAATCGGAACCGGTGGATTTTAAAATTACGAACCGCCACTACACAACTGAAACGAGATAAACACGATTTACGTTTTATAAAGCGTCGAAACATCGCCCCGTAAACGGATCTTAATATACGATTTATTACGTAACTATAATTGTCTAGCGATAAACTATAATTAAGTCGACTCGGAAATTATAAGTATAAAGCAGCGTATAGATAAAAATATTGTTAGGAACTAACTAAGGCGATGCATTTAAGAGAATAAAAAGGAATATTAAATGCAAACGATCGATTTTTTTTTCGTTTATTAAATTATGTAAATCTCCATATGCCGTTTTCTAACTACCAATGGACTGTTACAGCATAAGGAGACGTATATCTTAATTTATATGTACGCTAAAAGTTCGCTTTCTCTGGAAAAAACCGGTTTCAAAGGGTTGTTTGAGAGGATGTTATGTATCGGACCCTGTATTTTGTGTTTTAACACGTGTGGTAGTGTCTGGCAGTTGCAGATTATGTATATGACTGTCGGTTTTCTGAAGTAACCGCATAGGGGGCAGCAGTTTTGCTGGCAGAGGGCTTTTGGTATACGGATAATTGTCTGATATGTCGCTGTATGACCCCAAACGTAGGCGGTTTACGATACCAGATTTTTTTTTGCTTGTACCACCTGGAGGCGATCGAGCTTCTACGGTTGATTTTATGCTTCTTAGAAAAGTTCATCATGAGGTCTAGTCGGTAGTCCATTCCTGTTTACTGTTATTCATAAGTATGTGTGCTAATGTTGGTGGAGGTGGCGAGTATTCTACCATAGACCGAGCTTCAAGGTCTATACTGTTTCACGACCGTGTATTCCGATGTGACTTGGGATCCGCCGGAAGCGTAGTTCACATTCTTATGTAGTTTGTGTTGAATTTCTAATATTATTCGGTTGTTGTTGTCTCGACGATGTATTAGTTGTAGAGAGGGAGTCTATCATAACTAATACAGCTGATCTGATGTTCCGACTACGGTACATAATTCTATACAGAGAAATGCAGTCATCTCTTAGACAGATTGAGTGTAATATATTATCAATTTGGTATCAAATTAAAGTGTTTCACGAACAAAAAAAAAAAAAAAAAAAAATAATTCATATACGATTTATTTTTTAATATGAAGAATGTGGAATGACGTGATTTTTTAAAAAATAAACAACAAAAAAGAAGTTAAAATCATTAAAAAAAAATTTAATTTTAAAAAAAAATTAGTGTTTTTAACTTATTTTTTCTGATTAATATTTATTTTTTAATAGTCGCATTTTTTCGATAGTAACGAAGGATTTAGAATATTGTCGTCGACGCGGAACATCTGATTCAATAGGTAGGTAGACTAGTTCATGCTGCCGCACAAATCGGGACGTTTGAAATTGTGAGACACGAGCTAACCAAGTGCAATATTTAGAGCGATACTATTACAGATTGCGACTACGCTACAATCATCAGAAATATTAAGCGAGAAATTCAGAGGGCAGTATTTGTGTAGGGAATATATTTATGTGCGTACGCAATTATATCTCATCGGAATTAGAAATAAAATCTAGAATTTAAATGTCGCGTTTAACCTTTCAAAAAGTAAGTAAATTTCTGCGCGAGGTCACGATATCAACCTGGATTTACAGTGGAGAATAGTTAAGCGCTATGTTCATTCTCAGGCTATTGTACGCGACGGAAACATTAAAAGCTGAACAAATAAGACGATTAGTATCGGTCGGGGACTCGGTTTTTACTGACGATTACTAGCAATACCGTGGACAGAGAAAATAATAAATGAAGTTATGAAACGAATGAAAAAAAAAAAATTAGGAATTAACCAGATTGGTCAAATTAAAGAAAAATAATTACCTCCGTCATTTGATGCGAGGGGACTAAAATACGAGCTACTCCAAATAATACTGATGGAAACAATAGAAGGTGTTCGTGGTGTCGGTCGCAGAAGGACGTCATGGGTTTGAGATATCTAAGAACGGACGGTCGGAAATCTTTTTCATTTAGCAAGGAACCGATAAGTAAGATTTGAAGCGGTGAATGATGTCAACGCCAAACTTCGATAACGAAGACGACTCAAGAAGAATGCAATTATATATATATATATATATATATATATATATATATATATATATATATGTGTGTGTGTGTGTAGTGTGTATAAAATGTCATTTATCACATTGCGTTCGATAGGAATATCCAGTTTATAAAACTAAGATATATATTATATATATATATATATATATATATATATATATATATATATAGAGAGAGAGAGAGAGAGAGAGAGAGAGAGAGAGAGAGAGAAAGAGATGATATAGTGGGCTGGACGGTTTTAAACTTGTACGCGCCATAAACGACTAATTATAACGCTCATAGTTATTCCTTATTGACGGTTTAGATGATTGTGTGTATAGAAGGTACGTACGAAATTAACGACTGGATTCGTACGTTGAAGTTAAAACGTACAAACAACTTTTTAAATTGTTCATCGATTCATCTTCAAGTTTGTATATGAGGCAAGAATCGATAAGATGTCGTTATAGAAACGTACACGAGCAAAAATTGTGAAATGCGACCGCGCAGAAGAACGATGCAGCTGTCTGTGGATGCGGAAAAACGACTAAGTATTACGAAAAAAGCCGAACATTCGAAGTAATATTGAAAAAAAGAAAGTCGAGTTACTACGGCCATGAAAATTAACAGAAAAACCAACAGCACGAGCAAGAAGAACATAGTGATGCAAGAATATAAAGCAACGAACACAACAATCAAATATTTGATTGATAACTATTCGACGATCGACCACGACGTGTATATCTGCATATGACGTAAGAAGTAAAAACATTTATTTTTGAATTGTAACGTGATAATTTGGGAACCACAAAGCCATATAGATTAATGGATTATATATATATATATAAATAAAATTACATAATCGTAAAAAAAAAATACTTAACACAATTTGACTAGAAAAAAAGAGAGACGGAGAGTACTAAACAAACTTATAATACATGCACACACACATCCACACCATATATATATATATCTTATATTTTATATATATATAAAATAAGGGGATCCAGAGAAGACGGACGGGTTTTGTTGTTTTTTGAATAAGTCACTATTAGACCAAATACCGAATGTGTGTTTCCTCTCCTTTCTTCTTTTTCTGTAGTTGGGTTTTTTCTTTGTTTTTCCTAGCATTATACATAAATGAAAATGTATTTTTTATTATTGTATTTATAAGAACTTTACATTAAGGCCTACGAGCCGGTACCGATAATTTATATTTTCGAATAGTTTATATCTTTTATGTATATGAATAAAATTTCTTCTTAAATTTTCGAATGAAATTTTATTTAAAAATAGAAAAACGACTGCAATCGTTTGCGAAACGCAATATCGTATAAATGACCGCCATTTGCAACAATACGTTAATTCAGTCTTATTACAAAATTTTCGAAGACTTTTTCGAGCATAAGTCGCTGAATTTTTGAAATTTCTTCAGAAATTCGATTTTTCAGGCCATTCGAATATCGTGGACGACGGGTTTCGTAAACGCGGCTCTTAAGATATACCGGCGAAAAAAAAAATCGCTTAACTTTGAATTCTTTTCGAAACTCTCTTTGTACGGTCGCGACCGATTCACGCCGAAAATAACGTTCCACACGAAACTCGCGCTCTTTCTCGTTATAGAAGATACCGCGATAACTGAAGAAACTGGACAAAAACGAATTTCTCGTATGTACGCTAAAGGTGGAGCACGCGGTTTGCGTTGTAACTGCTATGTCGTCCGTTTTCTATGGGTCACCCCATATATACATATATAAATATATATATATATATATATATATATATATATATATATAATTAAATTTTAATGTCATAGATTATTGGCAGAGATAATCTCTTGCACGATTTTAATATTTTTCTTATTCATTATTACGAAAACAGTTCAAATAAATCGTATTTGAGAAAAATAAAAAATTAAAAAATTAAATTGAAAACGCAAGAAAATACTGTTAATATCGTGCAATGTTTAAGTAAACTGTTACATTGCAACTTGAATAAGAGTATGAATGCATCTAATATATATATATATACATATATGTGTGTTTGTTCCGATTATAAATTTATTATGTGTTCTTGTCGTATGTATTAATTTAAAAATTAAAAATATTACGATTTTATTTTAGAAATATTTCGATAGAGATTAAGTTATTCTATACGATTTTATTTTTAAACCTTCCAATTATTACGTTACATCATTTGATTTTTTATTGTTATTATTTTTCAAACAAAATTATATAATTTAATTGAAATAATTAAAGGAAATGTAATAAAATGAAAATATATAATATTTTGATAGGGTTTTTTTAGATAACCGCTATATAAATAATTTTTTGAATTGTAACAAAAACAGTTCAACGTACGAAGAGACGCTGCGAATGAAACGCTCGAAATTTTATTAATGTCAATCTTAATAATAATAGAACGTTACTAGTTTAAAAGTAAAATATCGTCATTATCGTTACTACAGTCAAAAATAGCGAAGCGCGATATTAATTAAAATTAAATCGACGTGAATAAACGTCGCCGTAGGAATAGAGTGAGAGCATAAAAGGAAACGCTATAAAACGTGTATGTCATGTAAGCAGAGAATTCGTGTGGTTAACATATCCCACAGTTCGCAGCACTCTCTCTGTGTAAGTGTGTGTACGTGCGGTGGTTACTACTTGATGAAACTAGTCACGTCCGTTTGATATATAGTTCACTGAACTCAACGATACGTATGTGTAAATCTGTAACAATTTAAAAAATATAAACGGGAAATTTTAAATAAACTACTTTAAAAAAAAAAAAAACACTAAAATTAATTATTATACCGTACTGATATTTAATTCGAATAACGAAATAAAATGTGTGTTTTTTTTTTGTTTTTTTTTTTTTTTTTATCGAACGATTATTTTATTATACACGCAGTCGTTTGTAAGCTCGTCGTTCGCATTTATTTTATAAAAGTAGTTTTATGATGCGTACCTTATAACGTCAATATTATCAATAACCTACGGAAATGAGTATAATATTTCCGTATTTTAAACATTATTTAACAATTTGAAGTAGTTTATTTCACGAAATCTACGTCCTTGCATTCGGGCAATGGTCTTGGTGATTTTCTTAAAACTACTCCCCCACCCAATAAGGGGAGTGGAATACATAAATATAAACACGGACGACTTAAACATAACATTATGTAATAACTAATTATAATTTATTTATTAGTATTAATAATCTACTTAGTAAGTACTTTCGCCACCTATTTTTGTATTTTTTTTAATATAGTATTAATTTAAGAACTGACGACTGGAACGATATATTTCAGCAGTTTAGATTTAAGTATATTAACATGTATTGTTAGCAATTAGGAAACTTGTTTATTTTGTAATCTTTTATTCGATTTTTTTCCTGCAGCATTTAACGTTTTTCTTTTATATATTCTTACTGTGTTATTGTGGTGTAAGATATTCCCGATACACAATGTTCGTAACCCGTGTTATATTTTCTTTTATGTTTATAACTTTTGCAAATATATTGTTGTTGTTGTTGTTGTGAAGGTGAGTTTTTGGTGGGTTAAAATGCCACACAACTGATTTTAGACCCCATCGGCGCATTTTGTATGCACTGTGTGAATAAAAACAAAAAACAAAAAAAAAATGACATCAGTGTCTTTTTTCACCTCCCGATTTTTTTTTTTTTTAAATCAAAAAAACAAAAAAAAAATGACATCAGTGTCTTTTTTCACCTCCCGATTTTTTTTTTTTTAAATCAAAAAAACAAAAAAAAAGTGACATCAGTGTCTTTTTTCACCTCCCGATTTTTTTTTTTTTTTAAATCAAAAAAACAAAAAAAATGACATTAGTGTCTTTTTTCACCTCCCGATTTTTTTTTTTTTTTTTTAAATCACGATGAATTTCTATTAAAAAAAAGAACGAAATTTTACGAAATCTTAACATACAGTCTCACTCGCATAGTTTTTTAAAAATAATTTCAACATTAGCGCGAATAACTGAGATACATTTTTAACTTTTCGAGATAATCGCGTTTGAAGTTTCAGCGTCAAATTTCGACTGTAAGAAAAGTATCTGTTCGTTAGATCCTTGTTCGAACGAGTATCGGATAACTTTAATTTTTTTTTTTTTTGACCGCATCACGTATTTTGATCTTGTTTCTGATTTTCAAGTCTTACACGTTTCCACAGACAATCAACCAGGTTATTGAAAATCTAGAAATAAACGACGTAATTTCCAAATTCCTTCGTGCAGGTCAAGCAAATTCTTGAATCTAGAGACAGGTTTTTTCTCCTTTTTTTTTTTACTGAAGGTAGAGTTTATTATGTGTTGTTAGTTTTTATCATTATTTACTCAGTCCCCGATGGTGCTGTGTAGCCGGTGAAAATTAGTTATTTTTGAAAATTTCTTTTATTTGTTTATTTTTCATTAAAATAAGAAAAAATCATAATCCTATTTTTGGACGGAACATTTCGGATACGCCCGAGACCGGTTAGGACTAAACGAAAATTAGTAATAATAATAATAATAATAATAATAGAAATTAATAAATTTAAGACAACATACGAGACATCTTTTCACGCGTAATGATTCGCGTTGCATGTTTTCGAATATTCGGGATCGGACATTACCGGCGAACCGGATGGATTATAATTATTCAAAATATGCGGAGCTTCGTTGAAAACGTCCAATTCTTCACCGGTGTTATCTATTGGACTGGCCAATAGGAAATATTGTTCGCTTCTAGTCGGCCATAATAAATGAATCATCACGCAATACGCCAAATAATCGATCGCATGCACGACGCCTGTTGCGAAGTAATAATACAACGTATAAGAAATTCTAGACACAACCGTTAAATAACTGCGATTTTTATTTTTAATTAAATTTTTTAAAAGGAAAATGTTTAAATTACAATTAAAAATCAAGAAACTGAAATAAGTTGGAACGTTAAAAAAAAATAAAAATTAAACGAGTAACCGGTAAACGCGTAAATTCGCGCATAAGATCGTCGTGTTATGGTTAATCGTTTCGTGGTTCCAAATTATTATTATACTATTACGACGATCATCGTATGTTCACGTTATAATAAATCTAAATTTATTATATTGAAAATGGAAAACTAATAGTTAATTTAATTAATATAATAAAACAAAATATATATATAATTATTTATTTAATTAAAGTAAAACATACTAAAATTATTATAATATAATCAAACCGGATTTGTAGTAGATAAACTATTATTATAAAATAGTTAAAATTAATTTTAGTTAGTCAATGGAGGAAAAAACAGTAAATTAATTTGATCAAATAAATCTGGCCAGTAAAAAAATAAATTACAGCCAGTAAATTATGTAAGAAAAATGTATAAAAAGGGATGGTTGTTCATTTTCGAGAGAGTTCGAATTTTTCCGTAAAATAGTTCAGTTGTTAGTTGCAGAATCAAAACAGATAAAATTAAATGAAGAAGGATAGACACACAGTAATTATAAATCCGGTTGGGTTAGTTATTTAATATTTTTCAAGTAAATTAAATTATTATTTAACTAATTCATTAAAATATATATATTAATTATTTTAAAATATAAAGTAAAATATTTCTGTATAATAAATATATAAAATTTCTTAAAATTTTTCTTTATAATAATAGTATATGCGGGTATCTTGTATAATTACGAGGTATCTTGTATAATTTGGCGACCGCGACGATAGATTAATATTAAACTCTCGTTTAATTTTTAAATTAGAACTTGCATTTTCAGATAAATTATTAGTGATCACAACAATAGATTAAAATTAAACTCTTATTTAATTTATAAATTACAAACTTCTTACAAAATAATTAAACTTAAAAAATGGCTACCATAGATGACATATTAGCAGTAATAAATGAAATGAGAGCAGAAATGAAAGCAGACATGAAAGAAAGGAAAGCAGAAATGAATAAATGGAAAGCAGAAAGGAATGAAATGAGAGCAGAAATGAAAGCAGAAAGGAAAGCAGAAATGAATGAATTAGAAATGAAAGCAGAAAGGAAAGCAGAAATGAATGAAATGAAAGTAGAAAGGAAAGCAGAAATGAAAGAAATGAAAACAGAAATAATAACAGAAATGAAAGAAAGAAGAAAAGAAATGTTCAATTTTAGAGGAAAAATGGAAACAGAAGTAACTGAACTAAAAACGGAAACGGCGGAATTAACATTAGAAGTTAAAATTACTAAAACAAATGACCACAAAAAGAATATAGCAGATTTAAAAAATAATATTAAAGACGAAAATAATAAAGAGATAAAAAACATAGAAAATATTAATGAACAGTTAAGAAAAAATAAAAACAACATAAAAAGTGTAATTACCTATATGGACTCGAAAACTGAAAAAGGAAAAAAGGAACTGATTAATAAATGGATAAAGTATATAGAAGAAAAAGTGACACACATAGAAGTAGAAAAGGACATGACTGAAAAAACTCAGAAGGAATTTAAGAAATATCTAAATGATGAAAAGGAACGCTTATTTGCGTTTGGAAAAGATATATCGGTTTTAAAAAAGAATTCATTTGAAATCAATATTAATATTAATAAAAAATTAAAAATTGTGACAAAGACGATTACAGACTTAAGTGAAAGATTTAAAGGTTTTAAAATTTTTGATAGAGGTAAAAATAAGAAAAAACAATTCGATGATGTTTTAAATAGAATAAATGCCAAACATAAACAGGAAATTGCGAATATGAAAAAACAACGAAATGATTTGTCCGATAAATTTAATTGCAAAGAAACAGAATATAAAATATTGAAAAGAGAATTTGTGGAACTGCAAAGAGTACACAAATCGGTGTTAATTGAAAAGTCAAATACCCTTAACAGATCAATCAAAAAATTAGAAGAAAAGCGATCTAAGTTAAATAGCGATAAAGAAAATTTGAAATTAAGAATTTCTCTCGATAATTTATATAAAGAGAATGAACAGTTGAAAACAAAATTACAATCGCAAACAGCTGAATGCAAGAAATTGCAAACTAATTTAAAACAGTATAAAAAATTTTCAAAACTAAACGAAAACCTCGCAGAAGATAGTGTTCTATCTGACAAGGATAAAATTGATCAAATCAGGCCTGAAAAAAAGGAAGGTTTGATTAAATTGAAGGATGACGTACACAAAGCAATGATTAGTGACAAACCTAAAAGAAATAAAATAAAAAAATTGCAGAATAAACTATTTTATGCTGATGCAATAATTCAAGAATTACGCAGCAATGAGTCTAAGTATAAAATACAGATAAAAATTTTAAAATATGAAATAAAAGCATCGAGAAACGAACGAAATAAATTAAAATATGACTTTTTAGAGGATTTGAATTACCGAAAAATGAAGGAATTTAATTGTAAGCAAAGATATGAATTAGAACACAATGAGTTTTTGTTGAAGGAAGATAATAAGAAATTAAAGCAAGAATTGTTAGGAAAAGAAAAGGCAATTCAAGAAGAAAAAAATGTAGCAATTAAGCATTATAGCAAAAGATACATGAAATTTAATGAAGAAAAATTTATACAAGTACATCAAGATATTAAGAATGAATATCAGCATAAAATTTCTGAACTCGAATCTAGACCGGATGAATATAAAAATAATAAGGTCAAACGTTTAAAAATACAGATCTCACACTTACAGAATAGACTGAAGAACGACGAAGTTTGTATAAAAAATCCAGAACGAAGAATTAAAAAACTAAATGAACAAACAAAGCAGCAGAAAACTAAGTATGAAAAGCTACAACATAATATTACGATTCAAAAATTTTTTGTGAAAGTAATATTAGTAAACGTTTTATTATAGTTTAAAATTATTGTAGTTTTATAAATAAATTTAAATTTTATTTAAACCAAAGAAATTTAAAAAGATTTGAATAAATAAATAATAAATAAATGTAATATGTATATACTAATTATTAATGCAAAGTTTATAGATATTTGTTTAGTAGAGTTAGCGTACCAGAATCATTGATGGTTCTAAGTTATTCAATCAGATTGGAAAATGAAGATGTATACTTCTCAGGATCGACACAAGAAGAATAAATAAAAACCAGAATCAAGAAATGCTTTAAGTGTTGATTGTATCTATTATTATGTATATTTTATTTTTTATAAAATAATAATCATGTACCTACTTATAGTCAGAAAGAAAATGTGCGTGTGTATGTTTGAAAATGACGGATAAAATATGTGAGTGAGAATTAGAATGTGTATACGTGTCAATTATATAAAAGAATATATAAACATACATATAAATACTAAATGAAATTAATCTATCTGTTAACTAGTATACTATCCTGATGTCGCATTCGTAAAATTAAGATAGGATGAAGTTTGCGGAAAGGCTGAAATATTTGTAAATGAAAAATGTTCCGTAACAGTTATAGAATTAATAAAGCGTGACACATGGAAGGGCAATCCAGCCAGACAATGCAATCGTGAAAAGGGATCGGCTATATAAAAAAAAGAACTGCCTGATGAGAAGATCATCTTCGTGAAAAATTCGTTTGTTTCCGAAAATATTGATCTGCTGTTTATAAATATTAATCGCAGAAATCGTCGTTGAATGAAATAATTCAAATCGCTAACCAAATCGTTACGAACCGTCTCTGAACGTTATCGATGTTCGAAAATGGTAAATGAACATGTTAAAAAAGTAAAAAAATGGATCACGTTTGATACAAAACGTCGTTCAACTATCAATAACCTACGCTCATCTGGTTTAATATCGCCGAAAGCAGCTTACATCAAATGTTTGACGCACATACGTCATTGAACTTTGAAATTAAAAAAAAAAAAAACGTTCGTAAAATGTTACCATTCATGAAATATCAACGACAACGCAGATTGAAGATCGCTATTTCCACGCAGTAAAAAGAACGAAAAGAAAACCAGGAGATGACCAAATCAGCGCGGGAAAATTCAGCCAAGCCAATCCATGCGTTACGACATATATATAATTTTTAAATGTTTTGTAAATATCACTTATTTTATTTAAGACCAATTTATTTTTACATTAATTTATATTTATCAAAATTCTTATATTTTTTCAAATGTATGTACATATCATGTAAATTTCTCACGTTTCAAGTGAATCGATTTTTTTTTATATCTTAAGATTTTGTAAAATTAGTTTTCCATACCCATGTTAAGAAATAGTCATGATGTAAATGTTGGTTAAAGCACAGAGTAATATAAAAGGTATCGAGCACGAGAAGATATAGAGAATAAGTAAACTTCAAATAAATTTGCAGTTTTCTTATTAGTTAGCGGCGGGGTTATACGACGATCATCGTATGTTCACGTTATAATAAATCTAAATTTATTATATTGAAAATGGAAAACTAATAGTTAATTTAATTAATATAATAAAACAAAATATATATATAATTATTTATTTAATTAAAGTAAAACATACTAAAATTATTATAATATAATCAAACCGGATTTGTAGTAGATAAACTATTATTATAAAATAGTTAAAATTAATTTTAGTTAGTCAATGGAGGAAAAAACAGTAAATTAATTTGATCAAATAAATCTGGCCAGTAAAAAAATAAATTACAGCCAGTAAATTATGTAAGAAAAATGTATAAAAAGGGATGGTTGTTCATTTTCGAGAGAGTTCGAATTTTTCCGTAAAATAGTTCAGTTGTTAGTTGCAGAATCAAAACAGATAAAATTAAATGAAGAAGGATAGACACACAGTAATTATAAATCCGGTTGGGTTAGTTATTTAATATTTTTCAAGTAAATTAAATTATTATTATTTTTTTTTTTAACTAATTCATTAAAATATATATATTAATTATTTTAAAATATAAAGTAAAATATTTCTGTATAATAAATATATAAAATTTCTTAAAATTTTTCTTTATAATAATAGTATATGCGGGTATCTTGTATAATTACGAGGTATCTTGTACTATTAAGTCCAATCATTTAACTGTGGCATTTTTATCCGACATAATCTTTAAAAATTTACCGCCGAAAAGAATTATTAAAGTTACATAATCGATGCTGCGTTCAAATTCAATTACTTTTCACAACGATGGAAGGTTTCCGAGATTGTCCCACTTCCCAAGGCCGGCAAAAATTCTTCCCACATTGAAAATGCGCGTCCTATCACTTAAAGTAAGGTAGCCGAGAGCGTTATTAATCGCAAGCTTAAATTTCAGACAGACAAAAAATTGCCTATTCCGTACGAACAGTTTGATTTCGAGACCAATCACTGCACAACTCATCAAATTGCAAAAATATGCGATGAACATATTTCAGATAATTTCAATCGTAATAAGCGTACAGTAACTAGGCAAACACGTTAGAATTATTTATAAAATGATCGAAACAACATTTCCAGATGATCTAATCACTCTTATTAAAAGTTATTCGAACGATAGATCATTCGTATGCATTTCTGGTGACCTGCGCGGCTGGTATCTCACAAGGAAACGTGCTCGATCAGTTTCTGATCACGTTATTTTTAAACGACTTTCCTATATATTCAGACAATTCCGTCTTATTCGCGGACGATACAGCGTTGTAGTTCATTCAAGTCCAGTGCAACCAGTCTTCAAAACTATTTAAATCGTACGATAATACGCTATTTTAAGAACTGGCAAATTAATATCCGAACAAAAAACTAAATCTTATCTATAACAGCATCCAACAGAATTCTCGTAGCGAATAAACCGATTAATCGGACTAATGAAATATCTCGGTGTCTCTCCTTCGATCGTCGTTTTAATATTAATACTCGGCACTTATCTCGTATTAATATTAAAAAACGAATAAAGTTCAATTTCCGCCATCTATATCTTTAATCGAAAATCCTTCCAGAACTCTCGTAATAAAATGATTCTTTATATATACGCCCGGTAATAACTTACGCGTGTATGGTCTCGTCTATTTTAAATTCTGACCATGTAAACAACTTCGAAGTATACAAAACAAGTGCCTCCGACGCATATTGAATAAGTCGAAATACGAAGACAATTTTAACTCGAATAAACACGCCGAATTATTATTAATTTATATATAGAAAAAGGACACGACCTGACACGATGCTATTTTATATAAAATGTTCCAATAATCCCGTATATTTGATTAAAACGATAAAATCGTATTTATATAATCGATTTTCCTACCTCAAATAACTCCCCTTAATGAGGGAATCTATCACGCGAGGCTCTAGCAAGGCAGTTGTGTTCGGTCACTTTTCCTATTCTTAATAAATGGATTTACCTAAAGTTCCTGCTTTTTATGCGCAAACCACTTGGCCTTGTATTGTGATTCGTACAGACTCGATACAATTTACAGTAGATTGCAAGAGGCCGCCTTCGTTGTCGGTATAAACGCCGGAAGCTGAAAACACCGAAAAAACTGAAACCATTCTATTTTCTAGAAGGCACACCCATTACCCTTGCGGGAAATTGTAATTAACGGTCAAATAAACGGGTTAAAGGATGTTAAGTATTTAGGTGTCACTCTTCACGTTTGTCGTTCAATAATATCATAATCGCACTATCGATACCGCTTATAAAGGCTATTCGATTTAACCTTCTTACTGTTATAAATAAAAAACTACTATACAATAACTATTATTCGTCCCCGAATTTAGTTTTCAGTTTCCAACAGTCCGTATTTTGAATATTACAATTATTACAAAACCGTTTCGAAATTTCTCAACTAAACCTATAGTTCTTATTTTTCTATATGAACGAGCTGCGGTCAAATATTTATACGAAAATTATAAAACTCGCGAAAATGAATTAAAGTCATAGGGCGCTATAATACGGCCGGCTTACGTAATATACGCGCTACAAATATCGCCGACTAAAACACCGATTTTTAACGTAACTTTTTTTTATTTGTTATTCTATATATTCGTTTATTATTAAGTACAAAAAGATATTTAAAACGGTTTAAGGTAAGCATACAGTGAAGGTTTCATTTGACAAGTGGCGCTGAAGTACGAAATGTGGAAAAAAAGAACACCTATATACCTCTCTGAGACGTATGTGTATCAGTTAAGGGTTAACGCTGGATAATTTCGCCGCATATTCGTTAGCGTACGACCTAAATCTAACGCACGGAGGAGGTTAATATTAATAATAATAACAATAATAATAATTATAATAATAATTATAATTATAATAATAATAATAATAATAAAGGGCGATTTGAAAAAATTTGAAATCTATTTGAATTACAACCGCGACGACGTATTGGCGAATAGCTTGAATAAACTAATGATTAATTATTTTTTTATTACCGAGCAATAATTTAAATCTCCACAATTCCGGTACGATTAAAGAGATGAATTCCACAGTCGGCAGATAGATAAACCAAACGAGGGTCGCAGCTCCGAAATGTAGGAAAAAGTTCATCTTCTCTCTGTTATGCTCGTATTTCATGGTATTGCGCAATTCTAGTACGAACCAAACGATAATGACGAATCTCAGAAAGACGGTCAATAAACCTGGGAACGTATGGAAATGATTCATGTCCATCGTCGGATTAAGTTCCTTCTGAAAAATGAAGTGCGCATATAAATTACGGACGCTCAGAACACACATACGCATATATGTATAGATCGAATTATACGGAATGGCGTGTAAAAGCAATATATATATATGTATATATATATATATATATATATATTAAGAATACGACGACAACAATCGAAAATACTTCGTATCGTCGCATCTACACCGAAATAAAGGTTACTCAGAGAGGACGTTTTTGTTTTTTGAACAGCGCAGTTTGTAAAATCGCTGCAACGCAAACCGCGTGCTCCACGTTTAGTGTATACACGAGAGCTATCATTTTTGTCCAGTTTCAGTTATCATGGCATATCCTATAACAAAAAGGGGCGCACTTTTTGCGTGGAAGATCACAACAATGCAAAGAGAGTTTCGAAAAGAATTCAAAGTTAGGCGATTTTTGGGGGGGAGGGGGAATACTGCCGCGTTTACGAAACACGTCCACGAGATTTGGAAGATCTGAAAACTGACGACGACTTATGCTGGAAAAAATGTAGAAAAATGTTGTAAAAAGACTGAATGAATGTACCGTTACAAATGACGGTTATCTGAGCGACATTGTGTTCGACAAATTAATTGTACGCTAATCTCTCTTTTTCCTATTTTTAAATAAAATTTCATTGAAAAATTTTGGTCTAGTAGTTTTTGAGTTATACAAAAAGCAACAAAACCGTCCGTCTTCTCTGGGTCATTCTATATTGGGGGACAATATAAAAATCTTGTCTTACGACTCTATGCGGACGAAATTTTTCTAAAACAACGCCATCAAGCTTACTTCTGTTTGGACATAGAGATTGTTTATGAAGTCGGATAGGAGATTTGGTACACCCGCGAAGGTTAGTATTTTCAATGGTTTACCTCATTTGACACAATCAAATGCTTTATGATAATCAATAAAGTATAAATACATAGGTTTGTCATATTCGATACGTTTTCCAATTAACTGTATACGCAGAATTTGCTCTCTGGTTCGTTTGCACTATCGAAACCAGCTTGGTCTATTGCTTTTTAACAGTTTGTATATAGTTTTAACCGGTTATTAATAATATGAAGCAGGATTTTATTTATGTATGATACCAGTGAAAATGTCTTACAGTTTTCACAACCTTTCTTATATTATAATATATATATTATATAGGTACGGAAGTTAAGGGAAAAACATCGATCCGCTTTAACGATAAAATAATCCGAGCCTTGCTCTGTAAAATACCTAGTATTGCGCCCGGATCAGAGGTTAACCTGGATAAAACCGTATTCTAGTCAAAAGAAAACAACTTGAGCTTAAACTACGAATCACGACCTGGTTAATGCATTGGAATTCATTATTAACAGTTAAAAATAAACTATTAATATTTAAAGTTATCTTAAAGCTTGTATGGATATATGGGATTGAAATCTGGAGAACAGTCAGCAACTCCAGGCTGTAAATAATTCACCGTTTCCAGTCAAAGGTCCTGCGCAGCATCGTCCGAGCACCATGGTATAGTTGCAATAACGACCTGCACAAGGATCTCCAGATGCCTGATGTAAACGTTAGAATACACCGTAGTAGATATATGCAGCTACCTCAGCAACATGTCAATCGACTGGCTGTCGATTTTAAGAGTAATTCCGAAGAATTCAAGCGTCTGAAAAGATAACTGTTAAGTGGAATTGCAACATCGTCAATAAATTACGATTAGTGTACACAGAGAATCGCCGCTATTGGGCAGTATTCTGTTGAAATACTTGTAAAATATCAATGCTATTTATTGGTCTGTTCAAGGACAAATCGTACGATAAAAAAAAATCTGTTATTCGAACACACATTCGATTTGTATTAGGTCAGCGCGCAAAAATTTCTCTTTAATAAATTTCGTATATATTTTTATTATGTTTTGATTTTTCTTTCACACACGTACCTATCTATCAATCTACGTTATTTATTAGATATCTATATATAGATAAAACAATTGTACAAACAATTTTATAAAATTTATCGCGACTGCTGCGTTAATTTCCGATACCATCGTAAGAAATGGATTATGGATTAGGCAAACCAAACCAGACAAAGAAATCTAATCGAACGTACACATTCATTTATCCTCGAATTTAATAAAGAAAATTTCGTTTAAAAAACTAAAATAAAATACCCCTGTAAGTGAATAAAAATTAAAATCGAGGTTCGTTTAATTTCATTACCCGCTGCGATCAATAAAATACGGGGCTATAGAAAATTGAAACATAAAGGGATGCTTAATATAGGTCACGAACAAAGAGTACGTATAACATACAGCAGTATGCTTTCTATTAGTAACCAGAAGATAAAACTTAGTTTTCAACCTCACGATATATATATATATATATATAGAGAGAGAGAGAGAGCAGCATAGTAGCGTCGGTAATTGAAAATAAGCCGGAAGATAAACGAGAATGGAACATAAAGGCTGAAATGAACCCCTTTATTATCTTGGAGAAGAGATTTCTACCGGGAATTGAATACATTGAAAAGGTAAATTCTAGTGAATGTTAAACTTTGCTTTCATAAACATGGACAAATGTGAGTGACAAATTACACACGCACACGATCATCGGTTATTTCGCTTTTTATAAGGAGATAAGTATAAAACAATCTACAGAGCTACACACGCACATCCATTTGTTTGCTGTTATAAAAATGGTCGAATGTAAAAAATAGCGAGAAATTGCATACACACACGAACAATGGTTATTTCGCTTTGTATAAAGACCTAAATATATAATCAACAGAACCACACACACATTCATCTGATACTCATAATATTAATATATATAGATAAAAATTCTCGTTAAAAATAAAATTGGACATTTTTTTTTAATGAGAATGCCTTTACAACCTACTCAATGTGATAGTGTATGTACTAACAAATATTTCTATAAACGCGAACAACTTCTCTAGAAATATCACTATGTATGTAAACTCTCAAAATGAAAAACGAACAATACATATTATACGGAGGACCATTACGAGACACGAGCAGTAATATAAGCTATAGGGCAGAGCGTGAAGTTATTATAGAAGGGCATTCGAAGGACATTTTGCAAATTGCAAGTCCAGTATTGGAGAGGGCAGTACGAAGTGTATCTCTAAGCCGCATAAGGAACAGGCGGTCCCTTCGACTAATGTTTTTAAAAAAGTAAAACGACAGAAATCTAGGAAGAGACAGTTGCAATCGATAGTATATAGTAAGAGAGGCGACTACTGTATACACTTCACACATGTCTGTTCCAAATGTTTCTTATGTTCCGATTGTATAAAATTTATAATATCAAATGCCACTAGAACACCCCCCCCCCGTTTAACTAATACACTCGGTCCACTAACATGTTTCTGTTCCAGTTATCCAAGCGTAGGCTGTCAGTTTAGAATTAAGAGTTACGGGCGTTCTACGCATCAAATAATAAAAAAAAAAAAAACGTATAGGCTTACAAAATAGTTGTATATATATATATATATATATATATATATATATATATATATAATATAAACATCCATTCATATATTATGAGATATATATAAACAAACAATTATCAAGAACAATGAAGTATACATAATACATATACGCAAAAAAAGATTATACATCCGTAACGAGTAGTGTTACCTGTCACTTTGATAATAAGATTATTAACAAAGGGTAGGAATTAAAAATTAATGAAAGTACAAACAATTATTATGATTTCAGTTACCTTAGTAGGTTTTTATAATTACTTACACATTATGACGAAACGTTTGTTACTGGATTACAGTAAATTTAACATAATTTTTCGTATTATATATATATATATATATATATATATATATATATATATATATATATATATATATATATGATTCACATAACGGTTTATGCCAATTAAAATCCGAACACTGAGAAGTAAATAATTGAATAAAAGTGTATAACTAAATTAAACCACAAAAAAAAAAATAATAATAAATTATTAAAATAATATAAAAAGAGACATTTATACAACTGCATATACAATACATAAACCCAGTCACTCGCAATACGTACTGGAATTTACACGCAAAGAAAAATAACAATTTTCCAATCACGCACACGACGAACCGGAGAAGTGAGTTAGTCGATTTATATGTGCCGGAAAACTCAAGGTATACTCCACGAACACGAACGACCATATTTACAATATTATTATCATGATTGTAATTAAATGTAAGTTCATTCATATTACAGCCAAAAAAAAAAAAATAGTGTAACGTAATAAAGGTATAATCGATAACAAGCCCAATGTATATACATAATAATTAATGGTCGTAGCCCAATATACAGACTGATTTTCGCGTGATACCCTATATAAAATATCGATTTATTTTAAAATTAATTGAAACTTTCAATATTTTATGATAATTAAAGAAAAACGTAGTTCTGCTAGAAATAGACGAATGGAAATTTTTTAAAAAATTAAAAAGATATTTTTAGACATTCGTACATGTAAAAAGGTAAACAATACTCAGTTATATATATGTGTGTGTGTGTGTGTGTGTTGAATGTTCTAGATTCTGCAAGACTTTCAAAAAAACTACATTCGATAAAAATGACTAGGAGTAAACAAGTTTTTTCGCGGAAAATTATCAAAATGTTGAAAAACTAGATCTTACTGTTAAAGTTATCCATTCGGGTAATGCGTTATTCTCGTTTTCCCCCTTAATTCTACTTCTAACTAGCCGAAATAAACCAGACCGAATGTAACCTAACCTAGCTTTTCAAGAGTGTAATTAATTTTATAATCGTTTTTTAAGAAAATTGAGAAGAATTATCCGCGCATATCGGCGAGTAAATTTACCTATTTATATTAAATAATTCGATAAAAATAATATATAATTTTTTCTTGCATACACACACACACATTTATATATATATATATATATATATATATATATATATATATATATATATATATATATATATATATATATATGTATATATGCATGTATATGCGCAAGTACAAAGAACAATTGTTGCGCTAAAAAATTAAACGAAAAAATTGTTAAATATCGAGAGAGAAAAAAAAAGGTTCCCATATTTACCTCGTGCCAAAAATATAGTACGATATTAACGATGCCATAGACTATCCAAATTACGAAAACGACCGGATGCCAAGATAATTCCAGTCTAGTAACGGCCCAACCTTTTGCTAACAACAGCAACACCAGCATAAGGGTAGTCTGTAATACGGAAATAAAAAAACGAAAAGTATGACTAAAAAACTAGAAACATGAGTTTTTAAAAATAACTTTAACACGATGGTAAAATTTAAAATTAACCGAATTAAATATACATTTATCATCATCATCTCCTGCCAAAGAGGAGGTTGCACATCAATAATGGTAACGATCACTCGTTTATAGTCTTCTTTGCGTTGTTGCATTTATTGTATATTTTAGAGCGATTCCTGTATTTGTCGTAATATATCACAATCTTTTCTTTCCTCTGATTGATTTTCCAAGTACATCTTGCCAATATATTCCAATCTTTTCTTTCCTCTGGTTGACTTTCCAAGTACATCTTGCCTCGTACTAACGATAAAAATAAGTCTTCCTCCTTTAATTTATGACCGATGTATTTCCTCTCCTTTGTTTAATTATAATATGTTAATTTAAAATCGACGTCTTCGGATTATAAGAAAACTTCACCATAACGTCGTATATTACCACTCGAACGATTGTGACGCGACCGAAGCCATCGTTAAAAAGGAAGGATTTATTCGCGATAATACTTTTAAACTTTCACATATCAATATATTCGCGATAATACTTTTAAACTTTCACATATCAATATATTCGCGATAATACTTTTAAACTTTCACATATCAATATATTCGCGATAATACTTTTAAACTTTCACATATCAATATATTCGCGATAATACTTTTAAACTTTCACATATCAATATATTCGCGATAATACTTTTAAACTTTCACATATCAATATATTCGCGATAATACTTTTAAACTTTCACATATCAAAATATTCGCGATTTTATAGTTTTCATTTCTTTCTTTAAGCTAGTAGTACACAGTTTGACTTTACAAAAAAAAAATCAAAGTCCTTCCAAACATATTCCTATAAATATATCTACATTTTCATAATCGCTCTCAGTTTGTTAATAAAAATTGTATTTTCGAAACGCTACATGAAAAAAAAAATACGAACATGGTTTTATACGTATTAATAGGTAATTAATTTTATTTTTGACGACCCTACTGCGGTAGTTGATGGATTAAACTCAATCCGTTCTCACGGGCGAATTATTTTCTTACGTTAATATCGTTTTAATTTACAACATAATTTAGTTATATTTTCTTGCGGCTATATATATATATATATATATATATATATATATATATATATATGTATGTATAATTACGATCATTCGTTTAATTAAAAACAATTATTTATCTCACCCCGCATAAAATGTCCAATACGTCGCTAATTGAAATTAAATAAGCCAGACTTTCTCCGTCCATAGCGAATTTCAAGGAATGAGCTACCAACAATGACGATCCGAAAAACTTTAAACAAAGGCTAACGGTAAATATTTTGGTAACCGGATGAACTTGATTGCATACGGCGTATATCTGAATCGGTAATAGCAATCCGTACAAAGCGAAAAATAATAAATATATTTCTCCGGTATCCTATTGAAACGTATCAAATCAGTACGCAGTTTATAGATGAAATATAGTTCGTTATATATAAGATTTAAAATTCGATATAAATATAAAACGAAGAATTAAATGAAAAAATTGAACCTCTAGCGACACCATTACAACCGGGTAAATTGTAACAAAAAGAGGGGCTTATAATTTTTTAATGCGTTTATATATATATATATATATAATTCACCTATGGATCACGGAAAAGCTATTCGCACCATGTTGGTCTTAAGTCAATCTTGTCCTTTGTTTCTTTGCCCACTATTCTTTCTTTCATCTTCGTCCGTGTTCTCTTTACCACAGCCTCGTGGCATCTTATATTTTCTTTTCTTCTCGTTCTTTTTTTTTTGGCCCAATATACTTCCATCATGTTCAAGTGCGTCTTCTTTCTTTCTTTTGTCCGCGTTCGCCCTGTCTTTTCAGTCGCAGGCTCATGGAATCCTTGAAAAGTTTGAATCCTATAACTGAACTTTTTTAATATCACTCAGATGACCGCCATTTGTAACAATATATTTATTCAGTCGTTTTACAACATTTTCGAACACTTTTTTGAGTATAGGTCGTTGAATTTTTGAATTTCTACAGAAATCCGAGTTTTTACGTGTTCCAGATCTCGTGAGCGTGTTTTAAGGTATCCGCGCAAAAAATAAAATCGCATAATTTTAAATTTTTTTCGAAACTCTTTTTGGACTTTCGCGATCGATTCACGCCGAAAATAACGTTCGACGCAAAACACACTCTCTTTCTCGCTATACGATGCTGTGATAGCTGAGACACAAACTCTCTCGTGGTGTGTACACTAAACGCGGAGCAGCGTTGTAGCCATGTTACAAACTACGCTATTTAAAAATCAAAACCGTCCGACTTTTCTGGGTCACCCTATATATATATATTTAATATATGTATATTTACACGAGAAAAAATATATTTTGTATAAATTAATACATTAAAGTACACATTTAATAAACGAATAAATTGCGTACAAGTGAAATAACACAATCAGCTGATGATATGCGCGAGAGAGAGAATAAAAATAATAAAAACATAAATAATGGTAATAATAGTATGAAATAAATAAGTTTATGAACAATAATTAAGGATTAATGAATATATATGTAATTTTAATTTTTTTATAATGTGGAATGTAGTGATTTTTTAAATTGAAAAATTAGTTAAATCACTAACATTCTAATCGAACATAACAACATATATGGTAACGCTTTAGCCGGTATACAAATAAGAACGAACAGTGATCCAATAGTATGAAATAATAAAATATGGTCAGCACGGCGGTATATATGTACACGAAAAAGTACTGGTACTCATCGAAGAAAAAAGTATATACGAGAATACGTTGGTTGGAGTTTGGATAACGACAGGAAGTACTCCGATATTGCGAAGAAATCGTATACATTCGGAGAAACAGGTCGGAGTTTACTTTTACAATGGACACGTAAAATTGGAAGATAATGACATATTTAACCAATTGTATTCTGGAGTTCAAATTAGGACAGGGAGTAATCCAATAATAAGAGGAAATAACATTTGGGGTGGCCAAAATGGTGGAGTATTAGTTTATAATGGCGGACTAGGTGTACTTGAACGTAATGAAATTTTTGATAATGCCCATGGCCGATGTTTTGGATAAAAACCGATTCTAATCCGACACTTAAAAGAAATAAAATCTTCAATGGAAGAGATGGTGGTATATGCATATTTAACGGCGGACGAGGGATATTAGAAGAGAACGATTTTTTTCGAAATGGTCAAGCAGGTGTATTAATTTCAACGCAAAGCCATCCGTTATTACGTCGAAATCGGATATGCGACGCTCTAACGGCGGGAGTTGAAATAACTAATAACGAAACGGCAACTTCGGAATTTAATCAGATATTTAATAATCGTTTCGGTGGTTTATGCCTGGCTAGTGGAGTTCATCCTAATATATCGGTTTTTATACAAACACCGGCCGTGGCATTATCAAAAATTTCATTACGTTCAAGTACACCTAGTCTGCCATTATAAACTAATACTCCACCATTTTGGCCGCCCCAAATTTTATTTCCTCTTATTATTGGATTACTCCCTGTCCTAACTTGAACTCCAGAATACAAATGGTTAAATATGTCATTATCTTCCAAATTTTCGTTGAATATATTGAAGAGTAGTGATTTTATAAATTATAAACCGAACAAAATATAACACAGTTTAATCACTATTAAGTTTTTTATTGCGCAAAGCTTTTCGACAATTACGTCATTTTCAAGCGTACACAATAAACATTACATATGAATTACCAAAAATATTTATATAACGACAATTTAAAATTTGATATACATACTTCTCTAGCCAGACGTAATTTCATTTTTAGATTTATTTACAATAAATTTTATTTATAAAACAATTTTGAAAAATAATTCTTCATCAAAATTGATGTATATCTCCAAACCTGGTACAGGTTCCATTAATGTTGAATATAATATATTGGAGAGTAATGATAAAATTTTTTTAGTAAATTAAATTATATCTGGCTAATCAGTATGAATCGATATATATATATATAAGTTTTTATTAATATCTCTGTTAATTTATTTGTAAAGTTTTTGTATAGCTTGAAAATGATGTAAAAATCGAAAAGCTTTGCTAAAATAAAATAAATGTTACAGTGATTAACATTGTTTTTATTTTGTTTTATTAATTATATATATATATATATATATATATATATATATATATATATATATATATAATAAATGCGAGTATTATTATAAATGAGAAGTTAACTTTATTACAGACGATACTTTAATCAAGGGAGAGTATTTATGTGTTTCTTATATGTAAGAGATAAATTTTTAATATAGTAATTTCCAACGATAATATGGAACGTCTGAAATTGCACAAATAAATTTAAAAATTTATTCCTCCGCGTGAATTGAATTTTAGGGCGTTCGTGTAAAAAAATTTTATTCAACATATTTCGATGTACTTACACACACTTTTTTATCCTCCCAGCGCGACTAATGCGAAGAATGCATCTTCAAACAAAACTATTTAAGAAACCAAAGAAAATGGTAGTTAGTGTTATTAAGACATATTTATTATCTATCGTGTAGTTATAAAATGATTAGTATACATTTAATATTTGTTATCTAATTACATATTATTTAGAAATAAATTATTAGGCATTAAAGGTTAGGTTATTTAATTAAAATTATTTTAGGGCTTAGGGACTCGTTCTTCGTGTCTTCCGTATAATACCTAAATGAGTGATCTCATCTTTTCAGTTAATCGTGTTGTTATTCATTCTAACGTGTAATGGTTGATAATTGGCCTGTGTTTTGTAAAGAAAATTTTCTCAGATTGGTTCAGGTTGGTATTAATCCTCTAGTATTTGACGAATTATTTACAACATCAGTTAAGTCGTCGACAAATTTTATCGATACCTTACTGTCTGATGAACTGAAGAATTTTCCGTTTTTTTTTTTTTTTAATTCGCTGGCACAAAATAAAAATAAAAATAAATAAATAAACAGGAAAAAAACTCATTAAAAACGACGAGAACATTTTTATTTTGTAAATCATTTATCGCAATTTATTTAGTATTTTTTATCATCGTAACACGAACAGAACGTATACTTACATGTTTTTCGAAAGAGAACTGATACACAAAAGGATCGAACGTACTTCGATTAGGATGCCCATTCACCAACCATAAATTATATTTAATAGTCATGGTCGCGTTGTAATAACGCCAACCGCATTCATAATTATAATCTTGATAGCAAGCTACTAAACTAGAATACCAAAATCTAAACGACAAAAGGCCATAATAGAGAAAAATTATCATCCCATTGAAATTTCTGTTTTAATTAATCTAGGTCAGTAGTCTTAATAAAAATTACTGTACGTAAATGTATTTAAAAAAAAAAAAAAACAAAAAAAAATGCTATATATTTCTTAGAAGAAGAAAACATTTGTTGAATATTTAATAATTCTTAAATTACAACAATATTTTTAACGCTAAGTACCTTATATAATAACCTTAGTAAATAATTTTACACAAGACTCCGCTTGATCATCCAGACAGAGCACGCATACGTTAACCTGGGTATGATAACCCCGTTTTGTATATTAATTTTTTATTTGCAGCGCTCAGACCCGAGTTTCTGCGAAATATCGGATATAGTATGCGCATGGTTTTATGCGCTTTGTATATGACAATATTTGATTTGTCATCTACTACAACTCCGAAATATTGTACTTCTTTTACCCTACTAACTTGCTTGACATTTATAGTTATTTCAGGCAAAGGTGATGATCGTCTTCTCAAAAAAAAAAAAAAAAAAAAAAAAATGATTGCCTGAGTTTTTTCCACGTTTATGTGGAACTTCCATCTTTTATAATATTTTTGAAAATATTCTTTTGTGAGCGGTTACATATTATGACTGTCCTGTATGATACGCAGTATAATGCTAAGTCGTCCACATACAGTGCTGCCTGCACAAAAGGTAATTTGGGAATATCGTTTATTAATATTAAAAACACATATGGCCCATTCCATGTGGGATTCCGGCTGATGAATGTTTTAGTTGAAGAATTGTTTGAAAAGTTAGTCACGTAGACTGTTCGATTAGTTAAGTAATCTTTAATTTAATAAGCGCTAGAAGGTACCGAAATTAAATAATTTCGCATAAAATTCCATTATGCCCACATGTATCAAAAGCTTTTTCCAAATCGATCACGAAGTGTGCCTGTTCAGATTGAAGTTATCGGTGATAAAGTCTCAGATATTCTGACTACCTGATGCGTTGTAGAATAAACGAATTCGAATTGTTCATCTCGTAAAATATTTTGGTTCGTTGAATAACCTGGAAGCTTGTACAGTATGACTTTCTCAGCGATTTTATTTAAGTTACTGAGCAGACTTATACAAATTATAATTATTATCATTTTTTCAAAAATCGGTAAAATGGAAATTACAAAAAAATTAACGCTTAAGTACATATATAAATAAAGTCCCGTCAACGCGAATTAGTATCAGTCGGTTGAAAGTGTAAACCGTTCAGGACTGGTACAAGATGGCATCAGTACATTTCACGTGTACAAAAACGAAGTGTCGATTAAACGAAATGTTAGCATCAAATTAAAAATACATTATGCGCACTAAGCAACGTCAAGGTGGTTTACAATTCCGTCGCGACAGTTTCGAAGAAATATATTTCAAAAATCCAAAAAAAATCTCTTATTTTTGCACTCCAGATACGTTATTAAGTGCATACATCAAGAGACTACTTTGAAAAAACAATGTTCCGAATGTTTTCACGTTTGGCGTCAGTTCATTTCGCGCATATCAATAGATGATAAAAACTCAGAAATGTGACTTTCAGCGCGATCAACTGAAACATAACTCAAAGTTCATAATAATATCAATAACATTTTGCATCCTATAGTAACCGTACATATATTATACATATTTAGCATTAAGAACCTACTCCAATCTTTTCTGTATAATTTTACGACCGATATTTTGATACTGTTAACATGGTATAATAATAAATATTTAGAAATTGATACTCCACGAAGATAAAATTTCGTTAATGCGATAGAAAATATCTGTAGCCGCGTAATATTTTTTAATATAACATAAATAATTTCTGGAAAAAATACGATTCTATTCGATTGCATGAAATATCAACAAATTAATTTCCTTATACAACGTAGACAAGTGAGATAAAAGACAGTTACTAAACATAAAAGTATTAAATTATAGAATATTTATTTCATATTCTGATATTTTACAATTTAGGTCAGCAAATTAGTTTTCAGAGATTTATTACATTCGTGATATGTAAAAGTCAATTTGCATTTTTAAAAAGTGTTTTCCCGAATTCGGCTTTTCAGGTAATAACATGGTAAATGATTTTTTTTAAGGGTTATATTATATCGTTAAAGATATTGATGCATAAAACACCTTTCACATCAAAAGAATTTCCTATTTTTTGTTAACAAGTTTTTTTTTTTATTTCTTTACCCTATTTTTTCCAGTGCATATTGTAATAAACAGTTTTAATCACTTTCAGCTTTTATTTTAATTTGTTTTGATTTAACTTATTATTTTAGTATTTCACCTTTAAGAATTACATTCAATTATAATTATTTTTCCAGTGTATATTATAATAAATAGCTTTTAAAAACTTTTTAGTCACTTTCCGTTTCCAGTTTATATTATAATAAATAGCGTTTTCACTCTTTTAGCTTTTATTTTAAGTTGTCTTTATTTAAGTTATTTAATATTTCACCTTTAAAAATTATATTAAATTATAATTATTTTTCCAGTGTATATTATAATAGATAACTTTTAAAAAAATCCAATCACTTCAAGTTTCCGGTTTATATTATAATAAATAGATTTTAAAAATTTTTTAACCACTTTCAGCATTTATTTTAATTTGTTTCTGTTTAGCTTTTATTGTTTCTGAAAATGAAATTATAAACAAGTGCATAGATTAACATGACTTGATATACATTTTTCTGACGTTGATTAAATTTAAAGTTTTAAGTTATTTTCGTTTTTAAGATAATTTCTAACTAGGAATCACCAATGATTAATTAATAAAAAATTTCACTTTTTGTTGTATATGTGTAAAAACAAAAAAATTAACCGCGTCCATTTTTCAATGGTGTACCTGTTCCTCGTGATTCTGTTCAGTTCAATTATGCGTTGTAAATTTATTTACTAACGTTCTAATTTATTTCATTACTTTGTTTATACTTGAACAATGATAACTTTATAAGTGATTTATTTTGTATTATTTATTTTGCAAGTTATAGTTAATTAACACGTTAACCACTAATTTCAATATACTTCGCAATTTTCAATTTACAAAGAACTATATATTGACCACAATGTCATGTATTTGCTACAATAACATATTTCCAAACTTTCAATTCGGCTTTCGCTCTCATCACTCTACAATCCAACAAATATGCAGAATAACCGACTCTATTACCAATAACTTCAATATGGTACTATTTGATGTTGCTAAAGCGTTCGATACAACTTGACACGTAGGTATTCTTTATAGAATGATAAAATTTAACTTTCCAACATGTTTAATTATCTTAATCAATAGTTACTTAGGCAATATAACTTTTTATGTATCTGTAGGCAACGCCGTCTCGTCTCACAAATCTTGCTCTGCGGGTATCCCGCAAGGCAGTATTATCGGACCACTTTTGTTTTCTCTGTAGCTTTATGATTTTCCAAACCCACCCAACACGCAAGTGGGACTATTTGCTGACGACGCTGCGAAATTCCGCAGCTCCTATAGACCTAGAACAATTCGTAATAGATTTCAGCATGGGATATCGCGGGTACTTAAATACTACAATAAATGGCAAATTAGCATAAACCCGAACAAAACCGAAGCTATTTTCGTCTCCCGTAATAGACCTGCTCTACCTGACAATCTGATCGTACAAGGAAACACTTTAGAGTGTTGTGATAAGGTTCGTTATCTTGATGTAATCCTCCACAATAGACTTACTTTCACTAAACACATAAATAATATCACAATCAAGACAAACAATGCCTTCTGTTCTTTGTACCCCATTCTTAATCACAAGTCCTTCCTCAACATTAACAACAAGATAATCCTCTACAAAGCACTAATCCACCCAATACTTTGCTACGCTTGTCCTTCCTGGTGTTTTATATCAAAAACCACCTTTAACAAGTTACAAGTCATTCAAAACAGATGCCTCAGATGTATTCTCAATGCACCTCGCTATGCCAGAATCGACAGTATGCATGAAGCTACTGACCTGCCCTATATTAGAGATTTTGTTCTAAAGCTATCGACTGACTTTTTTATTAAATGCTCCCACCAAAACAATGTACTCGTCTCCTCGATTGCTAATTACGATTCTAAGCAACTTCGTTTCATATATTCCAAATATAAACACAGGCGACTTAACATAACATTATGTAGTAATTGATTTTAATTTTTTAATTATAATTTAGTTAATTAACCCCTTTACTTAGTAAGCACCTTCGACACCCGTGTCATCTACTTTTTTTTTTATACATAGTATTTATTTAAGAACTTACAACCTAAACAATTTATTTTAGCAGTTTTTAGACTTAAGTTTCTATATTATCATGTATTACTTTTAATTAGAAAACGTGTTTATTTTCTAGCCGCAGGTTTTTATTTGGTTTTTTCCTGCAGCATTTAACGTTTTGTTTTGCTTGTGGTAAAATGTTCCCGGTACACAATGTTTGTAACCCATGTTCTATTTTCTTTTATGTTTATTGCTTATGCAAATATACCTTTTGTTGTTGTTGAATAGATTGTACAATCGATTAATTCTCGTTGTACACTTTGGCCACTTGAACATGTACGTTAAACTGGTTTGACCAATTGGTTTTGTACAGTAAGAAGCGTATTATTCCGGTTAGTTTTATTTTTTATTGATCTTTTACTTCGTTTTAAACAGAATGTCAACAACGACTATCATTAATGATTTTTTGGTGTTAATTATGCCAAGTGGAAACAATCCTGCTATCTAATGGTTTTCTTTTATCTTTATATTATTATTCACTTCATTTCCGACAGTTTCCTATGCTAATTTTTACTTACTTTCGTTATTTTACCTCCATTCTGGTTATATTCATACTCTATATAACCTTCAAAAATAGTTTCGGCCGATTTTCAATTTCATTACTCGTTAAAAATAGGCACTTTTGATATTTCAGAAAAAATTGCGAAAATCAGGGTCGAGTAAACTAGTTATCTACCAGTTTGATTTGTATGATTCAAATAAAGTATTACTTAGTCACGTTATATAATATTCACGGACAAATTAGGTTTAGATATTATAAAATAATTAAGTATAAATAACTGCACCTGTAATATTATCAAATTATTATACGGTAATTTTAAAATGATAGCATACAGTAACTAACCTCGGATTTTCGTAGTTCTTTATTTCATGTACCACTTTTAGAGAATTAACTCCTTGAACTGTGTTACCTTTTATGCCACTTAAAAATCCATCCCCATTATGACAACACTTATCACCGCAAATGTATACTGTAATATTTTCGAACATCTTCTTACATGCCAATTCTTTGTTGTTAACATATCGTTGACTATAATACTGCAAAAAACTCTCTTCAGCTAGCACCGAAAAAGTAATTCTTTCACTATCGTGATTAGTGGATGATATGATACCGTGAACAAATCCTGAAGGATGCAATTTATGAAGATCACTTTTACGAAATCCAAATTTTATAACGAATTTAAAAAATTCTTGTGTATTCCATGAGCCTTTAACATGGACATTGTCAACAAGTATTATGTTCAAATACAACAGCATGCATAACACATAAAATTTCGAATTACTAAAAGGTAAATGCATTTTTTATCTTTTACGAATTAAAAAATTAGCATAATATCTTAATATTTATGACTAGAATATTAACAACTCATTCTCACTCCTCCGGACACACAACATGAATAGAGTAACTGCGTAAAACTGTAAACAAACTCGCTAAAAAATGAAGTCACACTCGAGATGTTAGTGACATTTTTTTAGATAATCTAACAACATTGCGGATTCTGAGTTAATTCTGTTTTCTAACATAAAGTAATAAATCTAATGCAAACTAAATATGAACTAGAAATATGATAATCTTTAAAAACGTATAATTTTTAACATTTATTTTTAAACGTGAATGTATTATTTGTTTTGTACGAGAATAAAATATTCATCGTATTTACGAGGAATGTGTACATGATTATCCCGTTATTCTGTGATAACAAAATAAAGTTGGTATTTGTATCTGGTTACACTGTTAAAATACTTCCATTACACGCTAATAAGTTGTCTCTTGATAACTGTAGTGCAATTTTCTGTTTTTTCTGATTTTTGTGTTTATTTAAAGGAAAATAAAAATGCCCCGACATCGAGATGTGAAGAAATATATTCGCGAAGAAGGTAAATATATCAATGTTCTCGTGAATGTCCATATGGTTTTAAATTTGAGTTGGGTGCGCGTTAGTTACAATTACTTTTAAATGTACAGATGCCTAAAATGTAATTGTATTTAAATGTACAGATGCCTAAAATGTAATTGTAGCAGAATGTTTAGAATTGATTGATGTATAAATACGCAATTAAATCTTTTATAAAGTAACGGTAAATAATTCGAATTTTGCAAAAAATTAAATTCATGTAATTATTGAGTAATAAAAATTTATACTATTCGATATTTTCTTTTAATTATAATAAAAAATACTAAGTCCAGATATTTTAAAACGTCGTTTAGCGTATATAAAATTTAAAATATTATAGATAATATTAAAATATTCAATTTTGTACGTATAAAAACATTAAATAATTTTTGTATAAACATGAAAAAAATTGTTATTATTGTTATATTAAAATCAAACGGGTTATTTAATTTTGATGTTTTTATTTACGTTCAAATCATTCATAAATTTTAAATGTGTTTTTTTTTTCGATATTTATTAGTGCGTGATAAATAAAATATTCATTGTTAATGTCAAAAATTATTTAATCGCTATTATACAAAAAATGAAAACATCCGGAAAATATAAGGTGAATTATAAAACTGATTTACATTGTAATAAACATGTTTTCATTAATCAGGTTTTTAAAAATGTTATCAAAATAGGTTGGTAACTTTTCATAATTCTATACAATAAATTTCGACTCAATTGACAGTTATTGTTCTCATTTGTTTTTATTGTAACCACAATATCTGAATTCATATTTTTTTTTAGTGAATTGCCCTAGATATAGAGAGCTTATTTTCTGTTTTCCTTAAGTTATATATTTTTGTAGAACAATTATATTTACGGTAACACAAAACGTAACTGAGAGTCACTAATAACACTGCTGGAAAATCGAAACATTCTTCTCATCTCTGAACTACTTAAAACCTGTAATATTGTAACCATTTTTCATATATTAAGAAAAATATATTATTTTTTCCAGTTTAATACGATTTAATTTGTTCCTTTTTTTTCTACTGCAACTAAGAAAAATCATTGTTTATTGTACGAAATTAGCCACGATTTTTTTTTTTCAAAAATTAATAAAACTATGTACTTAAGTTAAAAACTGAAGATTCTCAAAAATTGAATGCAATAGAAAATTATATATAATGCGGTTAAAAATTATTCTGACGAAATTTTAATTATAATGCGAGAACAATTTGGCATATTATTAAAGAATTAGCTATTATTATTTGTTGCCTATATTAAAAAATGTTTTCGCGAGAATAATTAAGGTTTTACGAATAGATACATAACGGTAAACTAAACAAACACAAACTATATGCATTTATAAAACTTACGAGCAATATTAGAACTATATGGGATGGAATTTTTCGAATGTCGTTTTTGATGATTTCAAGGCATATTTTGGCTTTAATTTTAAGAAGATGTTTATATTTTTTGTTCACACGCCTAAAACCACTTTTACAACTATTATGTTTTAATAAATAATTTATTATACGTTACTTTGATTATTTTTATCAAATTTGGATTTATTTTTTTAAATCATTTACTTCACAGAACATAATAAACAATTTGAATTTATACGAAATTTAAAAATATTTTTGGTTGAGGTCATTTATTATTTCCGGAAAAGTAGTTAAATTATTCTAAAACTATTACTCGAAGTTTCGTTAAAAGATATTTGCAAATTTTGTCGCATCACCGACCAATATTTTCCATTCGCCACTGTTTAAACTCAGTTTGATGTTACTTTAAATATACATTTACGAATTTCATTTGAAATAATATTTTCAAGATGAACGTTGTTTCTTCTTTTTGGTCGTAGTTTGCGTTGTTTATACTTGTCAAGAAATATCTGTGTAATAATGAGCTTGATTACATTTTATCACTTTCGTCGCATTATTATTAAACAAATCGGAACTTTGCGCATATTGCATACATCTCGTGCATCGTCCATCATTCGTTATTAAGCCGCACGAAATTTTTGACAAATGCTTATAACGCGTGTAATACACAGTAAATATGGAGATAGTGGTCTGGTGAAATTTTATTTTTAATAATTTGAACTTTTTTTCCCCTGGATTATATAAGCGGATGAAATTATTCTTTTATGGTGCGAAATTGTAATGCTGTAAAAATTGTTTATTTTTCTGTGGACATGTCTCAATGTTAAAAATATTTAAATAAGCACATTGAAAGTTATCTAGTCTAAGAAGTGGTATCCTATTAAACAGCCGGTATACAATTTATAATTTTCTATCAAAATTTAATGATGTGTAATTCTGAAGGTTTAACCAGGTTTAGCTTTAATCGTTTAGCAGTTGGTACATTTTTTCTTTTTGTTTAACTCACTCAATAGTTTTCAAAATGCTGTTATTTCTCGTGTACAGCAACGTAGTTTTAACCGTTTGTGTTTCAAAGTATATCACCTCCGCAATTGTAACTAGATTTTTATATTATTATTTTTTTTTTGCAAATGTTTAAATATTTCTTTTGCAAAAATTTATATTTTCCTTACAATTAATTATATGTATAATACACGATGTTCGTTCACTCTTTACTTCAATTTTTTTGTAAAATAAAATATCAATCGACTAGTGGAATAAAATTATTCCCGTACATGTTCGCATAAATATTGGCTGCATAAATACTAAAGATATATATATATATATTGATATAACTATTTTTGCATATGATGTTAAGAATTATGAAGATGTTCAAACTTAAGAAATAAATATTTTAATATCGACGTGCAATTCTGACAAGAGATTGTAATGTATGGTATTTTTTATTATCATTTTTTTTTTTCTAAGTTTATAATTTTAAATAAAATTAGAATGAATCTTTTGATTTTTAGTATTTCTTTTAGTATAGTTGTAAAATGATTTGCATTTAAAAATATCTAAATTATCAATATTATACATGAAAAATACCGTTTATCTCTAGGTTTGAGCGGTTAATTTCTATTTAAACAAGCGTTACGTTAATAAAAATAACGATAAAATGTTTCAATTTTTTTCTTACCGTTCACTGCTTCAAAGGCTAAAAGCACGGAGTCTGTTATTCCGTTATTATAAATGTGAAGATAGTTTAGTAAGAATAAGGAAAGTTGTAATAGTATTTCCATATTCAGGTAAAAATATTTCATTAAGAGTGTTAGGAAAGTGTAACGAAGAGCGAATGAAGTTATATAGAGAACAGCAGGGTAAGATATTATCTATAGTGATTTGAACATTAGCGGTTGAGCAAGTAGGTATAGGTTGGTTTTGAAATAAGAGTGAGTTAAACGAGTGTGACCTTTTTCTATAAATGAGCAGGAAGTTGTCATTGTCGCAGACTCGCTGTATTCAATGAAACAGGTGAGAAAATTAATTTAGCTGGAGAGGATTAGGTTCTTTAATATATTTAAATGTTGGTTGAGTCTTTCCTTACGTCTTGCACTTGAGCTGCGAATTTCTTCCTTAACAGAACTTATCTTCAAGTCCTTCAAGATGTCGTCATTGCGTATAAGCCAGGGTGCGTTAACTATCCTACGTATAAAATTTTTGCATGTGTTCTTTCCATAAGAGCTATATTGGAGCTAGATGCAGTACCCCATGGATTTATTATTGATTTATAAAGCAGAACTTTATATTCTATAATGAAAGAACTAAATTTCTTCCAACCATCCAGTCCATATTTCTCAGTTTCAATCTGATCTGCGTACACGTTTATAGGTTATGTGTTTATTTCAAGTCAATCTTCGATCGAGATTTAGACCTAGGTATTTCGCACTACTTGCTGTTGGAATTGCCTTTTTGTTGAGGTATATCGGACTGTCGGTTCCGGTTTTCAACGGAAACAATACATCGAGGCACTTATTTTCGTTAACTTTTATTCTTCACTGTTTGAACCAATTTTCAAGATGGTTTAAGTGTTCTTGAATGTAACTGGCTGTAGTACCGACGTCACTGTGTATTGCTAACATTGCAGTATCATCGGCGAATATAAGGCTTTTGAAGTATTATCATTTATCGGAATGTCACTGGTGTAGTAAATTCGATATAATGTAGGAACTAGAACACTGCCTTGCGGAACTCTTGCCTTGATCGGAAATATAGATGACAAAGTAATTTTATTTCCGACAATTCTGAAGTATAAACAAAATGGTGCATGAAAAAAAAATGGTGCATAATTAACGAATATATCGATCGGCAGTTAAAAACTAACAATTATTTCTTTTTTTTTATAATATAACACTATTTAATGTACATTGAACGTAATGTAAGTGTACTAAAACACTTTTTTAAGAATGAACTATTGTAAAATTAATTAAAATTATATATATATATATATATATATATATATATATATATATATATATATATATATTTGTACCATCATAATTATAATGCGAAAAACAAATTATAAGAAATGTAATTATTTTTTAAACATATATTTCTTGTATAATATATAATATGCATACACATTTACACTCTCGATACATTCCTTAATTAATATAATTACAATTTTCTTCATAAACTTGTCAGTCGTTCGGATACATTTTTTTTTATAACAATACACTTACACATATATCCCGATTCGATTGTTTCTATCCGCTGCTGAATGTAATCGTTCCTCTTCCTTTCCTATTTTACTTTGTCCCAAGCGTCATTCATCCATTCACTCGGGCTGTGTAACATTTGAATGTCGTCTTTGCCATCGCGTGCACGGTGGACCACGGATTTCATATTCTTCTGTTCGCGCCCATTGTGTTATTATTTTTGTTGTGCACCTATCGTTTGTCCTAGCGACATGGTCAGGCCGGTAACATTTTTATTTTTCTACGCGTTGTATTACATCTACCAACTTGGTTTACTGTCTTATCTACGTCGTTTTCGATCCAGCCTATTGATACCCAACTTTGCTCCCTCGTTTTTGAGTTACGTCCAGTTTTCTGACAACACATTGGGAGATGCGTTGTTCGTATACTTTCTTGTTTTAAAACAGTTCGGTATGTCTCCGTTATCCAATACATTATTCAGTTTCCCAAAGGCTATCCATGAAATTATTTACATAACTAAGTCGTTTGGCTTTAATCATTTAGGGCGTTTTACATCTGCTAGTGTGTCGGGAAAATTGGTTCGCTTCAATATTCGGATGCTTATAGAGTCGTTTTTCGTGCTTGGTGGCCAATTTACCTACTTCAGATATGCAGATCCTCATTTCTCCGATACCAACTTGCATTAGTAGTTGCACCTACGTTGAATTACCATTCGATTAGCAGCCTTTTCGCATCCCCAAAGTTGCATCCCGTAGGTCCAGATGTGTTTGATGATCGACTTGCAGAGTAGTCGTTTACTGTAGAGGTCTAGTTGTGAATTTATTCCTAACAACCACCGCAGTTGATGGAATTCAAGTCGGATTTGTTCTGCTTTCTGCCTCACGAGATTCTTCCGTGTAAAATATCAAGATGTTTTCCGAGATATTTAACTATGTCAATTTAAAACATTTCGAACGCTCGTGTATTACATACGCTAATATTTTCTTAGTTTGTTGGTTAATCTGTATTTCAAAAAGTACATTTATTTATTTTATCGATCCGTACATCAAGGATTTTAAAAATACATATTAAAGCGTTGACTTTGTAATAATAATTCTTTGTCTAAAAGGAAACACGAATAATGTAATTTATAATTTTTTAAAATTTAATTTTGTAGCACGTATAATGTTCTTATCAACAACAATTTTAATTACATTATTTTATCAGCATGTATATATATATATATATATATTTATAATTTAAGTGTTAGTGACTCCAGTGGAGTCAGCAGCTATTAGCTGCCTAACACTTAAATTTTTTTAAGACCCGCAAGGCCCAGTCACGGATCTTTGGATGGCGGATAATCGAAGTGACAACACGTTAGGATGAAATTATTTATTGTTAAATTATAAATAAATCGTGTACATTCGTTATTTGTAATAATTAAATATATATTTATGTTTATATTATAAATATCGACTTATCGTTATTTTAATATTAATAATGATTTATCGGAGGGATGGGATGATATAAGAATAAAGTGTAAAGTTGTTCATCGGATGTGTTGTGTGTGTATCGGATGTTATGTATGTATTTCATAAGGAGCACATGGTACTTGTACTTCGTTTTTAGACCCAGCTGGTGCTGATAGTAGTGGTAAGTAGAAAATTTGTCTTTGTATTAAATTTTTTGTATCATTGTCGTTTACGTCTGGTAATATATGAAATTTTAAATGTAATGCTGTTGATATTCTTAATTGATACCTAAATTTCATTTTACCTGTTTCGTCGGGTACATCTGGTTGGTCTAATAATAACATTGGATATGATTGTTTATTTTGTATATTGAAATTTGGCGTTTTAAAATTGTCTTCGTTTATTGTTTCGTTTATTATTTCAGTTTGATGCCTAATATTGCTTACATTATTAAATAATTCGTAACCTTGTCCACCTGGTATTAAATATTTGAAAATTTTTTATATCTGAAATATCTAATGGTTTGTACATAGAATTATGGTTTAATTTTGGAAATTTTACGTGAAATTTATAATAATTTTTAAGTGGTATTTCCATTTTTGTTATATAATCTAAATGTTTGTTAAAACAATCTGTTATGTTATGTTGTTTTATTGTTCGCGAATAACACGACTAGTATTGCCAAATGTTTGTATACGATTGTGTGTGGTGCTGGTGTTATTACGTTTGATGTATTAATTGTGTTGATGTCGTTTGATATTATATGTTGAATGGTTTTGATAAATTTAAATACTTTAATTCTTTGTTTTATTTGTGTTGTTTCCCATGCGTCTATGTGATTAGTTATAGGAGATGCTGTGGTGATAAATATTGGTAATCGTTTTATTTCTTGTTTATCGCAATGTTTTTTATCTGTTTTTATTGTTGCTCCTTCTAATAGGAGTTTCCATGTTCCTACTGTTACAGGAGTTATGAGAGGTTCTTCGAATAAAACTGAACTGGCTAATGGTAATTGATCAAATTGAAATCCTGTATTATCTTTTTCTCTGGGTATTCTTTCAGGGTTTAAATTTGTAGTAAGTAAATTAATTAAAAGTGATTTTCTTGCGTTAGTATACCCTTCTAATACTAGTCCATTTATTTTTACGTATCTACATGTTTTTATTATTTCTATCCAAGCTAAGAAGTGTGATGTGTCTATTTTATTTTCGTATAAGAGGTAGTGTAACCATGTGATGCAATCTATGTCTTGTTGTGTAATTGTTGTTAACGTTAAAATTTCGTTATATATTAATTCTATAAATGTTGTATTTTTTAATTGTAGTGTTTTTTCGTATTTATTTATGTATTCTTTTATATATGTGTTACAATGTATTCCGTAGTCTTGTATTATATTATCTCGTGTTTTTCGTGGAATATCTGATACTCATTGTGTTAAACTTTGAATATTGTAATCTTTTATTAATTGTTTAATTACTTCTATCATTGTTTTTCTTTTATTTGTTAGTGTTGTGATATTTTCTTTTAATTTTCGTTTTTTTGATTCTGTGTATGGAATACATTGTATATGTGTGTTGTGTCTGTTGTGTCATTGTGTGTGTGTGTGTTTTTTTGAGTTCGGAAATTAACGATTCCATTCGTCTGTATTCAGAATTAATCGAATTTCCAAACTTTCTGTATGTGGATATACCGTAGCGGATGCAATATAGTAAAAATCTTCGAATATACTTAACTCGTTGTGATGTAACCAGCGTCGCTGCCTGTCCAATAGCATCGAGATTGAAGAATTTGCAGATTCTTCCTCGGACTCTGGAAATGTTGTTTGCGATGCTTGTTCCGCCGAAGCGGTTTGTATTGATGCATCAGCGTATTCAATGTTGTTTCTATTATGGTTTTTCTCATCTCTTGCGATGATATATTCGTTAAATATATTATCAAATACTGTCCGTGGCAGGCTGATTGGATAAGAAAGATGCTATGTAGTTTGTTCAATAATTCCCAGTATTGGGTGTAGTTGTGATGATTGTCTAACATCTGTTTTAATTCCGTTATCTGTATCGGTGTTATTTCGGATGAGTTCTCTTTCTGTTGTAACATGATGGTGTATCGTCTCGGTCGGATGTCTATCATTGTCCCGGTTTTCGTTGTTATTGTTGGACATGATACTATTGACTTGACTGTCTCCCATAATAACATTTTCTAGAATGAAATAAATATTTATTAAACCTAAGTTTAAGTTAGTAATATTTTTAGTGTAATCACTTGTATTATATATTACTTACCGTTTGTCGTTGTATTAAAAATTTTAAATTCGAATAAATTTTGAACGCGAGAACATTTTCTTATAAATTGACCACAAATCGAGCAACTACATTCTGATACTAGGTGTATACAGTATTTATGTATTATACAGTATAATAGTTGGTTTGAGTCCATTTGAAATGAATATTTATGATATGTTTACGTGTTTATATATTTTTGTGTTATCAGTGAGTGATAATTGTTATCTTAGTTGATATATTGATAAAGGTTTTTTGTTAATTAGTTTTAGGTCATCCGTTTACGTTTTGTTATCATCCGACGAGAGAGTTTTTGGCGTTTTTTTATATCATCTTATCCCTCCGATAATATTTTGTATGTTAATTAAGTTAAATTTATTATTATTATTATTTTTATTATTATTATATTTTAATGATGGATGGGATGATTGGATATTTTACTTAGAACTTTATCATCGGAAGATGGAAGAGTTAATTGGATGATTGTTTTTATCATGGTTGTAAAGGTTACATCCGACGAATAGGTCACTTCGATTATCCGTCATCCGATAATTTTTTTTTTATATATGTTTAATTTTTTTTAAAGTGTTAGTGATATATATATATAGTATCGAATGTATATATCGTTATTTAATTATTTACGGAATTTTATTAGTATTTACATTCGTAAACGTGTTATTACTTGCAGAACACAATGAAGAAGTTGACGCTAATGATAATGCACAAGACGGCGAAGAACAGGAAGAGGAAGATTGTAAGTAAAAGATTATTCACCTACATATTTATACTTTACCGAAATATGCGATAATTTTAGTGTATTTAAAATATTTCACCATTGCGATTTAATAAAATTATACAGGCATTTGCGTGGAAACTTCGAATTATATTTACGCTATAAATTAGTATCGTGTAACACCGTCGATAAACTTATCCTTGTAATTGACTATGTTTCAAATATTAAAAAAATCATACAAAATCACTAAGATCGCTAGTTAAGGCAACTTAGTACGTTCGTAAATATCCGTTGATACTTAAATGTACCATATATGAATATTTGTGAATGCCGACACACGTTACTGAAGAGACGGAGAAAACATAGTAATCCGCTGCTCTTTAATCTGTTAGATAACACAGCGAGGATATTAGGCGACTAAGTCGAATAGCTTCTCGATCTTGCCTTCGAGTTTTAATTAGCAACTAAGGTAGGTTTGGAGTGTTAAATACTTTTATCGCAATAGCTTATCGAAGCCAGATGTGCGTTTAATGTTAAACAATCAGTATTAACAAATAAGACTATCGGTATAGATGTCCGAAGAAAAAAATGCAAAAAAATACTTTCGGACTATGCTCGATTACGGTTGTGAACATTATTGCTTAACAGCCCAGGAAATAAATAAACGAATTCAATAGAAAGGTGTGTATCGGACGCAAAATAACGAAAACGTCTAGGAATGCAATGAAAACGAACAAAAAAATCCTAGAACGAATACACGAGAAAAGAAGTTTAATGAATCGTATAAAAAAGTAGAAAATGAAACAGTTGGGACATGTAATAAGGTGTAATAATGTTATAAAGAATATAATAGAGGATAAAGTTACCGGTAAAAGATCAAAAACCGAGAACAACTTGAGCAAACTGTATGGAAGCCAAAAAAAAAAACAACAACTAATGAATATTGTACACAATAAATATCAAGAATTTCGCACACTGGCTACCGACAGGACACAATAAATGAATAAGTAGATAAAAAGTGTATTTTTATACAATAAGAAACGACAATTATCATCTTCATGATATTACGCAAAAAAAACTTAAGACAAAATAAAATGCAGGAAAAAAACCAAAACCCGCATAGAACAATTATACCTAAAGGGAAATGTGACAAAATTAAATATAAGATAACGTAGGCTCCTTACAGTAATAAAACAGTAAGTCAAAAATAACTATATAAACATAAATAAACATATACTTAAACAATAAACTTTAAAGTTCAGGAATGCCAGCGAGCATCCTAATAATGTTTTAAATTCTTTTACGCTTATATTTTAATTTATAACTAGTGCGTGTTGTAATCTCCTACGTTATTTATAACGGGATAAGTACTTAGTGTACAATCACTGTGAAAAATTTCTTCGTTTGCTGATCTATTATTCGATTTAGTACATACGGTAATTTCAGAGCTATGTACATTTTTTTAGCGTAAAACGAAGCTTTAAGAACGATTCTACAGCATTTATTTTTTGTATGCAGCTTAGATAAGTTATAGGGGCTCGCGTAAGACCCATATACAGGACACGCGTACAACATTATCGGTCTTGAGATACTTTTATCGATAATTAGCTTATCGGCAGCATTAACGCGTTATTTCTTATTAAAGATAATTTAAATAAAGAGTTTTGTTAACGACGTATTCTATATGTTCAGAAAAGATAAGATCTTTTTCTAGAATGACACGGAGATATTTAAAGTATTCCACTGTTTGGGTGCGTTATTATTAGAGATCAGAAAGAGTGAGGTCTCTTTTTTTTTTGTAAATAATCTTGACTTATAATTTATATTGTTTTTCCATTTATAAAAGTTAGATCTTAATTTCTCAAATCCTATATTTAAACAATGTGCCAACTAGATCTTACGTTGTCTTGCATCTGCCATTAATTGTTGTATTGAAGATGCGCCGGTCCAGTTTTTGATATTTTTCAGCCAATCTGTCCTTCTTGCCGGACTTCTTATTCCTTCTATCTGTCCTTGTATAATAATCTGTAAAATTTCATACTTTGCACCTCTAATGATATGGCTAAAGTATGACACATTTCTCTTTATAATAATATTCTGTAATTATCGATCTGTATTCGCCTTCTTTAAGACATCTTTATCGGATATTTTTGCTGTCCAAGGTATCCTCAGCATCCTTCTATGTATCCACATTTCCACAGCTTCGTATCGGTTAAAATGTTTTTTATTTAGAGGCATAGCCTCAATACCATATAACAAAATTGACTGGATGTAACATCGAACTATATCTTGTCTTATCTTCAGACTAAGCGATCTATCACATAATAATTGTTTCATATTATTGAAGGCTACTACATTTCAATACACTAACACATACGCATTTGTAATAACTTTATGTAAAATTTGCTTGCGCCGAATATAATCTAATATATATATTTTTTTTTATTACTCGGATCAAGTTTAACTCGTAGATTTTTTATATATAATCGATGGTTCTTTAATTTTTTTAAAAAAAGTCGAAAAATGAAATAAATTAAAATTATATATATATATATATATCGATACTCTATATTGTTTAATGGTATATATAAACAAAAGAAAATATTTTTAAGTACCTTAACATGAATAATTTACCGAGTTGTTATTTTCGATTTTAAACCGAATTATATAATTGTTTAAAAGCTAAAAATACGCAATATTAGAGAAGTGAGATATTTAATTATTTTGATTACATTTATTATATTGAGTTCTTTAATTACCGTTTATTTATATATAACTCATTTACACTCTCACATACTCTCTAACTTAACTCCCAAAGTGAGCTTAAATACTGATCAGTACCATGATAACACATACATACACGCACACACACATAGAATACATTTATACATCTGTTAGAGTAGTTTTAATTCATATTTCAATTTGCAAACAATATATTTCCACTCTAATCATCCACATATAGGCTCCCATTTACACCAAATTTTTAATTTTCCAATCGGTAGTAGAATCCTCCGCATTGTATCATACAATATTTGTATTTCATAAACCTCGTCATTTCATTATTCTTATAGTATTTTATCCACATTTTCCTTATATTGTAACCATTTTTTTAATTCACATTTTAGTTTCCTCTCCACCCTTTCGTTCAATATTTCTTCTGGTATCACGTTCATCATACGCGGCAATATGTACACATCTGTCTGATTTCCATGCTTCGATTTCGGTATTTGAGTATGATATTTTTGTATCTTCCTTAGATCATATGTTATTTCTTTTCTTTCCCTAACTTTTACAGGTTTCCGATTTCTAATATAATCCAACATTCTAACCATTAAGCACAATCCTTTTATATCCAGCATGTTTTCCTCCTTCAAAAGTTTATGTAATTCACTATCATTATCTCTTGTAATTAGCTGTAAGGTTTTTCTCTGTAAACGATCGATTCGTACAGTATAATCTTAGCTAAACCCCATGCCTGCACACCATATCTTAATCGTGAATCTATCAGCGCGTAATATACTATTTTTAATGTTTCTTTGCTAACGTAGTTTTGTAATGTATACAATGCTGGCAATGTTGCTCGAATTTTTTTTTTCGCAGAACTAATGTGTTTATTCCATCTTAAGTTTTCGTCAATAATTACACCCAAATATCGTGTGTTCTCGTACCATTTCTATTTGTTCGCAATCTTTGTTACTGCACTTGTTGTCCTGTTTCATGTAATGGGCACAATCATTCGAGTGCATCTGTAATATAGGCTTGTATCTTTCTATATCCATCATAGATTTGAAGAACATACATTTTGTTTTTCTAGTATTTATTATCAGGTTATTGTCAAGGGCCCATATGCTAATTTGTATTAAATCTTTCTGCATATTTTCAACGGTTATATTTATATTTGTCGTTATTATCGCTATGTCATCGGCAAAAGCATATATTTTACTATAATTTAAATATTTTTGCAGACCATTTACATATATATTCAATAAGATCGGGGCTAAGTTGTGCTTCCTTGCGGTACACCATTTCTCATTTTAAATTCAATTCCTTTTACTCCGGATATACTTACTACGCTCTTTCTATCACTCGGATAATTTTTAATTCCAGACTTTACCCGTTACACCTATGTTATTCAATTTTATTAACAATTTATCGTGGTTCACTGTGTCAAAAGCCTTTGTTAAGTTAATGAATGTCACTATCACTTTATTTCGCATTTCCAGATTTGTCCTTATCTCTTCAGCAAAATCGCCAAGTGCTTGCGATGTTGATTTATTTTTATGAAACCCATATTGATTTCTATCAATAACATCATTTTCCTGTAAGTATTTTACTAAGTATGATCCTACATACTTTTCCATGATTTTTGCTGTAACATTGTTTATTGCAATAGGTCTATAGTTTGTGACTTCGTTATGTTTTCCTTTTTTATATATCGGTCTTATTAGTGATGTTTTCAATCCTTGCGGTATCATTCCATTTTCTAACGTTTTATTTATTAATGTTATTTTCTTCGATATTTTATCCTTCGCAAATTTCATATCCTTAATTCTTATATTATCGTTACCACAAGATTTTTCAGCTACTAATTTGTCAATAATGTTTCCTACTTTTTCTGCCGTTGCTATAGGAATACACATATTATTACGAGCGTAACATACGTTTGACTTTAATTTTAGGATGTTACACTTGTGTTCTATTCTTTCTATATTATGCTCAAATTCCTCACTAAATAATTTTATTATATTATATATACCATTCTTTTTACACGAGTATTTTTCTATTGTTTCATCAACCCCAAGAGTGGTTTCCTTACCTATTAATTTCCTAACATTTATCCAAGTTTTTCTAATATCACCTCCAGATATTCTGAATTTTTCTCTGTTAAACTCATCCTTTTTCGTCTTAATCATTTTGTTTACATTATTTCTCAGCGTTTAGTACTTTTTCCATAGTAGTGTGTTATTTTTATTTTTTTTTTTACATTTTTTATATAATCGGTCACGTTGGTTTATCATATCAATTATCTCTTTGTTTATCCAATTTTTTATAGCAGTTATTTTCCTACATTTTTTTACTCCCCTGTTATGTTTACATGCCGAGTATATTTGGTCGAATGTTGTTTTTATTTCTTCGTATACCTCGTCAGCATTTTGATAGTCTGTGTCACTATTCATATTTATACCATTCAATTTAGAAAATTTAATAAACTATTGGAAGTATCTTGCGTGTAGGAAAGAATGTTTAGGAGCTTGAGCGGTTTGTCGAGGATAGAACGTTGGGAGTTGAATTGCACACATTCAAGGAGAATGTGTTCGACGGTAATGAGGACATTACACGTTGAACAAAGAGGAAGAGGAAGATTTTGTAGGATATAGCTGTGTAAGATATTAGTATGACCCAGGCGCAGACGAGCAAGTACAACATCATCTCTTCTGTTTGCCGAGTGAGATCGAATCTGGAGGCATGTTGTGTCTCGAACTGATCGCAGTTTGTTGGTGAGTGGAAGTGCAGACCACTGGAGGTTCCATGATTTGCGCACTGAAGATTTTATGAAAGTTTGGAGATCTACATCCTTATGGTACCATGGTTGCAGTTACAAGGCATTTCCTTTAGCGAATAATAAAAAAATCGCTTATTGGCCACTTAGTCTATATTGCGTTTATAATATTTAAAAAAAAAACACAAAAAAAACAAGGACCCATAACTCTTAATTATCACAAAGATGGTCGGTGGAGCACCCCATTCCGTGTAATATCATAAAGCACTTAGCGCTTTAACGTACAACGAGCTAGTCATGATGTTAATACGATTACGATAATTAGGTCAAAATATAAACTGAACTATTCGATGCGGGTTAGGAAATACAATTGATATTTGTGGATTTTTGTTGGTTTAATCCTAGTCTAAATGTAATATACAGAAACGAAATAAATAAATAAAAGGTAGTTACTAATTAAAAAACTAATTATTTAAGCGTTGCGTGCTTGTAGTCGTTTTTTATACAAGACTAATAACAAAGGCTTTCAGCTTCTGCTTTCTAAAACATATGACAATCGTAAACAATGACAACAATATATTTTACATAAAGTTATAATGATAACAGAAAATATAACAACAAACATTGTGTACCGGGAACACAATATCAACATAAGAATATAAAGAGTAAAAGTAAACAAAAGATTAAATACTGCAGGAAAAATCAAATAAAAACCCGCGACTAAAATTTTAATTTTTCGCGAATGTGCGACTTACTTTATAAGGCTATCTAGCATTTGGCGTACGAATGGAAATGATTTGTGGAAACTCCTATCCAGCGATATGGGTTTCATTCTGGTGTTCTATTTAACATTCGTGGATTACAGTTATATAGAAGTATGTGTGTCGCTCTTACGTCTCATAAAAATCTCCCAGCTCGACTTTTCTTTTTAATCCGGGTCAGACTTCGTTCCAACCACAATTGCTTTCCTAGCCATTTGTACTCTATCAATCTCACTCCATTTGTATACTGCCCTGTGCATGCGAGAAATATAGCCGATGCTAATCATGTGAGTTTTGCTTGTGATTTGTATAGATTTATCAAGAAAATTTTACAATTAAATATTTACCCTCCTACTCGGTTGCCTTCTTATTGGCCCTGAATAACAATGATATCCTCACGGCTCCCTGCGTCTTTACATCTAAAATTAGTGTTTAAGTCGTTTTTTTCTTTTTTTTCCTTTTCTTTTTTTTTTTTTTTTAATTTTATAACAGTGCACATAATGGGTAATTTTGGTTATTAGACTTAAGCCCAATTATTGTAAAAAAAAAATAAAAAATAATAATGTATGATTGCTCATGTACCACGGAGAGAGTTTGTAATTTTTCTCAAGATTTTGTTTTGGCGATGTTTTATTTTTCTCAATATTGACATCCATAGGTCCAAATTGGTTTCAGTGACTACAAAAATAAACGAGTTTTCTTAATTACCTAATAACGATACTTGTTAATATCGGAACTTAAGTTTAAACTACTGAAATATATTATTTGAGTAATAAGTTCTGAAATTAATACTGCGTTAACTTTACACAGTCTGTTCATAAAAAGCTCTGGGATCAGACATATATGGAGTGCATACAGCGGTCGCCTCTTACTGCGTATTATCAGCTGCAGCCGTCTCTCCCTAGGTTCCCATGGTTCTACGTTTTCAAAAACATCAAGCGGAGAGGAATTGTGCTTATCAGCAGATTGCGGTTTGGGCATTGCTTGTTGCCTGACCGCCTGTTCGTTATGCAGCTTAGAGACAATCCGTATTGTCCTCTACATGCTGGTCGTGTAGTCTGCAACCCTGATCACGTGTTCTTCGAATGTCCTTCATTAACAGCATTACGTTCTGAACTGTATCTCAAATTACTTTACGCATCTCGTGGTGGTCCTCCTTATAATGTAATGTCCCTTCTGCATGTTGAGAATCTAGATTTATTCCCGGACATAGCGACTTTTCTCGAGAAGTTGTCCGAGTTCATAAGAATATGAGTTAGTGATTATTACGGCTCCACGTTGGGTAAGCTGTAAAGGCATCCCCATTAAAAAAAAAAAAAAAAAAAAAAAAAAAAAACGAAAGCGGGTGACGTATGTGTCGAAAAGAGGCTAATACTAATAAATTCTAATTTATTACTACATTACGTTATGTTTAAGTCGTCTGTGTTTATATTTGGAATACACGTAACGAAGTTGTATGGAATCGTAACTCTCAATCGAGGAGACGTGTTCGTTGTTTCGGCATGAGCATTTATCGAAACAGTCAGTCGATAGCTTTGGAACAAAATCTCGAATGGAGGGCAGATCAGTAGTTTTCTGTCAATTCTGGCATAGCGACTTGCATTGAAAATGCATCTGGGGCATCTATTTTGAACGATTTATAACTTATTAAAGGAGGTTTTTCGTAACAAAATACTAGACGGATTAATACTTTGTAGAGGATTGCCTTGTTGTTCGTGTCGAGGAAGGATTTGTAATTACGAAAAAGGGGTACAAACAACAGAAGGCATTATTTTTCTCGATTGCTACATTATTTATATGTTTATTAAAAATTAGTCTATTGTCGCGTATCGCATCAAGATAACGAACTTTATCACGTCACTAATGTATTTCATTGTACCGTAAGGTTGTCAGATACAGCTTGTGGTCCTACCGGTGAAGAATATAGCTTGGGTTTTATTTAGGTTTTGTGTTAATTTGTCGTTTGTTGTAGTATTTAAGTAGCCGCCAATAAGCTCGCAATGCGTGTATTAACGTCGGTATTTAACAATTATTGTAAAATGAAAGACATTCTATAACGGAAACATAAAAATAATGAGTAAACCATCCGATATAATCTCGATCTTTTCATTTAGAACTCGATGAAAAAAAAAGTTGAACAAGTATAACAGTTTAGGTATCTCGGTCAAATAATATCGTAGGATTCTATACTGCGACAGTGAAATTAACTTCAAATATGTTTTCCACGAATAGCAAAACATACTAAAGTCAAAAATCCCTGCCGTTAAAGCTAAGGAAGCGAATACTAAAAATGTGTATATGATTGCAACCCTTTATGGTGCAGAAACATGTACCTTAAATCAATACTGATTAATTTTCACAGTTATTAGAAGTACTAACTTACACGAGTAAAGTGGTTTTTTTTCTTTCTTTTTTTTTATTTGCCAATTTGTACCTATCTTAGTAGGCTATGAAGAAATGTTTGAAACAAGATTCATGTATGGGGAGCACACCCGTCGGTGTGTTCTGCCCTATTTAGTTACACTATTTTGAATCTTGATTCTCTTGAGACGTCTTGTTACCGGTTCGTTTGGGATCGCTGCCGCTAGCTCAGGAGTGTCCGTACAGACGCATCGTGTGATTTTGAGTTCGCCTGTCGATGACCTCGTCGATCGTATGAACCCCTAGATCTCGATTGATCAGCTCATTGGTCACGTTCCAAGGCATACGGTATATCAGTCTGAGAGCTTTGTTCTGAAACGCTGGATGATCATCCGGTTTTTTTTTTCGCATCCTCACAGTTGGTTTTGGCATAGTATTAAAAGTTTGTTTCGTCTTGACAACTGGGATTGATATTCTATAAGTCAGTATAGGTTTCTAAGCTTTCGGTCGAATTCCTTTAATTTCTTCTCTATATGGACCTTCCAGTTCAGAGTGAAGTCTAAATGTACTACTACGAGGTATTTCGTCCCTTTTACTTCTCGGTACCAGTATATTGTTTAAAGTTAACTGCTTATTCGAATAAAGTAATTTACTGATTGACGATTTATTTATCGTTCGATGGATTGCAAAACATCGTTTAAGACGGATTCGAAAACTATGCTAAAATTCATTTAAATGTCAGTAAATGTCATCATGTTACATTCACACTCCGAAGAGGAACGTGCAGTCCAATATATATATATTAATAACGCAGTTATTCCCAGCGCTGACCGTGTTCGCTATTTCGGTTTCTACTTCAATAGCCATTTGACATGGAGATACCATTTAACTGTTAAGAATCAAGAATTACGCAGAAGTTATATAGTACTGATGCGAACGATCAAAATTAATTATAAAGATCAAAGTCCTTCTATATAGTACTCTATTAAAACCAATTTGGTTGTATGGATCAAAATTATTGGGTTCGTGCAAGCCATCAAATATGAAGCGCATAAAATACACGCAGTCAATAATCTTAAGGAAGATAATTAATGCTCCGTCATTCGTATCAAATCATCCATCGGGATTTGAACGTATCAATAATAGCAAAGGTTAGCACGCTCGTTGGAACGCTTCTCCTTACATCCTCGATAAGCTATGCTCATTCAGCAAACGCACTTTTTTTTCAAAAAGAATTTAAAAAAAAAATCGTCACCTTCATATTATACCTAACCAGTGGGGGATATTGCGTCGAGTTAATAAAAAATGGTTCGAAACTATTTGTTTTTTTGTCGGCTACCATGTACTGCTGCATCGGATAGGAGCACCCAAGTTATTATTAAGCGGTGTTGTAAGAAATTAATCATATCTATATTTCGGAGGAGAACTTTTGAGTCATTCGATAAAACTTCTTGTAGCGAATTGCAACTAAATTCTTGAAGTCAGTATGTGGAGTATTTTAGATATGCAAGAAATAAGTGTCGGAGTGTTAAGGGTGTTTGGATGTTCGTTTCTACTATTTAAAAAAGATCCCCAAGTTAAAAGATAAAAACGGATGGTTCTGAGATGATTAGTTGTGGATACAGCATTTCACGGATCTTAAAAGATTTTATTTGTTCTGTATTTGATGGAAGTTATTGCATCCGATTCGGATGTAGGAATTAATTGATAGGGTTGGATAGTGGAGTAGATTTTTTATCTGCTAGCTCATTTGATGGAAAACCTATGTGACTTGGTATCCATAATAAAATTATGTTAAGAATAGGGTTACGGTATAAGAGGTTCAAGATTTCTAAAGCAACAGAATGTAATTTGATGAAGTTACAGTTGAAACACATGATAGAGAAGAGAGGATCAGAGCATATTATATTTCTGTTATTTTCAGTGAAGGCGGCGGATATATATCGCGGTATATTGCTTATAGTTCAGCAGAAAATACCGCGTATTGAGGTGATAGGCTATAACGAGAGGGATGGTCCTCTGAAACTACAGCACAACCACAAAGTTTGTTAAATTTGGGTGCGTTAGTGTAGATTTTTGTAAATTCTTAATATTTGTTTATAGGTTGCTCGATGTGATTATATATTTGAACTGTGTAAATTGAATGTATTGTGGAAGGTGTTAGAGACGTGTCGAGTTGGATGGAGGAGTGTCAAGGAGGATATTGGGCAAGATTTTTATAAATTAAATGGTAAATTTTTGGAATATGATCTGGAAGTTGTGAAAGTGTTAGAAAAATATTTTTTTCTTAAAAGCGAAGGTCATTCTTCAGCTTTGGTACGAAATGCACCAATTGCTATTCGAATAGCTGTATTGTATATACAGTGGAAACTCGATAATTCGTCATCCTATTAATCGTCATGTTCTGTAATTCGTCATCCCCCACCAAAAAAAAAAAAAAAAAAAAAACAACAAAAAACAATGGTATATTGACACCGACTGAGCACTGATAATTGATGAATCAGCTACTGTATCTACTGCGTACGCTGCATCAATTCTGAGAAGTACATCCGTTATGTTCAATTAACTGATGCGTCACACGTAGGTTGTGTAGTACAAACAATTTTGAACAGTCACCTTTCATCATTCTATCGTTAATTTTGCATGTGGTATTTTTCCACTAAGTTCTTTACGTATTTACAGTGCGTTCCGTTTGGCAATTTCGTTTTCCATATTGTTTTCTATTATTTTTTATTTTGTATTTTTAGTAAGTTTTTTTTTTTTGTTTAATTAGTAATGGCTACAATAAGACCCTCAAATTACAAAATTACAGATCTGCCAATGAAATTTGAAATATTACGTCTTAGAAAATGAGAAAATGCCAGCAAACTTAGCGAAATCTATAAAATTCCAAGAACATCAATTAACATACGACATAAAGAAAAATGGTGATCAGATGGAAGATTTTACGACGAAAGTGGAAATTTGGGATGGCGATGCCAGTAAACGGATTAGACTCACTCCACCGATAAACTCGCAATTAGATGGAAAAAAGAAAAATTTACTATTAAAATAATTATACACAGAAAAAACAATCTAATAATAGATGTTGTTTTATCGTTCCGAAAATTATGAATTTCATATAAACTTATAGATGAGGCATTGTATCTCTGGTTCATGCAACAACGAAGTTCAGGCTTACTTCTGAGTGGGTTAATTTTAATTCAAAAATCTCTGGAAATGAATACAAAACTTAACAGAAATCCTGAATTCAAGGCCAGTGTACGTTAGGAAAATTTAAGCAACGAGACGGGATCCGACAGCTTTAAAATTAATTCGCACAATTTCTAATTTAGGATTAACTAGAGAACAGGTTTATAACTGCTACGAAACCGGACTATATTGAGAAGCTCTACCTACGGAAACCGTAGCTTCTGGATCAGAAACCTCGACCAGGCTATAAAATGAAGAAAGAAAGGCCGACAATTATGGTTTATTCCAATGCTAGTGGAAATCATGGACTTCTATTAACAGTAATTGGGAAAGATATAAGACAGAGATCGTTGAGAAATTTTATTAGAAATTTGTTATCAGTAAATTACTATGCTCTAAAAAGTGCTTGGATGAACCAAGAAATTTATGGTTTCAAAATGTTTTTGTTCCTCAAGTGAAATCTTATCTTAAAAATTACCTGAAAAGGCAATTTTAATAATGGACAATGCACCAGTTCATCCATTATTAAAATATTAAATGTGTATTTCTTTCTGCGAATACACAGCTTCTCTGATTCAGCCAATGGATCAGGAGGTTATGAAAGTTTGAAACGTCATTACCAGAAAATATTTCTTCAAAATGTAATTTTTTATGAATCTCTTTCTAATATGGATGTCTTCTGGAAAGGTTATACAATTAAAGATGTAATTTTCAACATTGCCGACGCGCGGAATAACATTCCAAACAAAACACTATTGCGTAGCTGGAATAAACTTTGGCCAATAGACGAAGATAATGAAACTGAGAATGTTGAAAATGAACAACTTTTATGTGAAGTCACATAACTATGGAAAGAAATTCGTACTTTTCCAACTTAAGAATGTGACGTGCCAAAGTGGTTAAATGTCGATCATTCAGATTTGGGATATGAGATTTTAAATGACGACGAAATAGTTGAACCAGTAATCAACAAGTACACCAAAATCGATCAAGAAGATGACGAAGATGTTGTTTCTCATAGTCAAAGTGTTCATTGTAAACAAGTAGAACACACGTTAACTAAGCGTATTCAATGGCATGATGTAATTTAGCAATTACGAAAGGACGTGAAGAATTAATTCAAAAAACGATTACACATTTTTTCAACAAGTAAATTTGTACAATAATTGTAAGAAAATGCAATAAATGGATTAAATACGTATGTATTGTATTTCTTTCTTATATTTTCTACACCTATTCTATAATTCGTCTATTTCTCTAATTCGACACCCCTCTGATTCCGGTTATGACGAATTATCGAGTTTCTTCAATGTACGCAAGAACCGTTTCATTAAAAGAATACTTATTATCGCCTATAAGTATATCTAAACTAAAAGCTATTTTTTTTTTAAATAATTTTTTAAATGTTATTTTTGTCTTTTGGTGTTCAAGTTTACATTAAACGTTTTACTCTGTTGTACTCTGCTGATATATCATTAAAAAACGGGATTGGTGGCTAACTCTTTAAAGTCGTCTTCGGTTCTCTGTACCAGGTTAAATAATCGACGAGCATGCGATTTATCAGTTTGGAAGTAGTCCGATTTTTCTGGAATCAATATACCATAAATTTTATCATTTTAGAAAGAAGTTTTTTCATATACGTTAAATGTGCGACTGAAAAATCAAATCGATCAATAATTTTCCGGGTTTAAGTCCAAGCGATGATTCTAGGTTCTCTCCACATCTTAGTTATCAGTTTGTTTTCTAATACTTATTCAAACTTATTAAGAAGCCACCTTCCAGTTACGAATACAAAATGTTTTTACACCCTAATGTCGTCACAACCTCTTCGTTTTGTTGTTCTTCATTCTTACAATTACTTCATCAAATTCCGATAATTAAAAAACCCGTTTGATGTCGCTAATCTCTCTTCTGAGGAAATGTACTTCACCTTTCTTCTTCCTCAAATTTTAGTTCGTAAAGCGGTTTACCATTTAAAATGCGTTAACCAGTCATTTGGTTTGCTGCGGATTTATGGTGTGTTGTACTTGAGACGGCAAGCATGGTTGTTATATTGTATTTTATGTGTAACGACTAGATTGACTTTAGCCGACGCTTTTGATCCTAATCTTTAATGTGTCCTATGTATATATTTTTCATATTTTTGTCAAAAGTCTTTAGTGAAATCATCCTATTATGCTTTCTTATAATTGAGCCGATTCATATATGCTACTATTTATGTAACTTATAGCAATCCATGGTACATACATGAGCACGTTTAAAGTAAAATACAAATACTAAAATATATGAGACAGTTATAATGGGATTGTGAAGCAATACTTTCCTAACATCGTAGAAAGAATAAACGATAAAAAGTTTATGTCAAATTTCTTACAATTCATATCCGTCATTTGATTTTCGGAGCATACCTATACAGATTCAATATTATTAACACACAAAACTGCAGATGTTGTAATTTTTTGGATGATGAAGATGTATATAGCGGTAGTTAATATATCTGACTTGTATGAGACACTTGAATTGGCAACATACTGCTGCAAAGAAGTAAATGATCGAAAAGGGAAGTTTTAGAAGAAAATGCATCAGTTCCATGCATTTGTTGTTCTGTAAACGTAGTTTTTTATAGACTGATTTATTATTTTCTATTCCGTGATTTATATTTGTCTTTATTTACATAGGCGACTTTATTCAGTCTTATTTTTACGTATATCTTTATATGTGTGCGTATGTGTGTGTTGTAACGGAAAGCTAATGTTTTCAATTCATATGCACGCCTATAATTATGTACTGCAATTTATATGGTTATATTGTTTGCGATAAAACATAAATATGATAAACGAGGATAGAAATAGTAAAATTGTTTTGTAATTAAATGCAAAATGTTAATTATTATCGCCTACTTTTATTGATACTTTTTTATATAAATATCACGATATCAGGATATGCGCATATCAACCCACTTGTTGGGCATTCCCCAAACTTTTCCAACGACTTCTATCTTGCGCGGCTCTGATCCAATTGATTCCTGTCCGTTTAGCATCATCTTCCTACTATAGGCCTCCCTCGCGGACGCTGGTTGCCAATTGGCCACCACTGTAGTATCCGTTTAGTCCATCTGTCATTCTCTTGTCTTGCAAATATCCCGCCCATTTCCATTTTAGCCTGGCGATCCGTTCCACTGCGTCTACCAATTTCGTCTGTTCTCTAGTCCATGTAACCGTCTGTGATCTTTGAGTCTGATTTCAATGATAATTCTCTCATGAACCGTTTGGATTTTCGTAATTCTTCTAGCTGTCTCTTTAGTAAGTCTCCATATTTCAGCACTATAAATGGCCAAAGCGACCTATGGTACAGGCCAAAAAAAAAAAAAAATATTTCAGCTCCGTACGTCAAGACTGGCATCATACATTGATTATACAGCTTACTTTTAAGTCTACTCGGTATCTCCTTATTTCTAAAAAGTTTTCTAATTTCCGAAAATGCCCAGGCGAGCAATATTCTTTTCTTAGTTTCCAGCTACATTATATTATTCTTATCCATAGTAATTTTCTGTCCTAGGTATAATTACGCGTTCATTTTTTTATTACTACCATGCCCCCCGCGGTATTCGTCATTATTTTGTTTTTTTGTATATTTATTTTAAGTCATATTTTCACAGAATGTGCGTCAAGTTTGTTTATCATTAATTGTATTTCCTCAGCACTATTGCCTATTGGGACTATATTGTCTGCAAAACGTAAGTAATTCAATCTTTCCCCATTTATTCATTGAGTTCCAGTCCAGTGTCCTGAAAACACCTTCCAGGGCAGCAATGAATAGTTTCGGCGATATGGTATCACCCTGTCTTATGTCCTCGATGTTCATTACCTTAGGATCGATGTTTCTTAGTTATTCTCCTGACGATACTTCCGTGCTATACATATATATATATATATATATATATATATATATCCGTGAAGTATTTCTCGAATTCGTGTGTTATTTTTTATTTGTCCTCTACAATTTTCCCGTTATAGTCTGTTATCTTTGTTAATATTCTTGTAGATAATTATTATTAAAATACTTTCGGCCCCCTACTTCCTTTCAATTATTTTCTTCATTAGATGGGTGTTAATCTTGCAAATATCCCTTCTCATTTGTATTCTTAATAGTTTTTTCAATTCCGCCCTCTCGATTAAGTTTTTGTTCGTTTCCACTTGGCGTTCCGTCTTACAATTTTTCCTCCAGATAAATTCTCAGCATTTGACTTTGTTGTAAGGGTTGTGTGATGTTTTTTGCCATCCCAATTTTAATTCAGCTTTTATTATTCTACAGTCGTTACCCATGTCAACGCTATTTATTACAGCTACAGTTGAATTTTCTTTGATAACATCTACTAAACGCTTGACAGGCTAGGTGTAGACCATAGCAAAGGAAATAAATCTTTAACTAAACAACCCTTATTACATATTATATAAGTCAATTTCGTTCTCATATGGGAAATCTGGGCTTCTGTTGGTCCATTTCGTTTTTAAATTCTTTCTGAAGAACGTATTTATTGCAAAAAGTTTATTCAATTCAAGAAAATGAACCAATGTTTGCACTCTTTGATTTCTGGTACCACGTCCGTGTTCACTTACTGATTTTTTTTATCATTTTGCCGTGTCCCAATTATTGCGTTGAAGTCTCCAATAATCATCGTCAATTTGCACCGATATTTATGAAATGAATCTTGTAGTGTTTCATATAATTCATTTATTAATTCATCTGGATACGCTCCTGTTGGCGCATAAACTTGTATGACCTTAAGGATTTGGTTCGTAGGTAACGGGATTATTATATATGCTACTCTATTTGTTAGGCTGACAAAGTTCAATATTTTATTACTCCATCGCTTATAAATTAAGAAAGTTATTCCATTTACACGTTTTATTTCTTGTCTTTTGTAATACAATATTCTTTATGACTGCAATCTCATAGTGTTCTTTCCGATCCTTTGGGCCTCGCTTAATCCTAACATATCTCAGTTTATTTTATTTATTTCTTCTTGGGGTTCCACTAGTTTTCCCTTCAATTGTCAACGTCCTAACATTATGTAAGCAAGTAAGTAAGTAAAAGTGTATTTACAATATTTAAATTTACATGAACAACAAACTTAGTATACTACGTGTATCGAAAAATTACATCTCATACCACGTGCATATAATAAAATAGATAATTATGCAATTTTTTATCAAACAAAACAAAATATAATTTCAGGAAAAAACTACCACCAAAACCTGAATACACATTATATCGGCCTGTTAAATAAGAATAATAATACTTATATTAGAATGCTAAAAACTAAATAAAGTAATAATAAAAATAAAAATAAAATAAAAATAGAATAAAAAACGCTGGTACTAGTAAGGCTTTATCCTCTTATGTTTGTACCGTTTATATTTTAATTGCAAACTAGTACGATCATAATCGCCAATATTATTAATAATGGGATCTTGATTGAGTTTACACCCTTCAAAAAATCTCTTTGTGTGTTGTATGATAATATCCTCGACATACGATAATTTCAATGTGTCGTGCATACTATCAATTCTATTGTACAGAGGGGCTTTAAGTATTATTCTACAGCACTTATTTTGAAGTATTTGTAATTTACCTAAATTAGAACTACTTGCATAAGACCATACGGGACACGCGTATAACATTTGCGGCATAATAATACTTTTATAAATAATTAGTTTTTGTTAACTGAATTAACGGGACAACGTTTATTAAAGACCGGATATAATTTGAATAGGGATGCATGAATTTTATTTGATACGTATTCAATATGTTTCGAGAAGGTAAGTCCTTTATCTAATATTACACCTAGATATCTAACATGAGTTTTCCAATCCATAACTTTATTATTTATAAGGACCGGAGTAAAAGATCGCGGTCTTCTTTTAGTGAATAAGATAGATTCAGTTTTTTCAGAATTTAATTTAATTCTCCATTTGTTAAAATATGAATTTAACCTCTTATAACCTTCTGTTAATCTTTTTTGTATAGTATCTATTCGGTATGAAGAACAATATATGGCAGTGTCATCCGCGTATAAAGCCATATCCAAGGTTTTAATTTTAGGAATGTCGTTAATGAATAAGATAAATAGATAGGGTCCTAGGATGCTTCCCTGTGGAACACCAGCTAGAATAGATTTAATGTCAGAGTGTGTATGTTTTATTTTTACTACGAAACTTCTGTTAGTTAAATAATCCTTAATAAGATATATAATGTAATTAGGGAATTTTAATTGGGTAAACTTATATATTAAACCAAGGTGCCAAGTAGTATCGAACGCCTTCTCTATGTCTAAGAGAAGAAGTCCAGTGTGCAGATTTTTATTGAAAGCATCAGTAATATGATCAGTAATTCTTGCTAACTGCATAACTGTAGAGCGACTGCCTCTAAACCCAAATTGCTGTCCAAGCAATATATTATTTTTTTCAGTAAAATGTTTTAACCTGTGCAAAATAACTTTTTCGGCTATTTTTCCAAGATTACTAAGTAGCGAAACAGGACGTAAGTTTTTAGGGTCAGAAAAATTTTTACCGGCTTTAGGAATAGGTACAACCTTGGATATTTTCCAGGATTCAGGAAAGAATTTATTATAACAGTTAATTTAACAATTTTCTTAAGGGGCAAGTTCTTAAGAAAGATCGTAAAAATGTTGTCGATACCAACAGATTTCGTGCATTTAAGTGTCTTGATATAGTAACGCACCTCTTTGACAGAAGCTAAATCACCGGGAGATATATCTACAGCGGTAGTGCTTTTAATGCTAGATGAAACTTTTTTATTCTGGAAAGCAGAAGACACATGTAAGTTCTGATTATGTATAGAATAATATATATTTGCTAGGAGTTTGCTTTTATCTTTGTCAGAGTACGCGGTAAGACTACCATCAGTAAGTGGATGTAGATGGTTCTCAGCATTATTAAATATTTTTACAGTTTTCCACAGACTACGATCTGAAGTTGATATCTTACTGAGTTTTAAATTCCATTGAATATTACGGTCTTCATTAAGTCTATTTTTGACCATACGGGTTAAGTAATTATAAAGTTTCTTAGAAGTTGAACTACGATATCTCTGATATTGTCGTCTGATATAGTTTTTGAACTTCACCAGTGCCAAGGTACTGGAAGATGGTTGATAAAAACGTGAAGTGGTAGTAATCCTTGGAATCGCTTTATCAGCTGCCTTTATGATAAGTTTAACAAAATGGTCCACCTCTTCATCAATTTCTAAATTCGACTTACTAGGGCCATGTAGCGTAATGTTATCAGAGATATAATTTCGAAATTCATTCCAATTAGCATTTTTAAAGTTTTACGTAGAGTTTACAGGAAGTTTATTACAAGACTGAGTGATTTTAAACAGAATAGGATTATGATTAGAGCTTAGTAGAGGTAGAGAAACCGGTGTGGATACCGTTGAGACGTTTTTTGCCAATATAAAATCAAGAACGCTGGGGTGGAAAAGATGATTGCCTGGATATAATGTGGGGTCATTAGGAGGTATTATTTGAAAATTAAATTTATCAGACATATGTAATATACAGTTTCTTGCAGAATTGTTCGAATAACAGTTCCAGGCTTTGTGTCGGGCATTGAAATCTCCAACAATTAACACCTTGTTATAGGATGATACAAGTTTTATTATGTGTGCTAATACACATTAAATGCTTTTCTTCTCTTGTTATATCGGGGTAGTTGTTCTAGCCAGTAGTTCCCTCCTTTATTTATATTTTTATTAGGCGGTAAGAAAGCATGCGACAATTCCGGTTGCTAATTCTGGCCTTGGCTACTTCTTGTCTGTGAGATAGTAGCCTAATCACCTATGCTGGCTAGGGAAATTGGGTGATGCATTTTATCCCTACTGTCAGGTTCTATTTTCTGTCATAGTTTTTTACCTTACGCATTACCTTAGCCTTTGGGTAAAAACCCTATCCGCAAGGCAGTGAGCTGCTACTAAGGAGGTAGCAGTTCGAGGTTTTAACAGCGACCAAACCTCGCTGAGGGTGAGACAATCGCGGGATTTTACAGACTTTCAACAGGCAGTCACACTGTCTCATTGCCCTATCATTACTGGAATCGTTTGCCTGAGGCCTTCCACCAGTTTATTCGACTGACGTTGTATTCGCAGCTGACCTACATATCTGCAAGCCGTTCCACTACCCGCTGCCCGTGGACGCTTCCCAAAGCTCCATATCCTTCAGAATACCAGTACAATGTATAAGTACCTTATATATATATATATATATATATATATATATATATATATATATATATATGTGTGTGTATGTCTTCTTATGGTAGATAGCATGACGAGTGAAATGTTCACGTGCTGTGGCTAGTGCTTTCATTTATGCGTACGGCCTCCTTCCTTTAATGTCATCAATAAACTTCCTTCGCGGTCTTCCTATTTGAATTCCCCCCCCTGTTTTTCCTTCTATCCGGTTAGCAAATTTTCCACGTTGCTTTAAAGATCTGACGTTCCAGGTTCCTATTTTATACATTTGGTTCTTTAAACTCCTTCGTTTCTTATTTCTGTATTTTATAGCACATGTGTCCCCTCGTGCAGAGTTCCGCACCGTTAATGGCACGGGGGGACTCAAGTTAGTCCGAATTACTACAGTTTACTGTCCATTGCCTAATGCTTTCGTTAGGGAGCATTCCATGGATGCAGCACTTCTATCAGATTCTTCACGTGCCATGTATAACTAAGGAATTTAATGCAGTGGTTTCCCGTTTCCTTCTGCATGATTTTCTGTTAGGGTTTACTCCCTTAGCATTTGAACAAAATCCTAACCGCAAGGCAGTGGGTTTTATGCTTCTGGGACAGCAAGTGAGACATATTTATACAGGCGGCCTCAACTCGCCAGGGTTAAATCGAACGTCTCAGAAGTGTGGAGTTTTGTAGGCAGTTTCCAAGCTACCTCTCCACCTCCTACTTTCGATAAATCTGTCACTATGTATGTATAAATGGAAAAACGCAAAGCATACTTTACAAATACTGTATGTAATATGTATGCTGCATTACCGTTTGATGAGATTATTCTGTATATGACATTCGAATCGAAAACGTATGTTATATAACGGATGCATACGGATGGGTTATATGGATAATTCTTCATAGTTGGTAACGCATTTACTGAGTATTGTGACCTCTATGTAATCCATTTGATGTAACGTTGCTCCATATCATCTTATTTTGGCTGTTCTAACCAGTTGGGGGGTTGTCGTAATGGTGTCTATCGATAGAGTCAGTGATCTGCCGGTGCTTCTTTTCCATTCTAGCCTCCTCTGTGAACATGTGTTCATATACGCATGCTTTCAGAGACCCGAAGCTGTAACCCGGAAGGGGCGCGTACACAGTTGGCGAATAGTCCAATAAATATGTTGGTTAGCTTTGAATACCCAATAAGCAGCCGTGGAACAAAAGCGGCCAGCGGAAGAGGTTGTATTTGTGTACCTATCGACACCACTGATGACATGGCGAGTTATGTCACCATCAAATAGGCACTTACCTGGACGAGGGCAGCAACTCTTTCAGCGCAACTATAGATGGAAATTGTACGGATTAGAACAACTGTAGATTGGACACTATTTGACCGCAGTAGGATCTGTGTAACCCGGCAAATATATGTTATACTGTGATGAAGAAGGCAATGGGAAACCACTCCATTAATCATTCCGAGACAACCTCTACGATTATGCAAACATACGGATAATAAACGCTATTAAAGTTATGGGCAACGAAAGTAACGAGTGAGGAAAATTCAGTAGCGAGTACGCGATACGAAAGTAACCACGACATATTTTTCCTTACTTTTATAGATTTATTCCACATGGTTGAAATTATTTTTATAGTATAAAAATCATCCGTATTTAACGAAATACGTTTGATCTCACGTAAATGTTCGTAACTGTTACTCTGGTGGTTGAACAGAATGATTTCATACAAACAGCATTGTCGATGACTATTTCTTCCATCAAAATCGTGTTTACGACATTCTTATTTCGATGTATATAGTGGGACTTTTTCTCTTAACAACGTCCTACGTGAATGGAAATTTGCTAATTAGCATAAATTTTTGTTGATGCGTGGCATTCAGCAGATTTTTTATTAGTCCTTAAAATCTGTGCAAAAAAATTGTAAATCTCGTTCGAAGATTAATTGGTATGTCGCAGGCATCAACGTCCAAAACGTTACACATATATACGTATCTAGTTTGAATGAAGTCATTAAGTAATTCCTTGTCAAATGTCAAACCTATAGAGCAACCTTCTAGAATGGAACTTTGTAGAAAAAAATGGCACTTTTCAACAGGAATTGATGACAGATGCGGTACAAAATTGGGAAATTTCTGAATTTGATGATTTCTCTTGCTGTCATTCCAAATAAACAATAAAACATATATATATATATATACTAAAAAAATGTGTTTGGGCGTACGTGTTATAAAATTACTTTTGATTTTTTTTTAGTGGGGATGCCTTTACAGCTTACTCAACATGATACTGTACGTACGGACTAACTCATATTTCTATAAACGTGGACAGTTTCTCTAGAAATATCGCTATGTCTAGGAAAGAAAGGGCAATAAATTGTATGTAGGACCGTTATGAGATGGGCGCAGAAATTTGAAGTATAGTTCAGAACGTAATGCTATTAAAGGGCATTCAAAGAACACGTGTTCAGGGTTGCAAATTACACATCTAGCATGGAGAGGGAAGTAAGGAGTTTATCTAAGTTGCATGCGGAATAGGCGGTCCGGTAGCAAGTAATGTCCTAATCGCAATCTGCTGATAAGTGCAATTCCTTTACGCCGAAGAAATAGAAACATATTTAACTGAAATGCCTGAAAAACTAAATAAATACTATGTTCTGAATTCTTTAGTTCCTAAACTGGCGAAGACACAAGTATGTGTTTTCCATTTGAAAATCAGTGAAGCTAAAATAAAATTTAATGTGGTGCGGAAAGGAGTAGTCTTTGAATGTCAAGAAAATCAGAGCCACATTGGGTAGAAGCTTAAAATTTCGGGTGCATTGTGAAAATATTAAAAGAAAAGTTAATACATGAAACGGAATTATCAAAAAATTAATTGGAACACGATGGGGAGTAAAACCGGGAAGTTTTTTTTTTTGACGTATTCTGTCAACCACTAAAACTATAACTACTATTAAACTATAAATTGAGTAACTTATGTCCTCAAATGTGTCCAATATTTAAGAAATACTACTAATTTGTAATGAATTATGTCATATCGGTTTTCCAGCTCATGTTTACCACTGAAGGCACAATTTGTTCCTGCACTTCCCCACAGTTGTATCTGCTGCAGTTTGTCATATTCCGTTTCTTCAAATTATACTTAGTCCGCGCTGCCGCACTTCTTAGTCGGTCCAATGCTTTCCAGAGGCTGTATTTTAATCGGTGACCGTTAGGAAACGATTTTCACTCTTGGTTCTTCCCGACTCTCTTTTACTCCATGCTTGATTCCAAGTCCGCAGTGCTTTCCAGTTGCTTGACAGTTCTTAGAAAACTGTGTCTGGACTTTAATCGCGGTTCTGCTAATTCATCATATTCATGTAATGGTTGGTGGATATTATTTTCAACTTTTGATCTTTCTTTTCTTGAAATCACATCTCGTCTTTTATCTGGAGGGACAATACCACTAAGTCCATAATTTCCCCAAAAGTGTTGATCGCAAACAATCGATTATCAATCTGCAAGTTTGATTTAAACCTACATCCACCTTTTTAGCATGTGTTAAGCGGCTCCAAACAGGACATGCATATTCTCCAACAGAGTAACAAAGTGCTCGTGAAGATGTTTGTAGCACGTGTAGATTAGTGTCCCAGCTAATGCCTATAATTTGCGTATTAAATTTGCCCTAGCTGCAACCTTCATCTTCGTTATTTCACAATGTTTTCTATAAGCCAAGGATCTATCCAGGGTGATTCCTAGTTATTTAAGATGATCAGTGTGCTGTAATTCTATTCCCTTCCATGCGATTTTCAGCTGATGTTTAGCTTGATGGTTACAAAGATGGAACGCACATGTTTGCGTTTTTGCGGGATTAAGTATCGTGCAATTTTCTTCATAGTATATATTAAGTTTATTTGCCATATGGTTTAGAGATTTTTCTATTTCTTGGAAAGTTTTATGTTGCGCTGTTAATGCAAGATCGTTAGCGTATAGAAAGCGTGTTGTGCTTCCTTTGGTATATATATATTAAATCAAATCGGTGATAAGACGCTGCCTTGTGGTAGGCAGTCTTTTTTGTCGCCTCCAAGAACTATGCCTCTCATTTAGTGCAACATAAAAACGTCTGTCTTTTAATAACATCGATATTATTTCCGTTAATTTGTAATATTTAGTTAATTGATAAATTTTGTATCTGAGTGTACGATGGCAGACTATATCGAATGCTGCAGTTAAATTGACAAATACTGCTCCAGTTACATTTCCTTTTTTCGAATCCATTTTTAGACTTGGCTAGTTCATGATTTTCCAGGTCTGAAACCCGCTTCTTGGAGCTTTGCATCAATTTTCTCAGCTATACGATTCGGGATTATTCTTTCAAAAATTTTGTATAGATTTTTTTTTTAATTAAAGATTTTATTGGACCTGTAAAACTAATTACATTTACCATAACTAATTATAGGAGTATTTCACTGGTATTTAAATTATTTTATAAAAATAATAAAATTAAATATTAATAAGATCCAGCTGATGTTTTCTTTTCAGCCGTCAGGTGTTATTAGAATCATCTAATAGTAAAACTGCTTCAACGTTCGGACGGAAGTGAAGACGATTAATGTAGCTGTTTGACTTCTGGTGAATGATAACAGGAACTGGATCGATTTTGAGACGATGCGAAGTTTGGCGTTCGAGACAAACCAAGGTGCTCTTGAAATCATACGCATAAACTTGTTTTGAAATTTTTCAAGAATTTCGAGATTGGATTTGACTGCGGTTCCCCAGACCTCTGCACCATAGTTCCATGCTGGTCGTCGGAAAATTAAAGTATAGATGAGCCTCTTGCTTTCGAGACTAAGCTCAGAATGAGGCTGAAGGAGCCATCGAAAGTTGGAGAGCAGAAGGTCCAACATTTTGCGTTTTCTTCTAATATACTCGTGCCAATTGAGCTTACAATCAAGATTCAGACCTATGGAACCGGTTTACCATCTAAATAAGTTGGAATGTAACCATGGTGTCGGAAAGAAAAGTCTACTCGTACTGACTTGCTGTCATTTAATTTAATTTTCCAGGTATGAGCCCAAGTTGAAATATTGTCTACAGCTGATCCAAAATGTATATAGAACTGTCGATCAGTTAAGTATGACATGAGTAGTCTGCAAAAGCCCGGTGAAAAATAGCTTTTAATTTTGTGAATTAAACCAAGGTGCCAAACTTTATCAAAAGCAGCACTGACATCTAGAAAAACTGCTGTAGCAAATTCTTTGTTCTCAAGTGCTTGAGTTGTAGTATGTACAACACGGTGAATTTGCTCAATGGTTGCATACTTTTCACGAAATCCAAACTGAACATCTGGTATCAAATGTTTGTTTATAATAAGATTTTGAGAACTAATTGATCTCCATATTAACCTCAATATACAATATCATGTACCGTCAGATATCGATGCAGCAGCTGAAAATTTCTCATCTCTGCTATCAGACTGTGTACAGTCTAGTACTCAGTATTTTGAACAACCCCCAACTGAAGTCAGATATCCCAACTTCATTCTACACTTGGTCCATCGAAGACGCCAAGCAAGAAAAGTTTGGCAAAGACATCGTACTATTGAAAATAAATCTGTTTTCAATAAATTGTCTAAAGATACTACACGTGCCATTCGTCAGTGGAGGAACAATTCATTTTCCAATTACCTATTGTCCCTTGGCTCCACTAAAGAAGCTAACTACTCATTATGGACTGCTGCTAGGCGAATTCGCCGTCCTACCCGGCCTTGTTTTCCTTTGAAGAAGGAAGATAACTCATGGGCTCGGAGCAATTATGAAAAAGCATATGTTTTTTCCGAACATTTTGAGCATGTTTTTGAGGATAATAGAATTTATTTCCTATATTCCTCCATTCCTTTTTTTTTGCACGTTGCTAATTATTTTTAAGTATTCATTTAATATTATTCTTGGTTTTGGTCCTGGGATTTTTTCTTTTTTTGTTTAATGTCATGTATTAGTAATAATTCTAACCTAAGAGTTCTAGAGTGGAACTGTCACAGTGCATTAAAAAATAAAGCAAGCTTAGAAACATTGCTTTTCACTAACAATTTTCACGTTATCCTTTTATCTGAAACTTAGCTCTCAATTTCTAAAAACTTCTCAATATCAGGGTATCAATGTTTTCGTGATGATAGAGCGGATGGATATGGAGGTGTTGCTATTTTAGTACATAGTAGTATGCCTCACTCCTTACTTTCTATTAATTCAATTTTACATAGCAACAACTGTAATGGATTATGCCTGCAGGTTGTATTCTCAACCAAGATTATATATATTTTCTCGTTTTATTGTCCGCCCAACCATTTCTTTAATAAAGATAATTTTATTGATTTTATCCATGCCTTACCGGCAAACTCTTACACAATATGTTGTGGGGATTTTAATGCCCAACATTCCAGCTGGGGCAGTATTGCAAACAATAATACTGGAAAGCACATGCTGGACATTATTGACTCAACTAACTTAACGGTAGTCAATGATGGCCGTCATACCACTATTCCTCATATTCATAGACCATCCAATGTTCTCGATTTATCGTTACTGTCTAGCAACCTAGTGCTTTTTGCAGATTGGGATGTTAAGTCTATTCCGTTGGGTAGTGATCACCTTCCTATTGTCCTCCCTATTCAATTCCTTTCTTGTTCTTCTGTTCGAAACTTTACGGTATATTTCAATCCATGGTTGCTTCCTGAGCATAATATAGGTAATTTCTCTTCATTTCTAGATTCACTGTGCACTCCTTTACTTTTAGCCTCAACTTTTGACATCCCTTTGTACAATAAATTTATGCATAATTTTAATATAGCTTTGCAACTTTACGCGTTTCAAAAAAAACCTTTCAATACAATATTCCACTCTCCTCCTTGGTGTGACTCTTCTTGCTACAGTCAGCAAAATCTCGTAAGCGGTTACTTTAAACAATTTCGACGGAGTCGCTCTATTAGAGATTACCTCCTATTCAAAAAGCAGGAAGCCATTACCCGTCGTTTTTTACTTAGTGAGAAAAGGTAGGCCTGGAAGAACTTTATTTCTTCTATAAATCGTACTCAACCCTCATCTTACATTTGTAATAAAGCTAAATTATTTGCTGGTAAAACAGTTTCCTCAACTTATAATCTCAACTTCAACTCTGAAGCTTTCATACACTTTGTAGATTCTGTAGCTCCTAGTTATGTCCCTAATCAAGCCGAATGTCTTTTTCCTATGCCCATACAACATACCGTCCACGACTCCAATTTTCCATGTTCTCCTATAAATTTTTCTGAAATTTTACACTCTCTTTCTTTAAAAAAAAACTCTTCTCCTGGTTGTGACGGTATTACCTATAGAATACTAAACAACCTTCCCTTCTCTGCTGTTACCATCCTCTTAAATTGTTTTAACCATTTCCTCAATACTGGCTCCTATCCTGAAAGCTGGTTACACTTTCTAGTGGTTCCTGTTAAAAAATCTAACTCTCCTGTGAGTAATACATCATATCGACCTATATCTCTTGCTTCCTGTATTCGAAAATTATATGAAAGAATATTGAAGAACAGAATTGTTTGGTGGTTGGAAAATAATGATATGTTCCATTCTGGAATGTATGGCTTCCGTAATAATATTAGCTCACAAAATTACGTCTCTCATCTGGTACTGACATTTACAAGTCTTTGATAGCAAGTAAATATCTAATTGCGTGCTTTCTAGATATAAGTAATGCTTTTAATTCCATTTCAATTCCTATGCTTTGTGATACACTTGCCTCACTAGGAATTCCTCCTTCCTTCTATGGCGTATGTAAATTATTTACAAATCGGATTCTTATTTTTAAACATTCGTCTATCGCTAATCCTTACATCAGGGTTGTACATTTGGGACTACTCAGGGATCTGTTTTAAGCCCGGTTTTATTCAATATCGATATGTTTAAATTATTTCAAGCCTGCCCTCGTAATAGCATTAATATCTTATCCTATGCTGATGACATTGTACTTTATAAAACCAACTCTGATCTTTCAGAAGGTATTCAATTACTAAATAGTACTTTAGAATTGATCTGTAAGTTATTAAACAACATGGGTTTCACTCTTTCATCTCATAAATGTGACTCTATCATATTTTCTTATAGACGTGTTAACCATTCGATACCCGGTTTAATGGTTGACAATTATTGTGTTCCATTTACCATATCTTGCAAGTATTTAGGCTTTGTTCTAGATTATAGACTCAGTTGGCGTAATCACATTGAGGCCATTTATTCCAAAACTTCCAAACGAATAAATCTCTTAAAAACACTTTCGCATACAACTTTTGGGGGTGACCCTCTAATTTTACTTCTTTTGTATAAATCGTTTATTCGTAGTGTCATAGATTATGGTAGCTTTCTCTTTGCCAACAACAACATATATTTCAGCATAATTTACATTGAGTATACACAAACCAAAAATTTTAAATAATAATTACGTAACGCCCAGGATGGTTTGCCGTACATCAGAAATAATAATACAAGGACCCGTAATAAATAAAAGAAGTAATTATACTTATACTTATAATGACAGCAAAAAATAATTGAAAAAAAAACTGTACAGCAAAAAACAAAAAATTAAGATAGTAATAATAAAACAAAAGAAAAAACACGTTAGACATTAAAAAAATAAATAAAGAAGGAATATTCATTTCTAAAATAGGCGTCGCAAAAACGTTACAACAGGTTATGTTTGAGCCTCCTATGTTTATATTTACTATACATAAATTGGAGTTGCCTGGAATCATAATTACCAATGGTAGAAATTAAACTATTATCGTGGACTAAGCAGTCATCGCAGAACTTATGCGTTAAATTTAAGATATGGTCCTTAATATAAGGCATGTTTAAGGTAGCATGCATGTCAACGATTTTGTGGTATCTAGGGATATTTAGCACACATCTGAGACACCTATTTTGAAATACTTGTAACTTATTAAAATTTAAAAGTTGAATATATTGGAGAGTAGTGATTTTATTCATTAATTATAAACAAACAAAATAAAACACAATCACTAAAAGTTTTTAATCGCGAAGCTTTTCGACAGTTACGTCATTTTCAAGCGAAAAAAAAAAAAGATATACAAAAAAATATGTAATAATTTTAGTTCGCGCTTGAAAATGACGTAACTGTCGAAAAGCTTCGCGATTAAAAACTTTTAGTGATTGTGTTTTATTTTGTTTGTTTATTAAAATTTGTATTTGAAATAAAACTCCAAGCTGGACAACAGTACGTCATTATGGGACGTATAAGTGTTTTATACAGAATTAATTTATTATTTACATTAAGAAATGATTTTCTGTTGATTAATGGATATATGGTAGATATACTCCTGCTAGCTTTCAAGGTAGTATGACTGACATGTTCAGAAAAATTTAGTCTGTTATCCAAGACTACCCCGAGGTATCGAACATGTTTTGACCAACTTACAGTGGTAGAGTTGACCTTAACTTCAGCAGGTAACGTGGGACGCCTGCGGGTGAAAAATATAGCCTCTGTTTTATCACAATTAATATCAATTTGCCATTTTTTATAATAACGAAAGACACAATTTATTCCTGACTGTAATTTATTAGTAATTGCTTTAGGTATATAAGAAGTACAGAAAAGAGCTGTATCGTCTGCATAAAGAGCAGTCTGAATATCAGGTAGGTTTGGGAAATCAGATAAAAACAAAGTAAACAGAAAGGGACCCAGAATACTACCTTGGGGGACCCCCGCTGAGCACGTTTTCGTAATAGACCTTGAATCATTGATGGTAACGTAAAATAGTCTGTTTGCTAAATAGCTGCTAATAACGTTGATTACATAACGAGGAAACTGATATTTTATCATTTTGTAAATAATACCTTTATGCCAAGTAGTATCGAAAGCCTTCGCAACATCCAGGAGAACCATACCAGTATGTTTATTGCGATTAATCTCTTTGCCAATGCACCATCTAGGTATATTTCAACTTTAGACAAACTTCAAAATACATGTCTACGTTTGGCCCTTGGAGCTTTTGTCTCTACTTCCATAGCCAGTCTAGAAGTAGAGGAAAAAGTCCCTCCTTTATCTATGCGGCGGTCTTATTTGGCTGATAAATTTTTGATTAACTCTTTCTCAGTTACTTCACACTCGATATTTCTCTCATTCCTCGAAATTTTTCAGAACTGGAGATTTTCTTTTAATCATCGTCCTATCTTATGTCTTTCTGCACATCGCCTTTCTATGTACAGTGAATTAATACTTCCTTCTTCACTTCCGTTTACTTTTCATTTCCCTTTCTTAATAATGATCTTGTGTTAGATATAGGTTTAAATTCTTTTAAAACGTTCAAAGCTTTTACACCCCCTTCTATCGCCAATATTCTCTTTACATCCCATATTTGTGATAACTGGTCAGAATTTTTCGCTATATATACAGACGGTTCTAAATCAAAGAATCATGTAGGAGCAGCTTTTATAATTCCTTCCTTAGACATAGTTAAAAAATTTTCCTTTTTGCGAGTTTCTTCGATTTTTACAGCAGAGTCTGTGGCTATTTTTCAAACTCTGCGTTTCATTCTGTTGAATCGAGTAACTCAAAAGGTAATAATTTTTTCAGATTCTAAAAGTTGTCTCTTGGACTTAAAGTTCTCACTTTATAATCCTCATTCCTCTCCCATAATACTTAAAATTCGTAATCACATTACCCTTTTACGGGGTACCGGTATCTCTGTTAAGTTTGCATGGATTCCTGGTCATGCTGGTATTAAAGGGAATTTACTTGCTGATCATTATGCTAAATGTACAACGTACCTTGATTTATTTATTGCTTACACGCCGTGCATTGATCTCCTGTCTATCATTAAGACAGCTCATAAAGAATACTGGAAAGCTACTTGGAATAATCCTTATAATGTTACAAAATATAAACTGCTTCAGCCTGATCTTCCTTGTCTACCATGGTTCTATAATATCGAAATACAAGTGAGTCTGTTCCGTGGTTTTATTGTCACTTTATGTCGACTACGTTTTGGAAAGAATCGTCTACCGGCTACACTTTTTCAAATGCATCTTGTTGCTTCTCCGTTCTGTTCACATCCTTCAGATATCCACTGTATCGCTGACGCAAATCACATTTTTCTGGAGTGCTCATATTACCGCTTCACTCGTGACTTCTTCTATAATCACCTCGTATCTCTAAATGTTCCTTTTCCTGTCAATATTCATTTCTTACTCTCCACACGTTACACGCACATATACAAATGTTTATATAGGTTTATTGTTAACTGTAACATACCCATATAGTTAAAATTAAAATAATTCTTTTTTATTTTTTCTTGTCTATATAATATAGTTTAATGGGTAAACTGATATGGAAGCCCAATAAAAAAAAAAAATCCTCAATAGCTCCTTCTTGTCCTAGTACATCTAATGGCAGAATTAAACCAACTTCTCTCCTCGAAGTAGCCAAGGTTATTGATAGCCTAAAGTCTGACAAAAGGCTTTCTCCTGTTGTGTTCAAAGAACTGTCAAAGAAAAGGATTGTCTATCTGTCGGCGATGATTATGTACCCCGCACTTGGAAGATTGCGAAAATGATCATGATTCATAAACTAGGGAAACCAGCCGAGGATCCTGAATCTTACCGGCCCATTTCCCTACTAACATTATTTCACAGCGTCTTCGGACAGTTATTATAAATTTTGTATAGATGACAAAGTAGAGAAACTGGTCGGTAATTCTTTGGATCAGTTGGATCTTTACCAGGTTTTTGTAGTGCTATTACATGTGCTCTCCTCCAAAATCTTAGAATATTTGTTTTACTAATACAATTATTGAAACCATGTTGTTGTTTTCTCGCTAAGGTGTTTTAGCTGTTCAGTGTACAAGCCATCGATGCCAGCCGCTTTCCTATTTTGCACTCCTTAGAGATTCCTTTACCTCGGCGTTTGTGATTGGGGTATCAAAATTATTTTCTTCAGTTACATATTCTCTTTTAATACACTTCGTTTACTTCCAGCATTTTATTTTGCGATTAAGTAGTAGTTGGTGAGCAACTTGATTAGCTGTTACTTTTGGCGGGTTTAATTTGTCATTCTTCTCATTGTTTAACTTCTTAAATAATTGCGAGGTTGTGCGGATATCCTCACTGAAGAAGTCTAAACTTTCCACAGTATCACATCAGTCTCTGCATTGTTCTTTAGCTGTTTCCTTTATTAAGGTATTTTCCAATTCTAATGTATCAATATCAAATGGTCTTGTATTGAATTTTTCACAGTGTTTCATATATCGTTCTTTGATTTTTTTTTTTTTTCATATCTGGGATATAAACTTTACATACACCTCGTGGTATAGAATTTTTTTATACTTGCTTAATTATGTTAACGAATGATTTGTAATTTTCAGAAAATTGGAAGTAGTTCCAACACCAGCAATGGCATTATGCATTTAGACAGTGGATTGCCATGTGTGGACACATTTAACATATGCAAAAAAAAGATTGATGTAACTATTAACGATACATTGTGTTTAGTTACTGATTGTCTTATTCCTACAAAAGCTGACAACATATCTTCTAAGTGGAATAGCGCCATCTGATATAAGAGGGAAGGTTGTAGTTGACGTGGAAAGAACCAAATAAATCTACGATTCTCGTTATCTAAAGTATGAGCAAGTTGCAGAAGAAATACAAGATAAACAAGCAATTCTTGCACCCAACTTCAATCAAGAATGGGTAATATGGAAGACACTGAATATAATATGTGCTGGATGCGCTCGAATAACAGAGTCGAAGTGATTATTTACAGATAATTCATGCTGCAATTGTGGAGAGATTCAGTCGACAGACCATTTACTGGAATGTAGGCTTGCCAGACTGACTCATTTTATGAACTCAAATCAGCATACTCTGCAGCTAGCAAAGTATTTGTCCGAGAAAATATAATAGTAATGCCTGGATACGACATGAACAAACGAACACTTAATGTTTTTTGTTGTTTTTTTTTGTTTTTTTTTTTTTTAAACAGAGATTTATGAACGGACGGTTATAATTTATGGTACCGAGTGAGAGGCGACTGCTGTATATTCTCCACATATGTCTGTTACCAAAGTTTCCTATGTTCCTGCTGTATAAAACATTTGAAATTTAAACTATAGATCGACATCATACGTTATCGTACCATTTCAAATAGAATACCAACTGATGATATTTCAAATTATAATTAACGATTCTTTATCCGAACATACAAGCTTAATCGCGTTGGTTTATCGTAGCTGCTGCGCTTTAAAACCTGTTGTTACATTTGTATATGTATTAGAAATGCGTTGTTATTTGAGTAACGTTATTTTATGAACCATTCCGTGAAATTTAAATAGTGCCTTACTAAATGGTCGTTTGTTGTATGAAGTAACAAACGACAAAACAAAGATTGAACATGAGCTTGTTAGTTCTCCCGTCTTTCTCATTTCATAATACAAAGCTGTGCGCAACGGCCGAAGTGGACGAAACTGACCTAATTCAGCCGAATGTATCATCAGTCACGTTACTCGTGATTAGTTGTTATATTAGATGTTAATTTTCTATAACGTTATTTGTCTAACGTGTTACCGTTGTTATAGATCATTCTTACACATACTAATTATAACGGACTCCTTCTCCGCTGTATCAGTCCTCAAGAACACAAAATCAAAAAATCCTATTATTAATCGCATACAATCCCTTTAACAATTATCACAAGATACAGATCCAGTATCTCTCTTATGGGTTCCGAGTCATAAGGAAATTGTGGGAAACGTCAGGCCATTCCATACTATGTTCCCCTACAATCTATAAAGCCCTGCCGTCTCCGGTACTAAAACAGCCTTCAAATACTTCATTCGCCACAACTGGCAATATAAGCGAAACTCGTATCACTATAACTTTCTTCTTTCTATCAAACCCAATGTAGACTTCTGGAAACCACCTGCCAATTTATCCCGTTTTAACTATATAGCACTCAACAAGTTCCGCCTTGGACACGTATCACTCTCGTATGACCATCTACTCTAACGTACCAACGTACCAACCTTCATTATTTTTGTCCCTTTTGTTTACTCTTTGCCATATTCTACTGTACTGTCCTACACTCCACTCCTACCGAACCTATATTCATCCGCGTACCCTATCTGATTTCCTCTTCGAACCTAATTTACTACATTTAACTGTTAAATCGCCAATAATAATTTTCATTACTACGATAACGTTACCACTTGCTAATAGTTAAAGCGGCTATATTTATTTTTTAATTATGTACGTACGTCGCGCGCGGTAATTTTTATCAGTTGTTTTCATTGCTTCTACATTTTGTACCTTGAATAGTTTTGTATAGTTTAACCCTTAACCACAGACGTACTGTTTTTAAAACGTTATCATGGACAACCGGTCATTTTGATCGACGTGTTTAAATTATTAATATAGCTACCGAAATTGTTTAAAAAAAAGTAATATTTTATTGTACTAAAATAATTTCGTGACACTTATGTACATTAAAAAAAAAAAAAAAAGTGAATTTGAAATGAAATTAAACGAGTTGTGCTAAAAAAGCATATTAATAAAAACGTTTTATGAAGTTTTAAACATAATTTATTTATGGAATATATATATATATATAAAAGGTGATTGGATATTAAATAATACATCTTGAAACTTTCATGGTTGATATCCATACGTCTATAATTTTTTTCGGTGAAAACCATGTTCGTATTTTTTCCTTGTGACGTTTCGAAAACACTTGCAGTTATCATTATGAAACTGAGAGCGATTATGAAAGCGTAGGTATATTTATAGGATCGTGTTTAGACGAGCGCAATCTTGACTTAATGTTATCCAAATTTTTCGACCAGTCAGCGCCCCGCTGTGCGCACATCCGTTTATCAGTGTTTGTAGTATCATGCGTTAGAACGGAGTTGTTTACTGGACAAACATTTGTTTTTGTTTTTTCCCATTGGGGCAATGATCGGCAACCACGTTGAATTAAGCTGGTGTGTCCATATTTTTTTATTGAAATTTGGGTGTTTAAAAATTTCAATCGCTTCACGAACAATTCTGGAGCTATATTTATCTATTTTTGATAGAATGTCAAAATTGTCAGATTGTATTGCTGATTACCTGGACACTGATGCGAAGCCATTGCAGACGAATCGTTCCTCATCTGCATTGTGTTCTTTTAGTCTTTAATCAATGCTTCTACAGGCTGTCCAATGTAGCTAAGCCCGCATGAACGAGGAATTTTATAAACGTCAGCCACATGTCCTTTGGGGAGTTGATCCTTGATGGTTTTAAAATATTGTTTTATTTTCTAACTTGGTTTTTCCGTAAAATTCTGCCCATTCTGTCTGTGGTGCTTTTTATATAAGGGGTAACACTACATTGGCAAACTCATCTTTGTTACTAGATTTTTCTTTTTTCAATCCGAATTTTTTACCAGTGAATTGTATTCTTCTTGAACCATTAATGATCATAGCATCTTTTATATTTTCCATTTCTTTCTTTAAACTGGCACCGTTTGACATAGATTTGGCCTGTGTACGTCTTGTAGATTCCTATTTTTTGACTCGGATAATGTTTTTTTTTTTTTTTTTTTTACTATAAAGACTTTATTGGAACTGTAAAACTAATTACATTTACCGTAACTAATTATAGGAGAATTTCACATGTAGTTAAATTATTTTATAAAAAATAATAAAATTAAATATTAATAAGATCCAGCTGATGTTTTCTTTTCAGCCGTCGGGTATCATTAGAATCATCTAATAGTAAGATTGCTTCAACGTTCGGTTGGAGGTGAAGGCGATTAATGTAGCTGTTTGACTTCTGGTGGATAATAACAGGAACTGGATCGATTTTGAGATCGATACGAAGTTGGGCGTTCGAGACAAACCAAGGTGCTCTTGAAATCATACGCATGAACTTGTTTTGAAATTTTTCGAGAATTTCGAGATTAGATTTGGCTGCGGATCCCCAGATCTCTGCACCATACTCCATGCTGGTCGGAAAATTGAAGTATAGATGAGCCTCTTGCTTTCGAGACTAAGCTCAGAATTAGGCCGAAGGAGCCATCGAAAGTTGGAGAGCAGAAGGTCCAACATTTTGCGTTTTCTTCTAATATGCTCGTGCCAATTGAGCTTACAATCAAGATGCAGACCTAAATAGCGAGCAGAATTAGATACTGGAACCGGTTTACCATCCGAATAAGTTGGAATGTAACCATGGTGTCGGAGAGAAAAGTCTACTCGTACTGACTTGCTGTCATTTAATTTAATTTTCCAGGTATGAGCCCAAGTTGAAATATTGTCTACTGCTGTTTGAAGAATACATGCAGCTGTAACATAACTGCGACTATGTGAAATTATTGCAGTGTCGTCTGCAAAAAGACTTGTTGTTGTCTCAGGAGTTTGAGGAATATCCATAGTATAAAGTAGGAAGAGTATAGGACCAAGTACAGAGCCTTGAAGTGCGTAGACGCTGATCCAAAATGTATATAGAACTGTCGATCAGTTAAATATGACATGAGTAGTCTGCAAAAGCCCGGTGAAAAATAGCTTTTAATTTTGTGAATTAAACCAAGGTGCCAAACTTTATCAAAAGCTGCACTAACATCTAGAAAAACTGCTGTAGCAAATTCTTTGTTCTCAAGTACTTGAGTTGCAGTATGTACAACACGGTGAATTTGCTCAACGGTTGCATGCTTTTCACGAAATCCAAACTGAACATCTGTTATCAAATGTTTGTTTACAATAACTGTTCGAAGACGCTGCGAAATAATGTTTTCAAAGATTTTCGCAATGATAGGTAGTAGGGAAATGGGCCGGTAAGATCCAGGACCCTCGGCTGGTTTCCCTAGTTTGTGAATCATGATCATTTTCGCAATCTTCCAAGTGCGAGGTACGTAGACGAATACAAGCATTTATCATCGTTGACAGATAGGCAATCCCCTTCTTTGGCAGTTCTTTGAACACAACAGGAGAAAGCCTATCATGTCCCGGTGATTTGTTAGACTTTAGGCTATCAATAACCTTGGCTACTTCGGGGGGAGAAGTTGGTTTAATTCTGCCATTAGATGTACTAGGACAGGAAGGAGCTATTGAGGATTGAATGCTATTATCCTCAAAAACATGCTCAAAATGTTTGGCAAAAACATATGCTTTTTCAGAATCGCTCCGAGCCCATGAGTTATCTTCCTTCTTCAAAGGAAAACAAGGCCGAGTAGGACGGCGAATTCGCCTAGCGGCAGTCCATAATGAGTAGTTGGCTTCTTTAGTGGAGCCAAGAGGCAATAGGTAATTGGAAAATGAATTGTTCCTCCACTGACGAATGGCACGTTGTAGTATCTTTAGACAATTTATTGAAAACAGATTTATTTTCAATAGTACGATGTCTTTGCCATGCTTTTCTTGCTTGGCGTCTTCGATGGACCAAGTAACGAATCAAGTTAGGATATCTGACTTCAGCTGGGGGTTGTTCAAAGTACTGAGTACTAGACTGCACAGAGTGTGATAGCAGAGATGAGAAATTTTCAGCTGCTGCATCGATATCTGACGGTACATGATATTGTATATTGAGGTTAATATAGAGATCAATTAGTTCTCGAAATCTTTCCCAGTCGGTACTTTTATTTGCCAATTGTGGTGGATTAATTTTAACCGGTGATATAAGGTATGATAGCAGTATGGGTACATGATCAGAACTAAGATCGGCTATGCACTCAGCCTTAAAATGATGTACCGGCATACCCTTGGTAAGAAAGAAGTCAATTATGTCGGGTATCTTGTTGATGTCTGAGGGCTGGTGAGTAGGGCTTCCTGGCGAAATAATCTGACAGTTAGCACGAATTGCTGACTTAAGCAATACTCGTCCCCGTGGAGTGCAAATTCTTGATCCCCATGTTGGATTCTTGGCATTGAAGTCTCCTCCAAGAATCCAATATATCTACCCTGATGATTAAATAATGCATCATAGTCAGCTTCACGAGGAGGACAACGAGGTGGGCAATAAATACTACCAACATTAACTGTGTGATTATTTAATTCAATAGATATAATTGAGGACTGGATACTGTCACTGTCAAACATACCATTAGCATAATGCTTAATTGAATTCTTGACAACGACCGCAGCCCCTTCTCTTGCCATTCCACTGGTGTGGTTAGCAAGGTAGACTGAATAGTTATGAAATGTAGGTTGATTTATGTAGCTGGCAAGATGAGTCTCTGAAAGTAGAGCCACATCAATATAATGCATATGAAGGAAGGACTCATTTCCTGAGGAGTAGACCATTTGCATTCCAGCATACAATTTTAAGATGCCAAATAGGAGTCATTTTTTCCCTTTGTTACTCGGATTTTTCGTTAATACTTTATGAAGGTCTTCAGGAGATGAGACTCTTTCTTCAAGAGTTGTTAGTTTTTGAATAAGAGTTTGTTGAGAGGCTTCAAGTCTTTGAAGAATTTCCATAAACTTGTTAGTATCACTTGAAAATTGAGGAGCAGCAGGAGTAGGTGTAGTAGTAGTTGAAATGTTTGGAGTTATCACAGAAGCATGAGATACTTGAGAGTTGACAAATCTGGAAATAGATGGTAAAACTGAATTGCTTTTAATTCGTTCTACGGCAGTGATTTTTTTAGCAGGTTTTGCAAGAGAAATTTTTGACTGGTAGTAAGAACAACCTTTATAATTGGCTGTATGATCACCTTTACAGTTTGCACATTTAGGTGGAGTTGTATGCGACTGCTTGTCCACACATACCTATTCGTGTATTTTCGAAGCACAGATGTAATTTTCCGTATGTAGTCTTCACTAACACGTCTAAAAACGCTAGTTCGCCATTATTTTCTTGTTCCATTGTGAACTTTATGTTACTATGAAACATATTCAAGTCCATCGAGATTTCATTCAGCTTTCCATTACCATGCCGTCAAATAACGAACGTGTCATCCGCGTACCGAAGCCAGCATTCCATTTTTTTATTATTCCATTCTCCAAATACTCCATGAATATATTTGCGAAAATTGGCGCTAATCTAGAGCCCGTCGCCATGCCATTTGTAGATTTTATTATCAAAAATGAAATAAATTTTTGATTATAATATGTTGTTAACTAATGTTGGTTAAAGTTAGAAAAATTTATAATATTAAAAAAATATATATATATATATATGTATGTGCAAAAACGTGACATGTATTTTGAATGTATATTTTTAGACAATCCTTATTACAAAAACGTCGTGTACATTCTATACATATAGAAACGTCTTGCATATTAGACGTGTATGGAACGTTTTTCGTTCATATTTCGACGGACATGTTTTTTGCAAATCGTTCTGATTGACAATTTTGTACTTGCTTCAATGCCATATCTTTAATATGCGACTTATACATAATCGAACTTGTCGGCTGATACCCGCTGTCTGTGCAATTTCTTTTAGCGAGTTTTATATTAACACTTCTACAACGTAAGGTATAAACTTATTTTAATTTTTTATAATGTGAAATGTAGTGATTTTTTTATTATAAAAAATCAATTGAAAAATTAGTTAAATCACTAATATTTATTTTCTTACGGAAAGCACAAAGTTTTTCGGCATTTACGCCATTATCGAGTGAACAAAAATGTTTTCAGATTTTTCAAATACTTATTTTTATTTTACTTTGAAAAATTGTGTTTTTCAAAAAAATTTTGCGTTTGTATATTTTTATATTTTATATTTTAGTTTTGGACATCATACATTGCAGCAGTAAATGAAAATTTAAAATTCCATCAGTGTATATAACTTTTGCAGAATCCGGAAAATAATATCGAAAATAAATAAATATAAAAAAAAAAAAAATCAGTTAACAAATATATTAATGTTAAATTTCAACAATTCAAAAAATAAACAGAACAAACAAGCGGAATAACATTTTATGGAATATATTTTCACCATCGCCATCAAATATTTTTAAGTAATTATTTTTAATTTATACTTTTAAAATTACGATTTTTTAGACGACATTTTTGTTCACTCGATAATGGCGTAAATGCCGAAAAGCTTTCTGTGTTTTCCGTAAGAAAATAAATATCAGTGATTTAACTAATTTTTCAATTGATTTTTTATAAACTCATTACTTCGAATATATATAGAGACACGCACGTTACTAAACTCTGAAAAGGTACTGAGAACTCTATATTTGAAAAACCCGGACAAAATGAAATCTTGTACCGATGAAATATTGTCTGTACAGTTAAGGATTAAACATTTTGAATTCGCACGAAATTGAATGCGAAATTAGCTAAAAACCGTAATTTTTTCGTAATTTATTAGTCACGTTATTTGGTAACGTTATTGCGCAATGTTACTTCGCTGGAATGTAATAGACGCGATGTGTAGAAATAACAGTTATTATCATCTCTTATTCCAGTGCATTTGTCCATATACGACGATGCCGCATTTCAAACATTTCAATTTTAAAGACGTACCGGCAACAACGCTTCGTAAAATTTTATTATCCCCCGTTTTGTGGTAGTTTTACATTTTTACTAACACCCTTTAGATTTGCGACTGTGTACGAGCGATCGATGTTTTTGCGCATGCGCCTTAAAATTGCAGGTGAAATAACTTTAGTTGACGTAAATGCAAACGGGTGCGCGATTTATTCGACTATCATTATTATTGTTGTTATTATTACTACTACTACTACTATCATTATTTCGTTTAGCGCAGAGGTAAAATGGCGGATGGTGCTTCAGAAACGTTTTACATTGTTTTATAATTGTTTTTTGTAAAACGTTATTAATTAATAGCAGTTAGACGTTTTCTTCTATTAAATTCGAAATATTATCGCGTTTTTTATTTAATTGTTTAATTTGTTTTTCTTTTTAAATGAAAATCACACCCCGTTGTTTTTATTTAAAGTTTCTAGCTCCATCGTTGTAAACTTCGGGTCTGTTTTGTTCGTTGTATCTATAATTTTAATTTTCCAATTCGTTTTCCATCGTTCTATTGTACGCCGGAAAATAATATCCGAACCGTATTAAAAATACTTATCGTGTTTAGTCGCTAAATAAATCGCCTGCGGGTTTTATAACTCTCGAGGTATATATATTATTAAATATATTTTATTATTTTCGTTTAGTTTAATTTTATTTTATTCGTTTTTAGTTTTACATTGGAACGATCTACGATCGATTTAAATTCATTCGTAATTACGAAAAATTTAACCATCTTGAATCAGTTGTAGATTTTTTACTATTATTTGAAACTGATAGTCCGAAACAGGACGTACGTAGGTTAGTGCGGGGCCCGAATAATATACGTATATACTTATAATTTCTTATTAACTACGAATTATATAATTGATATTATTATTAAAGGACAAACGAGAATCCAGGATGGCAAATTAAATATCGAACTCGGTTTCGCCAGTGAATACTTTTGCCATCAATGTTAATTTCTGCTGAAGGTAATTGTCGTCGCATTGTGAAGAGTATAGCTTCAGTTTTATCATTGTTTTGTTTTTAACCCCCCCCCCCTTCCGTATACGAAACTTAAAAACAGAGCTAGCAGATTTTTTTTAATAATCTGTTACTTATAGTATTTGTCCTTTAAATATTTACGATATAGTGTTAAATTAATGGCATTGTCCTTTTAATAAAGCGTGAATATACATTTTAGAAAAATACCAACATTTTTTAAAATTCATCTCGCAGCTACTTACTTGTCTTAGCTTTATCCTAACGTTATAAAAACGAACAATTTATCTGTTCCATATAGAAAATGAAAAAGCGATAAAAATTTGAAGTATTTTAAATGATGACTTTTCGTCTATATAGAATATAATTAGATAGTAAATACTTTTTTTTTTTTTTTTTTTTACCGTAAAAAATTATCATAGAAAATTTAATTTTTTTTTTCTTTTCCGCGTGTGTGTAATAGAAGTGGAAATTTAAAAACTGATGCATTAGAATATGTATATACTTTACCTTCTCTTCTGGTAGTTCATTTCTAAGACTAGTGCTGTTTCTCTTTCTAACAATGATAAATTGAAAACAATCGAAATTATCCAAAATGTTTCTCATCCCTTCTACCGGTTCTATTTTCAGGATTTATTTTTCTCGTTAGACGTCGACTTAATTTCCTCTGATAATAATATTGGTATCTGCCGTTAACAACGCTCCATTTATGCGAGCAATTAATGAAAAATTCAGCATCGATGAAATTATTTACAGATGGGTCTGTCGATGAAATACGTCGAAATTATACTTCGGATTTATATTACCCGAAAAAAGTCACATCGAAAGTATACAGATTATCCTTTGCAGGTTCCTTATTTGTAGTAGCATTTACAAAGTTTTACACCTAGTTAAAGATGTAAGAAAAAAGAATATTCTAATCATTTCCGATTATTCCTTAAGCGTTCCTATTACAATTATCTAAGCTCCCAGAACTCAAAATAATTCAAGTTAGAATTTGATTCGAGACATCGTGTTATTCAACTTTATAATCGTGGATCTAGAATAATAAGTAGGTCTCTTCTCGTTGTGATGTGGCCGACGAATTGACGCCTTATAATTTATCAAGTGTTCCTTTTATGAGGACATTAAATTTAACCGGATATGTTACCAAAGATTAAACAATCTTTACTAATAGATTTTCAACAGTATTACATCGCCGAAAGTCGGAATAAAGGGAAAAAATCCTTCGCTTTGGTGTACATACGGTTTCTCTATTAAGCCATGGTTTTAATTATACCAGCACGTTCCAAGGGATTATATATATCAACTTTATTTCGACTTCTTCTTATCGTATCGGTCATTTATATTCCTTTTTTTCCCAATATTTCACTATTTGAACTGCGTCGTCCGAGATTCCGTCTATTCTTATCATATCTTCCATCCCGCATCGCACCGGCAGCAATGAGCAAGTTAATAGGTGCTCCGAATCTTGTACCATGCCACAATCACATCTGTCATTATCTGTAATTTTCCACTGTTTCATGTTCTTTGCTGTTCTACCTGTCATAGTTCTTATTCTATTTAGAGTTTTCCATGTTGACCACGGCAATTTATTACCGGGAGGTAGATGTTCGTTCGGTTGTTCCCATAATTTTAATCGGTTTTCTTTCAGCCTTATTTCGACTACATACTGGGCATTAAATTAGACATAATTTCTGATGGAACATGTGACACGTGCCATGTTGACGGCTGTATTGAGCATCAAATTTAAGTTAAAGCATACAGATGAACTGTCCTATAATATTTTACAAAAGTGGCACAAATTACCTGTGAGGATTGAATTGTTTCTGATCTATTGTATTCTGCTACAATCAGTTTATACAAATTTGTCAAACGTAGTGGCATTAAGATTTAAAATGGCGCAAGATAGCCCCCCCTCCAAAAAAAAAAAACAAAAACAGTTTTTCCGTTAATGTTTTTTCTAAATTTCTCGCAGCTGCCGAATCCATAAAATAATTTGCTGGTCTCGCGTGATTCAGCGACATAAATAAGCATATTTACGAGTAACATCCGAAGAAATACTAACGTGTACGAGGGTCCTTTAAATATAATCTGTTTGGCAAATCTTGGAAAGTTCAAATTATAATCAGCCAGTTGGCACAGTATCATTGCGAGTGCAATTCAGCAAGTATTGCGGTTATATTTTTCCCATCGAATAGCCGGTTATTTTCTAGATTTTATATTCAATTCCGACGTATGTTTATTAGATTTGTTTGTTCAATTTTTAGATCGATATCTATTCGAACGAATTCCTTGTGATATGGAGTCAACTTCCGGACAGGGTCCTCGCGACCAAAAAAGCATGGAGGAAATTAGGTTAATATCGTGTTTGAGTGAATTGGAAAAGCATGTTGGCAACAAGGTGCCGAAAAGCAGATTAATTACAATTGTTGTGAATCATAATTTCGATTTTGAAGCGTCATTAAATCAAGCTCTCATTTGTGCCACTGGATGTGAAGGTACATTTGGTGACTTTCATTTTTAAATTTATGTACTCGCTTACCACGCTATGCTAAATAATAGTGAAGTGATGTTTTTCACCGATTTCCTAGATGATACATGCAGCACGCATACTGCTTTTATAGATAGATACACTCGTATACATATAAAAATATATACATTATGTACGTATGTGTGAATAATACTTTTTTTTTGTACTATTATGCTGAATAAGAGTGAACTGATTTTTTCACTCAACGCCTGGGTAATATGTAATACATACGTACATCCTGTATATATTCTTACACACACACACACATATATATATATATACATGTTTTATGTACATATGTATGAATAAAATGTAAGACAGCTTTTTTGCATTTATACTCTCGCTTAGCATATTGCGCTGAATAAACTGATTTGTATACTGAACACTTGAGTTATTAATAATGAATACATGCATTCTGCATATATCTGTACACACACACATACCAGTACACGTATATATATATATATATATATATATATATATATACATGTGTCTATATACATATGTATGAATGAAATATAATATAAATTTTTTACATTTATACGCTTGCTTAGCACATTATGATGAATAATAATAAACTTACATTTACACTAAACGCTGAGGTGGTTATAATACATACATATATACATCCCGTATATATAATTACTATATATATCAACATCAACATTAAGTGCCGTCTCCTATCAGAGGTAGGCGACTACTGACCTATACATATTTTGTTGTACAGTATAAGTAGCGTACAAGGTAATCATAATATGGCGTTAGCATAGGTAGACACATACACCCGGAGAACTGATGGTAATCGCTTTGTTGTTACCACACAATGCAGCCCCGCATGTTTTTGTAGTGTACTATACTATTGTGTGTGGTGGTTTGTCATTTGCCTTCCACGTGATAATATTAGGATTATTTATATTTTTATTTTCTGAATTCGAACTCGGTGCCTTCCGTACAGAAGAGCCACTAGGCTATCCCAATGACTTCTCTCTCTCTATATATATATATGTATGTGTAAGTGTGAATAGAGTATAATACATATTTTATCTTTAATACAAAAGTGTAATAAATGAAGTAATTTGTTTCTGTTTAATTTTTTTGTGCGTTTTAAAGTATTAAATTTAATATTTTATATATATATATATATTATATATATTATATATATTTATATATATATATATATATATATATATATATATATATATATATATATATATATATATAGTGTTATATTTATTTTGCACGTAATTATTATGATGAGTTTCATGCTGAAATTTTTTATAATTAATATATCCCTAATTTTTATTATTTAATATTTTAATGATATTGATGTATACGTATAAGGATGAAAAATTTGCAATATAAAATTTTTATACCACCTGTCTAGTGGTAAAGTTAGTCCTGATTATTTTAATTTACAAATTAATCACGTGATACGTCGAACTAGTAATTGTTATTTCTTCGAATCGCGATCGCTTACAAATCTCTGTTTTAATTCGTCCATCCCCATTCTACTAATATAACTTTTTAATTAAGATTCATCTTTCCCTATCATTATAATTATCTTTGCTGTTACGTAAACCATATCTATTGCAGATAAATAAATGAATACAAACACATACACACACAAATATATATATATATATGTGTATACATTTGTCGCGGGGCCTAGTTTCTAGAGTGCTCGACTGTCAACTCGACGATCGAGCGTTCGAAACCAACTCGCGACATAGAATTGTTTCATCATAATGTAATTCTTAATTATCACTCAGAAGGTAATGGCACACCACTCATATATCGTTATATGTGCGCGCATCTGCGTTCCATATAATTAGTGCCTTTAAATGCTAGTACACTGTACGTTAAAATAAACATGTACAATAGCTAGTTACGACTTTCGACAAAGAACAATATAACGATGATGATGTATATATATATATATATATATATATATATATATATATATATATATATGTATGGCAAAACGATGAATATATAAGTCATTAATAGAGATTTTCTACAGTTACGCCATCTCCAGGTATTAAAAATAAATAAAATAATCTAGACATTTCTTTTACGGAATACATTTTAAAAAATATCTAATTAAGTCTTAGTTTGGCATACATTCTGATTACAAACTTGTATTATAAGTTTGCGATCAAAATGTATGTTAAAACAAATGTTGAATTGGGTATACATCTTCTACAACAATTTTCTGAAATCGCCAGTTTTTATAGACGTTCTTTGTCTTCTTTTTAGGCTTTTGGCCTGTACTCACTAAATTAAATACGGGAAATCGTTTATTTACTAATATGGGAAATGTGTAATGTAATTTTTTACAACCGTTTAAAAGATGATAAGTATAAATCGTTATTACACGTTTTAGAGTTTTCGGTATTCGTGATACGAAAACAGTGTAAATATGTATCAGAAATTTCCGTTGTCATATCATGGTTATCAAGTCTTTCTTAGTACATTGGAGGAAGAAAGTTTGTTTGTGTTGTAATTTTTCCACGTTTTCTTAATTTCTTGTATATAACTGCGATTTGGATATTTTTTAAATTGCTTACGATCGTATTGTATAAAATTTACTATTTATGTAATATTACGTACACCATTTACATAATGTTGTTTATATCATTTACGTAATTTTGCATACGTCATTTGCATAATATTGTGCACATTATTTACATAATATTGTTTACATCATTTATGTAATATTGTTGATTTCATTTATGTAATATTGTGTACATCTTTTTCGATAATTTCTAAAGTCTATCCCCTAGTAACAAATATTTCGATGTGTGCGTGTTTTTTTTTTTTTTTTTTGTAGCGCGTCTATTTTTTTCCAGCGTAAAAACGTATAATTATAATCATTATTTATATAAATTTTGTTCGCATTAAAGGTCCTCGTGGAGCGTTTGTGTCACCTACGGATGAAATTGTGAACAAGGCTAAATTTCTTTCTTGCGTAGAAGAAATACAGCGTCATCTTGGAAACGCCATACCTCCGCATGTTATAAATGCGGTCGTCAAGAAAAATCATTCGGATTTTGAAATGTCGTTGAAGGAAGCATTAATTATCGCAACGAGTACACCGGAGGGTACGCTTTCTTATTTTTAACAATTTTGCCTATATTAAGGAAAAAATGCACATTATTTAAAATTCGCCGTTAGTAATAGACGATATTACTTACTACAAACGAAAGTAATTTTTAATTAATTTATGTTATTATTTTTTTTTTTATTAATTTTTAATTATTTCGAATGAAACTATATGTAATTTTAAACATATTTAAGAAGAAATACGAAATTAATGCGGCGATAAGCGTTAATCAATCAATTAGTATTAATGGAGAACATAATCGTGTTGATCTTTTCCGTTAATTTTTATTCAGTTTGGGATATTGTCACATAATTCGTCATATATATATATATATATATATATATATATATATATATATATATATATGTGTGTTTTTTTCTACTCCTCACTCGTTTTCGAGTATGAGGTTATCCTCTAATTAGTATGCTGTTTAGTCAGGGGATTAGAGGATAACATTAGCACCGCAATTAAGAACACGTAAGCTGGAGCGCAACCTAGCCTTCGTGCTGCCTTCCAACGTGAGTGGGTTAACAGTGGCAAGGCAAACCCAGACGACTGGCCCACTCACGCTGGTGCGATTTCTCGCTGGCCAAAGGAGGAGGATAGTTTGGAGAAAGGAGAGGTTAGAGGAAATTGTGAGGGCAGATAAGTTAAAGGAAAAATGATGTATATAGTGAAGGGAAAGGATACCTCGATTTCGGGGAGGAACCCTAAACTTTGGATCAAAATCCATACCGGAAGGCAGTACTAAGGCAGTTAGCGGTGTAAGGCTTTGACAGCGGCCAAATCTCGCTGAGGGTGAAACGGTCGTAGGATTTTGTGAATTTTTATTAGGCAGTTCCTCAAGTTGCCTATCTACATCCTCTTCTTTCATTGCCCTGTGGAATCGTCTGCTTGAGGCTTTCCACCAGTAGTCTGGTCCGACCCTGCTTATTTGATTACGTCTTATTCGCAGTTAACCTACATATCTGCAGGACGTTCCACTATCCGCCACCTGTGGACGCGCCCCGTTCTAGATTTAGCTCCGACTCGAGAGGCACTAAGTGCCCTCACATATATATATATATATATATATATATATATATATATATATTTATATAGTAGTTTTAAGGTAGTTATCAAGGTAAATTAATAATATACATATGTATGTGTGTGTCTACACGTAGGTTAAAAAAGATATATCTTTGTAGAACCAACTGCGTATCGTGCACATTGTTTAGTTCACGTATTAAAATTATCATTCAGCTCATTCTAGCTTCTTTTGCGTTCACGACAGTCTTCTACGACCAATTCCTCGTTTTCCGTCAGTTTCACATTCAAAGAAGAGCTGTATTATCTGATATTTTTCTCCTCCGATAGTGTTCGCTAAATATCGGCGTTACGTACTTTTTTTCCCTTCGTAAACTGTTCTTAATGCAGTTTCTTTTTGTCATACGCGCTGGAATATCGAAACCGACCGGTAAAACTACATTTTTAACGATTCAAGATAGTCGACTGTGCTGCTCTGACAGAGTACATTAAGACTTTGGCACCGTATGACAGAATGGGCGGAGTACAGCACTTCGACAATCTTTTCCGGATCTCTAGATTTGATAATAAAACCCATCTATTAGAAGTTCCTTAATTTTTCCAAAGTATCTCTACGTCTTCATTTAATGTTTGCTTTATGGCTTAGATTTTCAGTAATGTACAGCTAAGATAGCCGAGTTGGTTTTTTTTTAACGTATATTTTGTAAAGTAAACAAAAATCAGTGCATGCACATTCGCACTCTCACACATCCCTTGTTGTTAAAATTTATTACATTCTATCAAGCAGTTGCTTGTCGACGGATTTATATGTATTCACTTTCTCTCGCATTCAATCTGTGCAAAATGTACAATTTGTCTTATAATCTAATTATTTATTTTATACTATCTATTTTAGTAATGTACAATTTGTCTTACGAGCTAATTAATTTTATATTGTTCCTTCATTCACACACCACACGTACACCTTTTTTTTTCAGTCACTCACGTGTACACTCACAATTACTCTCTCATACATTTGTTTTTCTCATTTTAGTTGATCTCAGTTTGTAGTAGCAGGCTATCCTTTGTTTTTATATTCATCTCTTTCGCGTTAAATTTTGTTCTTTTCCTTTCTTCGTTGATTTAATTATGTACTAATGCGCTACTTTATCAATATTTTCGTCTTGTTGTAGCCACCAAGTATCTTTTGTTTTAAGCAACCTAGTCTTTTTTCATTAAATATTTCATCCGGTATTTAACAGTTTTTCCATTATGTACCTATCGGTTTGTTCTCCATATTTTGTTTTCATTATTGGAATTTTACATTTCAAGGTTTTCCTTATGCTATAATCTGACAATACATTTTTTTCAACTCTCACGCACTTTTGTTTAGTCAAATATTCCCACAATTTCACAAATAAATATATACCTGTTATATTTAGTGCATTTTGGGCTTTCATAAGCTCATTTAATGATTCCTCGCTCGTTTTAGATATTAGTTTGAGGTATTTGCTTTGAAGCCTATCTATTTTCTTCACATGCAATTTTTTTGCTATTCCACATGCTTGCACTTCATATCTTAATCTCGATTCAATTAAAGCGTCATATACTATCATTAAAGTTTCTTCACTTACATAGTTTCTAAGCGTATATAGCGACGATATTATTGTTTGTATTTTATTCGCAACAAATTCCGTATGTATGTTCCACCTTAGATGATTTATTTTTACCCCGAGGTATTTGTGTTTATTTACAAATTGTATATTTCTGCAATTTTTATTAGAACATTTATTTTCAAGGTGCATAAAATGAGCACATTCATTTGGGTGCATTACGATTTTAGGTTTATATAATTCGCAGTTTCCAAACAGTTTAAGCAACATACTCTTTGTTTTAACTGTACTTATTGTTAAATTATGATCATGTGTCCATTTACTCACTACTATCAAATCATTTTGCATAAATTTTTCCGCTGTAGGCATATTTCTATGAACTGTCATTATAGCTAAATCGTCGGTAAATGCAAATAATCTACTGCAGTTTACTATTTTTTGTAAACCATTTGTATATATAATGAACAAAATTGACGCTAGATTACTTCCTTGCGGTACGTCTACTTTAGTGTCTCTATATTCATCTCGTACATTAGTTCTACAACTTGTTCTACTCTTTGATTATTCATATTTAGGTTTAATTTTATATATATATATATATATATATATATATAATAGCGATTTTTAAAGAAAATAAACAATAAATATATAAAAATAAAGCTATATAGGAAAATCGTTAATTGTTAATAATTAATAATGAAGCTTTTCAGGAATTACACGTCATTTTCAAGTTTTTTATATTTATTTATTTATTCATTGCAACGAAGCCGTACAAGCTAAACCTATTCTCACCTGGTACAATGCAGGAGAAAGTGAAAATAATAAAAATAAATTTTATATAATAACAATAAGAAAAGTAGTATATGAAAAATATATACCTAACTAACTAACATTTAGCGCATCTAATTCAAGACTGACATGTTTGTAAACGGACATTATATATTATTATACTATCGATTTTCCAACCAGATCTAGCAGACGATTGGAAACGATGAAGTGGTGCCGCGATGCACTTCCAATTATTCGAGTAGGCTGAGCTATTCTCAAAGAACTCTTATGTATTATCAGGAAAAAAGAATAAAGAATGAATGGTTTTCTTCTTGAAGACCCAAATTAGACAATTCGTCGGAATTGTCTGATTAATATACAGTTTTATTCCTATTCCATTCCATCTTCTCCCTTTTTTCCTTCATTCTGTCCTTCTTTTTATGAGGATATTGTTTATAACAAGAAACTCTCGGTACAATATATATATATATATAAACCTACAATTCTGCAGCAATGATTTTGTTGCACCGGTTACAATCGTTTCTGGGATAGCTATGACCTGATAATAATAATCATAATATTAAGTAACTCATATTATTGGCAACAAACAGTAATGGTGAATGTACAGAATGAATTATCTTAAGATATACAGATTAAAAGAGTAACCCGACCGGGATTGTATACTATTATCTCTGTTATTAGTCAGCATTTATCTGACGGAATATTTAACGAATCGTGTGGCCCGCGCCATCGGTGTTAAAGATAATGACAAAAATTCATGGCAGGAAATAAATAAAATAAAAATAGGAAATCGTAGTATTAAATTAGAAGGAAACAGGATAAAGTTGTTACTTCTATCATACTTTTTCGAGTTGACGAGTTTTATAAAATAATAATAATTAATTAATACGGTTTATTAATTGTTTTTTTTTTTTCAAATATATATTTCGTATATAACAGAGATAAAAAAGATAAGATATATATTCGCTGGATCAAGAAAACCGCCAGAGGGTGTAGAAACGTTGGATACTGCTGTTAGCAAAATGAGTTTGGGTGAATCATCGAAGAATGGGTAAGACGTTTATTTTTTTTTTTTTTTGGTATCAATCCGATTTATTATTCGGTAATATTTATAAGTAACGTTGAATGTGCTTTCAGTCGAACATTGTCGAAATTATAACAGAAAATGATAAGTGTTTATACTGTAATTCTGCTTTTTAGATGGCTAACTAATTTTCAAGTGTTAATATAAATATTTTTAAAATGTCCGTATTTTGCGTCGACTAGAAAATTACGTTTTTTTGTTAACATTAAAATTTCACGTACCATATGGATAACATCGTAAATGAAGCGATTAATACGAAAAATTCTAGAGAAAAAAGCTAAAAAAAAAGACCCTCCCAAAAATGGAGTGAAAAGTAACGATAAAAATAAGGAAAAGTATAAATTATATAAAAACTTGTATTATTTATAGAATTGTAACAATTTCAGGGAATTTTATATTCATACAACTTCGCTTAAGGAAGAAATGTTATTAGGCTAATGTAAAAGTAATATTTAATTTATTTGCACATATATATATATATATGTATGTATGTATGTATGTATGTATGTATCTGCGGTGCGTATAAACTTTATATTTGAAAATCGATTTTCGCGGAAAAAAATTACCATACACTTAAGATAAATAATTATTTCAGACAAAAAGAGATGGCGTCTAATAAATTAAACGAGGGAGCCGGCACTTCGAAAAGCTTTTTATCTGAAAAGAAGCAAAATTTATACGTAGTCGTAGTCGGGCATGTTGATACTGGAAAGAGTACTTTGGTCGGTCATTTGATGTTTAAGATAGGAGAAGTTGATAAGAAGTTGATGCATAAATTTGAACAGGAAAGTAAAAAAATTGGTAAACATTCGTTTCAGTATGCTTGGGTATTGGATGAAACTAACGAAGAAAGGTAACTAATGTATATATATATGTGTGTGTGTATGTGTGTGTTCTCTTACGTCATATTGCTATCATCATTCCGATTTCTATAGCACTGCGCTTGCGTATTACATTTTTTTATTACACTGCCTCCGATCTAATATATATATATATATTTTTTTTTTAAATAACTGACTAACTCAGGTTTCTCTAAATAACCGATTAAATCAGTGGTTTTCTGAAAATGATTTTTTTTTAATTTGTTTATTAATTTAATCAATTGATTACATATTCTTCTTCCTTTATATACAATGTTTACATATATTTATAAATCTGGTAAAGATGTTATTTTGTCCATATACGTAAGTAAATTTAATGATTTATTTAATTTTTACATTATATGATAAGAATTGTGTGATGTACTTTAGAATAAAAAGTCGTCTACTAAATCGGATGACGTAAATCAGATTGAATTTAGTTGCATTTCGACTAATATCGGTTAGTAGGTTCTATTTATTCTGTTATTTATTTTGGTTCGATTGAAACGAAGTAGTATTCACACTTCGACTATTCTATGGCGTGTATTTTTTTTATTATAATTTTTTTGTTACTGTATTTATCAAAGTTTACTTCGGATTTAATAATAAGAGCTAATTAGTAAGTAATAATAATTCGATTTAAGCGATTTAAGAACACGGACAGCAGAAAATATCGATATTAGTAGGTTTTGTTAGAACCGATTGAAAATTATCCGAATTTTGAAAACAATATTCTTGGTTATATTTTTACTAGAATAAACTATTGATTTTGTAAAACACCGATTACATGTATATATATATGTGTATATATATATATATATATATATATATATATATATATATATACATGTTGTATTAAAATATATTTCTTTATTAGTGGAGTTCTAAAATTTGTACGATTACATGATTCATTTCACAAAATTTCAAACAATTCTAGATTATGTTATATTAGTAGATTTTCTTTAAACCGACTTTAACGTCTGAATGTATATCGATATTAGTAGGTTTCATTTTTTTTTTTTTTAAAAAAAAAACGTATATTTGTGATAAATTTTATAATGATATATACATTCATAATCACACCTCATGTATACACACAACAACACAACAACACTCATACGACATCGAGCTTTCGCTTGTCGACGGGTAATTACGTTTCTTATGATTTAATATTATACATTTACGCTTAATATAAATTTTTATTTTGATTACATTTATTATATTGATTTCTTTAATTACCGTTTATTTATATAATTATAATTCATTTACACTCTCACATACTCTCTAACTTAACTCCCAAAGTGAGCTTAAATACTGATCAGTACCATGCTCACACACACACACATACATACACGCACACACACATAGAATACATTTATACATCTGTTAGAGTAGTTTTAATTCATATTTCAATTTGCAAACAATATATTTCCACTCTAATCATCCACATATAGGCTCCCATTTACACCAAATTTTTAATTTTCCAATCGGTAGTAGAGCCCTCCGCATTGTATCATACAATATTTGTATTTCATAAACCTCGTCATTTCATTATTCTTATAGTATTTTATCCACATTTTCCTTATATTGTAACCATTTTTTTAATTCACATTTTAGTTTCCTCTCCACCCTTTCGTTCAATATTTCTTCTGGTATCACGTTCATCATACGCGGCAATATGTACACATCTGTCTGATTTCCATGCTTCGATTTCGGTATTTGAGTATGATATTTTTGTATCTTCCTTAGATCATATGTTATTTCTTTTCTTTCCCTAACTTTTACAGGTTTCCGATTTCTAATATAATCCAACATTCTAACCATTAAGCACAAACCTTTTATATCCAGCATGTTTTCCTCCTTCAAAAGTTTATGTAATTCACTATCATTATCTCTTGTAATTAGCTGTAAGGTTTTTCTCTGTAAACGATCGATTCGTACAGTATAATCTTAGCTAAACCCCATGCCTGCACACCATATCTTAATCGTGAATCTATCAGCGCGTAATATACTATTTTTAATGTTTCTTTGCTAACGTAGTTTTGTAATGTATACAATGCTGGCAATGTTGCTCGAATTTTTTTTTTCGCAGAACTAATGTGTTTATTCCGTCTTAAGTTTTCGTCAATAATTACACCCAAATATCGTGTGTTCTCGTACCACTTCTATTTGTTCGCAATCTTTGTTACTGCACTTGTTGTCCTGTTTCATGTAATAGGCACAATCATTCGAGTGCATCTGTAATATAGGCTTGTATCTTTCTATATCCATCATAGATTTGAAGAACATACATTTTGTTTTTCTAGTATTTATTATCAGGTTATAGTCAAGGGCCCATATGCTAATTTGTATTAAATCTTTCTGCATATTTTCAACGGTTATCGTTACACCCCCTTTCCCGGAGTGTAAGAATGAGTAAGTGATGGGGAATTTGAAAAAATTTCACACCGTAATAACTAGCTTATCGAATTAATAATCGCATTACAACAGGCAGTCGTGTAAAACAAGCGTATATCGAATTTCGGCTTGTACGACGTGTTTTACGAATACTCGAAATTATTTTTCTAAAAAGTCTAAAAAGTTTAGTACTGTTTTATTCGTTGTTAAAAAAAATTTATCCATACTCATTTATAATTTGTTATATTTTATTACTTTTTATTGTCGCGTAACGCTCGATATATATTTGTTTTAGCTTACGCTTAATTTTTCGTTAAAATCGATTTATTTTAAAACGACGTATTTCGCTATATTAAAAAACCGAATTGTTATTCGCATTAATTAGAAGCAGAGGAATTACAATGGACGTTGGACGCAGAAAGTTCGAAATCGGAGAAAAGACAGTATTGTTTTTGGATGCTCCCGGGCATAAGGATTTTATTCCGAACATGATTGCAGGTATAATACAAATATGCATATAAATAAATAAATACAGCCTACATATATATATATATATATATATATATATATATATATATATAAAAATATACTATTAATATTATATAACGTGTAAACGTACGTTTAAATAATAAATAATAATAATTGGACGTGCTTATGAATACCATTTATAACTAGTGTACATTTTCTTCTATCCGAGCTTAATTGCAACCAAGTAGAACCCATCCACTCTCTGAAGTCATCTGCCCACGTATACCGTTTTGAGCGAAAGCGCTGTTTCTCAGGCGATATCAGTAATTACTATTGCCACTACTACTAATATCACGAATTCGATTGGTTGTTAGTGGACCGCGCCTATATCCGCATGGTCGGTTTGTATTTTCCACATTACTTTTTATTTTTTTTCTCTGACGTTTTTTCTGTAATTTGATCTAGGGGATGGGATTCTAAATATCACTCAAACGAAACTTAACTTTTCTTCTTTATTGAAATTATCTTGATATTTACCAATTTCAACAGCTTCTCGTACAAACCTCGCGTGATATTTATCCACTAATCGTTTTTTAATTTTAATATAATTTTAATATTAAATAATCATACCGCAAAAAGCGCAAACTCGCTTGGATCGTATGTATATATATATAAAGGTATACAATTTATAAAAGTATAGAATGTAAAAATTGTAATCTAGAATTTTTTACATTTTATTAAATTGTTGATAAATTGTATATATTTTTAAATTTTATTTTTTTATGTTCATTTGATAATTGCTAAACATCTGAAAAGTTTTGCGATTTTTATAAAAAAAATTATAGTAATTTTTAACTCCTCTTTCGTTGTTTTAAAAATCACTTCTTCTTCTTCATCAGCTATTTTCAATCCACTGCTGGATGTAGCCCTCTCGAAGTTGCTTCCATTTTTTCCTGTCAGCCGCTTTACTTGCCCAATCTTTTCGAAATTTATTTATATCGTCAACCCAACGTGTTAGTGGTCTGCCTATTCTACGATTTCCGTCTGGAGTCCACATTGTCGCTTTATTTGCCAAGAGTTCCTGGTGTCTTATCAGATGACCAGCCCATCTCCATTTTGATTCCTTTATACTTAGTATTATATCCTTTATTCTTGTTGTTTCTCTAAGCCATTTATTTTCTTTCTTGTCTTTCAGTATTATGCCAATCATTTTCCTTTCGATTCTTCTTTGCGCTACTCTTAGCCTTTCCTCCATTGCTACTGTTGTATTCCACGTTTCACTCCCATAGGTCATTACCGGGAGCACGCATTGATTAAACGTTTTTCTTTTCAGACTTACAGGAATCTCCTTATTTTGTAAAATATTTTTTAGTTTTCCGCATGCTAGGGCGGTCATTTTGATTCTTCTCATTATTTCCTCCTCTATTCTATTGTCGCCTTTTATAATCTGTCCTAAGTAATTGAACGATGTTACTTCCTGTATTTTCGTCTGATCTATCATAACATTACTGATGTGTGTGAATTTGTTTCGCAACAGAACTGTTTTGGCTATGTTAATTTTTAGTCCTATTTCCTTGCTTTTTATATTAAGTTCTTGTGCCATTTCATTTAATTCTTCTATATCTTCGCTAAGTAACACTACATCGTCCGCATATCTGAGATGGTTGACATACGTTTGTCCAATTTTTATACCCTTACTATCCCATTTTAATTTTTCAAATATTGATTGTAAGGCCGCAATGAACAATTTAGGTGACATCGAATCTCCTTGTCTGATACCTCTGTATAAATTAACTTCTTTTTCCACTGGGCCAACCTGTATGGTAGCCTTTGCATTTTTGTATATGTGCTGTATAATTGAGATATACTCTTACATTCTATAATTTTTGTAATTATTACTATTATCATTGTTTATATTTCATCCATGCTAATTATTTTAATTCGTAATTTTATTATAATTTTTGTTCAGGAGCTACGCAGGCTGATGCTGCAATGTTGGTTGTAGATGCTACTCCGAATGAATTTGAAACTGGTTTTGGTGCAGGCGGACAGACCAGAGAGCATGCTTTGCTTATACGTTCTTTAGGTAAATTGTAATTTTGAATAAGTTCGTGTTAACTAGCTAACATTACCGGTAAATGATAATTGTATGATTTTCTTATTCAATAACTATTGTATTTTATCGATAAAGCTCGCAGAGTTGCGTCTACGAATCATCGTGTAGATATAGATTCGTAGATAAAACGTGTATTTACAAAACATCTTAGAAAAAAAATAACGAAATTAATAATATTACGTATACACAGTTCTTACTACGTGTACTATAGTATTAAAAATAGATCTAGTTGTTCGTTTAACTAAAATAAAAATATGCAGGAAAAACCACCAACAAAACCTGCATACTAATCATAAAGCTACGCCTATATATATTTAAATTTAGAAATATTTACATTAATAGGATAACAAATATTTTTTATATATATTACACACAAACAATAAATTTTGGACAAAATGCCGGCTGTACATCATAATAGTGTGTTTAATTATTTTGAGTTTGTAGCGTTTATATTTTAGTTGCAAACTTGTAATCCCCTATGTAGTTTATAAATGAATACTGACTGCAGGCACAGCTATCAAAAAAAAAAAAAAAAATGTTTTTGTTTGACAACCTTGTGAATGTATTCGATCTTTACGTAGACTTGAAGATTCAGAATTATTCTTCCTGACATATTTTGTAGCCTTTGTAATTTCACTAAGCTAGAACGGCTAGTATATGACCATATGGGACAATGAATCATAATTGTTCTTATTATAGTTTAGTAGATTATTAATTTATTTGCCGAGCTGACGTAACATCGTTTATTAAATATCGGATATAGCTTAAACAGAGACGGACGAGTTTTATTGCCGGGATATTTAACGTGTTTAGTAAATGTGAGACCACCTCGATCCAGTACCACATCTAAATATTTAATATCGCTTTTCCAAACCAAAGGTGTGTTGTTCACCTATCGCAGGTGGTAAGAAATATGGTCTGCTTTTTAGATTTAGTTTTATTAGAATTTATTTTTATTCTCCATTTATTAAAACATGAATTTAATTTAATAAAACCCCGAGTTAGTTTTCTTTTGTATAGTATCAGTTCGGTACAATGTGCAGTGTATAGCGGTATCATCAGCATATAATGCCATCTGTATGTGTTTAATTTTGGGAATGTCATTAATAAAAAAAAGAATGGATAAGTAAGATCCCAGTATGTTCCCTTGGCGAACTCCTGCTAATGCATATTTCATGTAGGAATTATCATTGTTAACTTTATGAAATTTCGGCTACTTAAATAATCTTGAATAAGTAGGACTAAGTAACTAAGAATTTTAAGTTGAATTATTTTGTATATTAAACCTCAAGTTGTGTCAACGTCCTTCTCTATATTTAATAACAGTAATCCTGTATGCTTATTTTTATATTATACCCATTAGTTATGGTTTCACTAATTCTTGCTAATTACTTGACAGTAGATAAATTACCCCTAAATCCAAATAGTTGTTTTATAATAATATCGTTATCATCTGTGAATTTTTTAGTCTATCCGAAATAATTTTTTCTTCTATTTTACTAAAATTACGAAGTAACGACACGGGCCGCAGATTTCTAGGATCAGAAATGTCCTTATCTGATTTAGGGTATAAGAATAATTTTCGACGCTTTCCAGCAGTTGAAAAAATGAGAAAGTAATAAAATTAAATTTATTATTACTGTTAACGGGACACAATCGCTTTTTGTGGCAAGTTTTTAATCAGTATTGTAGATATATTATCTAGACCTAATTTTTTTAGTTTTCAGTTTCTTTATGTACGTCAGTCCCATATATGACTGACACCGGGCTCAAAGTGTTCATAAAATTAGTCGTATAAAACGGACATAATTATAACTAGTGGTGAACTTTTCGAATATTTTAAAAGGGGCGAATTTAGTTAATTTTCTTCGCTTTAAATCTAGAACCGATAATTCCTAATCAACTAGATGGTGCTAAGAAGATGAGTGGCTTGAAAATCATCCGAGATCTGCCCAGTAGCAGACTCGTAAAGTAACTAATTTGGAAAGTAAATTTATATTTATATATATATATATATATATATATATATATATGTATGTATATATGTATATATGTATATATATATATGTATATATAATCTCTACCTATTCATCTGTTTTTTCAAGACTTCCCCGAACTTTTAAATCGATAATCGGATTAAAATATACAACGAAGAATCGGGTTTAGTGAGATATTACGTACGAAATATTTTAATTGTCATTGTTAAATCAGCGTGCAAAATTCTTCTCATAAGGTCGAGCATTTAAGTACTTTTTAATGAAAGATAAAATTTTATTATTGGTATAGTTCGATGCCAAATGCGAATTTTGTATAATGAAGATCGTAATCAATCTTAGATAATAAATCCCTTTTATTCTTATCTGAATAGGCTGTGCTACCGTTATAGCTGATTGGCGATAAAAGTGTGTACGTATTTGTAAGTACTGTTATTTCCTTCCATAAACGTTTATCTTTAACCGTAAGATTACGAAGTTTACAATTGAAATTTCGATCTTCACTTATCTTTACTCTTACTGAGCACGTTAAACGGTTTAATAGTGCCTTCGTAGAAGCATTTTTAAGTTTTTGATATGTACGTCTAATTATATTTTTGAACGTAATCGTTGTCAGAATATTGGAAGAAATTTTGTAATAACTTCAAGTTGCGACAGATTTAGGAACGGCCAAATTCAGCCGCTTTTAAAACCGAGCCAGTAAAACTATTCACTTTATTCTCTAGTTTCGTATTAGTTTTACAAGGACCTCTCCTAATATTATGTTATTATTAATATAATTTTAATATGCGTTCCAATTATCATTTTTAAAGTGGAAACATCAATATAATAGTAATACCTGATGTAGATAACTTGAAGAAAATAGGATTATGATTAGAACTTATTTTATTTTTTTTTAATTTCTGTGAATATGCGACTAGCTCCATAAGACTAACACTTGGCGTGTGAGTGGAAATGATTTGTGGAATTTCCTATCCAGTGATATCAGTCTGATCTGGAACATAATGCATCCTTATAATAGGTCCGTTGGCTTATTTTATTAGAGTTATCCAACAACGCAACGGCCACGCTTTTTGTGTGATGCTGTAGCTTTCGACCGTACTATTATGCAAACTTTTTGACCTCATGGATTACATTTATATGGAGGTCTGTATGTAATGTATGATTGCTGATGTACCACGGAAAGCGTTTGTAATTTTTCTCAAGATTTTGTTTTGGCAACGTTACATTTGCGCAATATTACTGGGCTTAGTGGACCTCCAGAGTTGGCAAATCTAGAGCTCATTAAGTGTCTCTGAAATTAATAGTATATCTACATTGGATTACGTAAGATACATTTGTATTTTATTTGTATGATTTAGAATATCATTGACATTCCATGGAAATAATTTTTAAATTCTTCATTTTTGGTTAGTTACGATTACTACTCTCATGACCGTTTGGATTACACCATTTAGTAGTTGAGTCTGCTGATGCATTACCAGTAGGTCTTTTAATTTCTGCCATGCATGTTTGTAGCATACTTGTAATTTGTGAAGTAGTATCAAAGTCAGACGGATTTTGAACATTCTGCTGTGTTACTATTCGTAAATATGTCATTTTGTGAATCTTTGATCTGTATACATGGTTTGAGTCTGTATACCCAAATTAGGACAATTTGCTAAGAATATTTGGTGATCTAGATGCGAAGTGTTATTACGTGTTGTTGTGGATTTTTGAAACCGTACTTGGTGAAATTTCTTGTATATTAACACACTATTTATAATTGGAAGGATGGCTTCCTTGACAGTTAGCGCATACTGGCGGTTCTTCGCGTTTCTTTTTACACAGAGTGTTTAACGCACACATAAACTTTCCCATAATAAGCCTGGATATGGTTATATTGTTGACAGCGGAAACACTGAGGAATTATGTTTTTATTTCTTGGTACTTCAACTTTAATTTTCATTTGGCAATAATGCTTTTAATTTATATATATTACTATTAATGTCCTGCGGCTCTAGGTCTACGAAGTATAAAGGAATGGTTATTTTACTCACTCCATGTCTAACATTACTGATGTGTCGCACTTGATGGCCTAGTTCTTCAATAGCTGCCTTAATGGTGTTTACGTCAGTAGAGTAGTGTAAGTAACGAATTACTATGCGAAAACGTCGGATTTCAACTGGTATGTATGATTCCCTCCTCCCGGAAATATTTAACTAGTAAACGATAATCGCGTTGGAATTGTTTGTTTTAATTTGCACTCGATTATCCGTTAGTGACTTACAGATGTAAGAGTTAAGAGACACAATTTTGTTAATAGCAGTTAATTGGGGCTTTAGGTTCAGTTACATTATCATTTTCTGTCAACTACAACGTGTTGGTTGTCAGTGTATATTTCAAGAGGTGCAAATCTGTTAATATTCCTACACGGGCTATCAGCACTATTCTAGAAGAACTACTTGTGTTGTTTTATTATTTTCCTTTTATTTTTCACTACGTGCCACAGATGTTTATTTGACCAAACGCATGGCGTATTATTTACAACGTCGATGTCCATTGCAGGGAATAAGAGTGGTGGTTTTGATTTTATATATATATATATATAATATTGTGATACGGTATAAAAGTAATTTTATTTTATTTAATTTTTAAATCGTTAGTTATTGACGATGGACGCCCCTGTCGTATAATGAAAAGATATCTTATAGATATTAAATAACGAGTTCTACGAACATATGTAGCGCTGTAACCAAAGTTGATTAACTTGATAATTTTTTTACGTCCACTCGATGATGGCTTAATTGCCGAAATGCTGTTTGATGTTTTTATATATACAAATTTTAGTGATGTGGGTTTTTTTTTAATCACTACTTTCCACGATATTAAAATTATTCTTATTTTGTTGTTTCAATTAAATACGGTAGGAAAAGACTGAACAAAATATCACTTTATACCATCCTATTTTATAATAATCGTCTTGAGCGCGTCGGCGAATAACGGAGTGTTTGTATTGCGATTATTATCAGTCATGATGTCGACTATATGTCTAGTTAATCATGAAATCTAATAATATTTATATAACAGATTAAAAATCGTTTAGAGTCATATAAGAAGCAGTGGCGTATAATGAACACCATGTATAAAATTAGTAACTTTTTGTTAAAATTTCATGTGTTACCGAATGGGTTAACAGTTTCTTTGAAAAGAAATATTTATCATCGATCGAGTCTGTTTCGTGAATACCGTATATTAAATAGTAACTTTTAAATAGATTAATTTTTAAGATATTAAAATAAAAACAAATTTTATGGTGTATACGGTCGTGATCATGTATCATTTATATGTTGAAAGGTATATATTTAAAAAAAATTTTAATATGATGATAAATTGATTATATATATTTTTTTTTTTACATCAGGTATTGTGCAATTGATTGTAGTGATCAATAAAATGGATGTAGTAGGTTGGGCTAAAGAAAGATTCGATGAAATTAGCAATGAATTAAGAACGTTCCTGTTCAAAATTGGTTTCAAAGGTACCGATGTGTCCTTCATACCGTGTTCGGGTTTGCGTGGAGAAAATTTAACAACCAAACCTCAGTCTTCTGATCACGGCGGTTGGTATAACGCAGATTCGCTTTTAGATGCCATCAGTAAGTCATCTGGAAAAGCCGACTATTAAAACTATTAAATTTCTATGTTAAATAATTTTGAATGAAAAATTTGATCATTGTATTTTTTTAAATTATTTATAGATATATATATATATAGTACAGGAAAGATTAATATTAAATATAAGACGGTCCGACCGAAAGTGAAATACTTTAGATACGGAGAAGAAAACCGAACTTTACAAGGTGATGCACAAGATGTCAAAAATGAAGTGGATTTGGACGCGATACATAGCCACAGAGAAGGCTAATAGATGGACAAAACGGAGTGTTTTAATGCTGGCTGCTTCATAAGAAATGAAAAACCGGCAGGCCGCTAAATCGTTGTCATAACGATATAACTCTTGAAGCAGGGCAGAACTGTATTCAGAAAGCTCGGGACCGAAACAAGTGGAAGATATTGGGGAGAACCTATCGGTCAGCAGCGGATCGATATAGGAGTATTATAAAATATGTGAAATATATATCGTACGTGATAAATACAAATTTAAGGTAGTGTCAAGTAGATTAATCGAGTACAGGTAGTAAACAGGAAATTAAGGACGAGCGTCTTGATTGTTTTCCCATTTCCTGCTGTGGTCTACGCCTAGCCTGTATTGGCTATCAGTAGATGTTATCATAAGTAATTACAATTTAATCACTTATAGCCTCATCGTTTGATGGTATAGCTAATTACTCTTCACGTATCGGTTTTTCGTCATTACTTATCACTAACTATAGTAAATCTAGTGGTTTCGTCCGTTGTAGCCGGCGAACCTCCTCCAGATTATCCAGTAGGATAATTGCTGTCCAGTTGGTATGTCTATCCAACATACTAGCATGCTTCTTTTCTGTTTTTTTTTTTTTTTTTTTTTAATGACTTCTTGCACATATTGTACGTCTAGATCATAGTGCAATGTCTCGTTGCTTACGTACCAAAGGACATCTGTAAATCTTCTCAGACTTTTATTCTGAAATGTCTGTTATTTTTATTTTTCGCACTGTATCCCCACAACTGGCACATACGTATGACCATACGATTCAAATTAAAAGAGCTTTATTTATTTTTTCTTATAAATCTTTAATTTCTCGTTTGTTAACAATTGAAGCTGTCTAGTTTATATATATATATATATATATATATATATATATATATATATATATATATATATATATATATATATATATATATATATATATATAAATAGTACCAACACTAAATACTGCAAACAATGCAGATCCGGATGAAAGAACAAGTAGTTAATCTAATGCTTCCGTTGAAGCACAAGATTGTGAGAAAAGAAGAGAAGTCATATGGTGAGAATAAAATTGAGATGGAATGTTAGTAATGATTTCCGAATAATCTGACTGTGTCGGGAAATAGCATTAACTGGTCAGATCAGATTCGGTATTTAGGTGTTATTTTTGACAACTAACTTAACTTCTCACTAAACATATTAACTATGTATGTTAATATACGAACGCTAATAAATCCATTTGTTCCATGCTGTTCCATCTTTAATAGAAAAGCATTCCCTAATACGTGTAATAAACTTATTATTTATAAAACACTAATACGTCCAGTATTTACTTACGCTTGTCCTGTTTGGTGTTCGATATCGAGCGCTAGTTATAATACATTGCACAGATTTTTCGAAACAGTTAGGTGCATACTTATGCATACTCCCCTCGTTGTACTAGAATAGATTATACGCGTGGTATTCTGAAATTAAGGAATATACATTCTTAACATATCGTCTAGTAAATTTTTCGATAATTACCGTGTACATGATAATGAGTTCATCTCGTTAATAGGTAATCACGATTCCTGGCAGCTAATATGTTTATGTATAGAAAATATAAACATAATTAAACATTATTTACTTCAGCTATTCGTTTATTAATATCGTTCTAATTATTAATGCGGTGTTGCGTTATTTTTTATTTAATCGTTAATTTCGGCGTTATCTAATTTTACATTCGCTTCGTTTGTTTGCCGTTTTTTTTCCTTTTTTTGTTCTAATAATTGTACATATTTTCGTGTTTGTTACTTAACTTAATTAATTAATCTTGTAAGCTATCGTGGTAAGGCGCGTCTATAAATTATCTTTATTGACTGTATTTTAATTATTTAATAAAATATGTATTTATTTATTTAACTACCGTAATATGCGACAAATTATGTCTACGTAACAGATCTATCTATCTATATGTGTGTATATATATATATATATATATATATATATATATATATATTACAAGATACCTCGTATATACTATTATTAATATTATTATTTAATAAAAAAAAATTAAAGTATTTATAAAAAAAAAATTATTTTATATTAAAAAAAAATTAATATATATTTATTCATGAAAAAAATAATAATTTATTTAAAGACTAACCTGACCGGATTTGTAATTGTTTCAATCATCCATTCTCATTTTATTCTAACCGTCTTCATTAAGAAACTAACAACTGAACTATTTGACGGAAAATCTAGAACTCTCCCGAAAATGAACAAACCCCATCCCTTTTTATACATTTTTCTTAAGCCTTGTTAAACAAAAATTACTGTATTTTCTTCATTATTTACTGGCTGTAATTTATTTTTACTGGCTAAAATTATTTGGTCAAACTAATTTACTGTTTTTTTTTCCATTGACTAACTAAAATTAATTTTAACTATTTTATAATAATAGTTTATCTACTACAAATCCGGTTTGGTTATATTATAATCATTTTAATATATTTTACTTTAATTAAATAAATAATTATATATATATATATATATATTGTTTTATTATATTAATTTTCCACCTTCAATATAATAAATTTAGATTTATTATAACGTGAACATACGACGATCGTCGTAATATATATATATATATATATATATATATATATATATATATATATATATGGTATTTTCTATGTTTTTTATTATTGTAAATATATTATATATATATTTAATTTTAATTATTATATTTTATTTTGCCCCCTTACTCTAAACTCGTCATACGATATCACTTGTTAATTCCTCAATATTGTATATCTATGTTTTCGATTTTTCTCTTTTCACATATATAGTGTTTTGGATGATGCATTAGTGTTTATATTAAGTCGTTTAAAGTGCTCTACCATTTTGCCGATACTTCTTTCTGCATATAATCGTTTTGTTTAATTTCATTTTCAACAACTAGTAAAATATAGGGGTCATTTATGTAAGATATTACTTTTGTTGTCCCGTGCATACATACTGTTGAATGAAGTTTAATTATTTCAACTGTAAAAGTCTTAGTTATACTCTTTCTTTAATATGTTGCGTTCTTCGTTTACCTTGTAACGTTATGATAACGTAACGTTTTTTAAATTGATCACGCATTACGTCGAATAACCGTTTAATTTATTAATTTAATTATTTATAATTTACTGTTATTTATTTATTCGTCATTATTATTTGTTTATCTATAATTTTTCGATACAGAAAAATTGGCCGTTCCGGAACGTTTAAAGGATTATCCATTGCGTATGTCTGTTAGCGACGTTGTCAAAGGCCTTAACACTATCGTATGCGTGTCCGGTCGTTTAGAATGCGGTACATTATCTGTTGGCGATAAGGTTATGATTCAGCCGGGCGGTCAGATATGTGTTGTGAAGGGTAAACATTTGTTATTTATTCATATATATATATTAGATATAGTAATAACTGTTATTGCTAAGGAACGTATACATTCCAGTGACGTTTCAAAATAACATTACAGAGTAACGTGACTTGGGTTAACACGTTAACAGCGACATAAATAAGAAACTAGTGCACGAATACAAATATTATGTTTTTATTTCAAGCAGGTATATTATTAAGAAATATCGACCTACGGGTGTAATTTTATTATTTTTTTTTACTAATTCGATTCATTTCTGACGCGAGGATAAAGTAAACAATTGGGAACTTTCGTACGTATTGCATTCCTCTTAGCTCTTCAAAATGCTCACGTATGGCTCTATATATTCCTATATTTTAGATTCTGGTATAATTTAATTTTACTCATCTCTACATTTCTTCTCAGTCTGCCTACATTATGAATAGCCCTTTCTTATTAATTTCATAATATAGCGATAAACTGTATGGAAGCCCAATAAAAAAAAAAAAAAAAAAAAGAACAAAAAAATTAAGGTACAAAACGTACGAATAATGAAAACAACTAATAAAAATTATCGCGCTTGCGACTGACGTGTATAATTCAGAAAATAAATATAATCGCTTTAACAATTAGCAAGTGGTGACGTTATCGTAATAATGAAAATTAACGCGTGTGATTTTTTACATTAAGGCCTCGTAATCGATCAAACTTGTTTTGTCAAATATATTTAACAAACTAGTATGCAGACGTGCAATCTGTATTTGTCAAAGTACGATCATTTTTGATCGTGTTAGTGACGTGTACACAATCTTCAAACAACTCTTAATGTTCACTGTTAATATTTAAACGTAAATAAAAGTGACTAGAAATAGTGCCAAAGCATTACTATTGACTCTATTAAGAAAACGAAAAGAAAACGTTAGTCCGGTGAATGGTTAATGTTAAGGGATAAATATACGCATGAAAATCTGCTTAATGGAAATCAGACTCACAGAACGAGAAGATTGTATAAATTTTCTCCGAATGAATGAACAAACTTTCAATAATCCGTTAGAATTATTTCGGCTTCAGATTAAAAAAAAAAAGAAACATGCGAAAATCTTCTCCAGCTGCTCGAAGATTATCAAAAACAACTTTAAGATTTTTGGCTAGTAGAGTTAATGTTGAATATTTCAAATTTATATCTGCTGTATTGCATACACTCGGTAACATTATTATGTTGTTTTTTTTTTTAACTTCTTCATCTGTTCTATATACTAGGACGAGAAATTCTTATAACATTTCACAACATTTTTTTAATCCGTTAGGGTCTCTTATTCTTTTATCCATATAGTGTTTAGATTTTAATTTTCATAATTTTAGAAATTCCCTGTATAGTGATATAAATTCGAATAAAAATTCGTTTTTCACTCGCATTTCGCGTTCGAACGTCCGTCATATTAAAAATAATAAAAGATGCTGATTTTTGTTTTTGTTAAACACACACGCGCAGATCTACAAACTTGTTTGTCAAACAAATCGTCAATCAAAATTTTCGTCAAACACATCAAACGCGGTTTTTATTTGACAATTACATCTGGCTAGTGAAATATGTATATCGAATTTTAAGAAGTTGTCGTTATATAAATATTTGTGGTAATTCGTATGTAATATTTATTGTGTGCGCTTGAAAATAACCGTTGAAAAGCTTTGCAATAATAAGAAACTTTTAGTGATTAAACTGTGTTATATTTCGTTTGGCTTATAATTCTAAAACTTCGACCATTAATTCGTTCAAACTCGTTATCAACGACACACTTAGCCCTACGTCATCGATAAACGTTATAATCCGATTGATCTTATTATAGCTTATGTATTTCCGAAATTAAAATATTTTACAAATGCCGACTTAAAAATCGATCCTTGAAGTGTTACTGTTGACTAATTTCGCTTTTTATTAATTTCGATATTTTTTACTTTTTGTTGTCGTGTAGCATCGTTCATCGATGTAATTAATAATGATTCGATATATTTTCATCGAAACTTTCGCAGCAAGGACATCGTTTCGGTTATACGAAATCAACTGTTTTTAATATCGTATCTAAAGTTCCGAGTTTGTCATCTTTACTTTTAAACTATCTTATAGTTTTATAACATTCGAACTAAGATAATACGGACTATTTTTTCCCAATTCTCGTCTCGATCTTTATTAATAATTTTGTCAACTTCGCGAAATTCTTTTAATTTTATACGAAATATATTTATCGCATATTTTACTATTATTTTCGCAAACAATTGATAATTATGCACATTCATTTTTTAAGTTTTGGTTTTTGTTTACGAATAATTACTGTTTTCGGTGTTTTCCAAGCTTATAAATAATAACTTTGTCGAAATAATGCATTCGTCGAGGCTTCGTTATTAGGCCTGTTCAATATATTTCTCGTTAAAAAAATTGTTATAAAACTATAGGGTGACCAGAGAAGTTAGACACGGTTCTGTTTTTTAAATAGCGCATTTAAACGCAAACCGCGTTGTACACACACGAGAGATTCGTTTTTGTCCGGTTTCAGTTATCACGGGGCATAACGAGAAAGAACGCTCGTTTTGTGTGGAACGTTATGATGTTTCGAAAAGAATTGAAAGTTACGCGATTAGGATACCTTTTAAGAGAGTCGCGTTTACGAAACACGTCCACGAGATCTGGAAAAACTGAAAACTGGGATTTCTGAAGAAATTTCAAAAATTCAGCGACCAACGCTCGAAAAGTCTTCGAAAATTTCGTAAAACGACTAAATGAACTTATTGTCGCAAATGGCGGTCATCTGTATTGTCTTCGACAAATATTTGTAAGCTAATCTATCGTTTTCATATTTTTAAATAAGATTTCATTCGAGCATTTTAGTCCAGTAGTTTTCGAGTCGTTCAAAAAACGACAAAACCGTCCCTCTTCTCTGGGTTACCTTATATTTGTAATTTTACGGATACATGCTGTTTTCTCGTGTTTTAATTCGTTCATTATTGCAAAATGTAGTGAATGAAATGTACTTTGCGTGATGTATATTATATATAATCTGTTATTTTTCTAAATTGTTACGTGTAATAATCGGGTTTTCAGGTTTGATGGTAGATGAAAGATCGGATGTTACAGTCGAAGCTGGAGATGCGGTACATGTTAAATTGGGTCGTGAAGGTTCATCTGTATGTATTGGTCACGTTTTGTGTAGCCCTGTCTATCCGGTTCCAATTAGTCGTAAATTCGAAGCCAAAATTGTTGTGTTTAATACCGTCGCACCAATTACTGTCGGTAGTATGGTTAGTGTGTAATACAGTTTTGTATCCGTATTGCTTCCTTGGCGATACATATTTCAACAAAACGACCTGTAGAAAGCGAAAATATTTTTATATCGTATCGAGCGGTATATTTCACACTATTATAAAAAGTATCATTTTTCTATTTTGTTTTTCAATTTATTCGATTATTTAATAATTATTCATGTCATTTTGCTCGTTCGCAGTGTTTTGTTTTTTTTTCTAGTTAAAATGTTTATTTCTCTCTTAATAGTCATATTCTAATGTTCCCGCATACGCAACTTTATTTACATATCGTTATTGCGAGTTATTTATTTCCATTGAAAAATTCCACTCGGTTATTATAACTCAATTATGAGAAATGAAAACATTTTAGCCTGGTATCGTATTAAAATAGTTACAGCTGATACGTGTTTTAAACAATTATGAATTTATTCATTTATTAGCCGTAGACGAAACAATTTTACACTGTATTAAAATATATATATATATCAATTAAATAACTTATATTTTAGCTACGAAAACGAGTTAATAGCTCAATCGAACCCACTCTAGTCTGTCCTAAGATACCCCCCCGATTTATGTTTTAGCATTTTAATAACGACATCGTCCCGTCATTTGAACTGGAGCTATTTTTATTTTCTGATAAATCGCGTTCAATCGCTTATAAATCTTCACGGTAATATTCTAAAAATAACGCCAACCCGCCATGGAGCCAATTCAAGACTGATAATAAATGCAAACCTAAACCATGTGATATACGCGACCTTACAACGGATGTTACTCCGAATACCTCAGTCCATTACATGCTATACACATATGCATCAAAAACACCGTTTCATGTAGGTGGAGCGTATTCCATTTAAAACAACATCCGGTTTTTTAATCTTCCGACAATGCTGTCAGTCATTTCGACTAAGCTAATTCTTCAATGTATAAATCGCTGATCTTCCACGGAATAATTATGTATTTTGCTCAAATTCCATGTCTGCGTTAAAACACATACAGGCCATAAACTCCGAGGTAGCAATTATTAATCATATGTTCTCGATACTGGAACTGTATATGCTTGGATTCCTAACCATCGAAATATTTCACCACACGATGCCGTACATCGGACGGCCCATTGGCCGTCGCAAACTCGCCTATTAATATATATATATATATATATATATAGGCGCGATGTATGCTCAACATTCACTCCGGAACATACTACGATCATGGAGTCGATCTTTTCATAGTCAACCTAGTAGTTTGGGATGCATTAAAAAATATCTGACAGTATGGTTAAAACTTATTGGTAAAATCTGTCTACCTAGATTTGAAACAACGGTAAATAAAGTTTATCTTGGACATATATTAATCACTCACTTCTACCTGATTGGTAACCAGCCACCATCTGTATGCGGTGTATGCCAAGCACCATTAACCGTCCATCATATACTCAAGGTTTGAACACGCTCAATATCGTACTAAGGAGATAAGCTCAGCTATTCCGGACGTCTACAACCTGGAAATTATCACAGGCTTTCTCATAACATTATTAGTAGCATCTAGTTATAAGTGTTACAATTAATGTTTATGTATACATCGAGTAATAGCCACGCAACATTAATTACTCGTAAAAAAAATCGCTTATTTTCCTAATCCATCTAGTAGAATCCGTTCGTGCAGTATGACCCTGATCGATTCCACTTTTCCTTTCTTATTGCCCAGATAAAACTGTAATTAAATTTTATTTTTTATAATTTTTACATTTTAACTTCTGCCACATAGATCAGTTATGTTCTGGGCGTGTCTTAATTTTGTTCATGATACTATTCGAAATTCTTCATGTCTAATAATCGTACGTTAAGGTAGGCAAATTGCAAATAAATTTAAAATTCTGCTTCTTTTGGTGTATGGCTATAACGTTCTTTAAAAATATGTTTGAGCGACTAGTCATTTTTCCGGGTAAGTGCAATTTTGCGACTACTTATCTCTTGTTTGTTTTATCCTTTAGGTATACCAATTGTTTTTGAATAAATTATACCGTCTACTACGTCAATTTTTATTTATTATAGTAATGAGTGTTATTTTTATTTTTTTCTAATGCAATTTTACGCTTAGCCTTTTCTTTCGTCTTGTTATTTTGTTAACATCTTCAGAAATAATCATTTGTAACCCTATTTCGTTTACGCTCTTATTTCTGTCTAACTCTCGAAATAATTCTTTTGGAATAATATTAAATAATGTGTGTTTGTGCGTTTAACAAAATATTCTCATTTAGTGACAGTTATTATTGTTACATTCATATCAACTAATTATAAACCGAACAAAATATAACACAATCACTAAAAGTTTTTAATCGCGAAGCTTTTCGACAGTTACGCCATTTTCAAGCACACACAAAAATTATTACATCTTTATATATATATATATATATATATATATATATATATATATATATATATATATATATATATATATATATTTATAATATATATAAAAAAAAGATGTAATAATTTTTATGTGTGCTTGAAAATGACGTAACTGTCGAAAAGCTTCGCGATTAAAAGCTTTTAGTGATTGTGTTATATTTTGTTTGGTTTATAATTAATTAATAAAATCACCACTCTCCAATATATTCAACATTTAATTCATATCAACGCTCTACCTATAAATTTATTAACTAACGAGACCTACGTTTTATTTGATTTATTTATTTTTATTATTATTTATAAATGCTGAATTTATTTCTATTTGACATTCTTTATGCGTCTTCATGAGTAGATTTATCTTACATGTAACCGATCAATAATTGAAAATCCATTCCGGAAGCCAACCTGTTCTCGAACTCAAAACCTAACATTTATTTTAGCCTATTATTCAAGACAAATCTTGAAAAATTGCTTAGACATCGTGAACTATAAACTTATTGAACGTTAATTTTCTACATTATCTTTAGTCTCTTTCTTGTGAAATAAAATAATAGTTATTTCCCATGATTTACAGATTGTCTTATTCCTTAAGATTAAAGTAAACGGAACAGCAAGTATGTCCCGCTATTAATATTTTAAACCCTTAATCACTTTCCTATTTCTGTTTCTGGAAATGTAGGTTTCTTTGGTACACTTAATTTATATATATATATATATATATATATATATAAAACCATCAATGTTAAATACTGTATCGCTTTTGTATGACTGGAAAAATACACACTGCTACGATGTTTTAGTATCCATCGCATTGTTTTTTGTTTTTTGTTTTTTTTTTCGTTTTTGTCTATGAGATTGGCCATCTTTGTCTTAAACATAATTTCTTCTTTACGGCTTTCATATTCTTCGTTCACTCGATTATTTCCTTTACAAAATTTTCTCGATCTTTTTTTTGTTATATTCTCTTAGTTCATATTTTATGAATTTACGTAATACATATATTTAATTAATTTTTTTTTTCAAATCACCTTATATATTCCATCTCAGAATCTCTGTTTAACGTTAATTTTATCACTTATACGAGTCGAAATTTTGTTTATCCCTACTTTATCATTGTTTACATTACATCTCTTATCGCCCGTGTATTCCGAAGCTATATCGCCCTTGAAATCTCCAAATATAAACCGATGACTCTAAATCTGGAGGACGTGTAACGTCGGCTTTCCTTGTATCCCATGTTACTCATCGTTTTCGGCTTCTTAAGTCCATATTCTCGACTGAATCTTTTGCCAGCGGCTCAGTCAAATTTCTTATCCTTTCTGATTAACTTAATGTTTTAAAGTCTCCTCGTAACTTTTATACGGATAGCCCAGTTTTACAATCCATACTGCTTCTCCATGACCTTACTAAATCCCAAGTTTCCGTAGTATTCATTTTGATTCCCAGCCATATCGGTCTCCTCGCGAATGAGTCTACTAACCGAGCTTCTAGGGAGGCGTCCTTGCTTCCACACATTTCCGTTCGTCTTTCCCTCTTTTTCTGAAATCTCTCATAACCAAATTCTGAAATCGTGTATGGAAGTCTAATCAACGTTAACCATCTTTTTTATATTAAATCTAATCTACTATCTCAGTTGTCATTTCCTTTCCGATCGATATGGAAAAGTTTTATCCTTACTAGACTTTGAATATCCCATTCAAATCTTGCCCATTCCTATCTTCTTCGAGGCGCGGATTCTCCTCTCTGTCCCTTTTGCCAAATGACGAAACTGCTTATTCCCCGTATACTAACATCTTGTCATGTTCTCATAACACTTAGAACCCAGTTCAACCTTCTATTCGCTTCCTGTATTCACTGAATCTATTGCAGCCGGCATCCGTACTATGTGTAAACCGATACGCTATATTATATATACTATTGTATTAATTTGTATTTTATCACGTTTTATTATTATCATTATTATTGTATATTACGTAAGAGTTTATATATTTTTAAAAGAAATATTAAACGAAAATAAATAAAAGATTTAATTATTATTAACGCGGAAATTTTGCAATATCCCGTATACATACATATATAAATATGTGTATATATATATATATATATAATATATACCTATGTGTGCGTGTGTATTTTTGTGGTGGAAATCGTGTTAGATTTAAATAAGTTTAAATGCAGTATTTTGATGTTGACGATTTAAAAATTAAATAATTTCTTTTTTATAGACTATGATGCACGCTCATTTCGGTGAGTATGCAGTGGTGTTCCACAAGTTGTTAGTTACATTGAATAAAAGTACTGGAGCGGTATTGAAAACCAAACCTCGCATGTTGAATAAAAATTGTTCGGCTATGGTCATTATGAAACTCAATAGTCACCCCATCTGCATGGAACTTCATCACGATGTGAAAGAGCTAGGAAGATTCATGTTACGTGTTGATGGCGTAACTATAGCGGCAGGATTAATCACCGAGGTATACCTATCTTTTTTTTGTGTATATATATATATATATATATATATATATATATATATATATATATATATATATATATATAGTAGACAAGGTATTTGGTATGAAAATCAATGTAAATAAAACAAAAATAATGAAGATTTGAAGAAAACTACGACCATTTCTTATGAAAATTGGTGGGAAAAATATTGAACAAGTATGGAAGTTTAAATATCTCGGCCAGATTATAACGGAAGATCTGTACTGTAATGATGAAATTAGCCATCAAATTTGAGTAGCGAAATACGCATTTCATGAGAAGCAAGGTATATTAAGACAAAAGTCAATGCCGCTGAATCTTCGAAAACGGATATTGAAGATGTATGTGTGGTCCGTAGCCCTTTATGGTGTTGATACCTGGACGTTAAATAAACGGAATATTGAAAAATAACAAGCGTTCGAAATGTGGGCTTGGAAGAAAATGCAGCGGTTAAGCTGGGTAGAAAAAGTAAAAAATAAACAGGTGCTTCAGCAAATTGAAGAGAAAAGGTCCTTAATCAATCGAATAAGGAAAACACGGATAACTTGGATTGGCCATGCACTTCGACATGACGGACTACTGCGAGATATATTTGAAGGTAAAATCCAAGGAAAAAGAATCCGTGGAAGACCGAGAAATACGAGTACGTTTGTAACAACTTTACTAGAAGACTCTGGGTTAGAAAATTACACCGAATTAAAAAGAACTGCAGAAAACTGGGAATGTTGGAGAACTATTGACATGGCGTTGGACCAGTGTTAGGACCGCACGAAAATGATGATGATGATTATATATATATATATATATATATATATATATATATATATATGTATATACTTTTTTTTCGGTCCGGTATTACCAATTTAACTAGTTTTCGTTGTATTTAAATATTTCCATTAATTAAAGTTTATAACAATCGATAAACTTTAATTTATATCTTAATATTATTAATCTTTATAAATCGATACAACAGCCACTCTTAAAGTCGGTTCGCTAATTATCTAACCAATATATTGTATGTTTGAACAATTTCTTTTTTCAGTTCTTCTCTTCCTATATTTCTTATCCTGCAGTTCCAAATTATAATATGTTCAATGGATCCTCTTCCTCTTTTGCGAATTCGCATAAATCTGAATTTATTATTTTAATTTTAGTTTTTGTTTTTTTTTAGTTAAATTACGTTCCGTCCGCAATCTTGTCATTGTTTTCATCTAATCTCTATGCATGTTATTCGAAAACCAGGTATCTTTACGTATTTCCTTTTGGATACTGTAATAATATTTTCCACAATGTGTACTAAGATTTCTATACCTATGATCCCAGTCTATTAAATTTTACGCTTTTAATTTACTTCTAAATTCCTTCCAAGGATATTTTATATTAATTTGCCGCTGATTAATTAACTTCTGAATATTATTATAACATTCGTCAATTTTATATTATCATAGTCGGTTATACCATGTTGAGAAACTAGAGTACTTGATGAAAGTGTTGTGTAACTAAAACAAAATCTAATATAAGACAAAAGATGAATAGGGGTGTGTGCGTGTGCGATAGTTCTCTGCACTGAGTAACCGAAAAAAAAAAAAAAAAAAATAGGATAGAAAAATGGATGAGAAACATCGTCCCTTACATCACCAAGGGTTTGCGGAAAATGAACATATAAATATAAAAATGCATGTTATACAAACAAAAAAGTTATACACATATACACGTGCAATTTAAAATAGCGATTAAAATTAATAATAATTAAAATTTAATATAATGATAAAAACAGAAAGGAATATAAAAAGATTATACATATATATCATAGTATATAGAGAGAAAAAAAAATCATTTCATAATTAGAATTATTATAAAACGAACATAAAAAAAAAAGAAAAGAGGGAAAAAAAAGAACAAGGCTAAATGAGCCGATGTGTGCAACTGCATAACAAAATAAACATAGACAAAAATATTCTTAAAGATACTAATTGAAACCCCAATTAAGTATACAATTAGGAAAGTGCATCTATATTTAAAAAATAAAAATAAAATAATAATTATAATAATAATTTTAGACAATGTTAATACAGTAGTAATATTAGTAATAAAGTGTACGGAAGAAATGACCATGAGCAAAAGTTGCGGATTCACGGTTGAATTAATATTATAAAACGTAAAAGAAAAAAGCGACAAAAAATTATTATCCGTCATTGTATCATAGACAGTTGCCACTGCGTGTAGTGTAAAAATTTCACTTCTAAAACCGAATTGATTTTGGGGTACTATTTTATTATCATTAGCGCAATTGGAGAGTAAGCTTATCGGCTTAATATTTTTAGGGTGACTAATATATCTTCGTTATGTACAGGTATTATTATTGGAAGATTAAAATATTTTTGTCTAATACGTTTAACGTGTGTTTTAATAGAATTGACGTTGATTTTTTTTAATTGACTTATAAATTAAACGATAGTTTAATTATATCTAATTGTTTTTTTAACGATTAAATTTAATTTTATCCTTACAGATTCTTTAAAAAGGACTCTCGATGAACATTTACAGAAGACGATTGAAATGATATTTCGTATATTTGTTCGTTGCTTTCGCCATTTGAACTTACTAAAATTTGCTTAAACTTTTTTGCTTTGTTTCTTTTTTCCTATTTTTTTTCTTTTTTTTTTTTCGTAAGTATTCTCATAAAGTTTAATTTATTTATTATTTAAAAAACACACACAAAAAACCCGATAAATTTAATTAGCTGTTTAGTATTTTTAATTTTCTCTACTTAGTCATATGAAAAGTTATATTAATCGACTTTAAAAAATCGTAAATATATACGTATATATGTGTGTGTGTATGTATGTATTTGTTAGTCATTAAAGTTATTAAACACCGAAGTTTAAAAAAAAAAAAAACCGGTCACCTCTATAATTATATATTTTTGCCAATACTCCGTTCTTGATTTTTATATATATATATATATATATATCCCCAGGGGGGCCTTCTGGGATCCGGAGCACCGGAACGGGGCGTGTCCTCAGGAAACCAAAATATAATAAAGGAGGGTGTATGGCCCGAAGAATACTGTCAGTAAATTATGATGCCAATACCAAAAACAAAAGCCGCACGACACTGTCGTGATTTTAGAACTATTTGTTTAATATCGTATGCATCTAAAATGACACTTAAAATAATTTTAAAACGTTCGGAACGACAGTTGGATCAATATACACAATTCGGAGAGCCTGTTGGTGCATGAAACGAACCAGCCTACAGGGGCTGATACACCAATGATGATTGCGCATGTAAAAATTTAAACATTTAAAACGCCGTATATTTAGATACGTTTGTTATCACCAATAATAAAAGCTGTTGTCACACGAGCGCAGTGTGAAGAATTCTATAAAAAAAAAAAAAACAATTAACTCGAAAATATATTTTTTAAATTACCGTTATAATTGATGAGCCGAAAAAATAATTACAGTAATAAAACTCCCCGACAAAAGAGCGGAAAAATAAAAACTAACAATAAAGTTATTAATTAGTAAAAAATCGCCGATGTTAATAATTAATAACGAATCGTTTTATATGCCGTATTCAAGTTATTCGATACGTAGAAACTCTTAATAAATAAAAAAGCACTATACTAGGCGAATAATTAATTAAGGTACAAAATTAATTAAGTCGCATTCATTACTTAATGCACATTAAATAGAAATAAATATATATATATCCATATATTATCGTGTGAGTGTGTATATGTAGTTGCTAGTCGTTTAAGTTACTAAATAGCGATTTTCTAAAAATATATATGCGTACAGGCTGTTACACATACGTAACCGCAATGTGAAATATTACAAAAAATATAACACGGATAAAAAAAAATTACAATTTGGATAGAGAACACAATAAGCGGGGCAAAACGAGTAAAAGAGAGAAAATAAAAATAGTTTTATACATATTATAAACTTTAAATAGTACGAGAGCAATTCATAAAGAAACGAAATTAACTAAGTCGCATGCGTGACTTAATTTAGATTAAATAGAAAATATGATATATTTCGTTTAAGAAACGATATACGATTAAACACATTTTCTGAATTAATCTTTTTTTAACGTAATTTACATTTTTTCCCGCTTTTGTAATTCCGTTTTATTCTTCGTATAGTATTACAAAATGATAGTTTCAAAATTGAAAATTATAATTTTTCGTAAAAGTTCCTCGTTTTGTTTTTTCTTCTAATTTTAATTCGACCGTTCAGTTCTCGCTTATTGTTTATGCATATACATATATATATATATATATATATATATATATATATATATATATATATATATATATAATTGTTAGTCATTCAAATTGCTAAATTGCTTTTAACAATCTGTTTTGGGTAAAATATATATATATATATATGATATATTTCGTTTAAGAAACGATATACGATTAAACACATTTTCTGAATTAATCTTTTTTTAACGTAATTTACATTTTTTCCCGCTTTTGTAATTCCGTTTTATTTTTCGTATATTATTACCTAATGACAGTTTCAAAATTAAAAATTATAATTTTTCGTAAAAGTTCCTAGATTTATTTTTTCATCTGATTTTAATTCGACCGTTTACGTTTTCGATTTTAGTTTGGCGTTTTCAGTAGGAAGTTGTAAGAAATGTTTTCGATTTTACTTTGTTAATTAATTTATTTATTTGTTTACGTATTTAATTATTTAGCGTTATTTATTTACGTTCGACAGAAGAAATAATATTTTTCGTTGTTTTACTGCTTAATTATAAGAAGATTTGATTTTACTTTAATTTATGAAAGAAGCGATTATTATTTTCCTTTTTTTTTTTTATTTAATTATTTAACGTCATTTATTAACGTTCGACAAAAGAAATAATATTTTTGATTGTTTTACTGCTAAATTACAAGAAGATAAATGTTTGATTTTACTTTAATTTATGGAAGAAATGATTATTATTTTCCTTTTTTTTTTTATTTAATTCACATTTATTTAAGCAATCATATTTTGGTTGTATTACTGCTAAATTACAAGAAGATGAATGTTTGATTTTACTTTAATTTATGGAAGAAATGATTATTATTTTCCTTTTTTTTTTATTTAATTCTTTAGCGTCACATTTATTTAAGCAATCATATTTTGGTTGTATTACTGCTAAATTACAAGAAGATGAATGTTTGATTTTACTTTAATTTATGGAAGAAATGATTATTATTTTCCTTTTTTTTTATTTAATTCTTTAGCGTCACATTTATTTAAGCAATCATATTTTGGTTGTATTACTGCTAAATTACAAGAAGATGAATGTTTGATTTTACTTTAATTTATGGAAGAAATGATTATTATTTTCCTTTTTTTTTATTTAATTCTTTAGCGTCACATTTATTTAAGCAATCATATTTTGGTTGTATTACTGCTAAATTACAAGAAGATAAATGTTTGATTTTACTTTAATTTATGGAAGAAATGATTATTATTTTCCTTTTTTTTATTTAATTCTTTAGCGTCACATTTATTTAAGCAATCATATTTTGGTTGTATTACTGCTAAATTACAAGAAGATAAATGTTTGATTTTACTTTAATTTATGGAAGAAATGATTATTATTTTCCTGTTTTGTTTTTTTTTTTTTTACAAAAGAAAATTATACAAGTCTTTTATCTGTTTCCGTAGAAATACATAAAAATATGATTATTATCATTATTAGTATTACTTTTTTTTTTCTGCGCTTCTTCTTTTAAACTTTTGACGATATATGCGCTGAATTATCGAAATATATTTTTCGAAAAATATGTCTATTCATTATCGGCTGATTTTTGACACCACGTACACATTTAATAATCACTATGTCTCCTGTTCAGGATTAAAACTGTTTACGGTGATGTACATATAAAATATGTATCACAAACGGATAAGCTTCAATCTCGACCAAGAACTGAGTGTCGCCGTGTAATATGTCATTTCGAAATCTGATAGTCATCATCAGACTCTGATCGCGTCATTACCATATTCTCGGTAAGTTGAAAAAAAAAAAAGAACATATCTCAACTCGCCTTTTTCTCTTTCTTTCATCCTTAAAGATAACTTTTCATCATTGCCCATTTAATGCGATTCCAGTAGCGACAGGGTATAATGGATAGGATGATATAGTGAGATATCTGTTTATAAAACTCTATTTTACTTCGACTATCTAATAACCATTGACGAGATGAGACTACCGATATAAATATGCCTCGCCCAAAAAAAAAAATCATCGGGGTTTTTATTCAAAGGCTAATGGAGAAAACCTTGATAAACAAAACATTTTCGCTACCCTGACTAGTTAGAATATTCTTCCAATGGTTAACGGAAAATGTAGTGGCCGGCAAAGTAAACTGCCACTCCTTTATTTCTCCGTAATTATGACTTGTAATGTTTCTCAGGACTTTATTATAGAAAATGGGGGTAGTCTGCTTCTTGATCTTAATAAATACGATTTTAGATTATATTCCATCACACCGTTTCAAACCGGACAATTTGCTGACGATGTCAACGTAATCTTATAGACGGATTATTGTCTTTACGCTCAAAATCCGTTCCAGAAGTGTATAAATAATTTACGGGAGTGCAGAACTACGGGCCTTGTCAAAAAACTAAGTTAACGGTATTCACAAAAAAAGAAGTCGAGTTATATTAATTCTATCGGTAACTCGATCAATGAATTATAAATTTCTTGGGTTACATTTAGACCCTAAAATGACTTGGCGTAATTACATAATTACACTTAGGCAAAAGTACCAGCCACTACTTAATATAATGGGAATGATGAATAATAAGACTTTCGAGTCGAGAACTTCAACATTACTTTGGATTTACAGCGTGCTTATCCCGTTCAAGACTCGATTATGGTTCACTTATATACTCGTCTGCCAGCAAACGATTATTAAATATACTTGATACGGTAAAAAAATGCTGGACCTAAGATTAACATCGCCAACAGGTAGCCTTCAATACCATAGCGGTACCCCGCCTCTATGCTATCGAAGGAAAATACTTGCTATTAAGTACGCAATGAAAAATCGCGTTCATTTACAAAAAATAGCTACTACAACTTCAAATTCGAAGACCGTTAAAGATGCTACGCATTACCTTGCGTAGAATACCTGTGGTTGTACCACACCTTGGAGTCAATTCAGTCAGTTAGGACCTATTTCCAACAGACGAATGTGTAAATCCGTACGAAGCTTTTGATTGTCTTGCAACAGCAACTTAACGCAGTCGTTTGTTTCATTGACGCATCTAAAATATCAAAACGTGTTGGAGGTGCCTTCTCATTTGAAAGCAAGATCAATTCTTTCAGTCCGCACGTTATCAGCGGCTGAGATGGTAGCTTTGCTCCGGTGTTTGCGGCAAGTTACATATTTGCATGCTGGCCAGTATGTGATACTTATTGACTCAGTTTTGGCATTAAAATACATTGAAACGAGAATCACCTCGGTATATTGCACGGTTAGATCAGCATCACTTCCGTCTGGATTCTAAGAGACACTGATGTATAATAGGCCACAATGAGGTACACCGCGCGGCACTAAAGCCTACCCAAGTTTACCTGGCGATAACGTTAATAGAAGTATAACCAGAAAATGCTAAACCGGTCGAATCAGTCCTTCCATATTCGGCCAAGTATACTTAAAAATATAAAGAAGGTATTTAACAATTTGATTGGTAAAATCTGTTTATCGAGGCTGGAAACAGATGGAATATATATTAACCACACACTGAGCACGCACTCGTATCTACTGAGTACCGACCACCGCCAATATGTGATATATGCCGTAAAACTACTAATTGTCATATTATCGTAATCTGCCAGTAATATACTTAATATCGTTGCAATCAATTGGGAGTAAATATTTCAGATGTACACAATCTCCACCCTCTCACAAACTATAATAAATGCTAAACTTTGTGATTATTTTTAAGAATTTGATAATTATCCGTATAAGCAATTAAAAACGGGAAAAAAAAATTACATGTCGAACGGATGTATTCGAGAGTGTGTATCAGGAAATAGGTTATATTTCGTAACAATACGCGAAGACTCGAAGCTTCCCACACCCTTATTTCGAACAGCACCCTATAAATTAAATTAAAATATGCTCTGTTTATCAAAATGACGTTATATCGAATAAAAGTGAAACTTAAAAAATATTTTAACTAAATTCGATACAGAGTTTTTTTCAAATGTTTACACGTGTTATATATATATATATATATATATATATATATATATATATATATATACATTTATATATCCGTCTGCTATGTCCGCCTGCTCGCTCGCTCGTTTTGCGGATTAAGTTCCCATGTAAATTGTGCCAATAAAAGTTTCATTTTAAAAGCTTAAAATAAAACCAATATAATAAAAGAAAAAAAAAAGAAATGACAAGAACTTATACCAAAATTTAAATACAAACTTAAATAGAAAAAAATTATCTATGCCTCGGAGCTGTTTCACTTCAAATGTAAATCAAACTTATAAAAATTACCCACAAGAACAGAAATAACATTTTTCATTATACTGAAAATTACAAATAATAAGAGAAAAACTTTATAATTATAAAGTTGTAACAAACAGACGAGTAACAACGTTACTAATTAATAAAAATTGCACCGGTCCCGAGGTAATGATTGACCAAGTCAAAAAAGGAAGACAAATTTTTAAAATTCGCACAACCTGTTCAGCGTACGTAAGGAAATTTTCAACTCTTTTTATGGAAAAATCTGCGCTGTTAAAACCAAATTTATGACACAGCGTAGCAAAAACGGGACGCGCAAAACAATGTGTACTTAACATCATCAACCTCATCTACAGTACAACAGGTGCAAACTGAATCACCAGCAAGCCAAAATATAAAATGATATTAGAACTAGATATTACGGTTAGACGTATGCCGATATAATATACGAAGCGAGACACCGGTAAATTGCGGTCTGCACGAAAGAAGAACCAAAATTTCAGATAAGCTATCACCCGAAAGGATTTGGCAGATAAATTTGATGCGTGAGAATTTGCGAAAAATATTTGAAGAGACGAGTAAGTAAACGACAGATAAAATACATTGTACGTCATTCATAAAATAATAAATCGCAAAATCGACAATGAAGCCGAATAGAAATAAAATAATGGAAGAAGTTGAAAACAAACGCGTTAAAAAGGATGAAGAAATTCGGACGTTGGCTGAAAGACATAACTCGTCGAATACTCGCAATAGATAAACGTCATCGATACGAGATTATTTGCGAATGATTATAACTAGTGTGGTAAATATTTTACTAAAGAATGGTAAACATAAAAAATCAAAATTTCAAACATTTGTAAATAAATGGTTATATAAAGTCTAACGAATCTCGATTTTAAATTTATGATATTTCACTAAGAAAAGTGTCAACTTTTATCCTAACGGTTATGCATTGCCTTTTAATTTATGAATAATTTTGTTTCGGTAAAATAACAAAGATGTAAGAACAATTTCAAAAAAGTAAATTTTGTTACAGTTCCTCGCGTTATATGTATTTTTATGGTTTCTGTTTGAAATTTCGTTTTCCAGTAACAAACGAAAAAAAAAAAAAAAAAAAAAACGAATTGGGTGCGACTGAATTCATGACTGGCAGCCCCGTTTAAACAGGAAACGTTCAATTCATTTTAAAATCAACCACTAAATTCGCAATTAATTCGCATTGCTTTTCAATGTACGAGCGCTAGTATCGCAATTTTATAATACGACTGCTCTTGAAAAAAATAAAAAATCGAACCATCAAGCCTTATTATTTCGGTGGCAACGCTTTAGTCCATTCAGTCGCGCAGTGTCCTGTATATATGGTACGTGGACTTTTATTGGAAAATCGAAAAAAAAAAAAATCATATATTTCAACACAAAAGTAAACGGTGACCCAGACAAGACGGACGGTTTTGTTGTACTTTTTAATAGCTCAAAAACTACTCGAGTAAAATTGTCGAATGAAATTTTATTTAAAAATATGGAAACGAGTGATTAAGCTTACACAAACATTTATCGAACATAATAACGTTCAGACGACCGCCAATTTGCAACAATAAATTCATTCGGTCTTTTTACAACATTTTCGAGCATAATAGGCTGCTGAATTTTTGAATTTCTTAAAAAATTCGAGTTTTCAGTTCTCCTAAATCTCGCGGACGTGTCTCGTAAACGCCGGGAGGACCAAAAATATTTTCCGATAAACATAATGTAACCTAAAAAGCGCCCACGGAATTTTAGAATCGGACGCGTAACGTAGGCAATTAATTTTAATTTATAAACGCTGCAAGTCCTGACACAGAATACCGGCGCGGATGTAATCGAACTTTTTAACGAGGAAAAAAATATCAATAAATTGAATATAAACGACTTCGTTGCAATGTCCCATATGCAGTACGTGGACTTGTAATTGAAAACAACAAGAAAAAAAAATGATCTATATTAACGCCAAAGTACATTCAGTCGACGTATTTAAATTCTAAATTTTTTTTTTTTTTTTATTTTTTTTACCATAGGTCGCTTTGGCCATTTATAGGATGATTTTCTTGTTTTAAACTATTAAAGTTGGGTTATTATATTTATATTTCTATACTATTCTGGGCTATGAACTTATATATGATTTTGTTCTGCATTGTTTAGGTCACTTACTATTGATTCTACATTTAGAGGAAGTGTGTATTTGTATTTTAATAATTCCCGTATCATATTATTTCGATTTTGTTTGTATTTCTCGCGTTTCCATATGATATGGTTGATATCCTCGACATTTATCGCATAAACTATTTTGGATTATGTTCGGGTTAGATGTGCCGGTATTTTATTATGTCCTATTCTTAATCGGATAATTGTTGTTAAAAAGTGTTTACTATATTGTAATGAGTTATTCTAAAACCGTATGGGGTTTTATTTTTATCTGAATTTTATGATATTGTTTACCTATTTCTTTTTTTGTTTATTATATTCTTCTTGCATTTGTTGATATTTCATTATTTTTATTTGTGGGATATATTCGGTGTATATTATCGTTTTTAACATTCGTTTCCGATTTTGCCGCGTCATCTACTATTTCATTCCCATATATACCGCAGTGTATCCACATTGGTGTAATTGTTGAATCGTTTTTCTGTATCTTTCCATGTAAGGTTTTTATTTTAGCGACAATATTGTTTTATTTTAATAGTAATCAGTGACTGCATTGCAGCTATGGAGTCTGTCATTACTAAAAATTTTCTTCGTTTTTTATTTTTAACATACTCAAGTGCTTTGTATATTATATTTCAGTGCTTGTAGATGAGCCAGCGTATTTTATTCTGTATGTTCGTATCAGATCTATATCTTCATGATATATTGCTGCTTGATATATCGGTTTCTATTAATGTCTATAGATCCGTCAGTATATATCTGTTCGTGATTAGGGAAGTTAGTGATTAATATATATTGTAATATTTTATTTTGCATATTAATATCAGTTTGTTTAGAGAATAGATTTATTGTATTGTAATATTGGAGTGGTTGTATATAGTCTTCATATTTAATTGTATATATTGGTAAATAACCTATACTCTGCTAGTGCTATGCTAGTGCTATGCTAGTGGTAGAATTTGTCAGCGATAGTTTGAAAGTATGTCCGAATTTTTTCACATTCATATTTCCGCCACAGGCACCACGTAGAGGTTCTTGCCCCACCACCCTATAAACTACTAAACATTATCTAAATATTAATTCGTTATTTTCACTTCGTTCGGTATTTCTCTTTAATTACTTCATAAATCAAAATTTATCAAATCTTAATGCGTGACCCCGAAAAAATTAATAAAAGTGCGAGCAATCCTCAATGATAAGAGTGTATCGTGTAATTTAGGAAGATGTGGAAAACTTTCTTTTAATATCTATAAAAAAAGTAGCGATAATATTTTATCTAAATAAAAAGGTGCGATATATATATATATATATATATATATGTATCTTATAATGTATTTAAAAGTATTTAAAGATTTTTAATTATTATTCCGTGGTAAAGTCGCTAATTTATAATTTAACGATTTTTATCTCCTAATATTTCTAGTTTATAATATTATACCCTGACGTAGACGCCATTTGTAAAATATATTAGTAGTATATTAGTTCTGATTAGACGATTGTCACTCTCGCTGTAAAGAATTTCGTATCGATCGATATCTCTAAGCCTTGGTCGTGATCGCCACTTTACAGACAACGATATCTATTATCGATTACACGTCGCGACGAGCTTATTAAAATTGACGTACGTCGTCGAATATCAGAACTAATAAAACGGAACAGCCAACCTCTAACTGTTATATGCGATTATAATTTGAATAATTCGTCTAGACTATTCTTTATTGTACGTGTAAATCGCATTAAAAAAATATAGCGAATACATTGACATTGAAACATTCGCGCCTATACCTGACATCGAAAAAAAAAAGAAAATGCTTCAACCGCATATCTTGCAGCATATATCGCGCAAGTAATTGAAATTATGCACATGGAATCGAAAGACGGAATCGGAATAGCTGAAAATAGGGAAATTAATTGAAATATGGAAAGACCATTCTATACGGATATTAACTAAGAACAGACTAATTGAAACGCTAATATTCCCAATAGTCAGCTACTACGGATCTGAATCATGGACACTAAGCAAAAGTTTATGACGTAAGTTAGAAGCGTTTGAAATGATCTATTATAGAAGAATGCTCAGAATATACAGTGGACTCTGACGTATCAATTTTGACAGATCTGCTGAGAATAGAGCAAAAAGATAGACTGCTTAACAGAAGATAAAAGGAAGAGCTATTAAATTTTTTGGCTATATGTCGAAATGGATTGGTCATACAGGGATTACTACTAGAAGGAAAAAGAAATAGAGGACGACCACCGACTCGATGACTACATTCTACATACAGCGAGGATATGACACGTCATCTGAAGGAATGGCCGAAAAATAGTTCAGAAATGCTGATGATGGTCACGACGTCTGAAAAGGAAAGTACTGGATAAAGAAACGAAGTGGTCTTGTGCGCCGTACACGCTCAGACGACACATTTCTTACACGCAAATACTTATTTACTAATAAAGATTAAACCAAATGTACTGCATACAATATTTCTTTAACTATTCCTCACTTGCTTCTTATCTGCCTGCTCTATTCCTCCGAACGTACAATCGCGATTCCAAATACTCTCTGAAATATTTTACAACATTATCCTACATCCGAATCTAGACTACTTTCCTTCATTTACACAAAATCTACCCGTTAATATAAATTCCTTCCGTGATTTTTCTCGCGTAAACGTAGCAATAGTTTACGTAGGCGTTCTTCGCGAACTCGAATGATGTTGCCTTGAACTAGAAGGTCGTCAAAATAAGCAGTTGTGCTCGGAGGTCACGCGCAATTTAATCAATAAATCCATGAAAAATTCTAGGTGCGAATTTCATAATACAGACGTTTAACCAATGTACCCCCACCGTAAATTTACAGAGCTGCATTTTAGTTGTTTCAGGATCAACACGTAGATATATATATATATATATATATATATATATAAAAGCTTCTCGTAGATCGAGCTTGCAGAAGTATGATCCATTTTCCATTTCATTGAAAATATCTTCGATGGTAGAAAAATGGACATCTTCGATTTGATTATTCAATGTTAGCTTGTAGTTGTCGCACATTTGACAAATACAGCTGGTGTGTCCCACTCTGAGACATGTACAAAAATGTCTTGTTGAACAAGCTTAAAAAGATCAGCTGCTGGAACTAGAGCGTTAGAGACTTTGCGCGGTTTACGATAGATAGTTTGAATGTTTTTCTTTGCAGTGTATAGTCACAGAGGGCAACGACTGATCGCCAACAGATTTAACTTTGTTGATTCCGGATAATGTCGAGTGAAAAAATCGACGATTTTGAATGATCAGTAACGTACATTTATATTCAACTGTAATATTGGCGAACCCTAAACATGGAAAATAATTATATTTATAATCGCGAAATGAAATATTGTCGCGTGGCATTCGATAGGTTTAGATTTCTGAAAAATTCAACCGAATAGTCTCTTTATACTCTACAATTACATTCTAACTCGCAAGCATCGTAAATTTCATCACTACCGTCAAAGATTCGATCAATTTCTCGGATTTCCTCATATCACAGCTGAAATAAGCGACGAAATTTTTAGAATTCGAGTGATGGGTTTTTGGTTTTGTTTTTTATCAATTTCGAAATACAAACTTTATCAACATGCCCTGTACGACCACGGGCATTTGAATTTATCGCTTGGATGTCGGCAGTCTTTTTTGACTAAATGATTTTCATACAGCATGTGCAATATCCATCAATGCCCAATGATTTAAAATCGATTCGAGTTCTGAACTTTGATCGTTGATTAGATAGCGCCGGATATCTGGTTGTTGATCTGCTACGCCTGTGACTTGAGTTAGACCGTTTATTTTTAGACTGATTTTTGTAGCGTATTATTTATTTACTCGGGTAGTAATTGATACGTTTTTATAAACTTCTATTCTCAGATTTCGATAATTCGGTAGATTGAACAAGTTCTACAAGCTTCGCAAACGAAATGTTAGCTCGATCAGGTTGTCGCGATAAACGTTCTCGAATATCCGAGTCATATAGCTGACGAATTAATCGAGTTGCGCTTAGTGTTGGCTTTTTATTATATAGAACTGTTTCGAACGTGACCGCTTATTACAGGACTCGCTGAAGTATTTTCAGGTCGACTTTCATGTCGGAGTTCGATACGTTTATTGATAAGATTGATTACCAATTTAAACTAACGTAAAAGATTAATTCTCATTTCGGTTACAAGTTAAATCGTAGTTGATTTAATAGTAAGAATTCCTTTACTCAGAATACGAATGTAATAATTTTAGAAATACGTCAGAATAGACGGATTAATAGTTTGCACGGTGAAACAACTTTAACGTTTTTTCGTCAGAAATAGATGTAGGATTCGAAATAATCTTTTTTTTTTTTTTTTATTAAATTTACCTGTTACAATCTTAACTTAACGTTAAATAAGTAACTATATTATAAAGCTTATCACATAACACAGAACATATCTTATTACGTGATACAAACGAGTGTGAAGCTGTTAGCCCACTGGCTAAAGCTTCCATAAAAAAGTTTATCGCCTACAAGACTAGGTCTTGCGGTTTATTACGCTTAAGGCGTCTAATGTCTAATCGTGTGTCGAGAAGTTTCACTGCTTCTACGTTGACATGATGGGAAAGCCGTTTCTCGTGCTGCTTAGCGCACTCCTTGATTACATCGTTAACGAACATGATCTGAAGATCGCGGTGTATATCATCGTTACGCGAAAATCGATATGCGTCGACTATCATACGCAGGATGACATTTTGTCTCGTCTGAATCTTGTCACGATTTGCAGCCTTAGCACATCCCCATAGCTGAATGCCATACATCCAAATCGGTTTTATTATTTGTTGGTACAGTAAACGCTTACACGATACGTCCAACGTAGAATTCCGACCAATAAGCCAGTACAGTTGACGCGTTCTAGCCTTAATCTGTTTGATTTTGGATCGGATGTGGATTTCCCACGTGAGGCGCTTATCCAAGTGTATACCAAGGTATCGAGCTGACTCTGCTTGTGGGACAACTCGATCACCCAGATAAACCTTATGCTGCGCATCGACTTTGCGATAAGAGTAAACGACATGGACAGATTTAGTTTCATTCAGCTTGATCTTCCATGTAACTGTCCAGTTTCTAACTCGATTGAGCGCGCGTTGAAGTTTTGCTGCGGCTTCAGCTTGACTGTCGCTAACCGAAAGTATGGCGGTGTCATCAGCAAAAGTCGCAGTTGTTGTTTCGTCATCTGTAGGCAAATCTAGCGTATACAAGAGGTATAAGATAGGTCCAAGAACGCTGCCTTGTGGAACTCCAGCTTGTATACGGTAGAATTTTGACTCAGCATCTTCGTGTGCCACCCGAAACTGGCGATTAGCCAAATACGATTCCAGAAGTCTACAAAAGTTCCCTGGAAGAATGTTACTCATTTTGAATATTAGCCCTTCGTGCCAAACACGATCGAACGCTTGCGATATATCTAGAAAGACTGTGGAACAATACTTTCTTTCTTCGAACGCTTTTTCGATTATAGATGTAACCCTGTGAACTTGGTCTATAGTCGAATGTTGGTTTCTAAAGCCAAATTGATGATCAGGGAGATCAACAAAAGTCTTTAGTCTCTTTAATAATAATTTTTCGAACAGTTTCGATAACACCGGGAGAAGTGAAATTGGGCGGTATGAAGTAACTTCTTCCGCTGGTTTTTCTTTTTTATGCAACATAATAATGTTAGCTATTTTGAAACAGTTCGGAAAATATTCAAGACGTAAACACGCGTTGAATATGTACGTCAACAGTACCACTGCTTTACGTGATAATTCTTTTAACAATGCCGGAGAAATTTCGTCGATACCTGCAGCTTTTTTTGCGTTAATCTTCAGAATTTCTTTTGCAATTTCCAAAGGGGTAATATAAACAAAGTCCACATTATTTTTATACGACACTGTAGGACTCATATCCGATGTAATGTCATGCGGTTGAAACGTATTTGACAAATGTTGAGCAAACAACTCTGCTTTGTCACAATTGCGCCTGACCCAGCTCCCTCTTTGATCTAAGAGAGGGGGAACTCTGACGCATGGCCGCTTCATTCTTCGTGTGGCTTTCCACAGCGAATAGTCCCTATCCGCGAATGGACTAAGCTCCTCTAGATAAGATTTAAATGTTTTCCTTTTAATCTCCTTTATTAACTTATTAAGTTTATTGCTTATCCTATTGAAAGTGTTTTTATCCGACGGATGGTGTGACTGATGCCAAGACGTAAATTTCTCTTTCCAGTCAGGCGTTCGCTGTACACGGTAATTTCGGGGAGAGTATTTTAAGCGTTTCGCCACAATAAGATCGTCTCAATCTTGTCCGTATTGTATAGTTCTGACGGATAAATCATCTTTTCAGATTTTTTATTTCTTTATTTATCATCTTCTCTTTCCACGAGGCCACATGCGCCTGAGCGTTCGCATTTCGAATGCGTTTAATCGTTTTATACATTCCGCGTTTAAAGTCCATCTCTCCGAGGCCCGACATTACGTAGCGTTGATTAATTCTCGTTATCCGTTTCTAATTTCCGATCTTTTAGTATCGCCTTCGGGTTAATCAATTTGACCGGCGTGTTTCATCTACCTAAATTTTTTTTAAAAAAACTAAAATTTTATCGTACTAAAATAATTTCGTGATATTTGTGTACGTTTTAAACAAAAAAAACAATAAATTTGAAGTAAAATTAAATAAGTTGCATAATAAAAACGTTTCACGAAGTTTTAAACATAATTTATCGAATCTTAATATATATATCTATAAAAGGTATTTAATTTTTAATTATAAATAGTTAAGTAATGATTAAACGCGAAAAAAATTAAAAATATGTAAAAAATAATATTTGTGACATATATATATACAGAGGCGCCAATTAATACTTCACTACCTGGTATATCTCCAATAGGGACTTCAGTATCACATAAAATCGTGACAAAGATTTATCCAAGACGAAAAATAACCCGGCTGGCAACCGGAATTTTTTAGAAAAAAAGAAAAAATAATAAAATAGATAATAGCGTAAGACTCGAATGAAAAAGGATCGTAAATTATATATATGAACATTCTTTCTAAATTAGCTACTTCTTGACTTCATGAGTCTGTTACCGAGCAGATCTTTGATTTTCAAGTCTTCTTCGCATCGGGCAGTCTACGATAAATATCTTATATAATTTCTGGATTTGAAGCGAAGTAAAAAAAAAAAAGAAACGAATTACATTTCGTGTGTACGGACCTTTAAATAAAATCGATAAATAACTACATATGCGAGCCTCGTGGTAGAATGTAGTACTTTGCTCGACTCCTAAAGTGGGTGGTTCAAGCAGTAGGATTTATATATATATTATATGTGCGATAGTTAAATAGGAATAAATACGAAATTTTAACCGAATGCTGCGGTGTCCGAGTGGTTAAGGAGTTGGACTTGAAATCCGATGGGCAATACCCGCGCAGGTTCGAATCCTGTCCGCAGCGTATAATTTTTTTTTCGCATATAAGAAATACTCGAGTTTATTTATTTTATATTTAAACAATTTAAAAAGTTAACCCTCGCGAATAAATTAAAAAATATATTTTTTTTATTTCGTCAATTTTTAAAGTACAGACATTTTTTAAATTGCCGCTTGCATGTGATTTCTCGCGAGTTTTATTTATTTAGTTTTAAGTTTTGTTATTTCGTCATTCAGTTTGTTTCTGTATCGGTTAAATCTTTATTAAGATGACGATTTAAGAGAATTATCGGATTCGTAATTCGTTACATTTTATTATTGATAAAATTTTTTTCGCTTTTGCCCCGATATTAGCAATTTAGTCCCCACCAGTTTTACTTAAATATTTTCATTAACTAACAAAGTTCGACGATCTTTAATTTATGTCTTAATTAAGGTTAGAAGATACAAAACCCAGGTCGAAATATGCAAAAACTACCCAAGAGGAGATATACAATCCGATCGCAATCCAGTAATAATGATAGGTATAATTTACAATTAAATAACCATATAGAAAGATGGAATATTATCAAATTAAGAACGGATAAAATAAGCCGGAAAATATTTGAAGACGAAACACGGTAATAAATACCGAACGTATAAATAAGAAAAGTATTAACGAACAATGGGAATATATGAAAGGGAGCGGAAAAGCGGTCTAGGTAAAGAAGAAAAAAAAAAGTATACAAAAACCACGGATGAAGAACTATTCAAATTGATGGGAATCAGGAGGAAATGTAATTTTCGGAAATAATCGAATTGAATATAACCGAATACGAAATTTGATAAATAGAGAAGCGAGAAAGACGAAAGAGCGATGAGTTGATCGAAGAGAATGCGAGGAAATAAAGGCAAAATTTTAAGAATCGAAATACGTAGAAGGCTTTCAATAACGTAAGAAGACAATTTCCGAACAGAGAAGTTAAACAACGTTAAAAATCATAAGGGTAAAATACTAATCAATGGTGGCGAAGAAATACAATAGAAACGATAAAAACTTTACGAAGTAACTCCGCTGTAGAAGAATCACGTACCTGAAGATAATACAGCGCCCGCGTAATTAAGAGAAGAATTTGAGAAATCATCGAACGAATTGAAATCTAGGAAAATCTGTGGAATAGATAACGTACTAGGGGACCAAAAAGTAGGAGATAGAACAAAACAGGGGCGATGTTTAACACGATGAACGAAATATGTATTACCGGAATTATTCCAAAAGATTTTCAAAGTGCCGATATAATCGCCAAAGAAAATAAATGCTTAAACAACGCAGAACCTGATATTTTAAAAACCGCGATAAAAATCATAATATATAGTCGTATCCAAAAGAATGCGGAAGAAAATTTGCCAGATGAGCAATAAAAAGGAAAGGACGACGATTAATTATTGAGAAAAATTTAGAGATGAATAAAAAACTTTTTATTTCTTTCATCGATAAAAGCCTTCGTTAATATCAACTGGAATATAATGATCGAAATCTTGAAATAGAAGAAGAAGAAAAGTCAATTTTGATTGATTAAATTTTACAAGAAAATAATAACTTATAATATATAGCGTTCTATCGTTCCGAAATATAAAAAATTCCTTAAAACTTAATCATAATTTTAAAAAATATACACGAGTGATAGTTATAAACATTCATTGCTTAATGAAATTTACAGGAAAAATTAAACCTGCAACGTGTAATACATAAGTAAATTTTAAAATGGTTAAAAAAATTTATAAAATTTAAAGAGAAAAACGGAAAATACAAAAAATATATCAAATAAAATTTATCTATAATATCATCGAATTTTAATACTACCCTAGTAAGATATGTTTAATTCGTCTTATATTTTTTATACCTGCGTCGTACAGACGGATAATCGTAGTTTCAAATTTCATCGACGCTTCGGTCAGCAGACATTATGCATTAAAAAATGTTAAGGTCCTGTTTTTTATTATTTCTCGTATATAGGGATAGTTTAAAATGTCACGCATTGTTTTATTAGGCGTGTATCTGGATTTGTTCGACACTATTTTTAGGCAATGATTTTGTAATAATTTGTTTATATTACTGAATTTTAGGTTGAATTACCTGATTATGAATTAAAAGCTTGTTCACCGGTGATGGCGTAGATTTCCTGTTAAATATTGGAAACAGCGCACTTGGTTTTTTATGTCCTCCGTAGATACACATTCGTTAATTTAGTAAAAGTTAGCTTACTATCTACTGTTACACCGAGATAATTGACTTTAGATTTCCAGTCTAAGTACTCATTATGAATTCTAAGTCATTTATAGCAGGTTTACGAAAATAATAGTCTCTGTTTTACACTATCATTTAATTTTCAACTTATGAAAGTATTTGTATATATTATTAATTGCAACGGTTAATCCGTTGCTAATCGTATCAATACGGTATGATGACGTCAGCAGAGCAGTATCGTCAGCGTATAAATTAACATCAACTTTTTTTTTAATTGTACTAATATCATTTATGTAAATAATAAACAAGAATGGACCAAGGATGCTGCCCTGAGGTACTCCTGCCGATGCATGATGTAGATTACAGAGACACCGAAGGATACTTAAGCGGTAATAAACAAAAAAGCCGTAAGATAAAAAAGGGGACAAGACGAGGATTGAACGTATACGTAGAGGAAGCGGCGAAAGTTTTTGCAGAAAAGAAAAAAAAAAACATCGGTACTAAAATCAAAATATTATGCCGATGATATTTCTTTCATAGCAGAAGAAGAGGATGCAACAGCATCTGAATTAGTCGAATAAAAATGTAAAACGCAAATAAATGCAGATAAAAATAATGATATACGTGCAAATGACGTCGCAAATGAGTACTTAGACTGGAAATCTAAAGTCAATTATCTCGGTGTAACAGTAGATAGTAAGCTAACTTTTACTAAATTAACGAATGTGTATCTACGGAGGACATAAAAAACCAAGTGCGCTGTTTCCAATATTTAACAGGAAATCTACGCCATCACCGGTGAACAAGCTTTTAATTCATAATCAGGTAATTCAACCTAAAATTCAGTAATATAAACAAATTATTACAAAATCATTGCCTAAAAATAGTGTCGAACAAATCCAGATACACGCCTAATAAAACAAGTCGATGGAAAACGAATATCTCGAATAAAAGAATTTCCTTTTAATAACGTCGGACTGAAGAACAGAAAAAGAAGCGAGAAAAAGAATATGAAAACGCTTTTATTAAAAAGAAATGCTTATTACATCGAGGAGAAATATTTACGCATACAGAAGCTGTTCGTTAAAACATTTAGAGCGTTGCACTGGGCCGCTGCGAAACATGGACTTTATGTAAAAAAAAAAAAAAAAAACATTAAAACTTCGAGCTTTTATAGTTTTATCGAAGGATGTTGAAAATATCACGGACGGATAAAACCACAAATAAGGTAAGGAGGTATTCGAAAGAATAGAAGAGGTAATTAATAAACACGATTGAAAAGAGAAGAAACAGTATGATCGGTCATCAAATCAGACATATGGCTAAAAAACTTAATAGAAGGAAACGCGAATGGAAAATTAAGAATAGGAAGATCGAGAACCCGATTTATATAATAAAAGAACAGAATTATGCGAAGATAAAAGAAGCTGCTGTTGCCAGGAGAAATTATTTAGCTACACAGGCCATGTTGCCCACCAACCTAGCGGGGTTGAGCATAAATGATGATCATTAATCTTTATAAATCGATACAACTTCCCAGCCTACCTTATTAGTCGGTTCGCTGATTATCTGACTCTAATATATACTGGCGATGTATGATCGAACAATTTCTTTTTTTCCATATCTTCCCTTCCTATATTTCTTATCGTTCCAAATTATATTATTCAATGGATCCTTCCTCTTTTGCGCATGCGCATAAATCTGAATGTATTATTTTAATTTTAGGTTTTTTTTTTAATTAAATTATGTTCCGTCCTCAATCGTGTCATTAATGTAATCTCTATGCGTGTTATTCGAAAACCAGATATATTTACGTATCTCGCAATTTGCACTATGATTTCTGTACCTACGGTAGCAGTCTATTAAAGTTTGCGCTTTTAACTTCTAAATTCCTTCCACGAATATTTTATTCAAAAGAAAATATATAAAAAAGAGGAACTGTAAAATTACTCCGAAAACAAGAATCAACGATTAAACTAGAATAATACTAATGAATTTAAATAGTATGATTAAAATCACGAACATCTAAAGATAAAAACGATAAGATACAGTAAGGAGGGAAAACAGTAAAAGGTGAGAATAATTTGATCGAGCGAATAATTAATATCTTCTCTACAATTTAACGCTGCTAATAATACAATGAACATAAAGAGGATTTACAGGACTGAAGTTCAAAGCAACTCTAGAGAATGACCAGAGACATATGACGCGGTGAGAAATCTGCGAAAAATTATTATCGGAATAACAGAGGGGAAATGATTGAACCAGTCGTTCGTGAGGAAATTCAGTTTGAACAATACTATAGGTTTTACCTTTGATCGAAGAACTATGTGTACCTTCAAGTCAGTCAGTTTTAAAAGTCCTAATCGTGATAGGTCGCCTTGAGGGAACGTAATACGGAAAACGATCTCCGAAATTTGTACAGGTAATTTTTTAAATATATAAATAAAGAAATATATAAAGAGCATCTTGGATCGCCGGTAATATATTATAATAATACGTGTTCAGTTCTTTTATATCTATTTTTGTATTTTATATCGAACGACTAATCTACACTGGTGCAGAATCTGTCCTATGTATTATTTACAATGCGGTATGTAGGCGTTTAATTTAATGTTCAACTATATATTTATTAAAACTTTCGTGGTTGTTTGTCATCCGTCTAAACTTATTTTCGGTGAAAACCACGCGTCCTGATTATTGATATAATTTAAGACTTACACCACTCATCATCGGGAACGAAATAAACGGCAGACGCTCGAGTTAGCTCCTTTTATAAGCACTTCTTAATCGGAACTTTATATTTCCAGGCCTGTATGATCCATCACCTAATACTTCTGCATTGTGGTCGATTCTTCTGTAATCAACGTTTGGTTAGCCAGTTGAGTTGGACGTTTTAATTTTTCTCTATTACTTTTACTAATACATATTCTTTCAAAGCTTCTAGAAAAACTAATTTTAAAACGATTGTTTCCAATATTATCTATGAATTCAATTATTCCGAATTTTCAATTTGGCTTTCGTAAGCGTCACAACACTGTAAGGTTCACCGAATAACAAAGATTATTGAAAATAGCTTGAAAAACAACAATATCTGTACAGCTGCATTTCTGGATGATGTTAAACAGGCTTTTTGATCGGGTGTGGCACCAGCGACTATTGTACAAGCTTAAACTCCTCCTGCTTCCTCGCCCTTTCTATCGACTACTTAAATCGTACATACAACAGAGATACTTTCGAGTGAAAATAGCCGATGAATACTCAAATATTCTTCCAGTAAGGGCGGACGTACCGCAGGGAAGCGTCCTCGGTCCAATATTGTACTTAATTTACACGTCCGACTTCCCGAAGCCGAGTAATGCAGAAGTAGCATTATATGCCGATGACGCAGCAGTCCTAGCTGCGGATAAGAGTGAAAACACAGCCACAAAAAAAACCCTGCAGGAGTCACTCGGGCATGTACAGGCTTGGCTAAAACGATGGCGCGTTTCAATGAAACTAAATCAGCGCATATTTCTTTCACAAATCGAAAGATTGAACGCCTGCCAATCAAAATCAACAACGTAGTCATTCCAAATGCCGATAGTGTAAAATATTTGGACACGCATTTGGACACTAGACTGACTTGGACTAGTCACATTCTGAAGTAAATCGAGCATTTAAGGCTTAAAACCAGATCTATGTCACGGATGGTAACTGATAAATCAGGGTTATCGTTGGAAAATAAAACTCTGCTGTATAAAATTACCCTAAGACCGATCTGGGTATATATGGTATACAACTAGGGGGGGGCTGTGCCAAAACATATAACTTAAAGAAAATACAGCCATATCAAAATAGGGTATTGAGAACTGTTACTGCGGCTCCCTGGTACTACCCTCCATAACGACTTTTTGTGGAGGACGAAATAAAAAGACAAGCAAACAAACATGTTGCACGAATTAGCGTTCACACGAATCCACTTGCTACCGATTTGCTGAATAGACTTTGTCCAACCAGCATAAGTTTAGAGGAAGTACTTAAGTCAATCACTAAATTATCTCTAAGATTGGTCAGTTGTGATGGGAAAAAAAGTACTAGTTTTCAAGCGTTAGAAAGCCGAAATACGTCTTCCCTAATTATCATGCTTCTCTATTTCAATAACCTCTCGGACTCTTCCCATATTTTTGCTCCTTTACCAGTACCTTCCTCTCCTTGAAGTCTATAGAATGACCAGCTTTAGATGTTCTGCCACCCTATACGTTTATATTTACAATCTGCAACATGCTCTTTAACGCGTGTATTTAATAGACCTTCCAATTCGTCCGTATTTTCCACAGGAACGAGGAATTTTATACACACTTGCAGTATGACCGTCGGGAATTTAATCCTTATTATATTATTCAATAACTTCTCTTTACCTTCTTATGTGTATCAAATACCGTTCTTACATTTTTTTTTCGCAACACACTGTGTTCAAATAATACGTGTTACAAGCTGCACGCATATGATGATTTTTAAATATGCGTGCATCGGCATTTTTTCTTACGAAATTAATTGACACAGTACGAATTTAAATTGTATATTTCGATCAGAAATTTATTAAATTATTACATTTTCGACGCGAGTTACTATTTATATGTAATTTAACTTTTTAACCTTTAATCGAATATATATATATATATATATAAAATATGTAAAAAAATTTTAACAACGTATTTTTACATAACAAAGTTTTTCGCTGTTAAATTTTTAATTCTGAATTATACTTTAAAATTTAGAAATAACAGACTCAACGATATAATTAACGAAAAAATAGTTGAAATCGAGAAAATTTTTCATATAAAAAGACCGAAAAGCTTTTCGGCTATTAAGCTATTATCAAACGAACGTTTAAAAAAACAACAACAATAAAGTATAAAAATATATACAATTTATATAAAAGGGGAGAAACAAAAAATAAAATGTAAAAATATACTTCATTTATACGTACAAAATTACAAAAAAATGCCCCCCCCCAACAAAAAAAAAAAAAAAAGATAGCTATCTGTAAAATAATTTTATAGCGAATAAAAGAACAAAATTGACGAATCGGTCATATAAAATTTATACGTATACGATTACACGCTAAATAACTAGGAAAATAAATTCGGTCTAATGTAGAGAAATAGATTAAATTTATAATATACCTCGTAAAATTAATTCTTCGTCGAATTTTAAAAAAATTCGTTTTTTTTTCTTATTATTTCCAGTTGGGTTTTTTTATTTCTACTACGAGTCGTGTGTAATTAGAGAGATTAATACGGCATACACACTTGGCGGATGATTAAATTATAAGATATAGTCCGAGGCTTTATGCAACTGTTGCAGAATCGTTGGAAAGTATCTTTTACACAGGAAGATTTAGGTTCAGAGATGAGCAGGGTGTTGAAAATTTGGTTACAAACTTATAAAAGTATATAATGAACTGACGAATAACATTATTGGAAACTAAAAGGACAGGTTGTGAGAGGTGAAGTCCTGTAGAGTAACTGAACGCAGCAATAATGACACGCACCGAGAGACTTAATAGTTCCAACGGTCATCGATGAAATTATCGAGTTTCGCTTGCAAACATGCAACTAAGATTGGAAAAGTTCACTAGTGCTGAAGTCATACAGTTCACGGACAACTCTGTAGAGTTGAGACGACTTAAACGTCGAAAACCATATGATTTCTAGAAGTAATGAAGTAAGTCGGAACCACTTTATCGAAAGTGTACCACTTCACACGTGCTTTCAACTTCATCATCGTTATTATCAAAGGCTATTTAGTCGTCACAAACAAAAACCAAAAACCAAAAACCAAAAATCTATAATCTATAATCTATAATCTATTTCGTCGACACAAATCGATTTTAAATCTACGTTATATTTGTTACATATTTTCGTTAATTTCTAGGGTTCTTTTTTATTATATTTTATTTTTCTACATCCACTTGATAATGTCTTAATAGCCAATAAGCTTTAGTGATCTTTTTTCTTTATTCAGATACAAATTTAGCGATTTTAACTATTTTCTTACTTGTCGTTTAGTTTTTAACATATTTACATTACACGCTAAAATATCGGAATTATGTAGATTGTATAATATTCATATTAGTACAGGGTGACCTAGAGAAGACGGACGGCTTTCTTTTTTGAATAGCGCGTTTGGTAACACTGCTAAAACACAAACCGCGTGCTTGGCGTTTAGTGTTTTTTCTTTTTCTTTGTAGGGATACCTTATAAGGTTTACGATAAACACGTCTACGAGATCTTGAACACGTGAAAACTCGGATTTCTGAAGAAATTTCAAAAATTCAGCTACCTATGCTGGAAGTATTCGAAAATTTTTTAAAAAGACCGAATGAATGTATACAAATGACGGTCATCTGAACGATATTCTGTTCCACGAATGTTTGTAAGCTAATCCCCTTCGTTTTCCTATTTTTAAATAAAATTTCATTCGAAAATTTTAATCCAGTAGTTTTTGAGTTATTCGAAAAATAACGAAACCGTCAGTCTCCTCTGGGTTACCCCCATATATATATATATATATATATATATATATATATATATATATTTATATTTATATATATATATATATATATATATATATATATTATATATATATATATATATATATATATATATATATATATATATATATATATATAATACCGACACTCGTATCCGAGTTAAGTCGTGAGGAAATCAATTATGAGTACGAAGGTGTGAGATTAGTCCAATGCGTGTTTGGCAAATACGAACCACAAATAGGACAGCTGCAAGGTACAGATATTTTTTATGCTTTCAATTTTGCCTGCTTCTTTCGCTTTTCGACTATGGCCTCGCAATTCTTGACGTAATTTGTTCTCCACTGCAGTCTATTTGCTGCCAGCTGTTCCCAGTTACTGTCCAATTTCATTAACTTGACTAATTCCAGTATTTGATCTTTGTATCTCCTGCGCGGCCTTGCTTGTTTCCGTTTACCTTGAATTAGTTCTCCATACAATAATATTTTCGGAAACCTGCTGTCCTTCGTCCGTATTACGTGGCCTATCCGGCGGAGCTGTATTGCAGCCAATAATTGTTCTAGGGGGTTACTTCCACTACGACGATAGAGAACGTCACGATGTGACGCAAAATCATCCCATTTAATTTTTAATAAACGCCGTAGAAACCGTTCCAATTGCTTCATCTGTCTTCTGTGTAGCACCCATGTTTCGCTTCCATACAGTAGATTTGGGAGAATAATCGCCCTTGTACACGGATATCTTAGTCGAAAGTTTTAAATCCTTATTGTCAAAAACGCGTTTATTTAATTTAGCAAATGCTGCTTATATATATACATATATATATATATATATATATATATATATATATATATATATATATATGTGTGTGTGTGTGTACGTACTTATAAATAAAAACTTAAACAATATATATATATATATATGTGTGTGTGTGTAGTTATAAATAAAAACGGAAACAATTGATATATATATGTGTGTGTGTGTGTACTTATGAATAAAAACGTAAACAATTGTCCGTCTTGTAAAAATTACGTAATTCCCTTTTTTTTTTTCAATTTAATTTAGTCGAGTACAAGCGTCCGCTTCCGAAATATTCATTACTCGACAAAGAGCAGATTTGAAATTCTTCCGAGAATATTGATCCATATCTAAATCGTAAACCTACGATACAATATTTCGATCTTTATCCAGTACGTATAGAAAAGTAAGATTAATTTCCCACTTATAAGTTTCATCCGTAATACGTATCAGATAATTTATCCTCGCTTATCGAAAATCTAGAGTTCTTTTCTCTCGTGATCATCATCATTTGTATAGTCTTAATTTTTTTTTTTTAAAGCGGGAGGAGAAAAATCTTCAAAAGACGCTAATAGGAAATTTAGTTTTTATTGTGAGCAATGCATGCGTTAATAAGCGTACGTTGATCAATATCAAAATCAGCGTGTACGATTTTTACCCGCTAAAAACCTGCCTCTATAAAGTACAAAATACGAATGAGGAAAGAAAATGTAAGACCCTGCAATTAATACGGAAGCTTCAAGTTATTATACGATAGGATAGGGTAAGTCATTACATTAGTTATGACATTTTCTTTCTTTTTTTTTTAGTATTATTATTTTATGATTAGAACAAAGAAATAAAATAGATAAACCAGTTACTAAGCGATGGTTGCACTCCTCTGGATATGAAGCTGTACAGAATTATGTACCGTATCGTCGAAAGGCATTGGTTATAATAGACTCTACAAATAATATGCCGTCAAGACAGCAAGAACCCAATAATATTAGAAATTCGACACAAACTACATAAGAAAGAATGTGAACTGGCGCTTCCTGCGGGTCTCAAGTCACGATGGAATTCGCGGCAGTGATACGGTAGACCTTGAAGCTCGGTCTATGGTATTTTCACCAATACCAGAATACTCACCACCTCCAGCAACATTAGCACACTTACTCATGAACAACAAAGAATGGACTTATCTGTCGCATTAGCCTGTATCGTCATCATTAAGTGCCGTCTCCATATCGAAGGTAGGCGACTACTTTCCTATACATATTTTGTTGTACAGTTTAAGTAGGCTAGACAGACACCCGGCAGAACTGACTGTAATCATCGCTTTGTTGTCCGGACACAACACAAGCCTCAATATACTATATTACTACTAACGCGCATAGGGTGTTGTGCATGGTAGTTTGCCATTGCCTTCCACACGATTATCCTCCTGTGTAGTGTACAGTGTATAGTCGCTGCATTTATACAAGAAATTAATGAAAAATTCAGCATCGATGAAATTATATTTACAGACGGGTCTGTCGATAAAATACGTCGAAATTATACTTCGGCTTTATATTACCCGGAAAAAGTCACATTGAAAGTATACAGATTATCCTTTGCAGGTTCTTCATTTGCAGTAGAATTGTTTGCAATTTACAAAACTTTACACCTAGTTAAAGATGTGAGGCAAAAGAATATTCTAATCATTTCCGATTATTCCTTAAGTGTCCGATTACAATTATCTAAGCTCGCAGAACTCAAAATATTCAAGTTATAGAATTTTTTTCGAGACATCGTGTTATTCAACTTTATAATCGTAGATCTGGAGTAATAAGTGGGTCCCGTTCTCGTTGTGGTATTACTGGAAACGATGTGGCCGACGAATTGACGCGTTATAATTTATCAAGCGTTCCTTTTATGAGGACATTCAATTTAACCGGACTGATATGTTACCACAAAGATTAAACAATTTTAACTAATACATTTTCAACAGTATTACACCGCCGAAAGTCGGAATAAAGGAAAGTTTCAAGTAAGTTCAATTATTCCAGAACGTTTCGAGGGGTTATATATCAACTTTATTTCGACTACCGTACTGGGCATACTCTCTCTCTCTCACACATCTTGCTAAATTAGGCATAATTTCTGATGGAACACGTGACCGAGATACGTTGATAACTGTAAGCATCAAATTTGCGTTCTACCACATAAAGATGAACTGTTCTATAATATTTTACAAAAACGGTGTGAGTATTGAATTAATTTTTCGGTTACAATCAGTTTATTTCATCAAGCGTAGCGGCATTGAGATTTCAAATACAGTAACTACATTATCTAGCTCTCAACATGTATTTAAAAAAAAAAATAGCGGTCAAGGGATATATAGAATACGTTGAATATTGAAAAGAGAAACACGATTTGCCAAACCGAAAGAACAATTAACAAACGCAAGATACAATGATAATAACACTACACGGATAAAACCGCTCGCCCCGCCTAAACTGCTGCATCTGGTTGCGACACCCTAACAGGAAACAATCCAAACAATCCAAACAATCCATTCTAATAGCCGGAGTAGATCTTGTAGTGAATGAGATAGTCGTTTTGTGTAACGATGTACACGTCGCACAAACACATACAACACGGATTGTTTCCGAAATGTACGAAACTAGCAAGAGTGACAAGTATTTCACAACGAATAACAGCGCTATCTTCCGTAATCCGTAATAATTGGAGAGAAAAAAATCCCCGACAAAAGATTGCTCCATTATCTGGTATAGAAAAATCGTTATTTTTTTATGTTTTACGATGTTTATTTTTAAACAACGTGTAATTACTTTATATACCAGTTTTCCTATGTTTCCACTGGAAACACTGGCAACATGAGAAGATTCAGCGGCACGGTCAAAAATCAAGGAAGAAGAGGAATAATTTAATTATTTTAATGTGGGAACGACTACCATATTTACGCACCGTTTAATTAATCACCTACCCACATCTAGTCGTTGTGTCTTATTTATTATTTACGTCTCTGTGCATAAGAATTATAAAACGATCAAAAGTTAAATTAACGTACTCCGTTAAAGGCTACAGCCGGTACTGTAGTAAACCTCGGATCGATTGACAATGTTAGATCGCCGAGTTTCGCTAGAACTTCGTCGCCTTCAGTCGTATTTACGCAGACGTTAAACCGTCCTAAATTTTCCGGATTTTTATTGATTTCTTCGAAACACTAAAAAAAAAAAAAAATTAAATAAATAAAAATAAAAATTATATAATTCTTTTTTTTATGCCATTACAGCCTACTCAACGTGATACTTTCCTAACTCAAATTTGTATAAACTCGGACAGCTTCTCTAGAAATTATGTTCGGGGAAACAGATGTAAATTATCATGGTGAAGAAAGGACAAAACGTTTTAAGGAGGACCATTTACAAGACGCGCGAAATAATTTAAGGTACAGTTCAGAGCGTAATGTTATTAAAGAAGGGCACTCGAAAAACACGTGATCAGGATTATTGCACGTCCAGTATGGAGAGGGCAGTTAGGAGTTTCTGTAAGCTGCATAAGGAACAGGCGGTCCGGCAACAAGTAATGCCCAAACCGCAATCTGCCGATAAGTACAATTCGTCTCCGCTTAATGTTTTTAAAAAAGTAGAAACCTGGAAATCTAGGAAGAGACGGCTTCATCAGGTTGAAAAACTTGTGTATAAATGTGTCTTTCTCCTGGGACGTCGAGGTATTCCGGCAATGGATCATGCTGTATACGAGAGCTAGCTATTACGATATGTTGATAAAATAACAGAAGGGGATACACCACCATTACATTTATCGTAGGATGTGATCCACATTTCTTACAGATATCAAAAATTTGATCAAAAGTTTTCTTCTCCGTCGTTAATAATTTAATAATATTCTTAATTGCCTAAGTATTGTACATAACGGCTCCTGCATAAATAGCTTGCATACACGAGTTCGTGATTTAATAAATCGCGGAACAACATTCGCACCTCGTGATCTTGTGTTTCCTTCGTAGAATGATAGATGGAATTTATTTTTGTGTTCCGCAACAAAATTTAACAGATGCAATTTATACAACGAACGTGTCAGTTAAACGTGTACTATTTAATTGACGAAAAATTGAATTTTGTAGATTTTGTACAGATGATAAGTAACATTTTGCCATACCACCCCAATGTAGTATCCCATAGGATAGAACTGGTTCATATATTGCTGCGTACAAACGTATTAAATGATCAGAAGAAAAGAATTGTTTTAAATAAAAAAATATATAATTTAACTTTGGTAACTTTTGTGATAAGTACAGCGAATGTGTCTACTCCACAATAGTCTGGAATCCAATAGAATCGCTAGATATTTAATTTCATACACCCTGTCTATCACGACATCTTGTTTTAATTTTATCTTTGTCTCATTCTAAATACCTAAATCTTGATTTGTATATATAACAAACTTTGTTTTGTTTTCATTTAGGGTTAAACGGTTCTTATTTAACCAACATTGAATACGATCTACATCTTCTTGTACAAGCTCTTGAAGTATATTTGGAAAGCGGGAATTGACGGCAAGTACCGTGTCATCTGCGTAACTAAATAAGCGCCCACTTACCTCTCTAAATTGCGCAAATCATTTATGTAAACTAAAAAAAAAAGATAAGGTTCGAGTACACTACCCTGCGGCACGCCCGTACATTGTACTACATCATCACCGCATACATTGTTAACTTTTACAACGTATCTTCTATTCTCGATGTAACTTTTAAACCAGTTATACATAGTTCCTCTGAACCCGAAATCATAAAGTTTATTCAATAAAATGGAATGATCTATCGTGTCAAATGCCTTACGTATATCACCGAAATAACTGATCTACCTGCCTCCAGACATAATGAAAGATATATGCTCGAACAAGGCATCATCAGTACCTTTTCCACTCATAAATCCATATTGATTTGTGCTAAAAATATTAATTTTTTTGAGGTAAATTAATATAATTTCCTTCATACACTTTTCAAAAATTTTGGAGATAGTCGAAAGTATACACACAGGCCAATAATAATAATAATAATAATAATAATAATAATGATAAATGATAATCTCACGTTAGTGCGGTAAGGAAAAACGTTGTTATATGTCATGAAACAAGCTACATAGTGGACGGCAGAGTTCGTATCCAAATAGGCTAACGCGCACGCTTGTATTCGATTGCCGTAACATTCGCGAGGTCCATGGTGACAAAGAAAATGAATTCTGCCATTTCGATCTTTATTATGCTACGAAACATAACATGTAGCGACAAAAATTAAACTATACTATAAACTATTATAGTAAATTCGCATTCGATATGTCACGTGCGATAAATTGTAATTATATCGATAAATGACGTGCTAAATTAATCATTTAAAATCGCGCCTATTTCTTTTTACACGATCAAAATTATTAAGTCGCTGTACGGAGTAATTAAATTTAATATTATTTTAATAGTTAATTCTGTTTTTCGAATAACGCAGTCGGTAACACTGCTGCTACAACGTATAAACCGCGTGCGTCACGGTTTAGTATACACACGAGAGCAGTGCCGTATTAAATTATTCGAGGTCCACGGGTACAAACAGCGTGCCCCCCCCTTATAAGGCGGAAAAAATTAGGAATTTGAAAATTATTACGACTACAAAATTATGCATATAAAAATACGTTTAAAAAATTTATTAATTTTAATTATTAGCAGTCTTGAAAAATTTAGGAATTTATTTTAATTTTTTTTTTTTTTTTTTTTGATAAAATAAAAATACATCGAATAGGTTATAGGTAATATACCAACAAGTACTTAAACAGATTATACAAAAACTTATATAAAAAATTCAAGAAAACGTTTTCGCGCTTTTTTTTCTACGAAATTTTTTATAATCTCATAATGTCTCTATTATATCTTACGTACTCGTGTGATTGTTAAATATAATTTAAACGATCTCCAGCCATTGATGTTCTTAATATTATTATACGCAATAAATAGTTTTTTAGAAAACGATCTTTCGCCAGTTACGTTGCTACTCATTAACGTTAAATATATCCGTAAATTTCAACATTCGAGAAAGATTTACGAACTCCTTTATCTAGAATTAAAGAAAGAAAGAAGAAATTTATTTATTGACATAAATTCATTAAAAGTACAAAAGTACAAAATAATAAGAATTACGCGTACCGGAATTATAATAATATCCTTACCGCTAATAAACAAAATTCTTTATACGTAATATATCTGATAGTATATTTACTAGATTATAAATATATAAAACGCGGGAAAAAATTTGAAAAAAAAAACCCACTCCATAAAACGCTTTGTATCGCATTAAGCATACAAAAAGGAATATTATTCGATATAATAACAATTATAAAGATATATAATATAATACACATATCCTATATATATTTACATACATACATACACACACATGTATATACACACATATACACAGATACATTAAATATTAATCATTTACAGTAAATTATGTTTAAGGCGTCTATGCTTATACTTTGTGTACATAAACTGTAGCTGCCTGGAATCGTAATTTCCGATCATTGAGATGTACTGATTTTCATGCAATACACAATTATCGCAGAATTAACGAGTTATAGTAAGAATATAATCCCGAATAAAGGGTATATTTAATATCTCACGCATGTCCACTATTCTGTCATTGGGGCACTTAAATGCGCATTTTAAACACCTATTTTGTACTAATTGCAATTTATTAAATTAAAGAATACATCGCTTGTTCTTTACACTAATGTTTGAATCGAATTTCGCTAAATCTGTTCAAAAATTCTGAAATTGTAATAATTCCGCTTCAAGATTTTTGAATTTGTCGTTTTTATTTTAGCTACTAATTAAAAATAGTACTAATAAACAAAACAAGTGAATGTGATGATACACATGAAAAAAATATTAATTTGGCGAAATAAATTGAAATTTACGCTTCACAGAAGAAAAAATATTCAAAAAATTTTTCAATAGTTTAATTTTTTTTTGTGGGGGCCCTGGGCCAGTGCCCAAGTGCTCTTATGTAAATTCGATCATGAACGAGAGAGTAGTTTTTGTTCAGTTTCAATTATCTAACGAGAAAGGGCGCGCATTTTGTGTAAAACGTAATTTTCAGCGAGAATCGATAACGATAGTGGGAAGAGGGTAAAAGAGTTCAAAGTTGTTACGCGGTATCTCGCAATTCAATTTGAAGGTGGGTTGAAAACTTTCGGGAGACAGCTTGCAACGGATAAAAAAAGTACAAAAAATCATCCGCGCTTCGGAGCTAAGGGAAGAATTGAAACGTGAAGACGTTTTAACTAAATTCGATATGTAATTTTTTTTTTTATAAAAATATAAACACACACACATATATATGATATATATATATATATATATATAAGAATAATCCTACGTATGTGTATAGCCTAACACTTACAAAACGTGGTTTGAACGGCGGATGCTGATAGTGCGGTACATGCGAACGGTATAATATACGATTCGTTTGAAATATCTAGCGGAGTTAAGTAAAGGTGCGTGCTTGCACCTACATTATTCAATTTATACAGGAGTATGGTCTATTTTTGAAAAGACAATTGATGGCGGATTGTACAACTTATCGAAATTTAAAAATCAGGACAGACGCGTTCATCTTGCAAAACTTGCAATACGCGGACCATCGTGTAAAATTCAAAGTAAAAGCTCTACAGAACTGCAACGCGCAATTAATTTACTACGTGCGACGTATAATGTTAACTTTCCAATTTAGTCGCTAATGCTTCATCGATACTAATCTACGAATGTTACGTGTCATTTTATGTATGAAATAATAAACGAATAAAACGCTTCTTGAAAAACGAAAATTCCAGATTAGAGTAACTAGAACGCGAAGAAAAAAATTGAAATTTGGAATTCTAGAATGGCCGATATAGTTTATTTCCTAGTTCATTTATGGGACGAATTCAGCACGGTTTCTGTTTAGAAATTTATATATATATATATATATATATATATATATATATATATATATATATATATATATATAGATGTGTGATAGGTTTAAATTACTTCGTGCAACATATAAAGACTTCGGACTGACAATAAACTGTAGCAAGACGGAAGTTATGTAAAATCCAATTACAAACGATATTACATCGATGGAAATAAATTAATGTAAAAGATTCGAAATACTCGGGAAATATGATTAAGTAACAATAGAGTAGTCTAGATGAAGAAATTACGTATAGAATAATTTCAAGAATAAAAACTTAACAACGGCCACTAAAACGACCGTATATAATACCTATGATATTGCCGACAATATTATACGTCGGACAGACCTGGCTTGTAAACACGAAACAACTCGAAAAGTTAGAAGTCTGACATCTAAGATTAGTGAAAAAAATCCTTCGTATACGTAAAGAACATGTATCGAACGAAAAGGTGCTAAAAATGGCTTTATTCGATTGAGCAAACATTTAGCCGGCTAAGGTGGATTAGACACGTAATATAAGAATGAATGACGAACGCATACCGAAACGTATGTTTTACGGAGTACTAGAAGACGGTAAAAGACATTGCGGTCGTCTAAAATTACTATGCAAAGATGTACTCACTGGGACAATTAAGAAAGCTGCAGTTAATCCGACAAAGGATGCAATGTGGAAGATGATGGTCAAAAACAGAACTGCATGGAGATTGTTTACAGACGACATTGTAAATCAATGTCTCATATATCGGAAGGTAAGAAGATCCAAACATCAGATCAACATTGCCGGGAGGACAAAAAAATCCATTGCTCGATGTGCGACTTTACAACGTAATTTCAAATTGGTTTGGTCTCGTATATGCAGCACAAACATTAAGAGCAACATCCAGAATAATCGGATAGTGTCACTCATACTCGTGATCGAGTGAACTAGAATAATTATATATATATATATATATATATATATATATATATATATATATATATATATAAAACGTGGTTATATATGTGTTATATATACATATATGTGTGTGTATATATATAAATACGTGTGTGTGTGTATATATATACATCCGTTCGATAATATGGCTCGCTTAGTCACTCGCTCCTTTTCCAGTTTAACTCCCATATATACCGCGCCAACGGAATGAGAGTTTTGTATTCCTATTACTTTACTCGTTGATGTATATCTGATAAGGAAATCATATTTTTCGGTCGCGGGTAATTTGCTGGTTTTTTTTTTATTATTACGTTAAAGCTGAGAAAAATATGTGTTTCTTACTTCATCTTCACCTTCTTAGTGGAAACTAACAAAATTTTACATTTTCCGATTGACGCGAAATGTCTTATTTATATATATATATATATATATATATATATATAATGTTGATGTATTTGAGAGTAGTGATTTTTATGAATTAACAAAACAAAATAAAAACGAAGTGAATCACTAAAAAATTTTTATTAATTAAACACGAAGCTTTTCGACTGTAAAGTCATTTTCAAGCATTGCTAAAATATATATACACACGTGTTGTAAATTATCTAGAATCATCTATGAAGCCGTATTGTATAATAAATCAGCTGTATAAAATTAATACGAGCAATTAAATAAATTCGCCATTTGGAAAAACTTAAAGTTTACTTACGACCGATTTTCCGTATGGTATGAAGATTAAGTTAAAATAATCGTTCATCGATAGCCATGTCGGATACAACTGTCTGTGAATTAAACTGACGCTCTCGTAGCATAGCGTTTCGTAAAATACCGTCACGTTAACCTTTTCCGTCTAGTTTCATAGTAATTATATCGTGATTAATAATATAAATATTTATACATACATATATATATATATATATATATATATATTTCGTAATATTAATTCTAATTGTAGAAAATTTCTAACAGATGTTGTATACTAGCGATTTGCCTACCAATGATAACACAGTCACAGCTACGTTTGCTGACGATACTGCTATACTATCTAAGAGCAATTGCCAGGGGGAAGCAACAGATAATCTTCAACGTCATCTAGATCGCATTGTTAGTTGGTCTAGTCGTTGGGAAATCAAGTTGAACAAAGACAAATCGCAACAAGTGGTATTCACTTTGCAGCACACAAATTCGTTCCATCGTGCCTATATTGCAGGTCAGCTTATTCCACAAACTAACTCGGCCAAATATCTTAGTATGCCCTCAGAAACAAGTTACGTTTGAAATGAATTATTAATTTTCGACGAAGCTGAAAAAAAAAGTGTATAAAACCAATTTTGGACTACGGGAAAATACATTAGGAAAATTTTGTATAATAACGATCGCTCGTAAACGTGTAAAAGTGAATAAGAGATAAAATTACTTTGCACAAACACAATTCACGCTGTTAATGATCACGATAACATTTTATTTATATTTAACTTTGTTTCCTGTAATCGAGAATCGAACCAACAGTTAGAGGGACCAGAGATCCTTGAATCAGAGGTAAAAATAGCAATGAAAAATATGAAAAGTAGGAAAACTCCTGGTGAAGATAATTTACCAGCTGAAATAATTAAGTATCTAGACACCCGAATGTTGACCCCGCACTTTTTAATAAAATATATAAAACTAGCGAAATTCCAGAGGATTGGTTGAAATCGACGTTTATCCCAATACCAAAGAATCCGCGTGCAAACAATTGTTCGGAATTTCGACTGATTTCAATAATGAGTCACATGCTCGAGATGTTTTCAAAAATAATACACCGCCGGAGCGGAGAAACACAGTTTGGGGGTTTTCGTAAGAGTTTGGGGACAAGAGAAGCGATATTTGCCATGAAGATACTATTACAGAAATGCTCTATGACCATGGTCAGAATGTATATATATATATATGCTTAATTGATTATGAGAAAGCGTTTGATACTATTAGACACCAGCCACTAATGGAAATTCTCCAGGATATAGGCATTGACGGAAAAGATATAAAAATAATAAAACACTTATACTGGAAGCAAGAAGCTAAAATTCGTATTGATGGAAAGTTAGAAACTCGGTATATTCAAATTTTTAAAGGTGTCAGACAAGGATGTATATTATCACCGCGTTTATTTAATCTCTATTTAGAAAAGATCTTTAAGACAGCATTGGTAGATGAAAAAGCTGGAATTAAAGTAAACGGAGAAATAATTTCGAAGATATGCGGATGATTCGGCCATCTTGGCTGGAAATATGAAGGACCTACAGAGATTGATAAATAAACTCAGTAAAATAGGGCAAGAATTTGGAATTAAAATCAATGTGCCCAAAACAAAATTTATGATAGTCACCCGTTCGCAATTTTGGAGACGAGGCACTATATATAAATGGAAAAGCAATTGAAAAGGTGGAAAAATTCAAATACTTGGGATCAATGATCAATTGTAAATTAGACTGTGATGAAGAAATTAGAATAAGATGTGGAATAGCCAAAGATGTGTTCAGAAAACTCAGTAACGTATTACTGCTATCAAAGTTCCCTCTACCCGTACGATTAAAGGTTATTAATTGTTATGTATGGCCGGTGCTACTATATGGAGCAGAGACGTGGTCTATAAAGAAGATGTCGGAAAAACGGCTTTCGGCAGTGGAAATATGGTTCTTGAGACGATTGCTGAAGATACGTTGGACAGAAAAAGTAACAAACAAGGAAGTCCTAAAAAGAGCAGCGGTTAATGGAGAACTTTGGAACATCATACAGAAAAGGAAAATTGCGTATTTGGGACACATAATTAGGGGAGAAGAATACCGCATTTTGCAAACCATACTGCAAGGCAGAATAGAAGGAAAGCGACCAAGAGGCAGGAAGAAGATGGAATGGATAATGAACATAAAGAATTGGACAGGAATAAATGATATTGGAAATTTGGTAAAAGCAGCAAGAAGCGGAACATTAAAATTAGCCGACGCGTCAAAGACGTAGAGCACTACAAAAAAGAAGAACTTAGTTTATTTGATTTATTTCGTTTTATTTATTTATTTGTTTTAAATTACACTTACATTACAAGCATGTACATAAAAAACATGAAATATGTAAATATTGGTAATTATGTGCATCATTGCACAAGCGCTGTATTATTATTATTTATAAATAACGATAAAATAAATATTATTGACATTTAACTCTATTTTTAATATAATTGAAATCAAATTTCTTATCTTAAATTATTCGCAATATGATTAATGACAATCTAAAGAATAACTAACTTAGACATTAAATAAATATTTTTGGACGCCTTCGAATCTTTGCTTCCGACACCTGCACATCTACAAAGTAACTCCAGGTAAGTTTAAAAGCTGCAGGAATTTATTTTAATGCTTCTTCTAACGTCTGCATATCTCTTCTTCCGACACCTGCATATCGTTGAAGTAATCTGAACTAAGTTCAAAATTTGCAGGCTTTTATTTTAATTCCTTTCTTAACGCCTCAAATCATCCACTCGGGGACCTGCACATCGCCTAAAGTAATATTGAGTATTCTCAAAATGTGCAGGCATTTAAAAATAAATATTTTAACATTTCTCCTAACGCCTTCAAATCTCTCATTCCGATATATCACTAGAATAATTCAAAGTATGTTTAAAATTTGCGGGCTTTTATTTTAATGCCTCTCTTAACACCTGCAAATCTTATCTCGACAATAATATCGTGAATAGGGTCGTTCATGTTCGCGACGTCATACCAGTACTTATAAATCATATTACTCGACTTGTTAACTCAGTTCTTGGGTCTTAAGAAACTAAAAATTATTCAGTAATCCGAGGACATTAAATACTCTATACAAAACTCTTGTCCGTTCTCAGTTACAGTATTGTTCGATAATTTGGGATACAATTTATAATAAATATACTACAGATGTTGAAAGGATTCAGACTAAGTTTTCGAAATATTTATTTTTTAGTATAATGTATTATTATCCAGACCATGTGGATTATGATCTCTTATGTGACGTTACGCATCACATACCGTTATATAAAAGGCGGAAAATTTCAAAGTTAAAGTTTTTACATAACTTAATGGTCGCGTTAATGATGAATATTCGATTTCGCAAATTAGTTACGTAGTACACCTATAGAGGGCGTGAATACTAGAATGAAATTTCTTTCAAACGCATTCGCGTACTAATCTGCGTTTTAATTCACCGTTGGTGTCTACTTTCCGTCTGTATTACTTAAAACTTATCCGCATTCGGATGTACATTATTTCCATAGCAGATATCCTCGATTTAGTCAAACTTCGTCTCTATGTACGTGTTATTACTGTAAGAAAGCTGTTCAGCTGGTTCGAGTTATCGATGTTATAATTTTAAATTATTATAATATTTTTCCACGTGTATATGCAAATATATTTGAAAATTTCGTTACCGTATACTAGTGTACACATGCATTTCTCTGTAAATTCTTTCCAGTATAACGAGCGTGTGTATGTGTGTGCATGCGTGAACAATTATTTTTTTATTTTTTACATTGCGTGTAAGTTCCAATGTGTATTGTGAGTGATTGTGTTTATGTATTGTAAAGCTATTATGTGAACCGTATATAAATAAGTAAATATATATATATATATATATATATATATATAGAGAGAGAGAGAGGGGGGGGGAGCTGTCACAATTTTTGTACATGTTTGTATGTATGTATGTAAACTGAATATACACGTGTATAAATTTAGCATACGAGAAAAATTGGAGGAGCTCGACTACGAATAGGCCTGCCTATGTGCCTACATGTATAAGCCTGGCTCGCTCGTTGTTCTGGTTAACTCCCCATATACAACACGCCAGTAGAAGATTCACTTCAATTAAATATTCAGGACTATGCAATCATATCAATGTATATTTAGGGTGTCCCAATAACTTTGATAATTACGCAACATTATTCATCGAATAATACTCAAAACACATTAAAAAATGCGACTTTTTTGGTGTGTATATACATATTATTATTATATACATATTATTATATACATATTATTATAATACATATATATATATATATATATATATATATATATATATATATATATATATATATATATATATATATATATATATATACGAATTACAATGTGAAAACCTATAGTTAAAAGCGCGTTTTAAATCATAGTTAAAAACGGAATAACTACATACTTATAGTTGAAAAATACAGAATTGCGGATAATAAAAATTTCCCCCGCCAATATACGAGGTTGTAGCGTGTAAAATTACGTATTGATAAACTTATATAACATGTCGTAGACATTTGTTGCTTATTAGTAAACATTAGACGCACCGTTAGGATGCTAACGTGTATCCGGTTGAATGACGTTAGAAAACTATCGTACGATCTTCAGAGTTCAGTACTCACTAATTAGTTCTACAAGGTCCGACGGACGATGCTTTATCGCCGAACGAATAGTATTGCAAAGCGTGATGATACCGGCTACTCGGGAATAGTTCGATAACTTGGCCGATACAATCTTTATATTCGTACATTCTTAAGCAACTGCCGTGCGTGTTTACCGAAGAAATTTTATCGTCGAATTTATCCGGCACGTTTACGCAACCCGTATTACTTTCGTGAAAATGTTCGCCGGTCCACCATTCGTCCGTATAAAAATCGGCCAGCCAACATTTCGTAACGGACGTCATCGTAATTATCATCGTGGCGAGTACTAATAGCAGCGATAATATTAGCGAAGTTAAACGATAATTGAACTCTCGTACAGACGACATTATTTAGCGCGAATTGTTTTCGTAGCGAAACGAATAAAATTAACGGCTACTATTTGCGACGCGTGAACTAAACAAGTCGCCCGATTAACTCGGATGATAAATTAAAAACGAAAACGCTTAAACTATATCGTAAGAAGATAACTAGCAGTGCGATAATTCAATTCGATCTAAATTCAATCCAAATTCAATTTAATCTAAATTCAATTCGATTCAAATTCAATTCGATCTAAGTTTAATTCGATCCAAGTTCAATTCAAACAAAATTCAATTCGATCCAATTTAATCCAATTTCATTCGGTATAATTTATTTACACATTTTCATTCGTATTTACGCGAAACGAGAAAATATACAAGATGATATTTTCTCGGCTTCGAATGTAGCGCACAATTTATTTCGCTACTCGCATAAACGTACACAAAGACCACTAACGAAAGAACGTACGTTCTCCTTATCTAGAATTATGCTCCCATTTCCTCTCTCACTCGCTCTTATCTTTGATCGGTTAATATGATTTTTTTTTCTCTCCCTTTCATTTCATTTCATCTACTAAGCGTTTAATATTTCTTTTCGACGACCGAGATGTTTATTATCGCATTCGCTCGTTTTCTTTTTCTCTCGCACAATCTCTCTCTTGCTTCCCTATCGGTCAATCTATATATATATATACATATCGCTTACGTGTGCATACATAAGTCGGTTGAACCTTGGACATCGGCGGATGTAACCGGTAGTACCTGTTCTCATAGGTTCGTGATCAACTTTATCCGGGTTTCTTCCCTTCCGCTTCCATCTTAATTGTGATTTCGCACAACCAGTTACAGGTTTTCATTTAGACGGTCGCCAGGAGTTCGATGATGAAGCTCTAGTCTAGACTGATAAACGGAATTACCCTAAAGGTCAGTGAAAAATACTAAACTACCGATGTTGGTAACAAATATAAAGCTGTATGTAATTCTCTGCAAATTGTGGAAAATTAAAATATAGGAAACAATTATGACGTGAGAAAAACGCTAAAATACAGGTAACCAGTAATGAGATCAAAATTTCGCGAACAAACTGATACGTTAATTATAAGAGGAGGGGAAATGTTAAACCGGTTATCCCGGATTATATAGTGGAGGAAAAGGGGAGGGGCAAAATTAAAATTTAAAAAGATGGTTGCAAGGTGCAAATAATGTAAAAAACATCATAAATATCGAGTTTTAAATTAATAATAAGTGAAACAAATTCGAAATATGCAATTTAAAAACAAAAAATGAAATTAATAAAAATAATAAAAACAGCACAACGGCGAGAAGTAAACAAAATGACCTACTACTATGAAAATTTCAGATAAGAATATTCAAGATTGAAAATGTGGGAGTGAAAACGAGAGAGCAATGTGCGTGTAAGTGATGTGATTGAAATTAATACTTACGTGGGGAGGTGAAAGTAAATGATAATAAATTATATATATACATATATATATGTATATATATATATATATTGTATACAGTAAAATTTCTACACGAAAATGTTCGTCGACAAACAATCGAAATTATGTGTTTATAAAATAAGGAATTTTGTAAATGTCTATGTTATAATTTCAAATATACGTTTTGTTTTTTTTTTTTTAAATGGCCGCTTTTAGAAAAATATCGTAAAAAAAATTTGTAAGTAGTCGAATGAGGATATCTCGACGTCTTAATTCGAGTAAAATCAGGTGGAATGAATTTCTAATGAAGGATATCGTCTTGAATAAAATTATTCTTGTTATCAGCATAATTGCTACTGTTACTATTATCATTATCGTCGTTGTTATTCTTATCAGTATTGTCCTTATTTTCGATATTGTTATTATTATTATTTTTATTTCAAATCAAGATTAGTACCAGGACCGGCGTATTGATAACCGCCCGGTAAATGAGTCTCGAAAGGTAATTTGTCGATTATATCGTTAATCAGTCCGCAACTTTTTTTTTTACAGGTAGAATTTGCATGATTTTTTCTAGTCTTTTTTGTTTATAATCCATCCTCTTCTTTAAATTCTTGTAAAATGTTTATAATTTCCTTAATTATTAACGGGTTATTATTACCGGCTTTTACTTCACCATATAATATACACAATCTGTCTAACAATTCGTCGATATTGTTCCAGTATACGAATTCTTTGTAATCCTGCACCAGTTTTTTTTTTAAATATTATGTTTAATTAAAATCGGCTTAATTATGACGTTATATTTATTTCTTGTACTACTTTTCAATAGCCGATTATTCGGATCATTTTTTGTTTATACGAATTAGTTTTTAACAAAAGTTCTTCGTATACTTTCAAGTCTTTTTCGTTGTAATTTTTAGGTTTTTCCAATAACTCCCATAATCCTCGCGAACCTTCGTATCAGTAGTCGGTATTTAGTAACTTTATATTATCGTTCTCTATAATTATCGGTGAATTACCCATGTACCTCATCCTCGGTACGTATAGCAAAAATGGAATCTGTCTTTACATTTTTCGACAAATAGTTTTTCATGTATTTAGAGGCTACCGGTCCTAATGTTTGTACAAATTCCTGCGGTATTTCGATAGAGGGTTCTATAGCTGACGCTGCTGTTGCGTATATTTTTGGTATTTCACGAGGTTCTATACTTTTTTTTCGAACGAACCAACAGCTAATGGAGCGATCGATTTATCTCGGGTTATCATGAATGGTAATGTATTGACTAGTTGAGTATGTATCGCTCTTAGAGGTTTTAACACTTGTACTCCTCCTCGAGTTTTATTTGTTTCCTGATTTCTCCTGTACGGAGTTGTTCGTATTTCTCTTTTAACTTTTTTCCAACGGTTACGTAATCGTCCATTTTAATAATTTATGTTTACACGGAGTCAATTTATACCAGTATTAGCTCGTATTCGATAATAGCGATTATCAAAGTCGTTTTTATTACTCGTTATAAATGTTTACTACAGTTTTTGTATTTTTATTCGAGATTCCATTGATAACTTTATTTTCGAGTTTTAAAAATCTCTCGTTGTAAAAAATGGTTATACGGGCTTAAATAGTAGTATTATACTTACGCTCTCATCTCCGAAATCGACCACGTTTTCATTTTGATCCACTATCTTAACGGATATATAATTTATTTCATCCGTATTTACGCGGTAAAATGATAAATAATTAGGTCTTTCGATAATTTTTTCACCAACTTGAACGTTTAAATTCGTACAACGTGTTATCGTTTAAATTTACGTCAGTTATATTGCATTTTATTAAATTACATCTAATTTTAATGTTATTTAAATAATAAATAAATAAAAAGTATATTTAGCACACAATATAAATTACAAAAATCAATGTCAAAACAATATTATTACGTATACCGAACAAATTCTTACTACGTATACAAAATGAAAACAAGAAGAAATAATAAATACGGTAATAATAGCGCGGAACTAGATTACAGGAAAACCAAAACCTGTATACAATTTCAGGACAATTCTATGAAGAATTTTAAGGCAGTAATAATAAATACAAACAAAATAATATGACTGCTCAGCTATTTATATATATTACATATTAATAAAGTTCATAAAATTAAATATATAAATTACATACGATTAAAAAGCAGGTGATACATTATAATAGCGTGTGTTTTATTCTTTTATGTTTATATCTTTTATATTTTAACTGAAGACTAGTACGCGTGTAGTCTCATAGTAAAGATATCTATACGGTCGTCTGAATAATGTGTTTGTCCCGGTATGAGTTTTTTGTTGATCTATACGGTCATCTGAATAATGTGTTTGTCCCGGTATGAGTTTTTTGTTGATCTATACGGTCGTCTGAATAATGTGTTTGTCCCGGTATGAGTTTTTTGTTGATCTATACGGTCGTCTGAATAATGTGTTTGTCCCGGTATGAGTTTTTTGTTGTTGTTGTTGTTAAATTCATCTTTAAAAAGACAAGAAAATCCGCTATATCAATTTACGATTTTCCAGCTGAGTTCCCTTATCTATAGTGTTATATTTAACTATGTTTGCTATATTTTCATATTATATACTTGTTAATATTTTAGTTACTTATCATACATTAAATTTTTATTTTTTATCACAAAATATACAAAGTTTATTATGAAACTGCTGTTTATTAAGCTCACTGAGAGGCTTAAAAATAATCTACTTTTCCCTTTTTCCGATTGAAATTTGTTGCATTCGTGTGTGTACTACATGAAAAGAAGAATCAACCGCTGTTTCACAATCGAGACATATTTCAGAGTCACTGATTTTAAATCGTTTTAGATAAGAGCAAAAGTTTCCACGACCTGTTAAATATTGTGTAAAGTGAAAATTATTTTCAAAATATTTCGTCGCTAATCTTTTTTCTATAGGAATTATTTTATACGTTCTTCTTCCTGTTAAAGATTGATCATATCTAGTTTGCCAAATTTGGACACTAACAGCCTTTAGTCTTTTAATTTTTCCTAGTATTAATTTTGTTTCATATCTCGTTAGTTCTTTTTCTCGTTTTATATTTTTAATATTATTTGTAAGCTCTAATTTTAAATCAATGGGCATTATGCCCGCTACTACATTGGCCGAAACATATGAAATTGTGCTGTACCCGGATATTACTCCTATTAAAACTTTTCTTTGTAGTCTCAGCAATTTTCTTTTATCCACTTCCCTTAAAGTTAGATAATAGACCATCGAGCAATATTCAGTAATTGATCCAACAATAGCTCTATACAAAATTATTCTCTCCTTATATTTTAATCCAAACATATTTGAGTACAACGATTTTAGTGTAATATAGAACTTTTTTATTCTATCTATGATGTATTCTACATGTTTAGAAAAATTTAAGTTGCTGTCTATTATTACACCAAGATACTTTATTTCGTTTCGAATCATAATTTTGTTATTATCTACTTCTATGCTTTTTTCTATGTTCTTTGATAATTAATTTATCATGTTTTTTGCTTATTAATAAGGCTTGCGCTTTAGTAGTGTTAAATTTAAGACCGAGTTCATTTATTTTTTCATTAATTAATTTTTTATTATATCATTAATTGTATTATATCATTAATTTTAAATAGTTCTTCAGTTTTGTTAAATCCGACAACTAACATTACATCATCTGCATAACTAATTATATTTGAAAAATTATCCAACTGAATATCATGAACAGTACTTATGGCAATATTAAAAAGCATAGGGCTCAATACTGATACCTGTGGGACACTCCTGCACTCAGATTCCTAAGATATATTAATTCATTTTCTCGATGAAATGATCCTATTTTCCTGTCTGTAAGATAGTTTATTATAATTTTTTGTATGGAAGGTGAAAAACCTTTATTTTTTAATATATTAAGTATTTTATCAATTTCAATCCTATCAAAGGCACCTGTTACATCAAAACTAATTAAAAGAATGTGTCTCACCTTTTTTATCAAAGTTGAAATATCTTCATATAATTTTTTAACAGCAATTTCAGTCGACTTATTCTTAATATAACCAAATTGGTTTCTATGTAAAACGTTTCTTTCATTTATTTCTAAATCTAGATAAATTTTTATAATTTTTTCAAAAACTTTACCAAAAGTTGGAAGTATTGTTATTGGACGATATGATTTAGGACTAGGGTCTTTTTCAGGTTTGTGTAATATTTTAACTTTTCCTTGTTTCCAGCATTTCGGGAAATACCCTAAATCTAAGCATTTTTGGAAAATTGTTTTTAATATATTTCTATCTATTTTATGTATGATTTTAATCATTTTATTTGAAATATTATCACAACCACTAGCTTTTTTATTGTTTAAGTTCTTAATTATTTCAGTTAAATTATAATCATGAACTGCAAATGGTTTTCCTGGGTAAATTATTGTCGAAGTTATTGTGTCCTGAGGGAATTGTTCATCAAAAATTAATCTGTGCTTTTCTACTTCATCATAAATAATTTTGTTATTTATTTCAAAGGCCGGGATAACAGTTTTTTTTAAATTTTCCCGCACAGATTTTATATGGTCTTCCCTAAACTGTAGAATTTTGAACCAGTTCTTTCCAACTTCTATATTTTGAATTTTGTAACTCAGCCGTATAAATTTTTTTAATTTCATTAATTTTTAACTTTAATGAATCAGCCTTATTTTTATTCTTATTCTTTATTTTATGAAATCTCCTCTGTAATTTTTTAAGCAAAATTTTATACAATTCAAGGGTTTGATTCCAAAAAGGTTTGTTATAAATTTTTGTTTTACTATAAGATTTCAAAATAATTGTTTTAATGATATCAGTAAGTTTAACAATCTTATTTTCTAATTCCTCCGTACTTTTAGTATTATTAATTTCATCTATTTTGCTTATAATTTTATGATATATGTTTTTAAATTCATTTTCAAAAATATTGTAGTTGATTGTTAAAATCTGATTCTCTTGGGTTTTTTTTTACGGTTCATTAATTTTTAATTTAAACTCAATAGTTAAATGTGGTGTTATAGTTGATGGTTGTATTTTAATCTCATTAACTGTTTCATTGGTTATTATCAAATCAATAACACTAGCTCCATTAAAATTACTGAAAGTTTTAATGTTGTGAGGATAACAAACCCGCAAGTCATTAGCAAAAAGGAAATATTCAAACTGTTCGGTTCTTTTGCGATTGTAAAACATATTATTAAGATTTTCATACAGTGTAGATGTCACGTTAATATTAAAACTGGTTTTAGAACTCTGAATTGTGTGATTAAGTTTGAAATTAAAGCGATATGTTGATCTATGTTTTCATTTGGCGAAAAATACGCAGCAATTATAATATAATTTTCAACATTTCACGCTATTATGTTTTCAGTACTTTAATTGAATTAAATTTATGTTTTTATTATATGCAATAGCCACGTTATTCAGCGGTACCGTATCCAGAATTGATTCCGTATAATTTATTTTTAAATATGTACGCTTCAGGAATTATTATTAAGTGTCATATTTACTTTCCGATAAAATTTCACGCTGTTGCACCTTTGTTCTCCCTACATTTGGTAATACACTATTGTCAATTTTCCATTCATTATAACAATAATTATAAGTTAAAATTGGAATTAAAGTATTCTACATGAGTAACTTAAAATTAATAATAAATTACTTAATAATTACTTAGTGTTTAACAATAAGCTTGGAAAAAATTTAAATACGTAATAAATAATTGAAAGTCGTATTTTTCAAATAGGGTGAACAAGTTCTGGCGAAAGTACTATGTTCAATTTCTTCTACTGCCTGCTTCAAGCGTGTTTACCACGCCAGCTGCCAGTTTTCTTTTATATTGATTAAGTACATGCGTGGAGCATTTCCTAGCATCTGCAGCCTTTTTTGATATTTTTTGCTCTTCGATATTTATTTTACAATATTCTTCTCTATGTTCAATTAAGAAACACTTCCCGCGCAACTGCACCGAAATATGAGTTATCTTAATGCGTAATAAACGATATAAATTCTTGCTGGATCATTATTAAAAATTTTATAATATGCTTCTTTATCAAGTCTAATATATTTTTTTTCCGTACTCCATTAATAATTCTAATTATGGCTCTTTCCCTGTTATTTCCTTTATCCCCCAATTTAATAATTTCCTCATCACAATCCAGTATATTGGAATAACTATTGTCGGAAGTAATTTTTCACTATTCTTAATAGATATTTCTGAATATCCAATTTTCTTAACTTCTTGTTTAAATTTGTCACTATCTTCCTTAGTCTGCAGATTAAATAATAATGTGTTATTATTAATTTTCCTATGACCGTTTAACTTAATTTTATTTTTGAATAGGATCAATGTGTTTTTTAAGTTTTTCAAAAGTTTTTCCTGCATTTTGACTTGTTAACTGTTTTATGACTTTTTGCTGGAAAGTTTGTTACAACTTTAGCGTAAGAAGGTTTAGTCTGTTCCATAGAAGTAATATTTTCTAAAATTGGTTTCACATTTTCCAATATTCTATTTGTAACTGTTTCAACGATATTATCTTGAAAACTTTTTTTTGTGCCTCAACTTTCGTTAAATTATGCAGTCGTAATAATTCTTTAGAAAAATTCATATTTTTTCTTCGCAAGATTCTAATACTCTATCAACTGTAATTGTTTTCTCCGCATTTTTCTATTAAACTATTTACTTTATCTATTTACTTCCAATGCTAGTTTTTGTATTTCTTTTAAACATTCGATCGATGTAAAAGAGACTTTATCACCAGGTGTAGTTTCGCTCATTATTAAATCGTATAACATTAAAAGCAACGAAGATAATAGAGAAATAAATTTACTTACACGGTTTTGTTCTCTTATCAGCTAGGTGTCTATTTCCGTCCTAACTTTATACCGCAACACTTAGATGCCGATAAATTTATCAGTAAATTAAATGGTAACTTAATGTTATTTAAAACAAATCTTATTCTTGCAAATACACAGTCTCATTCAAGTAAATAAGTAATAGTATGAGTTTATGTTTACTAAATGTACACGTCCTATCGAGTTCGCAGTTGTGAAATCCATAATCCATTCCGTATATAATTTTATTTTTAACGTATTCGAATTTAACCTAATGAATATTTCCGCGTTCCTAAGTTCTTCGTTTTGTTGAATAAATTCTATTATATCGTTCAATTCGTACGTACCCGTGGGTATAGTATACGATGTTCGTTAGTTTTCGGTTCAATTACTACTAACTCGTTATTCTTACAATTTTCCGAAATATTTGGAGTGCTATTGTACGTTACAAAACTTTTTAAAGCAACTTCGTACGGACGATCTAATTTGATCTCTTGCTGGTATTAGCGATATTAGATGTCGCGTGATTTAACGATATTTGAAAACTCATTTTAAATCAAATTAACTAGCTAATCTCTATACGTAATAGCTAGAGCTTTAACGCACAATGTACACTCGTATCTCTTGGCTTGATCCGGTAAATATCCATGATTTTTATAAAAGCAACGCTTACAGCGGTTTATAGAGTAAACTACCTAATCTCTAGCCTTTGGACATCCTAATGGATCCAAGTCGAAAACATCAATTTTATTTCCCAACAACTCTCTTATATAGTTTACACTCTCTCCGTTCCTTTGACGTATACTATGTACGCGTTTGCGACAGTTTCGCGTAATAATTTAACCGCTTCGTGAAATTCCACGTATCCGTCTTCCCAATTAATTTTGCGATATCTTTTGGTCAAAAAATTTATCTGTCCATCTGTTGTCCTATACTACGTGTCCATATGCGAAGTGATTTTACCATACAATGAACAATTCGGTGTCATCTCCAAGAGATGCAATCGCCAGTTCGTTTATTATAAATGTATTTTTAATACTTTTAAAACCTTGAAAATCGATAACGTACGAAAAGTCCTTAGAAGGACTATTTCTAAATCTATCGTTAGCCATCGTATCGTAAACACACGTGTATACCGTACAAAGATCTATGTGAGATTAAATTTTTTTATAACTACACCTACTTATATACTATTTCTTACATACGATTAATCTAAAATTCGTAATCCACGAGTGCTATTATTTATATACTTTTCCTAATGAATTACTCTGTTATTCAGAGGATTGTATTCGTTACGTTCGATATGATGTGTTATCTCGCCAATTAAATACTACTTTAATATTAATCAGCGATTCTTTTATAACGTTCCGTTGATACGAGCAATCTATAGTAATAACCGGATACTTTGATACATACGTACTATAGTCGACTATAGGATTCATCTCGTATTCGTGTCTGTCGTAATAAGAAGCTTTAAAGTTTTTAAATATTTGATACAGATTAGCGCATTTATTTTTCGCCAGATTTCAAATTCAATCTTTTTCTCTCGGATAGTAAACGTTATTATTCGATAAAATTTGAACGTTTTCTAAATTTAATAAATCGTAAGTGGAAATATTTTTTTCTTTCTGGAAACCTATTAGTACGTACTCGGTTTTCAAATACGATACCGGAATATCTCAAGTAAATTCAGTCGCAGGTGAAATCATTGTACCTTGGTATATAGCCAACTTCTGTATAGCGGTCATTGAAATATTCCCTAGTATGTCTACGTTTATCGTCGATCTATAGAACGTCAATTTTTGAGGAATACGATATAGAAAATTCTTGTAATCTTTCGAAAAATACCATTATCGTACTCACGGGTATGCGTAATGAAAAATGTCCCTTTTCATTTAGAATATTCGTCGAAGAATTTGTAATACGCCAACCGGTATTACTATACTTTAGATCATGTTCAAACGATACTAATCCTTTCATCGTGGTAGAAATATCCGGTTTTCTTATATTATCGACCTTATTATCACCTTAATCTATACGATCGAACAAATGTAACATTCCGTTATTGATTACGTTCACTTCTTTGTCTATTTCAACATCTTTTTCGTCTTTAAACGTTATTTTCCCAGTTATCACGATGAAAATTTTAAATGGTTGAGTTACGATCTCTTCGTTGTATATGTTTATCTCCGTCCCCAACTCGTTTATGTTTTAATATTCGAAACTCTCTATTATATCGCTCATATTATACTACAAGTGTGTAACAAATAATTCCATGATTTACAACTATAACCTGAAACAGACTTTTGATTTTTTTAAAACTATACCTCTATTTATATATATTTTTTTAAATTGTATTTACTTATATCGTCATTCATTCGTTATCATTTAAACATAAATAGGGGGTATTCGTATTCAATGGTATAACTTACTTCGTTACCCGCATATATAAAATGATGTTTGTCTTCGAACCGTATTTCTTTTTTCTTATTTACTTCTTTCACTATTCGTTGTGACATATAGATTCTTACAAGATCAATATATACATTAATATAATCTAAATTTGCCTAAAAATTTAATAAAATTATTCTATGATCTTCCTATTATTAAGATAAAACCATCTAACTGGGGTTAATATAATAAACTATATATTCATTCTCTTAAGATAGATCTTTGCAACCCAATTATAAAATATCACAAAAAAATTATATATATATATACTATACACACACACACGCGCACACACACTTATATATATATATATATATATACAAAATGTATATACACTATATAAAAAAATATATATACACACACAAAGTGTATATACACTATATTATATTTATATATATATATATATATATATATATATATATATATATATATATATATATATATATATATAAATATATACTTAATTATTATATATTTATTCTCTTAAAAAAGATCCTTGCAACCTAGTTATAAAATTACATTTAAAAAAATATATATATTTTATATTTAGTTTGTAAGGATCTATCTGTATTAAAAGAGTAAATTACGATAGAAAAGAATATATGTTAAAAACAAATGATATGAAATAAGGGTACATACCTGCTATACAGAAATCGACCCAATTAAATTTCATACGATGAAAAAAAACCATTCGCCTCTGTAACATTAACTGCGAGAGATATTTTGAACAGAATGAGAACAACTTTACTTGAGATAGTGCAATAGTTTTAATTATCAGGGAATGAAATGAGCGACAGATCTGTGAAGCTAAAGGGAGGAACATCTTTGAACTTTGCTGTTGTACACACTGTCATGCATAGTTGCGCCATACTAATTGATTGAAAACACTAAAGATCTTTCTATAAAATTGTAATTACTAAAACGATCGAACTATATAATGAAAGGTTCGTTATCTATTTGTATAATCAAATATCAGAAGAGCTTTATTAGCATATTTTAATGAAATGCACATGAATTTAAAAAATTACGTTAAATTAATCAAAAACCGATCACTTCACATAAATGAATAAACAATGAAAAATCACAGGTCGCATCAGTAACGTTACCTGCGAGATAATTTCCAATAGACTGACTGAACCACTTGAAAATGTTAACTACACACGGCTAGGATTGCGCAATAATTAATGATTCCGTATTATCAGGATTTATATTCCGGTATCGTATTCGAACACCAAGTACATACTAATAGGTTTCCAGAAAGAAAAAAATATTTTGACCTACGATTTATTAAATTAAGAAAACGTTCAAATTTTATTGAATAATAACGTTTATTATCCGAGAGAAAAATATTGAATTTGAAATAAAGCGAAAATAAATGTGCTAATCCGTTTTAAATGGTTAAAAATTGTTAAAGCTTCTTATTACGATTTACACGAAAATCCTAATACTACGTATGTATCAAAGTATCCGGTTATTGATATAGATTGTTCGTATCAACTGAACGTTATAAAAAAATCGCTGATTAACACATTAAAGTATTATTTAATTGGCAAGATAACGTACTGTCAAACGTGACGATTCATTGCGTGTTAATAATGGACGATAATGCCGTATACAATCCTCTGAATAACAGAGTAATATATGTATATATATATACTTAATTTATTAAGAGAAGAATATTTAACGACTGGGAAAGCGGAATTTCGATAGGAGTAACAGTAATTAATAAAACCTTGTCTTACTCTGCTTTCTACTTTCAATCCATCGAGTACTATTGCTTTCGTTCGAATCGTGGCTGAGTTGCCCTTGTATAATTTTGTTTAATGGGATATATATCAGATGTTTAGAAGTTCTTATAATTTCCAAGATGTTCCACAGCTTCATCCATTTGACAGAATCGAAATCATTGGAGAAGTCAACAGAAGCACATGTACATCTTTACATCAAATTCTCGTGGTTTTTCAATCAATTGTCACGCATTAATTATCTGCTCCCTAACACCTTTTCCTAGAATAAATTCTCTCTGCTCTTGTGAAATTTCTTTTAATAAATGTGGTTTTAGTCTTTCATTAATTATTGTCAACATAATTTTGCTTGCGTGCGACGTTTAGGCCATTAGTCTGTAATTGCTGCAATCATTGTCGGTCCTTTTTTATTTATAGGTATGATGATTGATCAAGCGCCTATCCTCCATATTTTACCATATAGGGTATATATAATATCTATGGTCGGTTGCTCCCATTGAATTGATATTTCAAATGTATGAAAAATCGTTGGTATTTCCAGCATCTGAGTTGTGCATATAAACTTTTAACCCTACTTTATATTAATATAAGAGTATATTTTAAGACACGAGGTTTGTCTGAAAAATGTGTACTCAAATCTGAAATGACGAATAAAATCGTGACAAATTGCCTATAATTCTTAATTTGAAATTAATCTTTGCGTAGCTAATTTCATTCATTTTTTCGCTGTAAACATGGTTTACAGACAAAAAAGATCATAGACGTATCCGTGAAAGTCTAAAAGTGTATTCATTAATGCACTTTTTTTATCAATACTTATGCAGCATACAAGAAACACTTAAAACTTATAAAGACCGAGGATTCTTTATCAAATTACCATCATGACATGTTACTGTTTTCCGACCATAGAAATCATTTAAATAGAAGTCAAAATATTTTTACCAATTGTATATTATTCATGGCTGTAAAATCATTTATGTATGTACGCTCCCATATGGGGACGTTCCTGTCCTAAATTGAATTGTCGGTGAATATAGATTTAAACATTTGAATGCGGCGAATTATTATGTTCAATTCTGAATTCACAAATATGATTCGAGTTTTGCGATAATGTTGTATGTCGTTCGTCCATTAAACAGGGTAGTGTATAGCAGGCGGCAGGTTGTATACATTTATAATATATCGTATTTATACATTTGTTTTGTTTTACATAAGCGATTGATTATTATTAATAATTGTTTTGTATTGCGTTCATACTACTTATTTCGTTTTACACAGACATTCGTTCAATCTGACCAATACCGGCTGAGTAATAAAGGTGGGAAGTTTGGAAATCGACAACTTAGACGGAGTGTTGCAGAGGTTGTATGAACTTTTAAACGGTCCGGTCTTCTAATATATGTGTAACTATATAAAACCTATCGTATGAAGTAAGAGTGCGACGTATTCATTTTTTCCCACTCCTGAAATAGTCATTTCTATATAAGATCATATAAAATGAAAAAACCGCGAAAAAACATTTCAAACAGAACCCCAGAAATTTCAAAAAGGACAACCCCTTCGATTTCGTTCAAAAGTCGCTTTTTTCGTAATAATTCGCGAGAGTTTCAAGATTTGGAAAACTTATTTAAACAAAAGTTACGCGGCATTGAAATACTGGTCTCGTATTATTATAGTAAATACTCATTGAGCAAATTGGGGTTAAATGGTTTTGGGGCATTTTTAAAGCTCCAATGATAGATAGGGGGTTCGGGTTGACGTTAGACGAAAGTAGACGTGGGGATCTATCATTTATTTTATTACGTAAATGTTACCAAAATTAACGGGTAACTTCAACGAATGCAAATATTTTACTATATTTTAATAAAATAAATAATATCGAAGCTAAAATGCTTCCATTATTCCAATATTCATATTTTGTATTTCTCCCACATGCGCACGAATTACCTATTTTTATGTTCTACAAATCAAACCGCTTTTTGATTTTTTATCTTACTCTTATTTCATATAATTTATTTAATAACTTTTCATTGAATACTAGTACTATTGTTACTATTAACATTACTATTTTTTTAGAAGTAAGACATAAAAAAAAAAAAAAGAAAAAAAAAATTAATATCTATAATTACGCTAATTCTTAAGTGTTTATACGATCCAAAGCAACAGCGGTCGGCCATCAATTGAAAAATATAACCCTTTCAGTCACGTTGTCCGTCATACGGTACATAAAATTTTAATAATAATAAAAACCGTGTAGCTATGGAAATATACCAAGCGTTAAAATACGTTTATCAACATCGTCCAGCTTCTCGTCATCAGTTCTTATTCTTACCAATTCGAAAAGCTGTTTAACCGCTCTAAAATCGCCTTGTTTACATAAAATAGGAATTTCGGTTTTCTCGCTGTTAGAATCTGGTATTATTCCCGTTAGGTTCTCCTGCATTCCTGGGGATATTCTGGTATATTTGGCAACACTGTTGCTGATGCAGAAGCCACTTCGAATAGCGGTGTGCTCGTTCCGTATACACCTTTAACAGTTGCTTTTGCGTCCTATTAAACTCGTAAAGAATATCTGAATGAATAATGTGCATATCTAGCTCCATATTACAGATCGATCCAACCTCTAATACCCGGGTTTAGTGACATAAAAGTTAACGTACTTCGATGTTTCATTACTAAACTAATCTATATAGATTACGATTTGGAAAAAATTGTCTTCCATCGTCCCTATGCCGATATAATCTCGTTTATTATTCTCACCTCATCCTCCCGATAAGAAATAGCGATCGTGTATTTTTCGAACGATCTTACTACACAACAATCTTTATTACATAATGAAATTTAACCTCTCAAAGTATGCCAATAGATACATCTTACCTACTTACTATCAAACACATTAGTCGTGTATATTTAACCATTTATAATTACATCGCATGAACTGAATGATTAATGTTTAATATATCCGTTTTAATAATTTTATACGAAGCTAGCTGAAAAAATCCTGTGCCCATTAAAATTTAAAAAGAAAGTTATATATTTTCAATGCCTTAATTCTAATAATATTTACATAAACACGTTGAAAATTATCCAGAATTGTTTAAAAAAAAAAACAGCATTAAACACCCTGTATAAAGTTATCAATTATTTTTTTTTTTTGGTCTAAATTTCACGTATGACTGAAAATTTCATTTCCTATACTATTGTGTCGACTAGGATTTTTGATTGGTAATAGAAAATTTATGCCGTCTCGCGCTCTCCGAGAATTTAAGGGGATTCTATTGTTCAGATGGAAGATATTCATATTGTCGATTTTTTGAATTTAGCCCGCTGAGAAACGAAACCCGGCCATTATTAGTATAATCTGCGTTTGTTTTTCGTTTATTCGGTAGTTTAGTCACTCTCGCACGAAGGAACGATCCCGATGGCTCCCCTAACGCAGGAGGTTGATATCCATCGTAATTCAGTCGAACATACAAGTTGGGCTGGCGACCAACAAGAAATTACCATCGCGGTCGCCTTGAATAATAATGATGATATTCGCCGTGACGTACATATACACGATAATAATAGCGGTACTACCTGAGCCGTTGTTAAACCAGACAGAGTTAGCTCATCTTTATTTAATTCGAACGTTAATAGTCCGGATTTATATCAGTTAACAATTCATCCTCTCATATCTTTATTAATAATATCATCAATAAATACAATACCTCAACGAATAGTGATAATTTTAATCGTACCATCGTTAACAACAGCATTACTTATCGGCAATAACGGTAATAGTAGTAATAATTCTCGTGACAATAGCGTTAATAATTTTCGTGATAATACCTCGTTTAAAAATATATATATATATATATATATATATTTAACAAAACAAAATAAAATTGAAGATAATCACTAAAAAATTTTTTTATTACACGAATACGAAGCTTTTCGACTATTAAGTCATTTTCAAGCTTTAAAAGCTTGAAAATGACTTAATAATGACTTAATAGTCGAAAAGCTTCGTATTCGTGTAATAAAAAAATTTTTTAGTGATTATCTTCAATTTTATTTTGTTTTGTTAAATTCATAAATCACTTATCTCCAATACATCAACATTATATATATATATATATATATATATATGTAGTACAACTATTGGCTATTCCGAATCTGATCATTACCGACTTAATAACAAGGCCTGAGCGCTGCTGTTCTATCGAATCACGAGTAGTCATACTACAAAGTAGGCGTTAATCGGATTTTAACGTGTTTTGTGTGGTAAATGACTATTTTTTTTTTTCCAGTATTTATCTATTTATAATTTTCTGAGAGCTTCTTGTTTAAACGGGACTTCCAGTCGTGAACTGAGCTCTCAATCGCACCCGATTCGTTCTAAAACGAAATTTCAAAGCAAAAACCGCCCCGTTAATAAATGATATCAAATTATAATAAAGTTCTATTACTCGCTAATTATTTTACGTTTTTTATTTTTGCCCAACGTGTCGTCGTTTGATCTTCCACAATAATGTTTCATTCGTGTATTCGTTAATAATCATTCTTAAAATAGTTTCGTTTTTACGGATTTTTACATAGTTCATAACTTATAGATTCGTATACATGACGGTATTTAAAAACGATATTTATAAAAAAAAAACTCTTTTTTATAATGAATTTTCAAAAAATCATTTTCATAGCGTTGTATAAGTTTATTAAAAAAGCTAATTAAGACTACGTGTACAACATTATCTTTAGGAAATAGTAAACCACCCTCTGCTTATATTATTTATCAAATTCGAATTTTTTTTCAATAACCATTTCTTCATTATTTACTATATTTTGTTTTTGCATATTTGACATTTAACATTTTTTAATATTTCATAACAACAGTAACCTGCCAGATAAGTAATAACGGGTAATATATTTCGAACTTCATCGAAGTCTTCAACTATTTCAGGATTAAACGAATTATCGCATGCCTCTGTTCTTCGTGAAAAGATTCTAAACTTTCAGTAAAAAATTTAATAGATATATAATCAAATGTTTTCGATGTTAAAGTTAAGCGATTGTATTCTCATTTTTTTTTCTCGGATTCGTACAACTGTCTAATTGAAATGTGATAAATTGCCTATATTTTCCAAAACGATGTAAGCATCTGTTTGAAATTTCTAACAATATAACAATTTTCCACCAAGTTATAATATCTATAAAATTAGTCGTGTCTGAAGAATGTTCTATATTTGTTTCAAAAGTTAAAAGATGAAAGGACTGAACATTTTTAAAGCAAGATTTACATTTCGACGTTCCAGATTAGTTGGAAATAACGCTTTTAACGATAAAGACTATCCATGTTTCGACAGTTTATCTTGTTCTATGCGATAATATTAAAGAGTTAAAATTTGCAATTTTTATTTCATAGTTTTTATATAAAATGAACCGAAAAAAAAAACGCAATTCATTTAAATAAATATATTAATTAGAAATTTTGAAAAATTGATAAACGAAAACCTAACAAATTTAAACGCTGGAACGAGTAAAACCAGTCACTAAAATAAACAAAACGGATGAAAATAAGTTACAAAAGTAAACAAACATTCCGTGAAATATTTATGACTACTCTCGACGACGAACTAGGACGTGACGTCACAAACAGTCTGGCCTTGTTATTAAGTCGGTAATGAATTTTAAAGTGTTCGTTGAAAAGATGTATACAATCTACAGGGATATAAGCGACCTCAAAGTGGCTGTATACAATATACAGGGATATAAGCGACCTTAAAGTGGCTGAAATGTTAAGAAATAACGAACTCCGTAAGGACATCGTAGAAATTAAGAAATTTGGCCATAACCGAGTAGTGGTTCATTTTCATCGATAGTTTTCGCCTCCTTCACGAGGATACAAGATATATATATATCTAATTTCTAGATGCGGTGTTATAAAAGGTGTAGATAATGATTATACTGACGAACAATTGTTACATATGATTAAACTCGTACTACGACGTCAACTAAGTTAGACGATTGAACAAGTGAACAACTGCAGATGACGAAGTTAAATCAGCTGAACTATTTTGTACAACGTTTGCCTTCGTATGTTTTTATGCGGCAGATATTCCCGCGAACCACTCATCAGACGAACGCGTCAATCATGTCTACGATATGGTCAAGTTTCAGCGCAGTGTAAAAGTAGTTCGAGATGCATCAGATGTGATAATCACTGAAGCCTAATGCAGCAGTCAGACAGCAACGTGTTTATTCTGCGGCCAATTTCATATTTCGTTCTTCAGTTGTTTATTGCGTATTCTATCTCCGATCGAAGGATAGGCGATTTTCTCGTACAATATTGTATTTGCCATGTTTTGATCTTCTGACATTAGCAATTGACAGTATCGACGTCATCGTTTAGCGATTGATCGTCTATACGAAATAAGTTTTCCATTATGTATCGTATGTGAAAGTCTCGGCTTGGATAAATCACTTTCTTAAAGAGATTACTCGTTTCACTCTATCGACTACGATTCTGCGTGATTGTTTTCGTCCTTTCCAGTCGTCCGATTAATTAAATCGTTGTATACTTTTTACGCTTATTTTCATCGCTAATTCCTTCTGTTTTTATTTTTTACCTCTTTCTTATTTTCTTCCGTGTGTACTTAGTTATTCATGTGACTTTCTCGGTTTTCTAGTATGCTAATATGAAAATTGAAGATTTTCATAGTGGCGATAAACGATAAAGAAGTAAAATGAGCTAAACATCGCGACGTGGTAACAATGATCGGAGATGCCGGAAATCGTATAACTCTTAAACCGATTATTCCGATGGACGAACATTACTTCAAGGTACATCATCCTATTGTAATTGAAAAATCACTTACAATGTTAGATGTTACAAAGCGTGGCGAACTTTTTAACACGATAATATCACGCAATAAGTCGTTTAATAGTAAATCTTTTTCCAGTTACGTCCAAAAACTATGTGTTATTTAGAATTGTTCAATCGCATCTTCCGGTGTTTCCACGGTATGCCCGTATCCCAATATCTAATACCCCCTCGTCAACTTCGCAGATTTGTTAGCATAATTTTTAGGCTGATTCCCGTATCGAGTTAAATTTTTCAAACGGTGATAATCAGAGACAATGTATTAGTAGTCACACAAATATCCCGGTAGATATAAATCATCATTTTAATTGTCCTCGATTTAATGATGATAGAACGAATATTTTTTAATAAACTGATATCTTTCGCAGTTTTTCCTCCCATATTCAATGTAATTATCCATTAAGCCGCGACTATAAAGTATTATTTCTCATTTTTCCTTTTCATTTTAAGGTGCAAAGTTATGATTTTAAAATTATAATTTAGTACACGTAATGCTTAGAATCTACCGGCCACAAAGGTTTAGTTTTAGGTCAAGAAAAAAAAACAAAAAAAACCCAAGGCGCCGATAAGAGTACCTACAATACGGAACCTGTAATTAGGCTGAAAATTTGCCATGGACACACGATTTGCCGCCTGTAGAATTTCGAGTTTCCTGCCATCTGAACATCCTACCTTCTCTGCTAATAGTAATAATTGAGAAATGTGTTTTTGAAATATTTTAATCGGAACGTTATCGCACGATGTAAATTATTATCGATCTACTTACTAGTTGCGAGCAAATTCAGACGACCGAAATAGCATTCTGAATATTTAACGAAATTAAATTGGAAATTAAAAATATAACATAATATACGATTTTCAAAACAAAAATGTAATAAATACTAATTTAGATATAGAATTTAGGAAAAATAGTAGCCAAGCGAGAAAAAATAGTATTTATCAAATAATCTAATAGCGAATGTGATAAACAATATCAACACTCAGCAATATAAAATTTATACATAAAACAGTCTGAAAATCGAATTTTTTAAAATAAATCCGTCAAATTTACCTGTCGATAGTCGTCTGCACCGTTCGAAATGATTTGACACGTTATCGAATAATAATGATGTGGGAAAATTGCGAAAAATAAAATCGTGGAAAAATACATTACGCGTTGTTCAGTTGTTAAAATCTTTTATACGTACAGTTCTACTAATAACGTCGGAAATTTTATCATAATCCAGGTTATCAAATTATTAATTTCCTTGAAACGGAAATCATTTATATATATATATATATATATATAAATACATGCGTCATTTATCAAGCATTGTAACAAATTACTACTAAATAGTTAGTTAACTATATTTTCATTCCTATTTAATTTGTGTATTCACTTTATCAGTTCTCCATTATCAAAAAAAGCAAAGGTAACATGTAATCAACATACATACATACAAATATACTCACACACATATATATATATGTATGTCTACATATATATTACCTATAATGTGTAACATAATATAAAAATACACATTTGCGTACACATTTAATACACCTTTTTTTTCTTTTTCTTTTTTTTTAATAGTCTTATGTCTTCGTCTCCCTTATTTCGACTTTTGATTGTTTATTCAATTTCTTATCTACTCCTTATCAACGAACACGTGCGTATATATTTTCAATTGCTCGTGTGTGCTTTAGTTAAATATGTATTTATAGATTAATACTAAATGTGTCGCATATACTTGTGGGGTGCCTCAAAATTTGAGGAATAGGTTTTGCGATCCTTATAAAATCCACCATCTAACCGCATGTTAACCTTTTCAGTCACTGATGAAATTTTAACAAAAAATAAGTAATTTTATACATCGTGTTTATTTATACAACACTGCTTCATAGATGACTCTAGACGATTTTCAATATGTTTATATGACTATTATTAGAATTGAGACATTTCATGGTCAACTAGATAATACATAATCGTGTTAGTATTAAAATTTTATCTACCATATAGCGGACATCGTGACTGAAAGGATTAGAAGGTTCTGCTATTCGACGAACTCTAATCACAAATGCTTAATTGAAATACTATCCGTTACGATCTAACGGGTCCATTTTGTACCCGATTGAATAATTACTATGAAATTCGTTTACTTTTTTATTTATCGGCCAACTGGTTGGATAGCCGAGTTAGCTAGAGGTCGTGAAATATTCTCGCCAGCGTGTTACAGTGAAATTCGACATCAGATGGCATAAAAAAAAAAAAAAAACGCTATTATCAATACCCCACGAGGCTGAAGATAGTTATTCGATTATTTTAAAAAGGGTGTACCTCTTCGCAGATAACGATCCGATCAAGCTTGATCTTTCTTTAAGAAAAGTGACGCTTCTCCTGATAAAATCAAGCGAAATATTTTAGCACGCACCTTTTCTTTAACTTTTTTTTTGTACAGATGGTCTAGCCTCGGTTTAGCTGGCCAGTAAAAATGGAACAGTCTTCATTCGCTACTCGCTTCCGTAATACTTTAATTACATGCAATATAACTTGCAGGATTTTACAAACGATTCATGCGACGCATATTTATCAGCCATTGTCTGCTCGGAATCGCTATTAGCACTAAAATCTATATACGATGCACATAATCACAAACAAAATCCGCAACGCGTTTATTTTGGTTTCACAGAGTTCATATTGGAATCCGTGGTATGGCTGATAGAGCAGCCTAAGAATTTTGTATATTTCTTATGGTGTATGTTTTTGAAAATTGTTGTCGCTTTTACGATTGATAATTTATGTAATTATCGTTTATTAGTTAAATTATTTTTAACTTGAAAATGGGCATAGTACCCGACGAGAAGCTTACGTGTATACTTAACAGTTGGCGATTAAGCACCGCGTAATGGAAACTAGCCCTAATTCTATGTGTTTTTTTTTTTTTTTATTTTTTTAAATCTATTCCTAGCCAATGGGCTATCAGTAGATGTTATAACAAAAGATCATGACGCTGCATGTCTGCTTGTTTGTCACTTTTTTCTTATCTCAAACTGTTTCTCGAATAGTTTTAATAAAATGCTGTAGTACGCTTTCTATCTCTAATTTAGTCTGTATCGATACTGCTAAAGTGATATTTTGTTCAACATTTTCTCTGAACAGTTCCCCAGTCTGTGCGTTTATTATGTAGTTTTGGTTAATTTTTGTTCATTATTATAATATTACTTATTATAAGAATTACAAGGGATTGATCAAATGACAAGACCAAACTCTGATTCTGTTAGAATGTAGTTTGAAGCCAATCTCTTGACTATATAAAAATCGATCAAGCGTAGAATTATTCTACTGTCAGCAGGTCAGTGTATGTTGGTTGAAGCGCTACATCCGTTGGAATACATTTATTTCTTAAGTTATCTTCCTCTTAGCGTAGTCATCCTCGAACTCCGGTAGGTGGTTTTTTTGCAGTGTAGTCACCTTCAACAACATAGAACAAGAGAAAGAGTTGAATTGATGGTGAAGAATTTTATGTTTTGGTAGACAGTACACCGCAGACAATACTATATTTTTATTTACACACTAAACTTTTATACTGCTAGGCTGAAGTTAGCTTTCTTGACACTTATCAATTTCATAGTGTTTGATATTACTTTCAACCAATCGTTCCTTCACGTGCGGTACCATCTGGATCGGGGTTACTATAATAGAACGAGTAACCTTTACTATAAAATTAACTTACATCTGTAAGATGTGAATCAGATATTAATAATACATCTACTTTTTCTTGATTTAAATATAGCCCTATTTCTGATTTACGTTGCCACATGCCGTTATAGCACTCCGAGTAATAACTTTTAACGAGTTCATTTTTTATTTATTAAGACAGACACGACTGTTTGAATCAGCCCATTTATAATATTATTTTGCTGATTTATCATTTGAATAAATATGCCCTTGATTTCTTTAACGAATTTATTTAACATGTCTTCAGTAGTTGAAGTATTAAATTGATATTTACTATTAAAATTACTATTTGTTTTATTTTCATCCTGGAGCGAAAGTAGTATTAGAGTTAATTGGATTAATGTTCGGTAGGTCTTCACTAATTTGTGGAAAATTTCTTTCGGTAAATGGAATTACTTGGGTTATTTACTTCGTTTGCAAATTATGCCGGGTAGATTTTTCTGTATTATATGCTTTGCTTCTCCTGTTCAAAATTTTGCTGGTTAACAATACATCCCTTATATTTTTATGTATGATTCGCTTGGCAAAGAGCACATCCGTATTTTTATCTTTATCACATTTAGACGTTTCGTGACCCTGCCCACATTACGTCTAAATGGTCTAGTGCAGTACACTTTAGTATGGCCGTACAATTGACATCTCATAACATTGAACTATATCGGTGTTTTTTTTTCCTAACCCGTTCAAACCTAACTCGGCCGTTTAGTACGTACTCAATGTTATAGATATCTTTATTGTTACTATTAGGTTCTATATCGATAAAAAATAGTAGTGTCAACGGTTGTTCGTGTACTCTATGTTTAATATCGACTATATGCCTCACCTCGTGTCCCTTTTCAGCTGAGAAAGTTTTTATGTCTTCAATAGGTACTGAAGGGTGTATGTTTTTAATATTTAAATGGTCGTTTTTCATTGAATTGGTACGTATGAAACGCCGCATTTTCATTAGTTAATATTTTGACTACATCTCTATATTCTTGTGAGCCTTTGGGTGCAATTTTAATTAGACTATATTACCATTAATAGTTTTATAACTAAAGCAATCTGATGGTGAATTTTCTTCAATTTTTCTTTTTAAAATTTGAAAATTGTTTACACTGGGGATAAATATTGGAGTTTGTTTGTTTTTTTTTAATTCATGGGCTGGTAATAGGGGAATTTTCCTCAGATCCACTGAGTTCCATCTGTAGTGGAGAAAATCTGTTTTTAGTTACTATTTTGACTTTCTGATCGGGTTCGTGTGAAAGCGGATTTATTTCCCTTGGTCTTTTTTACTATCTGTCATTCTGGTGTATTTTTTAACGTGTCTCTCTAGTAAATTTTACTTTGGGGGGGGCACTTTCGCACTATCTTTATTACTGGGGCTTGGTTGGTTTAGAGTATTATTATCGTAATTCTTACAATTATTATTATTTTAATAAAGTAAAACGTTATAATCCGATCTCGTAAAGGATGCGACGCAGGGAATCGTTGCGTTGGTTTTACTGGATGTCGTAGTGTGCGTTGTCGAAGTTGCCATGTTGTTTGTAGTTCCCTTTCTCGGAGATAAGGGCATTATGCTGCCAACGCGAACTCGACTGAGCTTAATGAGTTTGCCCACTCGGCGTATATAACACGATGCGACACGACCGACTCTATTTATACGTATACTACGAGACCGGATGAAAATTAATAGTAACAATATCGACGATTATAAATAAAAGTGGATAACGGAGTAAACGAGATAGCGGGACTGAACGTTGAAAACCACGTTTAGTATCGAACTATCAAATAAAATGATGCAACTAGATTACGAAATTTTAACTCTAATTGTATATATATATATATATATATATATATATATATATATATATATATATATATATATATATGCATAAATATAAATTATATATATATATATCATTTTTTTTTTGAAAAAATCTTTATTATATTTTTAAACATAAACCGAAAACAATTTTCTTTCATAACTTAAAGCTAAGTACCTATACATAAACCTTAGCAATTCTAAATATGTATAATTACAAAACTTATAGTACACTTTGAAATTACTTTAGAAATAGTGCAGGAAAAAATGAAAAAAAAACCTACAAAAAAGACACACCCTGAAGGTAACAAAAATTTAAAAGTCAATAAATCAACAAAACTAAAAGCAGTTTTTTTTAGACATAATTTAGCTTAAAATGTCTGTACTTAACAATAGGTTAATAATTACAAAAATCTATGTTTTAATCTACGATGCTTATACTTAGTATAACGTATGCGTAGATGTTCCATATTGTAATTTCCTATTACACGTATTAGTTTATTTTGATGAGTTTTACAGTTTTCGTAAAATTTTTTTGAGATTTTACTAATAAACGAATGTATGTAAGGGATATTTAAATGATCATGTAGATTAGAAATTTTAGTAAATCGCGTTGCATTCAACGAAATTCTGCAGCAATGATTTTGAACTACTTGCAGTTTCCTGTATGTACTATCAGACACTGATGACCATACAGGGCAAGCATAGGTTAATCTAGGGCGTATAACAGCCGTATAGATTAATTTTTTGTTTACGTAACTAAGACCCGATTTTCTGTTAAATAATGGAAAAAGTGTATGCATAGATTTATGCGCTTTATCTATAGCGAAAGTAATATGGTTATTGAAAGTTAATCTGCTATCCAAGATAACTCCTAGATACCGAACCTGTTTGACCCAAGAAATTCTTTTAGAATTTATTGTAATTTCAGTTAGCGGTAGTGGTCGTCTCCGAGTAAATAGAATTGCTTTTGATTTTTCTTCATTTAATTTTAGGTTCCATCTGTTGTAATATTTAAATATTTTAATTGCAGCCTTTTGCAATCGGTTATATATTGTATCTGTCCTATAAGAGGATGTATATAAAGCAAGATCATCAGCATACAACGCGGCACTAACGAAAGGCAGTTCTGGAAGATCATTCATTAACATTAGGAATAAGTAAGGCCCGAGTATACTTCCCTGAGGAACCCCGGCATTTAGTGTTTTAATTGGCGATTTTTCGAAGTAATTCGTAACGTAATATGTTCTCTGACTTAAGTATGATTTAATCAATTTAATAAGTAATATTGGAAATTTAAATTTAATCATTTTATATAATATTCCGTCGTGCCAAGCTGTGTCAAAAGCTTTTTCAACATCGATTAACAGCATTCCCGTGTGTTTCTTGAGATTAAAGTTATCAGTAATAGTGTCCGCTATTCGAGCTAGCTGGTGAACTGTAGAATGCTTAGGTTTAAAACCAAACTGTTCATCTCTTAGAATATTATTTGAATCAGAATAAACTCGTAGCCTGCGCAAAATAACTTTTTCCGCTATTTTGCTTAAGTTTGTTAACAAACTAATTGGCCGTACGTTATTGATATTACTGTTATCTTTACCTGGTTTTGGCAACACTATAATTTTAGCAATTTTCCATTTTGTTGGAAAATGAGATAACCTGAACATACTATTAATAATATTAGTAAAATAAATAATGGCTTTGTTCGGTAGATTTTTAATCATTGCCACAGAAATTCCGTCGTCACCGCATGAATCCTTATTTTTTAACTGTTTAATGTAATTTTGAATCTCAACAGGCGTAGTGAAGGTGTTTGCATGTAGATATACATTTGCTGAATTTATTATCGTATTTTTAACTGTTTTGGTCACATTATAATAGTGCGTTCGTGGGACTTTAGTTCCGCAACTATCCGAAATATTATAAATGTGCGAAGCAAGTAGCTCCAATTTTTCTTCAGTTTTGTATACGGATATTTGCCTGATCGAATCATATAGTGGTGGTAGTGATAATACCTGTCGATTTAGGTGCTTAGTTATTTTCCAAAGGTTGTTAGTACCAGGTGGAATGGCCGCAAGTAGATTGTTCCAGTTTTTGTTCTTCCAGTTGTCTAACAAAAATTTTGTAAGTCTGACAAGCATGACATATATAGTTCTTAATATTTTGTATGAGGCCGTAAATTTGCTTTTATTTGAGTGACGCCTATAATAATTTTTTAGAGAGATCATTTTATTAATATAATTAGGCACGTTAATCTTTTTATTACAAAAAATATGTGATGCTCTCTTAGGAATACTTATGTCAGCAGCTGCCAAGATTGCGTTAGTAAATTTAGTGATTCCTTCATCTAATACGGTATCATTCTCGAAAGTATCGCGGAGATTTAATTCCTGCTCAATATTTCGTCTGTATTCAGACCAGTTTGCATGTTTATATAAAAATATTTTTCTTATGGGTTGCTGTAATGTGGCTGCGTTTGCAACAGGCATTATGTAAGAAAGAATCGAGTTATGATTTGACGATAAACACGACAATGAAACAGGAATAGTAATTTTATTAAAACGTCTTGTTAATATTAAGTCTATTACACTAGGTTTACCATTTTGCCAGTCTGGGAAAAAAGTGGGTTCTTCGGGGGATAAAATATTAAAATTAAGTTTTAATGAGGCATTCACTAATAATTTTCCCGCAAAATTATTGTTATGATTATTAAGCACACTATGTTTCGCGTTTAGGTCTCCTATAATTATTACATTATTGAATTTATTAAATAGATAATTTAAGTCATGGTATAAAATATCTTATGTTTTTCGGCGATCTGTAAACGCTTAGCAAAGTAACTGAACCATACTCTGTTTCTACTTCAATACCTACAACCTGTAACGTTCTTAAAGAAATTCTAGGTACAGCGTTATGACGAATGGTACCCCTCAATAGTATTGCAACACCTCCACCACGCCTACATTGATCGGCTCTATAAATAAGATAACCCGGCCATTTTATTGGTATACTCTGGTCGAGTTTTGTTTCAGAAACAGCTACGATATCTATTTTGTTATTATACACGAAGTGGATCAATTCATTTAGTTTTGGTTTTATGGAATTTGCATTTCATCCTATTATGCTAATTTTGTGGCTTCTTATTAAGATTTAACTCTTTATTCAGAAAAATGCATTAATACAATTTCAAAAATTGTCATTATTTTAGTTATCGTATCAGAATCTTTAAGTTTACTTAATTGATTACTTATTTTATTAATCAATAACATGATTTTACTTACATTAAATTCTTTAATGAAATTAAATATTTCGGTAAATGCTGATACGTTACCCTGTTCATTCAGCTTATGATTTTTTGTTATTCCCCTAATCATAATCATCATAGTCGTTGGGCTCGGTCCGAACGTCGTGATATTATGATTCATTTTGTTGGGTGTAATTGATCGTCATCTATCCCTGTCCTGGGCGCATCTAATCATTTTATTCAGTGAACTGGCACCAGTTAGCATTTTGACATTGTCCGCATATCGCGTTATTGGTCTTCCCCTTCGCCGGCGACCATCAACCGTACCTAATATTATTCTTTTTTTTTTAGATAGTTCCGTCGCATGACATGGACAAAGAAAGTGGATATATCTTTTTTTAACGATATCTCCGTAATCGAGCAGCCGGATTAACTTCTTCCAGTATTGAAAAGTTTGTCCTCCACGCTATCCACGGCACTCTCAGCATTCGCCGCCAGCAATACGTTTCGAAGGCATCGATTCTTCGAACGTCTGTTTCTAAGTCCAGCACTCAGAACGCAGAACACTAACGTTTTCATTTTGGTGGTCATCGTTATGTCGTAGCTTCCGCAGATACATTTTAATTGAGTTAGTGCAATCTTCGCTGTTATTATTCGCCTTTTAATGTCATCTGCTGAACCACCCTGTTTTTTGTGATAAGCGACCCCGAGTAAACAAATTTATCAACTACTCGAAAGCCGCCTAAGCTTTGTAGATTATCTGTTTTGCTTTTACCGTCGACGATCGTTACTTTAGTTTTATCTCTATCGATTGATAAGCCTGCTTCTTTGCTATCACTGTCTAGCCTTTTAAAATAGATGGAGCATTTTTTCTTTCGACGAAGCAATTATCGCAATATCGTCGGTATATCGCGGGTTATTAATTACCTTTTGCAGCGACTTTCACATCTTCCTTCCTATCCATTGCTTTTTTTTAGTATCCACTCGCTGTATGTGTTGAAAAGGATCGGACTTAACACGCATCCTTGACGGATTCCTTTTTTCTGACTTAAATTCATCTGGCAGGCTGTTGTTGATTTTTACTTTGCCGCCGATAGATGCGTATAAGAATTTTATTAAATCGATTAAACGACGTGGAATTCCAAATTCACCGTGTATTTGCCATAGTGTTTGCCATTGTACTGTGAGTCGAATGCTTTCGCATAGTCTATAAAGCAGAAGTATGCATTAACATTAAATTCCCTGCATTTTTCGATTATTTACTTTATGTAATATATATATATATATATATATATATATATATATATATATATATATATATACAGTCGAAGCCGATTTAAGGGACACATCGGGGGGAAGTCATTTCTCCGTTGTAACCGGCTGTCCTATTAAGCGAATTTTTTAAAATCTCTTATTGAAGCGAGTGGGTGTTAGAATATATACAATTTAGTAAACAATTAATATACTTATAACCGTATTAATGCATAATATTTATTTATATGGAAATTAAGAGAAAAATACAGGAGGCATACATAAGGTAAAAGAACCTGACCTGATATTTGTAAAAATTGTTCATTTACTGTAAAAATGCGCTATAGTTGTTTGGTGTAAATTCTTCATCTGCTGCGTTTGAACAAAATCTGCACAGTTATCTAATGATGCCGTAGGAGCACCTTCATTATTCTGTTGCATAAAATACCGCCGGAGCTTTTCAATACATTTTTTCGCCTCTGCAGTAGACACAGGAGGTAAGGAAATGTCATCCGTGTCATCGTCACTTTCTGATTCTTGTATTTGTTTCTTCTTTGTGATATTTTCCATAATTTCGTTATCCAAATCCTCAATATTATTGTGACAGCGTGGCAGATTGACGTCAATATCTGAAAATTCTTCACAGTTGGTCACACGTAGTAATTCATTCGGTGTTTCATTACTTCCCATTTCAACAATTTCATAATCAGGTTCCTTGAAACCACAATGAGCAAAGCAGTTCTGAATTGTCATAAAAGTGACTTTTCTCCAGCTATCAGTAACAAATTGTATAGCCTGCAGTATTGTTATTGTGGAACTGATACCTGTTGCCATTTTGTAGAAACTGTTACCAGGTCTTCTTCAATAGCTTCTAAGTTATGCTGTATCAACATCTTCCTGTATTGCACTTTTAAATTTTTAATGACACCCATATCAAGTAATTGAGTTAGTGAAGTAGTGTTTGGAGGTAAGAATTCAATTTGAATATTCTTCAGTTTAACGATAGTGTGGTGCGAAGTTGCATTGTCAATAAGGAATACAATTTTTCTAGAATCTCTCTGTAATTCTATATCCCAGTTTTCTAACCATTTTGAAAAAATAGTAGCAGTCATCCATGCATTTTTGTTTGCGTAATATGTTACTGGCAGATTACTTACATTGAGATTTTTAAAGCAACGTGGCTTTTTAGTTTTACCGATAACTAAAAGTTGTTTTTTGTCACTTCCAGTTGCATTGCAACAACATAGTACAGTGATACGATCCATAGCCTTTTTCAAACCAATAAGTTGTTCGTGTTTGTATACTAATGACCCATCTGGAGTGGCTGGATAAAATAAACCAGTTTCACCCGCATTATAAATGTCATTCAGGCTGTAACTTTGAAGGAATTTGGAAATTTTGATCGAACTCCATTGTTCAGCTCCTGTCAAATCAGCGATTGCCTTTTCTCCATGAGTTTTTGTGAATTTGATATCGTGTCTCCCTTTCCACCGAGCAAGCAAACTATCCATAGCTGCAAAGTCTTCATAACCCATTTTTTTCGCAAACTCTTCAGATTTTAATTTTGGCCCACTAACATGAACACCTCTTTGTGTTACTGTGCTAAACCATAAATTAAGAGCTTCATCAACCTCTGGGTTTTTACCTTCTCTTTTTCGTTTCCTTTCCACCACCTGAATGCTGTTTTCAGTACTAATCCATTTTTTACATAAGTTCTGTTCATCTGTTTTGGAGATGGTGCTTTTGGAGACGCCCACGATTTTTGCTAACTCCCGAATAGGCATATTGGAACGTTGAATTTCGATTTTGTCTAAAATAGAAATTTTTTCCTTCGATGGTAAATATTTACGCCACATTTTATTAATACAAAAAATTCACCAGAACTAAAATAAGAAAAGAAAATTTTCGTAAGGAAAAAAAAATAAAACCGCACGATGCGCTACAGTTTTTGCAGAACTAAACTAAGAACATAATGAGCTATCGGAGAGAGCATAATTAATAAACGAACAGAGCAAAAACCAGTATAGCGTCAATGAGAGAATGTCAACGCAAGGACATCTCAAACAAAATGAAGAAAAAAGAAAAATGTTCACGTAAACAAAAAACCAATTGCAAAAATGACTAAAATATTTTAGTCATTTTTATTCAATTTTTGTTTATGTTAACATTTTCGTTTTACAACCGGAAGTGTCATTTTATAACTCGGCTCGCCTATCGCTGGTCTCACTATTTATTGTCTTGAAAGTCTATTAATCTTTGTCCCTAATAACGGACGCGTTGTACCACTAAAGCCAACTAAAACAACCTTCATTTCATACGTTTGTTTCGGGGGTTTTACTGATTGTACCTTATAAACAGCTGTTCCTCTTATCCGGCGTCCTTTAAAAGTGGCTTTGACACTATATATATATATATATATATATATATATATATATATATATATATATATATATATATATATATATATATATATGTATATATTTTAATTTTTTATATAATGTGGAATGTAGTGATTTTTTATAAAAATCAATTGAAAATTAGTTAAATCACTAATATTTATTTTCTTAAGGAAAACACAAAGCTTTTCGGCATTTACGCCATTATCAAGTGAAAAATTTAAAAAATCATAATTTTAAAAATATGAATTAAATATAATTACTTAAAAATATGTGATGGTAATTGTGAAAATATGATCCAAAAATGATGTCTGGTTCTGTCGGTCTATTTTTTTGATTTGTTGAAATTTAATATCAATATATTTGTTTATTAATTTAGTTTTTTTATATTAATTTTTTCTTCAATATTATTTTCCTGATTCTGTAAAAGTTGTATACTGTTGGAATTTTAAATTTTTCATTTACTATTGCGATGTATGATGTCCAAACGTAAAATATAAAATATAAAAATATACAACCACAAAATTTTTTAAAAAACACATTGACGGTCATTATCAGATTTTTAATATTTATTTTCATTTTATTTGTAAAATTGTGTTTTTTAAAAAATTTTGTGGTTGTATATTTTTATATTTTATATTTTACGTTTGGACATCATACATCGCAATAGTAAATGAAAAATTTAAAATTCCACAGTATACAACTTTTACAGAATCAGGAAAATAATATTGAAGAAAAAATTAATATAAAAAAACTAAATTAATAAACAAATATATTGATATTAAATTTCAACAAATCAAAAAAATAGACCGACAGAACCAGACATCATTTTTGGATCATATTTTCACAATTACCATCACATATTTTTAAGTAATTATATTTAATTCATATTTTTAAAATTATGATTTTTTAAATTTTTCACTTGATAATGGTGTAAATGCCGAAAAGCTTTGTGTTTTCCTTAAGAAAATAAATATTAGTGATTTAACTAATTTTCAATTGATTTTTTATATGTATATATATGTATATATATATATATATATCGGTGCATAATTGTCTCAATTCTAAGAAAATTTATATAAATCGATCATTATAAAAAGTTATTTAAAAAAAACGGTATATTATATAAATAAAGAACCTGTATAAAATTTATCATTTCGTATAAAAATGTGATCATATAAGACTATCGGAACGATTAAAATGACTGCAAATTGAGGCAGCCACAAATATTGTAATATATTTAGACTTAGGTATTGTTGTGCCACGGCATTCAGTGGAATATTTTTTCTTCGCCTTTAACGCAATTATCAATTGTTTACCTAGAATTAAATAATGTTTCGCGTATAATAGCGATTTTTAGATAAGTCTATATCAAAAAAATTACCCTTTTTTTTATTATTATTATTATTTATAAATTTTGAGAATTTTGTTATTTTTTTTTTTAACTTTTATACGCAACTAGTATTGATTTTCACAGTACAACGAAAGTAGCAGTTGACGGTTAATATCAAAAAGCGCAGTATGTATTCACGCAGTAGAAGAACGAAAAGATGATCCGTAGCAATATTTTTTAGAATGACAGATATTGCGTCGGTTAATGCTTATGTAACGCACAAATCCTACCGGGATTAACGCGATATAATCTTACGAAACAGTTGGGAACGGCTTTGGTAACGCTTGAAATGAAACAGAGATTAGCGGGTATCAGTCGACAAGTCCGATTATGTATAAGTCGCATACTAAAAAGATAGACGAATGTTATAGCACTGAGAATGGAGCAAGTACCAAATTATCAATCAGAACGACTTGCGGAAAATGTTTTACTTGAAATGGATAGATTTTTTTTTTTAATGTACACAAATGACACGAAATTATTTTAATATAATATTACTTTTTTAAAAATTTAGGTAGATATATTTAATAATTGAAACGCGCTGGTTAAAAAGACCGGTTGTCTGTGATAACGTTTTACAAACAGTACGCCTGCGGTTAAGGGTTACTTGTCGAGGTGGCGTAGTAGTTAGAGTGCTCAACCCGACGGTCGGGGTTTTGAAACAAACACACGACATAGAAAGTTTTCATCATTATTTAATTCTTAATTATCACGGAGAAGGCAGTGGTATCCAATCCCGCGCATCTGCGTCGCATATAAATAATGGCTTAAATATTAGTAGCTCATTTTGTATGTAAAAATAAGCGTACAACAGCTAGTCACGATGTTCGGCAACGAAAAATAGGGCGATGATGATGATACATGCGTCGATGAAGATAAAGTTATGGCAAAGCACAAACGATATACAATTGAAGAGGGTTGTCAGACAAGGTGATACCATATCGCCGAAACTGTTCATTGCTGCACTGGAAGTTGTCTTCAGCAAATTGAGCCGAAGCTCAATGGGTATCAGAATAAATAGGGAAAGATTGAATCACGTTTCGCAAATGATATAGTACTAATCGGTAATAGCACTAATGAAATACAATTAATAATAAACGAACTTGACGCGCATTCTGTGGGAATAGGACTTGAAATAAAAGTACAAAAAACCAAAATAATAATGAATACCGCGGAAGATAAACTATAAATGGCGAAGAAATTGAACGCGTAAGTCGATATACCTGGGACAGGAAATTACTATGGATAAGAATAATATAATGCAACCGAAAACTAAAAGAAGAATATCTCTTGCCTGGATGGCATTTGGGAAATTAGAAAACGTTTTTAAAAATAAAGAAATACCTTATAGTCTAAAAAGTAAGCTGTATAATCAATGTGTGAAATCTTAACATACGGGGCTGAAACATGGAGCCTTACTAAAGGGACAACTAGAAGTATTAGGAAAGCCCAAACAGCTCACGAGAGGATTATCCTCGGAATCAAGCTGAAAGATCGCAAGACGGTTACATGGATTAGGGAACAGACGAAATTGGTAGACGCAGTGGAGCGGATCACCAGGCTAAAATGGAAATAGGCCGGACATTTAGCAAGAAAAAACGATGAAAGATGGACTAAACGGGTATTACAGTGGCCAATTGGCAGCCGCCGTGCCCGAGGAAGGCCTAGGTGGCGAGATGATATTGTTAAATGAACAGGAATCAATTGTATCCGAGCCGCACGAGATAGGAATCATTGGAAAAGTTTTGAGGACTGCCTACACCCAGAAGTGTGTTGATATAGGCATATCGTGATATATATATATATATATAGAGAGAGAGAGAGAGAGAGAGAGAGACTGTCATAATTTTGGTACGTGTCTGTATGTATGTGTGTAAACTGAATATACACGTATATGAATTCAGCATGCTGGAAAGAAAGGAGGAAACCCAACCACACACTTTGAAAATAGGCCTGCCTATGTGCCTATGTGCCTATGTATATAAACCTTTGGTTTGCTCGTTTTACGGTTTAACTCCCCGTATACAAATAGCTAGACGCTATGAGTAAATATAATTTTTTTTTGTGTTTTTTTTGGCCCCAGTTCGTAATATATGACGGGGTAAATATGTATTAGTAAAATTGAATACACGTGGAAATTATATATAATAAACTGAAAAGAGCCCATTTTACTTCGGTTCGGATGAAACGGATAACGAATGATATCGATTTTTAGGCACTTCTCCCGCCGTTTCAACCTTACGCGTTTGCCACGGAGAAAGACGATTATAATGAGGGTATTCAAGAGTAAAATACTCGTCGACTATGTTCAACTTGAAGGATTACCTTGGTGTTGCCAAATTTATCGTTGAAAACAGCAACGTGAAAATTCGTCGTATCTTTCGCAAGGGGGGAGAAATTGGATGAATTTCTCTTCTATTTAACAAAAAGCAAAAAAGAACGATAATTTACCGACGAATAAAATTTTGACTTTGTTAAAATCTCGCGCGAAGATTATTTTTCATTTATCGTATGAATTATACGCTTTGGTTAATGTAGTACAAATATATTTATTATTAAGAGGATAATGGGCGTAAAATATGAACGAAATAGCCCTTTTTTAACGGGTACGATCTGTAAAGTAAGTACCTTCGATGAACGACTAAATGGGCTACATTCGCTCGACGAACTTGCAGCAGATCTGGCTCTCAGTCGTTAATTTTATTTTACGAATTAACGTCCGACAGCCCCACATCTGTTTGAGACCTTCCCCGAGTGAATGTAGCCCATTTAGTCGTTCATTGAGGCTATTTACTTTACAGATCGTAGCCTTGAAAAAGGCTATTTCGTTAATATTTTACGCTAGTTATCCGTTAATTCTAGCACAAAATTATACTTTGCGCGCAATCAGTGGAGCGAATATAGATTATATCTTCGGCAGCCAAGATGCCCCTCGTATTATACCGGAGACCCATACGCAAACACTTATCCGTACTAATACGTCATAATTTTGAATGTTTGATAATGTAAAAAAAATTGTTTTATTATAATATATCAAAAACTAATCAAATTAGATAATATAGGATGACCCAGAGAAAACGAACGGTTTTTTTGTTTTTCGAACAACTCAAAAACTACTCGACCAAAATTGTTGAATGAAATTTTATTAAAAAATAGGAAAAATTGATGGAACGAGTTGACAATGAAGTTTACGTTTAAAAATATTCGGAGATTAAAAATTTGCTGGAGGAAATAAAATTGAAATTGTGTCGATTTAAAAATACGAAATTTTACCGAAGTATAACATTTTATACATACATACAATCGCAGAGGGAAAAAATGTATATAAAAGCCTGCGTCATAGAAAGGAAAATAAAAGAGAAAAGGTTAAAAATTTATAAAATAATAATTAAGGTTGAGCTTATAATAAATTATGTTTATTGAAAAAATCATTTAATACTTTTAAAATAAAATTCCTAATATAAGGTGGTCATTTTAAGTAAACGTGAATTTTATCGACTTTTGTCTAGCGGGGCACGTTTAAAATACACGTTAAACACCTATTTTGGTTGATTTGCAATTTATTTAAAATAAGTAGCTTTAGATGAGCTCTCCATGCTGGTTAGGCATAGTATAACTTGTAGACTATCATCTAGTTGTTATTATTAAGGCAAGATTTACGATTAAAAAGCGGATATATGGAACAGATAGCCTTTATCTGCCTTAACACTAGTATTTTTTATGTATTTAGTAAACGTCAATCTGCTGTTCTAAAGTAACACCCAGATGATAGCCCGGTCACTCCAATCTATTTAAGCATCTTGAACAAGTAGACTATCTGGCAACGTTGATCTTCTGCGGGTAAAAGCCTCAGTTTTCGTCGGATTTATATTAATTTTGCCGTTTATTGTAATAATTAATTATGTGTTTTATTCCAAGTTGCGCTCTAACGTGAATAGTGCTGGGTCTATACGAGCTGCAGTATAGTGCAGCGGCATCTGCAAAAAGTTCGACTTGCATATTAGGCAAAACAGGAAAGTCGTGTGTAAATACAATGAAAATAAAAATGGACCAAGTACCCAACCTTGCGGGACACTCGCTAAACAGGTTTTATTTTTTTTATTTTGTTTTTAATATATTGTTATGTACGATCTTAACACTACTATTAAATAAGTACGTATGTTAGTAACAGAGCCAAAGAAAAATATAAGTGAACATGTATGGGGTTATACACCAGCGTGTAGAACTCCTTGAATTACTAAAATAGTAATGCTGTTACTAAGATCACTTGGATGGCGACGTTTAAGTGGTCTGACATCGTTTTTGGTATCTAAAACTTGACGAGCTTCTGCATTTACATGCTTAAGCAGTCTCATGCGCTGCAGCAAACTCTTTTGTGTATAACATCATCGACAAACTTCATTTGTAAATCGTGATGTATGTCTTCATTTCGCGAATACCGGTAGGCATCCACAATTGCACGTAAAATGATGTTCCGCCGTTTCTGTACAAGATTCCTGTTAGACTTTGCAGCGCATCCCCACAATGAAAGTTCGTACGTCCATATAAGCTTTATAACCTGATTATAGAGCAATAGTTTGCATTGTACATCAAATACAGAGCGCCTACCGATGAGCCAGTACAAATTTTGTACTCTGCGTTTGATTTGTAATTCATCTTTACGTGTACCTTCCACGGCATTCTGGCGTCCAAATGTATTCCGAGATATTTTGCCGAATCAGCTCGCGGAATAGGTTGATTATCAACATGTACTCAGTACCTACTCTCTGCCCGTCTTAACGTATAAAGAACATGGACTGATTTCGCTTTATTAAGTTTTATCTTCAAGTCCCCGGTCCATTTTCTAATCAGATTCAATTGTTGTTGAATTTTACCATTTGCCTCGCTGGGATCAGCACTGACGGCTAATATTGCGATGTCGTCCGCAAATGTCGCCGTTGTTACGTTATCAGACGTTTGGTAGGTCGCGTGTGTACAGGTGGTACAGGAGAGGTCCAAGGACACTCCAACAGGTTTTATAAGATTATTTCGCATTACAAACATACAATGATATATCGCTTAAATAATTACAGTCGAATTAAATATGCGGAGGAAATTTACAATCGATCATTTTACATACGATCTATATGCCACGTTGTATCGAACGCTTTAGCAACATCGAATTGTACCCATACCGGTGTGCTTATTTAAGAATTATGCGCAATAAATTCAGCTACTATGCGTACTTATTGTATAGTAGAATAAGTAGAATGGAAACTGAAATTTAGGGCTGTTATTATTCATATCGACATACGTCTTTAATCTTATAAGCAAAACGTTTTCAGCGATTTTACTTAAATTACTGAATAGACTTCGAATATTGGAAATTTGTGAAGCATCTTATTCGGATATGACTTTAACAATTTTCCAGTTGTGAGGATAATGTTGATATTTGATATCATTTATTTACGAGAGCACAGCGAGGTAGTTTTTTAATAAAATTATATATTATCGTGCCCTACCGAGTGCTTAGATTTCATGCCGCCAATTATTTTAAATATTTCATCCGGATTAGTGAAAGCAATATCGGAGTCGTTAGTAGGAATTTTCAAGTACAGCTTGACAGCAGACCGGACTTTTATAACCGGATAATTAGAGACTAAGTTTGAGTTCTGGCCATGCACTTTGAAATACTTATAAGGCTAGAATTTCTGTTTTTCCAGTGTACGCATAATCTTTTATGAAAGGATCACAAATTGGAGGAAGTGCATAAGAGTGCGTTCGGTGAAAATTTTACATATACTCCACAGATTATGTTATCTTTATAACTGAGTCTGGCGAGAAAATTGTTTAACTGAACATTTTTATACCTAATAAGGCAGAAACACACACAAATCTGACGAAGAAGTACAATATTTGTTTAATTAGTGGTGCATTTGAAGAACAACATAGTCGTCTAACGTAATTTTTTATTTTAAGGAATAGGAGTATAGAGGACGGATATTTAACGGTCGAAGCATAATGGTTTTTCAGGAATGTGATAATCAACTGATTTCAAAATTAATTGTGTAACAGTTTTAACATGTTGTTTGATGTCAGAAGCATCGTTTATAGGAGTTTTCAATAAATTGTCCGCAATATATTTTTTTAATTTAACTCAATCTGCGATAATCTAATTGTTTATTGATATTGACAGTAGGTAGTATGGGATTATGATCGGTGTAGAGGGGGGGATGAAATAATTAAATTTTTTACAAAAGTGCCGGATCGATATTTTTAAGTTTTGATTGGTGATGAAAGAACGTTGGTTCTTTGGGAGCTATTATGTGGAAATAGTCACGAAGTGATAAATCATTTAAGATATCGCCAACAGATTTTTCACTAAAACAGTTCCATTTCGGCTTCTAGTATCGAAATCGCGAAGAGTATATTTTGATTGATTAAATTTTACAAGAAAAATAATAACTTATAATATATAGCGTTCTATCGTTCCGAAATATAAAAAATTCCTTAACCAATAAACTTAATAATAATTTTAAAAAATATACACGAGTGATAGTTATAAACATTCATTGCTTAATGAAATTTACAGGAAAAATTAAACCTGTAACGTGTAATACATAAGTAAATTTTAAAATGGTTAAAAAAATTTATAAAATTTAAAGAGAAAAACAAAAAATATATCAAATAAAATTTAACTATAATATCATCGAATTTTAATACTACCCTAGTAAGATATGTTCAATTCGTCTTATATTTTTTATACCTTCGTCGTAGAGACTGATAATCGTCGTTTCCAATTTCATTGACATTTCGGTCAGCAGACATTATGCATTAAAAAATGTTAAGGTCCTGTTTTTTATTATTTCTCGTATATAGGGATAGTTTAAAATGTCACGCATTGTTTTAATGGGCGTGTATCTGGATTTGTTCGACACTATTCTTAGGCAATGATTTTGTAATAATTTGTTTATATTACTTAGACAGGTGTTCGACCATACAGGACTAGCATAAAGAATTTTAGGTTGAATTACCTGATTATAAATCAAAAGCTTGTTCACCGGTGATAGCGTAGATTTCCTGTTAAATATTGGAAACAGCGCACTTATATTTTTTTATGCCCCCCCCCCGTAGATACACACTCGTTAATATGTTTCGTAAAGCTTACTGTCTAACGTTACACCGAGATAATTTACTTTAGATTTCCAGTCTATCGTTAATTTAAATTTTCCACTTATGAAAGTATTTGGACATTTTGTTAATTGCAGCGGTTAATCCGTTGCTAATCGTATCAATACGGTATGATGACGTCAGCAGAGCAGTATCGTCAGCATATAAATTAACATCAACTTTTTTAATTGTACTAATATCATTTATGTAGATAATAAACAAGAATGGACCAAGGATACTGCCCTGAGGTACTCCTGCCGATGCATATCTGACTTTAGAATTCTGATTTTTAATTTTCACATAAAATTTCCTGTTATGTAAATATGATTTAGTCATGGAAACTAGTTGATATGGAAAACCATATTTTATTAATTTATACAGAATTCCATCGTAGCAGTGTCGAAAGCTTTTTCAATGTCTAGCCTAGCCCAGTGTGCTTATTTTTATTAAAATTATCAGTAATCAGATCACAAATTTTTACTAGCTGCGTGGTAGTGTTTAAATTCGGTCGAAAGCCGAATTGGAACTTATTAAGAATACCATTTAAATCGCTATGTTTACTAAATCTAATCAGTAATATTTTCTCAAAAATTTTGCTAACGTTACTGAGCAGGCTAACAGGTCGTATATTTTTCATCAAGGAAGCATCCTTTCCAGGTTTAGGAAGAGGTACAATTAAGGACAGTCTCCACGACAGAGGGTAGTAGCACAAACGAATGCAGGAATTAAATAACACTGTGAGAGCAACTATTTACGAGATAAATTTTTAATCATTTTTACGCTAATTTTATTATTCGCGGAATTGCTATCGCTATTAGTATAGATATTTACGCCAGTAGCTTCAACACCATATAAACGGGGTATGAAGCTCAGTATGTAAACGCCGTTTAATAAGAAGTGCAACTCCTCCCCCTGTTCGGATTCAATCAGCTCTATAAAATTTATACCCTGGAAATTCGATGTTTAAATTACTATTCAGCTTTGTTTCAGACGCATCATCAATATCATTATCAATCGGTCGTTATACCTATTATTGGTCTTTTTCTATTCTTAAAATAACCGTATTATTGTGTGCCCGTTGTCGATATCGTCGTTAAAAAGTTTAATCTTCCACTTTTGTTTTCTATTCTTATCTTACTCGTGTACGCGTAGGTAGTAATCATTAACGTAATAAATCGAATATATGCTGCTGCTCTTATCATTTCAGTATGAATGATGGAGTACCAGCGTATAACAAAGTGAAATCCATAAAATTCCCAGTTCGACAACAAGCTATTATAGTAGATGCAGCGGATAACATACCACTCAGTAATCATGTAGAAGCTGTTAGTAACAAGGTTCGTCCGAACAATATATTATGATTTTCATCACGCATATTTCATAATCGTATATGTAACATCAATATCATAGGCGCAAAAAAATTTGTACAGTTCGTTACGTTTCCCTCCAATTCAATTACAATTCCAAGCAACTAATCTGATTCCTTCAGTAAATCTATATTGGTTTCGGGTATAACTTAAATTACACGGAAAACATCATTGTTGTTTAATGATTTAATTCTAGTAATTATAATTTTGGATACATTAAAAATAGAACTTAAATCAAACTGGCGAATTAATGCTAGAAAACTAGAAAGTGAAAAATCATTAGACATGCTGTTACTCTTATTTTGTGTATATCCTCTGGCTGCAGAAGCATAAGTTGTCCAGAGTTAGGTACAATTATTGTTAATATAAAGATTGATTTTATTATTATTATTATTATTATTATTATAGGGTGGAGCTAAGGTGAAATTTAAGTGGGTTCGTTCATGGAAATGAGATAGCGGATGCGATTACTCGATCGGATGTAACTCCGACCATTGAGAAGCATATTAAACTACAATCGGGCAGTTTATATCCAAGGCTTAAGGAAATGTTTTACCATTCTTTTCAATCATATGCCGAATTTCAAAGCTTGTTAAAAGGTAAAAAATATACCGAAATATTCAAATGAAAATTCCAAAAGAGCCTTGGTTTAAACATGGGAATCTCGTCCATAAAGATTTCATCTCTGTATTTGTTAGATTAAGAAATGGTCATAATTGTACACCTAGTAACGTTGCCAGGTTAGGGATCATCAGAATGAAGTTTGTGAGGTATGCAATGTTGAAGATAATATCGAACATCAGATTTGGTCCTACTCTAAATAATAGGGATAGCTTTCTGTTTGAACTTCTATCGACAAGAAATACGCTACCAATACAACTTGAAGAGCTTATTGTGGATCTTGCCTCCTTGGATGCGCGTAAATTATATTATTTATAATATAAGTTTATAGTCCGAACAGTTCGATTAAACCGGCCAACGAATGAAAGCTGGGTCAAAAAACAAAAATTATTATTATTAATATTATTATTATTAATATTATTATTGTTGTTGTTGTTGATGATGTATCACCTTTATTGAGATCAAAAAGGTGGTACAGAGTGAAAATGTGGATATTAATGAACTCATACACGTGACATTGTAAATACAACATTTTCAATAGAAACAACGAAATATTATTATTAACTAGATATGGTTATAGTGAAATCAAATATCTAGGAGTAGAGTTTAATCGTCAATTAACCTGGTAACGCGTTCTATCTATCGAAAAAACATAGAAAGATAAATTATACTTTTTAAGGCAGTTCTTCTCTGCGGATTCGTATAAGACCGTCTATACTACTCACTCTGTCAACTCGTGCTGTCGTACGGGATACTCCATTGAGATGGCATGGCTAAATACCGTATTGAATCCAATAAAAGTTCTTCAGCGTACTGAGAATATTTGACCGAAAGCAAAGTATAGATTAGACTTACGTACTGAACAACGCTAATAAACTTAAAATCTCATTCTATAGCAGTAGGACAAGATCAGGAGGTACGGAAAAATCAAAAATTCCACGTATAAATAAATCACGAGTACGAGGGCCTTGTACCCGATCGAATATAATTCTCTACCCCGTAGAGGAATTTGAAAATCGATTTCATGAATTGTAAACGACGTACGAAATTGTTTAATAACGTTTATTCAGCTTTTACGATTCCTATATTACATTACTGAAATAATTTTATCTATATGGGTCGTTATAGGATTGAAGATGTCATTCATTAATGATATTCGAAGTTTCAATCAATCAAACCGATGTGGAAGGTCTAAGGGGGTGTAACGGTTCAGTCTACGGACATCGTTGCCGCTATCTAGCAAGTCAACTGCCAGTCGGTTAATCTGTGCAGATAACGTTAACTATTTGTTCGGATTACCACACGCACATACGGTACATTTAGTAGGTCGCGATGCAGGTTGTCGTTGCGCATGTACCATGGCGCGTTTGTTCTTAATATTTTCGACTGGCATCGTTGCATCGTGTTAATATTAGACACCGATGCTGTACCCCGAAGGGATATACCGTAGGTGCACACCAGTTTAATAACTGCGTTATACAGCAATAATTTCTTTTTTAGAGGCAACTCGGAATGTCTACCCAGAAGCCAGTACATCATTCCGGATTTCATATTTCTTTAACCTTCATCTTACCACGTCGTATGACAATCAAGATGCGCCCAAGTACCGAGTTTTACTTTCGTGCGGAATTAGACCATTAAGATAAACGGACGGGCGTGTATCGCGTCAATTTGTAAATGTGATATCGAATTCGATGGGTTCATCTTAATTCTCCACTGTCGTGCCTATTTTTCTAGGTGATTTAAACTAATTTTTCTGACGTCGCTATCGGATCGTTGTCGCTTGCGAACAATACTGTGTCGTCAGTGCTGCAATCTCAATGTTGGTTTTAACTGGAAGGTCGTATGTGTACAAGAGAAATAGAATTGGACCTGCGGAATAAAATTCAGATACATCGCCGGTCGAGTTTAATCTGGAAGAATCTACCTGATAAATATGAGAGACCAATAGTATTTAATACGAATGTGGCAAAGAGCGTTTTATTTTCAAAAGTAATCTCTCATGCCATACACGATCGAAGTCCTAACTAACATCTCGGAATGCGCTGCAGAACATTACACTGTTTCCTGTCGAAAGAATTATTAACGTATTTTTGCACTCTATGAATTTGGAAATAATGTACGCTTCAACATTTCCCTTCTTGAATAGTCAGCCTTATTACGTTTTACGAACATAAATTGCGATTGTAATTCATCTACTACACGATAATATATGTTTGTATATTTTTTTGTTATGTATCATAATACGAATCTGCTCGTATCGTATATTCATCACTTTTTCTATTAATTCAAAGAACTCATTGAACACCGTCTTTATATAATAATTTGAAGAATGTGGAATTTATTTTAAAAAATATAATAATAAACAAAAAAAAAGTTAAAATTGCCGAAAAGTTTTTTCTCTATGAAAACTCGCAAAGCTTTTCGTCTGTTAGGCCATTATCGAGTGAATATTTAAAAAGTTGTTAAAAATATGAAATAATAAATCATTAATTTAACATTAGAATTCACAAAAATCGGCCAAATGAAAAACCCCGTATTAATAAAATTCACCATCAGATTGTTTTTATTGATACCGTTTTTCATTTTGCTGATTTCTTGTAAATTGTAAATCTTATATGAATATTTTTCCCTTCTTGTATTTTTATCTTTTTAAATATTCACTTTTGATAATTGCCTAACATACGAAAAGCTTTACGATTTTTCATAAAGAACAATTTTAGTGATTTTAACTCACTTTTAAATCGTTTATTTTTATATAATAAGCCTTATACGTAGTTTAAAAATTTTTTTGTACAATAATGCACTAGTAGTTTTTATTGTGTTTCTGTAAGCGGGGTTTTCAAGTGTGTATGGTGTGTTCGATCGGTTTGTAACGTAACGTGAGTGAATAAAATATTGTTTTTTGCCATTCGCGCATTATATAATAGGCGTTTTATTTTATCTGTCTAAATTATTAATTACCGTTAACTATTATTTCGTCGTATTTAAAATTGGAAACGTCTTAATAATGTGAAATAAAAATTTCAATTTGATAATTTGATAATTTGAATATGCACCTAAACTACTTCGAATTAAAACGGGAACTTGAAATAAATTTGAATTTGAATTTGAATTTGAATTTGAACTATTATTACGTATGTACGATTAGTTAAATTTTTTCTTTCGAATTTTTCTGTTACGTTTATTTTTAATTTTCGCGCGCGTTTCGATGATTTTAATTTAATCGCAACGGAATATTACGAAATAATTTATTAAGAAACATATTTCGTTTATAGTACCGTGTTTGTAAAATGCTGCAACCGACGCTCGTGCAGTTTATGCGCTTAACCATTTCAGTCGGAATTCCCCGATATATGGGACATGTAATCTTAATGTTAACAAACATTTTTATAATATACGAAATGTCACGATTTTTTTAACGTATTTATATAAATACGTTGAAATACGATTCGTCCAAGGAGCAGTAATACCCCCCCCCTTTTAAATTTATAATTTAATGTTACGATTTCATAATGTATCACTGAAAGGCTTAATCGGTCTATGTTTTACCTTATATATATATATATGTATATATATATATATATATATATATATATATATATATATATATATATATATGTAAACCTTTTAATGTTTAATAACATTTTAATTAATGTAGGCAGTCACTTATTATGTTGATATTTTATAAACCTAGTATATGTGTAGAAATGTAACCGAGTTGTATGTCCGATATGCTAGTTACGATTTACGGTTAATCGCGTAAATACGAATTATACTTTTGTATTACGTAAAGATACGTTTTATTTCGTTCTAATATAATTGTATCGATCAAAAATAAATTGAATTGAATTGAATTGAATTAAATTATATTATATTATTATTATTATTATTATGCCGGAGCAGTGGAGTACAATTGTCTAGAGAACTAAACATTAGCCTAATTAATTATAAAAGAAGGCGAAGGAAACTCTGTTAACTAAATGCATCTGCTACAAAGACGAGAAAAAACGATGACTACTTCGACTAATTTGTAACACAACCGAATTTTGATTACTCTAAAGCAAACTGGAGAAAATATCAACAACACATACAAAACGAAGTCAAAATTCCGATAACCTTACACAATCCTTCTTATGTAGATGGTTACATCCGTTATCTTAACTCTATTATCTTAAAGGCCGCAGAAAGCTCCGTCCCATTAATGGAATGTTAAAAATTTTTCGATCTCCCCTGGCACTTTGCAAATAATAAAAATTAAAAATTATTATAGGAAACTTTATCAGAGATATCATAATGAAAATATGTATATATTTAAACAACTATATGATAGGTTGAATAAATTAGTTAAAAGACGTACAAGAAAAAAATGCTCATTACAACACGTTTCTCAGTAATATACCACAAATGAATAATCAGCTATGGAAAGTAAACAAATATTTTTCTCGGGGGGGGGGGGGGACAAACAAACTTGCCTCCTATTAAAAAACCTGGAAGTTGTCGATATAAAAATAAGCACACTGGTCTAGCACTGCTAGACATTAAAAAAGCTTTCGACACTGCTACGATGGAATTCTGTATAAATTAATAAAATATGGTTTTCCATATCAACTAGTTTCCATGACTAAAGCATATTTACATAACAGGAAATTTTATGTGAAAATTAAAAATCAGAAAGTCAGATATGCATCGGCAGGAGTACCTCAGGGCAGCATCCTTGGTCCATTCTTGTTTATTATTTATATAAATGATATTAGTACAATTAAAAAAGTTGATGTTAATTTATACGCTGACGATACTGCTCTGCTGACGTCATCATACCGTATTGATACGATTAGCAACGGATTAACCGCTGCAATTAATAAAATATCCAAATACTTTCATAAGTGGAAAATTTAAATTAACGATAGTAAAACAGAGACTATTATTTTCACAAAGCGTAAACCCGCTATAAATAACTTTGTTCGAATTCATAATGAGTACTTAGACTGGAAATCTAAAGTAAATTATCTCGGTGTAACGTTAGACAGTAAGCTTTACTAAACATATTAACGAGTGTGTATCTACGGGGGGGACATAAAAAAATATGAGCGCGCTGTTTCCAATATTTAACAGGAAATCTACGCTATCACCGGTGAACAAGCTTTTGATTTATAATCGGATAATTCAACCTAAAATTCTGTATGCTAGTCCTGTATGGTCGAACACCTGTCTAAGTAATATAAACAAATTATTACAAAATCATTGCCTAAGAATAGTGTCGAACAAATCCAGATACACGCCCATTAAAACAATGCGCGACATTTTAAACTATCCCTATATACGAGAAATAATAAAAAACAGGACCTTAACATTTTTTAATGCATGCCGCATAATGTCAATGAAATTGGAAACTGCGATTATCAGTCTCTACGACGCAGGTATAAAAAAATATAAGACGAATTAAACATATCTTACTAGGGTAGTATTAAAATTCGATGATATTATAGATAAATTTTATTTGATATATTTTTATATTTTTTTTCCTCTTTAAATTTTATAAATTATTTTAACCATTGTGTTTAAAATTTACTTATGTATTACACGTTGCAGGTTTAATTTTTCCTGTAAATTTCATTAAGCAATGAATGTTTATAACTATCACTCGTGTATATTTTTTAAAATTATGATTAAGTTTATCGGTTAAGGAATTTTTTATATTTCGGAACGATAGAACGCTATATATTACAAGTTATTATTTTCTTGCAAAATTTAAATATACTTTTCTTCTTCTTCTTCTATATATATATATATATATATATATATATATATATATATATATATATATATATATATATATATATATATTGCACATGGTACCGAATTGACACTATATACAAAGAAGACTAACTGGGGTTTTTATTAAATTCGTATTTTAATAAATGGAGGATCAAAATAAATTCCGATAAAACTCGATCTATTCTATTCGCGAAAAGAAAATCGCATTTCTTACCACCTGTGATAGTGAACAAAACGTATCTTCGGTTTAGAAAAGCGATATTAAATATTTAGGGTGTACGTCTCACATTTATTAAACATGTTAAATACGCTTACAATAAAGGCGAATACTTAATAAACGATGTTACATCAGCTCGGATAATAAATTAATAATCTATAAAATTATAATCAGAACGATTATGCTTTATAATTTTCCGACATATACTAGCCGTCCTAACTTAGCGAAGTTACAACTGCTACAAAATATGCGCTGCAGAATAATTCTAAATCTTCCAGTCTATCTAAAGTCTGAACATATTCATAAGGCATCGAAGTTACCGTGTATATACACGAGGTTGTCGAATAAAAAATATTTTTTTTTTTTTTTTATACCTGTGCCTGTAGTCGGTATTCATTTATAAACGACATAGGGGGATTGTATACGTACAAGTTTACAATTAAAATATAAACGCTCTATAAACAGGGGAAAAAAATTAAACGCGCGCTTTTATACAGCCGGTATTTAGTGCAAATGTTTTTTCTTCTTTTTATATAATACACATAAAAAATTATCGTTTATCCTATTAACGTAAACGATTTTATAAATTTATTATATATATAGGCTTTATGATATCAGCGTGCAGGTTTTGTTAGTGGTTTTTCCTGTGTATTTTTAACTTTAGTTAAACGAGCAACTGGGTGTATTTCTTAATTCAGTATATACGTAGTAAGAACTGTGAACGGGTTATATTATTAATTTCGTTATTTTTCCGTAACATATATTTACTTTTTTATCTAATGACGTTTCCCAAAAAAAATAATCGAAATAAAGTACATTCTCACGTTTCAAATACATGTATTTGGAAAATTGTGAAAAAAAAATTTTACAGAATAATTATTTTATCACGCCGGAGAAAGCATATGCGCTATGTTTGTGTATGTGTACGTGTGTGTGTGTATATGTACGTGTTTGTGTGTACGTGTATGTACGTGTGTGCGTCTAATGTTTGTATTCGAATTAATGCAGACATTTTTTCTTTTATGTCAAAATTAAGCACGCGCTGAAAAACGTGTAAATCGACGATATTTCGGGAAATTTCCTTCCGATGATATTCGATTTACGACGAAATCATTTAATAACCGCGACCGGCAACAGCGCCATTAGGACAGGCGCAATTTCCATTAGCACGGGCATCTCCTAAATGTTGCTGCTCCAACATATTCGGCAGCGGATCATTGACCAATTTCGGAGCTGAAAAACGATCGTATTTACAATATTTTTCTTATTCTTATTATACCTATTTTTTGTTAAAAGAAAGAGACAGCGATATTGTATTTAAAAAAAATAATTACACGAGCGAATCCGAATTTCCAGTATATAATATATATATATATATATATATATATATATATATATATATATATATATATATATATATATATATATATATATATATAGGGATTGCATTGACACTTTCGACGGAGAAAATATTACCGCGCAGACCATTCGCTCCTTTATACTAAATCCGAATTCGTTTGAATATTTATTTTTATTTTTTTACTTTATACGGGAAAATAGCGTGCGCTACGTATTCGATGTTGCGCTTATACGACTTTCAAACTAATTCGAATTTATACCGCAATTTAGCTCGCTATTAGCGCGCCTACGTTACTACGCTATTTAAGAGCGTAACATATCTTTACTTCCGTTTTTGATTTTTTCGAAAAATACGTCCATACTTACCGAAAGATTGTAAATTCTCATCTTCGAGGAATTTCTTAACTGCGAGACGTAACTCGTCAAAAGTCGACATCATTTCATCCAGACGAGACCTTATACTGTTGCCTTTTTCTTCGACGAACGTCAACTTGCCCCTTATATAGGACTCGGGTTGGTCGAAACGACGGATGTCGGTCGTGACCTCGATTTTAAATAATTCATATTGTTGCATTATACCGACGATGCCTTTTTCCTTGTAAATCATCTCGCTGTTCAGGCACAACAACGAATATTCCATGTCCTTGAACACTTCCCCAGCCGACGGTGACGTCATATCGAAACCGTCTCTTTTCCAAGTCTCAATAGCGTCTCTAAAATTTTTCACTTTAACGATTTCCCGGTTAAATTCGGACGTCCATCTATTAATTTTCATCTCGTAAGCGATCACGGTCGCTTCTAATTTGTTGGAGGTTACACCATTAAGATGAAACGACTGAAAACAAACCATCTTTTTTCCTTGCTTATACCTTTTCTATTTTCTTATTACTTTTTCGCTTTCCGCGAACCAAAAAATCACTGAAAAAAAAAAAATTCAAAACACCAGACGAAAACACCAGCAATAATGGACTACCGGTTATTTAAAATACGACTAGATTCAAGGATAAAATCTAACAAGGCTGTGTTATACAGTCGAAGCCCGTTCGCAAAATTCGTCGTCGTCCAACTACTAACACACTACCGGAAACCGACGCTAAAACGACCAGACCGAAGAGGTTAATTTAGAAAAATCGATATTGTCCGTCGCAAAGACCGAACCCTTCTTTTGTTAACGTACCGGAGAGGAACAAAAATAAAAGATATTACGCGCGTGTCGTTTTGATTCCTCGGCGTAATTTGTCTCCCGGAAAATTTCAATCGCCCTATTCCAGCCCGTTACCCCGCGCACCTTGCACGTGCGAATAATCTGGATTGGACTGCGGTAGATGAAAATCAGACGAACGTATTACTGACTAAAGTAAAAGTTCCGAGAACATTTTTCAAATATTTATAACCTCGCAAATATATTCAACATCGTAATTAAAATACTTATAAAATTGATAACTTAAAATTTTACAATCACTTTGGCCGCATCATCGATCAAATAAATAAACTCTTATTTATATTTAATAAACTGTATAGTAATAATAACCGAATTAATTATATATATATATATATATATATATATATATATATATATATATATATATATAAAAGTGTAGCGTTGTCCAACACACTTTGTGTTATATACATATAGATATGCTCAAAAATTAAAGATATTAAAAAGTTAATCTGCGAACTATTGCGATAAAAATCATCAAAAATCTTACCGAACGATTAGCTATAGTATTGTCGTTACACGTATTAAATCATTACGTTGTGAAATACAATATTCGCATATTTTTAATTAAATATAAATATATATATATATACATATCACGAATTAAACGGTATCGACAACCTTATTTCATACACACGAGGAAAAACCCCGTTAAAGCTTAAACAGTTTGCTCTTGTTTTAGGTATTATAATCATACATTTCAAACGCCGCCTAATGAATATTGTAGCTCTAAAAATGATTTCCCAAATATAGTAAACAGACTAAGAGTAACACATATTTCGCGTCGAATTTTTTTAACGTATATTTAAAGATTATTTATATAAATATAAAATTGCACACTCTGAAAACTGCGTGACGTGTACAGCGTATATAGTAACACCGACTTAAGTAATAAATCGGTACTGATCAATTGGCAAATAAACTATTCAAAATTTTTAAAATTTTCGCGATTGCTGAAATAAATCACCGTAAAAAACGTGTACAATTAGCTTAAACTTATTTATACAATTAAATATAATTGAACTTACGTTAAACATACGTTAATATATAATAGCGCCTAGCTTTAACTTACAAACTAATTAATATAATCTCAACTAGCTTAAATTACGAACACAAATTAATATTATTATTATTATTATTATTATTATTATTATTATTATTATTATTATTATTATTATACTGTAAAATAGTTTGTTCAGGCTTCCGTAAACTTAAATGGACGGGCTCTGAAGAAACTGTTATTTGTACCCTCTTGTATTGTATTTCAAATATATAAAAAGGAACTAGTCATCTATTTTCCTTCAACATACGAAAAAATATTTTTACAATAAAATACATATCATTACGGTCGCGTCTCTTAAGGCAAGATATTGCGTAATATTTTTCAATCTCTGGCGTACGTTTGTAATATGTTTCGGAATTATGAATGTCGAGTTTAGCGTGTTGATTAGTTTTCCTTCCTATGTTCGGTTTTGATTATATTTTAACCCGCATCGCCAGCGTGAATATTCCGTTTTCTCGTACTTTACGCGCTTTATAATTTAAATTTTGTCCTTTTAATATATTCGATTAAAACTTTTTCTTTACCCCGTCTGTCATTCGGTACGTGATGATCGGTACGTGATGATCGGTATCGGTACGTGATGATCGGTACGTGATGATCGGTCCATGACATTTTCGGCCGTTTTCGATAACACCGAATTTCAAATGCGGATATTTAACACTCGGCGTTCATGTTTCGTGCCTCGCACGAATATTTCGCCATCGTCGCGTAGCACCGCATGATCCTTTTTCGCAGATTTAGGCTCATCTTTTGATTAACGAGCACCCAGCAGCTCGGATTCGTAAATACGTTCTTCGCAATACCAATTCTTGTTCTGACTTTTTTTTTTTTTTTTTTTTTTTTTTTAAAAACAATCCCTTTCCCATTATGGGTTTCCGCCGGTTTTACCCGTCGGCAGACAACCCTTTGTTATAATTATTTTCCCTCTTCTTCACGTGTGTGTGCTACCATGGTGTGCGTGAAATATGTTATGTTATTAAAAAATGAAAATTCTCATTACTTCTCAGCTACTCTACTCACTTGTGTGTTATGATTGTGTTTTTATGTTTATGTTACTGTGGTGTTATTAAAGTGTGGATATGTTATGTGACCTCTTGTGTGTATTACCAAGGTTTGTGTTCTTATTGTGTGTAATGTGTTTATGTACTACTACTATTTTATTGCTGCGAACGGGTAGACCGACCTATAAAGGGTGTTTCCGTTTATTGCAATTTTTCAAATTTTACAATAATTCCTTATACTACGAGCATATTACATATAAGTTTAATTTATACATACATGCATATTCAAAATATGAAATTATACAACCTAAATAAATGAAGCTATCTTGTTCCAGTTTTTACATCTCCTGTCATCGTTACTTATTAGAATTCCTAAGTATATCCATTTACTTCTTCCGGTTTTTGTTGCGTTCCTATATTTATATTTGCATTTTTGTTATCGCTTCTTGTAAACTCCATCGCCCTTGTTTTATCAGTTTTTCGCATTACATTTTAATTCGGCGCTATTTATCTGGTTCGCAATTTTTCGCATCAGTGTTTCATTTTCCGCGATTATCACTTTGTCATCAGCATATTTCATTTATTATTTTATCATTTATCTTCTATTACGTTGTCGCGCTTCTCTCGTAATCACCTTTGCGGAGATGTTGTATAATCTTGGTAAGCATCTTTGCTTCACCCGTCTATACTTCATTTGTCTTCAGAATATTCCGTATCGATTTTTATATCGGCGCGTTAGTTCCAGTAAAAATTCTTAATTATCTTTATCGTCTATATTAAAATTGTTTCGAATTTCGATCATATCGAACGGTTTCTCTCGTAGTCGACGAAGCATTGCTTAATCCCCTATTCAACGTTCTTTGAATATCGCGTCTCTCGTTCCTTTTTGTTCGCTACAAACCCGTGCTGGTTTTCACTTAGATTTTTGTCCAACCTGTATTCGATTCTAGTATTAATTATCAGCAATAATTTAAGCGCATGACTCATGAGAGCAGTATTCAGAATATACTTTTGAACAGGATTTCTTTGTTGTTTTTTTCTTGTTTTATCCCCTGCTTATCACTGACAAATTTATTTCATCAACCGGATATTGTCTCTTGCGAACGCGGTTGATTTATCGAGAATATGCCCCCATTAGCGTAGTCTAAATTTCGAATTTGAATTGGCTACACCGAATCCGTCATCGTTCTTCTTTTCAATCTTTTGACCTTTGCCTGTTTTCTTCAATAAAGTGTGTCTGCTAGTGGGTTTTGTGTGGTACTGTAGTCTCCAGACATATATAACGTGAATTACATCCTATATGTATATATATATATATTTTTTTTTTATAATGGGTATAATGTATATTTTATATTTAGATTTAGATGTTCGTTACGTCTCTTTGGTATTGGCGCAAAATTTACCGTTATAAAATCTTCAAGCAGCCTACCTTCATCGTATATTTTGTCGATAATCCTCAGCAGCTCTTGTTCACATTTCTGTATAATATGTTTGATCAAATTTGCCGATATCAAGTATTCACCTGTCGCTTTGCGATTTCTGGCTCTTTTTATAGCATTTTTGAATTCCCGAAGTTCTATTTTTGGCGCCATCTCGGAATATCAACTTGATCAGATATATATATATATAGTTTTTTAATATAATCTAGCCGAACTTCTTCTGTTTCCCGGTTGTTCACGCAATATTTTCCATCTTTCCTCTTCTTATACGCTGTCGCGTTTCTTTTTATGCGCCACCATCGTTTTGTTTTATTCTAGTATGTAACTGTAATTATGTTTGGCTTCCGGTTGTTCAATATCCTTACGTTTTTCATCATACAAGTTACTTTTATCTTGTATGCATTTCTATGAACTATCTTTGTTCACTCTGCCATATTCAATACCAGATTTTTGTTTAGTTCTTCTTAGGTTCATCATATCTAATATCTAGAATATATATAATAATCGACAGTCGTCGTACATACACGAAGAAGTCCCATGACTTAAGGGCGGAAGGATGATATTGAGAAATGGACAAGAATTAATTGGATTCGAACCGCGCAAGATAGATGTTGGAATTTTTTGTAATGCCTACACATCCAGCAGCAGATTTATATAGGCATATCGTAATAAATATATTTATGCTTTCTAAATGTCGAGTTTACTATTAATATTAAGGATTTACGATTAAATAAACTGAGGCGTACGGCTTTATTTGTTTTTAAAGCGGCGTAATTTACACGCGCCGAGAAGGTTAAAACATCGAATAAAACTCCCAAATATATCCGAACAATTTATAACTTTATCATCGACTAGAAGTTCAGACGGAAAAATTGGTCTGAAAAAAAGATGGCTTCAGTTTTTAATTCATTTCGATTTGCCATTTGCGATAATACTTTAAAACACGGCGTACGCCGAAGCAGTTGGTTTGTAACGGCTGCAAAATATTGCTATATTGCAACGTACGTGTTTGTCAATTTTGGAAAATTTATGAATAAAAACGGACACAAAAATTCTACACCTGATGGAGTAATTGATTTTGACTAGCGTTATAATAAAATGTTCTATCGGTTAAATAGCTACGAATTAAAAGTACCGAATAAGAAGGAAATTTACACAGTGTATCATTTTATACGTGATTTACACCGAGTTGTGTCGAATGCCCTTTTATAGTCGCCATCAAGTAAAATCAGACCAGTATGCTTATTATACAATTATATGGCTGACAAATTCTGCGATTATAGAAAGAAAGAAAGAAAGAAAGAAAAATGTATTTTATCAAATTATAAAATGTGTACACACACAAATATTTACATAGTAGAGTTCCGGCATGAGCCTTAGACCGCAGTATTAAAATTAAAATAACAACACTATAGTTTAAACGTAAGTATGATAAACGGGGGAAAATTTATAAAACCGGCAAACAAATAAAAAAAAAAAAATTACATATATATATATATATACATAAATATACATACAAATATATACGTACATGCATACACATATACACATATAACTTAAAACGATACAAAGGCAAAAATTGTAACAACACACATAAAAGTTAAAACAAAACAAAAATAAATAAAAAATTTAAAAAAAAATAAAAAAAAATAAATAAATAAATAAAAATTATATATATGCATATATACACATATATATATACAGCGGAGAAAAGAAAAAATACAAAACAAAATAAACTCTTTTCGAAGCGCATGAAAGATAAAGCGTACAGAGGTATAAATAAGTGTTAAAATAACTTAACTATATAATTACGAATAATAACGATTGAACATATTACAAATATACTAATTTACAACAAATTATGTTTAATACGACGATGCTTGTATATACATGAACATAATGGAATCATAGTTGCCAATTGCCGTTATTAGTTCATTGCTATGTACACTGCAGTTTTGAAAAAATTTGTTCGCTAATTTAAATATATATTCTTTAATATATGGAATATTTAACATGTGGTGCATATCTGATATTCTCGTATAACGAGATGCATTTAAAATGCATCTTAAACATTGATTTTGTACAAGTTGCAGTTTCTTAAAATTAGAATTAGATACAGAGCACCAAACCGGACAAGAATAAGTCATTGTTGGACGGATAATAGTTTTATATGCGATTATAGATGTTTGTTGTGTAGTGGAGTATTTTTGAAGAAAGAAGTTAAGCTTTTCCTACATTGCTATACACACTAATATTTAAACCACGGACGGATGGAAGAAATGTATAATGCCTTGTATATTGTTTGCAAATTTTCACACATACTGTTGTCTTTAACGGGTAATAGAGTTTATCGAATTTTTAGTATTTTAAAATTTTTTATACTTTTCTTATAAAATGTGCACTTATTCGTGCGGAAATAAATTTTTAATATATTTCGGTTTAATAATACAATTTTTTAATCCGGGGCTCGATAGTATAACTTCATAATTTTTAGTTTTTCTGATTACGGTTTTAAATGGTTCTTGCCTATTTGTATTACATTTTGTTGACTTTAACATTATTAATGTTACTTTGCCGATGTTGTGTGAAACAAACGAAAAATTATTGCGCGACTAGATGTCTGGCAACTCAACCGCTAGATTTTTTTTAACCACGAGCCGGCTTCCGAGATGACGGTGAATATCGCATTACGATCGGTTTAAAGCTGACTGGTAGAATCAGGAGGTGACCTAGACATATTTTTTACAGCAGCAGCAGCAGCAAAATTAATGACGCTATTTCTGACGGTTGATCCTGAGAGGGAAAATAAGAGTAGGTTCTCTCGGAGCAAGAATACGATAATTAGTTCTTGTAGATATTTTATACGAAATATTACCGGCTGTATTATTACCGAAACAATTGCTTATTTCTAGCATATCGACCGATTAGAATTACACAGCTGTTAAACTCTCATCGAGGAATGAATATTATAATAAATGAATGAATGAATAACTTTTATTTAATATAACTATTTATGTACACTTTAATATTATTATATATATATATATATATATATATATATATATATATATATATATATATATATATATATATGGCTATTAATGTTATTGACATTATTATTATTATTATTATTATTATTGAAGCTAAAATGTTGGTTTTTTTATGATTATACTAGTCGCAAATTGTTTCCGATTATATATTTTTTCTTTTTTTTTCTTTCCTGCTGTGGTCTACGCGGCTATCGGTACAGTTGAATCACTTACAGCTCCATCCATTGACGGTGTAGCTAATTACTGTATAGGATGGATCATTCTGTGCAGGGTTCCTCTACTTCCTAAAAAAAACCTGTATACACGGTTTCGGTTTTCTCTTATTTGCATGTGCCAAGAACCATTCCATTAATTTATTCGTCCACCGATCATCTTTACATCTAAAATGACATCTCCTCCTTAATTCCATTTTAAAGTGCGGATTGATGCGACGACATCTTCGTTTCCACTTATTTTTTCTTTTATATATATATGGCCTGGTATTACCCATTTAGCCAGTTTTATTTATACTTAGATATTTCCAATAGCTAACAAGGTTTATAACAATTGATGTACTTTATGTTATATCTTAATATTATTAATATTTATAAACCGATATAACTGCCCAGCTACTCTTGTAGTCGGCTCGCTAATTATCTGACTAACATGCACTGGTAATGTATGTTCGAACGATTTCTTTTTCTAGATCTTCTCTCCCTGTATCTGGTTATTTTGCAGTTCCATACTATATGGTCGATCCTCTTTTGTACATTCACATAAATCTGAATTTATTATTTTAATATGTTTTAGTTTTCTAGGAGTTCAATAATTATGATCCGTCCGTAATCTTATCATCGTTTTAATATAATCTCTGTGCATGTTATTCGAAAACCAGGTGTCTTTACGTATTTCCTTTTGTATACCGTATTAGTACTTTCCAAAATGTGTACACTAATATTTCTGTACCTATGGTCCCAGTCTATTAAACTTTGTGTTTTTAATTTACTTCTAAATTCTTTCCAAGGATATTTTATATTAATTTGCCGCTGCTTTGTTGATACATTCTTTGCAAGTTTATCCGCAATACAGGTTTTTTTGAAATCTGTACAGATGGAAAGTCCTGTCTCTAATCTATCTTTACGACACTATTGTATTTTTGTTTTTTTTTTTATCTCCTATCCGACGCAATATAATATTCAAATATCTATGAAACTTCTCTAATTTTAACCATTTCCATATTAAATCCTTTTTATTTTTCGTTATTAAGTCGATACACTGACCTCATTCGCATCGGTTTTTAACTACGACGTCATTTCTAACAGTTATTTCGGTAGTCGATTTAATTTCTTTCTGTACATTTAGATATGACACGTGTCAGTTGACACGCTACCGATAAATTTAAATTTACACGATTTAGCTGCGTTCGAAACTGGAATAAATTTTATATATTCATTTTAATTTCTATAGGGACGAGTATTGAGGCTCTTACGGCACTGATGATTTAACAGTTAGACGTAGTAAACGACGCTGGAGGAGGTAGATAATTTTTTTATAACTGAGAGAATAGTTGGCGGACTGTCGGAGAGTATAAACCGGATAAGGTACGTGGACGGTTATGGGGGGGTCGATAGGGTTGGAGTGATAATGACTAATAAGAACGAAAAGAGGTTTTGCGAGTTGACAAAAAGGGGGTCTAAAAGCGGGTGGAATACGTTGGAGAAGAGAATGGTATATGGCCAAGACGGAACCTGCTTAGTGCTATCGTAGTTGGAACGGGATAAATTATTTTCTTCGTCATTATTATCGTAGAGTTGCCATTATTTCATTATTATCATCAGCATTATTAATACTACTACTACAATTACGACGACTGCCGCTATTAGTTACCGTATTTAATAGTGCAAATAACGATGATAAACCACACTTATCTAAAGCAACAGCCGTCGTAATAGTAGTAGTAGTAGTAATATTAATAATGATGATGAAATAACGGCAACTCTACGATAATAATGACGAAGAAAATAATGATAGTAATTTTTTCTTCCGTTAAATTTTTATAACCCAGTAACGGAGGATTAGTTTCCCCACAAGTTAAAACATAGGGTTTTAGCAAGAAGAAAATTACAGTGGTACGAATTGCAGTGGCCAGCTGTGGTGGATGAAGCGTCGACTGTATTTAAATCCTTAACAAATAGAAATTATGCGTTAATATAAGCGTACGACTCTATTCATTTAAAAGTATAAAACTGAATTTTGACGCTGCGTCCGTTCGAGCAGCGATTTATTTATGACGATTTCATTCCGAAAGAAATACCAACGTCATCTGCAATTTTTTTTATACGTATATTATTTCAACCGCAATCCGACTGATGTAGCCAATAAGCAACTGGGTCATGACAGGATGCGAGATGTCATTCAGCAATGAAACTTCGAACTAGCTCTTCAGTTATTCAAACTGGTGGGAAAGGTCTAAGGATGTGCAATAGTTTGACACGATCTAATAAATCTACCGCCGGCTGATTAACCATTTTAGAAGTAACCTTTATCCCGAGCTACTCGGCGCACATTTGTTACTTTTAGGTAACGTTTTGTATATACTTAGGGAGCACCGGCTATTATATTTTTGATTGGGATCTATGAATATAAATGTTTCTTCGATGATCGTATTGATATCTAGACGTTCGTTTTTTTTTACGAGCGTATTAAATAATATTACACTAAAAAGAAATGAAGGCTGCAACGTGTATGAAAAGGTGTGCATCTCGCTCGATTTCTCGCATAATTAACGTGTAAAAAATAAACTAAATAATAATTTAATTTTTCATTTTATTTTCTATTCATTGCATTTGTTTCATACATCGGTCCTTCAGCGTTTAATTCAAATTTAAATTTATTCTACTGTTCGATTCAAAGTAATTTAGATGCAGAACGTCTAAGGGTAATAAATAACGATAATAAATTTTAAAAATATTGGTCGGTTTACGTTCGAGTAGTTAGACTTAAGATACTAGATGTTTTTAACGCGATGATCCACTTACCAATTTAATAAATCGACGACTAAATTGTTAAAATGACGACGGATCCATATCGAATTTCATTTTTTTTTTTTTTTACCGCAAAAGATAAGCTCGATTCTTACGAACCACAGAGATACAAGGATATGTCGTAGAACGAGATCTAAAACATCCATTGTATGCGGAAGATGAGGAGTCGACTCGAGTCTAGGAAAAGTTTTCTTAAAATTCTCCGGCATATGAAATTACTAGGATAGAATTAGAGAAGAGAAGGCTGAAAGAGAATCGATTGGAACAACCAAACGAACACTTACCTCCCGGTAATAAATTTTTACGGCCAATATGGAAAACCTTGAATAGAATAAGAACTGGGATAGGAAGAACAAACGAAAATATGGAAAACTCCAGATGACGACAGGTGTGAATGTGGTGGCACAGTACAAGATTCAGAGCACGAACTAGCCTGTGTTCACTTACTCACTCAATCTCTCTCTCGCTATATATATATATATATATATATATATATATATATATATATATATATATATATGTGTGTGTGTGTGTGATCTAGCATGCGGCTAAAGTGGCGATTCCCTATTTTCCTCTTAACATAACAGGTCCAGGGACTAGCCTCCGTCAGTCACATGAAGCCCAATGAATTTTTTCTTTTATGTTTTTTATTAATTAAATAATTCGTTTATATATATATATATATATATTTTATAAAAAATTAATTTTATCGATTGTTCGGAATGTCTCGAGTATAATAAATATTCGACCGGATTATTAAAATAGCACATATAGGTAATAAAAAAAAAAAAAAAAATAGACAAAATAATATAATATTAGAATAAAAATTAAATTAAAATCGATAAAAATAATAATTATTATTAAAGTTCTAAATCTTTATCTAATTCGTTCACTCCGATGACTAATCCTTCTTCTAAGAATTTCTCTTCTACCACGTTAGATACGTTACCGCTTAGATGTCGATCTAATTTCGGTAATATTCGAATGACGGCTTGTTCGACGTTTAGACGATTCATAATTTCTTGTAATTTTCGTTTAATCGGTACTTGAGTCGCTTGTACTATCTGATAACGAAGTAAATTCGGTAATAAATTCGTCGATAATTCTAACAAATAATCTACCGTACCGGCTCCGTCCATTCTTAATTGTAGATTACCGATTTTCACTTTTAAATCGATCAATTTCGGTCTTTTATTAACGTTTAACGGTTGATCGATTATCGTTTGAACGTGTATATAATCGATCGTGAAACTAGCCTTACCGCTTTTAGTGAAAATCCCGGCTATACCGGCTTCCCATTCGCAATTACCTTCCAATTGTTCGGTACCGACGTGTACGAGCGTGCGAATTGTATTACTATTATTATTATTATTATTATTATTATTATTATTATTATTATTATTATTATTATTATTTATATGATTTTTATTATTGATATGATCGTTATTATTGATGCGATCGTCATTGTAATTATTATTGCTATTATCATTGTCAAGATGATCGACTTTGTCATCATTATCATTCGTACGGTGATCATCACTATCGATATGATCATTATTATCGACACGATCGCGATTATTGATACGATCGTTATTATCGATACGATCGTTATTAGCGATATGATCGTGATTATCGATATGATCGTTATTATCGATATGATTATGATTATTGATATTATTACCGTTCGCGTTGTAGTCGTCGTTATTCATAGTTATCGTGATGTTACCTAATCGATAAAATGACGATATACCGTTCAAATGAATACGCGTTATATCTAAACTGTAAACGCCGGTCGCGTATTGATAGTCCGGCAAGCGGTAAGGATCGTAACCGGATTCGCGGATAATTTTTCTTAATTCGGCCATAGCTAAATCGAGCGGCGGTATCGAATTAGGAAACGTCATTTTTAAATGTTTCAAATAATCGTTTATCGTACCGCGTACGTTATTATTAATAATTTTAAACATGTACGGTTTAAAACTTTCGAATATTAATTGACCTAAATTTTTCACTATTTTACTTAATACGCCGGCATTTTGAAAATCTAACGTTATTCTACCGTGTTTGTTCATTTCCATTTTAATATCGGTCGCTTCTAGTTCGCCGGATCGTGTTACTTCTAATCTAGCGTCGCAATCTAAATAGGAATCTTCGATAGTTACGTTGAATATTCCTCCGTAAGACGCGATAAGCCAATATGTGGTATAGTTACCGAAGACGTGTAACTTTTGCAGACGTACACCGAAATTCAGCTACAAAAAAAAAACGACGACCAAAAAAAAAAAAAGAGAAAAAAAACAAATCATTATTACTACTATTATTTTTTTGTGTCTTAGCTTAATTTTGATTACGGCCAAAAAAAATGTTTTTATTTTCATTGTAACTACTCCCTATTTTATTAATTAATATTTCACGTACGAATTTTGTAGCATACATAAAATATAATCAAAATTCCAAAATTCGATTAGAGAATGTCGCGTTCTCGTAAGATGCGGAATCAGGAATATTTTGTCAACTTTCCATTTTAACATATATATATATATATATATATATATATATATATGTATATATGTATATGTATATGCGGACGAAGTATTTCAAGATTATGGAACTTGACATATAGAATTTAAAATTAATGGCGGAGGATACGAATAAATAATATTCGATACGCAGATGACGACACTGCAATACCTGCCAGATCCCTATAGTCAACGAAAGTGGAGAGAAACAGTGTATACGAATTAACAAAAATTAAACAAAGCCGATGTAAATGGGAATAGAGATAAAAAAAAAAGTTGCAAGAAAAATTAATAGTAAAAATGTGATAACCGGTTAAAGAATTTAAATAGCTGAGATGTTATTATAACAGGAGATCTCCGAATTCGGATTTAAACTTCACAAGAAGATATGATCAAGTAAATGAAACTGTTCAACGGATGAAATATTTACTCACACGTGTAGATATTTGAAATTGAAAGTCGAACAACATTTCATTAGTTGTTACATTTATTCTATCCTGTTATACGGAACGCAGACTGAGACATACACGGGAAAACAGTGAAATATTTCGAGCCGTATGAAATGTGACTTCATAAAAGACGTATGAAGATATTATAGAAACCGAAGATCAGCAACGAGATGGTGCTGAAGAAAGTTAGTAACGAAAGGAAAATCTTGAATATAAATCAAGTCATTTTGGACGTACCGTTAGAGGAAGATTATTACGCACATATTTATCCGAGGAAAAAATGATAAAAAAAAAGGGGGTTAAACGAGGAAGGAAAACATCGTGGATGAGGATCAATAGGCGAGAAGACGGTAAAATAATTCGAGAAGCCGGTGTGGATTCAAATCAAAAGTGATCGCTCAAGTAAATGCATATAGCACCGTGAAAATGACGGCAATGGTCCGCGGATATATGTATATATTTACATAATTTTATACATATATTAGTTTCGTTATGTATATTTTTATACGAATATTATAATAAGTTGGTACATCGGCTTTTATATATTCATTTCTACACCTATCTAATATATACATATATATATATATATATATATATATATATATTTATTTATTATTCTTATTTAGGTCTTTAATTCAATTTTATTTGCCTTACACATTTTACTGGAAAAAAAGAATTTTATTTATAATTTATATTTCAAACGTTGTTGTTTAATATTATCTTACACGATTTTACCTAACCAAATAGGTGGTTTAATTTATGTAAAATCAAAGTTAATGAAACAAAATCAGTCCACGTCTTATTCACATTAAACAAAGTTTTAAATGTACCGGTTTATTTGTAAATAATAAATCAGTTCCAGTATCACACACGGCAAAATACTTGGGATTACACCTTGATGAACAGCTTACGTGGAACAATCATATAATAGCCGAATGAAAACAACTCTTCGTTTAAAGTTAAAAAAAAAAAAAAAAAAAAAAGGAATTAAATTGACTAAAAATACTCGAAATTGTCGATTGAAAATAAATTATTAATATATAAAATAATCCTCAAGCCAATAAAGACATGATTCAGTGGAATAAACAGCGATTCCAATATTAATATTATTCAGCGATTCCAGGCCAATTTGCTATCGTCTCATCGTCACCGTGGTATATTCGGAACGATCACTTACACAGAGATCTTAAACTACCCACTATTAGGAAGGTGATTAGACAATATAGCGACAGCTACATCGAGCGGATCGTGTGTGAATCCACCGGCAGGTGGTCTTAAAACGTCTTGGACGACATAGTCATAGTCAACTAGAACTTAAGAACCGAATTTAGCACGTCGTATGGTACATATATATATATATATATATATATATATATATATATATATATATATATATATACATATATATATATTTCTTAGATAGAGGGTAATATCTATCGGGAGATATCGCATTAATACCGATTTCTATTGTCATCGTGGCTACTTATTATGCTCTTTTCGGAAGAGATCGTATGCAAAATAAAAATATAAATTTATATGCGATTTAGCTCGCTACTCGTGCACACGATGCGCCTTTGGGAGCATGATATATCTAACATTTACTTTTGTAATTTTATTTTTTCTCGAAATATATCGATTGATTGCTTGACCGGTTACTGGTTTGATTGACTTTCGATTGCTTGATGTTGTGCCATTTGATCGATTGCTCGCTACATGGTCGATCGATTGTTGATTAGTTGATAGTTGGTCGATTGCTCGGTCTATGCATTTATGTAAATGAGTGTGTATATATTTACGTGTCCCGTAGTAGTACGTTCTAATTACGTGCATTATAATTGTTAATTACTTTATTCGCTAACTTTTGATATTTTTTGAATTTTTATTACGTCAACTTTTTTTGTCCATCTCTTTTTTCCTCGTACGAATGAGTCTAATTTAATTGTTTTCGTATAATAATTTAAATGCAGATTTCGCGGACATTTTCGTGTATTTTATTTTTGATTTAATAATTAGGTATAAAATTACATTTCAGCGAAAACGGTAAATAAATACATTTACTTTTATTTGTACGATTTTTATATACGTAAACCAACGTTCATGCGGCTTTCCACATAGCCAGTTTTTATTCGAAATTATTTATTTTATACGTTAATGTTATTTTATAAAATGTCTATACAATAATAAGTAATATTTAAATATATTAATATATATATTTATTTATTTATTTCTACTTTAGCCATGTATGGACCACGGAAAAGCTTTCGCACATAGTCTTAAGTCAATTCTGTCCTTTGTTTCTTTGCCCAGTATTCTTTCATCCGTTTCCAATGAGTCATTTTTCTTTCTTCCGTACATGCTCGTGCCATCTTTTTTTACCAGCCATCCTATCTTTTCTTTTCGTTCTTATTTTTTGACTAATATTTTTCCATCATTCTTTCTTTCTTTTGTCTACGTTTGCCCTGTTTTTTTAGTCGCTGGTTCGTGGAATCCTTGAAAACATAGGATCCTACGACTGAACTTGTTTCTACCTTTGATTTCTTCATCAGATATTCCATACACGTTCCACATCTCTTTTGACTTGCACACCATCCACGATACTAAACCTTTTTTGGTAAGACGGTTGTTGTCCGTTCTTATTATGTGCCCATAAAAAGCGACCCTTCTTTTCCTGATTTTACCGTTAAACTTTTCTATTGTTTCATATATGTCCTTTCTTAATTTCCTTTTTTTTTTTACTTCTAATTTGCTGTATTTCCTTGTCAGAGGTCAAATTTAGGCATTCAGCCGCGTACAGGTATTGTGGTTTAATGACTGCGTTATAGTGTCTTATTTTATCATTTATGGATATTGACTTTTTATTATAATATGTGCCCATTGTTAGTTGGAAAGACACTTTTCGATTTTTTATTTTCCGCTTTCACTTGAATAATTTCTCCTAGATATTTAAATTCGTCTACTCGTTTAATTATTCCATTCTTAACTTTCATAATGTTGGGAGCATTTTTATCGTCGGTCATAAATTTTCTTTTCTCAAAAGATATTTCCAGTCCGACCTTTGCTACCATAATGCTTAGTATTTAAACTTGGCGCCTGGTTACTTCTATATTTTCTGATAACAATGCCGGGTCTTCTGCAAACGCGTGGCAGTGTCCAACTGTAGGTTGTTTTTCTTCCTTCCAATGGTCACTTTCTTGATTCCTTCCTGTTCTGAACACCTCCTCGACTCCCGTATTACCTTTTGCAAAACGCAGTTAAATAATACTGATTACACAGCTATCTTAAACGGTTTGGAGACTTCATATTGAAATTTGATTTTCGATCTTGTATCCGTTAATATTTATTTAATTAGGGATCGTAAACGTTCAAACAACTGGGTCGTATGCCTTCTTAAAATCTACGAACGTAACTACTAAGCTTCCTGCCCTTAATTTTTCGTAATAATTTAATGTTCAAGATCTGCTCTGCACAGCATCTTCCCTTTCGCAAACCATCTTGATACTTGCCCGGCTGTTTTTCCACCTGTTCTTCTAGCTATCGGAGGATAGCTTTCGAAAAGATTTTATACGTTATTGGCAGACGCGAAATTCCCCTGTAATTATTCATGTCCATTTTTTCTCCTTTTTTCTATATTGGACTATCCGGTATCTTTTCATTTTCCCCGGAACTCTTGTATTATTCCCTATAAGTTCTTCACACTCTCGACCATTGTTAGCTTCCACGTCTCCGCTTTATATATATATATATATATATATATATATATATATATATATATATATATATATAAATGAATAATTTAATACAGAATTTAATAGGAAAAATATGTTATTTCGGCAATCTTAGAATAAATAAGTAGAAGTCGTAATAGCGTGATATGTGCAGATAAACTAACGGAAACGAAATTGAAATTTTCATTAATTACTGACAATAAGTGACGGTTAAAAAAATCTGTATGCCCACTATTATAAAAGAAATCTATTTTAAGAATAAATCTATTTCTCAATTTAATAAGATAAAGGTTGATCAAAGAATTAGCGGATATGTAACGGGCAACCGCAATAATATGTTCCGAACTGCAACTCAACCGGCTGAATTAATTTAATCGCATTATTAGCGACTGATGTCATCTATATTAATATATAAAACTGTAGTGTCTGTGCTTTGCGAATATTTTCAGTATAATTACTTCATTGGGCTATTTTTATCATACATAAACAGAAAATCTATGTTTAAAAATTTCTGTCTGTCTGTCTATTCCGATTTAACTCAAAAACTATTGAAGCAATAATGATGAAATTTGCACATCTTATAACCTATATTATCGGATTCATTCTAAGCTTAGCTTCACATTGATATCACAAATAGGACAGAAATTACAATTTAAACAATTTTAAAAAACAGTAAACAGCGATATCTCCTGTCAAATCGTTTAAAATTTAACAGACACCTAAAATCTGTAAACAGTATATCTGTTAGCCGGTAGACCGATTGTAAAAACGTCGCATCATCTGTCCATTCTGGATTTTTTGCTTTCGCCGAGTAAAAGAAAGAGACGGCGATATCTCTGTCAAAGATCGTCTGTAAAATATCTCATCATCGACCCTTTCTGGAATAGTTGTAATAAAAGAAAGAGACGGCGATACTGTATTAAAAATCCACTAATATAAGTCAACCCCGACTAATTCCTCATAAAATCGTAGAATAATTCCACCTTTGGAATCAGAATCCAATCGAGCTAAATTGCGTTATAAATAAAAAATTCAACTTTGTTGAAACTAAACTCGAATATTTTCGTATGCCTACAACTCATTGATCGTTTTCTTTAATACTTTCTTCGGGTGCACGGTGCAACGCCACTAACACACCGTCTAATAATACATTTCCAGATTAGTGTGACGTCACATACAATTGTTATTATTATGGTTTATTATTAAATTGTTGAAATTAAAACTACTTTTTATATATATATATATATATATATATATATATATATATATATATATATATATATATATATATATATTACCGACATTTACGAACTTTCCAGATGGGATGCCACATGGATTGGCCCATGACCGTTAATTAAAAATGAACAAAACAAAACAAAATAAAACGCAGTTTCTATTTTTATTAGAATTTTAAAATTAAAAAATAAAAAAAACTAATAGATTACGGATTTTCGAACGCGCACGATTTTCAAATATGTTTATTAAAACTAAAACTGAAACTAACTTAAACTGAACTAGTAAAACTATACTAACTTTAAACTAAAATGAAATGAATTAATTTAAAAACTAACTTAATTAAAACTAAACTAACTAACTATTATTAGACTGAACAGCTCCTTTTATACTAAAAAATATGCATATATACACCCACATATACATATATACATACCTAATTAGAACTTTATAGATTTTTCTGGAAAGATTCGTTTATTATTATTATATATATTTATGGAACTTCTAGAAAAATTTTTGTACATTTACATATATGGGAGTGTATTTTTTGATTGGTTTAACATAATTCTTAATACTCAATCATAAACGTGATTTTACCGACTCCACGTGGAGCATCTCACGTATAGTAATTATTTTGTCATTTAATATATTATATGTATGTGTGTGTGTGTGTTTCTATTATTAATACGTCGATAAGACGATTTTCAATAAACATTCAAAATGTTTTAAATTTCTCCTCATTTTCTCATTAGAAAATTAGGCATACACATACTCATACATATATATACACACACATTACACATATACTTATTGTTTAATTAATACGACGAGAAAGCAACTGAAAGGTTAATAAACCTTGTGCGTCATCTTAACTTATTATTGACCCTTTTAATAACAATATATACATTATATATATATATATATATATATATATATATATATATATATATATATATATATATATATATATATATATTGATAAGGAGTGTATTGTCGAGATGACCTCTCGTTTCGAATGTAAAATTAAGTGTAGTACAAACGTTATATAAATAGAAAAAGTGTTTAAAGTATATATATATATATATATATATAAGTAGTAAGTACGTACAACGAACTGGTAAGTTTGAAAATTGTATAAAAATCGAACAATTGTGAATAATTTAACATTAAAAATTAGCGATAAGAATTAAGAGAAACTTTATTGACTTCCATCTGGTTGTAATTGTTCAATCTCTTTTGGAACAGTGTAGCCAGGTATAAGATATAACAACAAAAATATAAAATATCAGACTTTATTTGTCAGTAGCGCTATCTATAATATTCGTTGACTGTTTAGAGCACTGGTGATTTAACAATTAGATGTAGTAACTGAGGTTGGAGGAGGAAAGGAACTGTATAACTGAGGGAATAGTTGAAGGAATGTTGGAGAGGAAAGCAGATAGGGTATGCGGATGGATATTGGGCCGGTAAGGGAGGTGTGTAGGGCAGTAAAATAAAATATGGCAGATAAGAGAGGGGTTTGGGAGTAAACAAAAGGGGCAAAAAGCTGGCGGATTGGTATGTTGGAGGAGGTGGTCATGAGAGAGTGATATGTGACCAAGGCGGAGCCTGCTGAGTGCTATGTAATTGGAACGAGTTAAATTGGCAGGTGGTTGCCAGAATCCTACATTGGATTTGATGGCGAGAAGGAAGTTATGGTGGTATGAATTCCACTTCTGTTGCCAGTTGTGGTGGAAGAAGTATTTAAGGGCTGTGTTTAGTGCAGGGGATGGCGGTGCTTTAAAAGAAGCGCTTTGTGAACTAAGGGGAGAATTGAATGTGGATATAACAAGAAGGTTAGATGAACAAACAGAAAAAATTACGTCAAACTTACATGAAATATTAGATAAAAAAATTAAACATTTAGAAGAAAAAGTAAAGCAACAAGAGGTAAAAATTTCAGAGTTAGAGCGCTTAATGCGGAAAAATAGTTTGGTCTTTCACGGCATAGAAGAAGCCAGTAAACAACGAAAACTTAGAGGAAAAAATCTTAGACATAATTAACAATAAAATGAACACAAGGTGTTCAAAGGAAAACATAAGTATAACAAGGCTATTAGGAGTGGTGAAAAATAACAATAAAAGACCAGTACTAGTCAAATTTACGACAGAGAAAATTAGAACTAGAATATTAAAAAATAATAGTAAACTAAGAGTAGATAACATATATATTACAGAAGATTTCGCAATGGAAATAAGAGAGAAAAGAAAAGAATAAGTGCTACAAATGATGAAACACAGAACAGAAGGAAAATATGCGGTTATTAGGTATGATAAGCTAATAGCCAAAGAATTCGATCAGTCCTTATAAAAACGAGGACAGAAACAGAAACAGTTAAAGTCAGATCAAGCAGAACACGTAGAAACGGACCCGTCTGGAAAGAATATTTTAATAATGAAAAACAAGCAATCAATACTAAAAAAGTTTCAAAGAATAATAATAATACTTACCGCTCACAGCTGAGACCACAATCATCCTTACAATAGCACACAATGAGGGCTAGCCCGACATACACGTAAGATAAGAAAAAACAAGAAAAAAGCATAAACAAACATTGCCCAGAAAGGTTGGCCACCGAGGGCAATAAAGGCCACCACCTTCCGATCAATACTACTACTAATAATATCCTAACACAGTTAACAAAAAACAAACAAAAAAACAATCCAAATAAAAACAGGATGCTGACCATAGGCACACTAAATGTAAAATCATTAAAAACGGAAGAATGATTAATTGAATTAGAACAAGCAATGCAACATTTAAGAGATAGATATTTTAGGAATAGCCGAAGTAAGAAGACTCGGGGAAGAAGTTATAGAAAGAAAAAATGGATCGTTATTTCACTACAAAGGAGAAACGAAAGGACAAAGAGGAGTAGGTTTTATAATAGCAAAAGGCTCAAAGGACAACGTAATTAGCGTAAAAGGAGTTTCGGAAAAAATAGCAGTTCTAAGGCTGAAATTATTTGGCAATCAACAGACAACATTGATTCAAATTTATGCACCAACGTCGGATTCAACAGAAGATGAATGTGATCAATTTTATGATTTACTTGATGACACAATACGAAGTATAAAACACAACAAGCGTAATAAACTATTAATCATGGGAGATTTCAATAGCAAAATCGGGAAGAGGCAATATGGAGAAGAAAAAATTCAAGGTCCATACGGCTATGCGCAATGCAACAGGATGGAAATTGATAGAATTTTGCCAGAATCAAAATATGAAAATTCTGAACTCTTTTTTTAAAAAAGAGCAGGCAAAAAATGGACTTGGATTTTTCCAAATAGCGAATATAAGAATGAAATAGATTTCGCTCTAGTAAAGGATATCAAACACATTCAAAACATGAACATTTCAAATGTAGAATTTCACTCAGACCATAAATTAATTATAATAAATTTATTACTTAAAAAATCTACAAGGAAAAGAACAATCCGAAACCAATGGATAAGAACAATGGACCCCAAATGGAACGAGCAATTTAACAAAAAGCTAAAGGAACGTAAGTACAACAATACTACAACAAACTTGTAGAATGTATTAAGGAAGCAATTCCACAATCCCGGACCGAGAATAAAAAATCTGAAAATTTTCCTTATCACCTACGAAAAGATATACAAAAACGAGAAAAATTCAAATTTAAAAAGAACATTGAAAGAAAAAATCGAATATAATGTAATTTGTAAGTTAATACTTTCAAAAATTAGAAATATTATATACGCAAGGAACGAAACAATGATAAAAAACATACTTGAGAATACTAACACCATCAGAAAAATAAAAAAAATGCTGACAAGAGGCAGAAAGTTAGTTACAGCAATGAGAGATAGTAATGGAAACACTGAACATGATCGTCAAAGTATTATTAAAATCGCAACGGGGTATTATAAAAAATTATATGAAAATAGAAGACATACGAATTACATAATATCCATAGGAGCACGGAAATGGACGTTCCATATTTCTTGGTAACGGAAATAGAAAATGCATTAAACCACTTGGGAAAAGAAAAAACACCAGGAAGTGATGGAATCACAAACGAAATACTAACTCAAGGAAAAAGCGTTCTAGCTAGAGAAATAACATATTTGTTTAATTTAATATTAAGTGAAGAGATAGAGTAACCCGGGCAATGGTTTTCAACGGAAATAATATTATTATACAAAAATGGTCAAAAGGAAGACATAAAAAATTATAGACCAATAAGCCTGTTGCGATCGTTGTACAAGATATTCACAAAAATAATTTACGCAAGGCAAAGTATTGGATGACCAACAACAACCAGAACAAGCAGGTTTCAGATATGGTTTTTCAACTGTAGACAATCTACATACAGTAAATCAGCTGATAGAAAAGGCAGACGAATACAATATAAAAATTTACCTAGCATTTGTAGATTTTCGGAAGGCATTTCAATTTATCACGAGGGTTTGTATCAGGCTCTAGAAAAACAAAATATACAATCCAAATATATAAGAATTATAAAAACTATATACGATAATGGATATGGAAAGATTATTCTGGATAAAGAAGGTGAAAATTTTCCCTTAAGAAGAGGTGTACGTCAAGGAGATGACACCAATTCTATTTAATGCCGTGCTAGAGGAGATATTCAGAAATTTGAGTTGGGAAAAAAAGGGTATAAAAATTAACGGAACCTTTATATCGAATCTACGATTTGCAGATGATGTAACTTTAATCTCATGCAAACCAATTAAAAAGCATGTTAACGGAACTAATTCAAAAATAAAAGGTCGCGAAATAAACTTTGAAAAAACGAGTTTAATTACAAAACGGAGATAAAATAGAAATTAAAATTAACGGAAAGGCGTTACAATCGGCAGACGATGTTATATATTTAGGACAATTAGTTTACTTCACAGATAGAACGGAAAAAGAGGTAAACCGAAGAATAGCGTTAGGTTGGAAAAAATTTTGGTCATTAAAAGAAATATTTGGACTTAAGTTAGATCGTACTAAAAAAGCACAAATCTTTAACACATGTGTCCTCCCTACCATTACTTATGGCGCTCAAACATGGTCATTGGCGAGTAAATTGTGTAAAAAAATACAAATAGCTCAAAGAGCAATGTAAAGAAAAATGGTTGGGGTAACTAGGTTGGATAAGATAAGTAACAAAATATTAAGATCCAGATCGAAGATGGAGGACGCTCTACAAATAATACGCGAAATGAAGTGGAATTGGGCTGGACATGTCATGCGGTTGAAACCGAACAGATGGGCCAAGCACGGAATGGTTACCATTAGACAAGAGAAGGCCGCGGAAAAGACCAAAAACAAGATGGAGCAAAGATATCGTCAATCACGCAGGAAAATATTGGATGCGTAAAATTCAAAATCGTCTGGAATGGAATTAATTGGGGAAGAAATATGTGGATGCTTGATTGGAGGAAGCCAATGCTCGACAACGGGCTCAAATTTCATGTTTTAAATATAGTGTACTACATAATATTTATTATATAAATATTAAGGTTATAATATATAGAATATTATTATAAATAATGGAAATAAAGGCTTTTGTATTTGCATTTGTATTGTATATATATATATATATATATATATATATATATATATATATATATATATATATATATATATATATATACATTTACTCACTCTTATATAATATGTTTAGTTTTACTTATTTTTTAATTCTCAAACTCATCTTATTTATTTATTTATTTTATTTATTTATTTAATCATTAACATGTAACTACGTGGTTGTTACAACGGTAATTAAAGATTAATCCGTTTTTCACTACCTAAAACATTCTCAGTGCTACCAATTGAGCTCCGCGCAGTATACTCAGTCGTTCAACACAAACCAACAGAAAAGTAACCCAACAGTAATTCGCTCAGATTCGACTGCTGTACTAAAAGCTGTTAATAACGTTTACAGTGAAAAACAACATTCTCCCCATCGCGAAGTAAATAGTTAAACATGCGTCACACTGTCGGATAATATTCCTCTAAATTGCACTCTAGAATTTTTAAAAATGAATCGACTAATAAAGCAGCCCCGATACCAGCTGCTCGTTTTATCGGATATCTAAAAAAAAAAAAACTCTTGCAACTGGCTGGAAACAACGATAGCTTCCACAAATAAACTCCGAATAATTAAAGAACGTATCCAACTTTGGAGTACACTTCCCAGCAGATGAAGAGACGATGCAGTTACTTGAACATACACAATTCATGCATGGCTACTTACTGCAAAATAAATCGGTTCCAAATCGTAATATATGTAACATTATTATTTCCTACTTGATTACTAAAAATAGTTAAAATCACTAAATTTATTTTTAATTATGCGAAGCTTTTCGGCAATTACGCCATTGTAAAGCTATATACAGTTAAAATTAATTAATATAAAATCATAACATATTAATTTAAAACTAAGTTTACAATTTTACACAAAAATGAATTATGAATACTTTAGACTATCTGACCCTGACTGTGGTACACAACACAATCAATTGTCAGTAATATAAAATTTACAGAACAGTAGCTAGAAAATAATTATTTTATAAAAATATGTGTTTGAACAATGAAAAATATATATTTATGTGATTAAAAACTTAATAGTTAGGAATAATATTTTTACAATACACTTTTTAAAATTAATTCCTCCTCAAACTTTACCATTGAATTTAATAAATTATTTTTATCCCTTTCTTTTATTATTTCCATTTTTTCGAGTAGTTTTCTTTTTTTAAAATGTTTTTCTGTATGTAGAATTTTATAATTTTGATTAATATTATTTATTTTGTGTTTTAATTCTATACAATGTTTTCCAAATAATGATTTTTCATCATTATTTGTGTATGAGTTTAAATGTTCTTTAAATCTTGTTATGAATTGTCTGCCTGTTTCTAGTATAAATAAAAATCACTACATTCCACAATCAATAACTTTATTATTATTTCCATTAACTATATCGTTATTGAATTTATTCGATAAAGTTCCATTAGATCCGTCATAAATTTTCCACCTTCTCCACCTAATATCCTCCAAGATTTTTATTCGGATTAATTACTGTCCGTCGTCATAGTAAATTATTCTATTTAACACGAAACAAGTATATTTATGCATAACGTTGCCTCTAGCCAATATTGGTAGAGCTATTTCACGGCGTGTAAATTTAAGCCCCGCAATTTTTTATATGAAAGTTTAGCGTTATAGTTTGCAAAATAGAGTGACACTTTTCTGTACGTTGTTAAATCTAAATGTTCGTAAAGCTAGAATCTCCTACATATTTTTCTAATTAGGTTAATGTTTCATTACTCTCGTATGTAGATAGTTTTTAATAATAAAGTCATTTCTTTCCGACGTTTAAAACGGTGTTTATTACAAAATTTTCACCGGTTGTATTAAAATAAATCGTTTACATACTACGAACAGTTTAAACGTTATCATTACGCACTTTATTTACTTTAATTATGTGTAATTTTTCGTGTTCTATTAATCAACGTGTAAAAAAAATATATATATTTACCTAAATTTCGCTAATTAATGCGCGCGTACGATAAAATTATATTTTTAATTAATTTTTTTTTTAATTTTTTTTTTTTTAGGTGCCGTGTACCACAACTTAGGTTAGAGGCAGCGAAGCTTAATTAAATGAACGGATATATATTTGTTACTTTTAAAAACTAAATGTTTTTTTTCCAAGTTTCACCGATTAACATTAACGATTATCGCATTTCGATACGTGTCAGTGTTGTTTTATTTACTATTATTATTATTGTACGAATTTGTATTTTTTATTTTTCTTATTTTATGACGGGATACCTTTACAACTAAATCAATCTGATATACCATAGGTACGAAATAACTCGTATTTTTGTAAACGTGGACAACTTCTTTCTCCACGAATATCGTTATGCCCGGCAACAGTTGTAAATTCTCTATATGGAGAAAGGAAAATACATCGTATGGGAGACCGCTACATATTTACACTTTCAAACATTTTTAACAATTTTACTGACAGCGCCATCTGTCTAAACTATTCATCCATAATTTTTTGTTTTTTTCTTAATAATAATTTAAATATTAAAATTATATATATATCTCTATATACATTCAGAATTATTTTCAACGTGCGAACCATAATAATACATTTTCTTTGTAACGTTTTAAAAGTACGCGCCGTTTTCAAACAACGTCACGACGAGAAAATAAAAACATAGTTTAACACCGAAAAATAAACCACGAAGTCAAAAAATTATATACATATATGTATGTGTATGTGTATACCTTCATATCTACGGCGTTCAGAGCGAAGCTATTTATTCGCATTCTAGAAATTCCGTATGCTTTAACATTCGTAGTTCTGACTGATGTCGTTACTAGCGGATAAGTTCTGTCTGGCATCGTCATTGGTTCCGGTAATGGCAAAGGCATATTAACCGAGTCTGGATTTTTAAAATGTTCTAAAAAGTTTATTATCATATCACTTATTCGACCCAATCGCTTAATCGAAGGACCAGCTGTGGGGGGGGCGACGATGTCGTCATCGCCATCGAATAGATCTGTAGGAAAAGTAAAAATTAATTCAAATAATCGACATAAATGTTAAAATTTTCGATACAAATACCGGTGAAAAATTCGTTCAGCATTGCATTATATGTAGCGAATACGTTATTTCCGTTCGAACAATAATACTAATTCTAGGTAAAACGCGATTAATAATGTTAAAATAAACTCTTAAACTGGAATAATCTTCTTCAGGTCGAACTTAATAGCGGAGGATGAACATCAACCGATACCTGATAAATGAAGTCGAAACAAAAATTGTACACCCGAATCAGTTTCGATGATTTGGTCTTTTGGAAAAATTTACAAACACAATTTTTTAAAAGTAGGGTTATGAAGGCAAAGTATATAGAGTAGATTATAAATATACAGTTAATATAATGTAAATATGCATATATACATACATATATATAATATATATATACCAATGAAAATCAGGTTGGAAGTTATGTTGCAAGATTGCTATTGTTCGACCTGAAGCTGAGTGTGGTACGGATCACCTATTAATAATAATGAAAATGCAGGAAAAACTGAATAGGAAGCATCAACGAATACAGAGATCGGTGATCAATGATCCAAAAGCTTTTGTAACGGCACTGAAAACAAGAGCAGATAAACTTATCGGCACAATAACAGTGGGATAAAATGAAGAATATAATAAAGAAGACATATAAGGAAACGCAAAGACAGAATCAGCAGTTACTATGAAACTTGTCGAAGAGAAATGAAGGAAAATAGACAGTAAAACGCAGATATAACAAAATTAATAAATCGACAAATTTCAAAACGTTAACACGTACATCAACGATATATGTAGAGAAATTCAATCCCACGTGGAGAATGTGGAACCAAAGGATTTATACAAAAAGGTTAAACTACTACCACGGGACTTTCAAATTACAAATTGTATAATTGAAGATGAAAAAGGTTTTATTAGAATAGAAAAGAAAAAATTAGCGGAAGTCCGGAGAAATTATTGCCGATATTTATATTATCATGATGATGAACGAACACCGGCAACCTCACAACCGCTGACAGAATTAGAACCAGAACAAGACATATTAAAAAGTGAAGTCATAGAAGCCATTAATTATTAAAAACCAATAAAAAGCTGTGGACGTTGGCGGAATACCGGCAGAAGCCCTAAAAAATACTGGAGAAGTAGGCGTGCAGACGCTTCATTCTATATATAACATCGGCAAACAAAATAGTAGGAATATCAAACTAAGTATGATACAGATATATATATATCATCATCATCATTAAATTCCGTTTTCGTATCGGCGGTAGGCGACCACTTACTGATACATATTTTGTTGTAGAGTGTAAGTAGTAGCGTACAAGGCGATCAATAATACGTCGTTTGCGCAGATTGATACACACACACTCGGGAAAGACTGTAATCGCTTTATTGTCACGGCACAATGCAACCACACGTATTTTCGTAGTGTACTTATTACTAGCGCTCGTGGTGGTTTGCCATTTCCTTCCACGCGATAATAGTATTAGGAGTATTTATATTTTTATTTTCTGACCATCATTTTTGCGTCGCCAATCGTATTCGAACTCAGTACCTCATTATAGAAGTCCGTGCTCTAGCCACTAGGCTATTTCATATATATATATATATATATATATATATATATATATATATATATATATATATATATATAATATATATATTTTATACATACCCGTGGTTCTATTTCTTTAAGAAGATTAGTTGTAAGGGAATTGTACTCATCAGTAGATTACGATTTGGACACCATCTGTTGCCTGAACGTCTTTTCTATACGCAGCTTAGAGAAAGTCCCTTCTGTCCTCCCTTCATTCTGAACAGGCAGTCTGCAACCCCGATCATGTCTTTTTTTAATGCTTTGCTGTAGTGCCGTTGCATTCGGAGCTTTATCTTGTCTTGCTACGTTCTTCGAGTATTACACCTCCGTATATCGTCCCTTCTCCATCTGGGTAATCTACAATTATTCCCCCATATAGCGACATTTCTAGAGAAGTCAGCATCCTTGATTAAGATATAGATAGTCCCTGCAGTATCACGTTGGGCAAGCTGTAAAGGCACCCCATTATAAAAAAAAAAAAGAAATATACATATATATCTTACGTTATTAAACGATTAATTATTGTATATACATAATATATAAATATATCTTATGTTAATAAACGAGCAATTATTTCAATATATGTATATGTATACATACTCAGCTATCTCTGAAACGACTCTAACGATTTATGAAGTAATTAAAAATAGCCTGTATGGAACTTACGAATATTAAAAATCCGAGTACGCCCCCCTAATGTTTCGAAAATTTATTTTTCTAATCATTTCTCAATGATTATCTAAGCGTACGTTGAAAACTTCAGCTGGATCGCACTAATCGCACAACTGTTATATATTTAGAAATTTGCGTTTAACTCTCGATATACATTGGTAAATATAATTGAAATTTTATATTTCGGATGGTACCGTTTCGATGTAACGTATCGGATGTTCCGGAGAAGTACGAAAGAATAAAAATTCCGAAATTCATTTTAAAAAACACACACATATAACTCGCACTTCCGATATTTGTCAAAAAAACTGACATTTTTACTTATGATAACTTCTGAAATTTATAAAACGAAATTCTACGAGTCCATTACCGCGGAATTAAAAGTAAATACCGCGAGAATTAGTAGAAGAAACGTGATAAGATATTTCGAACGTCTAGAGCGACAAACGTCGATACCTGTAACGAAACATAATACAAGCTCCGTGGTAGAAGACGGTAAACAATGCTAAACACGTTGGATTAATCAAGCTAAGGCGCTAACAGGATATAATGTGTCGGAGGCTTTCCAAATAATGAATAGAGTACGTTGGAGAAGAATTGCAATACTTCGTAGACAATAGACAAAGATGATGATGATTCGTGCTTAAATATATTTTTCGAAAAAACACGATTTTACAACAACAACGACAAAATCAACAAAATACCGAGTAAAGCTCGATCACTCAAGTAAAATGTATATATATATACTATATATATATATATATATATATATATATATATATATATATATCATCATCTTCAGTCGTAATCCCCCTAAGGGATATCGTGACCATTTTCATGCTACAGTCTCTTCAATTTTTCTTCTCCATTGTATTCGGTTTGCAGCTTCCCGTTTACAATCAGCCATTGACTTTGCAAGCGCTTTTGTGATCGTGTCTGTCCATTTGATGTGTAATCTACCAGGAGGACGCGTTCCTTTTATTTTCCCTTCAATTACTAATCGTTGCATGGACTTCGCATGATATGTCCGAAAAATCGTAATATTCTGAAAAGAACATCGCTGGACAATCTACGCTTAATGTTGAGCTTGAGTAATATAGAAACGTTTGTTTGCTTCGCTGTCCAGGGTATTCGTAACATACGCCTCCAAATACACATTTCGAAATTATCGATACGTTGCCTATCTTTGGCTTTCAGCGTCCATGTTTCCGCCGCATATGTGAATACAGAAAACACCAAACACTGCGCTAATTTCTTTTTTACCGCATTTGTAATTGATTCGTCGCGTCATATTCTGTTTAATTTGATCATGGCACTTCGAACCAACTGGATCCGTCTTTTTATTTCATCCGTTGAAGTGCCTTTATCATCAATAAGGGAACCCAAATATATATACTTGTGTAATGTTTCGTAACCATCGATTTGTGTTTCAGCCTCCGGTATTAAGTTTCCCCGATCAACCACCATTAGTTTTGTTTTATCTTTATTTATATTTAATCCATATTTGGCATTTATCTTATTTAGTCAGTCGAGTAATATTCTCATGTCATATATATATATATATATATATATATATATATATATATATATATATATATATATATATATATAAGCATTGGGCTTGTCCCGCGCTGAGGAACACCGGCTCGGGGAGGTGGAGGGCCTTTCAAAATCAATATATATATAATATATATAATATATATAATATGTATATGTAATATATATATAATAGTATATATATAATAGTATTTTCGTTATTTGCGTAAAAAATAAATTTATTTTACCGATTCCGAGTTTGGACGTGCTGTACCTCGAAGACGAAGCCTCCGTTAGATGTTGCAAACCGATATAACGACAACAGCATATTATTAGTAATAATATCGTTCGGTAAAAATTCATAATAACTCGGAAAAATTAATTAACTACGTATTAGTTTAATTTGTTATTGATTTTTATTATAACGAACGTGAACGAACTTAGTAAAATAGAAAGAAATACAATTATTTTCGTAATAAATCGGACGAAAATACATTTGAACGAAGCTCGCCATTTTGTTGGCGGATGCAACAATCAGAACTTTATAGCGTTGATTTTTGAACGTGTCCGTTGTTATCTCTTTACAACTATTTATCAAAACGACGTCTGATGATGAAAACATCCTAAACGACGTACGTGAGCTTTGACCGTTTATTAGTACACGTACGTGAATTACACTGATAAAAATCTCGTAATTAAACGTTTCCACAACATATGCGAAATACACATCATACATAATGCATACACATAAACATACGTATACATATATATATATATATATATATATATATATATATATATATATATATATATATATATATATATATAAGTTATGTACTACAAAAGAAAAAAGAAAAATCGTTAACGTTTATTCGTGTGCGAGCGTAATATGCGTCAATTTGTTTAGAAAAACATTCGAACACCGTCGAGTTAATAATTGAATAAAAAAAAATGTATAAAAATGTTTTATTTGCTCGAAGCTTTTCGACAGTTACGTCACTATGGAGGTGGGGGGTATTTAAAAAAAATCAAGTTTATTTAAAAATTTATTTTAATTTATTTTCCTTTCGAAATATTATTTTTTTTTTTTAAAAAAAAGGAATATTAAGCAAAGTACGGATTAGTTTATTTTTTAAATATAATATTTACTGCTACATGTTAATAACTACGAAATAATGCGTTAGCGAAAATGATGAAAAAGTAAGTGTAATTAAGTGCTTTCGTAAAATATCTAGAGGAAAAGAGAGCCTCCTTGATAATAACTTAATCAGTCCTCTTCTTCTTTTCCTCAATCCGTACAATGGTGGATAACCTTTTAAGACTCGCAATCCTCCAGTGAGTTCAACTAAAATTATTATATTTTTTCTATCCTTCTTTTAAGGTTTGCGTAACTTGTTGCTCCCGTGTCATCTATTTTGGCCTTCTTCCGTATAGTTTTCTTTCCATTTCCCCCCTCAATTACTTGTAAATTGCCGCGATACATAAATGCCCTATTCATTTAATTCTTCTACTTTTTAACTTCCGAATTAAGATCGCCACGATGTAGATAACTTTTTAGGACAATCCTCCAGTGAGTTCAACTAAAATTATATTTTTTCTATCCTTCTTTTAACGTTTTGCGTAACTTGTTGCTCCCGTGTCGTCTATTTTGGCCTTCTTCTGTATATAGTTTTCTTTCCATTTCCCCCACCCCCCTCAATTACTTGTACGAAACTTAAATTGCCACGATACGTAATTGCCCTATCCATTTAATTCTTCTACTTTTTAACTTCCGAATTAAGATCGCCACGATGGATAACTTTTAAGACTCGCAATCCTCCAGTGAGTTCAACTAAAATTATTATATTTTTTCTATCCTTCTTTTAAGGTTTGCGTAACTTGTTGCTCCCGTGTCGTCTATTATTTCATCTATATATTTACTCCTTACCTCTGTATAGTTTTCCTTTCGTTTTTCCAATTAGTTTTACGAAACGCGAATTGTGTCGATATAAGCGGCCTATCCGTTTAATTCTTCTTTAACTAGATTCGTGTTTTTTAAACGTTTTTCGTCCGTCACTTTTTCTATTCAACTAATTTTCTATAATCTACGCCAGCACCGAGTTTCGAAGGCGTCTAATTTTTTATACATTCGGCGGTTGATCATCCAAGTTTCCGATCCATACATCAGTATGACGTACGATTTAATAAACCGCTTCCTAGTTTCTACTTTTACATTTCTCGACATTAATAAAGATCTCTTTTTATCGAAATCCAATTTTTGCTAGACTAGTTCTAGTCGATATCTCTTTATCACTTCTTCCATCTCTTGAGTGATTACGCTACCCAAATATACCAATTTACATTTTCTAATCTTTTTCCATTCATTTTTACATCTATTGTATTTCGCTTTTTAGAGCGCATTTCATAACTACTGTTTTTGTTTTTTGTTTTTTTGTTTTTTTTTTTAAATTTATCCACATATTATACTTTTTTGCTGGAATCGCTAGCCGTCGATTCTTCAAGTTCTAATTCATTACTTCCCACAATTGGTATGTCATCTGCAAAACGGAACATCAGCATCTTTGATCCTCCCAGTTTGTGATGCCTCAGTTATCTTTTTCTTGAAAATCTTTCATTATTTTTTTTCTATCGGTTCTCGTTAGATCACCGAAGTTAAAGTCTCTCAGACCGAGTTAGTACTTGGATGGGTGACCGTCTAGCTTGAAATGTTATTCAATCGTCCGAGTAGTCGAGTGGCTCTAATCGCGTGGAAGGCAATGGCAAACCACAATATATGCGTGCGCTGGTAAACAATATAGTACGCTACAATAACACATCTCCCGGGGTGTGTGTATGTGTCTATCTCTACGCCAGCGCCATGTTATAATTTCCTGACTTACACTGTACAACAAAATATATGTATAGCCGAGTAGTCGCCTACCTCTCCGATAAGGCGACGGCATTTAATGATGATGTAAGAATATCGAAGTGGTAAAGGAATATCTAAAAGTTTTTTTTTTTAACCGTCACTCTAGCGGCAGCTACGTTATAAGGTCGCGTCGCCAGAAAGGTTCGTCTATCGTCTCTGTCTTTACCAGTCATTTTTGGTTTAATAACAGATTGGTTAGAACAGGATGAAGATTTTGGAATGATGAAGATATTGTATCTCTAACGTTCAGCAGTCCGATAACGATGTAATTAACGACGATGATGAAGAATCGGAGCGATTTGGAAGCTGAAACAATGTCAAGCAAAGTGCATCGATTGGTATGAAAGAAAAGTGAAGGCGCAAATTTTAAACAAATATTATTAGTAGGAAAAAAACAAACATCGCGAAGCTCGAGCTGCAAATGAACTAAAAATAATTATCCAATTTTTTAAGACGTAAACAATTATGACGGTATAGTTTTCCTAGGTAATTACATTATGTTATACTAAATCTCTAAATAAAAATAGGGTACTCCACAGGTCGCGGTAGCTTCGTGCATGCTGTCAATTTTGGCATAGCGAAGTGCATTAAAAACGCATCCGAGGTATCTATTTTGAATGACTTATTTATCGAAGGAAGCTTATCACGCTCCAGACACAAATACCTTAAACTAAGTACAGAAATCGAATAACGCGAATTTTAAAAACAAACGCTTAATACGAGAAAGAATTAGAAAACGAAATGGTTGATTTTAAAATGCGAATTAAAAGAATGTTTTTTTTTAAAAAAACGAGAAAAAAAATCTAGACCACGCTTTTGAAAACATTCGCATTATGCAAGTAATTAAAGAGGATTAGAAAAAATAAGTAACTATACAATAAGAATACTAGGATCTAACTACAGAAACGAGTGATCTCAAGATATCGCGAGTATGGGATAGACATAGTCATAAGCGTAAAATATTAATTATTATAAGGTCGTGTGCCAAACAGTTAATAATGCGCGGTTAGAATATATTTTATTAAATGTCAATGTCTGCCGAGAGCCTAGACAAAATTATTTTTAATACTAGTTTTATGACGTGTGTGTTTGTATGTGTATTGTGCGCGTGTAAGTGTGTTTGTGCGGCTTATTATTATGGTTTTAAGTTATATATTTGTAAATTTATTTTGCAATTATACGATTTATTTTTAATTAAAAAAAAAAAAAAAAAAAAAAGAATTCTGAGCAAAAATTATTACAATTTTTAGATTGCGGAATGTAGCGATTTTTTTATTACTTTAATTACAAAAATCAGTTAAAATCACTAAAACTTTATTTTCTTTGAAATTCGCAAAGCTTTTCGGCAATTAGGCCATTATCAAGCGATATTTAAACGTAGATAAAAATAAATATTTGAAAAATAAAAAAACAAAATATGAGATATTGGCAATTTTCAGATGAATAAAATTCACATTTAATTTAGAAAATCGCTTTTACGCTAGATCGAAGGTGTTTCATTAATACACTTGCAGAAACGTTAAAGACATATTTACCGGGGGAAAGACGAATGTTATAAATTATTCGAATAAATATAAAAGAAATTTCGATATTAAACATTATTATTATTACTATTAAAAATGTAAAATATGTACTGATAACGACAGTAGTGATTACTGAAGTAAAAACTAGTTTAATTTGCGGCACCGTTCGTATTAGAAAAAAATACATTAACCGGAATATCATCGAAAACGGCGCTACTAATGTTCCAGAAGACGAGTAAGAAGTCAATGTACAACGAAGGGCCGCTGTAAGAAGTTAGCGAGAGATACTTTTTAGAAGAGGAAGCCAAAAATTTGAAAATGTCGAAAATGATGCCGCTACTCTCGGAAAGGAGTATGCGATACGTTGCCAAATAGAACGGAACAGAAAAGCTATTGCCGATTTTATCCGCAAGGTGTATGTGTATCTGATTCAAGGACGAAAATTAGTTAGTCGGCTTAATAAATTGAGCTTATTGACACGCTTTTATGATTTTAAACATATACGTAAAAAATATATCTCGTAATTTCCACTTGGCTTGCAAATAAACTTCCTCTGCTTTATATAATAATTTTTTTCTAGAATTGTAGAGATTTCATTGGACAGTTTCTTAACGAGTCTATTTATTAAACCCTGTTCCTTTTGTCTGCTAACAATGTCGCGTTAAAAATTTATCTTCCAATAATTTTCCTTATTTTATCCGAACACGATTTAAATCGAAGAGGGTGAAAGGCGACTTCGTTGACGTAATCATTCCAAATTCAGGAAAATCTTTTCGTAACTTTTTAGCCCCGCCCGTCCAAAGAGGTAATTTAATCCTTCTTCAGGCAGATCGGTTTTAATATTTTCATCGGCTTCATCGGTCGGCGAAAAATCGATGATTTCATTATTGTGTTTTATTTGATCGATGTGGCAATTCCGAAACACTTGTAAAGTGCATTTATTTATGCACCTCATCGTCACTACTACCGTAGTATACATTTCACCCAGTATGTTATTCTGCTCTCTTCTTCAGCTAAACCATAACCAGAGATTTATGCGGTATGTTTGAAAACGGTACGTAGGAATTTATAACGTCAAAACTAATTGTTAATTATTTGTATATAAACTCGCCTGTCTTTTGAGCATTATTCATTTTGTTTTTTTCGGGTTTGAACTTTTCTAATGCAGTAGCTACAGTTTATAGCAAGCCTAACATTTTGTCAACATTCTGACAAGTTACATGCAGATCGCGTTTATTTTATGACAAATATTTATCTCAGTTTTTGTTATAAGTTCACATACCGGTTCTTTATTTAGTATAGCGCTCTAATAATAATAATAATAATAATAATAATAATAATAATAATAATAATAATAATAAAAAGTCCAAATTTCTTAATAATTTAAGTAAACGTGGGCCATCAGCACAAAAGTATATATTTCCTCCGGAAACTGGATCAATATAGTATGTTTTCTCAATCGATATTCCTAAACTTTTCCACAGCGATTGATTGATTGATTACCTACGCCGCAGTCTCAGACGCGAACTATTATATCCTGCAGCGTTTAATTTACACTTATTACCGTGTTCGATATTTCTGGAGTCGTTTATCGAAATTCACATATACAGGTTTTTCCCATTTACCAAGATAACTTGCATTTGTGAATGAGGACCAACAACTACATCGTTTAGTTTATCGTATTCATTAACCTCGATTTCATCAACTGTCAAACGATCTCTTTCCTCGATTTTATTATGACCTCTAATTTCAATCGTGTCGCCATCAGTCATTATAACAGATCTGATACTAGATGTCCATCGCTGCAGTGATGAAATTCCCGGTAAAGGAAAATACAAGATCCTCTCTGAAGTATATTTCTTCGGCACTCCAGTTTACTCGGGGTTTTTTGGTTTTTTTTTTCTTATAAAATAAATCCAGCTGATTTCTTGTTAGAAATTTTCGATTTTTATTAAAACGGCGTTAAATTTTCGGTTTTTGTTATTATCGTTTTCTGTCGTGTATAAACGACGTCTTAATTTTTTAATTATACCAGTCTGTTTTACCAATTTTCTCTTATGCAAAGTACACATTTTTTTCAGTTCGTGAATTTGTTTAACTAGCAGTTTCTTCTCCTCGTGTATTATCTATTTCTACAGATTTCTAAAGAATTAATATTTTGTCATAATTTTCAATTAGAATGTCTTTAATTAAGTGTTGTTTCATTTTTTCCAATTTCCGCTTTCTATTACTAATTTCGATTGATATATTATTCGATAATTTTAATGACGGAACTGCACCTTTCTTTAATATTTTTTTGGGTGGTACATTTAAAAGTTCGGATTTTTGAAAAATGAACCGAACAAATGCGACACGAATTCGGATTCCAATTGCTACTTCGTTTGTCAAAAAATTAACCCGTCGCTTTTTACATTCAGGATTTTTGGGAAACGCGTGATATATTTTATTCCATTAGTTTTCACCAGCGCGCTATTATTACCTTGTAGCAACTGTAGAACGTTTGGCATGATAATTGTCGCATGTTAATCCTAGCTAAGGGGGGATGATGCTATACTTTTTAAAGTCGGAAAATAATTGGAAACTATCAATATAATAATTGTGCACGTATAAAGAAATAAAAGTTAAACATACCGGAATCTAATGTAACAAATAAAAAATAATAATAATAATAATACTAAAATAATAACACGTAGGAGCACATCAAACCGCATATTATGATGACTGACCGCGTGAATAATCCGAATTTGTTTGGGGGGGGGTCGCACAGTGACGTCACAAAACAAGATTTTTACCTCATTTCGCACTACATACAAACACCGTTTGATTGAGTCAACGTTCCTTATAATAACCTTGGATTTTACCGTCCGAACAAGGTACTCGAACGAATCCGTTTTCAACGGTACATGAAGTGGTGTTTGATCTTCCTGAAATGCCGACTGAATTGCTGATTCGTTTAATGTATCGATCGACATGTGTAACATTATCTTTATTGTATTGCAAATATATATATATATATATATATATATATATATAATGAAACGAAATAAGGAAAAACAAATTAATGAAACGTATTTTATAGATTTGCAAAAATCATTCGAAAGAAAGGTAAAATACGCCGAAACAAATAAAATGGACGAGTGTAAAGATTTGATACGAATATTATATGAAAAATAACTTGTATCAGCCAGTATACGCGATATTTGACAACTGTTGTTGAGTATCTTGTAAGTTCTGTAGAACGATTGAAGAAAAAATTGTCTAATAGCGTCTCTACTGGCACGGATATAAATTTATTTCATTATAATTTGCTCTGTGAAAATTGGTGTAGATTTTTTAAGTAGAATCGAAATACCGAAACTAATTGCCCCCACCTTATCGTTTTGTTCATTCGCCATACGGTGTAGATATTTTAGCGTCGCGTAAATGGAATTATTTGAAAACATTGTAGTCGCATAAAAGAAATTGACGACAATAAGGTACCGGTCTGCGGTAATGAAAGACTTCTTCTTCTTCATCCGCCATCTCCGTTGCGAAGGTCGGCGATCAACTTGGCTACAGTCTCTTTTGACACAGCAGCCCGAAGTAATTGAATGGACGAGCAGCCAAACCAGCGTCGTAAATCTCCCATCCATGAATTTTGAGGACGTCCCACTGATCTCTTGCCAGCGATTTTGCCTTCAATAATAATTCGTAATATTTCATATTTGGGTCCTCTCAAAATGTGTCCCAAGTAACGAAGCTTCCTTTCCTTGACACAGTTTAATAGTTCTGTATGCTTCTTATTTATTTTATTGAGAACTTCTTTATTTCTGACTTTTTAGTTACTAATTATTTCAACAGTTGCTTTAGACAAAACGTATAGACACTGTACTATAGGAGAGTCTAAATGTGTGCTACTATTGAACGAGAACCGTTCGATTATTTGCGTTAATAGACTTTCCGATAAAAGACGTTATAAAAATCGGCATTAAGTAATAAATCTTCTTTCGGACACAACCCGATATCGATATCGATTGGTTTGATAAAAGATATACCAAGTATGGAAATAATAACGTCTGTAAGATGAAGATAAGAACGTGAGGAACTACATACGCATTTTAGCGTCTCTAGAGTTATCCAATTCTCAAACAGGAGATGCGATTCAGTAATGCCGTCATATGGCACGCATTCGCGAGTTTTGAAATATTTCACTAAATGGACACAATTGTCATCGATCCTTTCAAAAAACCGATACATTTAACCAGCGGACGACCTTTGTTATCCGATGATAAAATTAATATTAACGGCGATCTTATCGAGTGGCCTCGTTACTTATAATTTTTGATGAAAAAATTAAACGTTTACCGAGCGCATGTTATAAAAGCTAATAAAAGTCTTAAATATCGATAATAAGTTAATTTTATATGAAACTATTAGCCGTTCCGTATTGGCTTATTCTTGTCCGATTCGGTGCTCTGTATCTAATTCTAAAAAACTGCAACTTGTACAAAATCAATGTTTAACATGCATTTTAAACGCATCTCGTCGCACTCATGTATACGGCAGGTACAAACATCGTCGTATTAAACATAATATGTTGTATAAACTACTAGTATAATTTGCATTATGTTCAATTGTTATTATTATTCGCAATTACCTCTTGTACGTTTTATCTTTCACAGACTTCGAAGCGAATTTTATTATTTTGTATTTTTTTCTCCTTCTTTTATTTATTTATTTTTTTGTTTATTTTAACTTTTAGGTGTGTTGTTATAATTTTTATCTTTATATCGTTTTAATTTTTTTTATTATACGTATATATGAATGTATATATATATATATATATATATATATATATATATATTTGTATCTTTTTTTTATTGTTTGCCGGTTTTTTTTAAATTTTCCGATCATGATTTTTTTTTAAATGTATCAAAAAAAAAAAAAAAAAAAAAAAAAAAGTTAAATTACATGAAAAAATTAAACGAGACTTTTGTATCAGTATAGTTTGGATTCGGGGGAAATAGTACTGATATAATACTATTTGATCATATATCCTACAATAGTCATTGGAGGAACATCTGCAGCGATAGATGTATATTTTGACGTACGTAAAGATTTTGATACGATAGATGATAAAAGTTTTCTAGAAAAAATTACACAACTGCGATTTATAGGAAACGTGTGTACTCTGAATTACTGCTAAAAAAATTACTACAAGATGTCAATGATACTGTCAATCGGTTATGATTATTTATAACGGTAAAACGAAATATGTAGCTTAAATCAAGGTTCGATAAACGGGGAACGAACTTGAAACATATCTAGATGACAATCGAATTAACTACGAACGGTGAAATTAAATATGTTGGAATATCCTAAGTTAACTTGAAGCGGTCACGCTTTCTTCTACTTATAAAAAAATACGAATAAATAAACTTAGCTGAATCACCTATTATATTTCAAATAGTTCCTCTCGCTCGTTCGTATGAGACGTTTGTACTTTGCACACCGTATCAACCTGTGGTGCTGACGTATGAAATAATTAATCGGGGATGGAATGGATAAATAGTACATTTTGTTTTAAACCTATTGAAATTCTTCAGCGAACGGTATTAAAAATAATTGCGTAGCATTTAAATATGTTAGGATATCCTAAGTTAACTTGTCACGCTTTTTCTACTTATTAACGAAAAACAAAACAACCCTTAGGACGCTGAATAATCTATTTTCTATTATTTAAAACAGTTCCTCTCGTCCGTTCATACGATTGTACCTTACCTGTGTGCTGACGTATGAAATAATTAATCCAGATGGAACGGTAGTGCATTGAAATTGTTCGACAAAACGGTATTATTAAAAATAACTACGTAAAATCGAATAACGTTTAAAGTTCACGAATTGTACAAGTTACAGCTGTCTGTTTATTTTTGCGGTAAACAACGCCGATAAATTCCGAATCGAAATCAGTATTAGTAGAACAACGAATCGACAGTAGCAGACATTGCGAAAATTCCGTTTATAAGTAGGTCAACAAGAAGAAGACAGATCTCGGATGCTGAACGCGTCGAGTATAATAACGCCCGGGCTCGTTAGTTAAAAATCGATTACGTTATAAGCGATGATGTAGAAAATTGATAAGAAAATTCATCGATCATTGTTTAACACCAGTTATTATACCTACGTTTATTAATAACAATTCGTAGCATTCCAATCATCTCATTTTACATACATACATATATATATATATATATATATAACGTGTATATAAAATTGCGCCAACGTATTTAATATTTTTATAATAAACTCTATTGTAAAGAAACCCGTTTCATTCGTTTGAATGTGTTTGCAGAAATGTTATGCCACTGAATTCGCCCCGTATGGAGAACAATTAAACATTTTATGTCACTTTTTCTTTAATTTTATGTCTACTCTTATTACGTTGTTTAATTGGAAAAATCTATAATTCATTCTGCATCGCGTATTATAACTGTGTAACTTGTATACGCGAGTGCCGAATACGCATTTAATTTGTCTATTATATATTTTATCGTTTATAATAACAAGAATAAAATTAGATTTTATTTGATTTATTAAATTTAAAAAAATTATAATAATAAAATAAAATAAAAAAGCGTATTTCGAAGCTTATTATAATACTAGAGAATAGGAAAAAATAAGCGCATATTACAATTTCCATGGCTTATTTACGTAAAATTAACTGTAACTAAATCTCTATAGGCTTATCGCGCTTACGTAGTTTAATTTTTTTTTTGAAAAAAAAACTTTTTGTTGCGTACTTCTTAAATAAGTTAATTATTTTTCCTAGCCCCTATCCTCGAGATTATTCGTCCATAGAATCGGACGTCGCATCTGTATCATCGTCTCTTTCTCCGTAACTATTACGAACGACTTTGAATCTTAAATGAAATCTTCTCTGAGATTTTAAACCTTCTTGAGCTTCATGGTTAGTCGGATCGAATCTAAATAAAATCGCGAGAAAAGACGATAATATCAAAAAAAAACATACAGAATTATAAAAAGTAAAATAAATATAATACTATAGACGGACGATTTTGTTTCTCGATTAGCGCACTTGGTAACACCGCTAAAGCTCCCACGTTTAGTGTATACGCAAGAAGAAATTCGTTGTTATCCAGTTTCAGCTATAACGGAATCCTATAACGAGAACGAGCCGTGGAACGTTATTTTCGGCGCGAATCGATCACGGCAGTGCGAAGAAAGTTTCGAAAAGAATTCAAAATTACGCGATGTTTTTTTTTCTTTTTGTACGGATACCTTAAGAGCCGCTTTTACGAATCTACCAGACCCGAAAGACCTTAAAACTCGGATTTCTGAAGGAATTATTCAGCTAAAAGTCTTCGAAAATTTTGCAAAGACCGAATGAATGTATCGTTGCAAAATGGCCGTCATCCGAACGATATTTCCGTAAATGACTGTAAGCTAATCTCTAGTTTTCATATTTTTAAATAAAATTTCATTCGGAGAACTTTTAGTAGTCGAGCAGTTTTTGAGTTAATTAAGAAAGAAAAAAAAAAAAAACGTCAATCTTTTCTGGGTCACCCTATAAAATGCGACGTTTGTATTTCGGGTATGATATATATATATATATATATATATATATATATATATATATATATATATATATTATCGATTTTTCAAGTTCTAATTCATTACTTCCCACAATTGCTATGTCATCCGCAAAACGGAACATCAGCATCTTTTTGAAGAAGAAGAAGAAAACGTATATTTCACATAAATTACAAATTAAAACAAACAGAAATTTTTAAAACTGTGTACCGTTACAAATAAAAACTTACCGCAGTAACAATAAACGTAAGAGAAGAAACATGAATTTTTAACGAATGAAGATTCAACTTAAGTATATACTAAATGCAGGAAAAATTAATGCTAAAAAACCTGCGAAAATATGCAAAGCGATAAATGATAATAAACAAAAATACTTAATACTATTAAAACAAATATTAACAATTATTAATATTTAACAGGCTAAACCAAATTATGTTTCAGCCTGCGATGTTTATATTTAGTATATTTTATTCTTAACTGCTTGCAATCATAATTTATCAAATCATTATCATGCGTAACACACTGTTTAAAAAAGTTGGTAGACACTTTTAACGCGTGATCTTTTAACATAGCTAGTTCCAATTTCTCACGCATTTTCACTATATTACTATATATTTGATTTCCCCCCCCCCAGTTTGATACCTTAATTTCATTTTTTCTTTAAAATCTCGCATTATTTTTTTCTATGCACATATACATTAAAAAGTCCCGGTGATCTACAACATCCTCGTCTTATTCCTTTCCCTATTTTTATTTCTTCTTTCCCCCCTCCCACGATTCTTATCATCGGATTTTGTATTTCGCATAATGTTTTTACGGCTCTTTTACCTTTATAGTCCGCGGAGATATTTCATCCGTTCCCATAGAGACGGTCTCACTCTACAAAAGCCTTCTACGTATCGATAAATACCGCGTATGTTACACCTATAATCTTTTTTCATCCGGAATCCATTTATTAGTAAATAGACGCGCGACGATAATACGATAGTAAATGTGACAAAAATGCGACGAATTCGTTAAATCAACGATAGATAAAGAAAGATAGAAGCTTAATCTATTATATCCTGTTGGGTTTTTTTTTTTTTTTAAACATATTTCATCGCTACCGTTTTCTTTTCACTCGGCTACGTTATATTTTTAACGAACATTTATTAAGATAATTATTAAGTGAACATCGAAGAATATGAAAGTACTACAACATTTTTATCGGACGGCAAAACATCATCCCAATGAGCCAACATCGTCGGCTAACTCTATTCGGAATTTATTAACGACGTCATGTTTTTTACAAATACCGAAAACAAAATACAACATCGTATCGACTTACACATTTGCAACATAGTTTAATAAAAGTAGATAAATATGTCGCATAAATCGAATTAATTTTTAGAATTATTCGTGTCAATAGGTTGCAAGCGTTCGCGATGTGGACTTGCGAGGAAAGTGGAACGGATAAAAAGGAATCAAAAATGAACAGACACTATGGCAAATTGAAGAGGAAAATTATTAGTTATGGAAAACACGATTAACTCGGACGGATCGTGTATTTCGGCACGAGGGATTACTTCGAAATATTCTCGAAGGTAAAATCCGGAGGAACGAGAACACTCGCGTAAGATTTTGAAACGCATTTATAACAACACACTCCTGTTAAAAAAAAAAAAATACCGGGTTAAAGAACTGCGCTGAATCAGTCGCGATGTCCATTGTATGGAACATGAAATTTTCCTGCTAACGAAATTGTTTATTTTCCGGTTGCGGTGAAATGCCTCAATTTTAAAAATATTCATTTAAACGTATTGAAAATTATCTAGAATCATCTGCAAGGAGCGGCAGTATTGTATATATATAAATTTTATTATAAAAAACTGCGGAAAACTGGGAAAGAAGGAAGATTATTATCATGATAGTGGACCCCAGTCTTAGACTGTACTAATGATGATGATTATATATATATATATATATATATATATATATATATATATATATATATATATATATAAATAAATTCGCGTTGAAATAATTGAAATAAGATAAAAATAATACGTTCTACTATACGGATTAGTAAATAAGAGGAAAAATAAACAATCCTACCTTAAGGCTATTTCATAATGAATGACGGCATTTGTAGAGTCGCCTTGTTTCTGATATAATTCTCCCAATTTCTGATGTAACCTCGCACAGGGATGTTCTTCCGCTCGATCTTTTAATAGTTCAATTCCAGCATTTATATCATTTAACTATATTCGAGAAAAACAAAAGTTAATTACGATTAATAAAGCAGACGATCCATAGAAATATCCATGGTACGCGTATATATATATATATATATATATAACCGTAATGTTGATTACGTAATAGCTCAGCGTACGATAATTGCGATTTAGAAGAATCTCGGTAAAACATGTGCTTCTTTGACAATAATTCTTGTTTTTTTTTTTTAAAAAAAAAAGTATTATCAACATAAGGATCTCTGAGCTAAAGTGTTATACAAATAATTTTTAAAACTATTTTCGCGGTCGATATTCGCGTTGTTGTTTGTGGAATTATCACGTGACTTTCCCCTCAATTTTCTTGCTTTCAATAATATCAAATAAATAACAAAAAAGAAGTTAAAATTGTTAAACTTGTAGTAATTTTAACTTCTTTTTTGTTGTTTATTTTAACAAAATCACCACATTCCACATTCTTCAAATAATTCAATAACATCCTTCCGGGTATTTTGATCGACCTAGCCACTTACATCGCCACTTTCGGATATTTTGTAATATACTTATATATATATATATATATATATATATATATATATATATATATATATACATATATATACATATATATATATATATTCCGTCGTATTATATACGACGAAGATGTGGACATTAAAAAAAAAAATCAACATAAAAAGAACTAGTTTTGAAGGAGACGACTCCATAGAATTCCACGGAATGCAAAAGGAACAAATGAATCGATGTTACGATAAATCGGTGCCACGCAAAAAGTTGTCAAAGATTGACACAATGAGAGTGCAGAAATTCTTCGGGCACATAATAAGAAAACAGAAAAGAATGAAACGCGCAATGGTCATGAGTGAAATTAATGGGAAACTACCAACTATCGGGACGTACATTTATGAGGTGGACACATATTGTATCGCATTACCGGTATCATTATTTAATTTTACACATTCCTACGTTACTTCTTACTCTGCCTAATTTATATAAGTAGCCTTTCTTATTCATTCCATAATATACAAACACGGGTAAACAGTATGGAAGCCAAAAACCATTTTCTGAATGTGTACGTTAATCGGAAAATTTCGAAAAATTGGGGAAAATTAAAACATTATCGGCGGATTAAATATGAATTACGATACTTTACCTAGAGTGACGATTATTGATTATATATATATATATATATATATATATATATATATATATATATATATATATATATATATATATATAAAGGAATGCATATTATTATAAAAATCGACTACATACCTCGGCGTAAACATCGGCCAGGATATATACAGCTGGTAAATAACTATGTTCGTTAATCACGCGTTCCAATACAACTTTGGATTTTGCCAAATTTTTCGGATCTTTCTTTAATACAAAGGCGTGTAACTATTTCCAAGAAAAATTAAATATTAAAATATCGAAAAATTTGATTTTTTTTTTTTTAAATATCCGCAAAGAGAATGGTAGTATAAATCGGTAATTCGTATTTACATATTAACGAATTTCAATGAAGTCTAAGATAGCTCAATATTCGACTTACAAACGCGTTTTGTTGTTTAAGCGTGAAATACATCTAACCTAATTAAAATGACAAAATTAAATTTTCGAAAATTGCGTATTAACTTAACGAAACACGCGAGAAAACATAAAAAAAAAAACAATTTACATTAGAAAACCTACATAAACAGACACAACATTAGAAGCTGAATACCACTCCAAAAATGCATAAATCAGCCAGGTTTTAATCTGCACAAATTCTCTCAGTTCAGTTAGAAGCATACAGAATAGACACAAATATCACCATTCGTTTGCGAAAACTATATTAGAAAAATCGTTTACTTATCAGGGACAAATTGTACTCGCATGGAATATTGGTGCAAACAAAGAAGCCGACACAGCGGCAGTAGATTCATGTAATATAACACTGGTTCCGGGGTCATACCAACGACAAGTAAATGACGATCCATATTTGGAGTAAGGCGAAGTCGAAATTAATGGAACGTTTCGCCACCTTTCCTCATTACCATCGAAGCATGACAGAATAACGTGGTCCTCTGTCGTATTCCGAACACACACACACGTCTTAGTTCCTGTTTACTAGCGAAGATTGAACGAGCTGTCCTGCGTGCAATGCTCCCGTTACAGTCGCTCACATCCTAACTAACATATACCCTTCAGCGCCAATTACAACACACCTCTTCCACCGAGACTAAACTTCTCCGCTTCCTCCAAAACACAAAATTCCTTCCTGTAATCTAAGTTTTAACACCCTTCCTTCCGTGCCTCTGGCCGAAGTAGCCGAATACAGTACGGTCAAAAACTAAAGAAAAATAAGGAATCTTCTCAATACAGCGAAAACAGTTTTAACAGATAACGATAAAATAAATTACAAAAAAAAAAAAAAAAAACATAATAAAACAAATAGCAATCGATAAATACTATAGTCGATAAAATATGAAAAAAAAAAATGAAAAAAAAGCTTAATTATTTGAGTTCAATAAATTATGTAGTCATATATGTAAAATAATAAAAATATTTAACAAATATAACATAGATTTAGTAAATAAGAAATAATAACGCATTATTGAAATCAATTAGTAACAAAAATCGATAAAATATTTTTCTTAAATCGCAAAGCTTTTCGGCTTATGAAGTGAATATAAAAATAAATCATAAAAATGCATACAAACGTAAAAAAATATTTCTTAGATACACAACAGCCGAAAAGTTTTGCGATTTTTCATGAAGAAAAATATTTCAGTGATTTTAACTCCTTTTTTAAAAAAATCAAAATAAAAATCGCATTCCAAAATTTTCGAATTAACAAAATAAAAGATAGAAATATATTAAAAAATTCGCGAGTACATAAATTAAATTCTAATCAATGCGAGAAAAAAAAAGATACACAAGGGAAATAGGCAGAAAATCCGAAATAAGATTTAAAGAATTAAAGAATATTTAAATTCATACGGAAACAATGATAAAAAACCGTTACTTAGAAAGCATGGTAAAGAATTATTAGAACACAACATCGATAATATTAACATATAAAATATTAAAAACAATATAAAAAAGACAAAAAAAAAAAAAAAAGGAAAGAAAAGTGCTAGAAAAATTAGTAGTAATAAAATAGAAAGAGATAAAATTAATTTATTAAATTCGATGATAAATTTCGATGCAGAACTAGTTCTAATAAGTATATTCTAAAATTCATTATATTAGACGGAAGTTGTTATTTAGTTTTATTAGCCATTATGGTTACGTATAAATATTATTGATAATTGTAGATCGTGTTATTCACTATACGATTAATTTATAAATAATACCTAAATTAGCGTTTTTTACATTGCACATTTTTACGTTGTGTATATTTATATATTTTTATTATTTTTACGTTCGTTCGACAATGGCTTAACAGCCGAAAAGTTTCGTGATTTTTTATATTAGTGATTTTAATTTATTTTTTGTCGTACATTATTTTTTATTGCGCACTTTTAAAATTAATAAAAGCTATTCTGTTCCGTATATGAAATGTCCAAAATTATATAACTTCCGGTCAACACGAAATGTCTTAATTATAAAAATATTCTATCGAAACTTATTAATCATCTAAACAACGAGATACTTATAATATCTAAAAAAAACGGAAATGTACGGGTTGAAAATATGCTCGTGTATCGAAATTAATAATTTTTTTGTCGAAAATCGACGTGCGACTGAAAGGGAATTACATACGTAATGAATCCTACGACTATCGAAATGGGATTAATTACAATTTTATTTCGCGACTTCGTAAATCGAAATGTTTATCATTTTCCGTTAAAATTTAAAGGATTAAGCAAAAAAATCGGCCGATGTACGATCTGCTCGGCGTTACTTTATCAGTTAATACCGTAAACAGCGTTTTAAAACCGAATCATTACTCAAGTTCTTAGATATCATCTAGAATTCAGCTCTTCACTTATCGGACTTGTTCAATCGATAGTCCGTACTCAGATTTATCGAAATGAACCCACGATATTTTTAGGAAGTTCCTCCTAGCAAACTTTATAATCCAGTCCGGAAGCTTCCAGATTATTCCTTTATAAATTACTTCCATCGGCTATCTTGTTCGAGGCCACCCCTCAATCGGTTAACGACCATCTTTAACAACACCTGAGATCAGAAATAAACATTCTAAAAACGCAGATATTAAAACATTCAATCGCTGCGCTGCCACAGTGAATGTAAAGTCCAGCTGAATCTCTCAATTCCCATCAGTTTGAGAAAAGAAGACCTACCAACCAAGGATGTCAGCAAAAAAAAAGTCCTGTCTCTTAACACTGGTTCATCAGTGTTGTATACTAACGCATCCCCTTCAATGGGTTTGTTGGCTCTGCTCTGTCGTCACGAACAATATCATCATTATACGCTATTTCCCTAGTCATTTTACATCCTTTTATGCGATTTACCTATGAACTTTATAATAAGCTCTAACATATAACACTCATCGGTTTTCAGCTCCTTAGCCGAACAAGTAATACGGCTGTTATTCGTCAAACCGAGCCAATTAGCCTCGTTCCCGTAGATTCCAGCTCATGTCCGGATTCCAGCGAACGAACTAGCAGATAGACGCAAGGAGCCTGCTACATTGTTGCCGATCCCAAACGTCCCAGTTTCAACTATAGATGTCCGTAATTATGTCAAATCAAAATTTCCTACTTCGTGGCAGTCGACCTCCTTATTAAATAAACTTCGCCAGATCAAGAATTCCGTTTTACCTTGGAAGATTTCGTTTTCAAACCGCAGAGATGACGTTGTCCTCAACTGCGACTGGCTCGTGCACGAGTCACACATTCGTACCTGATCAATAGAACTCCGACTCCATAGTGCAACGTCACGCTTTCCGTTTTCCATATCCTCATCGACTGTCCTTTATACTCCTCACTCAGATTGTCTCTCACAATTTCCTCACTTCCTCTTCTCTTCAAAATACTCCTCCCTTACTAATCATGTTCTTACACATGTACCGTCTGTACTCCTTGATTTAACTTCCCCTCCATCGTGCCTTTAGCCTTAGTTGATGCACACGGCACGTTAATTTAGATTAATAATACAATATATGAACCTCACCGTTAATGATCTAGGAGAGTGATGATCCATTACGCAACAATTTATACATATCGTTAACGCCTCTTTGTGACGTTGCATATGCAGATAACAATCTACCAAACCTTTGTGTGGTTCATAACGATTCGGCGCAAGCTATAAATAAAACGGTAAAATTACGCCATAAAATAATAATAATAATAATATTATACGTGGCAAAAATTGACAAATTTTCTTAATGAAAACCGCGGCGGTGATAATTAGTATAAGATCGGAAACGTTGATCGTGACGCTAATAATCAGAAGTGTATTTCATAATCTAGAACAAATACTTAGTCCACACAATTATAAAAATGAGAATTCTTCGATGCTTTGCACGATCTACTAGGCGATACACTGCAGAAACACGGTGGACATCGAGATGCGGCGCTATAAAAGAAAGCACAGAATAATATCATGGAATAGATAACCAATACGAAAGTTCGAATAAATAGTAAATGTAACACTACTAAGTAGAATTCACGAAGAGGAAAAAATAATATTTCGATCATAAAATCTGAAAAGATAATCTTTTTACGATCGCGATACAAGGAAAAATCCCGGGGAAAAGACTAATAGGAGGAAAAAGGATGAAATACATAGACGGAATCGATAGAAGAAAGTCTGTACCGGAAATAATACAAATAGTAAGACAGAGACAACTGTAACGAACCACGTACCGCACTAACCTGCATAATAGAAAATGAAAATGATGACGCTAATAATGTAATATTTAAAGAAAAAAAAAAAAAAGAAATATCGAATCAACGGCTATGCACCAGTCTCGTACATTGAGGATATCAGCAATGACTTGCTGTGTTTCAGTAGCTGAATACGTAAGCGCCGGTATGGAAAAATTCATACGAAACAGGCGAACATCGCGCTGAATGACACAGTAAAGATAGTAGTAGGCTGTTTCATTTGAAACTGACAAAAATAGAAAAGATATATCCACTCGTGGGAATAGCACCTCCTGAAAATAAAAGAAGACAAGTAACAACCAGACCACTAAGTCTAACGTTGTACGAAGTATTTAGAAAAATAGCACATCATATACAACGAATTAAATGAACAACAAACAGATTTAGACAGTCGCGGATTTTCAACCGTAGATAAAATACAGTATAAATCAAGCGATAGAAAAAACATGATGCGATATAAAAACGTATCCGACATTCGTAGATATCCGGAAAGCATTCCACTCGGTTTATCGCGACGATTTGTATCCGGCGCTGTAAAAACAAAATATACATTTCAAACATGTAAGAATTTAAAAACGACTTATACTCGATAAAGAGATCCCCTTAAGAAGAAACGTACGACAAGTCGACGCTCTATCGGAAGAAATATTTAAAAATTTGAAGTGGAATGAGCAGGAAATTTCCAGTGTCACGGATTCGCTATATTCGATCAAAAAGCTGAAAGAAAATTCCAGATGCACGTATTCATCGGCTGTGAAAATTAATTCTACAATCAACAAACAATAAATAATGACGTAGATGAAAGGTTAACATTTTTTTTTTTTATTAATTTTCAAGATACTTTAGATACTTCAACGGAATTTTTCCCATACACTAACTGGAAAAATTTCTTTTATATATATATATATATATATATATATATATATATATATATATATATATGTATGTATGTACACTATTTGCGCCAAATATTAAATAGCATATTTTTTTTATTGGTCAGTAGAAAATCCATAGCAAATGTCAATAGTACAGAATTTTAAAGTGTCCCCCCGTAATGCTTACATTTCATTATTGATATATATATATATATATATATATGAGTAAACTGTATGGAAGCCAAAAAAAAAAATACCATACAACAGGTTATCTAATTAGTTGTTTATCAATAAAAACATTATAAAACAAAAATTAGTGCTCAATTTAGTGTTTTCACGTTCACATGAGGAAATATACGACGTACATATGTATAGGTAGGAAATTGGTAAAAAATATTATCCCGAGATGTCAAAATATTATTCTTCGAACGTCAATAAACACGTTCATTTAACAATAAAATTTATATCGATCTAACGTGGAAATCATTATTTAACGATTCGCAGTGTAAGGATTGTATGGGTGTGTGTTGAAACCGTACAATTTTTCGACGCGAGACAAAATGTTTTTCGTCGAATTCTACGAATATAACCATATATAAAATAACAATAACAATAATATTATTATTATTATTATTATTATTATCTGTGTACGATAAGTTATAATAAATAAATTCATTACACACGATGATTTATCGATTACAATAACAAATCTGCTTGCAACACGATTTTAAATGTTAATTAATTTAATTAACGAAATAAGATAATATTATAACATTATAAAGAGCGATAAAGAAAACAATACATCCAAGGTACATCTTTAAAAATAGGAACCCGAACAGAAACATGTAATTTTTTTTTTAGTAGCTTTAATATATTGCCCGGTATGTATTACATTCCAACACACACACACACACATAATACCTCGAACGCTATAAATAAATATTGTAACATTGCCTGACATAACGTAACCGGATCAAGTTTAAATTATTAATCATTTACTATAATAAACATAACATAAAATTATATAAAAAGTATTAAATAAAATAATCTTACGCGGTATGCTTCTCTAAAGTTGAATATGGCTTCGTACACTTTACCCAAATCGAATAATATGCAACCTCTAATAATGAACGCCTCCATATATAAAGTATCTAGTTCGCAAATCTATGAATATATATATATATATATATATATATATATATATATATATATATATTAATTTTTACATTTTTAGACACTAACGCTTATAATACCATAATTAATTCCCGTAACGCACGCAATAGATCAGCGCACACATATATACATATAAAATCTCATCAACTCAAAAGTTAATAGAAAACGTTGCCATAATGATCCACATCAACGACGCATACTGTGCAAGTCAATACGAAGTTGTTAGTAATCATTTTCGCCGACTTCTGCAAACTGATACTCATCTGCCAACCCAATGGATGAATACTTTTGAGTTAGCTGAAGGTACGTTTACGATAAAAACAAATTATTTTTATAAACGAGCACATTTAAAACAAATCTAAATTGATAGAACAACGTAAAAAAGAATCTAAAACAAAATATAAGATATCAATAAAATTAATTGCATAAGCGATAAATATTCTACAGAAAACATAATTATAGTTAGATAATACGTATGTACATAGTTTTGAAATTAATGCATATTTTTAATTTTAAAGATGTTAAAGATGAAATTTGAAAATTAGACAAAAAAAAAATCTAGTCACGGGTTAACGAAGTTTATATAAGGCACGTGTAGGTTAGCAGTAATGCCTGAGCATTCTGTTCGCATGTTCGACTTTCGCTAGTAACGATATATATATATATATATATAGTGGACCCATCTTAACGAACACATCTCTATAATGGACACCATCCCTTTTAACGGACACATTTTTTAGGTCCGCTTGCAGAAAGTGTGAATAACAACGGAAAATAATTTCGATTCCCATAGTTCTTTAACGGACAAACATGTGACTTGTTCGTGACTAAAAATGATCATAAATTTGTTAAAGTTCAACCCAATTAATAATAAGCGTGTGTGTGTGTGTTTATGAAAGTCCGACCAAATGATTCTTTTCATACTTGTACATCATGAGAACAAGTCTCCCTACAACAATCAAGAACCGCTTTGTAAAGGATGATTTTCCCGGGAATACACCAGACGGAGAAGACAATTGACCTCAACTCGTGAGGCTTCTTCCATCGAGATCGAATTTAATGAATTACTAAATAAATGTCCCTGCTAGCCTATATGAGGGACGGTTGAACCTATGACAAGCTGTAAAATCAAAATTAACAATACCGAACTTCGGACGAAGACGACGGAATGAAGAATAATAAGAAAGGTCACGAAACAGTATCGTCAACTTAACAAGAACTGTTTTCAAGAGTGTAAAATAATAGATCGGCAAAAGAAATCAAACCTATTGTTCTTTGTTAACTTGAAGCCTAAACACGATAATAATAATGGTAACGAAGAAGATATACAACTTTAACGGAAAATTATATATCTGCCCGAAGGTAACGATTGCGATCAGTTTGAAATACTAAATTGCCCGGAATTATGGCTAAATCAAGGACGTTTTTTGACGGTCTCCGGATGGAAACGGAATGGTAATATGACGTCCGTCGTTAACAACAATTAAATCTATTGTATTAATAATGTGTAACATAAGTCGTCGACGACGATAACCGTTAATTCGTTACTTTAAGTATGAAAATACGTAATCTTACCCTGACGGCGTGATCTAAAGCCGTGTCCAGTTTATTAATGGCGTACAGATAACAACAAATCGCCATCAACATTTCGATGTCGTCATCGGTAAATTTATTCCAGGCTATCGGAATTAATTTCTTTAATTCGACGTTATCTTTAGTGTTTAAATATACCATGGCTAACATGCCGTAACCGTCACTACAATAACGGTCTCGAAGTAACGACTAAAATTAGATTTTAAAAGAAAGTGAAAAAAAGAATAATAATTAAAATATAAACAATTAAATTAAACAGCGAAAAATAGGTAAAAACGTTAAAGATGGAGAATTAAATTACTTCTCGTTATTACTAGACAATTTTAAAAACTTGTAATAAAAAAAAAAAAAAACGGTTGCCCTCTAGGTGTAAATAAAAAAAAAACAAAAAAAAAATTAGATCGTCGATTGCCAACTATGAAAATTCAAATATCGATAGGTAAACTTGGTATTTTTATGACATTTAACAATTCGGTCATTAGTAATGTACGTTAATCTATCGTGGGTTTTTTTTTTCGATACATTTAAACATGAATCGTATACTATTAAAGGAACCGTTACTTACGTAACGATAATTACGATAATTACTTTCGAAAAATACCAGGAAGAAAACAATCCTAAATGTTTTCTTTCAAATGAATTTTGGAATTTTTCGATCGGATTTTTAAAAAAAAAAAAATTAGATCGTCGATTGCCAACTATGAAAATTCAAATATCGATAGGTAAACTTGGTATTTTTATGACATTTAACAATTCGGTCATTAGTAATGTACGTTAATCTATCGTGGGGTTTTTTTTCGATACATTTAAACACGAATCGTATACTATTAAAGGAACCGTTACTTACGTAACGATAATTACGATAATTACTTTCGAAAAATACCAGGAAGAAAACAATCCTAAATGTTTTCTTTCAAATGAATTTTGGAATTTTTCGATCGGATTTTTAAAAAAAAAAAAATTAGATCGTCGATTGCCAACTATGAAAATTCAAATATCGATAGGTAAACTTGGTATTTTTATGACATTTAACAATTCGGTCATTAGTAATGTACGTTAATCTATTGTGGTTTTTTTTTTCGATACATTTAAACACGAATCGTATACTATTAAAGGAACCGTTACTTACGTAACGATAATTACGATAATTACTTTCGAAAAATACCAGGAAGAAAACAATCCTAAATGTTTTCTTTCAAATGAATTTTGGAATTTTTCGATCGGATTTAAAAAAAAAAAAAAAATTAGATCGTCGATTGCCAACTATGAAAATTCAAATATCGATAGGTAAACTTGGTATTTTTATGACATTTAACAATTCGGTCATTAGTAATGTACGTTAATCTATCGTGGGTTTTTTTTTTCGATACATTTAAACACGAATCGTATACTATTAAAGGAACCGTTACTTACGTAACGATAATTACGATAATTACTTTCGAAAAATACCAGGAAGAAAACAATCCTAAATGTTTTCTTTCAAATGAATTTTGGAATTTTTCGATCGGATTTAAAAAAAAAAAAAAAAATAGATCGTCGATTGCCAACTATGAAAATTCAAATATCGATAGGTAAACTTGGTATTTTTATGACATTTAACAATTCGGTCATTAGTAATGTACGTTAATCTATCGTGGGGTTTTTTTTCGATACATTTAAACACGAATCGTATACTATTAAAGGAACCGTTACTTACGTAACGATAATTACGATAATTACTTTCGAAAAATACCAGGAAGAAAACAATCCTAAATGTTTTCTTTCAAATGAATTTTGGAATTTTTCGATCGGATTTTAAAAAAAAAAAAAAATTAGATCGTCGATTGCCAACTATGAAAATTCAAATATCGATAGGTAAACTTGGTATTTTTATGACATTTAACAATTCGGTCATTAGTAATGTACGTTAATCTATCGTGGTTTTTTTTTTCGATACATTTAAACACGAATCGTATACTATTAAAGGAACCATTACTTACGTAACGATAATTACGATAATTACTTTCGAAAAATACCAGGAAGAAAACAATCCTAAATGTTTTCTTTCAAATGAATTTTGGAATTTTTCGATCGGATTTTTTAAAAAAAAAAAAAAAAATGCGAAAGATTCGGTATCTTACATCGAGATATAAATTTTTTATTATATTTACCGACGCATATGAAATAGTACAAAGCGAATTACAAGCGTGTTTTTTTTTTTTTATATAATCTTTTCGGCGAATTATATTCGTCAACCAAGTAATTGATTGATTGATTGATTGATTGATTGATAAAAAGTATAAATATATGTTACAAAAAAAAAAAAAAAAAAATAATATATAACGCATACACAGTTCTTACTACGTATACTAGTTTAAAAAGTATGCCCAGTTTCTCATTTAACTAAAGTGAAAAATACAGGAAATAACAAAACCCGCATACTGATCATAAAGCTACACCTATATATATAAATTTATAGATATTTATTTTAGTAGGATAAACAATAATTTTTATATGTATTATATACAAAAATAAATTTTGAATAAAAGATAATGCCAGCTGTATTATGACACCATATGGGATAAGCGTAATAATTGTTCTGATTATAGTTTTGTAGATTATTAATTTATTTGCCGAGCTGACGTAACAACGTTTATTAAATATCGGGTATAGCTTAAACAGAGCCGCATGAGTCTCATTGCAGCCATACTCAACATGTTTAGTAAATGCGAGACCCCGATCCAGTATTATAAATAATTATTTAATATCGCTTTTCCAAACCAGAGATCTGTTATTCACCATTACAGGTGGTAAAAAATGCGGCCTTCTTTTCGTGAATAAGATTGAGTTTTATCGGAATTTATTTCGATTCTCCATTTATTAAAATACGAATTTAATAAAACCCCGAGTTAGTCTTCTTTGTATAGTGTCAATTCGATAGCAATATCATCGCATATAATGCCATCTGTAAATGTTTAATTTTAGAAATGTCATTAATAAAAAGAAGGAATAAATGCTCCCCTGGGGAACTTCCGCTAATGCATTTTTCATGTAGGAATAATTATCATTGTTAATTTTAACTACGAAATTTCGGTTACTTAAATAATTTTTAAGTAATACTCGTATTTTTATTTACAAGCGATTTTATAAATATTTAGGTTACTCGAAGTAAGGGGATATTATAATTCTAGCACGAGTAATTAGTAATTATTTCGAGTGCCGTTTAAATTATTTAAATGAACCTAAACATTTCCTTCATCTTCAAAGCTTATAACGTTCCAACAGTTAATACGATGTTTTCAACGTAAATTATAATAAATATCCGGACAAAAACAACAATTTCAATAATTGTATATGGTACTCGAGGTCGGCGGGGCTCGAAAATTTCGTAATTCGTAATTTTCATACGGGGAATTTTCAATTACTTAATACATTACACGTGTGTAGAAAATTTCTCATCTAAATCGTCAGAGCCGTTTCCGAGATGACGAGAAATAAGTAAATTTTAAAATCGGAGAATAACCATCAAAATCGGTAAATTTGTAGAAAAATAGGTGAAAGAAAATTATAGGTGAAAACGAAATAATTTAATACGAGCTTATCCCTCGATAAAATGCAGAGCACCTTTGCCTCGATCTACGACGATGCATTTAACGACGATTACGTGGTCTATGAAAGCGGTACATATTAATAAAATTAGTCGTGTACAGAAAGCAATGGAGAGATCTGTACGTGGAATTAGTATTACTGACCGGTAACCATAAAACATAAAACCGAAATAAAAGAACGGTCAATCTAAAATGGAACTGGACCGGTCGCATGATTCGTCGGGATGGTTTGGTCGTAAAACTAAGTGGACTCTAGATCATAATTTAAAAAAAAAAAAGTGTAGTTATACACAACCGTTAAGATGGGCTATGTAGACAGTTCTACTTGATAAATGCTCGGTTAGAACAGAATGGCGGCAGAAAACGTGCAAATTGTACGGTGTTCATAACGATGTCTATTATCATTTATAAGCGTCCGATATGCACGTTTATATGTTATATAATATTGTTAGTAGATTTATTGGTGGGAGGCCTTCGACCGATATTTGACGAAATAAAGGTTTTATTTATTTATTTATGAAATTTCTTCAATAAAGATAGTTTTGAATCGTGCACGATAAGAGCAGTAATAATATAACCAGCTCGCTCATTCAACTAGTAGAATTGAAAATGCACCCTGATTTAGTTTACTCGTATGCTTTGATTTTGTTCAATTACAAAGACAACAGTGACTGTCCATTGATTATTTATCAAACTTACAAATAAAAAAAAAAAAAACATTTTATTTTTTAAATATACATAAAACAACATACCTATATAACATTATATATATATAATACGTGTTGAAATATTTTAACAAAATTTACACTAAGAACATTTATTTTGATTGGTAAAATTTACGAGGTACAACATCTCATAGTTTATCATTAAAAACAAATGAATCAGGAAAAATCTATTAAATTATGACGAGCGAGTTGTAATTCTTTTTTTAATAGATATTATTCATTTTTTAATTAATAATAATTACAAAAAATCAATTGAAAATTAGTTAAATCACTAATATTTATTTTCTTAAGGAAAACACAAAGCTTTTCGGCATTTACGCCATTATCAAGTGAAAATTTTTAAAAAATCATAATTTTAAAATTATAAATTAAATATAATTACTTAAATATTGAAGAAAAAATTAATATAAAAAAACAAAATTATAAACAAATATATTGATATTAAATTTCACAAATCAAAAAATAGACCGACAGAATCATTTTTGGATCATATTTTCACAATTACCATCACATATTTTTAAGTAATTATATTTAATTTATAATTTTAAAATTATGATTTTTTTAAATTTTTCACTTGATAATTTTCCTTAAGAAAATAAATATTAGTGATTTAACTAATTTTCAATTGATTTTTTATAAAAAAATCACTACATTCCACATTATATAAAAAATTTAAATAATAATTACCTCTCTAATATACAACCCGGCATTTACGAAGTCGCCTGCGAAATAATACACTTCGCCTAACGTGAGAAATAAATTCACGTTATCGCGTAGAACCGAATTAGGAGCTAATAAATCGTTCAATGCGGAAATAGCCTCTTTATACTTGTAACTACGAACGTATCCCATAGCATCTACCCATTTTCTTATACTAACAGAATAACAATATATGTATATATATATATATATATGTAAACCAAACAAAATATAACACCGTGTACTCACTAACAGTTTTCTAACGCGAAGCTTTTCGACAGTTACGTCATTTTACATCTTTTTTTACCTATGAATTACCGGAAATGTTTATATAACGACAACTTAAAATTTGATATACGTATTTCACTAGCCAGACGTAATTTCAATTTTTAGATTTATTTACAATAAATTTTATTTATAAAATAGATTTTGAAAAATAATTCTTCGTCAAAATTGATATATATATCTCCAAACCTGGTTCAGGTTCCATTAAATGTTGAATATATTGGAGAGTAGTGATTTTCTTAATTATAAACCAAACAAAATATAACACCGTTTAATCACTAAAAGTTTTCTATCGTAAACTCGAGAAATAGCTTCGTAAAGAGCACTAATACACTGAGGTCACAACCGGAAAAAAAAAACGGATAAACCTATGGATTAAAGAAACCCTGCCAAACCCAGTGAGACCGTCAGAAGAAACCCTAGCGCCAGGATATAAAGAAAAATGATCGATATGGCGAACAATCAACCGAATACTAGTGGACTGTACTCATGATGAAATGGGGTCTAACAGAAGATCCGAAATGTCAGTGCGGAGAACTCCGGACAATATCGCACCCCATACTGGAGTGTAAGATGAACCCGACCACGTGTACAATGCACGATGTTACCGAAGCAAACGATAAGGCTAGAAAAATATAAATTAAACGCAACGAACCGGAAACGAGAAGAAGAAGATTTGAAAATGGTGTAATTCATGAAAAAGTTTCGTTATTAATTATGTTAATGATTAGCGATGTTTAATTGTTCCTTCGTTATATATAAACATAAAATGTATACATAATTTTACGATATTTTCAAGTTCATTTTTCTTTCTTTGTTTAGATTAGAAAAATTCAGTTTATTCCGTTTATATATATATATATATATATATATATACGATCGAATATTTCTATATTAAAATTGTACTATTAAAATAATATTTTACAACTATAATAAATACCATCCAATTCCGACAATCATCTTCTTGCAAACTAATTTATTGACTTCCGCCGAATCGACTCCTAATATTAACAATTTATGAGCCGCTTCCAAAGCCAGAGGATAATCCTTTAATAGTCGACCGAAAATTTAAAAAAAAAAAAAAAAATTTTTTATTTAACGGTAAACTATTAAATAGTAATTTTTTCAATTAAAAATAACAAAAATATAATAATAACAAAACTCGAATTATTTAAAGGAGAAACTTATTCATCTTACAGAGAGAGAGAGACTAGAAAATGTTTTTATAAGAAATCGTTATACCATAAAATTAATTTAACGTCTATCACGATCTTCACAATGCTCTCTGTTTATACGTCGACGATGACTTTTATATATCTATTACAGACCGGAACAAAATCGCATCTTTCATTATTATAAATAACGATTTAAACCGTACGCTAAAACTGAGGCTATAATTTTCACTCGCACTCGTTCCGCACAATAATCGTTGAAATTACCGATTAATTCCACCGTAGTTAGCTGATTACCTTAAGGGGGTAGAGATAATCTTGGAGACTAAATTTTCCCGAACACATTTTAATTGTGTTACTAACGAAAAAACATTCCGGCGTATATCTTCCGATATTTAACGGAAAATCATTTCTTAATATTAATAGTAAATTAATTCCGTATAAAACACATTTATTCGTATCACCTACTGCGATCCAGTTCGTAGTTTTCTTTCGAATAGCAAATTTAACAAATTACAAAACACACGTCTCACAGATGTGTACTGAATGTTCGTAAATTATAAAACACCTATATATATATTATTTTAATTTTTTATATAATGTGGAATGTAGTGATTTTTATAAAAAATCAATTGAAAATTAGTTAAATCACTAATATTTATTTTCTTAAGGAAAACACAAAACTTTTCGGCATTTACGCCATTATCAAGTGAAAAATTTTAAAAAATCATAATTTTAAAAATATAAATTAAATATAATTACTTAAAAATATGTGATGGTAATCGTGAAAATATGATCCAAAAACGATGTCTGCTTCTGTCGGTCTATTTTTTTGATTTGTTGAAATTTAATATCAATATATTTGTTTATTAATTTAGTTTTTTTATATTAATTTTTTCTTCAATATTATTTTCTTGATTCTGTAAAAGTTGTATACTGTTGGAATTTTAAATTTTTCATTTACTATTGCAATGTATGGTGTCCAAACGTAAAATATAAAATATAAAAATATACAACCACAAAATTTTTTAAAAAAACACAATTTTACAAATAAAATGAAAATAAATACTAAAAATCTGATATTTTTAAGTAATTATATTTAATTTATATTTTTAAAATTATGATTTTTTAAAATTTTTCACTTGATAATGGCGTAAATGCCGAAAAGCTTTGTGTTTTCCTTAAGAAAATAAATATTAGTGATTTAACTAATTTTCAATTGTTTTTTTATATATATTATTGATCGTACAACGAATATTCTGCAATTTAGTCAATGATAATCGTTTAATTTCTACCGTCGCTAATTAATCAGCTTCAATTTATAACATAGTAAACGTAAAAGACTTAATAAACTTATGTAACCTTATAAGGGACCCTTGTTTTACGATTTATTATCTCATCTATATTATTTACTAATCGTGTAACGTGTGTCATTCTTTTAATTTATGATTACTATTATTATTATTATTATAACTTTTTTCACTGTGTAGTTTATTTATAAATTTTTCTGTACCGTAGTTACGTTAAAAGTATAAATTTTCTTTTATTACGATTAAGCGTCCTCATATTAATTCGGTTATACGGTAAGCCATCATAGGCGTTACGTAACTATTAGTTAAAATTTAAGTATTATTATTTTTGTGAATTAACACGGATTTGAAGTAAATTTCATTAACGCTCAACACTTCGAACTGACAGTTCGTCAAACAAAGAAATCAATTTACATACGGTAAGGTGTTACATTGTTACTTGGTTCAATTTTATAGTATTTCGTGATAAATTCTTCATTTCACGAAACGTAACACCATTTTACCATATTTATGTATGTCTCCCTTAATAATTTCCATCCTCTTCTATGTTGCGTTTTCTGAAGCCACTTACTTACCGCTCTATTGATAATATCGTCCGTCCATCTCCTGTTTGGTCTTCCTTGGACACGTTTTCCGCCATTCTCAATACCACTCTTGTCCATCTCGCATCACATTGTCTACCAATATGCCCAGCCGATGCCCATTTATTCTTCGCTATTCTTTCACCGATATATTCGAACATTGTTTCCTCTCTGATTTTTTTTTTTTCTGATTTTACGAACTCCTAGTGCGTTTCGCTTTTCTTTCTGTTTCCTCATTCTATCAATTACTTATTTTGTTAATGGTCACGTTTTTGCGCCATACGTTAATACTTTTGTTATTCTGTGATATGCGACCCACCTATGTGTTATTTTTCTGAGTAAATCTGGGCTTGTTTAATTCTTTTTGTTTTGTAAAAACTTTACCTAAATATACGACTACCTTTTTTTTTTCCACCTCACCTCTTTGTAGTTTTATTTTATACATCGGTCGCTGTCGTCGATTTTGATCGTATTTCATATACTTAGTTTTTTGTTTATTTATTTTTAACCGTACAGTTCTTACAGCTCTTTCCAGTTCCTGTAACATGTCTTGTAACTCATCTATATCTTATACACAAAAAGCATTCGGTTTTTCAGAACTGCATCACGTCTACAAACTTGCGGAAAATATCACTTATCGTCGTCCTTGTTTCGGTCGGTTGTGTTTTAGTTAGATCCTTTTTTTTTTTTTTTTTTTTTTTTTTAATTATAAAGTTCTAACTAAATACCTTTACTTGAATTTTATATAGTTAACATCCATTTTTTCTAACATATACATATATATATATAATTACACATTTAAAACTGTGAAGCATACGTGAATAATTTTAATTTTGCTTTTATAATAATTTTTCGTTCGTGTTCAATTTATGGTAAAATATAATCTAGAAGTGTTTAGTATCGTGGCTTAACTTCCCGTTGGGAAGATGGTAATGTCGTCAGACAAGTGCCCTATCTACGACAAACCATTTAATAGTAGACATTTGGCAACACTTTGTGCGTGTGCTTGCGGAACTCGCGCGCACGCGGCTTGTTTAAAAGACAAACAGAGTCCTACGTACAAGTGCGATAAATGTAGTCAAACGGGTTTAAGCAGATATTTTTAATATTATTAGAAGAAGCGTACATACGGATAACAGCACGAAATCATCGACAATAAACCTACTGATAGAAGTGCTGAATATAAAAGAAGAGCTTACACGTCTAAAAGCGGACACAGAAGAATACAAACAACTACGTACCGAAGTAAACCAGCTGAAAAAAGAAAATGAAAAATTACGTTCAGAGCTACAATACTATAAAACAAGAAATAATGATGATTATACTAGAAGTACTAACACTCAATCTGTTAGTCTAACGAATATTGTAAAAGCAAAGGCTATAAACTCAAACGAAAGAAATCAAAAAAAGGAAACCTCGGATAAGAAGATGACACGTAACTTAAATTGTATTCGCATAAAAAATAAAGCCGACGGAATTAAAGCCAAAGAGGAAGACCTAACCAAAAATATCTCACCGTATTGAGGTCAACATTAAACTTTATAAAAAATTAAGATCGGGCGACATTTTATTAGTAGGCTGTGATAGTAAAGAAGAATTAAAAAAAAATTGAAACCGAAATAAAAAATAAGCGTACCTCGCTGAAAGTTATAGAAAATAAGCCACGGAATCCACAAATTGGTATAAATAATATTCCGAATGATATTAATAAAGAAGATATTACAGAGGTAATCAAGAATGTAACAGGGGAGGAACCGCATTACGTCAAAATAACTGTTGGCAACAAAAAGAAGGCATTGTGCGAAGTGACAGCGAAATCGTTCTTACTTAAAATGAAAAAAATAAACATCGGATGGACACGATAATCTATGAAAACATCACAACCGATGTTTTCGATGCTGGAAGTCTGGTCATAAGGCGGCTAATTGTGAATCTGAAGAAAAAGAAATAGAATTAATAAATAACACAATTAAAAGCGGGCTGTGCACTAACTGCGTTAATAGTAACGTAAGAAATAATAGTAATAATAATATTAAAAACGTAGATGTACACCATCATCCAGGTAGTTATAAATGTCCACATGTAGTAAAAATAAATGTTAAAATCCCACATAAATTACCGCTATGAGTAAGGAAATTAATTTTATATTAAACAATGTTAGTTCCTGCTTCACACAGCGCAAATTATGTTACACCAGTATGCATTAAGAGGAAATTATAAACTTGTTCTAATCTCTGAACCTTACATCATTAATAATAAGTTAAACGGACTTTCTGGGTACAACATCATAAACAATAGTCTAGCTGCCATCTGTGTTTCAGCAGACATTAATTACCAAAAAATTCTCATTGATAAAAATCATAACCTTATAGCAATTATCTAACCTCTTAGTCATAAATGTATATTTCTCCCCAAATAAACCATTAGAACCATATATACAAGCTTTAAATGATATCCCCACAAAATTTCCCTATAAACGAGTACTTCTTACAGGGGATATGAACATTAGATCTACTATGTGGGATCTTAAAAACTCTGGGAAGAAAACAAAACTTTTTCATAGTTTCTTAGTATCCCATAATCTAATTGTTCTAAACCAAAAAAATGTCTTTACCTTTACTAATGCAAATGGAAAAAGTGTAATAGATCTTTTAATTAACTCAAAAATTGCTCAACCACTTGTAAAAGAACTAAACGTCCAAACTGGGGAGGCATATTCTGTTCGTGAATATGTAACATTCAAGTGCTGCATGGAAATATCAAGAAGTCTTATTCGAAAAGTAAATTACAACAATATTCTTAACAATTTTGAACAGAAAAGAAGTGACTTAGTACAAAGCTGCAACTTCATAAATAACCATGTGAAGAATGGATAAATTATCTTTCAAAGTATATACAACAACAAATTGAAACAAATAGTACTTATATACCTGTATCTAAAACAAACTACTGGGGAATGATGAAATCCAATATCATAGCCGACTCACAAAAAAATATCGTTGTATCTTTCAAAGGACCCAACTATGAGAAAAATCCGGGAACTAGTTTACAAAAGTTACAAAAAAACTTTAAATTATAAAAATAAAATCTGCTAAATTAAAGTCACGGAAATCTTTTTGCACAGATAATGTAAAACCATGGGGTCTGCGTTATAAAATCGCCTTCAGTAAGCTGAATAAAACCGATGACATTCCCCTATTTAAAAATGAAAATGACCAAATAACTAATACAAACGACAATCTAAAATACTGTCTCTCCGCATTATTTCCTAGCGATAACACAGACGCGGACAATTGCTATCATAAGTCATTGCGAAATAAATTCGATAATTTTAAGCCTGATTTTAGCCAAACAAATATGGAAGAAGCCTCATTCATTAATAATGAACAACTAACAATGATTATTAAAAATCTCAAAAATAATAAAGCTGCCGGTCCTGATAAAATTAATAATAAAATAATAAAATTCATTCACAAACACCATCCAATAATTTTTGAAAACATGTGCAACAAAATTTTTTCAATAGTTTATTTTACCCAAAAGATTGGCGCGAATATACAAAAACCGGGGAAAGATTCTAACAATATTCATTCATACCGCCCAATATGTCTTCTAAACACATTTGGGAAAATTTTTGAAAAGCTATTAAAAATTGAAATTGTGAGTCAAATTAAGCGAACAAATTTTCTAGACAGTAGGCAATTTGGGTTCAAGCAAGGCCTGTCAACTGAACATGCAGTCAACTATGTAATACACAATATCCAAAAAAATCTCAAATGTAAAAATAAGGTAATCACTATAACGGTGGACATAAAAGGAGCCTTTGACAATTGCTGGTACCCCGCTCTGTTTAATTCTCTATAGATTTTACTAGTTGGAAATAAAAGATTATTGAATATTATCTACCATTACATAAGTAACAGGAAGATCTCTTTACAAGTAGGTAATGTGTCCGCAGGAAAAGAAACCAATATGGGCTGTCCACAGGGTAGTGTTCTGGGTCCACTTGGAGCCTTGAAATTATGCTACAATAAAAATGTAAAACTCTGTGCATATGCAGATGATCTCATTTTTATAATTTCTGGAAGCTCAAAAGTGGAACTAGAAAATATAGCGAATGATACCTTAAATCAAATTAGGAAATTGGTTAGATAGTGTCAAACTAAAATTGTCAATTGAAAAAAGTTTTGTCACACTCTTCACAAATTCATTTAAATTGAAGAGAAACAACATTAAAGTAAGATTCAAGAACTCTATTCTTAAGGTAATTGAATACTTTAAATACTTAGGTATTATCACAGATAACAAATTAACTTTCAAATACCATCTTGATAACATAATATTGAAAATGGATACAAAATACTGCAAATTGTTACGAGCCTGTCAAAATACATGGGGCTTCAGAAGTACAAAATTGTATTATACAAATCACTGATTGAAAACGCTGTAGCATACTGCTCTACCGTCCTACCAAACCGGCTAAAAGTTAAAACAGTAAAGAAAAAACTTTTTGGTATGCAAAGAAAATATCTAATAAACGCTTGCAGGGGATATAAAACAATTTCACACAGCTCATCTGTAGTTATTGCTAATGTACTTCTTCTCGATCTTCTTATGTTCGGAAGGGCAGTCGCGTTTGCCATAAAAAACGTGGACTTCTTTACATATCTTAATGAACAGTTAATAGAACGCCATAATCTCAAAATTCAACCTAAATTCTCGCAGTGAAACCACAACTCAATATATCTATACTCTGAAAGCTATAAAACGACACTACTTAGAAATTTGACAAAAAAAGATGGGAACAAGATAATACTGGCCGACACACCCACAGCCTAACCCCCAATATATTAAATAGACACAATATTAAAATTACTCCTGATTTCTACACTACCCAATTATTAACGGGGCATGGAAAATTCGTGTCTTATTTATGTCTTCTTAAGTTAAGTAAGGATGACAAGTGTGAATGTGGCACAGTAAAAACTGCAAACCATGTACTATTTGTATGCCCCACTATGGACCATTTAAGATTTTACAATAAAAATAATTTTAACCTACAAGACGAATACACTGCCCGACAATTCCAATTATTCGCTTTTAATGTAATGCATAAGAAATTCCACGGTCACTGAAGTTTTTGCGTTGTGAATCCGTGATAAAATTTTTACAGTAATATGTATAACGAGTGTATTTCTGCACGCGTATGTGTGTGTGTGTGTGTGTGTATGTCATTATGGATAATTCGTACATTTATACATCTAGTACACCTAAGTTATAATTTTAATTATTAACTAGTATAAGAAGTTATAAGGGAATACATGTATACTATGACTGTGAGTGAAACTGACGCACAAGCCGCGCAAATGCGAGCGTAAAAGTGGTTACTATATTATTGTTAACTATAGAGTATTGTAAAGGGGAGCAGTACACTGATTAAGCCTAAGCGGTGGTGCAGTGTATTGCTCCTCTGTAAATGCAACGAGTTGTACATTATTAATTTGCATAATAAAGTATTAATCAAAAAAAAAAAAACTTGTGGAAAATAAAAATGCAAAACTTATATCGAATATAATAATTATAAATTAACCTTCAATACTTCTTTAAAATTGGCGATAGCTGCCGTATTTTTTCCAGATCTGTGATATAATTTTCCGAACGCCATATAGACCTTTGCATTACGATCTGTCTCAGGTATCGAGTCCAGAAGATGCAACGCTTCGCCGTAATTTTTCTCAGCGATAAAACACAAATGTTGCTTATATTTACTTTCTGTATGATTAAAATAACACATATAGAATTAACAAAGGTCGAATTAAAATTTCGACTATATTTTTATAATAAAATAATTTAATATAGGGAAAATACGTACCGATTGATGTTAATAAATCGTCTGTATCGATATATTCTCCATTTTTCATGTTGAGCTTATTATCCGATGAACAAACATCACCTTGTATAACGAACTGTTTCATTTTCGTAGAACTGAAATTATAGTCGTCCAACATCTCGTACATTTTTCTAGCTTTTCGATAATTTTTCATTTCGTAGAACGACTCTGCTATGTAGGTTATAGTTTTAATCCTAGATTCTAATGGCAACGAATCTTCCAAATTATCAATGATGCTCATAAAAACTTCGCCCTGTTTTTAATGTATTTCAACGAATTATTTTAAAAACGACCATTTATAAATTTTAATAATCTCATTACAAAATATTAATTCGTTCACTTTCAATATACGCCCCTCCCAATATAAATAATCATTCTTCTTCAATATGTCATTCTTTTTTTTTTTTTTTTAAGTAAAAATATCAACGGGGAACATGCCAATAAGAAAAATTAATATAAAATTAAAACACCAAAATATTTGTTATTGTTTTATAAAAGCGGTCGTCAATTAATAAAATCCTATACTAAAATATGATATCAATTTCATCGCACAATGATGTACTTTATTTATTCTAATTTATATAAATTCGTTTTTTCAAGAACTAATCGAGGCAGCCGTATTACAACTTATCACGATTAGTTTACATCAGTATTATAAATTATTATATTGCAAATAATAATAAAAAAGAATCAAACACTCCCTAATCTATTACCAATACTCACCTAATACATTCAAGTATTTTGTTTTATATTTAACTTAACGCATTCGGAGTGTAGCTGAAATAACGAAGAAAATCTATATGTATATTTTTAAACTGAACTAGAATCTACTTGTAAGTTGTAATAGGAAACAATTTATCCAGCAAACGTTCGTAGTTACGGAAAAGATACAAAGTGTAAACGTAGATGTTAAAACAAAATTAACATCATGTATACAATTAAAAACTGAAAAATACCTTACCAGAACGCAAACATTTGAATATAACTCTGCTTGGAATAGTTTTTCAAGTTCTTTAAACAACGGAGTCTGATCCATGTTAAACTAAGAACGGAAAAGTACAGATTTTATAAACCGAACTTAGATAAATTAGATACACGTTTCAACTTTCGAAAACCACGTTATAATACATTCATTTATACAAATTATGTAATTAATAAAATTTTAAATAATTCACTTAGTCTTCATATTCTTCCTAAATCCGAAAGGGTAATCTCCTAGTTTAGCGTCCCAAATTAGTTTACGACGTTTGACGGCGATGCTAGTGCTAATACAATTCTCGATTTAAGTTTGTAATAAATATATCGATAGTTACATTATCAAATATTAAATTTGTAATTATACTTACCAAATAAGATGACGATATTTAGATCACGTTTAAAATAAAGGAAACATTAAATATATAAAATTTTAAAAATTAAGTGAATACTAAGAAAGAAAGAAAATATTTAAGATAAAGGAAAAAATTAAGTTTGTAATAAATATATCGATAGTTACATTATCAAATATTAAATTTGTAATTATACTTACCAAATAAGATGACGATATTTAGATCACGTTTAAAATAAAGGAAACATTAAATATATAAAATTTTAAAAATTAAGTGAATACTAAGAAAGAAAATATTTTTAAGATAAAGGAAAAAATTTAACCTTAAAACTTCTGTAATCACCAAAATTCAATTAAGTTATAGTTCACGCGTAATAAAATTAATAATGTTCCAAAAATATTTGAATCCCAAGCAGTCAAAATTAAATTATAGTCCGGAAATTAAATTAAATTAGTTCACGCGTAATAAAATTAATAATGTTCCAAATATATTTGAATCCCGAGCAGAATTTCGGAAAACAAATTATAATACATCGTTTGTACTAAACTGTCTCTTTTGTTTCCTCTTTGAACGCATCCACAAATTTTCAATGTTTTGTGTATGAATGCTTGGACCATTAGGATCCACAAAATTTGTCTCGTGCACTTCTTATTGTAATGTCGTAGCAGTGCGTTCAGCAACTTCCACTAAAAAGCATTTACCAGAACCTCTTTCTATTCCACCAAACATCCAATGACTTCACGTATGGTATTTTCTGTGGAAATATTTGGTTTCATCGATTTCAACAATGATTTGTGAACCATCATTGAAGCCACTAATTTCAATACAATTTGCATCCATGTATTTTTTACATTCTTCGCGTAAGAAATTGCACCAATCTACTGTAGTATTAATATTAACGTCAGCTTCATGACTGTCTGAGGCATGTCATATGACCAACAATAAATAAGTATAATTATTTGTCGCAGTGTCAAATGGCTTTTATCAAAGAAAGAACCTGCTCGAATGGACTTCCGAAAGTTACGGGTCCTGCATGACCACCTACAGCCATCTGCTCCCTGCACATAATTTACTAATGAAGCCGGCTGCTGGCAGATAAAACAAATGCAATTATTCTTTAAAAGTCTATGAATGGTCAACCACTGCATACATTTCACACAATAACTAATTTCAGGGAGCAAATTTCTAAAATTCCATCTTTTTTCAGTTATCTGTTGCGTAATTAACGGTCCCGAATGTACAATTTGTATATCAGCTTTTCTTCTGCCCGACATTTGTAATTTAATTTTAAAAAGACACCAAAATAAACACAAAAGAAACCTTGTATAACAATAAACAAATGAATAAAAACAATATTACGATTACAAACTAAACACCAATAATATTATAATTATAAAAAAAAATAAATAAAAAGAAGTAAATAAACATCAAAAAAGCAAATAATAATGAAATAAACAAAATAAATACTTGAATTAACAAAAACACTTTAAGAACAAATTTGTTAGTTCAGTTATCGATAAATGCATTTTTATCTTTCGATAATCAATTTTTAGCGCCAGCATCGCCGTGAAACATTGTAAACTAATTTGGGACGCTAAACTAGGAGATTACCTCCGAAAGGAACAACCATCATATCATCATAGCTTAGCTAGTGATGCGACAAAAGTATTGAATGAGAATACTTGAAAAGTATTGTACTGGTTAACTCGATACATGTAAAAACTGTCGTTACTTTGTAGCGATATCGAAATTTTCATCGAATCGTTACAAAAAGTATACATACATTATTTTAATATTCGATACTGTATCACTTCATTTTGTTTTTACCTTAATAGTCAATACATTGCGATATTGAAAGCGCTTAAAATAATCACATAAATTAAATATTATAGGGCTGAAGTAAACAACAGTAACTAAATTTGTTAAACTTCATTATTTTAATTCATTAACTGCTACTTTATATGATTTGATTCATTGATGTTATTGTAACAATTTTTTGTTAATACTATTATATAAATAATTAAAATATCGATTTTCTTTTATATTAAAAGTAAATTTTTCTGTTTTTTTTTTCTTTCTTTACTTGGCAAGATGTTTTTGGATTTATTTTAGTGATTGCGAACATGCGAATTGCGAACAGTTTTTCTGTTGTATAATATTTTAAATTTTGGTGTACAATGCATATAGTGAATTACCTTTTATTTTTTCACAATTTTGTTTTTAGTTTAGTTAATTTATATTTCGATTTATTGTATAACTATATTTTTAATTTATTAAAGTAACTATGAATAGAAAACGAAGTAACTTATGTAATTATTTTGAGTGTATTGGCGACAGCTTAGCTAAGTGTAATTTATGTGAAGTGTTAATTTCCTTTAAAGGAGGCGCAACTTCTAATTTAAAATTACACTTAAACCGAAAACACCCCACTGTAAATACATTATATTTAAGCGCAATGCAACAATCAAGTAATGTACCGACTAACTTGCCTGGAAGTACAAGTTACAGTGTAATTCAAGAAGATGAAAATTTAATTGAAAATACTCCTACTACAACTGAAATTCAAGGTAAAATTCAACAACGCATATCAGCATATACTGAGAATAAAAAATTAAGTTTAAATAAAAAGCAAAGGATCGATAAGTCAATTCTTAAAATGATATATAAAGATTTTCAACCATTTTCTTTTGTTGAAAATGAAGGATTCAGAGAAACGGTGCGAGAATTAAATCCTTCTTATGAAATACCATCTCGTAAGACATTTTCAGAAGTAATGTTACCAGCATTATATGATGAAGTGAAATGCAACGTATTAAATTAAAACAGGGTGAGAAATATTGTTTAACTACTGATTGCTGGTCATCAGTTAATAATGAGAGTTTTATGGCAGTAACAATCCATCACATAACAGAGGTGTTTCAATTAAATACAACCCGTACAGCAGAAAATTTAGCAAAATCAAAAATATTTTAAACCTATGGTGAATACAAATAGATAATATAACGCGTATAGTTTCGGATAATGCTCCATCAATAGTAAGTGCCGTGACAAACTATTTAAAGTGTAAACATTTCGGATGTTTTGCACATTCCATAAATATCATAATGCAAACAGCACTACAAAATATTGAAGATCTATTGTGAAAAATTAGACAAATTATTCAATATTACAAAAAAAGTAATAATGCAATGAGGAAATTAACGGAATACCAAAAGAACAACCAACAGCCAGTTCTTAAACTTAAACAAGAAGTAAGAACGAGGTGGAATTCAACGTATTTCACAATAAAAAGATTTTGTGAACTTGAAAATTCTTTAAGAAGCACAATGGATTTACTAGATCATAAATTTCCATATATAAATAAAGATAACTGGCAAATATGCAGTGGTGTGAAATTTTAGACCCTTTTGAAAAGGTTACTAGGTAAATTAGTCAAGAAAAGTATTTGTCAAATTCTTTAGTTATACCTCCGAGGCGAGGGCTAATTTTAATATGCGATAAAATGCTGCAAATTAAAGGATATAACAATATTACTGTCACCATAGTAAAATCAATTAAAGATCAAATATATCAGAGGTTTTCTATCTATGTACAGTAAATCATTGGGCTTTGCTACCATCTTGGATCCTTGATTCAAAAATTTTGGATTTCCTGAACAGAATGCTGCAGAAATTATGAAGAAAGATTTATATGATTTAGTTGCAAAGAAAATTTTAAAATTAAAAGTGAATAAAAATATATCTAAAATGGAGGCAGTAGTAATAAGCCATCCACTTTCAAATTTTGTGTTTCGGAAGAATTTGATGCAGGAGTATCAAAAGATGTTCAACGACCGGGCACACCAATGTCAACAGGCAATTGTAGAAGTTCAAAGGTAATATTAACTTTTATGTAAAACAGCAGTTTCTTTCTTGAAATTCATTATTATATAGCTTAAGTTTGAAATTTATATGTATGTTTTAATTTCTATAGATACATAGAAGTTCCATTAATAAAAAGAAACGAAAACCCATTAAATTGGTAGATGGAAAACAAAGTATATTATCCATATTTATCAATTATAGCTAAAGAAAAGCTATGTACCATGACTTCTTCAGTTTCATGTGAACGTGTTTTTTCAAAAGCAGGATATTTTCAGTCTGATAAAAAAAGTAGACGGAAACCGGATAAAATTAATAAACTTTTGTTTTTAAATTTTAATAACTAAAATATTTTAAATTATAACTTTGTATATCATTTTATTGGTAAATATATAATTTGTAGTTGTATTTCATAAGAAATTTTTCTTTATCAATAACTTTGTATTGTTCATTATAAATTAGATGTTACACTTTAATTCTTTTCACTATTAAATTTTAATTTTTGCTATTACTTAAAACAATAACTTCATCAAATGATGCATAGAAAGTAAAAATACTTAATCTTTACTATCAATTGTAAACATTTTTCCATATAAATATACTGATATATAATAGATTTGTTGAATAGGTTTATGTGTATTACAAAACATGGTTTTACTTTACTATTTGTTTAATTTAAAACTCGTTATGTTATATTTATTTAATTTGTTTACTTTAGGAGTAAATTTAAAAATTAGTCGCACTCAATAATTAAGTAGTCTATCGGACAAATATATTTTAAATTTTATATTTTAACACAAAAGAAAACCTTTAAATTTGAATTTCAATAGTTGTAGAGTACAAAGAAGAATTAGTCTGTTAGAAATATCAGATTATATTTAATTGTAATTTGAAGTTAATAGTGTTGGGAGAAAAAGAACTGAACGGTTCAGTCAGAAAGCGGAATGAATGAACGGTTCTGTAGAACAAAAAAGAATCGTTCTTTTAAAGAACGCATTTTTTAAAGAACGCCTTTTTTAAAGAACGCCTGCCAGTTCAGTAAAAATACAGAACGTCTTTCTGTACCTTTCGGCTATTCTCGGCTAATTTCCCGAGTTTGTTCGAACTTTCTCCTTGTCTTACTGCGCTTTAACTATATTCTGCTTCAATTTAATTTTACTTAGATGCGTTGTTGTGTTGCGCACGTCCGGAAATAAAACACTGCTCTTTAGATACCAGAGGCGCACACACATACATAAGTGTATGAAATGTATACAACGTCAATGACGAATTAGAACCTAAATATTTGAATACTTCTATAGTAAAGTACTATGGCAGTGATCGGCGGTCAACTGTTCATTTTTTTCACATAATTTTTTATTTTTATTTTTTACTACATCAGCAGTTTCTCCTTGTCTAACTTATTTAAGTATATTCAATCTCATTTTACCTAGAAAAGAACTACAAATGTTAACAGATTGCCCCGTTCATTGTTTTAAACGTAAAACAAATCCAAGGCCGTATATATTTAAAGCGTTCTTTAAAGAACCCTCCGTTCTTTACAGAACCGTTCGACCACCCGTTCTTTAAAGAACCTACGTTCTTTTAAAGAGCCTACGTTCTTTTAAAGAGCCTACGTTCTTTTAAAGAACCTACGTTCTTTTAAAGAACCCTCCGTTCATTACGGAACTACTGAACAACCCGTTCTTTTTGAGGAATAGAACGGGCGTTCACATTCTTCTAAAAAAAGGGAATGCCCATCTCTAGAAGTTAAACAGAATATTCAAAAATATATAAGAATCCGTTTCCCCTTCTCCCCACGGCTAACGTTTACAATGAGTCACTAAACAAAAGTACTAATTTTTTCGTATAATAAGGCATTTAATAATTGCAGTGTAACTTTTAAATACACAATAGATACTTACTATTTGTCGAATAACATAAAATTAAAGTAAAAATTATTTTTATCAATTTTTAATGATATTCTAAACTATACGATATTTTAATATGATTTCATCAGAAACTGAAGATGATAGTTACTCAGTGTTGCTAAGATATGTTTTATCGTGTATCGTGCATTCGTAAAACTATTAGGAAATAGTTTAGATTTGTTATCTAATTATATATTATTTAAAAATAAATAATTAGACGGTAAAGGTTAGGTTATCTAATTTAATAATTAAAATGCTGTAAAAAAAGTATTGTTTTTAATATTTCAATTAATTTTTTATTATTGATTGCCAAAATTCGAAATAAATTTTAAAAGATGTATCGATTATAAGATCGATTACAAAATTATTAGGAATATTTCAGATTTGTTTGCAGTTATATATTAGTTAGAAATAAATTATTAGGAATTAAAGATTAGTTATCTAATTAAATATTAAATTATTAGGCGTTAAATGTTAGGTATTTAATTAAGTAAAACATTTAACGTTTATTGTGTATATATTATTCAGAAATAAATTATTAGGTGTTAAAGGTTAGTTATCTAATTATATATTAAATTATTAGGTATTAACGGTTAGAGGTTAGTATTATATTAAAATTTCAATTAATTTTTTATATTAAGGTTTAAATTTTCAAAATATATTTTAAATAAGACGAGTATCGATTATAGGATCGATTACACGATCGTTTGGGGGTATTATTTCCGTTATTTTTGGTCATAAACCGTTAAAATTCTTATTCTTTGTTCGACTTACCGTTTGTGTTTGCTGTTTAGTTCTGGATTTTAAATTTTTATTCAACATAGACGAATTTAATGAATTCGAAGATTAAAGTATGTGATTTTAATATTTTAATTAAATCATTACAACAGAAATCATATTTCAATAGTAATGATTAGTAGTGAAAATTTCGTCCGCAACGTAGCGCTGACGTCGAACTGGGCTCTATTAGGTGTTTTTGGAAATTGTCATTTTTTCGAAAAATTGATGAATTCATAGTAATTTCACTACTAGTCATTATTATGGAATGTGATTTTTGTTGAAAAATTCATACATTTTGAGGCCAGGGACTCATTGTAAACGTCTCCCAATTTGTAACATGAAAAACTATGTAAATTATCTAAGATTATTGGAGTGTAAAATAATTTAGATTATTTATAATTCGTTACAAATCTTAACTGGACTACAAAATCATATAATTACTGTCATTTTGATTATTAGAAAGAAGTATTTTTTTTAATAATGATTACAAATATTGTTTTCATGCTTTTTAATTAAATTAACTAAAATAATTATTAATCCCATGTAGTTATAATAAATCAGTTTTAAAATACATAAAAGTAATATACTTATATATAAATTAAAAATAAAACACTGTTATACATAACGTTGATAAAGAAACATTCACATCCAGAATATAAACGAAATAATATTTGCGAGCTTAAATTTACAAAAAAAAAAAATCATTCAATTTCTTTATAATAGTTACATTAGTAATTTGATCGGTTATATTAAATTATCAAGCAACTTAAGTTAAATTAGCCAGGGTTTGCACTTAATATACATTAATACATTCGATTTCATTAAATTTTAAATAAACCTCAATTCAACAAATATTTTTTATATTTATTTAATTTTTAACAAGTTTTCTATACATATATTTCAAGACATGATTACAATTTACAATACTTAGTAATGAATATAAATACCGATTCGTCAGCGTTCGATAATGAAAATACCGATTCATAGGATATGCAGTAATGAAAATATTGATTATACATTGTATTGAATAAAAGTATTCAATACTTTCCTGTATTGATATTGATTGTATCGAATACAGTAATGTGACGTCATGAAATAATTTTTAACAAAAAAAGATTAATATGTAGAAAGTTAGTTGCAATTTATATTGAAAACAATATTTAAGCGATTATTTAATTTTCGGTTTTAATTCCAAAAATTAACTCTTGGCAAACTGTTTTGAGTTGTATCCATTATGCTTATTTTTTTTTTTAGTGTTAATTCATATTTATTTTTTTACTTTTGTAAAATTTATTAGTTCCCCCCAGACCAAAAACTGCGATTTTGAAAAAAAATCACATTTCGATAGTAATGACCAGTGTAAAATTAGTTTTCTGACAATCTCGAAATTTTTTCCGTACATTTTTAGTCTGTAAACATTAAATTTTGTCTCATGTATATTAATAATTTGTAATGTTTACATTAAAATCGTGCTTTAAAATGATGGCGGTAATAGAACTTTATTAATTAATTTTTAGATTGTTTCAAAATAGAAATATTACTGCTAAGAAGATAAAAAACACAAGCAAAACAATTCTTAAGAACACGTCATCGATAAAAGGAGTGTGTATTAGGAAATTGCATATTTTTAAGTCGTGTTTCGTTTTACGCAATATTAATCTTGTTTTTTAAGACATTCTACAAGTCCAAATGAAATAGATTTGTTAGCAATAATGTACACGGTTCAAAGTAGTTATGTCGGTTATTCATAAAACATGTACATGTGTAAATGTTCGTCAATATTTAATAAGAATATTTTGTAATTTTCTATAATATTTCTAACTTTCATTATACTGCGTAATTATATATTATTTTTCAACGAAAATTTGATAGAGCCTTTACTATGGTGACGACTTTAATTATTTTTCAAAGATTATACGTATAATAAAGTACTTGTTATTTATCATTATATAAACAGATTGGGTAATAGACTAGAAGCACACTCGCAAATTTATTCTATAGAAACAGGCGTACCGCAGGCTAGTGTACTTGGCTCGATTTTGTATAGCATCTATAGACGTTTCCCTGTTCACATCAATACAACGGCCCTGTTCGCTGACGACGCAGTCGTATTATCAACAAATAGAGTGATCTTGTGTTGATAACTAAGCATCTTCAGCAACATCTACTTCACTTAGACAAACGGTTTAAAATGTGGGAGGCCAAAGTAAATAAATTACAAGTCAGCTTGCGTATTATTCGCATTAAATAAAGGACACGATATACATATTCATCTTAATGAACAAATGATTTCTGGCTAGACGCAAGGTGAAATACCTTGTACGGCACTTACATCGAAGATTAACGAAAGAAAACAGCTTGATATTAAAGTTCGAGAAATTATGAACATTCAGGATTATCAGCAGAAAATAAAAGGGCGTTATATAACATAATCTTAAAACCTATATGAACGTATAACATCCAGATGTATGGAAAAACTAGCGATTTTAACCTTAAAATCAGCGAACTATTCAAGGCCAAGGTCCTTCGGAGTATAGTATGCGCACCTTGGCTCGTTAAGAATGACGACTTATATAGAAACTTGCAAAAATACCTATGCTAAAGGAAGCCACAGAATTATAAATATAATTCATTAGTTGTCAATCAAGTACAGTTCATACGTCTGAAAAGATTCTGCCAAACTGAGCTGTATCGCAACTAATAAGGAGAGAAACTATGAATAGTTGTAAATTGTACAACGTTCATTTAATAAACATCAGCAATGTTATGTATTGTACCAAGCAATTTTAGAGGAAAAATTTTTAACCATTGTATTTTTTTCATAATGTTACTAGTTATGGTTATGGTAAAATTGCAACTACAATTAAGCGTTTTTAAACAGAATAAAAATATTTAAATCTTGTGTATTCTCGACCTATTCTTATATCTTAATTCTATTTATGTTTTGGACAAAATAAAACAAGTAGATAATTTTTTTTTTTTTTAAATTATTCTTTGATTTAACATCAAATGGGTATTTTTTATTTTTCATTAAATTCCCTGTTTGGAATAAAACTAAAATCTAATGTTACAAATTTGTTTTTGTAATTTTATCGAAATATGTAGTTGTAAAAAATTGTGCAAAACATGAATCGGATTTAAATGTTGGCGCATGAAAAATATTCATGAAATTGACTGAATACAGTATATCTGAATAACGAGCCCTCGTGTTTTTGCGAAAAATACAAATGTTGACATATCCAGTAATAACTGTACGACAATAGAGGGCTGTCGATAACTGGATTAAGGTCTTTCGAAATGAGTTATAAAAAACGATAAAATGCATCGAATTAATTTTTTTTTCATCTTTATTCAATATATATAGATTTGGACAATATTACCCGTATCGATATTTATATTTTTAACTGTATTTTTGATTTAATATATAGTACAACGCCAGATCATTTATCTGACCGGTGTTCGACTGTACAATGAGTAACCGATATTATACCGTTCGATCTAAATCTTTGTTAAACCTGTTTCGGTCAAATTCATTATATCAAGTAGACGATCATTTTCATGTACGTAAATAAGGAAATCATTAAAATGACAGCGCGGACTACGTACAGTAAATGTGAGAATATTAAGTTTAGTCAACAGGTATTTTCAGTAGGTTTTTACTATGTTGATTGGGTGACGGGTGATCAATCGGCATGGGTACTCGTAAAAATTTATTACAAGAATAATAATCGCAATAAGGAAATGAAGTCGAGAAGATAAAGATTGGAAAATATAAGAAAAAACATATAGACAGCGGATATGCGGAACTAGACTGCAGTCATATTATTCGATCGTCGGAAGAATAATTTTTTTATTAAATAATTAAAATACGGTTAATAATCAAAATTTCCACGATAGCTTAGAAGATTAATTAATTAAAGGTAAGTGGAGAACACACAATTATTAAACGCAGGAGAAAGTACATCAGATGACACTAAAATCAATTAAAACGGAAAATAACGTAAACAATAATAATTAGCCCTTTCAGTCAATCTTTCTAAATAGGTGAAAAAACCTATTTTGGTATTATTTTATGCATAATAAACTTTACTATAAGTCGGTATAAGTGAATATAGCTTCTCCTGAAAATAGTAAAATTTATGTTATTTTACAACATATTCATATAATAATAATAATTTTTTACAATTAAAATTACTACTTATAAAACACATTTTTTATAATGAAAAAACAAAATAATTCTAAATATGAAAAAATATATATATATATATTCAATATGATATTTAAAACAGTGTTGTTTTTTTTTCCTAAGTATAAATGCGCATCGCATTTTAAGTATATCCACCTACTTCTCCCAAAACAACCAAGTTTTTTACACACTAACCGATTATCTGTATGATATGGACAATGACCAGTATTGTCAAAACGAACTGAGGAGATCGGTCAATTTCTGTCTCTGCACTTGTACATGTGAATCAGATTCTAGAAAGGGTCTGCCACGTTTTCGCGATGGTGCTTCCATTTTTATCAAAAATTCAGCAAACTTCGAATCGGAAATATACCTATTTTTTATTGACTCCTAATATTTTAGCTATTTATTGATATTGTAACCACGAATTTGTTATGACCAAATCAACAGCCATATCATTTCAAGTCATTGTAATCACCATTCATAGTTCAATTATATCACGATCTTTCAATAATATCGTTTTAAACACATAAATACATTTTTTACTTTTACGTATCCGTACAGACAAAAATAGTTCCAATTGGGCGTATGAAAGTTTAAAAAATTATTATACGTAGCGCACATATTGAAATATAACGCGTAGAAATTAAAATACACGCCTTAGTGTGTAATAATAAGCAATAATACCGGATCCAAATCTTAACTAAAATAATATAAAAACATATTAAAAATCAAAAACAAATAAAAAATATATTTTTTTCTTAGAATTCTAACATTTAGTACCGTTTATACCGGTAATATATATATATATATATATATATATATATATATATCGATAGTACTAATTGGTACTGTGTGTTTCGACGGTTGCAAATAGTCAGGTATTTCATTAAACTGCTCTATCTAAATTGGACGAAAATATTAGATCAGTAAGCGAATGAGCTATTACAATAAATTATATATAATACACGTCTATGACATGACACAACGTTGCCTGAATTAGCGAGATAAACCAATCATGTATATGCAATCGCTGAAAAATTTATACGATATCAGAATATAGTGTTTAACGGAAGGTAATTTCAGAATATTACGCATATAATTCATTTCGGTGTAACGAGAAATATTTATTATTCATCATGTTCTGAATTAGAATTGGCTAAAACTTGCGTTTGATATTAAACGGCAAGCGTAAGTAAGTACCGGACGAAGCATCGAATACTGATTTTCTATTAGAAAGGGGATAATACAGAATAAATGTTTTTATTAGTCTTCGTATTAGTACAGTCGAAATGTTTCATGAATAGAGTTTGCTGTTAAAAAAGAATTGATCGTTACACGTTAAAGTCAATTCAATTTTAGCCGCGGAAAATGTTATTAAACGCGCATTTGGCCAAATAAATGTTCATTAAGAGTGTTACTTCGTAGATAATACGTTTTTCCCCGATAAAATCGTCCGGATAGAGATAGTAATGAATTGGAGTTGATATTTTTTCAGATGTACATAATTAAGTCGGATATTAAATAGCGTCTGACTGATAATGGAACTTGGCGGTGTGCCATTGTTTAAAATTCCGAGTTCCTGATAAAACATTCAGTCTACTTTGAACGGTTCTGTTCTGAAGGAAATTATTCCGATAAATTTTTAAAATGTATCTTCAAACTTGATCGAAAGTTTTCCGATGACTACTGCGTGGTGTTTGTTTAGGAAGTCACTCTCGGGTGTACAAGAGAGTTTACCACACTCTTCTTCGACAGAAAATTAAACTATATATACATATAAAAAACTTGATTATTAGAAATATGTTATTTCTAAACAGTTGGATAAAAAATATGAAATATTTTCTATTAAAAAAACATCGAAATTTGAAAATAAACAGAAAAAATTATGCAACCATTATTTATGAATTAAATGATCTGAAGCGCAACATTAATTTTTTAATTAATTAAAATGAATATATATATATATATGTATATAAATCATTTAATAATAAAAAATATCAACATTTATAAAACTTATATGTAACTTGCATATAGGTCATCAATGTAAAAACACGAGTAAAACTGATAGGAAATTTATACAGAAAAAAAAAAAATAAAAAAAAAAATTGAAGAATTTACCTCTTACGAAATATGAAAACTACGCTTATAGTTGATCGTTCCATTCATATTTTTTTGCAACTAACGTGTAAAGATCAAGCCAGCTCACTATAAATTCTTCAAAAAAAAAGCATTATTACTATATGCCTACATATAAAGTTCAATTTATTGGGTATGTTAAAGGTTTCTTTAAAAAACCTTCGTCAAATTTCATTGTTTACTTTGTTTTGTTACAGTTCTTGCAGTAAATGGCGGAACAGTCCTTCTTCTTCCTTTTAGGAACATTTTTAGTTTTGACAAATGGACCATTACATTTATGGCAGGTATTTGATATACTTAAAACGTTTGTATCGAAGCTGTAATAGAAACAAACGTACAATACATACACTAACTTATATTTTTCATCTGTTAAATAACGCAAATGTAACCTAATGAGTAAGAAATAAAATATAAATACAGCGATTATAAAATGTCACGATGTGTGACAAATGATAATTTACGAGTAGTACACTTAAATAAGCTTATAAAACAAAATTATACTAAATAAGTATTCGCGCTCAGTTATATTAAAATTTTATAGGGGGTCTCGCGTAAAAATCGGAAACTTCAAACGCAGTTAGACTGATTTTATTTAAAATATTTCCTAGCGAAATTTTAAACTATAAAAAACATTTTATATTTTAAATTAATTACGCTATTATCAACGAATACGACATAGTTCTGAATGTACGTAGAATTTTACGCATCTTAGAAAAATTCAAATTCGTTGATGACAACTCAATTTTTAATTAAAAATCAGTGAGTGGTGCAAGTCTACTCGAAATGTTAAAATTATAATGATGAAAGTAAATTTGTAAACTGTTTCGAAGCGACTGGTTTTAGGTATTGCTTTCGACAATAATTTTTCAATTCAAACGAAATTTTAAAATTATTTTCTACGAGCAGACCGCAGTGTGTGATCGATTTTCACTGCAAATCCGTAACTCGATTTGCATTGAAATGAGGATTATTAAGATAGTTGGACGATTATCCGTGTGATAATTGGGATAAATTCGAAAGATATATATCCGATCATATCGTGTTAAATGTATATCGTATAGGACGGCGTTATAATGGTATCTAGGAGAAATAATGTAAAATCGCTAATTTGATAACGGCGAGGCGTGTCGTGTACGGATTTGTACAAAATGTCATTCCTGTGTTTAATATATACAAGTCTAAAATCGTAAATTAATTTATTCCTAGTTGAAAGTTTTCGTTTATTTCAAAATTCCAATTCGAGCTTAGAGGTTGCAGGGATATAGGTGACGATTTATCGTGGGTAAACCTTTACATACGTTGTAAGCGCGTAAAAAACATGAATAATGAAAAACTACAACCAAAAGAATATATAAATATTACACCAGACCAAATAGCAAATAAATTATTATTGAATGGAAAAATTAAAGGTAGAACAGATAAACCAAAACTGATATTGAAAACAACTGATAATATGAGCCAACTTGATGAACCGCTCAGAATGGATGAACTAGACAGGGTAATTAAGACATTGAAAGATCGGAAAGCACCCGGAGTCGATAACATAATGACGGAACAAATTAAACATATAGGACCTAAAGCTAAAAAATGGCTTCTGGATATGTTTAATAATTGCATTATCATGGACTGAATTCCTAAAGAATGGTTAAAATCGCACGTGGTTGCATTACTTAAACCGGGAAAAACCGCAATAGATGCTGGAAATTTTAGGCCTGTCTCTTTGCCATAGTTATAAAATATTTGAACGAATAATATTAAATAGAATAAGTGAAAAAATAGACTCAAAACTTATTAAACAGCAGGCCGGATTTCGAGCTGGAAGGTCATGCACAGCGCAAATCTTAAACCTGGTACAGGAAATAGAAAATAGATATGAACACAAAATGGTAACAGGGGCGACGTTCATAGATTTAAGCGCAGCATACGACACAGTAAATCATAGAATATTAACAAAAAAAATGTACGAGCTTACTGCCGACTACAAATTAACCAAAATCATTAGCACATTATTGAGGAATCGGCGATTCTATGTAACGCTACAAAACAAAAAGAGCAGATGGAGGAAACAGAACAACGGTTTACCACAAGGAAGCGGGCTTGCACCAATGTTGTTTAACATATATACTAATGATCAACCAATTGGAAGTTCAACAAAACACTTCATATATGCTGATGATTTAGCTATTATAACTCAAGACAAAACGTTTTGAGAGGTAGAAAATAATTTGAATGGAATACTGGAGACTATGGAAAAATACTATGCTAGCAATTACCTCAAACCGAATCCTAATAAGACCTATCGGGGCGTTTCATTTGAGAAATAAGGATGCAAAGCGTAAATTAAATGTTAAATGGCAAGGGATATCGCTGGAACATTGTGACAACCCAAAGTACTTAGGCGTTAAGTTGGATCGAGCCTTAACATTTAAAGAACACTGCGAAGATACCAAAAGAAAAATTGGCACAAGGAACGGTTTACTCCGAAAATTGATTGGCTCCACCTGGGGTGCAGATCCAAATGTATTAAGAACATCAGCTTTAGCTCTGTGTTATTCCGCAGGTGAATATGCTAGTGCAGTATGGCGGAATTCAGTACACGTAAAAAGAATTGATGTAGCACTACATGAAACCGATCGTATAGTTACAGGATGTTTGAAGCCGACACCGATCGATAAAGTAGAAATATTATCCGGCATAGCACCACCAGGTATAAGACGGGAAGTGATGGCTGGAAAGGAAAAAACAAAACAAGAACAAGATATAAGACATCCATTGAATGCAAAAGAAGCAGCAATAAGTCGACTCGAGTCAAGAAAGAGTTTTCTTAAAACAGCAAATGCTCTGACACAAACGCCGGAAATCACTAGGTTGGCGCTATGGAGGCTGAAAGAAAACCGATTAAAATTATGGGAACAACCGAACGAACATCTACCTCCCGGTAATAAATTGCCGTGGTCAACATGGAAAACTCTAAATAGAATAAGAACTATGACAGGTAGAACAGCAAAGAACATGAAACAGTGGAAAATTACAGATAATGACAGATGTGATTGTGGCATGGTACAAGATTCGGAGCACCTATTAACTTGCTCATTGCTGCCGGTGCGATGCGGGATGGAAGATATGACAAGAATAGACGGAATCTCGGACGACGCAGTTCAAATAGTGAAATATTGGGAAAAAAAGGAATATAAATGACCGACACGATAAGAAGAAGAAGAAGCGCGTAAACTAAATGGTTCCTAAATATTCGCATCCTAAAATAATCATCATTGCAAAACGGGCATACTGGACAAAGTCCATGCTCATATCCATATACAAGAAAGAGGTTCGAGTAGACTGCGAAAACTATACAACGATTACGCTGATATTACATACAAGCAACATTATATTGTCAAAAATAGGTCGAAATATTATCTATATTATTATTTGAAATTATAATTTAGTATGCAATACTTAAATTGGAATTTACTGGTCATAAAGGTTTAGCTAGGCAAAAAAATAAATAAAAAAATATCTTCCTTTTGTGTCCGATTCGTTACGTTTAATTATATTTTATCACACCGGTATTCAGCCAGAATTCTACCTTTATCGTTTGCCTCGGTGACATCATGCATTGTACACCTCGTCGAGTTCAATTTACACTCCAGCATGTGCGACATTGTATGAGGAGTTCTCTGCAGTGACATTTCGGAGATCTTTCGTAGATTCCACTTCATCACAGAGATTATCGCAAGCTAGATTCATGAATGGAAAAGGATCCAGGGAACAAATACAGTGTATTCGACGATTAAGTTAAAAGAGCATCGCATTAATAAACTTACGTTTTTATGCTTTATCAATTATCAAAAAACATTCGATTGCGTTAAATGGGACAAATTAATTATGTGTGTACCGAAATATATATCCAGTTTTTAATAATCTATATACCTGAACAGAAACCAGAATACAATTAGATTACGTCGGAAAAATTCCATCACAGAAAGGTGTACGCCTTATGCATGTTATGGCGAATACATAATGTGGAATGAACTGAAGGAACTCGAAGGAGGAATTAAAAAAGACGAAGATGAAATATCCAATTTACCTTACGCTGATGATACTGCACTCATTACGTCTTCTGTCGACGAAATGCGTGATCTGTGGGGCAGAGTTCAAAAATAAAGTCGAAAGTTAGGACTTCTCATTAACGAGAATAAGACGAAAATAATGCTAATAGATAAAAACGATAGATCAAAGAAACTGAATATGCTACACAGGATCCACAAGTGGATGTTAATATGCCTCCGATCATTAATAAACAACTATGGCGGAAATGGAGAATCAGATGTAGGATAGTGATGAAAACTCTGCAATGGGGAGATTAAATAAAATCTGGACAGATCCGTTACTCAGTCAACAAAAATAAGGTTAGTTAATACTTCAGTATTTGAAATATTTTTATATAGAGCAGAAACTTGGGCAATACGCAAGCAGGATAAATAGAAAATCGATACGTTCGATATGTGGACACAGATGCTGAAAATCGCACGGAGATAATATATAGATTTTGGAAGAAGTTAACAAAAAATTTCGAGGATTATACGGAAAGATGACAGTAGCTTCGAAAAATACATATTAACCGGACAGATAGACGGCCAAAGAAGCAGAGACAGAACATTGACTCGATAGATACATTATTACACTTCTAACTGGACTAACCATAACATTTAATAAAGAACTTAAATATTTTGGGATAATACAGGATGAAAACTTAAAATTCAGTACACACGTCGGCTACATGTTAAACAAAATTAAAACATAATACTAGAAAATTAACGCATTATACAACACCATTGAATTAACCTAGAACAAAACGATAATACTATACAACGCATTATTCCGATCCGTAATAGAATATGACAGCGCGATATACTTCCGAAAAATATCTAAGAAAACGATAAAAAAGATCATAAAAGAGTAAAGAAAATTATTAATTGACATTATACCAGCATACAGAACAGTGTCTTATGGGGCAACCAATATAATAACAATAAATCTTCATATTGAAAAAACTAATGATATAAAGGACGCCAAAAAATTAAAGATCTAATAAACAAAAAAATAAAGGAAATACAATTTAAAATACATGAATAAATTACAAGAATTATATACCAATGATCAACAAACGGGAAGAAGAACATTCAAAATTAATTTTAAATATAAATAACAGACTTGTAAATAAAGAATTAAACTCCAACTTCTCTTTTACACAATTCTTAACTTGCCACGGAAATTTAAGAACAGATGAAAAAATTTAAAATTGTAAATAATGACATATGTATTCACCGCAATGAAGATGTAGATTCCCCCCAATCTCACCTTTTTACATCGTGCAACATTCGATCGCATTAGACAAAAGTGCAACATCGGTAGTGATTACTAAAATTGGTTCAGCGGAATGGAAGAAACGAAGAATATCATTAAATTTGTGGAGGCGGTTATATGATCACTAAACAGAAACAAGAGGAAATTATCTTGTCCAAAAGAAAGCAATAAATTGAAATAACAAACCATTATCATTATTGCTTACATTATTTACAAATATAAGGACAGGAGAACGTTGAGAAGCTAAATAATAGTCACAAGATCTCTAGTTCGTTACAAATCTTTGAGTGATGCAAGTTCGCTTGGAACGTTAGTTAACAAATGAAACGTGGTTTTATTGAAAATAAATTTGTGAGCATCATTAATAATAATAATAATAATAATGAAAAAAGACCTGGACTAACCAGGTCTAAAGTAAATAGGATCATATGGAGAAACGTTACACCAAATGTATTACCTAGAGGTTACAATACTCAGTAATTGAGTAACCAACTATCAAGAAGAAAAATTAAGAAATATATTTGGAAACCAGTCGAATTAATTATTACGTTTCACTAGCTTAGATTTTAAAATAAAATTTAATTTCGGAAATAATCCCGTGACTTACTTAAATTTGCAATTTGTACAACGATAGTTAAATGATTTGAAACATGAATACTCAGAACGCACACGAATCGCCGGTAAAAATGGTAATCTTTTGCGTATTCTTTCAGTCCTGTAAAAAATACCCACGTCAACATATTAGATATTATTGAAGTGAAACTTTTATTGGCGGGTTATACATGGGAGTTAACCGGAAAAACGATATATATATATATATATATATATATATATCAACGCTCGCCTGTCAAATTGCTGCGTTAGGTGTGTCAACGAAGTAACGATATATATATATATATATATATATATATAATCTCGTTCGCATGTACAGCGTTACCAACACCCATCATCAAACCATGTTTGTACCGTTATGCACGTCGACTTATACACATAGGTAGGTTTTATTCTTATATATATATACATATGTATACGTGTTTATATATATATATATGTGTGTGTGTGTGTTTTACACACGCGTGAAAATTCAAAAAGCTCTGTTTCGAATTTAATTAAAATGTCTTTAAGTTTCATCTTCCTTGCGCTCCGAGGCACAGATTTTTTTAGATAAAAACGAAACATTAAAATGGCCGATAAAAATTACTAATGGTTAATTATTTTTTTTTTAACGAGTAGTTACTGTCTATAAGGCTATTACTAGAATTATCAATACTTAAAGATAATTACAAAGTTTAGCATTTATTATATAATTGGTGAGAAAGTGAATATTATTTACATCCGAGATACTTGTTCTTAACTGATTGCAGCGATATTTATTTCTGGCAGATTACAATAGATCGTTAGTGATGTACGACATACTTCACATATTGGCGGTGGTTGGACACTCAGTATGCGTACTCAGCGTGTAGAAGATATATATTGTGTTGACAGCTATTTCCAACTTTGGTAAACAGACTTTATCAATTATTAACGGCCAAATTGCTAAATCCTTCTTTATATTGCAAAGTATACTTTTAAAAAAGAAAAAAATTAAATAAATAAAAACATAACTCACCAATAAGTCCAACCGTTTCCATGGCCTTTATACTCATAATCGCGACGCCCTCTTAAAATCCAGGCTGCCGAATGGCATAATTCATGGTATAAGGTACGTATTAATTGATGAGAATCTGTCACGTACTTAAAAATGAGAAGTATTTTGAAAATTTTTTGTACAAACAAACGAACAATAAATACGAAATACATAACATTCTTATACAAGGTTATAACGATACTTAGTTCTCACGAATTACGTTGGAAAACGTATCATTATGCCTTAGAAAACAGTCGAACCTATCGGTTTTGAGCGAAAACTATTATTGTACAATTCAGTTATAAAAAAACCCGACTTGGACTTATTGGTCACTGCACGGCACCGCTAAGCTTCGATGGAAACGAAAATCTTACGTCAGATTATAGACGCGCCTCGGTTTGTGTCAAATCAGTCTATTGGTTCCGATTTGCAAATGCTTTCAAAAGTAGCCGAAAAAAGATGTAAGCTCTTTTTCAGCAGACGAACAAATGCCGCTAAAATCGAGCTACTCTACAACGGATAAATCGTGCTATTCATCGCATCGGTTGAAGAGAAACTAAAACTTCCTACACTCGTTCTTCTGACGTATGTCCTAAGTTGTGGTCAATGGATCATCAACATGAGACTCTTTCCTATTCCTTCATCACATTTATTTAACGTACAGATTGCAAATAAAACAATTTATAATATAACGTGATATTTCTGACAAAACTGAACTTCGTATTAATGACATTGGAAATAAATAATAATGATAATAAGTAGCAATCGACACAATAATATATGGTGACCTAGAGAAGACGGACGGTTTTGTTATTTGTTTAATAACTCAAAAACTACTGAACCGAAATTTTCGAATGAAATTTTATTTTAAAATGGTGGAACGATAGACTTACAATCATTTATGGAACACAACATCGTTCAGATGATCGCCATTCGCAAAAAAAAAAAAAAAAAAAAATGCATTCATTCAGTTCTTACAAAATTTTCGAAGACTTTTTTTTTTTTTTCGAGCATAGGTCGCTGAATTTATCACAAACGCTGAAGATATTTGAAAGATTAATACTACACACAGGATTGACGAATCGATGCCAAACTGAGCTGACTTTAGAAAGAAGAAATCCTGTTCAAACCGAGTGGTAAAGTTAACTCAGCATATAGTAAAAGGATATGACTAAAAGAAGATCATTGGAGCGGTATTTGTCAATTTTTCAAATGCCTAGGACACCGTTAACTACACTCCGTTATTAAGTATAGAAGATGACGAAGGTAAAGTTTACTAACTGGTAGAAAGTTCTGCGCATCACGCGGGCAAAATCAGTCGATGGAGATGGCACGGAAAAAATGCCTTATCGCACGAACGTGTTTTTTTTCGCGCCTATTCTATACAATCACAGACAGTTGGTACTAAAGCATTTTTTGTTTACCGATGACTTGGCGCGCAGAGTGACACACGTAATATGACGAGGTGAAAGATAAACTCCGAAATATGTTGCAAAAACTAGACAGCTATTCTTACAGTATCAGCTTAAATCCAAAACCAGAAAAATCGCGAGTCTACTCTGCATTCTATTGCGAGAGCTAAATGTCAAGAAAATATAAAGTGACGCAACCGTATACTTCAACACAATCTACGTTTTAAATAAATTGCAGTATTTGTAGATCGCGCTTTAGACAGTGTGAGAACCCCTAAAAATTTACTTCAAAGTACGGGTCGATATATTTTTTTTTTTAATAATTTTAAGTTTAACGCTATTAATATACTGAATATATTATCCTTTATTCTCAATGTGTTTTTAGTTTTTTTTTTCCTTTTTCAAAGAGCCTTACATCAACTAGGTATAAAAGTGTTTGCTATTAATCTCAGTGTATTTCTGTTGTTACTGATTTCTTTTCGGACAAAATTAATTAGTCCAAATATAAACATTTCGATGCATTTTCTATTGCATTACTACCAATCGATACAAGGTCTTTCTTTTTCCCGGTTTTAAATAAATAAATCTTTCACTAAATAATTAAAATACAGTCGATTAAGAACGAAAAAACGGCAAATATGTCTACCGTTTTCATTGAAAATCAGCAAAATATCATTTAACAGCATCTTTAATAGAGCCACAAACAAATTCGACTAATTTTTCGAATGAAAGTATGATCGTAATAATAGAAATATAAGTTACAGGTTGAGGAAAATAATTAATTCGAAATAGAATAATATGCGCGAATGTTACAAATGTATTATATAAAGATACTTACAGTTTCATTCAATTTAATACTACATAATCGCTCTTTACTGAAATCCGGAGCGATGATTGTGTTCACATGTGTACATCCGCAAGCATTTACCATGTGGTTTGCACATTTCACCCACTTTATGTCTATCTCGGGTAGCTGATAAAAATATACATGTAAAATATATATATATATATATATATTCGTAAAATAGATGCACAGATAATACAATTGATAACTGCGAGGTACTGCCATATCGAGAATAAAATTAGAAATAGAAAATATTCGAAGTAGTATAAATAAATATATATAATAATAAATTATTAAATAATACGATTTCTACGAAGAATTAATATTAAAGTCAGTTTTATGAATGTTTTTTAAATATCGTTCACCGTACCTACGGCTGAGACAGAATTCTGAATAAGTTAACATTAAGTTAATCGTTTTTCATTTGTACCGTTAAGGCATTAGTCTAACGCTTGATAATGACGTAATTGTGTCGAAAATCTTAATGTAGATTTTTAAAGTTTTATTTTATTTAGAATAACTAAATTATGGATAACGCAATAACAAACACTATCAACTTACGAGTCTAATTATTTTTTATTTAAAATTGACTTTCGAGTTAAATTTATTTATTATCGTATTAATTTCCGTAAGACAAGATGACGTTGATAGAATTTAAACGAAATCGAATTTTTATCCACACCGCTCGTATAAATTTTTTAAATCGCTGAAAGATAAAGCTTATTAAATAAATAAAAAATATAATTATCGTAAGCAATCGAAAATAATTATTTATTGGTGCGCGATAATTTTTCTTTTTTTTTTCATATTTATTAATTTTATAAAGTTTAGATTGCGGAATGTAGTGATTTTTTATTACTTTAATTACAAAAATCAGTTAAAATCACTAAAACTTTATTTTCTCGCACATTTCGGCAACTACGCCATTATCGAGCGATATTTAAATTTAGTTAGATAAAAATTTTAAAAATAAAAACACGAAATATAAATTTAAATATTGATGAGTTCAATATTTATAAATTTATATTTCTTCGTGTTTTTATTTTTAAATTTTTATTTTTATCTAAATTTAAATATCGCTCGATAATGGCGTAATTGCCGAAAAGCTTTGTGCGAGAAAATAATGTTTTAGTGATTTTAACTGATTTTTGTAATTAAATTTTATAGTAGTCGTCGAAATAGCCGATTGGCTGTTCTATACGAAAGGCTTCGAATACTGTCGACGATGCAAAAATATCTACATTAGAAGATAAAAATATAAATAATCCGAATATTATCGCGTGGAAGGTAATGGAAAACCACCACGCATAATATCGTATGCGCGCTAGTAATAATATAGTACACTACAAAAACACGCGTGGCTGCGCATTGGATAGTCGGGTGTGTGTGTGTATATGTGTTTAACTGCTCTAGCGCCATACTATAATTGCTTCGTACGCTACTTACACTATACAATAAAATATGTATATAGGTAAGTATAGTCGCATAAATTTCCCATCAACCTAGCGGTTGAGGATAAATGATGATAATGGTTGATTTTATAACGAACGTTACATTTTAAAACCACAGTTTCGATCGATATTAATTTCACGAACGTAATATTTGTAATAACGAAGGCCATATTATTCAATTTTATCCTACGGAATTCGTCATCACTATAGAATAAGATCTGTATATAGTAGTTAAATTACGACTAGAGAGCGAATTTCTCGACATTTGCCGAACCATTTTCTTACATGCTACAGAAGATCTGATCACAGACAAATTCGAATTGGAGTTCACCGATTCTGCAAACCAAAATTTTATTTTACCGAAAAGTGTCGAAAACTAAAGGCCGGAATATTGAAATCGAAAAAGATGATTTGTACACTTTTTTAACCTTTTACACATATTATTTAAAAAAAAAAAATCTATCCATGGAATTAACATTTTTTTTAATTTTCGATTTTTAGTCGCGTAGAAGTAGAAAAGTTTGTAATTACGAAATTAGAAGAACGAGAATTGTCTATAGGAATGGCGGAAAGTGCATTTCACTGACCAAATTACTGTGGCAAGATAAGCAAAATATGAGAATTCATAGGAAATATAAACCTTTTTTAAACGAATACACGACTTTAAAAGTCGAAAATTAACAAATAATTTTGTACGCCGAAAGATCCGCACTCTAATTATGACTAACCGCGTGTAATAATGCGATATTATTTAACCGTATAATTACCATGTTGTTACATATAGCCCTGTTAAAAATGTCGAATAATTTTTTCGTTAGCTCTTTTTTATGTTCATGGAAACATTCGATATATTTTTGAGCACCGACGTCGGGTATAAATTCCGGTCCGTATGTCAACGGTGAATCTTTAAAAAGAAATTAAATAATGTTAAAAAAAAAATAGATACTAACAAATCTGCAATTACTATAAAATGCTGGTTACTTTACATATTTCGTATTTATAATTGCGCGAGTTATATTTAAGAAACGAAATGAATATAGACGTTTAGTCGTGATCATAATCGGCTAATTAGCGATATCGTTGTTTAAAAATCGACTAATTACACGATTTGTTTTAAGTCGCATAATATAACGGATATATTCATAAATCATTAATTATTTTCGATTATAACAACATTTTCGTCTAAATAGCTGTTTATACTTTAAATATCATTCGTTTTAAATTCAATTACCCTAACTCGTTAACACAGGGTTTTCAAATAAATTACAAATTATTTTAATGAGAAATTATTAAAAAAAAAAAAACAAAAAAAAAAACAAATAGTGAACTCGAATAGTCGTTTATTCAACTTATTAGTCGGTTCGAAGCAGTCAATTGTTAAGTCGGTTTCGCGGATGGTAGATAATTATTTTTATCTCTACGACTTAATCCGTTAGTGTTCATATATGGTAAGTCCAGAATAATGAGACTGTCGCTATAAAATAAATGCTAACACCCCATCGTTATGAACTTTTTGTAAGTACGTCAGCATAACATGCCTCTCTACCTGTACCAAGTTTCAAGTCGATGAGATTATTCATCGTTGTTCATTCGGCTATTGTGTGTTGTAAACATCTTGAAACAGAAAAAGTGTTTAAGTTTTGTTTTAAATTAGGTAAAAGTTCTGAAGTTTTACGGAAACAACTGAAATGTTAAAATTTGTAATGTCCCATGCTGGTGTGTTCGTCGGTATAATTCGTTTTCGTCCGATAGTGAGTAGGTTGAAGGTGAGGAGTGAAGACGTCGGCGCAAGAAAACAGACGAAAACGATCCCCGGTGGTGTGCATTTAATAAAACATCCTATCAAACTATTTTGAACTGTCTCTGTAAAAAATAATGACACGTGTTACATCGAACTTGTTCGAAAATCGATATATTTTCTTGTTACACGACAATGAGCCTGTTCATACTGTAGCGATCAACGCCCCCCGGGTTTTGCTAAGAAAAATAGTTCCCAGATTCAGTTCACACCGTATTCACCAAATTAAAATTCTACCTGACTATTACTGTTCCATAAATCGAAGATGACGGTTTTGTTTCGATTGAAGAAGCTATGACGGGGACAGTGAATTCAATTCCGGAAAGAAACTTTTTCGAAGACAATGGGAAAATTTGAAGAACATGCTAATGTATATATATATATATATATATAAAAATTTTTGCGATTACTTTATTCGTTCTATAGCGACAGTCTCATTATATATATATATATATATATATATATATATATATATATATATATATATATATATAATAAATAAAAACGGAAACTTTCGTAGTATGTTACAATAATAACGATCATGTATAAAAGTAAGCTGATAAACTTACCTAACAATGACTGCAAAAAATGTCTGTCATCTTCCGTGTTATATATTAAACGTCGTCTAGTATTTGGCTTCGGGGGAAACTCATGTTTATAATATAAATCTTCATAAAGACGCTGTATACGACCTTGATGATCATCTCTTGTCCAACCTATAAGTTTAATAAAAGCATCTGTGTATTCTAAGTTAATACATACATATTTATGCGCGTACGCATTCAAAGGATACAAAATATACCTCCGTTCGAAAACTCAATTATTAATGTGTAGAAATATATATATATATTAGTGTTTAAGTTGAAAAAGCGCAAAAATAATCAACTGTGCGGAAACAGGTAACCATATAATAAAGGACCGAGGTGTCTGAGTAAACAATCGGATTTGAAACTTGATTTGTAATTGTGATAATACGAAATGAATTGGGGTATAACATACTTTAACAGCGATATAAAAATTTTTTTTGCATAAATTACAAAAATAACAAATGTAGAACTTTAAATTTAGCATATAATCCCAAATATGTTTAGGGTAGTATGCGTATCGAAAATTCTATTTTAGAAATATTTTAGTACACGTATAATAGTTTGTAATTTTCGAAAATCGCTATTCGAAACAAAAATTCCAAGCTGAATAAGCGTTTTATAAAGAATTAATTTATTATTAACATTAAAAAATCATTTTCCGTTAAATAACGTATATACGGCAGATATGATTTTATTAGTTTTCCCGATAATATGATTAACATGTACAGAAAAATTTAATATATTATCTAAGACGACCCAAAGGTAACGAACAATATCGGACGCCTGAGCGTCAGAAATACAGCATCAGTTTTGGCACAGTTTAAATCAGTGTACCATCTTTTATAATAGTAGCGCAAGATACGATTTATTTCCGTCTGTAACTTATTTTAGTAATTGCTCTAGGTACATAAGAAGTGCGAAGAAGAGCTGTATCTGATTTTTTTCGGTGTAAACTATGTTCGTTATTTTTTCACAGGTAACGTTCCGAAAACACTTACAGTTTTCATAATCAAACTTAGAGCGATTATGAAAGTGCAGGTATATTTATAGGTTTATGCTTAGAAGAGCGCAATCTTGACTTAATGTTGTCCACACAATTATTGCAATCTGCCCACTAAAGTACGAAGTCGATCAATATAAAATCGATGAAACCTATTATTATTTGGAATCTCTAAATTCAAATAACAAGTCCTTATGGATTTCAAGTAAAAAGTTGTTAAGACAAAGTCAAGAGCCATTTAATGTGAGACTGGTGAATAATAGCTGGGTAAAGACCGATCAACAAAAAGCCATTTGCTGAACGTTTTAGTACTGTTTTTTACTATAAACAACGATCTCAACGATGGTGATTTAATTATAGATGATAACTTAAATGACTTCAAACGTATAGGCTCGTAAAATCATTTTTCACCGAAAGAAGTATATAAAAGTTTACAACAATGTCCATTAGAAAAGACTCCTGAATCAGATAAAATCACAGGTTAAATCCTTAAACATCTACAATGGAAAGCAGCTGTTCTCTTGTGCTGTTTTTAATTCCATGTTTCTTGAAGGATACTTTCCAAGCCAATGGAGAAAATCAATTACAATCATGGTGCATAAGGTAGGAAAGCCACAAACTGACATGTCCTCATAACATTCAGTTTACACTGTGTTCATTATTAAAGGTATCGGAAAAGCTGATTATGAGTCGTGTAGATTCGATTATAAAAACGCTAAATACAATAATCACGAGTTCGGCTTTCGTATGGAACATTCAACAATACAACAGTATCATAAATTAGTTGACGCGATATCATCAACGCTGGAAAAAGGTGATATGCTCAGCTGTTTTTCTGAATGTAACGCATTTGATCGGGTCTGGCACCCGGGATTGTTGTTTAAATTGAAACAATTTTTAACTCCAGACTTTTATAAATTCTTCGTATCATACTTAACTGGAAGAACATTTGTTGTTAGATGCCACAAGGTATTATATAACATCTATACGGCGGATATCTCGAATCAAACAATATTAGCAATATTTGCTGATTATATAGCTATACTAGCTGTTAATTCAATTATAAGCTAGTACGGCTGTTCAGAATCATGTGGATCGAATTGTAATGTGGGCACATAAATGGCGTATAACATTTAATCCGTCTACTAAATGCCAGCATACCACGTTTACTAATAGACAAGTAACATGTCCTTCAATTTGTATCCATGGGGCAATGAAATTCAGCAAACAAACTGTGTAAGATATGTCGGGATGCATATTTTATATACAACGTATTTCGTATCATGCACTTCCGGGGATTCACGCTTGTTTCCGTTTAATTGTAATTATTACAACATAACATGTACATCAGAAATACGTTTGAAAAAAAAAAAAAAAAAACACCGACTTTACGATCCTAATGACATAAATTAATACATTTACATATATATTAAACATAGACACACAAAAATGTAACGTCAAATAATGATTAAATTTACTTCTCCATATCTTTTGTAACCCCTCTTTAGCATCATCGATATCCCTTTGAGTACAATACTCAGTTGGTCGTGCTGGTATTTTTCTCTTTTCGATAACATACCATATAACTTTGTCTCTTTTGGACATCCTGAAAAGCGAATAAATAGTTAATCGAAATATTCTTAGATATTATCAAATATATCTCTTGTGGCAAATTGATAACCTAAATGTTTATTTAATCGTTTTACAAAAACACACACATACACGCATGTATATATATATATATATATATATATATATATATATATATATATATATATGGAAATTATAAAACATGTTTTCAAAAACGTGTGCGCCTATATGTTACCGACTATGCAATAATGTTTATTACAAATGACATATTTTACGTAGTATTTACGTGAAAATAAAGTACGTCAATAAACAGGATATAACTGTTACCTTAAAAATACGATATTACTGAGACATAATTTAACTGGAAAATAATATTACCGAAAAATCAAGTGCACTCGTACACAATTATTAATAAGTCTTAAAGTTCTATAATCAATAAGTGTTGCCACAATCTTGACATACGGAGCTGAAATATGAAGCCTTACTAAAGGGACAGCTAGAAGAATTAGGCAAACCAAGCTCAAAGAACGCAAGACGGTTTACATGGATTAGGGAACAGACGAAATTACTAGACACAGTGGAACGGATCGCTATGATAAAATGGAAATGAGCCGGATATTTGGCAAGACGAGGTGAAAGATGGACTAAACGGATATTACAATGGTAGCCAATAGAGGTCTATGATTAGGTCAAGGTGGCGAGATGATGTTAAATGGGCAGGAATCGATTGGATCCGAGCCGCATAAGATAGGAATCATTGGAAAAATGTTGGGAAATGTCTACACCCAGCAGCGAGTTAATATAGACACATCGTGATATAGTGAACGGTTTATAATATTCAAGCATAAATAAATTGATTAATTGAAATAAAATAAAACCTAATAGAAAAAAAAAACAAAAAAACATACCGCTTCGTCATTAATCGATTAAGTAATTTCATATATTCTTTAATGTCTTCACTTTTCAAGTTTTTCCGCGGATTGCCTCTCTTTATCCGAAATTCTTTATCGTCGGATACGCGATCAAATGCATCACGGTCTTCATCTTGTACGGTTGCTTTAGCGATTTCATTTTTCTGTACTTCATTCGAATTTTCTATTCCGTATGTAACACAGTCTTCATTAGTTGTTTTGAATACGTTATTTTGCTCCGAATTAGTTTCTCCAAACGTCATGAAACTTTTTTTTTCGGGCGTTTCACCGTGTAAATTAATTAATTCGGCTTTCCGTTTGGACTTGAAAGATTCAGGCGTGACGATTTCATTATCATTATTAAGTACATCGTTTTCCGTCGAACTAGTACTTACAATAACTCGACTTCTTAAATTTCTCGTCGTTTCTTCGGAAAAATTATTCAAAGATTGGTTTCCCGACGAATTTGTACTTGTAATTTGTTTAGATTTTAATTTCCTAGGTGTTTTATCGGATAAATTCTTCGAAAATTCAACATTTGTTTCAGCGCACTCTATCATCGGGGAAATACATGTACATTCGGAAGTATCATCGTTGGTTACATTAAGTACGTCATTTTTTTGAACATTACCAGAATTTGCGTCTTTCAATATTCCATAGTCAACTTGCTCCGGCTTTGTATTATTAGAGTACTTAGTTATACTACCAGTTCGTGTACTCACAGGTGTTTCGTTTCCGAGTAATTTTTCTTGACGTAAATATTTACTGAAATATTTGCATTTTTCGATAGAGCGTATTACGTCTTTTCTAAACGCTGGAATGCCTACGAATAAGCATATTAAGTTACTAAATGACGAAAATAAAATCATTATCTGAGATTAGATAAAATAATAATCAATTTATGTGAAACAAAAATGGAAAATTCAATCACAAACGTTTATTTTTTTTATAATCGAAATCATTCGTGAGGAAATTTTTAAAATTAAACATATAAAAGCAGTCTATTATATAAACCACAAGTATAGTTTAAATAACGCCAAAACTGAAGCGAACGCATTAGTAAAACACGTATTGTCAAGTAAATACACATACGAAATATAATGAAGTAATTATCATTTTCTTCGAAAGAACTTAACCCATATCGCAAGGTTCATAAACATTTAACTAAATTTCTTTAATCGAACAATAAGTATAATTCATTTTATTATCGCGTATATAAAATAATAAATTCGAAATTAGTTGTTTTAAATGCAGAATATATCGTTCGCTCTAAAATTCCGTCCGCAGGTAAAATCATACCCGATGAAAGAAAATATTCAAAGTAAGCGTATAAATATAAAATTGTACGATATATGCCGATTACAATACTATCTCTAGTTTATAATACATGCTTATGTCTGATTTAGCAGTTGGAAATAGAACTACCTATTAGCTACGTTCCGAAGGAACATACTGCTATACGATAATTTCAAAGTTCGATATATCTAATTTTTGATGTAATTTAAAATTATGTAGACTGAAAGATGATAAAGAAAAGTCAAACTATCACGGTCTATTACTATGAAATATTTAAATCGAGTACATTCAGGAAATAATTCCGGTAATAAAAGTTTATCAAATATATTTTTTCCATCGAATTGTTCTGGTAATTACTTTCGAATAAATTTAGACGAGCAATATAGAAATGGACGAAAAATTAAACTATACATTTCGGCAAATAAATTTGTCAACAACAATGTACTAGAAAATATTTTTAAAAAATACTATAGATTAATTAAAGACAATAGAAAAAAGTCACTTTATCAACAAATACATTAAAAGTTAATTGTCCGGCTTTGTATTTTTAATGAAGATATTTATGTGTCTAATCTTTTGGACGGATTGAAATATAAACAACAAACATTTTTCAACGTTTAAAGAAAATTGTTTAACTCGCAATACAAAAAAAAAAAAAAATAAAAAAAAAATTATCTAAAACTTTGTAGATTAAACTGTAATTTTTTACTATCGAAGCGATAGCGAATTACTCTTACCAAAATTGAACTAGAAGCTAGTCAATACATGTTTGATTTAAAAAAATAAACTTAGTTTTAAACAATAGCATTAATAAATTTTAACTAACCTTCCTCGTCGACATAAACCTTTCTCTGTTTACACCATATTTCTAAGTATTTAACCGAAAACAATTTGACGCTGAAAATATTATAAAAATCATCAAAATTACATAAAAATCATACAATGTAACTATTTCATAATCCAAAAAAAAAAAAAAAAAAACGTAACAAAATATTATAGCCTCCTACCGGCCTATACGCTCGTACATAACTTAAAAATAGTTCGTCTAAACGGTTAAATCAGTAAGATCGTATACTAGAATGTAGTTGATAATCTTTCTTATTTTTATTAATAATAAATTGATATTAAAAAATAGTTGCGAACAAAATGCAAACTTACGGTTCATTGTTACTACTTTTGTTTTTAGAAGCGGAAGCGGAAGCCGCTAAATCGTCTAGAAATGATTGTAATAACTCATCATCGCTATCCGTATCACGAGAAGACGCAGAATATTGATCTGAAAGCATCATGTGGCAAAAATAATAAACAACTCGGTAGAATGTAAAACAAGATAATTACAACCGCTGCACATTTTGGGTAAAAATACAGTGTTGTAAAACTTTTCGATAAATAAAAAGAATTTGTAATTTTCAATTCATATTGCATTAATTTTAAAAACCAATTTACAGGTTATGTTAAAAATATAACACCAATAAAGATAAAATTATAAATTATACAAACGTTAAATTCGATATAGATACAATTTACGTTCCTTTATACTAATTAAAAAATCACTCGTACATAGAAATTTTAATAATCAACGAATAAAATAATCAGAATGTGCAATGCGATAACTGATTAATTTTAATAAATACAAACTAACCCGGTATATTATCGGATTCTTCATCGTGTTCCATATCAATACATTTTACATATTCATTAGTATATAAATTTTTCGTGTTGTAACTCATCGTATGCTACATTTAAAATGTACACAGTTTCCACGATTAACAATGTGTTAGAAATGGACGATGTAGAAATCGTAAAAACGTGTGCCTCTATATATTGTACCGACTATGCAATAATGTTTATTACAAATGACATATTCTACCTAGTATTTACGTGAAAATAAAGTACGTCAATAAACAGGATATAACTGTTATCTTAAAAATTCGATATTACTTAGTAGTAATTTAATAACTGGAAAATAATATTGATGAAAAATCACTGCACAAGTGCACATGCACTTAAAATCTAAAAACATTCGACGACGCAGAGTATCCAATGAAGAGTATCCAATGCAGAGTATCCATGCATCGAATTTAACCGATGTATTGTTGATGTTTCGATATATTCGATGTATCGATGTTTTCATTTGATATTTTAAATAGATAAAGCTGATTTTGTGATTTTATTTATTTATTTATTTAGATTTTATATTTTTAAATATTTTATCTCAGTCGATATTTATAAACTAGTTACCTTCGTAATTAACTAATTAATTAAATAATAATAATTAGCTATAACTATTTTATAGTTAAAATTTTTACAGATTTTTTCATCCTTCAGCTGCAATATTTCTATAGAACTATATTATCGGTAACACTGACCGACAAATTAAATCAAAAACTTCCAATTCAGGATAATTTATTTTATTACGAGGCTGTGTGTTATTTACTTTGAAGTGAAAATATTTGTTTTAATTTTTATAAACTTCACAAATGTTTTATTAATCCATGTCGGCTAAAATTGATTTGAAACAAGTTCCTTCTAATTGATCATTTACGTTACACACCATTCGCATAAAAACAACTAATAACGAAAAAAATTTTCTCAGCAGTCACAAGTTTTCGAAAAAATTGAATTTTGCTTCTTTCGGAATTTAAAAAAATCGTTATTAAACCCGTTATTTCTCGGATATTTAATTTAAAATGACTAAATATACTTATTAAAAGCAATAATTAGAAAATATTTTTTTTTTTTTAAAAGAAATTATACTTCTTTCAAACTTTAATGTTTAAAATAAACAAACGGTAATGCTAGTATTCTACGGTCGTTATCAAATGTTATAAATTTTATATTAGATTGAAAATTATTATAATTAATTACATTTTAAAATAATTTATACGTAATTTTTAAGTAAGTAATAGGTTATTAGGTATATCAAATATTAAACTAATTGGAACACATACTTTACTTTGATCGTGCCCAACAGACTAAGAGGCGATATTATTATAATTAATTACAACATATTTTAAGATAATTTATACATCATTTTTAGGTTAGTTTAGTTTTTTAGGTGTATCAGAAATTAAGCTAATAACAACATATACTTCGTTCGATCGTGTCCAACAGGCTAAGTTATATTAAGTTGTGAATTTTTAAAATTATTGCAAAAAAATTTTATTAAAAATTATTTTTCACATTTTTTAAATTATTTAAAAAGATGTTTTTTGTTGTTTTTTTTTATAATTTAAGTCAACAGGATGGAAAATGGTTACTCTGTTTTTCCGTTAATGAGAATAGTATGTTCTGCGTTTCGCGTGGTCGTTTTCTGTTGTCACTTGTTACGTTATTGAATTTATTTTAGTTTATTTTTATTTATTATAAAGTAAATTTTTATATATTTCTTTTTACCTTATTTTAATAATGGAAAATATGGTAGATTTTGTCTTTGTACGCGGATAAGCAGCATTTATTAAGCCGGTTAATTATTCCATGGGATGGTGAATGTCCTAACTGCTCCTAATCCCTTAAATTATATAACGACGCTAGGTATAGTACGCATTTTGTTCTTAAACTTTTTCGAATTTTGCTATTTATTTTAGCTTCATTACTCTAATGCTGTTTATTACGTACGTATTTCTTTAGATCTCTTGATGTTTGGTTGCGGCACTGTAATAATTACGTCACACATAACGAGAAAAACGGCATCTTTGCCGAACCGAAGTTTCATTCAAGATAGGTAGTTTCTTCGAATATTCCCATTTACGAGTTTTTTAAATGTTGTCATTTGTCGATTTGTGGGTGCACGATGCTTCCATAAAACTGATTTCACGACTGCTCTTCATTGATAATCGGACTTGTGTCGATTGGACATCGTTCAGTCGTGAGAAGTTTTAGTTGAGTCGTTCCTATTGGATAAATTTAATGTTCCTCAAGGAGGGCCTGAGAAGACCGTTGAAATCGATGAATCCCTGTTTGGAAAACGTAAGTATCATTGTGGAAAGCCGGTGAACGGTGCTTGATTTCGGGGCCTATGAACGTGAAAATGGACGTGTTTTACAATTATTTCTCTTATACAAAAGTGATTGTTGCCGGGTACGTCATTTTTGCTGGTCTCCGTAACATCGATAGCCACTTGAAAGTGAATTACTCGCTCACTTTCAAGATAATTCACATTCAAGAACCCGGTATCTGGCCCACATACAAACAGTTCATGTGGAAGCAAAGACTGTCAGTGTCACACCCACCAGGAAATCTAGCACGTTATATGTTACGGTGTGCGCTCCTGAAATTAGCTCGAACGGAGGAATTTTTTAAACGTGTAACCAGAGTTTACAATCCTCTTCAACCATTCGTCCGTCCATCAACTGAACATACAGATGAATATAATGAGAACAGTTCGGATGAATAATGTATGTTATTTTATTATTACCGTGTTTTTTTACAATTTAGTTGTCTGTTTCCGTTTCGTTTGATTAAATTTTATTTTATCGTCAGGAATACAAATCACATTTGTTCATACTTGCGATTAGTGATGAAAATTTTGCCGCTAAAATTAAAAATTTCCCTTTGAAAATTTGAAATTTAGTGCTGAATCGGTGTTTCTACTTATTAACGTTTTTCACATTTCTTTAAAATAAAAACTCGGTTCTGACGAAAAAAATTTGGTCGTTATGCAAATCTGTACTCCAAAAATAGCTAATTTTGAGGGTATTTGTATAAACTTAATTTTTCCCATTAATGTCGAAATAAAAATTGTAATTAGATTACAAAAGTTTTAGTAATAAATAGCGAGATAAACAATGTACTTACATTATGAAAATTTCTGGAGCAAATACAAAACAGGTAGGCATATAAATAAAAATAAATAATTGAAATAACGTTCTTATACTGAAATCATTGAAGATATATTATTATTATTATTATTATTATAACTAAAGATACAACTTTAATGATGGAAAATGGAAAGTTTGCAACTGATGTAAAAGAAAAATTAGAGATATGGTCGAAATACATCCAAGAAACATTTAATGACATCACAGGTGATAATATCTCAAATGAGGTCAAGCAAGGAGACTGCTTGGCAATACTCAGAAGTGAGGTTGAATAAGCTATCAAGCTTGGGTAACTTAGAAAAGCAACTGGTCCTGACGGATATCCTATCGAGTTTATACAGCTACTAGATGAAGAAAATATAAGCATAATAAATGAACTTTTCAATGAAATATATTATTCAGGTGTCCTTCCCCGCACGTGGTTAAACTTTTGTAACAATACCGAAAAAACGATCTGCAAATAAATGTGACAATTATAGGCTAATTAGTCTCATGAGTCACCTTTTAAAAGCTTTCCTAAGAATTATTCATAGGAGAATACGTGACAAGATTGAAAGAACCATAGACAAGCGCCAGTTTGGCTATAAGAGCTTAGACCAACAGGAAGATGTCTATTTATGTTTTCCCAATTATCACAAAGCATTTAATAACGTTTTCCACGATAAGCTATTACAAAAAATACTTGAATACAAACAAGTCAATACTTACGATCTTAGGATGGACAACATACAGCAACATCCGTTATGCTGATGATACGGTATTGATTGTAGATTTAGCTAATGATCTGCAAAAGATAGTGATTAATATCAGTGAAAAATACGGTCTACAGCTAAACGTCTCTAAAACAGAATCTATGATAGTAAGCGAAAACCATAATACAAAATTACACCTATATGCGAACAATCAGAGGATAAAACAAGCAACAGAATTTAAATTATTGGGCTGTTACATTACAGAAAACTTAAATTCTGAAATAGAAGTAAAACGAAGATGTCAATACGCACGTATCGCTTTGAATGAAGAAGCTTTTAACAGACAAATCATTAAACCTAGGATATTCGGAAAAGATTATTAAAATGCTGCATTTTGCCTATTATACTATATGGTGCCGAAACAACAACATATTCTGTCAGAGCATTTAAGTATTTAGAATCGTATGAAATGTGGTTATATCGCCATATGCTCAAGATTCCTTGAACGGCGCACATGAAAAGCGAGGCAGTATTGAAAACTATTAAAGATGAAAGAATGATCGGCCGAACCATCAAGGATAGGAAAATTAAATACGTAGGACACGTTATCAGAGGAGAAAGTAACGATATGATACGGCTTCTAAAATTGAAGGAAAAGAGGTGTCGGTCGTAAAAGACTCTCACAGACACAAAACATTCGGAAATGGACTGGAAAATTTTCAATAAGTAGATTATTTTGTGCTGCCAGAAATCGTCAATTATTTACTATCCTGAAGAAGTTAGAAAAGAAGTTAACCTAAAGAGGAAGTTACGGAAGCAATGGCAAATGCGCAGAAATCCTGCAAATAAAACTGCACTAAATAATCAGATCAAAAGGGGTATTTTTCCTGTATTGTCAATTCTATTAAACATCTCGGTCATTCTATGTATGCCTCATAAGAATCGGGAAGTGTTATTTGATAATGTCCGTGTAAATCGAAATTATATTAATAGTAATAATAATAATAATAATAATAATAATAATATTATATATATATATTAGGTTATGCTTATCTCAACCCACTGCTGGGTGTCGGCTTTCCCCAAACGTTTCCAAAATTGCCTATCTTGTGCGACGCGCATCCAATTGATTCCGGTTACTTTCACAATGTCGTCCCGCTACCTTGTCATGGGTCTTCCTTGCCTGCGACGATGATTAATCGGCCACCACTGCAACATGCGCTTGGTCTATCTGTTGTCATCTCGTCTGGCAATATGCTATGTCCAATACCATTTCAGTTTAGCTATGCGTTCTACTGCGTCTACTAATTTCGTTTGTTGTCTAATCCATGCAATACTTTTACGATTTCGGAGTCTGATATTCAGCATGACTATTTCGTGCGCCGTTTGAGTTTTCCCAATTCGTCTAATTATTTGGCTTGGAAAACTCCACACGTTTCAGCTCCATTCCGTATTTTCTCCTTATTTTAGAGGTTATATTTAGCTATTTACCAAAAACCGACGATGAAAAGGAATTACTATTACTCGTTTTTAATTTTTATTTTTATAAATTTGAAAGGTACACCCTTTAACAAAGTATATATATATATTATATATATGTTATATATATAATATATGTACATATATATGTATATATGTATATGATCACGTTAAACTATTGTATAAAATGCTAATAACGTCTCTGCCACGGTTGCGGTTTGGAATCGTCTACAAATCTGCAATCGTACTGGTATTCGCAGTAGCGTTTGCGAGGATCTTGCGCTTCTTTCCCGTATTTTCCAAATGTGTCAGGAGGACGTTGGCTCGGTTCGCGCTCTATCTTGACCTCTCCGCTCAGTATCCTGCGGCCTAATTCACCGTGTATCGATGAATACATCGACCGCATCGGACGCTTCTGTGTAGGAATACGGTTACCGGCTGCGCATTCAACGTGGTTGCATTTGAAACCGTACTGAGGAATATAACGTGGGAAATTATTCTCAACCGATTCTTTACCATACTGCTGGATGTGATTGTAATCGGATCTTACATCGTAATTTCGTCTTATATTTTGAAACGGTTCGCTCGTCATCAACGGCTCATCGAACGGTCGTATCCGCGGATAATCTAATCCGTCCGCATAACGACCAACGTTGTATGTTTCACGCGGTCGAATTCTTTCACTTCGCCATTCGTCAGCGTGTCTTCTTGTTTTTGCCCATTCGTCTTCCTGACTTCGGTAGCGTGCCAAACTGTTCCGGGTGTCTTTGTTGTAATTTTCAACCGTTTCAGACGATACAATACCTCGCAATTTTTCTAGAAGATCGTCGATTTCATTAAGCTGATTCGATTTATGAGTACCATCCTCGTTCGTTTCTTTTAAATCGTCCGCTACTTTCTTACTCCTAGACCGATCATCGCGATGTTTACGATCATTGCGATGTTTACGATCATTGTGATCGTCATCATCTCGATCAGCCGAAATCGAACTGGACGGCGTCGATTTATTATTTTTATCATCTGTTTCTTCTTCTAACACGTTCTGTTTTCGTCGTCTATCTGCGGACTTTTTCGACATCCAGTTGGAACGAAGCCGATTTTCGCGTTTACGATTACTATCATTATTATTCGTCGATTTGAATGATTTTTTTCCATTTCTTATTTTACTTCGGTTCGCCTTATATCGACGGTCGGCGTCGACTTCCGAACGGACTCGATTTAACGTTTCCTCGTCGATATTTTCATCGACCGTTTTTTCTACATCGGTATTCTCATCGACCGCTTTTTCCACGTCGATATTTTCATTAGAAGTTTTTTCCTTGTCCATATTTTCATCGGCCGCTTTTTCGACGTCGATATTTTCATCGGCCGCTCTTTCCTTCTCCATATATTCATCGACAGCTGTCGAATTCTTATTACGAGCGGGACGACTCGACGGTGAATTCTTTATCGCTTTCGACTCGGACTCCGGTTCTTCCGCGATCAATAAACCCTTACGCGCAGTCGATTTACGCGGATGAATCTCACGTACGTTCGTTTTTTTCTCGTCGATATTTTCATCGACAACCGGACGATTCGAAGATGAATTCCCTATCGTTTTCAACTCGGACTTCGATGGTTCCGCGATCAATATTCCTCTATGCGCGGTTGATTTACGAGAATCAGCCTCACGTACGTTTCTTTTTTTATAATCGTCCGCGATTTTACTAGACCGACCATCGCGATGTCTACGAAAATCATCATCGTCATCATCTCGAACTTCAATCGACGGCGTCGTCAATTGTTTACTTTCACGTTTATCTTCTGTTTGCTCTTTTAAATCTTTTCGCTTCCGTGCGGATTTCAACGACGAGCTCGAACGAAGCGGATTTTCGCGGTTATGATTAGTAATCATCGGTTCGGTAGATTTTATCCGGCTTATTTTACGTTCGTCCTGTTTATTTGGACGTTCAGCGTCAACCTCCAAACGAAGGCGATTTAACCGCGACGCTTTTAGTTCGTCCGTATTTTTTTCGACCGTTGTCGTCGTGTTTTTACGAACTGGATGACTCGAAGAGAAACTCATTGTCGGTTTAAACTCGGTCTTTCGTTATTTTACCTTCTTGATGATGAACAATTTTCTATCATCAAATTGGGAATACAATTTTCGTTTTCAAAAATTGCTCAGTAATAATTTATTCCTCTTTAACGGTACTCGGCAAATATAAATCATCGTTCGACGCTGAACGATCGTATTATTACCATAGTATATCAATAAATCGATACGAATACTCCCATATTTTATCGCGGAAATGTCTATCATTCATAAATAATAAATTATTGTATTAAATATATATATATATATATATATATATATATATATATATATATATATATATATATATATATATATATATATATATATATTATGACGTTCTCGGGAAGGTGGAATTACTTGGTATTCAAATCCTGTCGTACTATAGCCTACTAGAAAAATTTTTTTAAAGATCGCAGTCGCCAGTACAGAATAATGTACAGATTTAACTATTAAGGGATTAATACAGCTTATCTTAAAATTTTAATTTTTTATAAAGTGGAATGTTGTGATTTTTTTATAGAAAAATTTTTATCTTAAAATTTTGACAAAAAAATCAATAAGGCGATTATTTCAATTATTTTTCTGTTTTTATTTTTAATTTATTTATATATTTAAAATTTTACGTAATCAAAATTTTAACGCAAACTGAATATAGAACGAACAACTATTTATATTAGGATCTCGTAATTGATCTTCGCTCAGTTTTAATAATGCGTTTATTATTATTATTATTTGTCATTTAACAAAGCTATATATCTTACACATACACACATACGAACGAGAGAAATAAAAAATACATATGTCGTTCCTGCTACTTTGGAACGATTTTTACAACGAGAATAGACTGTCTCTTACGTAAGAAAATTACGATCTCTCTACCGATCGACTGTATTATCGAACAGTATTTTAAAACGAACACGTATCGAAGATCATACGATGATTCCGTTGTTCGTTGATGATCACAGTTTACCGCCACGCCAGGTAAGTAAAAAACCAGAAAATATTCTATTCGCATCGCGTATATCTAACAACAGAATATGCATATTCTAAACTTAATTCCTTCGCGCATAATTATAAAAAAATATTAGTATCAAATAAAGAAACATTTGTGCAGAAACTTATAAACCCTTCGAAATGATTAGTTATTTCAAATGTTTCACCTCACATTCCTCATATGGTAAAATTGAGCAAGCATTACAGGAACTTAACATAAAATTAGTATCCCAAATGTCTTTCATTAAAGCTGGAATGTTTGAAAATGTATTTTGAACACATTTTTAGTTTTAGACGTCAGGTATATATGTAACGGAAAATGACATAGAAAATCATCAAACACTTACCAAATTCGATATTAATAACGTTTGAATGTGAACAATTCCGAGTATTTCTTTCCATGGAAGAACCAATAAAAGTGCAACGTTTACCTGCCGTAGCAGAGGATAAATCAGAAAACAAGACTGGAGATGAGATATGTACTGACGATCTAAATAAGCAGAGTAAAATTTCAAATAGGCGCAGTAAAAACTGACGCACCACCGCATACCGGAAAACAACAATCTATACCATAAAGCGGCCACATCCAATATCTCCAGAACCACAGACACAGATGCCTTCAATGGAAAAACTGAATCAAAATTTCGATCAAATCGATAGTAACAGTGACCAAGCTATTACGGCAAAATCAAATACTCAAGAAAAAGAACAGCCTAGAATAATTAAAAAATCTAAACTAACAACAAAAGATTTGTTAGCACCTATTGCAGAAAACATAATAACTAACAAAACTTATCCATTATCATTTGCAAACTTCACCGTATTAATGGATATGATCAAAGGGCATCAAGAACCTCTGGATGTTATACGCGGCTTCACTGGTGACATTGAAGGTTTGAAAAAAATGCTAACAGAAAACCACGGGCTGTTACAAAATGCTGCGACGAAAAGTCGTTTTGTAAGACTTTTAAATAAATAAAATAAATCATCGAACGTCTCAAGAGACATCAGAAACTGATGAATAATATTTATAAATTAACTGTTACAAAATTAACATCTTACAGCAAGAAAGTTAAATCAATAGAATGATTAAGATATTACAGTACAACGAAAACCATTCTAGTTTAGCTAGAGATGTATTACTTAGTCAAATTATACTGAAGAATATAGACATTACGTTTATTTGCGATAAGTGCAAAAGCAACTAAATTCCCATTAATTATAAAAAAAAAAAAACATACATAATAAACTCGTGATAACCTATCGATCTGGAATACCGTTAAGCACGGTTTATATGCACAATACTTACAACATTATAATTGTTAAAATTTGTAATATAAACATCATTGTAGCGTACATCCCACCTAACAATCTAGCTACTTATTATTTCCAATTCTTAGATATGAATTAAATAATCACACAGTTTATTTTCGTAGTATTTACTGCCCTCCTCGTTGTCCTCCTCGTGAAGCTGACTATGATGCATTATTTAATTATCTAGGTAGATATAGGATTCTTGGAGGAGACTTCAATGCCAAAAATCCAACATGGGGATCAAGAATTTGCACTCCACAGGGCGAGTATTGCTTAAGTCAGCAATTCGTGCTAACTGTCAGATTATTACACCAGGAAGTCACTGGCCCTCAGACATCAACAAGATACCCGACATAATTGACTTCTTTCTTACCTGGGCTATGCCGGTACATCATTTTAAGGCTAAGTGTATAGCCGATTTTAGTTCTGATCATTTACCCATACTGCTATCATACCTTACCTCACCAGTCAAAATTAATCATCCTCCACAATTGGCAAATAAAAGTACCGACTGGGACAGATTTCGAGAACTAATTGATCTCCATATTAACCTCAATATACAATATCATGTATCGTCAGATATCGATGCAGCAGCTGAAAATTTCTCATCTCTGCTATCACACGCTGTGCAGTCTAGTACTCAGTACTTTGAACAACCCCCAGCTGAAGTCAGATATCCTAACTTGATTCGTTACTTGGTCCATCGAAGACGCCAAGAAAGAAAAGCATGGCAAAGACATCGTACCTTTGAAAATAAATCTGTTTTCAATAAATTGTCTAAAGATACGTCAGTGGAGGAACAATTCATTTTCCAATTACCTATTGTCCCTTAGCTCCACTAAAGAAGCTAACTACTCATTATGGACACTGCCGCTAGGCGAATTCGCCGTCCTACTTGGACTTGTTTTCCTTTGAAGGAAGATAACTCGTGGGCTCGGAGCGATTCTTAAAAAGCAGATGTTTTTGCCCAATATTTTTAGCATGTTTTTGAGGATAATAGCATTCAATCCTCAATAGATAGCAGATTAAACCAACTTCTCCCCTCGAAGTAGCCAAGGTTATTAATAGCCTAAAGTCTAACAAATCACCGGGGTGTCATGATAGGTTTTCTCCTGTTGTGTACAAAGAACTGTCAAAGAAAGGGATTGTCTATCTGTCGACGATGATAAATGCTTGTATTCGTCTACAGTATGTACCTCGTTGCGAAAACGATCATGATTCACGAACTAGGAAAACCAGTCGAGGATCCTGGATCTTACTGGCCCATTTCCCTACTACCTATCATTGCGAAAATCTTTGAAAACATTATTTCACAGCGACTTTGAACAGTAAACAAACATTTGATACCAGATGTTCAGTTTGGATTTCGTGAAAAGCATGCAACCGTTGAGCAAATTCACCGTGTTATACATACTGCAACTCGAGCACTTGAGAACAAAGAATTTGCTACAGCAGTTTTTCTAGATGTCAGTGCTGCTTTTGATAAAGTTTGGCACCTTGGCTTAATTCACAAAATTAAAAGCTATTTTTCACCGGGCTTTTGCAGACTACTCATATCATACTTAACTGATCGACAGTTCTATATACATTTTGGATCAGCTACTACTGTTGCACAAGGCTCTTTAGTCCTATCCTCTTCCTACTTTATACTATGGATATTCCTCAAACTCCTGAGACAACAATAAGTCTTTTTGCCGACGACACTGCAATAATTTCACATAGTCGCAATTATGATACAGCTGCATGTATCCTTCAAACAGCTGTAGACGATATTTCAACATGGGCTTATGCCTGAAAATTAAATGACACAGCAAGTCAGTACGAGTAGACCTCCGACACCATGGTAATATTCCAACTTGTTTAGATGGTAAACCGGTTCCAGTTTCTAACTCTGTTCGCTACTTAGGTCTGCATCTTGATTGTAAGCTCAATTGGCACGAGCATATTAGAAGAAAACGCAAAATGTTGGACCTTCTAACTTTCGATGGCTTCTCTGAGCTTGGTCTCGAAAGCGAGAGGCTCATCTATACTTCAATTTTCCGACCAGCATGGAACTATGGTGCAGAGGTCTGGGGAACTGTAGCTAAATCCAATCTCGAAATTCTTGAAAAATTTCAAAACAAGTTTATGCGTATGATTTCAAGAGCACCTTGGTTTGTCTCGAACGCCCAACTTCGCATCGATCTCAAAATCGATCCAGTTCCAGTTATCATTCACCGCAAGTAGCCACATTAATCGTCTTCACCTCCATCCGAACGTTGAAGCAGTAAAAAATAGTAGGTAACATGAGCGTTGATCTCTTAATCGAATATGACTTCCAGGTACTTAACGTTGTCAATCGATATTAGAGTTGTTTAATCGGATTTCGGAGTTTATAACTGGTATTCTTTTAGATAAAGTTATAGTTTCAGTCTTACCAACATTCACGACAAGCTTTTATTTGTACAAAAATTGACGAAGTTTAAGCATTAAAGTTTGTAAATGATTTCTCATAGCACAAATGGTCCTAATACGCTATCCTGAGAGACGCCTGCGTCTCCTTCTGGTCGTAATCTTATGGTCGGCGAGAGCGGATAATTCTAAAACCTGCTCGATGGCGAGTGGTGTTGCTGGCCCCTCCTATGAATATAGTGATATGGAATACATAACCTAAAAGGAACATAAGCAAGTATATATGAACTTGCTGATAATAGTTCAGATTCTTCCGATTTTGACGAATTCATGTATTAACCAGTTCAATCTGGACTATTGCCGCGGAACACAATGGTAGAAGTTCCACTAAAAGAATGAGAAAGACTGAAGTAGATTATTTAGACGAATAACAGATTTACATCGTTGCAAAAAATAATAAACAGCTCGATATAGATGTCGGTGCAATTCATCGTCAGGTTTTTTTTCTTTTTCTTCCTTTATTCGTCGTCTTCATCGCGCCGAGGTTGACGATCAATATGACGATGTCTTTTCTTGACATGGCACACCTGAACATTTCAACAGACGGATGGTGGAACGAACGATGAAAATTCTTTGACCACCAGTTTTGAGGACGGCCTTTTAATATTTCGCCTAAGAGCTTTCCTTTCATAATGAGACGCAGAATTTCGTATGTATACCCTCTCATGATGTGACCCCAAATATCGTATTTTCTTTTTTTCAATCAAATTTAATAATTCCGACCTATTCAATTGCATTCTATTAAGAACTTTTTCGTTAGTAATTTTTAGTGTCCGCGAAATTTTTACCATTCGACGGTACGAATATAATTCAAAGGCCTTTTTTCCAAGGTAGCATCGAGCGTCCAACTCTCAATTCCGTAAAGAAGGATTGATAAGACGTAGTATTTTAGCATTTTAATACGCAATTCGAGATTTAATTCCCTCCTAGTGAGCAGGTTTTTCATTTTAACGAGCATCGCTCTTGATTGCTCCATACGGGATCTGATTTCTTTTTTAGACTTGCATCTATCATCGAGCAGGGTACCGAGATTTGTCTTACATCGTATCGGTTTCGTGGAGAACATAATTACTTTCGAAACTGTTCATATTTAATCCGTAATCTTTACTACGTTTTACAAGTTTATTCACTTATTCGTACTTATTTCTGACTGTTGGCTATAATCAAGCACAGTCGTATCTTATTAATTGCGATTCCATTTATTTGCATCTTCCCATCATTCTCATCGAAATTCTCTTTGAATATTTCCTCTACATATAATTAAAAATCAAAAAAGACAATACGCAACCCTGTCCAACTTCTTTTTTTAATTTCTATACCCTCTGATGATGTTACCTTTCCAATTTGCATCCCAGCTGTTTGTTTCCAATACAAACGGCTTATTATACGTAGAGGTTTTCTATCTGTAGGGATCGATTTGAAAATTTTCATTAATCGTTCGTGTTTTACGCAATCAAACGTTTCATGGTAATCTATAAACAGACACGATACATTAATATCTACAACAGCTTTGTATAAGTGAAAAAGAACAGCGAATAGTCACGCGTGCCCATGCCACATCTGAGAACTGTGTATTTCCTAACCGGTTCCTCGTATCGTTTGAATAATCTCGTACGTATTATTCTCGGGAATATTTTTAAAACATGCTACATCAAACTAATCGTACGGTAGTCGTCACATTTCAACGATTTCACTTTCTTTAGGATTGCAGTGAAGGTTAAATCGTGTGCCCGGTATTTTTCCTGTATTGTCAATTCTATATTAAACATCTCGGTCATTCTACGTATGCCTCATAAGAATCGGAAAGCGTTATTTGATAATGTCCGTGTAAATCGAAATTATATTAATAGTAATAATAATAATAATAATAATATCAATCACGGTGATAATATAAATAATAGATTCTGTAAGCGGTAAAATTCCTCCGATAATTTGACGAAACCGGCCGAAAAGTAACTTTATTTTATTTATTTATTCGTATGTTTTCGGGTATAAATAGAAGTTCATACACAATTATCTTATAAACTAGTATACAAAAACATTATTATAATATTTTATAAACTGATATCTAAATCTTTAATCCATTCTTTTGCTGATTCGGACAGCTTCGCGATCTCCTTCCAATCACCGGTTAATGCACGCGTTGGGCAATTCTGTACGATGTGATTGATTGTTTGTTCCTTTTCTCCGCAATCACATGCTGCATTGTCTCTGATTCCCCAAGTGTTCAGCATTTTCCCGCATCTTCAATGTTCCGTTCTGATACGATTAAGTCTCGTCCACAGTTTCCTTGGAAGATTAAAACCTAGCGGTTCAGCACAAGGATCTTGTATGAGTTTGTGTTTATCCGGATTTTCAGTCGACCATTTATGTCTCCAAGCTTGCATGTCGTCGAATTTATCAGCGATTAGTTGAGCCGAATACTTGTATGCAGGTTTCCTCGATCCGAGTCGTTGTACAGTATTTGTATTGAGATGTACTGCGAGGGCTTTGTTGTTGTTATATTTTGTCCATTCTTTTACAGCGGCATTTTTCCGTCGTATTTCCGGAGGCATTATATTACTTAGTACCGGTAGCCACGCTACTGGAGTGGACTTCACAGTACCAGTTATTGTTCTCATCACAGTGTTGAGTTCAACGTCAATTTTCTTGACATGTACACTGTTGAGCCAAACTGGAGCTGCGTACTCAGCTACGGAGAATGCCAATGATAAAGCTGATGTTCTTAATGTTGATGCAGAGGCTCCCCACGTTGTTCCCGCGAGCTTGTGTATAATGTTTGCTCTCGTTCGTATTTTTGCAGCGGTGTTTTCTATATGTTTCCGGTAAGTAAGTTGTCTATCCAGCAAGACACCAAGGTATTTTGGGGTTTCTTCGTGCAGTAGTTTACAACCATCGGTTGTTATGCTTAATTCTTTTTTTGCGAGCTTGGTAGCAAGATGGAAACATGACACTACAGTTTTCTTCGTATTTAGTTTTAAACGCCATTTCTTAAAATATTGTGTCAGGACTTCTAGGTCTTCATGTAGTACATTCTCTGTGATTTCAATTTTATTATTCTGATTCGCTAAAGCCAGGTCATCTGCGTAAATAAACTTCCTGGATGTTGTTGTTGGTAAATCTGAAGTGTATAGGTTATATAATATTGGAGAGAGCACGGAGCCCTGAGGTAGGCCGTTGTTAAGTATTCTTGATCGGCTAACCTTTCCATCAACAGTGACTGTAAATTTACGATTACTCAGCATTTCGTTGATCAGTTTGTTTAAGGTCTTACAGGGAATTATTTCCAAAAGTTTTGTAAGCAATCCTGTCCGCCATACTGTGTCATAGGCTGAGGAGAGATCGACAAATGCAACAGATGTTTTGTTATTTAATTGAAATCCATGTTCGATGTATGTTGTCAAGGCAGTTATCTGATCTACACAGCTTCTTGAGCTTCGAAATCCTGCTTGTTCGATTGGAATAATATCTTCAATATGATATTTTATTCGATTATATATTATTCTTTCAAATACTTTATATATGACGCTTAAAAGGGAAATTGGACGGTAGTTTTCAGCCTTCGAGTGATCCTTTCCAGGCTTTAGTATGGCTACTATTTTCGAGTCCTTAAAAAGCGGAGGGAGTTTTGTAGTTAACAGAATATTGTTAAAAAATTGAAGCAGCCAATTTGTCGTATTCTTACCGAAATTTTTTACAAATTCTGGATATATTTCATCTTTTCCCGCTGCTTTACCCGTTTTAAGGCTTCTAATCGCTGTTTTGAGTTCTTCTATATTAACAACAGCTACAAATTCTGATCGTTCTTCGGCCATTTTCATGAGTGTGTTTCTTTTATTTCTTATTTCTTTGCTGAGCTTCTTATCCGAATTAGGAGTATTTGACATCTTTATGATTTGTTTGGCTATCTGGTTTGGGTTAACTCCTGTTTTTGTTCTAATTATGGTATTTTCCCCGCTTAGTTTACGCAGAAGAGTCCAGGCTTTCCTGCTTGTTTTATGAAACTCGAGTCCTTCCATGAGTTGTATCCATCTATTTCGTCTACTTTCATTTAAAGCGTTCAGAAGTATATTTGATGTTTCGGTATCTTCTGTTTCTTTATATTTTTGGTACAGATTTTCACAAGTGTCATTCCAGCCTGGTACATATATTTTTCGGAATCCTCTAGGAATATGTTTTTTAGCGATGCTTATAACAAGTTTCGCAAAGCGGTTATAGTTGTTTACTGTAGGTGGGATCCACCTGACACTATCATCCAATGTTTTTGTAAATCCTTTCCAGTCTGATTTTGTAAAATTCCAACGTGGTTTATGTATTGATTTTACCTGTGGTAATTTGAAACCTATTTCTATCAGTGCCGGCCTATGTTGACTCCTTGGGAACTTAGAAAGAATTTTACGCGAAGTTTGAAGTGCTGGTGTACCATCTTGGTTATTAGTAATGAAGCACAGATCTGGATTGGTGTCTTGTTTCCAACGCGCTGAATGAAATGATCCGCGTTGTTTAGAATCATGGACCAAAAATAAGTTTTCTGTATCCGACCATTCTATGAGTTTCTCTCCATCTTGGTTCGATGATCCGTAACCCCACATTGTATGGCGACTATTGAAGTCTCCAGCTATTATACTTGGTCTATTCATAATATTAATTACCGTATTATTCCATCTTACATTGGGGGGTTTGTAAACATTTATTATGGATAGATCACCAATTTTTATTCTGATGTTGCAATCCCGCTACATGATTCTTCCGAACTGATAAGTTTCCATTGAACATCATGTTTAACGTAAGTGGCTATTCCGTATAGTCTGTTACAAACTGCCGTTGCTAAATCGAAGCCAATTAATTTCGGATTCCTTCGGCCGTCAGCTACATGAGTTTCTTGTAGGAGAAGTATATCTGCTTCTTCATCTTTAGCAAGTTTTTCCAATACTTCTTTCTTTGCACTAGTTATTCCTTCTACGTTAACTTGTATTATTCGAAAATACTTCTTTTCACGTCCTCGTCGTGCGCCTGGAAACGCTTTAAGCGGCTAAGAATACGGGAATCTGTTAGCGAATTTGTTACTCAACCTCTCGCTGTATTGGGTATAATGAAAAACATTAAAATTAAAAAAAATAGCCCTTTTCAGGGCTCCCAGATGAAAAAGACGAAAAGTAACTATCATACGTTGGTATCTGAAATTAATCAATATGTAGTAAATGACGACCAAAATTAAAACTAAACGTATTGTGTTATTGTTTATGTATAAATTTTATTTGGCCGATTTTTTTTATTCGCGTTAATTACCACATTTACTAGGATTATTTTTCAAATACCGGTTTTTTTGTTTTCATTTTGCTAATTTCTCATAAATTGCCTATTTACATTAGCGTTCTTTTATATTTTATTATATATTTTTATATTTTATTCATTTTTTTTCTTTATATTTTCACCGGATAATGGCTTAATAGTCGAAAAGCTTTGTAATTTTTCATAAAGAATGTTTAATTACAATTTATAATAATTTCAACGTTACGGTCGCGTAGTGAAGTTGTTTAACTCGATATTGTTTATTCGTCCATTGTATATTTCGGTAATTTTCGAGGTCGAAAAGAAAGCAAGGAATTCCTTAACTGGTTATCTTATCGATTATAGAGAATAGTTAAATATCGTAGTCGTCGTTCGGCAGGGGGGATACACTCTCCCCTGCCCCTCAGGTAAACGTCGTTCGTCGTAGCGGTACTAATGCACGTAATAATAATAATAATAAGAAGAAGAATAGCGGCGGTAATAATAATAATAGGGTTAACGATATCACTAGCAATAATAATAATAGTAATAGTAATTAGTAATTAATAAAAATAGGAATAATAATTAATAATGCTGAATAGTAACAATAATCAAATCAAATCATTTATTTATGTGCTAATAAAGTACAAAATGAACATGGTAATCTGAGAACTTCCGCTAATGCGCATAAGTTGCCCGACTTGCGGATAAATTAAAAAAAAAAAAAAAAACAATGACACCGATAAATAAACTTAACTCATAAGCAGGGTAGTACGCAAGGAGAATAACACGCCCACACAAACCCCTACACACCGACCAGAAAGCAAAAAACACAAAGTGTGATATACACACACATACATAAGAGTAACAACTATAAAAAAATGTATATAGATCAATAAAACACAATTAAAAAGATAAAATAGGTAAATAAAAGAAATAAATAAATAAGTAAATAAAAGATGAACAAACAAAAGAAATTAAAAAAACGCATCTGTATCGAAAGAATATAATAAACGGTATAGGAAATGTTAATGTTTATATACAATTTTGCTAGTGTAATATACTCGGCAAGATACTTGCGCCATCTGCGATTTATTAAATCAACCTTTACAACGTTCGGTAACGAATTAAATAGAACAGCACCGGCATAACTAATGGTAATAACAGAAATAGTAGTTATAATCGAAGTATTAAAAATAATAACGATACAAATAGTAATAATAATATTGGTGATAGCATCGTATGAGTACTGGTGGTAGTAATAACGTTAGTGAACGAAATAATTTCGCGAAATTTAGCGATTCTTCCGATACCGTTATGGATGAAATTACAACAGTCCGTAATAATAGTCGAGTAGAACCAAATTTAGAAATTATTTCAGACGTTTTGCACGATACAATTCTTCAATAGAAATTTCAATGTCTTCCCCGTCTGTACGTGTTTTCCCGAGTGATTTTCAGGGCTTGGCTGTAGTTCCGATAGTGGGAAACATTAACAACATAGCTACACCCTATGTTTTTAGCAAAATTATTACATAATAAAGTAAAGGGATTGAAATCAACGACTAGTAGTGGCAAAAATCGAGTTAGATTAGTAACACGATTATCGAGGTACGTTTTTACTATCGGAGAATATTCATAAGGAGCTCAATATTCGTTGTTTTAACCGGCAAACGTTGCTTTTCCGTTTTGGCATTGTGAGAGACGTCCCAACCAATCTTTCAATCGAGGAACTTACCGCTTCTTGCAGTGCAAGCTCTAAAATTGAAGATATTCGTAGACTAAATAAAAGGAACCACGATGGTTCTTTCTCCTAGATCCCATTAATTGAAATCAAATTCCGTTCAAAATATACTGCCTGAGTCAGTTCGGTTCTTTGATTACTATTCTTGCAGAGTCGAGTATCAAAATGTGTAATAATTGTCTCAAATTTGGACATATCAGTAAGCTTTGCCGTAGTAAACCTAATTGCGCCTTTTGTCCCTCAAAAAGTCTTCAGAGTGTCGAACAAGTCGTGAAAGCCCTCCCTCTTCTTTATTCTGCACTAGATGTAAATCATTCAGCCTTTGATCGTATCTGACCATTTTATCAAGAACAGATTAAAATTCAAAAAATTATGGCAATAGAAAATGTATCATTTTCTGAGGCAAAATTACTTAATAAATCACCTCTGCTTTTTCGTTTGCTGAAATTACAAATAATCAAAATTTTCCGGAATTACGATCCAGATCTAGTTCGTTTAAACGAAGAAGCAGCAGCAATGACTCAGGTCCTTCCGGTCGCCACTACAGTAATGGTAATTAGAACCGGGGAATAATAGTAATAATGGTAATAGTACTAGTAGCGGTAATATACAAGTAATAAATCCAATGTGTGGGGCTATTTTTCAAACCTAGCTCTTAATGTAAGAACAAGAGTACTCGCAGGAGGGGAATATTACTGTTAATTCCTCACCCTCCTTAATTAATTCCAATAACGACAAGCTCATATCTCCAAATCCTATGCGGCGGCAACTCATTCAAAATCAAAATAGTCCTTATCCTTCTTTGGAAAAGCTTCCTTCCATTACATCTTCTCCTCTTCCTTCTGATTCACTTGTGCCCGCACTACTATCTACGCTCCAACAGTTCCAAATTCCGCATTTAGAGCATAAGCTCGAAGCCATTATTCAGCTGCTTTGTCGCTCGTGATTTTTTTTTTTCGTGTGTGTGTGTGCGCGCGCTCAGATGTGTATATGCGTATGTTTGTATATAATAATAACAATTACATCAATGCCATCTGCAAGCAAGCAGCCTCACGTTCACATGTGAAAAGACATCACCTCTTAAGGAGGGATTGTCGAGCATGCAATGCGAAAAGACTTTACCTCTAATAAAGAGGAATTGTCGAGCATACGAAGAACATAATCGTGAAACCTTTTAATATTTTGCAATGGAACTGCCGCAGCCTGAAATATAACTGTGGCATGAAATATAACTGTGGCAGCCTTGAAAAATTAATCGATGATTATGAAGCTGATATAGTGCTGCTCTCAGAGACATGGCTTGATCCCAACGAACATTATTCTTGTAATAATTTTACCGTTTATCGAGACGACAGGGCAGATCGATATGGCGGAGCTGCAATTTTAGTGCGTGATAACATCCCTTCTGTTCTTGTTTCCTGTAACTTAACGAGAGATATCTCTAACTCTATACAGTTGGTAGGCGCTAAGATTTCCCTAAGTTTATCATGTTCTATATTTGTTTATAGCCACATATGTTAAACCTTCTTTCCGACCCAATACGTCTCCATTCCTAAATATTTTTACTTCACTAGGAAACCCATATATCATTGGTGGCGACTGGAATGCCTGCAATGTTGTCTGGGGTGGTCACACAAATAATTACTTAGGGCAAATAGTGTATAATGATTTCCTAGAAGCAGACTGTTTTATATTAAATGACGACAGCCCTACGTAACTGCCGCTAACCCATTAGATTTAACGTTTTGCTCGCCTTCATTAGGCTTCCTAGCTTATTGGAAGAGACTCTGCAGGAGGTGACCATTGCCCCATACTCACCCAAATAAATATAAATGACGCGTACGATCACAAAGGACCCTCCTCAACACCTTAGTAGAATTATAAACGTACTAACTGGAATCGGTTCTCAGATCACCTTCAGATGACTGATTTCACCATATGCAGTGAAACTGACCCAAGAATCCAGTTTGAAATGTTCTATAAAGCTATCAGTGATGCTCTCTCTAGCTCAATACCACCACTACATCATAATATATCTAATGAGAAATATAAACGCAACTCAAACCTTTGGTGGTGAGATTCCTATCAACGTGTTGCATGGGATAGAAGAAAAGTCTTTCTACAATATAGAAGTAATAGCACTACTGAAAATGTCCTACATTGGAGGAAAGCTAACGCGTTAGCCAAGCGTGAATTTAAACTGGCGAAAAGGAAAGCATCCTTTTCAATTTATCGTACCATATTTTTATTTCTTCAACAAACAAAAGTTATCCTTTTTCCCTGAAAACTGTAGTCTGTATCCTCCTACACTAATCCGTGCCACTTTCAATAGTATTATCTCGGAAATGTTTCCACTACACACCCTTGTTTACACGGATGGATCAAAGTCAACTCGAGGAACGGGAGCAGCAGTGTTCATTTCAACTCTCAATATTAGTAACACGTACAAATTATGCCAAAAATGTTCAGTATTTACTGCAGAATGTGTAGCAGTACTACAAGCCTTGTCAATTCTACCGGACTTAAATCTTCGCGGAAATTACCTTATTATTACCGATTCCAAAAGCGTGGTGACGGCTGTAGACAATAAACGTAGCGTGTCAGATACATTAATTGGTTTAGTTTTGCTAAAACTTAATAATTTGGAACGTGTGGAAATATCTGTGTCCCTTTTTTTGGGTGCCGGGTCATAGAGGTATTCCAGACAAGGAATTTGTTGACTCATTGGCTAAAGACGCGTCGTCTAGTGGTGTAGAGTTCTCCTTAATAACTCACGAAGATATCATTCATTTTATTCAGCTAGAGCATACGGATCAATGGGAGCTAATGTAAACTAAGAGCATTAGTCAATCACCTCTCACTTATTACTATCACCTCCAGCCGTCTCTCCCCAAACTTCCGTGGTTCTATCTCTTTAAAAAGATTAGTCGTAAGGGGATTGTACTCATCAGCAGATTGCGATTTGGACATCACTAGTTGCCTGACCGTCTTTTCCGTATGCAGCTTAGAGAAAGTCCCTTCTGTCCCCTCCATTCTGAACAGGCAGTCTGCAGCCCCGATCATCTCTTTTTTGAATGCTCTGCTGTAGCACCGTTGCGTTCGGAGCTTTACCTTATCTTGTTACGTTCTTCGAGTATTACACCTCCGTATAATGTATCGTCCCTTTTACATATGGATAATCTACAATTGTTCCCCCATGTAGCGACGTTTTTAGAGAAGTTAGCATGCCTGATTAAGATGTAGATAGTCCTCACAGTATCACGTTGGGTAAGCTGTAAAGGCACCGTCATTAAAAAAAAAAAATAATAATATATATATATATATATATATATATATATATATATATATATATATATATATATCGCACTCAATGATTTTTTGATAAAAAAATTTTTTTTTATTAAATTGTTGTTATTTAGGTGTTGTTTATTAAAAAAATATTTTAACTTTAAAATTTTATCGCTACATAGTGAGTTACAGAATTGTACATTTTAAGATAAACCGCGCGACTGATTCTTTGAATTAGATTATATTTCAGATATATACCAGAAGATACATTGCGACTTATTGATGAAAAATAATTTATGTGCTTAGACAATGAATTAATCCGTACCATACGTGTATTAAGTTCTTTAGGTCTGTCTGTAATGATTCAAAAAATGTTCACGCAAACAGTTAAATAAAACACTAAATCGTCTACTTAGAAAATAGTTGAAAATATAAGCGCCTTTACTTTTTTGTTTTGTGTAAAAGCACCTACTATCGACATGTAATAAATTTCGAATTATTACATAAGCTCGAAAAACTTGTTAGAAATGTATCTATTTATGAAGTGTCGGAGAATACCTCGGATTTTAATAACCTCCCCATTTTTTTACTTATTGATAGCACTGAAATCGAATACCCGATATATATACGATTATTTAAAAATATATATATATATATATATATATATATATAAATTGCTCCAAATACGGATTTATTTATTTGTCAAAATATACAAATTGCTTAAATATAATGAATGTTGTGAATAACTACCTAAGTTTAATTGTGATAGTGAATTAAATTTATAGTCATCACCTTATAAACTAATTTTTTTTTTAATATTTAATCGTAATATTATTGGAATAATACTCATTATAAAAATAAAACCACTAGCCAATTTCATAATTAATTAAAACTGTTCACACCGTAAAAAAAGTAAAATAATCAATATAAAAGTTATCTAAAAAGTGCACCCGCTAATTATAAAAATATTGGACTGCTACAGATTTCCTGATAGCTTCAGCAAAAATATAAACAAAAATGATGTGTGAATCAACAATTTAATAATATAAAAAGGTAACATTAAATATAACTTAATAAAACCACTAGCCAATTTCATAATTAATTAAAACTGTTTACACCGTAAAAAAAAGTAAAATAATCAATATAAAAGTTATCTAAAAAGTGCACCCGCTAATTATAAAAATATTGGACTGCTACAGATTTCCTGATAGCTTCAGCAAAAATATAAACAAAAATGATGTGTGAATCAACAATTTAATAATATAAAAAGGTAACATTAAATATAACTTATTTACTATGAAAACTATTGAAACAATCACGATTTGGTGCAAAGCATAAATTTACATTACATTTAGTGCAGCCAACTTGGGTTTGCCCTGCAGTGCAATATTTGCATCTATTTTTTTTTTCACATAAATTAAAAAATAACCTTCTAGATCGAGTCGGATAGTATCTGAAGGTCTTTTTGTAATTGGGTTTTTAATACTTTTTATCATTTGTAGGTCTACCAGCTGTAGCGCGAGTAATGTTTTCACGTATGAGAAATCTGAATTCCTTCAAAGTTGAGTGCTTTTCATCATTGTAAACACATCTGTAGTCTCTCCTGTATAATAATTCACAGCTATATCAAGTAATTGTGAATACATTGTCATATACCATCGATGAGTTTTTAGGTGTGTTCTGTATAAACTGATTAGCATATCAGACAAATAGACGCCACTCATATGCTGATTGTATACGGTTTCACAATTTCTGGACAGGTTACATCGATCTTCTTCTTCTCTATAGGTATACCAGAATCTACATATGAGCTAATCAACAAAGTTACACATTTGTTATCAGCCCATTTCAGAGGACACAACTTATTATTATTGTCCACCATTTGATCGTAGCTTCCTCGACCCTTCTTCATTAATATTTTATCCTCTAATAGAGTACAATTTCGAAGTCTGCCATTTCTTATTGTTCTTAGTGATAGGATACCCTTTTCTTCCCTCAGATAACGAACCAGCTGTAAAGATGTGAAAAAATTATCGAAGTAAACGCATGATATTGAACTTTGAATAGTTCGTGACAGAGCCGAAACGACCTTTTCAATCAAACCAAATGTTTTTTCAACATTAGAAAATGTTATATTATCAAATGTGCTTTCTCCACCAGCGTATGGAATCAATACAAAAAACCACTTACACCACTGCGAACAAAAATTTTTAAACTCCACTTTATTGGTTTTGATTTTATGTATTGTCTTCTAGATCCAGCTCGTGTACCTTTATACGGTACCATCATTTCATCGATACTATATCTGCCTTCTTCATCAAATTTTAAAAAATTCTCTTTTACTTTATCTAATACTGGCCTAATTTTAAAATATGTGTCCTTTCCATCGTCGTTATCATTATTGTTAAGAACTTATTAATTGTTCATATCGTTTTCGGGGCATTACATCTGCAATAAGATCTGCTCCATTGAGCCCGATAGTCTTTATAAGAAGGCATTTTCACAACCCTCGTAATCATGTGGATTGCGATAAAATTCCACAATTCTGTAGAATTTGTGTTTACTGATTTGCTCATCTTTTGCGCAGAATATAAATTAGTTTCGTACACAATGTTATTTATCAAACTTTCATCAAAGAATCATTTTAAGTAGTCCAGAGGTGACCGAATAGACTGCGACTTAAAATATGATGTAGTAGGACTCAAAACAGTATGAAAAAATTCTTCTCTTTTCCAATTCAGCAAACATGATTGATTTTTAAATTTCATAATTTTTTTTTTAGACTTCATGTTATTTTTGATTTTATTTGTAATGCAAGACTTACTTGTACGATGCGAATCGTTTCTGATGATGAGTGGTGTAAGCCCATTCGAAACGTTAAGTTTTTTGAATAATCAGGACGTGGTTTTCACCGAAAATAATTCTAGACGTAAAGTATATATATATATGTTATATATATATATATATATAACATATATATATATATATATATATATATGTTACATATATATATATATATATATATATGTTATATATATAATATATGTATATATATATATATATGTATATGATTACGTTAAACTGTTGTGTAAAACGCTAATAACGTCTCTGCCACGGTTGCGGTTTGGAATCGTCTACAAATCTGCAATCGTACTGGTATTCGCAGTAGCGTTTGCGAGGATCTTGCGCTTCTTTCCCGTATTTTCCAAATGTGTCAGGAGGACGTTGGCTCGGTTCGCGCTCTATCTTGACCTCTCCACTCAGTATCCTGCGGCCTAATTCACCGTGTATCGATGAATACATCGACCGCATCGGACGCTTCTGTGTAGGAATACGGTTACCGGCTGCGCATTCAACGTGGTTGCATTTGAAACCGTACTGAGGAATATAACGTGGGAAATTATTCTCAACCGATTCTTTACCATACTGATGGAATTGATTGTAATCGGATCTTACATCGTAATTTCGTCTTATATTTTGAAACGGTTCGCTCGTCATCAACGGCTCATCGAACGGTCGTATCCGCGGATAATCTAATCCGTCCGCATAACGACCAACGTTGTATGTTTCACGCGGTCGAATTCTTTCACTTCGCCATTCGTCAGCGTGGCTTCTTGTTTTTGCCCATTCGTCTTCTTGACTTCGGTACCGTGCCAAACTGTTCCGGGTGTCTTTGTTGTAATTTTCAACCGTTTCAGACGATACAATACCTCGCAATTTTTCTAGAAGATCGTCGATTTCATTAAGCTGATTCGATTTATGAGTACCATCCTCGTTCGTTTCTTTTAAATCGTCCGCTACTTTCTTACTCCTAGACCGATCATCGCGATGTTTACGATCATTGCGATGTTTACGATCATTGTGATCGTCATCATCTCGATCAGCCGAAATCGAACTGGACGGCGTCGATTTATTATTTTTATCATCTGTTTCTTCTTCTAACACGTTCTGTTTTCGTCGTCTATCTGCGGACTTTTTCGACATCCAGTTGGAACGAAGCCGATTTTCGCGTTTACGATTACTATCATTATTATTCGTCGATTTGAATGATTTTTTTCCATTTCTTATTTTACTTCGGTTCGCCTTATATCGACGGTCGGCGTCGACTTCCGAACGGACTCGATTTAACGTTTCCTCGTCGATATTTTCATCGACCGTTTTTTCTACATCGGTATTCTCATCGACCGCTTTTTCCACGTCGATATTTTCATTAGAAGCTTTTTCCTCGTCCATATTTTCATCGGCCGCTCTTTCCTTCTCCATATATTCATCGACAGCTGTCGAATTCTTATTACGAGCGGGACGACTCGAGGGTGAATTCTTTATCGCTTTCGACTCGGACTCCGGTTCTTCCGCGATCAATATTCCTCTATGCGCGGTTGATTTACGAGAATCAGCCTCACGTACGTTTCTTTTTTTATAATCGTCCGCGATTTTACTAGCTTGACCATCGCGATGTCTACGAAAATCATCATCGTCATCATCTCGAACTTCAATCGACGGCGTCGTCAATTGTTTACTTTCACGTTTATCTTCCGTTTGCTCTTTTAAATCTTTTCGCTTCCGCGCGGATTTCAACGACGAGCTCGAACGAAGCGGATTTTCGCGGTTATGATTAGTAATCATCGGTTCGGTAGATTTTATCCGGCTTATTTTACGTTCGTCCTGTTTATTTGGACGTTCAGCGTCAACCTCCGAACGAAGGCGATTTAACCGCGACGCTTTTAGTTCGTCCGTATTTTTTTCGACCGTTGTCGTCGTGTTTTTACGAACTGGATGACTCGAAGAGAAACTCATTGTCGGTTTAAACTCGGTCTTTCGTTATTTTACCTTCTTGATGATGAACAATTTTCTATCATCGAATTGGGAATACAATTTTCGTTTTCAAAAATTGCTCAGTAATAATTTATTCTTCATTAACGGTACTCGGCAAATATAAATCATCGTTCGACGCTGAACGATCGTATTATTACCATAGTATATCAATAAATCGATACGAATACTCCCATATTTTATCGCGGACATGTCTATCATTCATAAATAATAAATTATTGTATTAAATATATATATATATATATATATATATATATATATATATATATATATATATATATATTATGACGTTCTCGGGAAGGTGGAATTACTTGGTATTCAAATCCTGTCGTACTATAGCCTAATAGAACAATTTTTTTAAAGTTCGCAGTCGTCAGTACAGAATAATGTACAGATTTAACTCTATTAAGGGATTAATAAAACTTATCTTAAAATTTTAATTTTCTATAATGTGGAATGTAGTGATTTTTTTTCATAAAAAATCAATTGAAAAATTAGTTAAATCACTAACATTTATATTCTTGTGAAAAACACAACGCTTTTCGGCATTTACGACATTATAAAGTGATAACAAAAATGTTTTAAAAAATCATAATTTTACAACTATTTTTAATTTATAGTAATTTATAGTTGTAAAATGATGATTTTTTTTTTAAAAAAAGTTGTTATCACTTGATAATGACGTAAATGCCGAAAAGTTTGGCGTATTTCATCAGAAAATAATTGTTAGTGATATAAATAATTTTTCAATTGATTTTTTATCTTAAAATTTCGATCAAAAAAAAATCAATAAAACGATTATTTCAATTATTTTTCTGTTTTCATTTTTAATTTATTTATATATTTTATTATTATTATGAGATTTCAACGTAATCTAAAATTTGAACTCGTTCTAAAGAAAATTTTACGCGATTGAAAATTTCACTTCATCAAAAATTTTAACGCAAACTGAAATTTTCACATATAGAACGAACAACTATTTATATTAAGATCTCGTAATTGATCTTCGCTCAGTTTTAATAATGCGTTTATTATTATTACTATTTGACATTTAATAAAGCAATATATATATATATATATATATATATATATATATATATATATATATATATATATATATATATATATATATATATATACATCAGCGGCGTGTGGTGAATTTTTCTAAGGGTAAGTGATAACCATATAAAGTGTAATACTATACCAAACGAAAATTTATTTACAAAAAACACGTGATGATAAATCTATTTAATACTTATTTAATATAAAAAAATCCATTCGACGATCTATTTTAATAAAGTTAGTTATAACAAGATCATAAAACGTACCCATCGGTTCATTTTGTAGCTGATTTTAAAACGCTTTTTCAACGAATATTAAAGATAAATCACTTAATCGGTCCTGTCCCTGTGTCGACCTCTGATATTATTTTGAGCTAAATCATATTCTTCGATAATACTTTTGACATACTCAAGTGTAGCATCAATAGATCGATCCACATCAATAAATTTATTAAATCTATCTTGAGTTTTTGCAATGTGACTGCATATGTAACGTAAAACTACAAACATTATTTAAAATGTCCGACGTTTCGGCCAGTAATATAGCAACGATTTCGCATTTTTTATTTCTTCTTTTATGTTAGTTTGAACAACAGCATGTACCAAAGAAATTAAATCATTCTGAATACGATTTGAAGTACTGCAGAACGTTATAGAAGTCTCTATGTGCGTCTTCAGGATCATATCATATTTTGAAAGTAATTGTAGAAGGTCTACATAATTTCCACGATTATCGGAATCAGCCTTTTCAGAGTGGCCACATAAGGCAAGCTCATGAACAACGAGATTGCATACTGCATCAATTAATATTTTTAAAATGTTTCTATTTTGTAGTACAATCTCATTATATCCCGTGACTTCAATTTGTACTTGATCATTTAATTGTAAATCTATGCACGACTTACCATATTTCTTCAGTTTCGTGGAGGGAAAAAATATGACTCAGAACGTTCATGATTTTGAATCGCATCGATCAAGTTATTCAAGTTATCATATCCCTAAGTAAGATCATTCCATACACATTTATTTTTTTTACTGCCAAATAATAAACACGGCCAACGTTTTCCACTATCTTCACAACCAGTTAACCACAAAATGTTTTCATATTGAGATGCTTTAAAATGTCTGGTAAAAGTTGTACTTTCTTTTGTTTAGCTTTTAAAAATGGTAATTCTGATTTTGGCTTACCACAATTTATAATTTCTAACCGTTCGTTAAAATTAAATCGTGAAAACGGTTTTTCAATAAATTCCCGAACACTTGTTTACAAAAAAAAATCGACCATACAGCCTGCAGAAATCAAGGATTAAACCGCGTTAAACTCCAGCCGAAAGCGATATTACGGGCGCTTACCATTGCCAGTGTCGCTCACGTGTTTATGGGTGTAGTGTGTCTTTGTGTTAGTGAATTATCCGTATATCCGGCTGAAAGCGATCTTACAGGCGCTTTACCCGTCTAGCGTGTTCTTGTCGAAGGTCACAACCTATAGTCCGTCATCTCTGTCACGTATCCTAATAGAACGAATTCTTTTCTGTGTAACCAGCTAATACGATGCGCGCCTGCATAACACAATTCATACACTAAGTATAACACTTAAGTGCGCAGCCAAGTATCACATGCGGTTGTTGAAGTAATAAGCGCCAATATAATCGCTTTCCGTTTTCATATTCTATAACATTATAAGTTAGGATAAAAAAAAAAAAATTCCGGATTTTTCAGGGTAAGCGGCGCTTACCTCGCTTACTTTGTTATGCACGCCACTGATATATATATATATATATATATATATATATATATATATACATATATTCAAAATGCAGCTTCTTACACATACACACATATAATAAGGAACAAAACAACATAAACAATATTCACATAAAAAAACCGACAAAATATATAAAAATTTATCGTAAAAAAACATAATAATAAAATTCCTACGATCTGGGTACCTCAGATAGGACTGATGATGTTTCCGGATGACGAAGGTAGTATCCGATGATCGTTACTGCTTGCGTACATCAAGTTTACGATTCGGTGAATAATTCGCAAATCGTATTAAATTAATAACGACTAGAAATTCTTCACATTTATGCGGATAATTTCAACGAACGAGAGAAATACAAAAATACATATGTCGTTCCTGCTACTTTGGAACGATTTTTACAACGAGAATAGACTGTCTCTTACGTAAGAAAATTACGATCTCTCTACCGATCGACTGTATTATCGAACAGTATTTTAATATAGAAGATCATACGATGATTCCGTTGTTCGTTCTGCGCATGCTTCAAAATTCTTCTACTCCCGAAGGTATTATCTATATTCTAACGTTATTACGAATGTATAGTGTAAATCTGGACTCTATACTCTCCGTTATTATTATTATTGTATCTTACTTGTAGGGAATTAACGTAATTATACCGATATATGTATACACATGTGTGTACGTCGATCACCGACTTTACGTATAATATTTTTAATTTTATATTTTCTATATTTTCGATGAATTCATCGGTACCCCTTATCTCTTAACACGCCATAATCATCATCATCATGTTGCGTCTCCTTCAAAGGAGGTTGCGCATCAAGGATGTTGGTATTTTCATATTTTCCTGAATCTTGCTGCAGCTACTACTTCCCTGACTTTGTTGAATCCAGTGTTTGATGTTATATATTCGAATCTTTTCCTTCCTCTTGATCTTTGTCCAAGTATTTTTCCTTGTGCTACCAACATAAACAGCCCCTTTTCTCGAAGTTTATGACCTATATATTTCAATTTTCTTTTCATGATATCTTGTACTATCATCAGCCTGTCTATGTTGCATTTCTTTAACACGTTTTTGTTGGAAATGAAGTCCTTCCATGATATCCTTAACAATCGTCGATAAGTCCACATTTCGAACGCGTCCAACATCATTCTGCACTTTGCGTTAATAATCCAAGTTACGGCCGCATATTTTAGCACAGGCCACACGTAACATTGTACAATTCTTTTTCTTAGTTCCATTGACAATTTCCTGTTCTTCAAAACGGTTTCCAGATTCATGAAAGCTTGTTTTGCCAGTGCAATTCTTGCTCTTATTTCTTTGATATCCCTTCCATCATTTGTAATTATTGTTCTAAATATTTAAATTGGGTTACATTTTCTATCCATTTGTTGTCGAACACGCCATAATATATATATATATATATATATATATATATCATTTATTTTGACAGTGAAAAGAGTAGTAAGGATGTCACTATGGCCCACTACGATTTTGCATGCTATGTTTGAATGTTATGGTTTCAGAGGGTGGTTGATTTAAGTCATTTAAGTTTTTTTTTTTTTTTTTTGAGATTTTTCACTTAAAAAGGATCTTAATTTTTTTTACACTTATATCGGAATAGTAACAAACTCGCCGTTCATTAGAATCGCCGTCTCATTAGTCTCCCTCTTTATAATAGTAATAATGATAATAATAATCATTTATTATTATTATTATTATTATTATTATTATTACTGTTATTATTCTTTATTATTTTAGCTTTTCCCGATGTATTTTGTTTATATTCACGGATTCCGGGTTTCCGGCATTATTATTATCTATTTTTAACTGACGGCTCTATCTTTGCCCCGTTTCAATATACAGTAAATTACAGTAAACGTAAATAACAAAAACAATTATTACAATGGTATAATAATAATAATAATATAATTACCGGATAATACAGGAATTAGTAAAATACAGGGTGACCCGGAGAAGACGGACGGTATTGTTGTTTTTTGAATAAGTCAAAAACTATTCGATCGTGAATGAAATTTTATTTAAAAACAGGAAAACGAGAGATTAACTCGCAATTACTTGTGGGATAGAATATCGTTCGGATGAACGCTATTTGCAATGTTTCTACAGATTTTTCCGAACATAGGTCCGTGGATTTTTGAAATTTCTTCAGAAATCCGAGTTTTCAGGCGTTGCCAGATCTCGTGGACGTGTTTTATAAATGCGTCTCTTAAAGTATTCGGGCGAAAAAAAAAATATAACTTTAAATTCTTTTCGAAATTCTCTTTGCAGCTGTCGTGATCGATTCACCACAGTAAACGTGGAGCACGCTATGTTGTAGCCAGTGTTACCAACTGCGCTATTCAAAAAACAAAACCGTCCACCTTCTCGGCGTCACCCTAGATAGAGTACGTCACAAATAAATATATACGACGTAACAGAGAATTTTCTGATAAAATAAGGGAACGAGACAAGATTACACTTTTAATGTAACACAACTTCAAAAAGTGATTGAGCTGGAAAAAATGCGGAGAGAAATTGATTTGAGAATAAAATTATAGGAAGTAAAGGTAAAACATAATGACGAAAAATAAAACGAATATATATATTATAGATATATATATATATAAAAGTTTAGATCATTCAACAACAGTAAACACGTTTTGTACGTTTAGGAAAGAAATTTACAACGAGAAATAACAGCCATACACGGGAAGCTAAAATAAGAATACAATTTTAGATGGATAGCATTTAGCAGAATGAAAAAGAGTGCGCGAAGTAAACTCAGTTCAATAAATCGAACCAAACCGATTAACACCGATGCCTTAAGGAGCGAAAACCTGGCATTTAACCAATAAGATCGAAAAGGCGAAAAGGAATACTGAATTATAAACGGATAGAATCTGAATTCAGATATGCGAAAAAACACATGATTCGAATATATTGTCGCCCCAGATTAGCCAAAAACTGAAATTGATTGTTCAACATTTCAAAGCTTTTTTTATAAACTAATCTGCAGTTAGAATATTGCAAAAAAATTTACCACCGCATATTATGACTATATCTATATAAATTAATTTGCCTTTCTCGACTTTTCAGACAAAGATCAAAATATCTATTGATAAAAGAAAATAACTTTGAGAATTTTTTTCAAAACTCACTTCGCACATTCTATTTTTTTTTTTTTTTTGTAATAAAAAGTTGTGATTTTGCGTCTATGTAAGTAACGCTAGAAGATACCTCAACACTTCAGTTGCGTTGAGCGCATTGTACCGGTCGTCCGTCTTATAATTGTGTTCGTTGTTTCTAAGTACTTTTTTTAAAACATTATATCCTGATGAGAAATCAAATTGTTGAAAACAAGAGAAACATTCCTTCCCACAAGCTGTAGTATAGATGTATATGAATACAATATTAAGATAGAATTATTAGATCTAAAAAATAAAGCAAAGGACTCATGAATAATGGGTTATTATAAGATGAGGAAAGGTGAATTGATGGATGTCATAGGTTGTCATAATTATGACGTAGAAGTATCCATTATTTTTCCATTCAACGATGAAATATTCATAGCGATTAAATTAAAAATACGCAGTAATAAGAATAAAGTAGAGAATAAGTTAACAATTAACAAAGAATAAATTTTGTAAGTAAGAATGTAATAGAACGTTTTAAAAATAAAAACATTACCGTAAACTATCACATGACTCAGACTATTGGCTACTATCTAAATAAATTAAAAATTATTAATGAAAGTAAGTGTTGTAATTGCGAAAGCGATAAAATTGTAATCGTTTAATATGTAATATATAACTGCAATAAGTATAATCACCTTCGACGGTTGTATAAGATTGACTGTGAACTTGAATTAAATGAAACTATATTATTACAGCAGTTTCCTGTTTTCATTTCTGAATTATTCAAAATTAAACAATAATTGCTACTAGTAGCCTTAAGCTAATTTTGCCGGCTATTCTAGTTTATTATATTCCAGCATTAGTGGAACCGATTCTTGTATTACTTTATGATGTAATTTATTTATATCGATTTAATTTAATTTTTTTTTTATGTTATATTTTTTATGAATTAATATATATTAAATTTTAATATATATATATATATATATATATATATATATATATATATATATATATATATATATATATATATGTATGTATGTATGTGTGTGAAAGAAATTACGTTTATTTAACATGTGATTTATAATAATACAAACAAAAATATGATATAATCATTCCGAGAGTAATGCCTATTCCTTAACCGATACTAAAAATTAATTTAAAGAACATACTTATAAATTATAAAAAATACAGTAAAAAGATTTAGTAGGAAAAGTTTATAAAAAAACCTACTATCCAGCTGAAAGGAAGATCTGAGCTTCCTCACCATGTTATTGAAATTGAATGAAAATGAAACTCATTTACACATATAAAGTAAAAGTAATGTAACAAGAAACTAGAGCTTGTAAATTCATTCATGTAATAAAATATGTTACATGCACCAGCGTCCATACTTTTTATAATGATGTCTTAGGGATCGGTAGTTATAATTACCGATGAAATTTATTACTGAATTGTTTGATTATATATATATATATATATATATATATATATAATTAATATAGCCAAGATAAAAAATTATAATAAAATAAAATAAAAAATCTGTCATTTATATGATGCGATTTTTTTTTCCGGAAAAATTTAAAACCGTCGAAACGTCGGCATTTTGCTAAATAAATAAAATAAAATAAAATAAAATAAAATAAAAAAAAACAACAAACCGAGCGTTAAAATTCGACCATTTATAACAGCAGGCCCCGGTAATTTTTTTGGAAACTACCGGCAATGGAACACGCGTTTATCGTAAGTGAATTAAATATTCGCAGGCGTTACACTCGCATATGGCGGATTAAATTCGACGATTACATTGGATCAAATATTTAACAAAATATTTCTGTCCGAGAACTTAGCTTAATAAATTCGAAATTATAAATATCGATCTAATTAAGCACCTTCGAGAACCGAACAAAAATTATATAATAATAATAATTATTATTATTATTTGTTTATTTATTTAAATTTTACAATACGCCAGTACAACAGCTTTCGCCAATTACTGCATAGCGCACTATAAGAAAAAACAATAAATATACCGCACGCATAATTATTAATTAATAGTTATTTACTTAAAAGATCACACACTCATATATATATATATATATATATATATATATATATATATATATATATACAAAACCTAAATACATATTCACACATACATGTAAATTCTATCAAGTACACATACACGCAAATAATTCCGTACTCTCACATTGGTACGAGAACGTAATAATTATATGTGCAAGAGCACACTCGGATATCTTACATATACACGCGCGTAATATTATCACTTAGATGTGACAGGGTGGCCCAGAGCTTCACGCTATTAAATCCTTAACGATTTGTAAGAATTCTCCGGAATGATTGTGAAAAATATATATCTATTTCGGGATATCATTTCTCTAGGTTGTTGTATAGTATAATTAATGAGTATAATGGGGGGGGGGTGGACATGCATACCGTTTAGTTTGTTGCAAGCTATACTGTCAGCGTACAAGCGGGGGACGAAATCCGAAAACAGGAACTTTGATATTAATTTTTTCTAATAATGCGGTAAAATTTATCTTACCGTGGATTAAACTGTGCGAAAAACGAAGCGCTATTTACTTTCTCCGGCCTTGCAAACTACGCATATCTAATTGACGATAGAGTTTTTCTTATTCGAAATAAAAATAATTTCATTTAATAAATTTATACTGCGAGAACTTTAAACAAAAAAAATTTGTACACTTTCGATTCTATTAAATCATCAGACGCAGGGTTGCAAAATTCCAAATGCGAAAGAACTAAAGAACTGTATATATAATATTGAAATATGTTTCAATATGTTTAAAATTGCTTCGAATAATTAAAATTTTCCTCGCTTTACGAATTGTGTTCGTGCTATGGAATTTAAAAGTTAATTTTGCATCGAATAAAATACCAAGATTTACACGCAACTATTTGTCTAATAATGAACCTTGTATATGATACAAAGCTGTAACAGGGAGAAATTTTCGTGTAAATGAAATACACTTACATTTTATTATACAATATTGTACTAGACCAACATTTACCAATATATAACACCGATTGGAATGCATTTCAGAGAGCAGTTGAAAATAGTATCTCCCTAAAAATTCCATGAAAAACAGAAGAAAACATAGAAGATGCTGTTGTTGAAAATCTCACTAAATGTATACAAGAATCAGCATAGCCACTTCGCAAAAATATTCAGGCATAGCAGTAATAAATCAGACTAAGATAATAAGAAATATGATTACCAGATAAAAGACGATTGAGAAAAATTTGGCAGAATAATAGATCAACGATAGATAAGACCGCTTTCAACCGAGCAACAAAAAAAGTTAAAAAAAAAAAAAAACTTATGCAAAAAATGCCAGATTTCAATGCCAACTTAACACCGAGTAAAGGTACAGATTATTCTTTTATGGGAAACTATAAAAACAACATCGTCCACCCCTTAGAGTAGGAAATGAATGAGTGAGAAGCGTCCAAGATGAGGCAGGAATATTATTTGCCAAGTAGTTGTCTGTTATTTTTCAACAAGATAATAAGACCGACATAATCGAGGACGAAAAAGAGATGTACAATTATCTGCAAGTACCTTAACAAATGTCTCTTCCTAAAAAAATCCATATCAGCGTTTGAAGTAAATACATGCGTACAAAAACATCTACACCCAAAAAAAAGTCACCCGGATATGACTAAATTACAACATCTATTTTTAAAAAGTTACCCGTAAAAGCGGTCACACTATTAACATTTAATGCAATCCTTCGCACTGGTCATTTCCCAATACGGTGGAAATTTGCATCAATAATAATAATAATAATAATAATACAAAAACTAGATAGTTGATATTATAAACAGGATCGTTGAGTAAAAAAAATACATCCGTATTTCGCGACATTGAGAAGAAAGCATTCGATAGAGTGTGGCATACAGGTTTACTCTGTAAACTGAAACAAAAATTACCTCACCCGTATTACTCGATATTCAAGTCGTATCTGACTGATAGGTGCTTTCAGGTGATCATAAATGATGCACACTCGCAAATGTATTCTATACAAACAGGGCTACCGCACGGTAGCGTGCTTGGCCCGCATCTATACTTCTGATTTCCCGGTTGTTAACGTCGATACAACAACGGCCATGTTCGCTGACGATACAGCCGTATTATCGACAAATAGTGATCTTGTAATGGCAAGTAAGCATGTTCAGCGTTAACCCACTTAGACAAGTGGTTCAAAATGTGGAAGATCAAAGTAAATGAATTAAAGTCAGCTTGTGTATTATTCGCATTAAAAAAAAGGAAAAGATGTACATATTTATCTTAACGGATGATTCCTGCCAGACGCAAGGTTAAATACCTTGGATTATATTTAAATCAAAGATTAACTTGGAGGAATCATATTACTGCTAAAAGAAAGCGGCTTGATATTAAATATCGAGTAACTGAATTGGCTGATGAATAAACGTTCTACATTATCAGTAGAAAATAAAATAATGTAGTCTTAAAACCTATCCAGAGTAATACGAACCTTAAGATCATCGAACGATTCCAGGCGAAGGTGTTAGTATAGTGTGTGCACCTTGGCTTATCACGACCTGTATAGAGACTTACAAATTCCTACGGTAAAATCATCAGATCACTTAGCCAGAATTATAAGCAACGACTTGACCAACACGCTAATCCACTAGCTGTCAATCTAATAAATAGTGGTACGCGGTTCAGACGTTTGAAGAGGATCTGCCAAACTGAACTGCACTACAGATCCTGATTTTATAAATTAATACTCGGAGCAGCTCTGAATAGCTGTAGTTGTACAGCGTTCATCTGATAACTTATTGCCAGCAGTGCTGCTTATTGTTCTACAGGACAGATTGTAAACAATTTGAAAGGGGAAAAAACAAAAACATTTAAATGTATTAACTGGTAAGTTATTAGTAACACTTCAAGATAAAAAGTTATTAACATCTTCAATAATAATAATAATTTAAAATTGCCAAAAAAATAAACAAACAACGAATACTTATTAGTTATATCGTATATAAAACGATTCATAGCTTAGTATTGATAAAATTTAAGCGATTAACTTATAAAGTTGACGTAATTATGAAAAATTATTTTTACTTTAAGATTATTGCGAGGACTATATAGAATCTTCGGCAATAACGATAATGAAGTTGAAATCACACGTGTGAATAATTACACGCGTCCAACAAAGTGACTCCGACTTTTACGTCACTAAGTCATACGGTTATCGGCGTTTAAGTAGTCCTATAAATCCTCGCGGTTGTCTATATAACTTTTCAGTGCGTTTTTCCGGTCTTTTTACGTATTGCGAGTAAACCTTGTAATTTCATCGATGACTATTGGGATTTTTAAGTCTCGGTGTATGTCATTGTATGGATATGCGCGATTTTAGCGTCCTTGTATGGAATCTATGTTGGAAATATTAGTACAGCAGCATAATTGTACTAAGTCCAGGTTTAACAATGGCCATGTACAAAAGTCGTTTATTTTCGATAGCGTTGAATTATTTCCTATTAGATTTGTTTGTTCTTATATTTGCTAATTTATAATTAGCCACGAGTGAGACTATAAAATAATATATATATATATATATATATATATATATATATATATATATATATATATATATATAATATATAATCACGTGTAGGAGTAGTATCCAATGATACATCCCCTCAAAATGATTACAGAATTAAGTTTCTCATTTTAGTTTGCTTGAGTTTTCTATGTGCGAATGTTCGGCTACCACCGGCTGATTTGGGTGGTTTTGTAACCGAGTCAGATGTTTTCTTGTCCTCCGGATAATTTCATCGAGTGAATCGATTTTCAAATCTCAACGTATGACTTCGTCGGACACGTTCTATGATATTCGATATATCAGACGCAGCACCTTGTTCCGAAAACGCTGGATAATCAGTTTGTCTGACACCTTCGCGCAAGCCCAAAGTTATACTGGACGCAGTACTATTTTATATATTAACAGACGATTCTGCAGCGACAGTTTGGAGTGGTAACCTAATAGTCGGTAAAGTTTTGCTTCATCCGGATGTTCAGTTCACTTTTTTTCTTTTGCATATGCGACCTCCGTCGTTGATCTAGGTAAACTCCTAGATATTTCACTTCACCCGGTCATTGAAATCGCTTTATTGTCGATTAGCACCCGTTTGCTGTGTAGTTTTCTATAGAACAACGTATAATGCTGCGTGATAACTTATCCGAGTTAATAGTGAGTTTCCGCTGTTGTGTGCCCACCGATGAACCTGATCTATACTATTCTGCAATTTTGCGTACGTAATGGCAATATCGGTATTTTTATCCGATGCGATTATCGCAGTATCGTCTGCAAACACGTTGATTAGCCGATAAAGATGTATTTCCAAACGTTTCTGCCCGACGCGTCGCTTTTCGAAGCGTGAATGTAACGTGGATAGATTTTTGTTCGTTTAATTCTAATCCTGCATCCGCGTGGTATGTCTGAAGTAGATCTATCGGCTTTATTTTAGCATTTATAACAGTATCATCTGCATAAGTGGCTGTAAAAATACCATCTGAGGTCGGGATGTCGTTTGTATACGGGACACAGGTCCGAGAACAAGTCTTGCGGTACATCAGCACGTATAAGTTGAAATGTTGAATTTACTTCTTCATATATTACTCCGCGAGATTATTTTGGTAGTAACGTGGAAAAATAAATAACGGTATCCTATTCAGCATCCATTTCGATAGTGAATTAATATTATCGATTAAAATAACTAACTTCTGTATCAGGCGACGCCGATATTAATTCGGTTACATTAGATGTAGTTATACATTAGTAAGTTAACCGTTAAGGTATATATGTAAGGTATTTAACATTCTTCATTAGTCAATTATTTGTGTATTCGTGATTTTGTTTATACGTTTTGTAAATATATTTCTTCTAAAAAAAAAAACAAAAAATTCTGTCTTACAAAAGTCTACTTTAGGGATGGGCTAAAGAAAAAAGAGCAAAACATTAATAAACACTACGTGCAATAACGAACGCCCCTCGCGGTGAATAAAACACTACGTACACATCATCGAGCACGTAACAAGTGTAAATATCTAACGAAAGGTACCGTGGAGTAGATTTGAACGAGACGCGATAATTCTATCGCAATCGTCTGGACGCCGGATAAAAGAACTCTCGCGATATCCTATACGAAATTCATCACTTCCGATGGGAGGTGAACTCCATTCAAGATTATTTTTCGATTTCCTTATTTTTATATTCATTACAGACTTACTATATAACCACGGCGTGTAAGATTGAAAGGAAATAGTTTTCTACTCGCGGAATCTGAATACAAATCCCATCAGAAAAGGGAATTTTAAGGCTCGTAGCCAATTGTCACTTATAGTTAATCGATAAACGAGTCAAAGCTAAAAACCACCGCACTATATCGACTCTACCAGAAAGCGTCGGTTATCAATTTTCTGGTTGACCAGATAGGCGACTTCTTCCACCTACGTTGAAATTGAAAGAATCGTCTTTCTACTTTATTAATTTTTTAACTTTTTTTTTTTTTTTTTCAAATCATCCAACCGTACTGTCGTTAATTAGTTAGATTAAGAGGAGTAATGAGTTTTTGTATATATATATATATATATATATATATATATATATATATATATATATATAAAAGTATGTACGTATAGAATAATTCAAATAATCCTAATGGATGATAGTGGGATCGACTAACAACGGGAAGTGAGGATAGGATAAAGTAACTTTTGTTGTCGGTATTATTCAACCGATGACGGTATGTGTATCTAATTAACGATGGCGTATATAATGTTCAACCGGCCGAAGACCAGAATAACAATATGACTACGGCACTGACAATGACCTCGCCAGTTTGACCTTCGTTTACACGAGGAAGAAAATTGCTTCAATAATATCGCGGCATATTCTTCAAAGCGTGCAACTTTGATAAAAACTGTACGTTGTGACCACATAATATCATTCAAGCATATATATATATATATATATATATATATATATATATATATATATATATATATATATATATATATTATTTTACGCCAATTAACAATTACACTCCGCGCTCGTGCTTTCGTCTTAATTCGTTTTTTTTTTTTTTGTAATTTTCGTACTTCCTTTTTAATTATCTGTTGCTTTTAAAACTATTTAAGTAGCCCCAGGATTTATTAATAATTAAAAATCATGATGACAAACCAATTAATAATAATAATAATAATTATAAAACTAATGTTATTGATGATAATAATAGAGTTGACAATAATATTGTTAAAAATAACGATAATAATAATAGAAAAATATAGTAATATTAATGACGATAGTATGATTAGAACCGCTACTATCAGTCATCGTACTCTTTATGATAACGTTCGGTACGATGGTGGTTAGTAGATAAAAACATTTCGAAAGAATGAAGAAGTATCGGGGCAACGAAGATAACGAACGAAATATAATTTGAAGTTACGCGTGTAGGTGGTAGAGGCTGGTTTATAAAGTTGGCCAAATTCGATAAAGAGGTAGAAAAAAGATCGTTGACAAGCATCTCACTAATTAGATGTGCTAAAAATTAGTTCTTCGTTAAGCACGTATTTTTACATTTATTGTTATACAGGGCGACCCAGAGAAGACGGATATTTTTGTTTTTCTTTTAATAACTCAGAAACTACTCGATCAAAATTTTCGAATGAAATTTTATTTGAAAATAGAAAAAGCTTACAATCATTTGCGGAACACAATGTCGTTCAGATGATCACCATTTGCAATAGCGTTCAATCTTTTCACAAAATATTCGAGCATAGGTCTTTGAATTTTTGAAATTTCTTCAGAAATTCCAGTTTTCACGTCTTGCTGATCACGTGGACGTGTTTAAGGTATACCCACAAAAAAAAAAAAAAAAAAAAAAAAAAAAACTAAAATCTATAGCGGCCAAATCCGGCGACGATGCGGTTACCAAACGCCTCTTTTAGTACTGCGGCATTGCTGAAACCATGTACAGCCCAGAATCTCGATATAGCGCATTACGTTCTCAGTACCAGTGAAAGAATAAGGCCCCACTATTCTCCACTTCCCCCATTCAAGTCCAGACGGTTTTCGCTGTGTGACGGCTTCTGTTCGATTGAATTCGGATTAGATTCGGACCTGTAGCGGCAGTTCTATAAACTTCGCTGCTCATCAAAAGATTGTTTTTTATCGATCTGTTCGTCTTCGATTTTTTTCAGCTTCGTTTCAGCAGAAAATTTTTTCGTGCATGGTACTTTTTAATTCCCGAGTTATCAGCAGTTTATAAAGAAGCAGCATGATGACGAACAGAGGCGTTCGAGACTACGTATGATCGCTGCCTGAACTCGATCCATGCGGGGGTTACGAATCGCTGTTTAATGTCCGGGACATTTTTTATCCGGTCGCAGAAGCTGTGTCCTTCGAAAGTTTTCAACCCACTTTAAAATTTAATTCCGAGATGGTACAGGTTTACACTGCGCGACGTTGAATTCTTTTCGAAACTCTCTTTACACCGCCGTGATCGATTCACTCGGAAAATAATGTTACACGCAAAACGCGCGCTACTGTACGTTATAGAGAATGCCGTTAGTAGCTGAAACTGGACAAATACGAATCTCTCTTGCGTATACTAAACGCGGATCAGGCGGTTTGCGTTGTAGCAGTGTTACCAAGGGCGCTATTCAAAAAATAAAACCGTCCGTCTTCTCCGAGTCACCCTACGTTATGTAATTTATTATTAATTATTTTTAATTGAAAATAGCGTAACTGGTAAAAAGCTTCGTAATTAAGTATTTTAACAATTAGCGCTATTCACTAATAAGCTGTGTTGTTGCTGTCTCTCTTTTAGTTGTAACTCCGTGTAAGAGTGTCGTGATCAAGATAATAGCTTCCTTATTTTCTGCCTCCATCCTTAACGATCTTCCCCGCATCATGAACACATCTTGAAAATGTTGTCCGAGTTGCAGCGGTCACTGCATCTGTCTTTTAGTCGTCCACCATTTATTTTTCGCATAACTGTTGCTCCGATACGTCGGTCATTAATCCGCGGGTTATATACTAATTTCTTTCAGAATAGACACATTAGTACGCTTTTCCATCCACGAGACCCGAAGGAGTCGCCTCCAGCACCGTATCCCGAAACTATTTATGCGTCGTCGGACTTTCCGATCGTTCGCATTTCTGCACCGTAACAGAAATATTGAAAAAATCACAGTGCGTAAGGATCTTTACATTTTTCGTGACAGGAGAGCCTGTCCGTATCCGGGTTAGTTTAACTATAGCCGTATGTGCTAAATTCTTCTCCCGATCTCTCCTTCAGACCCCCTCCTTTGCTTTTCAACAAGGATCCTATGTAAACGAAGTTTTCACACAATTTCATAATCTGCTTTAAGGGATTGTGTTTTCGATATATATGTATATATATATAATGCGCGCATACGCTTATAGATATTAAAAACGATCTTATTTTTGTACAGGTGTTTTTATATGTTGAAAATGTGCAGTCTTGTACATACATATGTTTTCTCGATCTATGCAAACTTCCCCCCTTTTTTTTTTTTTTGGGGGGGGGGGGCACTGATGAGGAGTTCTTTTATCGTCTACGTGTGTTATATACTTATTATTTCTCATTATAGTATATATTAGATTCTCAATGAATTTCGTTTATAGTATTCCGATATTACCGGCCATATCGTAGCTTATCAGATTTTCGACTACTGTGTTGGTTTAGTCATTCCCTACAAACTATGCTTAAAATATTGAGCATCTTTATTTATTTAGGCTCCTATTAGAAATTGTCGCAACTGAGTATTATTCATATTTCCATTCATTTTTCAACCCTCCGCACTCTTATTATTACTATGTGCCACTATGTATTCAGAGAAGAATAGACTTCCTCTTCATTCGAAATGAGTTTTTATCTTACCATTCTGTTCTTACCAACACATTGCAGACGTTGATTACATACAGCTTCTCACAAACGACTTATCTTCGCATTGTATTTTGTTTTTGTTTTATTGAAGTGATACTTTTATTGACGCGTTCTATATATGGAGAGTTAGAGCCCATAAAACGAGCGAGTGATCTGATTTTTATTCGTTCACTTGCGTTTGCGCGCACGGCTATCCGTTATTTTGTTCAAACCTTCGTTACACAAAGGATGTATATAGGATGTATATGTGACGTTGACAACGATTCGAGTCATCGCCGTGTCTAAGCATGGCGGACAGTGTGTTCCGTTGTGAAAATTGTACGAAATCGTGAGTTTATTAAATAAGTGTGCGCATTTTCGTTGTGCGTTAATGTACGATTTAATGAAAATTTATCTTCTATGGTTAGGTTAGGTTAGGTTAGGTTCGTCGTCTTTAAATTTCACTTCTTTCCTGCGCCCCGAGGCACGGTATTTTTTTTTTGTTTTTTTTTTTTTTCAATCATATCTTTACAGTACATACCAGGACTCCAGACTGATACAAAAAAAGAAACAATATGATGATTATCCTTTCAGTAAAAAACTAGGGGCTACCCATCATGTATAGTATAATTAGGGGATGATTAGGAACAAAACAAAAAAAGGTTTGCAAAAATCCGACTAAAATTCGCCAAACCCGCCCTTTGAATGGGCTCCGCAAGTGGGAAGTCTACATAAAACAAAAATATCGTTAATTTATATGTATGTTTTTCCTGAGATTAATTTTGCTATAGAAATTTCGCATCGGATAAAACCAAATTCGTCGAAATGACGTCATACTGCAGTTGCTGTTGAACTTAAGACACGCCCGCCGCTATAAAAGGTTATTTTTATACGCGCGTGTTATTATATATGTAAATTTAAAAAAAATTAATAATCTCGAATGCATACTTAAAAATTATATATATATATATATATATATATATATATATATATATATATAAATAAAAAGTTATGTATGTACGTGCGATACCTACAGCTAATATGTACGTGTATATAGTTTATATGTCCTACCCGCCAAACGTTCCTCTGCAGTTGCTGTTTTCTATGTATATATTAAAAAAAAAGATCGATCAAACGTTTTGGGCTACAGGTGTATATATATATATATATATAGCTACTAATCTCCCAGTTATATATGTATATAGACATGTATAGCTACGAATCTGCTGGCGAAATATATGTATTTATTTAATAGGTATGACCATCTAATTAGTTAGTTAATAACGATTTTTTTCGTATCTCTAATCGTAAGAGATTTATAGCGCAAAAAACCTATTATATATTGATGATTAATATATATATATATATACACATATATAGCTACTAACCCGCCGACCAAAAATGCCTGAAAAAATTATCTATATATATATATATATATATATATATATATATATATATATATATATATATATATATATATATATATATATATATAAACAACTAACCCGCCGACCAAAAATGAAAAAATGTTTAAAAATCGAAAATCAAATTCTAAACTCACGCTTTCTCGTTACCGGTTAATTTTTAAAACATTTACGTTATGACATAAATTATAGATCTCGACGTCTACTTTCTTTTAAGCCCAATCCGAATTCCCTATCTATCATAGGAGCCGTAAAAAGGGCGCAAACCCCTAAAAACCTTTAACCCCAATTTGCTCGACGAGTATTCGCTATAAAAATACGCGAATACCATCGTTAGACGCGTATTTTAATCACGCGTAACTTTCGTTTGAACAATTTTCTTAAATTGCCAATAGTTCGCGAATTATTGCGAACAAATCGAAATAAAAATGAAATACAAACCCATCCCAATGTAACAGCGAATCAGATAGCCTCTGAAATAGTAAGGAACGGTAATTTTACAAATGGGACTAAAGAAAAACATTAGTAATAATAATAAGGAGAAAGGAAAAATAAATGATTTCGTTCGGGATTCCACTTATTGCTGAGGAAACAGAAGCGGTGATAAAAAACATGAACGATAGTTGCAATAGATGGAATATTAGCAGAACAGCTAAAACTATTTGCCACGCGATTGTTACACTGGTTAAGACGTACGTTTAATAAGGTTTGTTAGATCCGTTCAAGTAATCACTGGAAGAAGGCGCATATTATATACGTATTAAAATTGGGCAAAGATGCTGAGAATGCAGCGAATTATATAGACTGATTGGTTTATTATCTCGAACGCTGAAGATATTTGAAAGATTAATACTACACAGGATTGAGGAATCTGTCGATGCCGGCTGGCTTTAGAAAGGAGAAATCCTGTTCAAACCAAGTGTGGTAAAGTTAACTCAGCATATGGAGAAATTTGAAACATTTCAATATAGGTTCAATATAATACTTAGCAATACCCCCCCACCCCCGTTTAACACAATCGCCTAGGAGAGAGAGAGAGAGAGACAGATGGAGAGAACAATAAAATAGGTAATTCAGCTTAATTAATTTTTTATTTTCAGTTGTGCAAATTGATTTAACTTATTAATTTTTCATTAACTCTCGTTTTAATAATTTTGGTTATCCAGATTTTTTAAAAAAAAACCTACCCGAATTCTCTAAGTTTTGATTAGTACAGATTACGTATCTCTTTTCGCTATTATTCACAATTCTAATTGATTATTTTAATTTTTTTAGAATGTACTAATTTTTTTTTAATAAAAAATCAGCTGAAAAATTAGTTTTAAATCGCTAACATTTATTTTCTCGTGAAAAACAAAACGGCATTTACGTGATAAATTTTTTTTTTTTTAAATCATAATTTTACAACTTTTAATTAAAAATAATTACTTAAAAAACATCTGATGATGGCGACGGTGAAACTATATTCCGTAAAATGTTATTCTTTTTGTCTGTTCTGTTATTAATTTATTTTTTTGAATTGTCGAAATTTAATATATATATTAGACATATATTTGTTTGCTGGATTTTGTTTTTTTATTTATTTTTTTCGATATAGTTTTCTGGATTCTGCAAAAGTTCTATACTGACGGAATTTTAAATTTTCATGTACGCAATGTATGATATCCGAAAATAAAATATATAAAATATAAAAATATACAAACAAACATTTTTAAAAAAAAAAACACAATTTTACAAGTATAAATGAAAATTAAGTATTTAAGAAAAATCTGATAATGACCGTGGTGAACAATCAATTGTCAGTATATAAAATTTACAAAACAATAGCCGGACAATAATTAATTTTGAATATGCAGTTAAACATTGAAAAATACTTTATATTATATAATAAAAATTAATAGCCGGTAAAATTACAACTTATTTTACAATATACTTTTTAAAATTACTTCTTCATCAAAATTTACCATTGAATTTAATAAACTATTTTTATCCCTTTCTTTCATAATTTCCATTTTTTCGCATAGTTTTCTTCTTTTAAATTGTTTTCCTATATGTAAAATTTTATCTTCAAATACTTATTTTTCATTTATACTTGTGTAAAATTGTGTTCTTTAAAAAATTTTTGCGTTTGTATGTTTTTATATTTTATATTTTACTTTTGAATACATTGCGTACAGTAGATGAAAATTTAAAATTCCATCAGTATAGAACTTTTGCAGAATCCAGAAAACGATATTGAAAAAAATAAATAAAAAACCAAAATCAAGTAAACAAATATATGTCTAATATATATTTAATTTCGACAATTCAAAAACTAAATTAATAACAGAACAGACAAAAATAATAACATTTTATGGAATATAGCTTCACCGTCAGATATTTTTTAAGTAATTATCTTTAATTTATACTAGTAAAATTATGATTTCTTTTTAAATAAATTTTTGTTATCGCTACCGCGTAAATGGCGAAAAGCTTTGCGTTTTTCAAATAAATGTTAGTGATTTAAGTAATTTTTCAATTGATTTTTAACAATAATTGATTATTATTTAATCGCGGTGATATTTTGTCGACATCTTCTTCAAGTTAAATTCTGTAATAGATTCGGTTACCTTGAGTCAACTGACAATATTAATAATGAATCGAAATAATAATAATAATAATAATAATAATAATAATAATAATAATACAAGCGTTGGCCGAAATCGATAAAATAAAACGATTATCTCAGTCGGGAAAAAATTTGCAATCAGGTTTTTCTCTTCTGTATCGAATTACAAGTCTAGATAACCAAGTAACAACCAGCTGAGCTAATGATACGGAATAATAAAAGCGTATACATACGCAGTTGGAGAACTCGATCAGATCGTTCATTCGGATATGGCGTTTATTATTTTTCATACGCAGTAAAATATCAACGTGTAGCACGTCTCTTTTCAGTTTCTTACAGCTGACGCACACCGGGTACTATAGAAGCTGCTGAATACTTGTTCACTCGAATTATATATATATATATATATATATATATATATATATATATATATATGTGTGTGTGTGTGTGTGTGTGTGTAAAAAGAACACATCACTTGCTCGCATTCTTATGATATATATATATATATATTTATGTATGTTGAGAGCACGTGCAAAACATATGTTCCGCCTATGTCGACGAATTTCGCAGTCTCTCTTGAGACCACACATCCTCACGGGTATATTACGCACTATAAGCAAGAATTTATAATGCGTCATCCAAACTTACGAAATAACGAAATAAAAAATGCGTGAGTATTACGTAGTGTTATTTTCACCATCTAAAAAAAAAACATTTAAACACTAGACTGCTAGAATATAATTTTCGTATATTAAAGTTTCGGGATAAAAAAAAAACAAAAAAAAACTTATATGTGTTAAAATATTCATATATATATATATATATATATATATATATATATATATATATATGTATAATAAAACGATCGTCGTGTGTATTCCGCCTATATAAATTAATTTATACTTTAAAAAATAATTTAATTTAGAATTTTTATACGATAAATAATCCGTTAAATGTTTAATTTTTAATATAAAAAGTCTTTGAAACGGTATATATTAACGGTACGTATTATATAAGGATTATGCGTGTGTGAAGATATGTAGAAAATCGGATACACAGCGTGTGATACCTTTTTAAAATAGTGCTATATAGAACATTTTTAAATGGATGGAATACGATTAAGCGCAAGATTGCGCAGGTATCTGTGAGAAAAATGCTATCGGTCGATAGTGAAGCTGGTTTCAAATTCTATTTCGGTTTGCGGTGCTGGTGACTGAAGAAAAATAAAAAGCTGATTGATTAGGATCCGGAGAAAAAGCTTGAAAATTAATTAAAGCTAACGTTTGCCGGAAAATCACACGAAAAAATTCGAGAAAACGCTAAAAAGGTAACGTACGTAATTCATAGATGACGAAGATACTAATTTGCGTATATAGCACTTACTATTCGATCGTGAAACGAATAAATTTTATTCGAATTTTTATTTTAACACGTACGTAAGTATAATAATGCGTTAAATAAAATAAATTTTAAATAATCACATCATTTGACGTTCATTTATAAATTAAATAATTCAGTATTATATAATTATAATACAAATTATTTAATTTATACGAGTTGCTTCTAAGAACACGATACGAAGTATCAGTAGTTTTATACAGGTAGCCCCCCCCCGTTATATATATATATATATATATATATAAAACGAATATCATCGTATGTACTAGTGATGGGCATAACCGACTACTTCACACAACCGACTAATTAGTAACACGGTTTCAAAAAAACCGAAGAAAATTAGTCGTTAAAGATTCCGTTAAAATCGCCAATAGATTATCGAATATATAATAATCAATATTTATTCAGCAGCACGTGCATCAATATTGAATATTAAAAAGAAGCTTCATCGTATTCAAACTATCCTAAATACACAACAGAATAATGAAAATTGAGGCAACCGTGGCAGAAAATCAAAGATTCGCAAACAAAAAATAAACAAGAAAAAGCAAGTTCAAATTATGGATAACTACAGAGCGAATCGAACGACCCAAGTACAACGAATCTCCAATACTTAAAACAAGCCAAGAATGGGTCAAAAAAGCCAAAAAAAAAAAAAAAAAAAAAAAAAAACTGAGGAATTTGTGTTGGAAAAATGTATTTTATTCACTTATTACAAATGATGACAATAATCAAATTCATTGGATAGAGAGAAATAAACACGTTACTCATAAAATATACTATTCTGGGTGAAATTAAAGCAGTAATAAAGACTCTTGATAAAAATTAAAATTGTAAAACCTGGAAATTAATGATATTATTGACACATATATATATAACAGAATGCTAAGATTATTATAAAACTTATCGCAATGGAAATCTGCACATATTATGAGGATACCTGAAGCAGGTAAATCGCCGGAAAAACAGAATTCTACATTATCGTCTGTTTTTTCGAAACTATTTGAGAAGTTGTTACAAAATAGATTTTTGTTGAAAACACAATTCTATTACACCAATTCTATTTTAGACAGAAAAAATAAGATTAAACAAGGAAAGGTTCCAGTTTAAATCATAATTACACTAGTAGATTAAAGAAAGCTGTGAGGATTCTTCTCCCGGTTCTGATATGTACTATGAATCAAATAAAGACGAAAGGACCTGCAGTTCATAAAATGAAACCGTTAATAATTTAGTAAAATTGGTAAAAATAGAAGTAGGAATGTTGAAAATTGCGATAAATTAAAAAATTATTCAAACGGCGACACACCATCTTCTCTGCGCTTATTAGCAAACATCTCAGGGATCTATTCTATTTAACATTGCCATTAACAACTTGAATGCCATGAGATCCAATTCGGTATCATAGCTGTGTTCCAAATTTTGCCAGATATATTTTTGTCAAATGTTCAATTTTTGCCATGACAAAAAAGTTGTTACTTTTTTTTTCAAATTTTACATAGGCCGTAATAGTAATGAAAATAACTGTTTTCACATATTTTTACTGATATTCGAACTGAGACACAATTTTAAATCTCATGGCACCACAGGCTCGCTCACAACTCATAGAAACAAAATACTTCATTAGTGAGACACAAATCTAGATCTCAAAATCAGAATTAACATAACAAAGTTTTTATATGTTGTGTGATTATTTTTAATAAGTGTAATAAAAAAGAAAATTTTGTTAATGCAACTAAATATTTAATAATATAAATTGAGCAGGAAAAAGTCATGTAATTAGTACATATAAACCAAAACTTTGTAAAAATTAAACTAATTATAAAATACTTTGTTAAAACTATGTGATGTATTAAAACATATTTGACACAAATATTTACTGCAAGCTGTACATTTAGTCTGGGTCTTTGTTGCATGAGATTGTGCATACTTTCTTCCCTTCAATTTAACTATTTTTTGGTAACAAGTTGAACATCTGCTCCTTCCAACTTTTTGCAAACTATGTTTTATGGTCGTCGGATTTTCAATAATAATACTTTTCATAATCAACTTTTCAACTAAAGATGCGCGGAAATCGGTTATACTTACATTACTCGATGTTATTGTGTTATATAAAGTCAAGGAATTAATTACCGACACATTAAGTAAAATGTCAACAAATACCTTTTTGTACCACTTCAGGGACTTTCTTAAAGGATTGGAATAGGCTGCTCTTTGGTCAGCCAGATCTATCGATCCTTTGCCTTTATTATAATTTATAATAACTTTCGGTTTTATCTTATTTGTATAAGTCATTATCATTTCATTGGTGTCTTTTGTACTGCAAATAAGGATATCTCGTTTGTCTTTCCATTTCATTATCATTACATTTGTGTTGCTCCGTAATGAAAATATTTCTCCTTTTTTCAACTTCTTATTAACAACTTCTTTAGGATTAGATTTTTTATTTGTTCGCAATGTGCCTGTTAAATAGGTGCTCCTTTTACCAAGTTCTTCGGACAGCTCTACACCTGTGTACCAGTTGTCTACTATTAATGTTCGTCCAAAATCTAAATAAGGTTCCATTAATTCTAAAACAATTTTTTTAGCTACATTACCATCTGCAACAGCTTCCCGACCAGCATAAACTTTAACAGCAACGGTATAATGTGGCGGTGTGCACACTTTAAACAATTTTATGTCATATTTATGACGCTTGTTCTTTATAAATTGTTTAAACAGAAGTCTTCCGGTGAACGGTATTGTTGATTCATCTATGCAAAGTGTAGTCTCGGGAATCACACAGTTAGATGAATTTATCATTACATCGTCAATAAGTGTACCTAATTTGTACAATCTATTTTCTTTATTAGCTGTTTCATTATCTGCATAATGAATCATGGTTGTCAGTAGTTGAAATCTGTTCCGACTCATTATTTTGCTAAAATTTGTAGAAAACAGATGACTATTACTCCAGTACAAACTAACTTGAGGCATTTGGACCAAGCCCATCCATAACACCAGTCCAAACCAATTATATATTTCTTCATGAGTAGTATTTGTCCATTTCTTAAGTCGGCTGCTTGTAGACATTTTAAATAAGCTTAATTTTTTCTGCTCGGCGTACCTATTAGTTTCAACCACTATTTGTTAATAATACGGTCATCTACTATTAACTTGAAAAAATCGATCGGCTGGCATTTTAACATTGAGTCAAAAAGGTCTGGATTGAACCCAACATCATTGGAATTTGGGTTGAACATATAATTATTTATAAGATTATTATCCGCGTGCCATGTTCTAACAGGTATTATATCTGAAGGAACTGTTATATTCACAATATCATCTTCTTCAGAATCCTCTGATTCTACAAAATTTTTAAAAAATAGCACAGTTTTAGTATCTCAAAATAATAAACTTTGGTTTAAAAAATTAAAACCGCAACAATGCAGTTTACTTTAATTTGCAACATAAAGAAGAAATTAACTAGCTTTTATAAAATGAATATATTAATCGCTAACTCAAATTGATAAAAATATGATAAACTAAAAACATACATAAAATTATGCATAGTTACCTGAAACTTCCATCATTCTGCTCTCATTTGGAATAAAATCAGGATCTATGTCAGAATCATCTAAATTTAAATCACTTTCAGAGAATTCATATTCCGAATTAAGTATTTCATTTATTATATTATTATTTAATGTATCCCTTGACATTTCTAATAATGAAATTAATTTTCTTTGCAAAATGGAACTTTATACATAGAAACTTCACAATCAACACTACTATAAGATGATGTTGTTTTTAAAAGTCAAAACAAAAACAGTAATACACAATATCGTTATATCAATATCGATATTTTCACAGCAAAATTTGTAAAAATGGTATAATTATTTATATAATTCTAAAAAAATTTCTCATGAATGTGAATATATTTAATATAATCATAGTATAAATACAAGATTAAATATCTTGGGGATGAAAAGTAATTTAAATGGGCTAAAAATACCGTTTTTTAGTAAAAACGCCGGTGAATTCAAATATGCGCTTAAAATCCCAATATAATAGACCCATATTGAGATCTCATCAGGTTTATGTGAGATACAGATTTGAATCTCATGGCAGTCAATTAAACTTTCGTGGTGATTCAGAAATGGATCTCATGGCACTCAGTTGAACTTTTCATAAAAATAGCATGGCATTCAAGTTGTTAATGACCTTGCCATCGTCCAGTCATCAGTGCGATGCTCCTTGTTCGTCGATGGCATCACAATATTTGTTAATTACGAAAACTCTAACCACTGGAGAAGAAGCACTACAAGAAAACGCATCACGAAATTCTGAACGATGCTCAGAAAACGGTCTACAAGCATCCAAAGTGAAGACTACCGCAATACATTTTTGCCGCATTCGGAAATGTATCCGTGAATTATCTACGCGTCTCGATGGACAGCAACTAAACGCATCATCATCCATTCGCTACCTGGGTTTAACATTCGACCAAACGCAATCCTGGAAACCCGAAATGAAAAAATTGAAACAATCACGCTTTCAAAAGCTAAACTTATTAAGAAAATCATATGGTGCAGATCGTACACCATTACATCGAATTCACCGTGCTATCATACACGCTTTAAATTAGGAATATGCTTTGCCAATATACTATTTATCTGCAACCTGTAAAAGCTCTCAGGAACATAGCTGTTCGGCTAATTACGGGGACATTTCACACCACTCCCATCGAGAGTCTAGACGCGTCGTCATCTGTATATTCGGCAAATACTTCAGAAATTTCATGCTCAGTGCGTTGCCTCAAATATTGCCCCTGTGTGTATAGTTTCAACAATTTTTTCGAACTACGGCTCTACCAATGGAAGCAATCCCTTCACATGATCGGCGAATACTGACGCTCGCTAATATAATTTCACCATAATTAGTCTCCACGCAGTCACAGTAATTCCACCGTTGAATCGGAATCCGATCAAATCGGATCTTGACCTGCTGAATCATGACTGAAATGGAAGTGTCATATCAAAGCTAAACGGAAAATATCTTCGTATGCCTCCAACTTATCGATGTTCTATCCGCTGAACTCTAGGCGATCTTTACAGTCCGATATATTACAGATCAGCAGAATATCAATCAAGCACTGATTTAGATTCGGTAACGGCGCTAAAAGCCATCTGCGACTGTTATAACGAGATGAAAAATAGGTCGGCTGAGAACTTCTAGAAAAGAATAGGAGTACTACTACAAAGACAGAAGGATAATAAAAATATTACAAGAAAAACAAATAGCAATAATAAAATATGAAGAAAACGAACCAGCAGTAAGGCAGGTATGCTAACACGTCATCAGGGTATTTCAATCTATACATAGAAAAAATGATTCAAAGTGGTGCATGAACGTCGAAGTTTAACTTCACCGATGACATAGCAATTGAAGGGAACGGTGAATTGGAAGAATTGATGCAATATTTGGAAGAAATAATTAAAAAAGTATAATACGATATAAGAAACCGAAGAAAAGACGGTGATGATGAAATGCGATAAAAAACAAGGAAACGTAAATACAAAAATGAATGGAAGAACGAGCAAATAAATAGTCGCAGATATCTTTGAGGCCTAATAACCCAGGACGGGAGAAGCGATATAGCAACGCGCGAATTAACCGAACAAAAACGGCGGGGTTCAACAAATTAACGATCGTTACTGACGGCAGAATGTACAAACTCGGAAACTAACGAACGCTTCGTTAAAACGCGCATACGGAGTATATTTTAGTAGAAGCGAGAAATATGGGCGATTAACAAGTACAACAGAATAGAAGCGTTTCGAATGTGATGCTGACGGAGGATAATCGACTGAATGCAGAAAAGAACAAAAGAGGAAGTACTAGAAATGGTATAGTCTAATCGACTCTGATGAATAATACGAAGGCTTAGCCCACCAGGATCCGGAAGAAGGATTACTAGTTAATGTAGAGCGCCTGAACAATCTCCGATCGCAGATGATACTGTAATTTTCACGGATAACTTTAGAGGTTTCGAACGTTGATGAACAAAGTAGTAAGAAAGTAGCAGTAAATTTGATCTGGAACTGAACTTCAACAAAACTAAATACAATGTAATCAGCGAGCACAATATGCCTCGCAGTCGGTTGATCATAAAAAACAAAAAAATCAAATCGCCATATATATTTGGGAGCTATAACGAATGAGAATCGGGATCAATCTGAAGAATTCAAATGAATAATAGGGAAAACAAGGCACGCATTTAATAAACTAAAAGTATTATTCGCATATAGGGGAGGGATCTAAATTTACAATAGACTATTCAAATGTTATGTTTCTTCAATATTCTTATACGGAGTGCAATCACGGGAAGCACGTCGATAAAGCTGAGCGCTTTTGAGATGTGGTTACATCGTCGTATTCTGAAAATTCTCCGGACGCACAAACGTACCAACAAATATATTTTATCGAAGATGACGAATGAACTGGAAATCCCGAACGTAGTAAAATCCAGGAAATTCGAATATTTTGGCCGCATAATGAGAAGCGAAAGAAGATATGAATTACTGCAGAAAATTCTTCGAGACAAGACAATGGGACAAAGAAGAATATCTGGACTCAAGGAACCTTTAAGAACACGGTTTGGAGCGACATTCACAAAATTATTCAGAACAGCAGCGGACGAAACCATAATAGCTAATTCGATCGCGAACATTCGTTAACGGATTTACACTGGAAGGAGAGGACAAGTAAGACATTTATTCCGTCATATCAGACGTCAGTACAAATGATCAAAGACATAATGAAGACAAACGACGTAGAGGAAGACCCGGCAAAAGGTCCATCGAGCAAATAAGTATAAAAGATCTAGGCAAGCTATGCAGATTTAAAACGACAGGTCGAACTGAGGGAATTATTAAAAGGACTGAACATCGCGAAAAGCATAATTATGAAAACATATACAATAAAATATATTATTGCAGAGTAGTGATTTTATTAATTAATAATAAACCAAGCAATTTTTTTTTTTTTTTTAAATAAAAAAAGATGTAATCATTTTGATGCGTGCTTGAAAATGACGTAACTGTCGAAAAGCTTCGCGATTAAAAAACTTTTAGTGATTGCGTCATATTTTGTTCGGTTTATTATTAATATACAATAATAGCAGTTTTTTGCTCTGGTTGAATATTTTAAATTTTATTTAGTTGCGTGATCGTTCTTTTCACGTTACCAAATATGCATATATAGTTAAATTGTCCTCCCTAAACTTCGTGATCGATTTAAATCCAAAATTGTCCTATTTAATTATTATTGTCGCTGTAATTTATCCCTGAATGATGGACAGTTATAAATTTAAAATTTCAAAAAGTACATCTCAATGAAACTGACAATACGAAAGTACAGTTACTAAGAAGTACAAAGAAGAGCTGTGTCGTCAGCGTGAAAAGCAATCTGAACATCACGGAGATTAGGGAAATCAGATGAAAACAAAGTAGTACAGAAAGGCACTCGAAATACTAGCCCGAGGAACCGCTGTTGAGTAAGTTTTCACAGTAGACCTGGATTAATTATTTATGGTAATGTAAAATAATCTGTTAAAGTTAAGCTAGGCGAGGTTAGAATTTCCTTCTGTTCAAAGCTACATTTTATTATGACTTTACCCACACACACATGCATATATATATATATATATATATATATATATATATATATATATATATATATATATATATATATAGGTAAACATTGAAAATTGAAGTATATTTGTTGTTTTCGACAACAAACATATTTGTATGAATACGTGTATAAAGAATTATATTGACAGAGTAGGTAACCAGTTTAATTTGGGAATTTTACCAGTTCACCAAAACAGTCACGCCATTAAATCAGTAAAAAAATACACTTCAACTCGTTTAATTACCTGACTTTTTCACGTCCCAATTTGGTAATATTCTCCTTCCTATATACTTATATATAAGTATTTACCAATTATAGGGAAGAGTGTCAATTTGAATCGCTATTTCCCATGGAAGCAGTTTATTTCGATAAATGATAATATATAAAACATGGGAAAAAAACGAGCAAACAAAATTTACGTAGAAATAAAATCGTGAAATTTAAATAACAATAGAAATAAAATTCTAGACACTACGTCGTGCATAATAAAACGTATCTTATTACAGGCAGTAGCAGAAGTAGTTACAATAAAATTGTTCGTTGTAATCGCATTTAAATTTTTACTTCTCATTTAGAAAAATTTATATATATATATATATATATATATATATATATATATATATGTGAAGGTATTAAGACATTGGTTACAAATATAGGTTACAAGTAACCCAGAGATCAATGGAGAGATGCATGCTATCAATCACTAAAAAAGACCGGAAAACGATCGAATGGGTTCGCCATAGAACAAAAGTAACAGATAGAATAGAAAGAATAAATAAAATGAAATGGCAGTGGGCAGGTCATATAATGAGAAGAACAGATCGAAGATGGACGGCAAGAATCTCACAGTGGTACCCACGAGGGGAAAAAAAGGCCCCAGCGACGACCGCATATGAGATGGGATTACGAATTCGGACAAAAATTAACAGTTACCTGGACCAGAGCTACTCAAGACCGGAAGAAATGGCACAAAATATGTGTACACCATGAAATACTGGTTGATCAGCTGAATATGATTTTATATATATATATCATTGGCAATCACACAACCGCTGACAGAATTAGAAATAGAACAAGACATACTAAAAAGCGAAGCCATAGAAGCTATTAATTATTTAAAAAACAATAAAGCTGTGGGCGTTGATGGAATACCAGCAGAAGTCCTAAAAACTTCTGGAGAAGTAGGCGTGCAGATGCTGCATTCTATATGTAACACCATATGGAAAACTACAGAATGGCCACATGAATGGTGTAAATCTATATATATATATATATATATATATATATATATATATATATATATATATATATATATATATATATATATATATTATATATTCCTCTATATAAGAAAGGAAAGAGAACTAAATGTGATAATTATCGAACCATTTCTCTATTGCCGCACGCTAGTAAAGTAGTGTTACGAATTCTTAACAATCGTATCCGCGGAAAAATGAGCGAACAAATTGCCAAAGAACAAGCTGGATTCGTTAAAGGACGACGCACACGGGAACAGATCCTAAATATGAGACAATTAATAGAGAAATCAATGTGCCTATAGTGCTGTGTTTCATTGATTATCGAAAGGCTTTCGATAATGTAATCTGGAGCAAACTCTGGGAAATATTGATGGAGATGGGTGCCTCAAAGCACATTGTACATCTGATTCGAAAACTATATGAGCACAACCAAAATATCATAAAGCTAGAACTCGGTGCACAGTCCGAAGAATTTACTGTAAAGAAAAGTGTAAAACAAGGTTGTGTCCACCCATATTGTTTAATTTATACGGAGAACATATAATGAGAAAAGTTTTAGAGGATTGGGATGAAGGCGTTTCTATCGGAGGACTCAAAGTTACAAATTTACGGTTTGCTGACGATATAGCATTGTTAGCACCTAATATGGGAAAAATGCAACGACTGTTGAAGAAATTAGAAGATATAAGTAAATGCTATGGTCTACAAATAAATAGTGGAAAAACTAAGTTAATGGTAATTGATCGGAAGGATACAATAAAGGAAAAACGTAAAAACATTCCTGATTATGAAACGGTAGAAAATTTCGTTTATTTGGGATCCTTGTTGGAAAGTAAAGGCGGATCTGAAGGTGAGATCAAGAGAAGAATTCAACTAGCACGGAGTGCGATGGTTAAACTAGCACGGATATGAAAAGATTCCTCTGTTACGAAAAATACAAAAATTCAACTTGTATGCACTCTGGTTTTTTTCAATATTTCTATATGGTTCAGAAAAGTGGACGATAGTTTCAAGATATGGTGTGCTGGATCCTTCGAGTTTCGTGGATGAAAAACCGTACTAATACGTCTATTTTGGAAGAAATTCGCCCAACCCGCAGATTAACAACGGAAGTTCTCGCACGTATTATGAGATTTTTCGGTCACATCATACGAAAACATGACGGAATCGAAAGAACAATAGTTATCGGAAGAATGAATGGTGTGCGGCCAAAAGGCAGAGTACCAATTAAATGGACAGATGCAGTGACTGCTGCAGCTCGGATGTCATTTTCAAAATGCGTTCATGATGCCGAAGATCGTCCGGGATGGAGGCAGAAAATAATGAAACTGTTACCTTGATCACGATACTCCTACGTGGAGTTACGACTAAATTATGATGATATATATATATATATATTACGTACCTGATTTCTTTATACTTTTATATTCAATGCGTCATGAATTTAAATATGTTTTTTTCAACACGTTCGTTCAAGATCTTTTCGAAAGTAGACATGCAGCTTAGACGCTAATATAGGGTGTGACCCGGAGAAAACGGATAATTTTGTTGTTTTTTGAATAATTCAAAAACTATTCGACCAAAATTTTTTAACGAAATTTTATTTAAAAATAGAAAAACGAGAGATTAGCTTACGATCATTTGTGGAACACAAAATTGTTCGGATGACCGCCATTTGCAACAATTCATTCATTCAGTCTTCGAAAAATTTTAGAAAACATTTTTTCGAGTTTGAATTTTTGAAATTTCTTCTGAAATCCGATTTTTCAGGTTTACGAAATCTCGTGGACGTGTTTTTGGTAAACGTGACTCTTAAAGTTTCCCCGTGAAAAAAAAAAATTCGCGTAAAAACTCTTTTTGCACTGTCACGATCGGTTCACGCTGAAAATAAAGGTTCCACGCAAAACGCGCTGTTCTTCTCATTATAGAATGTCATGTTAGCTAAAGAAATCTCTCGTGTGCACACTAAATGTAGAGTACGCGGTTATTCAAGAAACAAAACCATCCGTCTGTTCTGAGTCATATTATAGGTTTTGATTTCAAAATTAATATCCTACATCTTACTATCGGCTTCAGTCTACATCTTCAATCTGACATTAACAATCTTAAAATTCCCCCTAGATCAGTGACGTACACACTCGACAGTACATGAGATGATAACTCGAAGACAACGACAATTCCATCATCCGCAGGATGAGCAGAACGAGTCTTGCTGATTAAGAAGAAAGCGGCGATGCGATGCTATTCCGACCACCAAACCGACTCCAGTTTTCTCCTTCTGTTTAATCAGGCGATAGCGAGTCCTTTTAATAACTACGGCACTCGATCATTCCTGATTATTCTTTTTCAATTTCATTTCCAAATTGCTCTTTTTTCTTTTATTCTCTTATCCGTGATCAGCGTTGTTTTTGCTGCTGCATTTAGTGTTGGCACAATATATATGCATATATATGCGGTTGTCGAAAGAAATTAAAGATGAAACATTTAATGAAGAACGAAAAATAGTGCGAAACAATTTGCAATAATTCGTGTGGTTTTGCTTCAACTGTCAACTCAACGATGTCGGGTTTGATAAATTTTTTCATTATCAGAGAGATAACTGTGTTCATTATTACGGTGAAACGCCACTCATATTCAAGACGACTACAGATATATGGACGAAATATGGCAAACGTTACGTCGTTATAAAAGCACGAGCATGCTCCCGTAGACATTGATTTCATGTGCTATATGATACTCATCCACCAAGCATAAGGTAGAAGAGAGATAGAAGATATTATATATTTATTCATAGTCAGATCGGTATCTACGTACACATTTTTCCGTTTTTATATTTATACGTTTCAAGGGAGGAACCCATGTGTAAAAGCATATTTATTATGAAAGTTTATATGATTTATTTGTTTATAAACTTTATTTTTTTACTTAAAAATTGATGTATGATTTGTATGATGTTGATGTAGAAATATATTTGATTTTGTTAATTTGTTTATTATTATCGCAATGTACGCGTGTCGTTCTCTGTTTTCGTAATCCTGTTGCCAGATGTCGTAACTTGTTCGACAGAATTCGTAATTTTCCTCCGCGTATCGCGATAATTTCGCACGCGCATATATATATATATATATATATATATATGTAGGTGCGTATAAAAATCCGGCACTTAAATCTAGGCGATATTTTTCCGTCTGCTGTATTGTTGAACAAGGGAGTCGACGAATTTTCGGCGTTAATTATACAAAAATTGCAAATTATAACATTCCAAAAGTTAAACCTCGCGTTTGTTATGCGCGAAATACCATTCCTGATTACGTCCGACAAAATTATTTTGTTTTAAAAACTACCATAGACGACGAACGAACAAATAAAAATACAAACCTTCATATAAGCGCACGAGAATAACTTATAAGACTCAGTTGTGCCCGAATGAAGATACTGAATCCGACTCTGATAAATGTGAAAAATCTGAAGAGACCTTTTCATTATAGAGCGATCATTACAAATTAGTACATCGTAATTGGAAAAGTAATAAATCGAAAGAGTGTGTCTGATGAACTTTCCATTTATTTAAGAACGTTTGTAGGGAGACTGAATGAAAACCCGTTAGAAATATTGAAACATTATAAAATACAATTTCCTAAATTATATAAAATTACATTCAGATATTTAACGGTTGGCACACATCTGTTCCGTCAGAGAGATTGTTTTCACAGGCAGCGCAAATATTGAACCAACAAAGAAATCGATCGAAGGGCAAGAGATTAAACAAAATTTTATTTCTAGCATCGACAAAAAATATTGGGATTTTTGACGTTTTTGTAATATTATTTTTAATGAGTACTGCGTAATCTAGTATTCTACGAACGAGTTGTTTCATCACTGGTCGTTTTTATGCGAATGTATACCAAAAACGATCAATTTTAAAGATGGAACTCGATGTTAGCCTACCCGGTATAATAAACGATTTATTTTACGAATTTCAAAATTAATTAATAATGTCAAAATTAAATTAATAAAACGTAATAAAAAAATAATAAAAACGAAAAATGATTAATTCACGTAAAATGAAACCTCATTTATACGGAAACATCGTCAAAATAAAATTACCGAAAAAGGAACCTATTGAACGGAAAAATTAAATTGCCAAAATAAGAAAGAATTTGCTCTAAATAGCTCTAGTGGCATAATTGCGGGTAAAGGAAATTATGAAAACTGATAGTTAATAAAATAAGGTTTTAAAAAAATAAAAAAAAAATTATACGAATAAAACCGACAAAAAAAAACCGAAATAATAATTAAAATTAACGAATCAATCATAAAACTAAATAGCATTAGCTAGGTGTAAATTAGCAATTTAATAAATAAAAAAAGAAAATTAACGAATACCGCCAAAATAGAATGTGCCCGAAAATCGAATAAATAAATATTACATAACGAATGCGAACGCAACTTTAAAACGAGCAGATACTTCGTACTAGGTATAGACGATAATCGATATACATCGATGTATAAAAAAAACTCGATGTAAAGTATATCGATGCGTCGAATTTAACCGATGTACTCTTGAAGTTTCGATATATTCGATATATCGATGTTTTTCATTTTATATTTTAAATCGATAAAACTGATTTTATTATGCGATTTATTTATTTAGATTTTATAATTTTGAATATTTTATCTCGGTCGATGGGATTTTTCAAGTTTTTCTAATATTATTTTTAATAAGGTACCGCGTAATCTACTATTGTGTATTTAATTTGTTTAAACGGTCACTTTTTAAAATTTTCGTTGATTAATATAATAAACATTTTTAACGTAACACATTTATTTCCTTTTATTTTCCAACATTTTATAACATTATGTATAATAAAATAAATAAAAATAACCGACGCATCGCAGAACATCGATGTATTCTACGATACATCGGTATCGATGTCGCCAATCGATATATTACATCGAAAAAAACATAGATGTCCTTTTTTTTTTTGTCCATCCTAATTGAGACATAAAACGTCACGCGGAGACGATACTGTGGCAATGATCGAAAATATCACGCGTATATCATTTATTTTACTAACCTAACAAATCACCCGATCAGAATTTCGCATTTTCCTTCATCGTGGAATAAAGTTTTATAGTTCTGCCTAAGCCAGGCAAAGATAGTAGTAACATTAACAACATAAGGCTTATAAGTCTGCTTAGTAATTTAAGTAAAATTACTGATAAAATCATACTGTACAAGTTTCAAACCTTTTCAACGAGCCGAAATATATTACGAGATGAACAATTCGAATTCATATTCGGTCATTCTACAACACACCAGGCAGCCGGAATATCTAAATTTATTACCGATAACGTCAACCTGAACAGGCACACTGGTATGTTGCTACATGATTTAGAAAAATCTTTTGATACACGTCGGCATAATGACATTTTATACAAAATGATTCAATATCGGTACGCTCTAGCGCTTATTAAATTAATTAAATATTACTCGATTAATCGAACATTCTATGTGAGTGACTTTTTAAACAACTCTTCTACTAAAACACTCACTGCTGAAGTACAACCAGCAAACGTCTTGGGCCATACCTGTTTTTAATATTAATAAACGATATTACAAAATTACCTTTTACGCAGGCAGCACTGTACGTGGATGTCTTAATACCGCACCTCATGCAGAACAGACATAATATATAACAGCTTACAAAAAGCTGTAAACGATATTTTCAAATATTATAAAAGAGGAAAGTTCCACGTAAACGTAGAGAAACTGGGGAAATATTTTTCTCGATAAGTCAGTCATCACCTTTACCTGAAATTACTATAAATAACAAGTTTGCTGTGTAAACGAAGTACAATACTTGAGAGTTGTGATGGATAACAGGTTAAATTTTAACAGCCATATCAAATGCGTCATAGAAAAAGCTGATAAAGCTAATACTCTATCCGATACTTCGCAGAAACTCTGAGCGCTGTAAATAAAAAATTAAGCTTAACGTATGCTCTGTCTGGTGTTCGGTGTTTAATAGTACAAACAACTGCGACTGGTGCAAAACCATTACTGCAGAATTTGATTGAACGCTATTGTAACTTTTATCGTCACTGTGTTTTAGTAATCGTAAAGTGTTATTTCATTTGAATTGAAATTGAATTATTATTATTATTGTTTTCGATATGAATACTTTTGATTTATAACTATCATGGAAGTATCGCTTTATTTATTTACTCAATATCCGTATAAATTTTTATAATTATGTTTAGTTATAATATTAAAATTTGTTCTATCTAATATCTTGAAAATTTAGTTCATACGACGATGTCGATAATGATAAAGTTTAATGATGATATTGATAATTAATATTAATTATTATTATCAATATTGTTGTTATTACGAAATTCATTATTTCCTTGTATCGCTATTATTATTACTGCTACTGATAACGATGATATCATTATTGTCACTATTATTATTTATAATATCGTAAATATATACGTTTCCTCTTATTTGACGATCAGTAATGACATTTTCACTTTATCCATGATCGAATTTTTCAATTCCACTTGCGTGTACCATCGTCGGAAATCCACCATCCCACTGAAATATCCTTCTGCCTACGCTTCTTTTGTCGACAATTTCTGCATGTAACACCAATTGCAAAGGATGATATTTTTCATTTCGATGGATATGAGTTGCGTTCTTGAATGGTCCCGTAATAATTCTTTTTTTTTTTGACATTTTGTTTAAGACTTCATTCGTTATTCTGTCTGTCCGCGGAATTTTTAACATTCGTCGATATATATATATATATATATATATATATATATATATATATATATATGTGTGTGTGTGTATGTATATATATATATATATATATATATATACATTTCGAAGGCGCCTGTATTTTCTTTTCCAATGCCACTGTAATTGTTCAATAAGTTCTAGGTATGCATGCTAATTTATATTTTCTTGTAAATAACTTCTTCGTGAAAATAAAAGTTGACCTAACTTTTTCTATTCTGGTTCTAATTTCCATATTATGATCGACTTCTTCATCACAGAACAAAGTGCCCAGATATTGAACTTTTGTTACCATTTCAATTTCATTTGAACTAATGTACATACGTGTGTTCGTACCTCGTCTATGTTTATCAATCATCATCTATTTTGTTTTAGCTGCATTAATATCCAACCTATAACTGAGACTAAATTTATTAATACGCGTAAGCCCATGTCTTATAAAGCAGAAAGACTGTCTGATATCAATACTGCATCATCCGCATAGCTGATATTGGATATTCCTTTTTGTCTCTACAACCATGATTCCGTCTTCCGATGTAATGACCTTCCGAAAAATAGCCTCTGAATAGGCGTTAAATAATATAGGGGCGTTTTCATAACGGACTGTAGCTGTCTGATTCCAATATATGTCTTTTATAATTTTAACATTTGCTTCATCTGTTCCGATTTCTTTCAAAGTTCGTACAAGTAATTCGTGAGTAATGCAGTCTAAAGCTTTCTTGTAATCTATGAAGCACAAATATAAACGGCGATTCAGGTCTCTGCATCTCTGGACTAGAACGTTTAATATGCATAATGCCTCGCGTATACCAAACCAATTTTTAAATCCAAATTGCCATTCTCCGAAGTTCTCCTCGCATGTATCAAATATATACTTTACTGGATGGTCTTGAAAAATATCTTCAAGACACGAGACATAAGACTGATCTTACGGTAACTTTCACAGTATGCTGTATTCGGATTCTTTGGTACGGTTACTAACACAGACTTTAACCAGTCTGTTACCAGTTTATCTGATTTACACATATCCATTAAATATATATATATATATATATATATACTTATCGATCATTCGCGCTAAAGTAATTTTAATATTTCTCCATGTACGTCATTTGGCCTTAATAACTTTCCTATTTTGAAATTCTTGATTGCTTCGTTTCTGATTACTGTATTTCTTTTATGTTTCATTGTACCTTCGTATGTTCCTTCGAACACTGCGAAATAACTCTTGAACATAATTCTTCATCACTTTAATTTATCTTGAAGACTTGTCAATGTTTATCCTTTAACACGGCACTATTTTTCTTCCTTACTGTACTCCCAAATTCCTTTATTTTCTTATGCATATTGAAAGAATCATGCTATATATATATATATGCGTGTGTGTAATATAATTGTAATATGCGCAGCGTATGTTGATATGCATATATATATATATATATATATATATATATGTTTGTACGCTTATATGGATATATAATATATATATGTATGTATGTGTTTGTATATGGATATGATGCAAATGTATACGGATGTGTATACAAATGTATATTTATTTGTAAATATATGCGTTACGTGCGTAATAAGTATATATATATATATATATATATATGTATGTGTGTGTATGCGTGTATTTGGGTGTATGTGGGTTTTGAAATATTTCTTCATTAGTTCGTCCATAATTCGTTCAATTTTGCGCATAAATTGATATAGATATGAACCATTGCTCAAAGTTTCTTTTATTTGCAGATGATCTCAAAATTTATACCCCCCATATGTTCACTAGCTGACTGCGAAGGTTTTGTGGAGTAAAGGCAATCATTTACCTTTTAATTATGATAAATTCGTCTGCTTGAGCTTCTGTCGAAATAGAACTAGGTACCCTTTCATTTACACCATGAATGGTAGGCAGATAATTAATAAATCTGCGATGCGGCATTTCGGGGAGTTCGTATTGATGACAACTTAAAATTTTCTACACATGTAAGTCGTTCTAATAAAATGCTCGGTTTTATTATGAGAAATTCATGCGTGTTTAGACATTCATGCACGCTACTATCGCTTTATAATGCAGTAGTACGTACTCAGAATACACTGTTCAATTATTTGGGATCCGTGTTAGAGTAAATATACATTAGGGGTCACTTGAGAAAGTTCCGTGTAAATTTTAAAATATCTATATTACCGTATATCGGCTGTTTATCCTAAATACATGAGTTACGATATATTGCGAAATATAATGGATGCAAGGTCTTTACACTAGAGAAGGGAAATAACAAAATTAAGGATTCCTCATGATATATTAAAGTAAGAAGCGAGTACTTAACATGGTGCACAAACCAATCCTTTGAATTTCAGGCTTGCGAACGCGTGTAGTATTTTCAGCATTTTATTTTTATTTTTAACCCTTTTCTCGTCTTTCATTTTTATGATTTCTAAATTATTATTAATTGTACTATACTTTAATTACAAACCTACATTATAATCGTCTTTTTAGCTGTTGTGTGTGGCTTCATTACAATAAATAAATAAATAAATATATATATATATATATATCGTTGTAAATTTTAATTAATTTCATTAATGAGCGTTTATTTGGCGTGGACTGTCAATTTACGTATATATTAAAAACATATATGGAGAAGAAATAAATTAAAATTAAAATTATTATATTCCTTATTTATTTACCATTTTAATCAAGTGCCCAGGAAAAAAAAAGTTTCTGGTAAACCTTACTTCTTGTCTCGATTAAACCATATGTATACGACTCAAATGATTTCTTTAACATATACACGTATATAAATATTTATGTTTATATACATATATATATATATATATATATATATATATATATATATATATATATATATGAATATATAATGGGTAAGTTGTGTTAATTTACACGTCCGTTGCATTTATTCCGGTTAGACAAGCTATTATTGTCATTATTTTTATTATTATTGTTATTATTATCATTATTATTGTATTAGTAACATTCCTACTATTTTATTACTACTTTCATTGCTATTACTACTATTATTATTATTATTATTATTATTGTTATCATTATTGGTATTATTATTATTATTATTATTTTTATTGTTATCATTATTATTATTATCATTGTCGCACGCAATGTTTTATTACACGCCTTTTACTACGAACGTTATTTAACGAACTGAATTTCCCATGTCATTTACCTCTTAATTTTTTTTTATTTCTTTTATCACTATTATTATTATCATTATTATTATTATTACTATTATTGCGTATTATTACTTTTTCAGAAAAGTCACACTTGTCACCCCCGAAACTTCCAACAACAATCAACAATTTTAAGAGGTCACCGGTCAGTTTTTTATTTGTGTGAAGCGTAAAATAATGGTAGCTATTGTTGTTACATAAAATGTGAAATAAGTATTTCGAGTATGCGTAAACGGTGTTCGTGTGGTCTGCATTTTTATTTATTACGTCTCTTGTTCTCATTAATTTTAACCTCACATATATGAATAAAAAAAATTTGTATATATATATATATATACATATTAAAAATAAGTTGACTGTTCATGGTGTGCAGTTTTTCGAAAATTTTTCCATTTTTTTGTTTACATTCTTCCTCATAATGTAGACCAGGGGAAAAGTGCACTTATTATAAGTCCTTCGAATTTTAGGTCGATTTGTTTTAAATTTTGTCCCATAATATTAATTATAGTAAAGATAACGAAACAAAAAAATTATAATAATGATAATAAAGCTATAAAATTTTTCATATACGCGTGCGCTGCCTACATACACACACATACATACATATATACATACGTATACATATATATATATATATATGTATGTATATTATATTTACATGTTTGCAGAATGCAAATATCACGTCCCTTTAAGTATTATAACTGAGTTGATTTTTTTTTCGTTTATTTTTTTTTTTTTCAACGCCAGTCAACGAACCCATTAAATTTCGTTATTAGGTTATATTCGAATGATTTTGTGATTTTAATCAAGGAGGCAATCGACACAACAGTAATAATAATAATCACAATAATAATCATCATCAAATCTAATCAAATTTATTTTTTAATTTCTCAATACAATACACCAGTGCATTTTAAAAATAGAAGTATCAAATAAAAATCAATTACAAATTAGAGACGAATAATATTTAAAAAAAAGTATAAACAAACATTGAGAAAATAAAGTACTAATAATAATAATAATAATAATAATAATAATAATAATAATAATAATAATAATAATAATAATAATAATAATCGATAATAATGAAACGGCATAACTCTCAAATCAAACGATATCGTACACATTTCATCTTTGATTGCGCATAGGAAATTAAAATAGAGGGAATAAAACCGCCTATACGCAATATTGCACAAGCGGCGACTGGATCGTTATCATCATTTCAGACTTTCAACAATCCAAATATATTCATCTGAACTCGCTTAATTATTAGAAAACCCGGCGTGTTGTAAATTTAGCGCATGCTAATATGCCGAACGGATGTATAACGTAATTGGAAACAGAAAGAGCCGGTTGTGGAAAAACACGAGATTATGGAACGATGAAATGCGTCCAATTCTCAAACGGTTAATTATTGTAAAATCGTACGACGGTTCAGTTGATTTTATGAAAATCGGTTTTGTCGAGTAATCCAGAGTGACTTCCATCGCTGCTTGTATTTGTATTGGAATAGTTTCTTGGCTGACGGTAGAACTAAATCTACGCCCACTAGTCTAAGTAACGAGCAACAAACTATGGACCCAACGTAGAAAGCGTTCTTCTACTTTAAACATTAATAAATAGGGTTTAAGTTTATTGGATTTAAAATATACAGATTATTCGTTCTGAGAAGGTTCGCCTGTAATATTATTATTAATACTTCAATTATTTTCCCGGTGTTTGTTTATATATATTTTATATATATATTTTATATATATATATATATATATATATATATATATATATATATAAATTATTCGTTTCTAATTTGTAATTAATTTTTATTTTATATTTCTTCTATCTTAAAATCTACCGGTGTATTATATTGAAATTAAAATAAATTTGATTCGATTCGACAATGATGATGGTGATGATGATAATTATTATTATTGATTTAACTAATTTTCAATTGATTTTTTATATAAAAAAAAAAATCACTACATTCCACATTATAAAAAATTAAAACATTACTATTATTTTAATTTTTTATAATGTGGAATATTTATCAGATTTTTAATATTTATTTTCATTTTATTTGTAAAATTGTGTTTTTTAAAAAATTTTAATTTTTTATAATGTGGAATATTTATCAGATTTTTAATATTTATTTTCATTTTACTTGTAAAATTGTGTTTTTTAAAGAATCGCGTTCTTCTACTTTAAACATTAATAAATAGGGTTTAAGTTTATTGGATTTAAAATATACAGATTATTCGTTCTGAGAAGGTTCGCCTGTAATATTATTATTAATACTTCAATTATTTTCCCGGTGTTTGTTTATATATATTTTATATATATATTTTATATATATATATATATATATATATATATATAAATTATTCGTTTCTAATTTGTAATTAATTTTTATTTTATATTTCTTCTATCTTAAAATCTACCGGTGTATTATATTGAAATTAAAATAAATTTGATTCGATTTGACAATGATGATGGTGATGATGATAATTATTATTATTGATTTAACTAATTTTCAATTGATTTTTTATATAAAAAAAAAAACAAAAATCACTACATTCCACATTATAAAAAATTAAAACATTACTATTATTTTAATTTTTTATAATGCGGAATATTTATCAGATTTTTAATATTTATTTTCATTTTATTTGTAAAATTGTGTTTTTTAAAAATTTTAATTTTTTATAATGTGGAATATTTATCAGATTTTTAATATTTATTTTCATTTTACTTGTAAAATTGTGTTTTTTAAAGAATCGCGTTCTTCTACTTTAAACATTAATAAATAGGGTTTAAGTTTATTGGATTTAAAATATACAGATTATTCGTTCTGAGAAGGTTCGCCTGTAATATTATTATTAATACTTCAATTATTTTCCCGGTGTTTGTTTATATATATTTTATATATATATTTTATATATATATATATATATATATATATATATATATATATATATATAAATTATTCGTTTCTAATTTGTAATTAATTTTTATTTTATATTTCTTCTATCTTAAAATCTACCGGTGTATTATATTGAAATTAAAATAAATTTGATTCGATTCGACAATGATGATGGTGATGATGATAATTATTGTTATTGATTTAACTAATTTTCAATTGATTTTTTATATAAAAAAAAAAATCACTACATTCCACATTATAAAAAATTAAAACATTACTATTATTTTAATTTTTTATAATGTGGAATATTTATCAGATTTTTAATATTTATTTTCATTTTATTTGTAAAATTGTGTTTTTTAAAAAATTTTAATTTTTTATAATGTGGAATATTTATCAGATTTTTAATATTTATTTTCATTTTACTTGTAAAATTGTGTTTTTTAAAGAATCGCGTTCTTCTACTTTAAACATTAATAAATAGGGTTTAAGTTTATTGGATTTAAAATATACAGATTATTCGTTCTGAGAAGGTTCGCCTGTAATATTATTATTAATACTTCAATTATTTTCCCGGTGTTTGTTTATATATATTTTATATATATATTTTATATATATATATATATATATATATATATATATATATATATAAATTATTCGTTTCTAATTTGTAATTAATTTTTATTTTATATTTCTTCTATCTTAAAATCTACCGGTGTATTATATTGAAATTAAAATAAATTTGATTCGATTCGACAATGATGATGGTGATGATGATAATTATTATTATTGATTTAACTAATTTTCAATTGATTTTTTATATAAAAAAAAAATCACTACATTCCACATTATAAAAAATTAAAACATTACTATTATTTTAATTTTTTATAATGCGGAATATTTATCAGATTTTTAATATTTATTTTCATTTTATTTGTAAAATTGTGTTTTTTAAAAAATTTTAATTTTTTATAATGTGGAATATTTATCAGATTTTTAATATTTATTTTCATTTTACTTGTAAAATTGTGTTTTTTAAAGAATCGCGTTCTTCTACTTTAAACATTAATAAATAGGGTTTAAGTTTATTGGATTTAAAATATACAGATTATTCGTTCTGAGAAGGCTCGCCTGTAATATTATTATTAATACTTCAATTATTTTCCCGGTGTTTGTTTATATATATTTTATATATATATTTTATATATATATATATATATATATATATATATATATATATATATATATATATATATATATATATATAAATTATTCGTTTCTAATTTGTAATTAATTTTTATTTTATATTTCTTCTATCTTAAAATCTACCGGTGTATTATATTGAAATTAAAATAAATTTGATTCGATTCGACAATTATGATGGTGATGATGATAATTATTATTATTGATTTAACTAATTTTCAATTGATTTTTTATATAAAAAAAAAATCACTACATTCCACATTATAAAAAATTAAAACATTACTATTATTTTAATTTTTTATAATGCGGAATATTTATCAGATTTTTAATATTTATTTTCATTTTATTTGTAAAATTGTGTTTTTTAAAAAATTTTAATTTTTTATAATGTGGAATATTTATCAGATTTTTAATATTTATTTTCATTTTACTTGTAAAATTGTGTTTTTTAAAGAATCGCGTTCTTCTACTTTAAACATTAATAAATAGGGTTTAAGTTTATTGGATTTAAAATATACAGATTATTCGTTCTGAGAAGGTTCGCCTGTAATATTATTATTAATACTTCAATTATTTTCCCGGTGTTTGTTTATATATATTTTATATATATATATTTTATATATATATATATATATATATATATATATATATATATATATATATATATAAATTATTCGTTTCTAATTTGTAATTAATTTTTATTTTATATTTCTTCTATCTTAAAATCTACCGGTGTATTATATTGAAATTAAAATAAATTTGATTCGATTCGACAATGATGATGGTGATGATGATAATTATTATTATTGATTTAACTAATTTTCAATTGATTTTTTATATAAAAAAAAAAATCACTACATTCCACATTATAAAAAATTAAAACATTACTATTATTTTAATTTTTTATAATGCGGAATATTTATCAGATTTTTAATATTTATTTTCATTTTATTTGTAAAATTGTGTTTTTTAAAAAATTTTAATTTTTTATAATGTGGAATATTTATCAGATTTTTAATATTTATTTTCATTTTACTTGTAAAATTGTGTTTTTTAAAGAATCGCGTTCTTCTACTTTAAACATTAATAAATAGGGTTTAAGTTTATTGGATTTAAAATATACAGATTATTCGTTCTGAGAAGGTTCGCCTGTAATATTATTATTAATACTTCAATTATTTTCCCGGTGTTTGTTTATATATATTTTATATATATATTTTATATATATATATATATATATATATATATATATATATATATATATATATATATAAATTATTCGTTTCTAATTTGTAATTAATTTTTATTTTATATTTCTTCTATCTTAAAATCTACCGGTGTATTATATTGAAATTAAAATAAATTTGATTCGATTCGACAATGATGATGGTGATGATGATAATTATTGTTATTGATTTAACTAATTTTCAATTGATTTTTTATATAAAAAAAAAAATCACTACATTCCACATTATAAAAAATTAAAACATTACTATTATTTTAATTTTTTATAATGTGGAATATTTATCAGATTTTTAATATTTATTTTCATTTTATTTGTAAAATTGTGTTTTTTAAAAAATTTTAATTTTTTATAATGTGGAATATTTATCAGATTTTTAATATTTATTTTCATTTTACTTGTAAAATTGTGTTTTTTAAAGAATCGCGTTCTTCTACTTTAAACATTAATAAATAGGGTTTAAGTTTATTGGATTTAAAATATACAGATTATTCGTTCTGAGAAGGTTCGCCTGTAATATTATTATTAATACTTCAATTATTTTCCCGGTGTTTGTTTATATATATTTTATATATATATTTTATATATATATATATATATATATATATATATATATATATATATAAATTATTCGTTTCTAATTTGTAATTAATTTTTATTTTATATTTCTTCTATCTTAAAATCTACCGGTGTATTATATTGAAATTAAAATAAATTTGATTCGATTCGACAATGATGATGGTGATGATGATAATTATTATTATTGATTTAACTAATTTTCAATTGATTTTTTATATAAAAAAAAAAATCACTACATTCCACATTATAAAAAATTAAAACATTACTATTATTTTAATTTTTTATAATGCGGAATATTTATCAGATTTTTAATATTTATTTTCATTTTATTTGTAAAATTGTGTTTTTTAAAAAATTTTAATTTTTTATAATGTGGAATATTTATCAGATTTTTAATATTTATTTTCATTTTACTTGTAAAATTGTGTTTTTTAAAGAATCGCGTTCTTCTACTTTAAACATTAATAAATAGGGTTTAAGTTTATTGGATTTAAAATATACAGATTATTCGTTCTGAGAAGGCTCGCCTGTAATATTATTATTAATACTTCAATTATTTTCCCGGTGTTTGTTTATATATATTTTATATATATATTTTATATATATATATATATATATATATATATATATATATATATATATATATAAATTATTCGTTTCTAATTTGTAATTAATTTTTATTTTATATTTCTTCTATCTTAAAATCTACCGGTGTATTATATTGAAATTAAAATAAATTTGATTCGATTCGACAATGATGATGGTGATGATGATAATTATTATTATTGATTTAACTAATTTTCAATTGATTTTTTATATAAAAAAAAAAACAAAAATCACTACATTCCACATTATAAAAAATTAAAACATTACTATTATTTTAATTTTTTATAATGCGGAATATTTATCAGATTTTTAATATTTATTTTCATTTTATTTGTAAAATTGTGTTTTTTAAAAAATTTTAATTTTTTATAATGTGGAATATTTATCAGATTTTTAATATTTATTTTCATTTTACTTGTAAAATTGTGTTTTTTAAAGAATCGCGTTCTTCTACTTTAAACATTAATAAATAGGGTTTAAGTTTATTGGATTTAAAATATACAGATTATTCGTTCTGAGAAGGTTCGCCTGTAATATTATTATTAATACTTCAATTATTTTCCCGGTGTTTGTTTATATATATTTTATATATATATTTTATATATATATATATATATATATATATATATATATATAAATTATTCGTTTCTAATTTGTAATTAATTTTTATTTTATATTTCTTCTATCTTAAAATCTACCGGTGTATTATATTGAAATTAAAATAAATTTGATTCGATTCGACAATGATGATGGTGATGATGATAATTATTATTATTGATTTAACTAATTTTCAATTGATTTTTTATATAAAAAAAAAAATCACTACATTCCACATTATAAAAAATTAAAACATTACTATTATTTTAATTTTTTATAATGCGGAATATTTATCAGATTTTTAATATTTATTTTCATTTTATTTGTAAAATTGTGTTTTTTAAAAAATTTTAATTTTTTATAATGTGGAATATTTATCAGATTTTTAATATTTATTTTCATTTTACTTGTAAAATTGTGTTTTTTAAAGAATCGCGTTCTTCTACTTTAAACATTAATAAATAGGGTTTAAGTTTATTGGATTTAAAATATACAGATTATTCGTTCTGAGAAGGTTCGCCTGTAATATTATTATTAATACTTCAATTATTTTCCCGGTGTTTGTTTATATATATTTTATATATATATTTTATATATATATATATATATATATATATATATATATATATATATATATAAATTATTCGTTTCTAATTTGTAATTAATTTTTATTTTATATTTCTTCTATCTTAAAATCTACCGGTGTATTATATTGAAATTAAAATAAATTTGATTCGATTCGACAATGATGATGGTGATGATGATAATTATTGTTATTGATTTAACTAATTTTCAATTGATTTTTTATATAAAAAAAAAAATCACTACATTCCACATTATAAAAAATTAAAACATTACTATTATTTTAATTTTTTATAATGTGGAATATTTATCAGATTTTTAATATTTATTTTCATTTTATTTGTAAAATTGTGTTTTTTAAAAAATTTTAATTTTTTATAATGTGGAATATTTATCAGATTTTTAATATTTATTTTCATTTTACTTGTAAAATTGTGTTTTTTAAAGAATCGCGTTCTTCTACTTTAAACATTAATAAATAGGGTTTAAGTTTATTGGATTTAAAATATACAGATTATTCGTTCTGAGAAGGTTCGCCTGTAATATTATTATTAATACTTCAATTATTTTCCCGGTGTTTGTTTATATATATTTTATATATATATTTTATATATATATATATATATATATATATATATATATATAAATTATTCGTTTCTAATTTGTAATTAATTTTTATTTTATATTTCTTCTATCTTAAAATCTACCGGTGTATTATATTGAAATTAAAATAAATTTGATTCGATTCGACAATGATGATGGTGATGATGATAATTATTATTATTGATTTAACTAATTTTCAATTGATTTTTTATATAAAAAAAAAAATCACTACATTCCACATTATAAAAAATTAAAACATTACTATTATTTTAATTTTTTATAATGCGGAATATTTATCAGATTTTTAATATTTATTTTCATTTTATTTGTAAAATTGTGTTTTTTAAAAAATTTTAATTTTTTATAATGTGGAATATTTATCAGATTTTTAATATTTATTTTCATTTTACTTGTAAAATTGTGTTTTTTAAAGAATCGCGTTCTTCTACTTTAAACATTAATAAATAGGGTTTAAGTTTATTGGATTTAAAATATACAGATTATTCGTTCTGAGAAGGTTCGCCTGTAATATTATTATTAATACTTCAATTATTTTCCCGGTGTTTGTTTATATATATTTTATATATATATTTTATATATATATATATATATATATATATATATATATAAATTATTCGTTTCTAATTTGTAATTAATTTTTATTTTATATTTCTTCTATCTTAAAATCTACCGGTGTATTATATTGAAATTAAAATAAATTTGATTCGATTCGACAATGATGATGGTGATGATGATAATTATTATTATTGATTTAACTAATTTTCAATTGATTTTTTATATAAAAAAAAAATCACTACATTCCACATTATAAAAAATTAAAACATTACTATTATTTTAATTTTTTATAATGTGGAATATTTATCAGATTTTTAATATTTATTTTCATTTTATTTGTAAAATTGTGTTTTTTAAAAAATTTTAATTTTTTATAATGTGGAATATTTATCAGATTTTTAATATTTATTTTCATTTTACTTGTAAAATTGTGTTTTTTAAAGAATCGCGTTCTTCTACTTTAAACATTAATAAATAGGGTTTAAGTTTATTGGATTTAAAATATACAGATTATTCGTTCTGAGAAGGTTCGCCTGTAATATTATTATTAATACTTCAATTATTTTCCCGGTGTTTGTTTATATATATTTTATATATATATATTTTATATATATATATATATATATATATATATATATATATATATATATAAATTATTCGTTTCTAATTTGTAATTAATTTTTATTTTATATTTCTTCTATCTTAAAATCTACCGGTGTATTATATTGAAATTAAAATAAATTTGATTCGATTCGACAATGATGATGGTGATGATGATAATTATTATTATTGATTTAACTAATTTTCAATTGATTTTTTATATAAAAAAAAAACAAAAATCACTACATTCCACATTATAAAAAATTAAAACATTACTATTATTTTAATTTTTTATAATGCGGAATATTTATCAGATTTTTTTAATATTTATTTTCATTTTACTTGTAAAATTGTGTTTTTTAAAAAAATTTTTTGCGTTCGTATATTTTTATATTTTATATTTTACTTTTGGACATCGTACATCGCGACAGTTAATGAAAAATTTCAAATTCCACTAGTACACAACTTTTACAGAATCCGGAAAATAGTATTGAAGAAAAAATTAATATAAAAAAACAAAATTAATAAACAAATATATCGATATTAAATAATCAAAAAATAGACAGAACAGAAGCGGACGGCATTTTTGGAGCATATTTTCACAATCGTCGCATATTTTTAAGTAATTATATTTAATTTATATTTTTAAGTAATTATGATGTTTTAAAAAGTTTCACTTGATAATGGCGTAAATGCCGAAAAGCTTTGTGTTTTTCTTTAAGAAAATAAATATCAGTGATTTAACTAATTTTCAATTGATTTTTCATTACTATTACGTTTACGTTATTATAAAATAATTATTTCTATATCGCTTCGAATTTTTTTACGTCTTCCTGCGTGTATACACACACTGTAATGTTAGTTTCGTTGTTCGGAATATTTTATTTACGTCATCTTGTATCAATTTTTGCGATATTTACACGGAGATAGCTAAAGTCAACAACGAGAACGGTATTGTTAAATTTTCGATTAAAACATAAATTGCGAAAAATCATTTACATACGTATTCAGAATAAATATAGTACTCGTTACAATATGCAGCGAATATTACACCAATTTTGACCGTATTTTACTGAAATAACTACTAAACCAATCGCATTACGCCTAAATCAAGCGCGCATAAATTTTTTTACTAACATTATCGCGCGTTCTACCGTATCGAAATTGCGCTAGTAGATAACCGAGTTATCTTCAGATTTTTAAATATGTCAGTATAATATGTTCAAATAAAGCGTCATCTCTACTTTTATTAAGAATTAACGTTGAAAAAAAAATCGATTTTGTTGAAATAATTTAACGGTAATTTCCTTATATCGAATATTTATCGATAATTTTTAATACGTTCGGTAATTTACCGTTATCGAATTGATTATGCTTTGTAATATATTATATTGTCATATCAAAAAGTGACTTTGCTGAGATGATCTCGTTGAAAAAAAATTCGAAAAATTCGAATAAAAGTTACCGGTTCAATCTCACTCATTACCGGTGTTGATGTCATATTTATTATATTATTTTAATTTACTTCGATCGCGTATAATATTTTTATAAATTGCTATTATTGTATTTGTATTCGGTTTTTCGGTTTGTTGTGAATGAGTTTTTCTTTTTTTTTCGTTTAAAAACATATTTGACCTGGCTCGTTATTATGCGAAGTAGTAGCATTTTATTTCATATATAAAATATATTTGCAATAAATATGGTTGTACATTGTGTATATCTAAATATATATATTTGTTCGAAAGTACAACCATAGTGTTTTTTGTTTTAAACTAAATAATGATCACATTTAGTCGATCGTTATAGAAACATTACAACCGGATTATATAAAAGGACGGCTACAAAACATCGTGGAAATATTCGTTAATATAATTCGTAATTTTTTGCTCATTACCGGCAAATTCCGTTGTTATTAGTAAATTCCTTAATTTTTCTTCTACCGATAATCCTCTTTATTAGATTGCAACGATTTTTTAATTATTTATAAAGAAATTTTTATAATAAACGTTAATTTATCGTGCTTTTTTTAAACATTTCTTTAGCATCCCCATTAAAAAAAAAAAAACAATTCTATTTATAAACACCGTAATACGTCCGGTCGATATTTTCCGGTTAATTTAAATATTTTTATCTCGCTTTAACACATTATCCATATTCACTTTATTAACTTTATTTTGTATATATGGTGAGCCAGAGATCGATAACACTGTTACAACGCAAATCGCGTGTGCTCCACGTTTAGTGTGTACATACGAAAGATTCGTTTTTGTCCAGTTATTACGACACCATGAAACAAGATGCTTTTTGCGTGGAAACTTATTTTCGACGTGAATCGAACACGAAAAGAATTCAAAGCTGAGCGGTGTGATCCGGTATCGCAATTTAATTTTAAAGTGGATTGAAAACATTCGAGAGACGACTTCCGCAACGGATAGGAACTTCCGCTACAGGTCCGAATCTAGTACGAACGAATAAAAGCCATCACACAGCGAGCGAATAACCGTGTGGCCTGGTGTAGGGAAGTGGTGGTTTATTTTTTCACTGGTACCGTAAACGGAACGCGCCATATCATAAACTCGTCTTTGCTTCCTTCACTTCGTCGTCGTCGTTGTCGTCTGGGCCGTACATGGTTTCAACGACGACATGGTGCGACGTGTTACTATTCGGCAGAAATGTTCGCAGTACTGAAACAGGCGTTTGGTAAACGCGCATATGATCGCGTCGCAAGAACAAAACGATTTTATGCCACAACGCCTTCATGACTACAATGATTGAAGGGAAATTAAAAGAGAAGAGCAAGAGAAAACGACCTCGAGCCACATGGATAGACCAGATAAAGAAACGCAAATTAATTATCAAGGTATTGCAGCTCAAGATAGACAAACATGGAAAAGAACAGTGGCTTAAGCTAGAAAAACAAAAGCAAAAAGATCTTAATAATAAAAACCAAACAAAATGTAACATCGTTTAATCACTAACAGTTTTTTATTGCGAAGCTTTTCGACAATTACGTCATTTTCAAGTACGCACAAATAAATATTTATTCAACATTTAAGGGTCTTAATAGCGATGATGATATATATATATATATATATATATATATATATATATATATATATATATATATATATATATATATATATATATGTATATATATACATATATAATATATATACTCGTATATCCTTTCGGCATGTACCTGCACTACCAACACCCGTCTTTCAAAACCACGTTTTGTAGCGTAGGCGCGTGACTTTTACACACAGGTAGGCTTATTCTTATATATATAAAATTAAAAATAAACTCTGTACCAAATTTAGTTCATTCCCCTTTTCTTTGTGAAATTCGTACGAAATCGCGAGTTTATTAAATAAGCGTCTTTTCAAATTGTACGTAATCTACACGTTAGGTTTAATGAATTAAATTTTACGTTCTACGATGTTGCATTTTATATCGTCTTTAAACTTCACTTCATCCCTGCTGGGCACTGTATTCCTTTTTTTTCTTTTTGTAAATATTGAATTTAGTGTCCGACGTTTAAATCAAAGCAGAATGGAGAAGATGTAACACCTGAGAAGTCTAATTGTTAGTTTCAAACTCTCGATGCGGGTTCCACATTTTTTCTTTATCTCCTAGCTTGTTGGGGGAAAAATAATAAAAAAAACGACTAACAAGACAAAACATACTTACGCATGCTCATAACGAGATGTGTAAGACGTATAAAAATTAACATTGACGAAGCTTTGGTAAAAAAAAAAAAAATTATTGACGTAAAAAATGGATGGTAGATTCGAAGAAAAATTTTATTAAAATATTCGTAATAACTCAGAAAACCGGAAGGTAGATGGAAAAATGCAAAAACAACTAGAATCATATGAAGTGTAATGTTGGAGAAGATAGAAAGAACGGATAAGACAAAGAGAGAAGTTCAATTTAATGAATAAAAAAAAAAAATATATAAACTTACCGAATAAGCTAAGAGAAAGAAGATCTCTAAGCGTATCGACCATTTGCGCACGGACGTAATAAATATTTCGCGCACACAAATAATTGAAGAGTCTTTATAAAGGAATAGCGTAAGAAGATGCAGAATTATATCGGACAGATGCAATGCGATGTACGAAGAGAAAAATAATATTTAAAAATAAATGATGATTTTAAAAGTTTAATTTCATCGTCCGGAACAAAACGGAACAGACGGAAAAATAACCGATCGTCGATAGGAAGGAAATTGCGAATAGTTTAGGGAGGAAAGATTTCAAAAGATAATTCACAGAAGGTACTTGATTACTGTTTACATTTATCGCAGTTAAATAGAATGCGATCGATGCCGTCTAAGTAAGTAAACGCGCGATAATCGTTGCAAACTATTCTATAATTCGGGTTCAAAAAAATTTTGACCTATCCGAGGGTGTCATCCATTCGCAATCGGGAATCGTATAACTATATAAGTTGGAATGAGACGTTCGGTGAGTAGAAATCGAGAAGTACTCAGAGTTTGGATCGTAATATTTTCGTAAATATTATCCGATTAGAAGCGGCTATCAGATTTAATCTGCCATAGAAGTTCTAAAACGGCGATAAGACATCTTCTAAATCTGCATCTTAATTCGCTGAGTCCATTGCTTCCTTCGAAAACCGACGTGAGAGTGACTACTAGGCAATCAACAAAATGCAAGTTAGGTATATTTAATGAAAATTTTAACGCGTTTATATTTAATTTCATAATAGAGAAAATAATTTCATTCGATAGGAGCTTACTAGTACTAAATGAACATACCTGTAGCGAGGTTTTATATTAAAAAAATTAATATTGATTTCCCTTATGTGATTTTGGTATGCTTATAAATTGTAATCCAGTTGTTGTAGGTTTATCACTTTGCTATTTCGTTAATTACGTCGACCGCTATCGAAAATATTTAAACTCATACGATAATTTATTATTTATAGAAGGATTAAGTAAAACTTTGGATTACCACACTGGCACTATGTAATTCTGTGACTGAGTATGCGTGTCCAGTCTGGTATAATTCTGCTCACGCCCGAACAAGTGGATGTCGCTCTGCGAATGAAAAAGCTTCCGTATTATCACAGGATGTTTGAAGCCAACTACTATCACAAAAATGAAAGCTCTTACAGGAATAGCACCACCGCCAATAAGACGTCGTATTGCGGCAGAAGTAGAAAAAATGAATCAAGAAACCGATGACCGCCATAAGCTGTATGATTATATGCAACAACGAAGAAGACTGAAGTCCCGTAAAAGTTTTATGGTCACTAAACCCGAAATTGCACGACTTAACACTTGGAACGCCGACAGTAGAAAACGGTGGCTTAATCCTACGAATGAACTTTCCTAAATTTATCTATTTACCCGCTCAGCATGTATAATATCCAACAGCCGTTTGCAGATTTATCCACTGACGGATATCGACATCGTAAAAATAAAATTTCGTTTGTTAATTTCTATTATGTTAATCCGGGGATTTTTGTACCGCGTTTATTCTCTTACACTTATTCACGATTTCTCGTATCAAAACTTTTAAAATTAATATTCCTACGCCTATAATTTTTTCGGTGAAAACTATGTGTTTTTAAATATATATATATATATATATATATATATATATATATATATATATATATATATATATATATATATATATATATATATATATAGCCGCATTGGACGTCGTCGTTGGCGATATAAAGACTATTTGCAACGGATATTAAAGGAATGCGAAATTGATCGCAGGAGTTGGGAAAAACTAGCGATGGATCGTAACATCTGGAGACAGACAATAAGAGATGGTTTGCAGAAAGCGGATCAAAATGCTCGAGCTGCGGAAGAAAGGAAAAGGAATCGACGTAAAGGATTGATTGGAACGGTTCGAGTGGATAATATTAATAATGACGCTTTTACGTGCGATGCATGCGGAAAGGTGTGCGCCGCAAAAATTTGTTTGATTAGCCACCTCAGGACTCATAAATAATTGATGGTACTCCATACTCGGTTAACGAGTAGATAATTTAATTAATAATTTAATTAATTAATTAATATATATATATATATATATATATATGGATATATAATATCAACAATGAAAGCTGGAAAGTAGTAATATTCCTCGTAAAAACATTTAAACGCATCGATGTTTGCTCGTTAAAACATTTAAATGCACCAATGTTTCCCCGTAAAAACATTTAAATGCATCAATGTTTCCTCGTTAAAACATTTAAATGCACCAATGTTTACTCGTAAAAATTTTTAAATGCAACAATATATTTTTTTTCGTTTTAACTTTATCTTTTATTTTCTTAAATTTCTATACACCATCATAATATTATGTCTCCCTCCATATCATAATCTTCGTCGTGACTAGTCATTGTACGTTTATTTTTACGTATAAAATGGGCTAGCATTCAAGGCGCTAATTATACGCAACGCAGATAAGCTCGTATACGATGTTATACGGAGTGGGGGGGGGTATCACTGTCGTCTCCGTGATAAGTAAGAGTTACGCAATGATGTAAAACTTTATAAACTTTCACGTGGCTAGTTGGTATACACATTTCTGCGTAATTTTTCGCGGAAGTTGATCTTTTGCGCGTATTTCGCCTGAAAGAACAGCACGATTAAAACAGTTTTGGTAAGTAACGGGCGATTAACCTGGCGTCTAGCCAAATTTGTGAAAATTGTACCGTTGCCCATAGCGTTGGTGTATATTGTTTAGTTCTATCGTTAAGCAGTAGAATCATGTATACATTATTTATATATATATATATACATATATATATATATATATATATATATATATATATATATATATATATATATATATATATATATCAATACATCAGGGACTTAAAATGATCTTTAACGTTTTTCATGGTTATTATTATCAGTCAGTATTTATTGTTTTACTCTGATTCATTTCCTTATTTTTGTCATATGCAAATTGAGGGCTTTATATTCGATTATTTTACGCTTATCTTTTGCACTCGTGTACTAACACACACACTCGCGCATAGATAAGTGCGTATTTTATATGTGTGTGTATGTTTTTATGCATATGTTTTTATATAGCGTATTCCGACGACTTAGTTTTTGGTCTACTCGCCTAACCTGTAGCTATTACTAGACGTACGTTAGCTTTGATAGGTTGTTCAATTCAACTGCGGTTAGATCTCCTCTGTTCTAGTACGAACTATTATTAATGTATATCTCATTTACTATTGTTTATCTATTACACGGCTCATATCATTATTATTATTATTATTATTGTTTAGTTATCGTTCTTAATAGTTGAGCTAACTATATAAAATTATTTATCTATTACGTGACACATATAATTATTATTACTATCCATTTATTGTTCTTAAAGGAGCTATTTTTATAAATTGCTTCGCCGATCTGTTGCGAATCAGGATTCTTCTATAATACTGATTTAATTATTTGTTAATTTCTAGGTCCATTGTACACAAAAAATAAACCAAATAACATCAGATTACATTAAAATTAAATTAAAATATAATATTAAACTGAGCTCTATGTAACATACGACAATGCTCTAAATATATATTTTGTTTTCTGCCTGCTCTTTATAAATTAATATTAGCAAATACTAAGAAACAAAATACACTCAACGTCATTCATACATATATATATATATATATATATATATATAATATATCGATCACGTTAGTCTATCCACTTCGGGATGAACTCTTTCCCCCAAACGTCTTCCACTACTTCTGTCCAGCGTTTTCCTCAACCAATTTTTCCCAGTTGTACCACCGTGTCAATGGCTTTCTCTGTTTATCGGCCACCAGCATAAGATCCGCTTTGACCATCTATTATCTTCTCTTCGAGCCACGTGGCCAGCCCAACTCCACCGCGTCATCCAACCGTGTTTGTTCACATATTCACGTATTCTTTTTATGATCTGATAATCTCATATCCGGCATCATTCTCTCATGTGCAGTCTGAGATTTTATATATATATGTATATATACATATATATAAACACACACACACACACATATATATATATATATATAAAGATTTCCGGCTATTAAACCATTTTCAAGTGTACATAAATAAATAAAACAAAAAGATAGCGAGGAAAGTAGCATAAAGCTCGGCGGAGGGAATAGACTAATTAGGTGGTAAGGAGTGATTTCGTTTACTCTAGAATAGGAACGATTTAGAGATTAAGTATATAACAAATATGTTATGGCGGTAATTATTGAAGGACTGAAACACAGTAGGTAGCAAAATATCGATAATTAACAATATGCTCGATATTGATAAGCAGCTACAAAGAAAAAATGATTGACTTCATAGAAACGTCGGAATGTTGAGATAATAGTGTCTCTTTATTAACAGATCTAAAACTAAAATCGCCAGTGGTAGTAAAGTCGAGCGTAATAAAACGTGCGAACTTAGTCTTGCGGATAATTCTACAGATCTAACCTGATAATGGTTTAGAGTATGATATATACTCATTCCTTAAAATCAGATACTGCCGAAAATATCGCATTACCCCCCCCCCATTAAAGTGTTAAAATGTATAATTATCAATAGGAATTAGCGAATTTCAGAATAACCGGCACGTAGTATTAGTATCTTTCGAAATATAGAAATCATACGATACGGCATTGCGATACAAAGTTATTAAATTGCTTTTAAAGATAGGGTTAAAGAGCCACCCATATAATACTACTATTTACCACGAATTTGTTACTAGTACTATTTTAAACGATTCGGAATTAGACAATCATCACGAGAGTTCATTAGAGAAGACGACGTGTCGTAGATTGGCGTACTAAGAGCATTCTTGATCCTAATATTAGAGAAACCTGTGAATCCTAAAATATATATAAACTATTAAACGAAGGTACCTCGTTAGTGTTTATAATTATTGCACAGTTAAATAGAATGTGATTGATGCCATCGAAGAAAGTAAACGTGTGATGATCGTTGCAAAGTATCCTATTAATTTGGGTTTAAAACATTTTGACCCACCCGGGGGTGGTGGTGTAACCTATTCGCAATCGGTAATGGTAACCGCGTAAGTTCAAATGAGACGTTGAGGAGCAGAAATCTAGAAGTACCAAGAGACCCTATCGATTATTATACCGTTATCGATTTCAGTCGGACATTTTTATCGATTTCAGTCGGACATTTTTATCGATTTCAGTCAGACATTTTTATCGATTTCAGTCAGACATTTTCCGGACAATTTAACCGCATCCTTAAAAACGGCAAATCTCTGAAACGCGGAAAATTCATTGATATCCGTATAACTTACAGGCGGGTGTTTATTTAATTAACAAATTAACAATTTTACAGTTCCGGTATAGCAAAGGTATTTAAATATTTTCGATTATAGCTTGATTCTAAGCTGAATTAGCATCATCGTATTTCCGTATTAAGACAAATGCAACATCCGTTTGTTCGCATTTAGAAAATGTTGAGTAATAAGATCTTCCAGTCGAAAAGTGTCACAATTATTTCGGATATTTTCGTCCGTTTAAAACCGAACAAGAACCATAAACTTGTATGCATAAATCGACGAATTGATATACATAAGTGATGATTATGCATCTGTATCGAGTAGTGTTACCTCTTATACCGGAACTATATATAATAATAATAATAATAACAATAAGTTAGCGGATTATGCTTCAGAAATGTTTGCATTTTTTCATATAATATATTAACGACGATCACTCGTAGTCTGCTTTTGATCTCGCAGTGATAATTGAATTATTATTGCCATCTGCTGTGTAGAAATTTTCCGAACATATATTATGTACACCCGGTGTGGTATTACAGGATAAATGTTATGTTGCATTTTTTGAATATACCTAGGCGCGTTTAGAATATAATTCGGGGAACAGTTATTTTCAACTATTTGAAGTTTTAGACATATATGACTGCAAACAAGACACAATATCGGACCGAACGAACGATTTAGGTAAGATTAGTTTATTACTTACGATTCGTTTAGAGTCTTTAACGATTGAGTATAAATAGCGAAAACATGTTCGCCATTATTTTGTGTTTATATTACGATTTGTATGATTATTAAAATTCTATTCGTCTACGATAACACATAAATATTTTTAATTTTTCCACATTATAATAGAATTATAAGGCATAATTCGACGAATAATTAAGGGCCTTCTTTTCGAGGAAATTAAAACTTCAGTTTTAGAAGTATTCGCAAGTAAGTTTTTAAACTTTCAAAGTCGATCTTCTATAATACCTATTCTGTAAGATGATATGTACAGAGCGGCATCGTCAGCGTAGAGTATTGTATTCGCGCATAGATATGTTAGGCGTTGTTATCAAATATACTAGACATCTGCCGGGGTGTAGTAGTTTTAACGGAGGATGTGTATCGGTTTTAATTTTAACACGCGGAAGTTTATTTACACACCCGTCGTCATCGTCGTCATCGTCATCGTCGTATCGTTCGTTGCCGAACGTCGTGACTAGATTGCAAGTTTATTTTTACGTACAAAATTAGCTAGCATTCGAGGCACTATTTATATGCGACAGAGATGAGCGTGCATACGATGTTATACGGAGTAGGGTGTCACTGTCTTCTCCATGATAATTAAGAATTAGATAATGAACATTTTCTATATCGCCTGTTGGTTTCGAACCACCGACCATGGAGTTGACAGTCGAGCACTCTAGCAACTACGCCACCGCGACATAGTCGTCGGCCAGTAGTAAATGTCTAGTAGAAATACTAGAATACATAATGTTCGATTGCGAATTGCTACCTGTCTAATGACCAGCCTCCAGTATTTCAGCGGTATTCATCTTTTACAGACGAAAAATATTCTATATAAAATAGGCAAGGAAAGTTGCCCGGTTACATCTAACGATCGAATCGCCGTGCTCGTATTATTCAACAAATTTTATATATTGTAATGAGTGAAATCTGAACGGTTATACCCGGTTAGTTCTAATATAGAACAAACTTCTGGGATCAACTTTTAGCGGAGTTTAAAGTTAAATCGAAAAGCGACCCCGGTAAACCGATACGACCATTAGAGTCATGTTGAATTTTTCCGCTGGAAGTAGAATTTATTTCTTCAACCTACCGAATATGTTGTCAGTCCTCGCGACCGACTTGCTTCGATATTTACTACGAATCTCGGAACTGCTATCTCTGACCAGTATATTATAATGTACGATCCAGTCTTTACAATATATATTAGAAAGATGAATTTTCACGTTGGAAAAATGTACTGTTCGGTATTTTATAATTTTAAATAAACCGAACAACAAAATCCCCCCCCATAACGATGTACATCAACTCAATCACCGTTCCTCCTCGTCACTTATTATATTCGGCGGATAATGAATTCTCGAAATCAGTCCGTTCGACCGAGCTTCCTTTCTGAAAAGTATTAAGAAAGACCCGGCACGGTTTGGCCTTCAATGATTGACGATGTCCGTTCAACAATTAACAGAATCTATCTTGCACTTACACATCAACCACACCACCACATAATATTAAATATATATATATATATATAAATATCTAATCTTCAAAACAAATCTTTGTATCATAATACCTGCAGAAGCATAACGAACGGATTTATTATAAACGAACGTTTAAAATGTAGAACCTAGATTTGTGTAGTTATGTCGCTAGAATACAGCTCGATGAATATCGAATGTAAGTTTTAACGAGATGAAGTAATAGAACGTACGAAGGACTTTTAAAATGAAACTTCTATTGGCGCGGTTTATATGAGAACTTACCCGCAAAACGATCGAGCGGAAATAACAGACGTCCATATATATTTAAGTATATATATATATATATATATATATATATATATATATATATATATATATATATATATAATACACACACACATATATATATACATATATACGATATATATAAAAACACCCGCCTATCTAACCACGTTTTGTTGCGTTAAGTATGTCAACGAAGTAACTGACGAACATATATATCCCATTCGCAACATCCGTTTATATATATAGATAGGCTGATTCTTATATAGCACAAAATACTACCGAAAAACGGGGAAATGTCGAGCCAGGAATAATTAATGAATAGGGTAAAGTTTGTGAAATTGTGCAAAGTCTACTGAGTAGTAATGGTAAAAAATTGATCAGGACAAAGGTTTTTATATTTTATTTATTAGTTAACCGACTATTATTATTTTTAACTATAATGTATATATATATATAGTTAAAAAAAAACAATTCCAAAAATAGATTCTACCACCAATTTATTAGGATTTATTCAGTGAAACGATTGATAAAAATACAAATTTTCGTATACCTCTTAAGACTGAAGTAGATATTAAAAATGCAAAATTTCATTTCTCTAATTCAGGAAGCAGCGTGGTCCGCTACACACTAAAAGCAGAAAACTGTTCCCATATATATATATATATATATATATATAGTCGATGAAGATTAGGAAAAGAGAGACGGAAACAATGGCGACTGTTCTATTACTTAAACGAGAATTAAATAAATAAACGAACGAACAATAAAGTAAAAAGTTTGCTAAAAAAAAAAAAAAATAGCCGATACCTTTAAACAGCACGTAACTATCTAGCAGCGGATTTTTCGTTGGTGAAAGCAACTCGCAATTAAAAAAAGACCGCAAAGCTCCCCTCTCACTCCATTCGCAACAGTAATTGAACACGGCCATATTATAATGCAAATAAAGCGAATGACTTCGCTAAATATTTGGCTAAAGTCTTTCATCCTCATACAGGCAAAGGGCGCTCATTAACAGAGGCTTGCAATTGAACATGTATCCTTAAATTGAATTTGCTTCTCTCTCGCGACAAAATAAAAGCTGAAATAAAAAAAAAAACGAACCCAACAAGATCTCCTGGTTACGATCTCATAACAGCTAGAGTACTAAAAAAGATTCCAAGCAAAGAAATAGTAAAATGATTATATATATATATATATATATATATATATATATATATATTTAATACGATATTTCAATTAATAATAATGATTATTAAAATTGGTAAGCCACGTACAGAAATAACATCCTATCTCGTTATTGCCTGCATTGTCCACGCTATATGAGAAGCTAATTCAACAATTAATTATAAACAAACAAAATATAACACAATCACTAAAAGTTTTATAACTATAGCGACTCGGTATTTCTGGACATAAGCCGGACATTAGATAAAGTTTAATGGGATTGTTACGTAAAATCGGGAAAATATTCCCTTACGATGATTGTAAACTATTCGAATCCGACCTGAGCAAAGGTTACTTTTGAGTAAGGTATGACGATGAAGCATCTGAAATACATCCCGCTAACGCCGGAGTGCCGCAGGGTGAATGTTCTGTACCATTATGCCGTACCTGCTTTATACTGCCGACTTACCGAAACCTGAAAATTTACTAACATTTGCTAATGATACAGCCGTTTTATGTTCAAGTATACGTCCTAATGAAGCGATCTAAATATTGCAGACAAACGTATATATGTGAAACGGAAAATTAAAATTCATGAAATAAAATCAACGCGTGTGACATTTACAAATAGGAAAAATTATGACAAAAGATATTATTACGAACAACAACATCGTGCCGATTAAAAATGAAATGAAATACCTCGGATTATATCCGGACGGTAAGGATGATGTGACGTGTTAGAACTAAAAGAACAGAAATTAATATAATAAGAAGGCTAATGGATTGGCTATTAGGGAAGAAAATCGAAATTTAGCATAAATAAGAACGCGTTGCTCTATAAACAGGTTCTCATGCCAGTTATAGGGATGTGGATCTGGATACCATGCAGTGCGAAAAATAATATGAAAATAATACGGACATTTCAGTGGCTAGGCGTAGATCATAGCGAGAAAGGAAATATATATATATATATATATATATATGTGTGTGTGTGTGTGTGTGTGTGTGGATAAATGGAATGAAAGAAACTTATCATTGAGAAACGAAATATCGATTATATCACGCTGTAATGTATGAAAAAAAAAATCCCAACAACAACATAAATAAATAGATTGATAGATGTATAATATAGAACGATACGATTCTAATAACTATTACGTATTAATAGATTGACCAGATACTTTACTATATTATATATATATATATATATATATATATATATATATATATATATATATATAGTGTTCTAATAATTGCGTTTACCTTTACGAAACGGCTTATATTATTTTTATCACTCCGCTAGTTATAATCTCGCATGAAAAGACCCGTACCTAGACGAATGGTTCCCTACGTGAATAGAAGTTAATTTTATTTCTTAAGTAGGACGCCAATTTCTATAGTATTAGCGTCCTTGAATATAATGCTACAAACGTTAATATATAAAATGAAATAAAAATGGAGGCACCCCCTCCCCTCTACGTCCATCGTAATAAATTAGGTTCTGGATTTAATTGAACGTTACTTAACGATTTACGTCAGATTATCAATTACTACGGTTTATCCGGCGCTTTATTTTTGTATACACACCCGCATAAGCATATATCTCCATCTATATATTTATCTCTCTCTATATATATATATATTTGTTTGTGTGTGTGTTGGAGTGTGATATGATTGACCTTCACCGTTCAAAATTAATGCAAAAGCTTATGTGTAAAAATTTATATATATATATATATATATAATCGATTTGGCGCACATTTATACATATAACAACCCGACGAACTAACGCAGTTATTAGTTCGAACATTTTCCACGAACTACAGTAATTAATGAAAAGAAAAAAATGTAATTAATACACATTTCGACTGATTTTCAAATAACGTTGCCTACATTTTTTTGTTTTTTTTTTACTATTAACTTACGTTAAATAAATAGCTATATGAATAAGTTTATCGTCTAACACCGAACTTGTCTTGTTAGGCGACAAAAGAAATAACGTATTTAGGAATTTAACCCATCAGCTAAAAAACCTTCCTTAAAAAATACTATTTAGAAAATAAGTCTTCAGGCTTATTGCGTTTAGTTGCCTAAATGAACAAGTAATTCTATTCGACATTATGTTTGAAAATAGTAGTCGAGAAACTTTATAACAGGATTCAATTTCACAGTTCAAATGGGGCACTGTTTTGCGGATGCTCTTACGGTATTCATATCCTGCAACGACGTGTGTAGCTGGTTGAAATTGCGCTACAAGAAACAACAAATGACCCAGGGGTTTTTCTTTTATTGTCTGAAGCAATGATCTAAAGTTCTACACTCAAAGAAAAAAAAGCAACATACTTTTGTCAAATTCGATAACCATCATCTTACGGACTGGATGACACGCCAGCCCCTACTCCAAAACTCGATTAAGTATCTAGGACTAGTGTTTGATGACCAAACTGAAATGGGTGCAACCATATAAATTCTCTAAATATGTGCCGCTTGAAATGATTTAATTTAATAAAGAAATTATATCATGCTATATATATATGTATGTCTTCGTTGCTGAAGATTTATCGAACACTCGTAAAATAGAAATGTGACTACGTATTTCCAATTCAAATTTATTAATCTGCACAGACCCTCTAGGTGTTGTCGAACGTATACCACTCGGAAAAACAACACGAATTCGTAAAATTGATCAGTAATAATCGTGATCGAAAAAACCACATCTGCATAGCTTGGATTGCAGGCTACTCGAATTTAGGCATCTGCGCGCGAGCAGACAAATCAACAAAATTATCGCGCTTCATGAGACCTGTCCCGCGAAAATTACAACACCCGCTAATGATATTCAATCGCTTCTCATATTCGGTATTCAAAAGAAGTGGATCCAGACATGGGCCAACGTTCTAATGTAATCAAATGCGTTTCTTCTTCTGAAAGCAGTTCCGCAACTATCAGTGACCACTATACTCGGAAGACGAAAGTTTTGTCTCGCATTCGCGTGGATTTTTAATACGCGCTTATTTGCTGCAACTTGAGAGCCCTCCTCTATGTCATCTCGATAACACTTAACTATCCTACACATATCTTAATCTTCCGCTCTTTATATAGAAAAAATATTCGATCCTCCATAAACACGTCGAGTTCTCTTCCAGTCAAAATATATACCATCGTCTGTAAAAGAGATCATTCCTGAGTCCACGCAACCTATATATAATCTAATTTTATAGTACACAGCACGGTATTAAGAAAACCGAATATAGTCGTCAAATTCTAATGTAAAAGCGAAATATCCCTTATATCACCATGATCGCATTCCCTTCGTAATTCCTCGAGATTCTTACAAAGTGATGAATTGTTCGGTGGATTTGTCGTTATCAATTCCAGTCGCATTCTTCTTCATATTAGTCTCCTTGTAAGGACAACTCCCGGATTTTACGCGCTACACATTTTATTGTCTAGTTTTTAATATCGTCTACTATGTTTTTCTAATTTTTTCCTATTTTCCTTAAGACTTCCTCATTGGTTGCATCATCATTATTCGTAATAATCTTCGATTGCGCCACGTCTCGAAAGCGGATTTTCATGTTTCACACTCGAAGTTCACTTTTCCAAAGGCATATTTTAACACATATCATTCTCATTATTCTTTTCCGAAGGTTCGTGTTTATTTTTCAATTTCCAATGGCTTCACTTAGGTTGTTATTGAAGACATTCTTCGGCCGTATAAATTCTTGTCCTTATTTCTTTGTAACATCGATCATCGCTGTTTATAATCGCCCGGAAACATCTGAATTCATTTACGTTTTCAATTATTCGTGTTCCCATCTTGATTGTAGCTTTTTCAAATGTATGAAGACACATGACAATGTGTCAGGACCGTTCAATTATTTCCCGTTAATTGATATTTCGTTTTAAGCGTAAACATATTTCAATATATATATATATATATATATATATATATATATATATATATATATATATATATAATAGCGATGGGTAAAGCAGCATTTAAAGAAAAATATTCGTTACTAGAACGGTGCACATTATCTCTGGAATTACGTAAAAAACTTATGAAAACATTTGTCTGGTCAATAGCACTGTATGGGTCAAAAACGTGGATACTTAAGAAAGTAGATTGCAGCCGGCTTGAAGCATTTGAAATGTGGTACTGGCAAAAACGGCAACGAATTAGCTGGACCGAAAAAGTTACGAATCAAGCAGTGCTAGAACGAATAGGAGAGGAAAAAACGATGCTCAACAGGATACGGAAAAATCGTCTTAGTCGGTTAGGATGCGGCACGAACATAGTACTCTTAATTATAGAGGGTAAAATTTTAGGAAAAAGACCACGTGGACGTCCTAAAATAACATTTATCGATACGGTGCTAAAGCAGACGGGTTTTACGAAATATGCAGATTTGAAGAAGGCAGTCATTTTATGGAGAAATATTGTGTTGGGGCGAATCAGCCAATCAGTTGTAACATAATAATAATAATAATTAATACATATATATATATACCGATGACCCGTTATATCGATAAAATATGAAAATAGGTGGGTTCGATTTACAACAACAAGTGGCGACGTCTGCTGATAGCTTGTATTAAATAAGTTCACGGCATCTGGATATGGAATTCGTCATGTTGACGTAGACGACTAGCGTCAAAATGAAGTATGTATAAATTAAGGTGAACTTTTTAGAATTACATATCGGTCGCTAGGATGAAAATCCAACGGACGTATCCACTTGCATTTGTACCAAAACGTCCAATCGTAATAAGGTATATATAAACGTAATATAGTGTCATCGTTTTTCTTACTATTGATACCTATCGTTTACTATCGTAACGTCCACATCCGTCGTGATCTTGAAGTGAAATTGATAGACTTCTCATTTACCAACTGGAGAAGACTCGGTAGTAGTCGCGCCTTTGTGCTTCGCTAGAATAAGTTGAAACATGTTAGGTCTCCACATCGTACGGATACCCATTAGTGGCCGATGCGGATCGTATTATCGTCGAATGTCTCCGTTATTGTAATTTTCGTATTGCTTTTTATCAAGCTCTTCGTAGTCTTCAAGTTACGTTTCATATAAATATTGCATTTCTATTAGCTCTTCAAAATACCCACGTATCACGTATACAAGGCCCTATATTCCTATCTATTAAATGCCGGTATCGTTATTTGATTTTACCCATCTCTAAATTTCTTCTCAATCTACCTACATTATAAATAGCCGTTTCTCATTCATTTCATAATATTATATCGATATGGATAAACTGTACGGAAGCCCGATAATAAAATTTGGAAACTTTTAAACGTTTACATTTTTGGACACTCTCAATGTTACACGTCGCTTAAAACCATTTAACCCACACAACAAACTTGTCGTTGCAGCTACTTACTATTATTTTTAAACACTTCGGTTATTAGACGAAATGGTGACGCTCGTGTTTTCCTCTTATACTTTACCATATTTGTAATTGTCAATAATACAATAGTAGTAAAAAGAAAATTATATATATATACGATAGTCATTACCCAATTTTCACCATTACATATCCTTTGTAAATAGCCTACATTGTTGCACGAATTTTTTTTAGAAGCGATAATAATTAGGATTATTCATATTTTTATTTTCTGATGATAATTATTTTGTCGCCGATCGTATTCGAACTCGGTGCTTCGAATGGAAGTTCGTGCTCTAGCCACCAGGCCATCCAGACGAAGAATATATATGTAATATACAAGTGTGTATGTATATATTAATTTATTTGTTTTAAAGTGTGTATATTTAATAAAATTCCAGATTAATGTAATAATAAAAGAAAAAGAAAATTCTGAAACAAAATATGCGATATCAATTAAATTATATTAAGTAATATATATATACATATTTACGTAAATTATACCTATATATATATATATATAATTTGAAAAATTTGGAATGTAGTGATTTTTTTAAAAATAAATAATAAAAAGTAGTCAAAATCGCAAAAAAAAATTATTTCTCTATTGAACAAACACAATGCTTTTCCGTTATTAAGCCATTATCAAGCGAGTAAAAACATAATTTAAAAATATACAAATTTATAAAAATATGAAATGAAAAAAATTACTGTGTGAACAAGTGTTAAAGCAGTATTTTAAATATCTGATAGTGAATGTGGTAAATAACGTTATACGAATTTACATGTTCTTTAAACCTTATTATGTATTGTCTGCCTGTTTCTCCTATGTTGTCTTTTTTAACGTTGAGTACAATTTAATTTATATATTCCTGAATTTTTTAAATATATTTCTATCTTCTATTTTTTGTTACTAATTGATTTTAATAATATGTTATTATTTCTTATTGTCAAATCTACGTTACATTTTTTAAACAATTTTATTATTTTATAAGTACGGCTTCGTACATAATTGATTGAACCTAAATAATTATTTTTATCATTTTCGATATTTTTATTATTGTAACATTTATAGCATATTTTATCAACTATAACAGGATTATATTTATTATTTATTGCTATTTGTTTTATTATGTTTTTTTTTATTTTTTTATTTTATCGTTGTCTGTTAAAATTTTTTTTCTCTTTTGATGAAACTTCTTAAACCGGCTAATTTATGCATGAATATTTTAGAATTAATATGTCTGTTTGTGTAGGTTATCTATCTATCTATCTATCTATTTATATATATATATATATATATATATATATATATATATATATATATATATATATATAATGTTGAATATATTGGAGAGTTATGTCAAATTTTAAGTTGTCATTATATAAATATTTCTGGTAATTCATATGTAATATTTATTGTGTAAGCTTGAAAATGGCGTAACTGTCGAAAAGCTTTGCAATAAAAAACTTTTAGTGATTAATATATATATATATATATATATATATATATATATATATATATATATATATATATAAATGATTAATTATGTGAATTTTTAAATGTAGGAAACTAATTATTTTTCCTCCTATTTCCAATGTAGATTGAACGTTTTTTTATTATAGTTATTTAGATTAGATACAAAATTGTTCGAAATACTATCATTATATTATTAAGATATCATCAATATATCTTTTCCATAATTTAACATTATTTTAAAATATACGTTCTTATTTTTAATATTATTCTCTAATTTATTCGTTTAAATATCAGCCAGAATGGTTGACAATGAGGATCCCATAATTGTTTACCGTATTCACTATCAGATATTTAAAATATGCTGTCTTAACACTTGTGCATATAGTAATATTTTACATTTTATATTTTTTATAAGTTTGTATATTTTTAAAATTATTTTTATATTTCACTTAATAATGGCTTAATACCCGAAAAGCTTTGTATTTTTTCAGAAGGAAAATAATTTTTTTTACGTGATTTTGACTACTTTTTATTATTTATTTTATATATATAAAAATGGAAATGGGCCGAACATTCAGCAAGACAAAACGATGAACGATGGTCTAAACGGGTATTACAGTGGTGGCCCATTGGCAGCCGGCGGAAGACCTATGACTAGGTGCTGAGATGATATTGTTAAATGGACAGGAATCAATTGGATCCGAGCCGCACAAGATAGGAGTCATTGGAAAAGTTTGGGGAACTGCCTACACCCAGCAGTGGGTTGATATAGGCATATCGTGATCATGATCTATATATATATATATATATATATATATATATATATATATATATATATATACAACAAAGTATATTTGCGTAAGTAATAAACGTAAAAGAAAATATAACATGGGTTACAAACATTGTGTACCGGAAACACCTTACCACGAAAACACAGTAAGAATATAAAGAATAAAGCAAAACAAAACGTTAAATGCTGCAGGAAAAAAGCAAATAAAGAAAATAAACAAGTTTTCTAATTACAAGTAATACATGATAATAAAGAAACTTAACTCTAAACTACAAAAATATATTGTTTAGGTTCTAAGTTCTTATACATATAAAAAGTGGATGACACGGATGTCGAAGGTGTTTATTAAGTAAAGGGGTATATATATATATATTATTTATATATATATATATATATATATATATATATATATATGTATATATGTCGTGTAATATACCTATAAGTGTTCGATGTTGATATTAATTTTTTTCACTGTTTGAAGACAGTTTAAAAGACCAGATAAGGCACGTTTAAGAAATTTGACGAATTGTATTATTTGCCTGGAACATGGCACTTGGCCACAATGACGTCATCGACGCTATAAATTACGTAATAGAGAACACATAGTTTATGCTTCTATTTTATTTTATTTTCGTTTGTATTTAATTATTTACAATTATCAATGTTACTAATAGAAATATAAACGACAAGAATAAAATACTCTTTCAACGGCACATTACAATTTTTAAAACAGAATTATACACTTTGGTCTAAGTGGTAATTAGAGAAAATGACTTAAGAAGGTGAAAATAGTAATATTAAAGGGTTTCCCCCCCCCCAGATAATTCGATATAATTTTTAGTGCGTCATATTTCCATTAATTTATGTGTAAATTGAATCATTAACACTGCCGCTTATTGTCTTCAGTTGGACAAATTCTGTGCGAAATTTATTTAAAAAAAAAAATATATATATATATATATATATATATATTTATAATTTAAACTAAACGCTTCTTGTTAAGAAAATATACAATTTAAAAGTTCACGCGTACCGAATAAAGGACACTGTAATCGAAAAATTTAAATAATTTAAAAATTTAAATAATTTAAAAATTTAAATAATTTAAAAATTTAATAACGTACGAAGCGTGCAGATGATAATAATAATAAGCGAAGAAGATTTTATTGAAACGAAAGTTAATCTAAATGTCAACGAAAAAAGGAAAAAAATTATAATAATCGAAACGTACGTAATAAATATTTTATTATACGGTTAGAAGAAGTGGCTGTTCTAAAAGTTCAGCGTTATTAAACTATCCGTCTGTAAACCGTACTCCACCCACATTCTATGTGGGGGGGTTTCCTTCACCGATAGGTCCTTCAACTATTCCGTCAATTATATAATTCGTTTCCTCCTTCACAACACCTCATTTACTACATCTAACTGTTTAAGTCATCAGTGTGTCGTAATAGCCTCCTCCGCAGTTATACGCGCCGCCGCGATAAAAATCGATAAATAATAATAAAAAAATTACTCCGAGTCGATCGACCTCCGTTTAAATTTAATTTCGAATTCCAACGTTTCTAACGTCAATTTTACAGGCGAATAAGTTTACTACCCCTTAATATTATCCCGTTCGCCACGTATCACCCCCAACGACGATAAACGTAAAGTACACATCGGTCTGTGCGGTTTCTTCCGAATAATTTGAAAATTTTATCATCGCGCAACAAATCAATCATACTGTATTTATTCTTTTTATTATATCATCTCGTTCTTAATCCGTACGAACAGTTTGGTTTCAATAAGTCTCAACTGATCATCAAATTGCAACGTGCGAACGTATTTCCGATCATTTTAACCGTAATAAGCATACAGATACGTTACTAGATGCGGCTAAACACTCGGACGCAACGTGACGCGAGATGGTATTATTTATAAATTTCCACACTATCTACAGTTACTCTTATTAAAAGTTATTCGAACGATATATATAGATCATTATTGCATTTCCGGTCAATACTCCGCTACGAAAATCTGCGCGCGGCTGGCATATCCCCGCAACGAAGCGTTTTGCTCGGTCCATTTTTGATCGCTTTATTCTTACACGACTTTCCTATATTATATTCGGACAATTCCGTCTTATTTGCGGACGATACTACATTATGCTGTAGTTCATTCGAGTCCGGTGCAATTAGTAATAAACTTCAAAACTATTTAAATCGTACGATAATACGCTATTTTCAGAACTGGCTAATTAATATCCGAACAAAAAACGAAAACTAAATCTTTTTCAGTCGTAGGCATCTATAACAGCACCCAACAGAATTCTCGTAGCGAATAAATCGATTAATCGGACTAATGAAATATCAACGTGTCTCTCTCTCTCTCTCTCTTGATAGTCGCTTTAATATTAATACTCGGCACTTATTAATCTTAAAGCGAGTAAAGAACAATTTTCGCCATCTCTATATATTTATCCGAAAATCCTTCCTAAACTCTCTCGAAATAAAATGATAAAACTCTTATACTCCCTGTAATAACTTACGCGCGCATAGTCTTCTATTTCAAATTCAGCGCATATAAACAACTGCAATACAAAACAGATGCCTCCGCTGCATTTTAAATAAGTCGAAATACGAAAGAATCTGCATTTAGTAACCTATCCTATCTTAAGGATTATATATTACGAGGCCCCTAATTAGGCTTACCGCATACAGACTTCGTCCAATATTTTAAGAGTCTAGTTTTTTTTTATTGATACGAAAATATACACATACGTACAAGAAAATACATAAACGTATTGACAATAATAATTTTGTTTAATTATCTTCTTTTTACACATGCATATATACATCCATATACTTAAAATGATAAGAGTAAATATATATATATATATATATATATATATATATATATATATATATATATATATATCTATAAAACCTTCACTAATAATAAATGACTTTTTTTTTATTTACTTTAGTTAAGAATAGTGTAATTACAGACTAACCTGGTTTGTACTTTCGTCTTCCGTTCTGTCTTTCTTCTTAACCGAACCAACTGCTTCGTCCATTTGCTCCTTGCTCACAACTTCAACTAACTTCTTCCCATCTTCAACTCTAATTAACTCACCGTCTTCACATTTTCAACCGACTTCTTTCTAAATTCATTTCTTCCAAAATCAAAACTCTCTTTTAGAAACTGCCCTTACCAACTTTTACTATGTCAACTGGTTACACGCGACCCCGTGACCATCTGTTACTTTATTATTATTATTGCATGAATGCAACTGACGCGTCACAAACCAGGTTTTTACAATAATGATAATAATAATAATAATAATAATACGTCCTTTTTTTTTCATTACCTTTAATTAAATATAAATAATCATTCAATTATTTTCTTTATTCGCTTCAGCGTGACATACGACAGTCGTAATATATATATATATATATATTTATATATATTAAACCTATCCGCTAATAAATTCTTCACTCGGTGTTCATCTCACACTAATCCACACACATTAGGCCTACTATCGGAGATTACTATAACCTATTATAAACTTCCGATCAATTTAATTTTAGTAATTATACTGTGTAAATTTTGTTCTCCGTATTAGTTACGTTCACGTGATCATCGTATATATATAGTAAACGATAATTAAATGACTTTTAAGTATTCCGGTTTTACCGGTTTTAATTTTTTTCCGGTTAATTTTCCATTATATATTTTAATCTGAAATAACGATGATAAATATATTACTAAAGCAGTTCACTGTGGTAAGGTATTTTCACCGGTACACACTTATCTGCATTATTGTATGTAAATTTTATTGTGGAAATATATCAATCATTGTTTCGTTTGTCACGTTATCCCAGTAAATATCTTCTTTTGGATCTTTATAAATTAATCGGATTAAAAAAAAAAAAAAACAAAAAAAAAACGGGCTGGTCTTCGCGGATTATTATTAGTTTAATTTTAATTTTGTACTGTCGTCGTCATCGCCCACGATGATTAATTATTGATCATTTCGAGAACATCGGTTTATTAAGTTTTAATTAATTCTGCCGTAAATTTAATTAAATTATAAATCGTATTATTTATGCCGGTTTATCGAGTATTTATATATACGAATTATTTGTCCGGCGTTGTATAGTGCTCGGTTTAGTACGAATTATTTAGAGCCCCGAGCCGCATTTTGAACCTTAGCGGTGTAACAAACACACGTCCGTCAATTATGACCGACGAATACGCGTGTGATTTAATGTCGGGTCATTAAGTATAGGAATAGGTTTTGGCTTATTGGAAGAAAATCCGAATTAACACTGGAGAACGAGGTTATTATTGTATACGCAAATTCTCTCTAAGGCCTATTTGGGCGTCAACTTTGGGGCTGTGTGCTAAAACAGAGTAATTATAATACACCGTTTCGAAAATAAAGCATCGAGAACCGTAATAGAGATGCCCCGTGGTAAAGCAATCTTACATTACACACAAACCTAGAAGTTATACATCCGTTAAAGATAAAATTCAAGAAACGGCTCGTAAATACGGCGACAAACTTATCACACGAATGCTTTAGCTGTTGCTTTAACAACTGTACAGATTCCCGCCGTTTAAAACGAGTTAAACCTACAGATCTATTTTGAATAAATAATACAAAAGTACTAAAATACAATTAGCGAAAGTCCTTACCGTTGGGTGATTCACAAGTCAATCGCAATTTCTTTCGAAAAAGATTACCAGATAGCCTGAAGCTATAATTTCGGAAGGGGGAAAAAAATGTAACTATTTCGATGGAAAGTTAAGTTTCTGTTTTGAAACTGATATAACGAGGATGTTCCGTTCGTGATTTAAGAAAAGCGTTACTCGTATATACACTTTTACGTGAGATTTATTGGTTTCTAATTAATGTAAAATAATTTCGAACGCATCGAACGGTTATTAATATAACGGTGTATTGAATAATGAAAGTTTCATATGAAATCAGAATATAAATATTTATCGATAACAGATAATGTGTCAGTCATTCGAAGCTTTTTTTCGAAGTTTTGATTCCGTTTCTGAAATAGAAAAATTCCAAGTTAATCGCAGGGATTAGAAAGTGATATTTATGAATACGGTGCAAAAATTAAAAATTAGAATGTTATCTATCACATTTATACAAGAACAAAAATCACATAAATGAACAACACGTCACGTATGATATGACTGACATCAAAAATCGAATTACGAAGCTGCAGTCGACGAGTTTATTAAGAATTACAATTTATAAATGAATTATTTATTTATAACTCAATTCGGACTATAAATTGATTTATCGTGTATAAATTGATAACTCGATATAAGATTGACCGAAACAAAATTCCGCGTCGCGAATGAAAAAATTTATTAAAAACGATATTATTATATCACTTATTCGTTATATCGCTATCGCCGAAGGCTTTTATTCATTTATGTGTCAAAAAAAAACAAAAAAAAAAAAAAAAAAAAAAAAAACGTGGTGATTCTCACTATAACGGATGAGATTTGTCGTTCGAACGAATTAAATACGAATATTATTAAATTTAATAAAATCGAAGAAATTTTTTGTGCGAAATTACAACACCTATATCGAGACGTGTAAAAATATAAAAATCTATAATAATTTTCATCGGAAAATAAAAACATAAATATAATCCTAATATTACTTATTATCCGGCGGAAGACGATGGTAAACCATCACGCATAAATACGCGCGCTAGTAAACCAAAAACATGCGGTGCCGCATTGTGTCGTGACAACAAAACGATATATTATCCACTGCCGTGTACTCTACTTACACTGTACGACGAAATATGTATAAAATAAATACTGGTCTACCTCCGATACGGAGACAATACTTGATGATAATAACAATGATTATATATATATATATATATATATATATTTTTTTTATTCGATTTTGGCCTTCTAAGGACCACGGAAAAACTATTCACATGATGTTGGTCTTAAGTCAATTCTGTTCTTTCTTCACGTTTTTTTGTCCAGTATTCTTTCATCCGTTTCGAATGAGTCTTTTTTCTTTCTTATTCGTGCCGTCTTCTTTATCATCTTCTCGTGGCATCCCGTCTTTTCTTTTCGTTTTTTTGTTAGCCAATATTCTTTCATCGTTTTCGAATGTGTCTTCTTCCTTTCTTCTGTCCACGTTCGGCCTGTTTTTTTAGTTGCAGGCTCATGGAATCCTTGAAATGATTGGATCCTATGTCTAAACTTGTTTCTATCTTTGATTTCTTCATCTGATATTGCCATAACATCCCTTTTGACTTGTATCATCCATGGCACTCTACTTTTCGGGTTGTAGTCAAAAAAGTCAAACACCTTTTTGGTAAGACGGTTGTTGTCCATTCTTTTTATCTGCCCATAAAAGGCGACTCTTCTTTTCCTTATTGTGTCGCTAACCTTTTCTATTGTTTCATATATTTCCCTGTTGCTTCTTAATTTCCAATATTCTTCACCCTCTCTAGGGCCCAATATTTTTCGTATTATTTTCCTTTCTTTGACTTCTAATTGCTGTATTTCCTTGTTTGAGGTCAAATTTAGGCATTCGGCTGCGTATAGGCACTGTGGTTTAATGACCGTGTTATAGTGTCTTATTTTGGCATTTCTGGATATGGACTTTTTATTGTATGCGTACCTTGTTAATTGGAAAGCCATTTCCAATCTATGTTTTCGTTCCAGCATAATATATATATATATATATATATATATATATATATATATATATATATATATATATATATATATATATATTAATCAAATTGGAACGTAAAAACTTGACGTTGCACCGCAGTCGAAGAAACCGATGCTGACCGAATTTATATTTTCCCCGCTCGGGTACTTATTCTCGGAAGGCGATCTGGTTTCTCGGTTTCAATATTAATTTCATAATTTTCGCTAGCACCGATATTATTATTATTATTATTATTATTATTATTATTATTATTGTCATTATTATAAGTATAGTAATATAATTTTCAGTTACACGAAGACTAGAATTTTGATTCTTTATACCCCCATTTCAGAGGGAAAGATTGTTTTTGGCTTCATTTTATCGATTTGAACTGAACCGGTAAACCAGTTTACATATTTAGGCTCTATAGTAGAAAGTAGCGACGACTGTAGAAGTAAGATACGCCATAGAGCCTAACACGAAGCGCAATGAGCCGATGCAATAGAATCTGTACCGACTCCGTCTGTTAGTAAAGCTGTTAAAATACGAATAGTGAATTTCCTCGTTTTCTCGGCGTTCCGATATGGCTCGGAGATCCGGAATGATAATGCATCCTATGATTCTATACCATCGAAAAGTTTTTAGCGAACAATTGATTAACTACCTATGCGTAATATATCGATAACTGTTATCGAACAAAACAAATAATAGGATAGCGTACGAGGACAGTTTACTCGCAGAGAAAGCTAGAGACGGATTAAATAATGTAAAAAATTATCTACAATATTAATAAAATACGCTAATTATAAAGCAATTTTAAATTATTTAAACGTAATATTTCATCTACATTTTGGCGGATGTAACCTTTTTGAGTGTTCTTTTAAATTAGAATATTGTTTATCGGCTTATTATTCGTTTTAGTTTTTAAAACAGTCAGAATTAAAATAGTTAGTTTAATAATCGATTTATTCCTTATTTTTCACGTTTGCCGATCTATGCCGCGTATGTTCCTCGTGTAGAAAGCCTATAAAGAATGATAAAACCGAATAATTAATCGGATTTAGATTTAATCCTTAACCACAGACGTACACTGTTTTTAAAACGTTCTCACGTACAACCGGTCATTTTGCTCGGCGTGTTTAAATTATTAATATATCTACTTAAATTAGAAAAAAATTATATTTTATTATGTACTTTCGTGTGACATTCGTGTACATTTGTAAGAGAGAAAAAAAAAACAACCTAAATTTGAAGTAAAATTAAATTAAAAGTTGAATATATTGGAGAGTAGTGATTTTATTAATTAATAATAAACCGAACAAAATATAACACAATCACTAAAAGTTTTTTAATCGCGAAGCTTTTCGACAGTTACGTCATTTTCAAGCACGCACCAAAATTATTACATCTTTTTTTAAAACTTTTAGTGATTGTGTTATATTTTGTTCGGTTTATTATTAATTAATAAAATCCACTACTCACCGATATATTCAACTTTTAATAGAACCCGAACCAGGTTTGGGAGATATTTATCGAAAGAATTTTTCGAAAATCTGTTTTATAAATGAAATTTATTGTAAATTAATCTAAAATTGAAATTACGTTTGGCTAGTGAAATATGTATATCAAATTTTAAGTTGTCGTTATATAAACATTTCTGGTTTTTCATATTTAAAAAACGATGTAATAATTTTTGTTCGCGCTTGAAAATGACGTAACTGTCGAAAAGCTTCGCGATTAAAAAACTTTTAGTGATTGTGTTATATTTTGTTTGTTTATAATTAAAATTAAATTAGTTGTGCTAAAAAAAAGTGTATCAATAAAAACGTTTTATGAAGTTTTAAACAAAATTTATGCAGTATTCATATCTATACACACACACACATATATATATATATATATATATATATATATATATATATATGTATATAAATATATATATATATAAAAGGTGATTAAATATTAACTTTCATTATACGATTTCTTTTTTAATTTACGTGCCTTATACTAAGGCCAGAGACACGGAAGGATAATTAGAAGGAATAAGATTAGATAATGAAAGGAAGGTTAAGATGTTGTTAACTAATGTTGATTAAAATTAAAAATATTTAAATAATAATATTTATGTAAAAACGTGCGATATATTTCGAATGAATATTTTTAGATCGTACAGTCGTTACAAAAACGTCTTGTATAATCCATACATATAGACGTCTCGCATATTAGACGTGTAAACGATTTCCGTTCATTCTTCGACGGACATTTTCTGCAAAGTCGTTCTGATTGACAATTTGCTCCATTCTCAGTACTATAACATTTAATCGGACTTGTCCACTGATACCTGCTAATCTCCGTTTCATTTTACATGTTACCAAAGCCATTCCGAAGTGTTTTATAAAATTATAACGAGTTAGTTCAGTATTATCCTTGTAAGACTACATTTGCATTACAAATGCAGCAATGAAAAACGAAATAATATTATTATTACATCAACACAGACAACAGCGATTTTAGACGGGTATCGATTTTTATATTCAAATAAACCTTGTACAACATAAGGTGATAAACTCATTACTTGGAATTCTGAAAAGCTACTGAGAAGTACCGATACTATGCTAGCGTGGTTCTTGAAAAACGAACAAAATGAAATTGTGAACCGGTCAAATTGATCGGTTGCCTGTAATTAAAGGTTAAAAAATCGAATTAGTAACTTTTTGTGGAAAATCGAATTAGTCATTTGTTATTATTCGATTATGCCCATCTCTAATTACAGTATCCTAGGGTTAAAAATTAATAATAATAATAATTGCCGGTAAGGTGTATAATAATGATGTGGATCAACTTGCATTTCCATTTTTTTTTTCTGAAATAAATTACAGCAGTTCGGATGATTTCGGGGAAAAAATTCTCCCCCTGAATTAATTCACCGTTTACAAGGTCACAGTCGGTGAAATGTTTAGAAAAAATAAACGAACAACAAAGTTATTCCACCAATTCCTAATTATATATATATATATATATATATATATATATATATATATATATATATATATATATATAATATGAGTGTGTGTGCATATGTAAACTCCGTTTGGTCCTATAAAATGGCAAATTATACACCCGTAAAACGGGAATAATTTTCTAAATAGTTTCACTTCGGTAATTTCAAATTATTCCAACAATGTCGAAAATGTAAATCAACTCCAGTCTTATTAGCGTAGTAATAAATATGGAGCATTATTAAAACACGTTTATATACTACGATATATTGTAACGATAACACCATAGTTGCTAGAGTCCTCGACTGTCAACTTGACGGTCGAGGATTCTCGAAACCAATTCGCGACATAAAAGTCTACAAAGTTTCTTTTCATCATTACGTAACTCTTGATTATTACTGAGAAGACAGTGACGTCCCATCTATATAACGTCATATGCGCGCATTTGCTTTCCATATAATTACTGCCTTAAATGCTATCCCATTGTAAAACGTACTGTGGCTAGTTACAATGTATAGGACTTCGTTATACACACACACACACACACATATATATATATATATATTATATATAATCATTATCAGTGTATCAGCCCGAAGGCTGATTTGTACCATGTATCAATCTGTTTCCATCCAAGCCTGTGGCAAGTGATCTTCTTTAATTCCGGATAAGTCGGTATTCCGCTTTCTTTTAGCACCGGTGAATGTTGTCCATGGTATTTCAGCTGGTTATATTGCATTCGATAACATCCTTCAGGATATTTTGATTCTGGCGTAATGCATGATCTAGCCACCTTAAGTCGCCTCTTGCGGATATCTTGTAATATACTTCTTTTTCATTTTTGTTGCTCATTTGCTCTACGCAACTAATTTTCCGTTGACGTCGCCAAAACCACATTTATAACGCTTTCTAATTTGTCTCGATCTCTTTACTTCATTGTCCATGTTTCCGCACCATATAGCGCCACTGACCATGCCAAAGTTTTAACCATGTTTTTGCATATGTTTATATATATATATATATATATATATATATATATATATGTCGACGGGCATAGCGCGTTGATTACGGCGGCTTTCCGTCTCAATTGCCGAAGTTAAGCAACGGTACTTGGATGGGTGGTCGCCGGCTCAGTGTGTTGTTTGCTGTTGGTATCTCCCAATTTGCCGGCCCACACGGGAGATTAGGCTATTTTCTCCCCAATTTATTGATTGGGGAGACCTACGTCCAGCAGTGGACCGATATAGGTTTAAAAAAAAAGAGTATATATATATATATATATATATATATATATATATATATATATATATATATATAATGATATCGCATCCGGTTATAATCCTTTCTGGGACCAATATTTCAGAAATTTTAAAGTTTCTTTATTCATATCGGAATACAATTTATCTGTCATTTATTTAAGTTGTATTTGGTTCCTACCACTCCAATTCTTACTCTGTTTAAGGTGCTCAATAAAGTAAAATTTAAATCGTTTCCCGTTAGATTGAGTTCTCCGACCTTTTAGTCTTTCAGACTTTGGCGAATTTTTCAGCTCTTCGACATTTTAATCGTCCGTCAGTAAGTTCTGTATAGTTAGGCAGTGGGTAGTGTTCATTGTTTACTTCCCCTCACTATTTTTTTTTTTGCTGCTACATTGCATTTAGTGTTAGGTGGTGCAATATCACTGTATTCGTATAATTTGATGTTGCTTTTAAGCAGCCTGTAATTAGTCTACATGTTTCGTTCAGAGCAACATTTACTTTCGTTGCATGTGTCAAACGGCTCCAAAAACTAGACACGCGTACTCTCCTGCCGCGTAGCAAAATGCCAGTGTTGATGTTCGCAGTACGGTATTGCACCCCATTTAGTGTTTAGTTAATTCCGAATGTTATTACTTCTTATCGATATTTTCATTTTTTCTGCATCGCAACGTTTTCTAATACTCATTATGTTATAACTCCAACATACATAGGGTTGCCGGTGTGGCTGAGCTTCATTTCGTTCCATGTGATATGCAGTTGACGATTACCGAGATGATAAGTGCGTGTCTGAATTTTTGTCAAATTCGGTTTTAGTTGGTAGTAACGTGATATTTATCAAGATTTTTAATCATTTCATTGAAGGTTTGTTTTACAGCAGAGAATGTGTTGCTTTACTATTTACGTAAATTTTATATATATATATATATATATATATATATATCGGCTAAATCAGGTAAATGCCTGTATGCAGCTTTCATCGATTTCAGAAGGCGTCTGATAACGTACTATGGAAAGATTTGTTTAAGCCCTTGCAACAAATTGGTTGTCTAGAAAACTTAATAACAGTAATTTCGTTTTAATGGTGCAGAAACAGAGATGATAGTGTACAGCGGAGTTTCGCCCGATGTATTCAATGGCTTCGCGGAAATGATCTCGAAAGAGGCTTTGAATAGACGAAAAAAAAACGGAGTAAGGATTGGTAGAATACACGCTATTAAATTTCCAGACGACCGAGTATTACTAGCGGTAAGTCCAAAAACATTGCAGAATATGATTAGTATATTACATAACAGCGTAACGAAATACTGGATGAATATTAACATTTCGAAAACAAAAGTAATGACCGTATGTAGAAAGCATCAGAAAATCACCATCCGTCTAGAACGAGTAACGTCGTTCAAATATTTAGAACGGATAGTGACCCATAATCTCGGCTGTACTCCGGAAATACGTGAAAAGAATAGCCGTCGGTAAACGAACGTTTACGGATAAATATTCACTACTAGTGCAGTCATGAGAATTACGTAAACAGCTCATGAAAACACATTCGTTCGGTTAAGTGCGTTGTATGGTGCAGAAACGTACGTGCTGGAACAAGCAGACTGTAAGCGACTTGAAACATTTGAGATGTAACGCTGGAGGAAGCTACAACGTATAAGCTGGGGGAATTAGCAATTAAGCGCAGTAATACTGGACAAAATGGGAGAAAAAACCTAGACCGCATAACTCGACTGGGCTGTTTTTGACGTGTATTACGATCAAACGACGCTGTATTAAAAGTACCGGAATGAAAAATTATGAAGACTTCAAGAGGACGGCAGGTGATCGTGTTGTGTGGCGTAGCGTTGTGTTGGGGCGAATCGGCCGTACGATTGTTATATAATAATAATCATAATAATAATGTATAACTGAAAACTTAATAACTTGTTTATCTCTTTTGCATGCGTACGTATAAGGCACTTGAAAAAAATATTTACATTCACACACACACACACACACAGATATATACATGTATACATTTGTTTTCTCGTTTGAATTATGTTATTCCTTCGTACAGCTTTTTATTGGGTCACTGCTTTTTCCCCTTTGTGAATAAAGAAAGGGCAAAAAAATTATTTCCATATTGTATATAAAGGGATTTATTTTATGATACTTTTTGAGTTCCTTTTGATATATATGTATATATATATATATATATATATATATATATATATATATATATATATGGGTGTGCTGAGTATGTATGTTTGTATTTTTTATACGTAAATATATATATATATATTTCAAAAGATCTAATCCATAATTCATGACACCAGTTATATGTTAAACATATACATATATATATATATATATATATAATTCATTTGTTCGCTTCAAAAATTTCTTTTTGAAGCGTCAGAAACCGTATAAAACCGATCCTAATGTATTCGTAATCGCGTTTCAATCTGCTCGTAGACCGTTTTATTTGACTAAATTTTCTAGGACTGTTGTATTTTTCTTTCCGTGAAATTTTCCCTTTAAGAAATTCATCAGTCAGTCCATTTCAGTTGAGACGTATGCTTTTATTTTTGGAAACGACGATATTTGATCGCATTTAATTAGTCTGTCGACATTTCTGAAATCGATCTTTTCTTGCATTTATATTTTAAATCACACGACCTTTTAAATCATACGCGATGTTCATAATTTTTAGGTAAATAAAAAAAACGTACACATCAATTTTGAATAAATGTTCGTCTACTATTTTTCGGCATAGTATTCTATCCATTAACGTACCGTGTACTTCAACATTTGCCGTAGGCACGATTAAATGTAGTTCAGATATCATTAATGGATGTCGGATAGTTTTATCGAAATGGGAGCTGTGAATCTTTCGTTCGTTATCCTGAGCATTTCGAAAACAGAGCTGGAAAGATGTATTCGGGATCGGAATAGGGTTGAATTTCTTGCAATTAACCAAAAGATGGTTAATGGATAAGGTAACTCCAGTGCATACATTACAGATTAGGTAGGATATGAATTATTTAGTAAATAGGAACGTAAACGGTACAACTTCTTCTAAACTGCAGCGTTTGACCGTATCGAACGTAATTTATCGATAGTAGGAATTTTCAACCGTTTCCTCTTTAGCACGGATGTTATTAATTTTGAGAAGTCCGATAAAGGAATTAATATGTTTGAAATCGAGAAGTATCTTGCCGCCTCTTTTAACATACACTAATTCGTTTCCCCTAATACCTCTTTGACCGTGTATCCGGGCGAAGGTAATATTGACTGAGGTGGAAGAGTTGATTGAAATTATATCGATGACGATCGATGATCATATTTAATCATTCTGCCTAGATTTCCGAAATGTTACATTTCAACGAACGATCTTTTCGAACGTTTATATTCAAAAAATCAAACGATTTTTTTTTAATCATACACGATATTCGTAATTATGCAAATAAAAAAAGAGCGCATCAATTTTACATAAATGTTCGTTCATTTAAAGCTTTCAAATAGTAAAATTTGAATTTTCTTAACTGAACACAATTTCTTCTTTTTAATTGTTTAACGAAAAATTAATAGACTAGATACCACTAGGTCAAAATACTTGAGTATAGTAACAATTAGCAATATGAAATTTTATAATGAATTCCACATCGTATTACTAAGGAAATAGATAAATTTCGAATTATATTTAATAACAAATTGTGTGCTTCCATTACGAAAAATAAAAAAATAATGAAAAATAAATAAATTGTGCAGTAATAACTAGGGACTACCCATCGTATACGGTATAATTAGGGGATGATTAGGAGTAAAACAAAAAAAGGTTTGCCAAAATCCGATTAAAATTCGCCGAGTTATCCACGAATATCCATCCCTATATGCAACAACTTGCCGCGCGGCAGTTTAGTTGGAATGTAAACACGCCCTTTGAATGGGCTCCGCAAGTGGGAAGTCTACATAACACAAAAATCACGTTAATTTATATATATATTTCCGGAGATTAATTTTTGCTATACAAATTTGGCATCGGATAAAACTAAATTCGTCGAAATGACGTCATACTGCACTTGCTGTTGAACTTAAAAAAACACGCCCGCCGATATAAAAGGTTATTTTTATACGCGCGTGTTATTATTTATATAAATTAAAAAACTAATAATCTCGAATGCATACTTAAAAATTATATATACATGTATATAAATATAAATAAAAAGTTATATACCTACAGCTAATATGTACGTGTATATAGTTTATATGTCCTACCCGCCAAACATTCCTCTGCAGCTGCTGTTTTCTATGTATATATTAAAAAAAGATCGATCAAACCGGTATATATAGCTACTAATCTCCTAGTTATATATATAGACATGTATTTTAATAGGTTTTCCTATGACCATCTAATTATTTAGTTAATAACGATTTTTTTCGTATCTCTAATCTTAAGCTATTTATAACGCAAAAAACCTCATATATATTGATGATTTATATATACACACACACACACACACACATATATATATATATATATATATATATATATATATATATATATATATATATATATATATATAGCTACTAACCCGCAGACCAAAAATGCCTGAAAAAATTTTAAAAAATCGAAAATCAAATTTTAAACTCGCGATTTCTCGTTACTGGTTAATTTTTAAAACATTTAAGTTATGACATAAATTATAGATCTCGACGTCTACTTTCTTTTAAGTCCAATCCGAACCCTCTATCTATCATAGGAGCCGTAAAAAGGGCGCAAAACCCTAAAAACCCAATTAGCAATATGAAATTTTATAATGAATTCCACATCGTATTACTAAGGAAATAAATAAATTTCGAATTATATTTAATAACAAATTGTGTGCTTCCATTACAAAAAATAAAGATTAATGAAAAATAAATAAATTGTGCAGTAATAATAACCGAATTAATTACAATAAGGTAATACCGTTATATAAATATGTACTTTAGGGTAATGTTGTATAGATATATACACACATATATATATATATATATATATATATATATATATTATATTTTATATATATATATATATATTATATATATATATATATATATATATATATATATATATATATATATATATATATATATAGAGGCCCCTATGTATATTCGGATATATTCGTGCTTCTTATCGTGTTTTTAGAAGCAACTCTCGTACAAATTAAATAATTTGTATTATAAGCATAATAATATACATTGTGGTGAATTATGAAATTTGAATTAACTTCAAACGAGGTGTTATTTAAAATTTATTTTATTTTATGCTACGTTATATTCGCGCACATTTTAAAATGTACAACTTTTTTTCCCCATTGTACAGGCACCAAAGCAACATAAACAATGGAGTAATAAACATGTAATTAATCTAACATCTCCAGTGAGACAGATTCTCAGTGACATTATTATTAAAGTTGCGACACTGAATTATCGGGTTATTTGATTATCATTATACATAAGTTTATTATTCGACTTTTAATCGGTATTCCGAAATCGTTTACTCTTGCGATTTGAACTATTTCTTTTTCAAGTTATCGGAAGAGCATCTGTAATTTTGTGGAATCGACGTTGGATGCTAGACCGCAAATAAACTGCGTCGAATTAAATGTACCGTTCGACCGTGGAATACGCTCTCTTCAGTCGACGTCGAGATGAACTAGTCGTCAGCACTCTTCTCGGACATACTCAATTAACGCATGCGGCCACTACCTTTTGCAGAAGAAACCTACTGCAACATATAATATATGTAATGTTAACATCTCCGTTAATCATATCCTTACAGAATATCCGCAATTTAATTCTATTAGATTCGCACTAAACTTTCCACCCTCTGTAACTGTAATATTTATCGATAATTCTAAACTTCTTATCCAAATTAATCGCATTCCTTCATTACTCCAACTTATTCAATCTATATATATATAAGAAAGAATGTTTGTTTGTTCGCGTTTTATAGACGGCTAAACCGCTTATCCGATTGGGCTGAAATTTTGCAAGCTTATTACCACCAATGAATTAATAATAATAATGTATAAATGTATAAAAATATAAAATGCAAATATATTTTTTTTAATTTGTACATATATTTTTATAATTTATATTTTTTATATTCGCCCGATAACGGCTTAACGGTCGAAAAGCTTCGTGATTTTTTCGTAAAACGAAAAAATGTTGAGTGATTTTAACGTTCTTTTTTTTTTTTTAATAAATACATTCGAAATTTTCCAGATCGTACTCTTCGTTTAGATTAAATTTATGATTTTTTAAATGCTGATATTCCTACTATACAGCGAGCAAGACGTAAAGACAGAAAATTACGCTGCATTCATCGTCGGAAAGTAACAGATATGACAAGACTGTAAACATAATGTTACATATGATCTGATCTGTTTTTTATGTTTGTTTAAAATGTTTGAGCAATATTCTTTAGATATATTAAAAAAAAAAACTATATATATATATATATATATATATATATATATATATATATATATATATATATATATATATATATCTTCTATATATATATATAAAAGAAAGTCGTGTTAGTTACACCACTTATAACTCAAGAACGGCAGAACAGATTTGGGTGAAAATTGGTAGGGAGGTAGCTTAGAGCCAGGAGACGGACATAAGATACTTTTTATCCCGTTCGACAGCGTTCGGTGTCGAGCTACGAATTTTCGAAAATCGATGACCTGTCCCCTTTGGCAAGGCATAGCGAGCGGCGTAAACATTTTTAAACGATTCCGATTTTATAATTTGTCATTTATATACAGGATCTATAGGATCAAGCGAAAAAACCGCGAAAAAAATTTCAAACCCAAACCAAACATTTCGAAAGGGGTACCCAAGCAATTTTTTCAAAATTTCGATTTTTTTCGCAATAATTCGAGAACGATTCGAAATTTAGAAAATTTATTTAAACAAAAGTTATTTATCATTAAAATACGCGTCTAACGATGGTATCGCCGTATTTTTATATCGAATAGTCGCCGAGAAAATTGGGCTTAAAGGGTTTTGGGGTTTTGGGCCATTTTTGCGGCCCCCATGATAGATGGGGGGTTCGGGTTGAGCTCAATAGAAAGTAGACGTGGAGATCTATAATTTATGTGATTACGTGAATGTTTTAAAAATTAACCGGTATCGAGAAATCGCGAGTTAAAAATTTCATTTTCGATTTTTAAAAATTTTGCCGGCGATTTTTGGACGACCGAATCTACAATGCATTTAGCATGGGCCAATGTTAATTATATATCTATATATCGTTATATATATATATATATATTTATATAGCGAATTTGTTATCGACTATAAATCGCTAATGTTTAGAGATACGAAAAAAATTTTTATTACCTAATTCGATCGTCGTAAAGAAACCTATTGAACCGAGTCATCGTCGAAATTTAAAAAAAAAATTTAGAGGTGTATGGGGGGGTGACTCATTAAAATTTCGATTTTGGAAAAATTCCGTTAAAATCGATACGGATACGATAGATATTAAGTTTTTTGTTACGATCGATAGTTGTCGAGCTACGAATTTTCGAAAATCGATGATCTACCACCTTTGGCAAGGCATAGCGAGCGACATAAACATTTTTAAACGATTCCGATTTTATAATTTGTCGTTACTATATAAGATTTATAGGATAAAATGAAAAAAACGCGAAAAAAATTTCAAACCCAAACCGAAAATTGCGGACATGTATAACGCTTCGATTCAGTATTTACTTTGGACTCACTTTCATTTACTTAGAGAAGTTCAACTAAATAACACTTCATTTTTGTAATCGAAATGAATTTATTACTGTTGTAAAATGAAATAAAATTTTCCTTTAAATTTTTTTTTAACTTTTAATCACCAAACGAAATGTTACATAAAACGAAGCCATCTGGTGGCGAAACGGAGTTCGCCGGGTTTGCTAGTATATATATATATATATATATATATATATATATATATATATATATATATTATTCATCAGAGGCCCAAGTCGACTAGATATAATAATATAAATAGAATATTTCGCACTTGTTATATTATATTTAAACTTCATTATTCTTATTATCCCTTGTAAATATCAGAATAAATTTCATTAATAAACGAAACATAATAAATTTTACGCGTATAATTAATTAATTTCGAAAATTCGCACGAATTTGCACCCAAACTTTTTTTCTTTGTGTAACGTTTATGAACGTATTCAATTAACAGACACATTCGTATTTCACGAATATAAAATTAAAGCAAAAATAAATTACAGATAATTAAGAAATAAAATAATAATTTAATAGTAGAATAGGTTATATGTATCTGGTTAGTATATATACGTGCATATACTCTCTTTTTTAAGCAATTTTGGTTATGTAGTGATACTAATCACAGCTCTTTTTGCGCACTAAATTAGCTCTGCCAGCGACTTTGAATGAATTACCGAATTCAGGACTAACGATTCATCAAATTATCCGTCCTTTCACTTTTAATCTGAGTCTTCTCATCCGTGTTTCCATACTTGCAGCAGTATACGGCACGTTAATCGGGGGGGAAAAAAAAAAGAGGAAAATCTTAAATTAGTAATTACGAGGAAGATATATGTACGCTTCGTAGACTATGAAACGGCCTTTGACACAGTGAACTGGGATCAGCTTCTTCAGCGCATCGGCTGTCCACATGCAATCATTAGTATCATTTATAAGCCGGTAGAATAGTCAACAAGCCGTAGTTAGAACCGTAGATGGTGAAACTGTACCTGTCAGAATCAAAAGGAGGTGCGACAACCATTATTGCCGGATTTGTAACAGGGCAAATTCTACTAGACGCCTTCGAAGACGCAAGATATGGTGTAAAAGTAGGAGGGCGAAACGTACGAACTATCAAATATACGGATTATTTGGCCTTATTAGCGGATAGCTAACGTATGCTGCAAAAATGGTGCATAAAGAGAATGAATCGGTAAAAAAAAAAAAAAAAAGTAAATGCAGATTAAAAACGACCAACATGATAACAATAAGAACGAAACGGCAACAAACGAATATTGTAAAACGAACAAACCTATCGTTCGAGTACCCGGGAAGCACCATTATCGAAGATATCCCGATATATATGCGGGAACGACTTGCCATAACGAAACCGACTACGCTGAGAAAGATAAAAATAATATCCAACAGAACGACTTCCATAGAGCTGCGGAAAAGCAATTATATAAAAACATGCTTGTGGCCAGTAGTATTTCATGGATCGGAAACGTGGATGTGTACAAATGAGACGAGGACAGAATGGAAGCATTTGAAATGTGGTGTACGGAGAAAATAATAAACCGAGAAGTTTTGAAACAGGTCATTCGAAGAGTATTGAACCGGATTAAAAAACGGAAACTGACTCGAGCATATGCTTCGAGACGATTGCTGCGATATGCAATTGAAGGATATATCCGAGGAAAACGAATAAGAGGTAGACCGTAGATAACTTGAAGAGGAAACTTCGACCGCTCCGGTTATTCCGAAATAAAGAAAATCGCCAATAACCAATATGAATGGAACAAGACAAGCATATGGGAGAACCAGTTCACGGACTGTCGCACCAGATGATCATGATGATGCTTATCTGTCGCACCAGATGATCATGATGATGCTTATAGATTATAACAGGAAGTAATGATAAACGGTCCCGACAAACGGCCGTGTGTCTCCTGTTTCTCCTAACACGAAACAAAAATCGCTTAACACGAAGAGATTTCGCTTCTCAAAACCGACCTGATTTGTCGTTATTTCTTAAAACCGTCTGGGTAAGATGTTGAAACTGAGACGGCGTTTAATGAAATGTTCGGGAAAGTTTTCTTATTATCGAATTATTTTATTATAACGTCGGAAGAATTTGTTCGCAGCAGACGATGATAATCTGTGTACAGACACAATTATGACGGACAAAGATATTTTGACGATTGTTCAAAAAATATCGTCTATATAGATTCCGACGAAATGAACAACGCAGTTCCTGTTCCCGCAATATTCGAAATGCGCAACATCGTAAAATGTGTGCGCAGTTATTTACACGCGTATTTACAACAGTGAAACGAATAACACGGACAATTTGTTTAAAATTTAGTATTAAAAAATAAAACGCAAAAAATAACAGATTATTTTCCAAAAAATCAATAAACGTTTTATATTCGTTATAAAAAAAAAAAAAAAGTGTAAAATTATTTACGTATTAAATTTCATTAAGTTCTTATTAATAAATAATATTGTTGTTTTATTGATTTTTATTAAATGCACACATAGACACATATCTACTGTAATATTCTACAACACAGCAAATTTTGAGAATAGCAGACTCTATTACGGATAATATTAACTTCAACAAACACACGGGAATGGTGCTATTCGACGTAGCAAAGGCTTTTGACACAACCTGACACGAGGGCATTGTTTATAAGATGATAGAGACTAGGTTTCTACGCTACTTAGTTAAACTTATCAATAATTATTTTTAAGCGATAGATCCTTCTATGTTTCTATAAACAATACAATGTCATCTAAGCCTGTTTAGCTGGAGTACGGCAAGGTAGCGTGTTAGGGCCATTCTTATTTACCTTTTATCTGCATGATTTTCCGGTAACAAACAACACTGAAGTTGCTTTGTATGCTGACGATACTGCGCTCTTCTGCAGTTCCTACAGGCCGAGCACTATTCACACAAACGGCTGCAAACTGATATTGATCGTGTGATCAAATTCTTTTCTAAATGGCAAATTGCTATTAATCCGACGAAAACTCAGGCAATATTTTTTACGCGTCGAAGGCCTTCTTTACCACGTAGATTTCACGTCAGCGGCGTTGATATAGATTGGTCAGACGTCATTTTAGATAAGAGACTAACTTTTATTAAGCATTTAGACCATGCTACTTTAAAAACAAATAGAGTAATCTGTACTTTATATCCGATGCTTAATCGTAAATCTTATTTAAATATGAATAATAAATTACATCATTTATAAATCATTGATTAGGCCTATCTTATACGCAATGTCCGGTTTGGTCTTCAGTTTCGAATGCCAGTTTTAGGAGATTACAATTAGTTCAAAATCGATGTCTCAGATGTATTGTCCCCATATACACCAAAGTGTCATATATGGACTGTATACTGCAGATTCTGCACCTAAAAGACTACTTAAATTATAAAAAAAAAAAAAGTGTTTGACAGTTGTAGTTCACATCACAATGATTTGCTTTCAGTGATTGCAAATTACGATTCCAGGCGACTAAGTGTTAGGTACACTAAATATAAGCACCGACGAATTAAACATAATTTACTTTACACATAATTTCTCTGTTATTTATTTATTTCGTTTCATTATTTTCCCGTTATATATAATATTTCCTTTTATCAATGTACGGTTAATTATTTTTATCTATATTATAATTAATCTTTTATTTTCTCTTTACGGTGGTTTTTATTATTAATTTTTCCACCATACAATGTTATATGACATACTATTATTATTTCAAAAATCAATTGAAAATTAGTTAAATCACTAATATTTATTTTCTTAAAGAAAACACAAAGCTTTTCGGCATTTACGCCATTATCAAGTGAAACATTTTAAAACATCATAATTACTTAAAAATATAAATTAAATATAATTACTTAAAAATATGCGATGGTGATTGTGAAAATATGCTCCAAAAATGCTGTCTGCTTCTGTTCTGTCTATTTTTTGATTTGTTGAAATTTAATATCAATATATTTGTTTATTAATTTATATATTTTGGATTCGCTGACAGTCGAACGCTCCAACCAGCGTTCGACTGTCAGCGAATCCAAAGGGTAGCACTACTTGCTACTGTTAGAAACCTTGTACTAACACTTTCTCTACATATATTAGATGACAATATCGGTATATAACTATTTATATCACGCGGTCGAAAGTAGGTTAAATAAAGACGGCGGTATTTAATAGAATTTAAATTTCGTGACTTATCACGGTCGGATCGAAGTTTTCGGAGAACAATTAAAATATTTAACAATGTCAATATGCACTTCCACAGCTTATCTATTACGGTCGAACTGTATACTCACAGAGAGGGGTAAAAGCGAACTCTCAGAAAATTTTTATCATCGCGCGCATAGTCGGAATTTACCGCATGACTTATACTTATCAGAATAAGAAAATTTTACCCAACGCCTTAAAAAGATACTTCATCAGGAGATCCAGAACACATCTATCGACGAGATTCGCAATCATATAAAGACCGTTAGCTATACAAACTCAGTTACTCTCGATGACATATTTTCGATTATCTTTCAGAATTTACACAGGAAATAATCGATCCGACTAAACACTATAATAAACACCCTGAATCTTAGAAAATAGGTTAGTTCCCATTCTTAAAGGCGGTAAAATACAACTAGCGAACCTAAAAAAAACTTCGGCAACCTCAGAAAAATAAACGGCCAAGAAGGTTATTTTTTCTACGGGGGGGGGGGCTATAAAAGTTCACAGAAAACGGAAATACACTGAGATTAGTCGACAGTTCAATTTTACAGACGAACACTGCAATTACGCAACTAGCTAGAATTATACATTTCGGACGGTTTTAAACGCCCGACTTCTTTTAGATAAAACTTTCGATACTATTTGGCATCTCGCTTTTGAATTATAAGCTCGTCCAATTAAAGTTTCTCCTAATTATATCATTCGTTATCGAAGATTATCTAAGTAACGGAAGTTTTCTAGTCGAAATGAAAAATGTATAATATTGCGATCGTAAATATATTTCGGCCGGTTTCTATCGCAAGGAAGTATTCTCAGTCTTCATCTGACTATTCTATTAGTAACATCACCCTCCCCCCCAAAAAAATTATCAAGAAGTAATAAAATTTAGAGATGGCTTTATGCGCGAACGACACCGCTATATATATCGTTCTTCTTAACGAATGCGGTATATAAAAAGAAAAAAAAGATTAATCGAATATTTTCGAAGAACGCGTATTTAGAATTAAATTAATATAAAACTGGCAGACTTTCTAATTTACCAAGAACGCACTGAGCTCTTTGCTACCTATACAGATAACACCCCGATCGAGTGTAAATCTCTAATTCGTTATCTAGGCGTAATTTTAGATAACTCTATTTTAAAACGTATCGTATAAAATAAAATTCACTTACCCCCATCTAGATTATACTTCTTGTCGTTTTTTAGCCCTTTCAGTCACAATGTCTATTATAGGGTATATGAAATTTTTAAGCCAACGACATTTTTTATTTTCCGGTGGATTTGTCTCAATTTTAAAAATATTTAACATTGAAAATTATCCACGTTTCTAGTACTGTAAAATAATGTAATCTATTTCATTTTTATACTTGAAATCTGGATTCCTCCAGTTGGTATAATATATATATATATATATATATATATATATATATATATATATATATATATATATAGTATATATATATATATATATATACTATATATACGTCTGTTATTTCCGCTCGCTCGTTTTACAGCGTAACCTTCCCATATAAACCGCGCCAATAGAAGTTTCACTTCAATAAATGCTTTAGATTTTTAGATTAATCCCGAAAGCTCCTTTTTTGCACTAGACCAGACAGAACGCGCGAAATACTGAAATTACCTTACGCGGCGTAATAATAAAACAGAACATTGTAAATACAGTCGAAGCTCGAAATTACGAAAACGTATTAATTTGAAATTAAAATACGAACGATATAAACATTAGAGGATGTAATAAAAATTTATCTTATTATAATCATCCGGGCAGCGTCTAGCCGGTCATGAGAAATGATAATTTGTTTTAATAAATCTTAATAATCAACGTCGTTCATTATAAGCGACGGGTATATTAAGGATTCAGGTTTTGGAGACTGGTTTTCTACATCTTAAGAAACAGTCAAGAACCAAAGATATTCCGATGATTGTTCAGTCTCACAGCATGGCTCTGTGCGTATCGCTTAACGACTATACAAATGTTTAAATCGCGGTGAATGATCCGGTTCGTTATAAAAGCGAGGCGCATTTATTATTATTATTTTTTATCTCTTTCACATCTACACCTGACCAGTGTAGTTATCTACTACATATTAACGTTAACACAGGATCATGATTTTCAAGAGATCTGCCCATCAGCGTGATCTCGATTTTATTTCTCGAACCTTCATACTAGATCAACAACGTTTCTCCTTTTCAACCTCTTGCGACCTACTACTGGTTGTTGTTGTAGAATGTTCAGTGCCGACAGCATTTCCACGTCCTTCCAATCTCGACGAGTGATTGCAGGCAGCTAGTTTTATTTCTTCCGTAACGTACTTTACTTGTAGATCTTAATTGCAGTTGTCTATTAAACACCGAACACCAGACAGAGCATACGTTAACCTGAGTCTGACAACGGTTGTTTATATTAATGTTTTATTTATAGTGCTCAGAGTGCCTGCGAAGTATCGGATAGAGTATTAGCTTTATCAGCTTTTTCTATGACACATTTGATATGGCTGTTAAAATTTAACCTGTTATCCGTGTACTTCGTTTTCACACCAAACTTGTTATTTATAGTAATTTCAGGTAAAGGTGCTGACTGTCTTCTCGAGAAAAATATTTCCCCACTTTCTCTACGTTTACGTGGAACTTTCATCTTTTATAATATTTGAAAATAGCGTTTTTTTGTAAGCTGTTATATATTATGTCTGTTCTGCATGAGGTGCGGTATTATGACATCCACGTACAGTGCTGCCTGCGTAAAAGGTAATTTTGTAATATCGTTTATTAACATGAAAAACAGATATGACCTAACGACGCTTCCGTGTGGTACTCCAGCAGTGAATGTTTCAGTAGAAGAGTTGTTTAAAAAGTCCACTCACGTAGAATGTTCGATTAGTCGAGTAATCCTTAATTAATTTAATAAGCGCCAGAAGATAGCGAAATTTAATCATTTTTTATAAAACGCCATTATGCCAACATGTATCAAAAACTTTTTTTAGGAGCATACCAAGTGTACCTGTTCAGGTTGAAATAAAGTTAGATATTTACCTGGTGCGTTGTCCGAATTGTTCATCTCGTAATATATTTTTTGACTCGTTGAATAAGTTTGAAGCTTGTACACAGTATGAATTTCTCAGCAATTTTACTTAACTAAACAGGCCCTTATGTCGTTAACATTACCGTCAGCTTTGTCTGACTTAGAGAGAACTATGAGTTCAGCTATCATCCATGATGAAGGAAAATGCGAAATTCCGATCATGCGATTTATTAGGTTAGTAAAATAAATGATTACAGAAATCTCATCGTCCCCACGTAATGTTTTATTTCTGAGTGTCCCTAATGTGTCTGCAAAGGCAGCTGCGGTCCCGCGTGTTTGGCTAGCGGGATTATTTAACGCCTTCTCGACTGTATTATTTATATTATAATGTAACGAATAGATAATATAATGCCTTTATTAGGCCGACTTATAGAATGAATATGATGAGCTCGAGTTTATCAGTTGTTTCGTACGCTGGCATATTTGTGGTCGGATTAATAATGGTAACACTGACAACTTTTGTTCAAGTTATGTGTTTGTTTACTTTCGGTATGTTTGTAAATTCTCATATCCGTAAATTTAAAAATCGCTCCCCTTAGATAATCACGCATGACTAATTTTACAAGTTAACTCTACTTTCGGGTTATAAAATGTAATATTATAAACGGACGGCGGGGTATTCATTAGTGCGTTTCTTTATATATAATGCCGTTGTCAGGCAACCGCGTCACTTTACGTAGGAATCACGTGATTGCAATCTGTCACTCGGTTGATTAGACTGCAGCAACGGTTACGATTTCGTCTCATATAGATGCGATTATGAAAAATACGATTGTCGCCTTGTAAACTGCGTGATTCTATCCGACTAGTTTTGACCACCTTCTTCTTCCTTTACCCTCTCGAGAGGTGGTATCGATGTTAAGAAATAGCCGCATTCTGAGCAGCCAGCAATGCTTCGCGCATGTCTAAGCCGATTCACAAGCATCTTCCCCTTTTTTTTCTTCTGCCGTTCACTTTTTCGATGATTACTAGACGTTTTAGAGAATTTACATGCCTCCTAACTTGTCCGAAGAAACCACGAAATCTGATTATTCTGTTTGATAAACACACGCGAACGTATTTTTATCTTCCGGAAAACATATTTAGCTGTTACGGGTCCGTGCACGATATTCCTTATAGTCTCCTCTATATGGTCAACTTTCAAATCCGTCTATTCTGCTGACACACTCAGCGGCAAGAAATCGCATTTCCCGCGCGTAAGTGAAAACATCCTGTTGTCAGTAGTAACGGAGGGGAAAAATAAATTCTTGGAAGATAAGATGGAACACAATATCCTAATACTCACTGACTACACGAGTGTTCGTTTACAACTATCAAGATTCCCGGAATTTTCAATGAATATATATATATATATATATTTTTTTTATCCCTAATCGGGATTTACCCGGTTGGGCTAGTTTATTGCTTAAAATCTAGGTGTTATTATAAAGGACACCACACTAGTGTGCTTAAAGCTAAATAATTATAGAAGTGCATATAAGTAGTGTGTAGCTGAAAAGTAAGTAAAATCATGATAGTGCCCTGTTTCTGTACTTAATCTAAGGGCAGTGATGGGATGAAAAACATACATCGACTAACTGTGTGCATAAAGAAACCAAGTGCATAGTAGTAATAAATAATAAAAATGTACAATATAGAAGAAAAAAATACAACTTCAGAAACAAAGATACCGAAATATATCTTGTCGATAATACACAATTTCAAAAATAAAAATCTTAGAATTGTATTTTTTTTTTAAACTTAAGAAAAGTACATCTTTATAAGAAGAAATCTTCGGTAAAATAATAATAATAATAATAATAAAAATTGAAAATTACTTCTCTGAAAGATACTATCGAGAATATAAATACATCGTTAAAAGAAAAACATACCTCATTATGGTCGAGATTAAAATATTTAAAATTTAAAGCAGTTACGAACATCATTATTTGAACATATTAATAATATATCCGTCGGGTAAATTAGAAATTAATTATAAGTAAAGGGACCGTGTATATTAGAGCTATCAATAAGACAGTGGGTTTGGCAACTTAACAAGCGTAGAACTAAGGTGAAATTTAAGTAGGTCCCTGCCCATTGTGACGTCCGTGGAAATGAGATAGCGGATGCGATTACTCGATCGGATCTAATTCCGGCTATTGAGAAGCATATTAAACTACAACGGGGCAGTTTAAATCGCAGGCTTAAGGAAATGTTTTGTCACTTTTTTCAATTATATTTCGAATTTCAAAGCTAGTTAAAAAGTAAAAAATACGTATTCAAAAAACAATTCCAAAACAGCCCTGATTTAAACATGGGAATCTCGTCCATAAAGATTTCATCTCTGTATTTGTTAGATTAAGAAATGGTCATAATTGTACACCTAGTCATCTTGCCAAATTAGGTATCGTCGTTAGAGTGGGGGAGTTTGTGAGATATGTAATATCGAAGATAGCATCGAACATCAAATCTGGTCCTGGCTAAAATACAAAAATAGGCTTTATGTCTGAACTTCTAAAAACAAGGAATACGCTACCAATACAACTTGAAGAGCTTATTGTTGATCCTACCTCCTTGGATGCGCGTAGATTATATAATTTTATTAAAGCAAATAATATACGTTTATAGCGTGAACAATCCACTTAAACTGGTGGCCAAAGGGTGAAACCACAAGGAAAAAAAAAAAAAAAAAAAAAACAGTTTCAGACTGTTATGCAAGGAAAAATAGCAACACTCCAAGGGGACGGCGCAGACTGACGATGATAGACATTTAATTACTTAATTAGTCAATTATTTAATATTACAGATGTAATATAACGCGCCTAACCTGTAATGTGTACAGAAGTCGACAAAAAATAATAATAAATTATTACGAAAGACTCTAGACAGTTTAGTAAATTCTAGCGTTCCACAAACTGATAGTAAAGTAAGGAACAAAATTTGTACCGTAATGAGGAAATTTTAAACGATATATAATTATTGACGTAGATAAAAAAATTTCGATTCTAACACGAATTGATGGAATTAGGAATAGTAAAGAAATTTTCGAATTCTATACCATTATTAGAAAAACAAAAATCCATCGTAATCCGAACGAATGCAGCGCGATATGACTATATATATATATATATGCGTATACACACCGTTCGTAATTTTCAGCAACCACCGTACCGTGCAATAGCCAGAGGTTAGGTTTGAAAAAAGTACAACAATACGAAAGAGGAAGTATTAAAATATTTAAAATATCGTGCGAATTAAAGACAGATGGTTACCGGCATGAATTTTAGGGTTGTCGGTTGAGTTCTATTTTATTCCTGGAATAGAGAGCTGCTTGAAGGCAACTATCTCGCCTGCTTAAAGTTATTTACAGCTGGCAAACAGGCAGATGTTTCTACTTCGGACTGGTTCCTCTCCTATCAATAAAACGAAATATCCGACCGCTTTATGTGTTAGTAATAAAATTACACTAGTTGTAAGTTATTCTTTAGTACCATTCCGATGTTACACCCTTTGCGAACTGTTCGCATACGCTTACTTTTACGATTTTTGTATGGGCATTATCTGGAATCGTTCTGTTAATAGTTGCCATCGTAAAATAGAATAAATAAATATATATATATATATATATATATATATATATATATATATGTGTGTGTATATATATATATATATATATATATAATATCGGTCAGAAATAGGACGAAATCAAGGGAGCTTACTTGGTATAGGTATTTCGTTCAACTGGCGCATAATTCATTAAACTTCGTCCGAAATACATATCGACACAATTGGACGAAATTATTAACAAAATAATATATAGATTGCTACACAATACATATCGTGATATCATTCCAAAAGACATTATTTATCGGTCATTAAATTAAAAATCCATTTTCAGATATTATTTTAGAATCTAGTGATTTTTTTTAAAAAAAAAAAGTTAAAATCATTAAAAAATTTTACTTTATGAAAAATCGCAGATTTTCGGCTATTAAAGACATTATCGAGTGTGAATATTGAAAATATGAATTATAAAAATGTATACGAATTTATAAAAATGTAAAATGTAAAAATATATTACTTACATACACAATTTACGAAAATTATCAAAAGGTGTAAGAACAGCATTTTCGAAATAATCCGCTAGAGTGAAAATGTGTATAAATAAGTCAACAATCGGCAATATAAAAATCAACGAGATAGTACATTAGCGAATAAAAATAATCAAAAATAATTTTAAAAATAGTCGTTCAATATAAATAAATAAATAAAATTTACAATTTATTTCTTAGAACTAATTGAAAATTTATCGTTGAATTTTTAAAAAAATTATTTTCATCTCTTTCTTTCATTATTTCCATTTTTTCTAGTAGTTTTCTTTTTTTTTTTTTTAAACGATAAAATTTACATTTTAAAAAAAAAGAAAACTACTAAAGAGCACGAATGGAAATAATGAAAGAAATAGATGAAAATAATTTTATAAAATTCAACGATAAATTTTTTTATGAAGAATTTGTTCTAAGAAGTATATTCTAAATTTCATTTTTATATTAGACAATTATTTTAAAATTATTTCTATTTTACCGGCTATTTGTGTTTTTATGTATAAAATTTTACATTGTCGGATGTTCTTTTATTTATTTTCAAAATTGAAGAAGGAACAAACTGTATAACGAAGCATTGTCTGCGGATGTTAAAAAAAAGAAGAAAAAAAAACACTCGAAAATTATACAAAATTAAAACAGTGTTTTCCGAACAATATTGTCAACTTATGAGAAATCATATGTAAAAGGACAATTTCATGTTAAATGCTGCGACGACTACTCTCTTAACCGTATCAAATTAAAGCCGGTGTTCCTGAAGGAAGCGTATTGATGCCGCTACTGTAAAATTTATATAGATCGAACCTTCTAATAGGTAATGTCAAATACTTTTGCCGATGACACGTTGCTTCGAGACAAGAAGTCTGAAGCGGCATTTGCAGCACTGCCGGAAAGGTCGGACGCTGTTCTACAGTAGGTTCAATCCTAGAAACTAGAAGCGAATCAAACGCACCCATATCTCATTTAACGATAGAATCGATCATCATAATTATCTATCGCTAGATAGAAATATTATACCCAGAAGTAACAGCGAGATATCTAGGCTAAGCTGAAAAATACTCATACAAAAAACAAAACAAGAAAATAACTAGATATCCAAATGAAGATCTCTCTACTGGCTAATAATCATTCGCAGCCAATAGAGTATTAATACAGTAATAAAGCCAACATAGACTTATATTATTATTATTATATTTATTTAAAGACGCTCCTCCTCTGGTATAGATTACGTACCGGTTTTATAGTTTACATCTGGTTAGTTTTAAGAAAGTAGATAGATTATTAATATTATTACGTAGAAATTTATAGCACGCTCTATACATATTGGTTAGTTTTAAGAAAAGTAAATAAATTATTAATATTGCCATCATCATTATTTAGAATATCGTCCGGTGAAGTACTTTTGAAGCATAATTCTCTGTATCGATCTTCCGGCATTCTGTCGATATATATATATATATATATAGAACAGCTTTGTACCGTTGAAGCGCCGTTTCGAATTGCCACGCTATAGCTTTATGCTTTTGTACAGTTTTGTTAAGATCTGTTTTAATGTTAGTTTCATACGCGGTGGATTTTCATGTGTAAGACTATGCAGTTCGATGTTAAGGTTCCTACAGAGCAACTTTGTACTCCCTAACGGTCTTGGCAGACGTTTTTTTAATTCGTAAAATGCGATGTAATCTGGAGAGAATTTATTGCTTTTTCGTAGACAAGATTTTTAGGAAGATTGCAGATTTTAAAAAAATATTTCAATGACAGGAAGTTTCTTCGGTCGCTGAGTCGGAGTAGATCCGTTTCAGCTAAAAGACGGACTGCGGGACTAGTTCTTACAGCTCCTGTGATGAGTCGCATCGCGTTATTTTGAATTGGCTCTAGTTTTTTTGAGTGTGGCGAAGTTTGCACTATTATATAAGTATGCATCCGTAGTCCATTTTCGAGAGCACCGGGGATTTATAAAGGAGTAGTAGCGATTTTCTGTCTGCACCCCAAATTGTATGTGCCACCATCTTTAGCACGTTTAATGCTTTGTAGCATTTTGTCTGTACGGATTGAACATGATTTAACCAAGACAGTTGTTGCACCAATACGGGGGGGAATGTGCAGACAGAAATACATTACAACGCTTTCAAAATAAAACTTTCAAGGCTGATATACAGAAAGCCGTGGGTACGTTACCAATGAGACTATTAATCGCGAACTTGGGGGTCTGCATGGTCGACGATGCGACGGAACAGCAGGCTCGAAGTCATGCAATGCGCATACGCGGACATTGCAATGAGCTAATAGCTGACATTCCGGAACGCCAACCAGACGACTGAAAAGAAGTGTAGCATTCAGATGGGCTGAATACATCGATGGATATATTCTCCATAGAAGAAAAGACGATGATATCCTTCATAAATAGCCTACATGGCTGGTAATGAATTGGCAGAAGCAGAAAAAAAACCCACGTCAAAATTCAACTTGCTATTGTATTATTGTTTATATATAAACTTTATATTGTTGGATGTCTTTAATGATTTTTATTTTATTTGCTATTGCTGTTATTGTTTATGTATAAATTTTATATTGTTGATTGTTAACTGTGTTGTTTACCACATTCGCTATCAGATTGTCTTTGATAATTTTCGTAAATTGCGTATGTCTAAATAATATTTTTAACATTTTTATATTTTTATAAATTTACATATATATATATATATATATATATATATATATATATATATATATATATATATATATATATATATATATATATCATCTATATTGTTTATATTCACTTGATAACGGCTTAACAGTCGAAAAGCTTTTTGTGATTTTGCGTAACGAAAATTTTTTAGTGATTTTAACTCCTTTATTTTTATTTATTTATTTATATATATGTATATTTATTTATTTATTTATTTATTTATTTGTTGTGTATGCTTGAAAATGACGTAACTGTCGAAAAGCTTTGCAATAAAAAACTTTTAGTGATTAAATTGTGTTATATTTTTTTGTATATATATATATATATGTGTATATATATATATATATATATATATATATATATATATATATATATATATATATAAAATATTGTACCGGAATTTGGCAATCAGATTAAATAATTATCGCACTATTCGAAGTCTTCCTTTCCAGTTCTTCGTTCGTCTACATAAGATTTCTTCTTATGTTTTTCTTTAATACTACCGAAATTTTTTATTTTCGTTTCAAAATGTTCGTCATAAACTGAGGTATCTACCGTTTTTGGATAAAAAAAAAAAAAAAAAATGTTGAATATCTTTTTCGTGAATCTCCCTAAATCCCTTTTTGAGCTGGCCACATAAAATTGTTGTCCTTCGTTTACGCGTGGTATCATTCGATATTTTCTCGACCATTTCATATTTATTCGTTCGTAATTTCGTGGCTATCGTTTTCTCGTAATTTCGTCCGAGGGTGTTTCTTATTATCTGTCCTTCTTTTCGTTCTCGTTAATCACTACGTATTCATTGCGAGACGAAGACATTCCGAGTTCCAGTTATAGCGTCGTATTTTTGTATTTCTAGACACCGATTCTCCGATGTACGGATTTTTCCTTAAATAAAACGATTTCTCCGGCGCTTTCTCTATATTCGTTTCCTTTTCTAACGCATATGACTGTATCACCCCACCCTATTTTTCCTGGAATATTTGAAGTTTTCTACTCTTCCAACATTCCTAAATTTTGTTCGTCAAATAATTCGGAGCTGTGACCGCGGTAGGTCTAACAGAGCAAAGAGCCAGACAAAATGTAATACTGAGAGCAATAGTCGACGCGTACCGCTATTGTAGAAATGACGATTTGCATCGAAATCTACGAACTTGATTCGTAAACGAGAACATTGGAAAATACACAACTGTGCTTATAAAAACAGGTTGCAGCAACGTGTCAACAGTCTAATTACTCGATACCAGACAAGACGTCAGGCGTCTTAAGCGACACCATCCGTTCGATATAGTTATATAATTATCGTAGTTAGTTTTTATATTCGAGTAAATTATTATTTTTATATAATCGATTCGTTAATAATTAATAAATATATAAATAATAGTTTTTATTATTTCATTTAATTAATATAAAATAAACTATTTCTTTATAAACACCGTACCGGTCTTTATTTTTGAAATAGAATAATGCGATACATTAATAATATTAATAATTTGTAAAGAACTTGCATCCTCGCATTTGAAAAAGATCTAAGAAAACGGTAATCTATTAATTACGAAATTTATAAGAAAAGCACCTAGAGTTAGATTAAAATCTAGAAAATCCCTATGGACAACCTTGGCGCTATTTGCTCTAGATTGGAAAGAACAACGGACCGATAAATGAAAATCAGGATATAACCTTCACAAATAGAGCCCTCGTCGAAAAATGAAGCAGCATCTAGGAATGGAATTTTGGACGAAATAAGTGTCCACTCTTGAATAGAATCTGAACTGGTTATGATAGATGCAACCACCTGCTGCAAAAGTGGTGTATTTCTGCTTCGTGTAGTTGCTGTTGCGGCGCCATTCCAGGCTAGCAATAAAACACATCGTGGAAGAATGTAATTCGAAAAATGAGATTAGGATTGAAGATACCGGCTTAACCGTTTAGATTTGGACCTATAAATCAACATCATACGATACCCCGTTCGTACTTACCTGCACTACCAACTGCAGTCTTTCAAACCATGTTTTGTAGCGTTAGGTGCGTCGACTCATACACATAGGTAGGCTCCTTCTTATATATATATATATATATACATACCGGTAAAAATTTAAATTCTGTAACGAATTTAGTTAAAATGTCTTTTTAAGTTTCACTTTTTCTTTCCGCTTCGGGGTACAGATGTTTTTTTTTTATATGTATTAAATTATATAAATTGGAATGGTAAAGAAATGCGATTAATTTGACTGAGAAGTCAGTATCATCAGTCGATATTTTCGAAGTGTAGCATCTGTTTTTATCAGCTTAAATAAATATTTACTTATTTACTTAACATTACGGCGTACAGAACAGAAAGACGCTGATTACAGTGTACGCACTTCAAAAGTAATTGTAGAACTAAATATAAATAAAACCAGATCACACTCGCATAATACTCTGATTAACATAAATAATATTAAAAATGGAAAAATAAATTACTAATACCAACAAAAAAAAACGAAAAATTGCAATAATAAAATAATGAAATACAATACCTATACACAAGTACCCATATAAAAGAATCAGAAATACCGATCGCACACTCGTGTTTCCATGTAAAGCTCTTCCTCGAGACGCGGACATTAACACGTACTAATTTGCGAAGTGAAAAAAACCGAAAACCAAAACTCACATATTGCCATGCAAGAAAGCTGTTAAACGAAGTTACGTATAATCGCATAACATATAGGAGTTCACAGTGGACATGACTTTTTGATAACCGAAATATGTTTTTTACCACATAAAACAAACTTACTGAAAAGTAAGAAGTGAAATATGGAGTTTAAAAAAATTTATTATATATCAATTTACTCTGAATTAACATGAAGATTAAATCGTTTAGATTTGCAGATGACATAGCGATAATCGCAGAAAGCGAAAAAAAAACTGTCGGATGCATTGATAAACTTGATTCTTAAACGCCATGGCATGGCAATTCAATAAGAAGAAAACGGTGGTAATGAAATAAAATGGAAAATAATAAAAAAAAATAAACATAAATTTAGAAAAAGAAGCAGTTCAACAGGTAAAAAAATACAAAAATACCTCGGTTCGATAATAACAGAAGATATGCGGATCAAGAAATAAGGTCAAGAATATCACAGAAAGCCGCATTTATGAAAAAGAAATCACTGGTTAACATCAAAAAATTTAAATGCAGAAATACGGAAAAGGTTAATAAAGGTGTACGTTTGGAGCGTGCTGCTGTATGGTTCCGAAACGCATGGGTTATAAACAATCGTAGACAAAAGCAATTAGAAGCGTTCGAAATGTGGTGTTGACGAAAAATGCAAAAAGTTAAATGGACACAGATAAAGCAAAGAATATAGATGTGCTTAAGACCATTAACGAGATGCTTAATGAAGTATATAAAAGAAAGAAGATGCTGCTAGAGATAGGACACACTATAAGAAATAACAAATATTTAATAATCGAAGGCCAAGTAAATGGAGATCAAGAGGAAGACCGAGACCAAAGTACATCACTGAAATAATGGAGAACGCAAAAGTACGTACCTATCAAGAATTCAAAGAAACGGCGAAAACCAGAAACCTGAAAGTAGAGTGCTCTACATATTGACCACCAATCGAAAGAATTTACTATCAAAATGAAGGATGAATGTTTAGTATGCTATTATATAGACGTAAGGTGGATAAAAGTGTTGCGAATTATAACCTAGATTTGTATACGAGTATGTGGTTCATTGTGAAAACACAATGTGACCTAATACTAAAACTGGGGAATAAGATCGTAGATAATAAATAATTGCCATCTATGTGAGCGTTACAAAGATCATGCAGGAACTTCAGCTTACTTATCTTTCTTCTAGCACTCAAGGGAGTAATACTTAGGAAATCGCATAAAATATTATAACTGAAAAATGCAGGATCTACCATGTGAATGTATTTTGTGTAGAAAGGATTCCAAACCATGGGCGCGTGTTCTAATTGTGATCTTAAATCATATTATACATATAAAATATGTATATATATATATATGTGTGTGGTTTTTTCAACAATACTCCTAAAAAATCGAGTAATTATTTTATCTGTTACGTAATCAGTAAAAGTTTCGTTTATGACATTCTTTGAAGAACATAGTCGTTGAAATAAGGATTTTTTTTTCATTTTATTAAAGAAAAAGGAATTACCAGCAAATTAAAAAAAAAAAAGAGAAAGAAAAAAACGATTTATAAACGAAAACATTAAATATTTCCAAAAATAAGGAATTATAAGGAAGGAATCACTTCATTCGAGTATAATGAAGTAGAAATAAAAAGTTAATTTTTTAATGAAACTTGATATACGTATATATATATATATGTAATATAATGAATTATAATGCGAACTTCACATAAAAATGATTATACGCACACACACACATATATATATATATATATATATATATATATATATATATATATATATATATATATATATATAGACATGACGTATATTTGCGGATAGAATCTCTGGCCGTTTCTTACCGACGCCACACTACGCTTGCGATACAGGCGATGCCAAAATTAATGTTCTGCACGTGTAAATATTTTCTTCATGCAATTGGCGCGTTTTTTTTGTGTTTTTTTTAAAAAAAGATATTTATAACTTCCTACACTTATGCTACACGAAATTATTAAATATTTCTATCTTCTTCATGTGTTAACATCTCTGAACAATCCATGCCCTTTAATAATTTATTATTATTTAAATCGAACAGAACTGATATATATATATATATATATATATATATATATATATATATATATATATATATATATAACAACAACAACAAACGTATATTTACAAAGTAACACGTAATAAATGAAGTAAGTAAATAACTGGAGTACCGGGCACTTGCCTCACATCGATTACAACAGTAACGTGTGATATACACATACAAATAATACTTAATTACGTGAAGAAGAATACCAAACGGTAATGGGAATTACAAAAATCTGAAAAAAATAAACACGAATTAAAAAATAAGTAATCGTGAATTATATATAAAGTATGAATTAAATAAAGATGTTTTAAAATGATCACTAAACAAATGAAAATAACGATCTAACGCATTAAAATAATATAAAAATAAGATTAAATATTACGCAGAGTGAATCACGGCAAATCGTGTTTTAGACGGCGATGTTTATGTTTAGTGTAGATTGCCGTAGTTGGCTGGAATCGTATCTCTACCGATGACATTAATTCAGTTCGTTCGGATGTAGGCTATTAATTTTCGAACAGCAACAAGAATATAATTTTTGAGCCATGGCAATCGTAATTCGTTGTGTACAGCGGCGTAGCCAGACTTGGTCGAAGAGGGGGGGGGGAGGGGTTTCGAAGAAAATTAAATTATGACAGTAAACCGAAGTTAAATTGAATAAGTAAATAACCGAAACGCGAGTAGGTTACAAAGTCCTAATCCAACTCGCCGGAGTTAATACTTATTAGACGTCGAATATGTAATTCTACGCAATAGACGGCAGAAATATTTAACGTTACTGGGGAACACACGAATAGTATGTTATCGAGGACAGACGGAAATGGTGGCAATAAATTCCGCGAAAAAATAAACAGTAAATAATGATTTTACATTTTTTTCGAAGGAATAATTAATTAAATTTAAAATTTAAAATCTATTCTTCGGGTTTTTCTAGAAAATTCTTCTAGTGTCTCCTATATATTACAAAACTATTTATTTACTTCAAAAAAACGACGAAATTTAAATAAAATGAAAATTAAAAAAAAAAAATAGTTTTAACAAATGCAAAACTGCATTTAGCAACGAGTATATATTTTCTTATTATCAGATTGATTCCAAGGATCCCCTCCTTGTTAAAAGGAGAAATAATCCTACATGGTTCTGTATTAATTGTATTAAAATTAGTATCGGAAATATAAGGGCATCGACAGGAATATATGTAATAATTGGTCGAATAAGAATTTTATTAATTTGTTCTCCGCATTCAGAAATGATTTCCCGCAAAAAGGTAAGGTGAATTACACTAATTGTTTTATCGACCTTTTTATGGTAATTAACGTGGTCGGCAAATGTCAGTCGCTTATCTATGATTTAGACGATGTCCGTCATCTTCAACGGTTAGATTTTGTGGCAGTATTAATGTAAAAGATACCGCTTTGGTTTTGGACGGATTGATAGTCATTTTTCACTTTTTTTTTTTTTTTTTTTTAATTTTGGCAATAAACGTGAAATGCCTACGAATAGTCTAAATGAGCTGCAGATTAATGCAGTATCATTATAGTTACACGAACGGCAGTTTTGGAATATAGTATAAACGAACAAAAATGGACCTAGAATAACTTCATCGCGGTACTCCGGATAAACGTGTTTTAACGAAAGTCTTATATAGCCGTTTATTTCGACGTAAACTGTTCCATTGCTTAAGCACAAATTATTCTGACAGACGGAGGGAATTTAAATGGGATCATTTTAAATACCATTTTATCGCGTAATGCCCTTCGCGACATCAAACAACACCACACCGGTGTACTTAATTGAAGTTATATGTAATATAGTCACCGATACGGGCTGAGTTGTGGAATGTTTGGGTTGAAAACTAAATTGAACATCTGGAATAATACATATACATAAGGAAATCACCAATGGAAACTTTAAACTCTCGTTCGATAACAATATTATATCCTACCGAAATACAAATAGATAATCAAATACGACCGATAATATGACGAATAAAGACAATCTGTAGAAGTGTATCGTACGCGCAGTGTGCGTACGAGATTTCGATGTAAAATTGAGCATTAAGAATTAATTCGAAGACGTTCATTCGCTATAATTTACAGCTACTTAAGAATTGTTCACGCTGCGCCAGATAGCGTAAGCGTAGAATTGATAAGTATGCGTCGATTTAACTGTCCCTGTAATTAACCGCATCGTTGTATTCAGTTGTGTATTTTGCGGTATGGCGGCTGTTTAGCCAAACTCTGGGGCTTCGTATTCTGCTGTAATACTAGCGCCAGCGCATCTTAGTGTCGCGGCTGAAGCACCCCATGTTGTACCAGTTAGCTTTTGTATAATATTGTTTCTGGTTTTGACTTTTGCTGAAATATTCTCCGATTTCGATATGTTAGCTATCTGTCTAGCGTTATTCCGAGGTATTTTGGGCCATTGGTTCATAATTTAATATCTCGTCCTTGCATTCGATTTTAAGTTTCATATTGGCAAGCCGAGATGTTAAGTGAAAACAGGATGCAACAGTTTTAGAGCTGTTCATAACCGCTAGCGTTCGAAGTAAAAACATTTGACAGATCGTCTTCCAGGTTTGTTTGCAATTATCGGAGCTTTGAATAGCTAATGCGATATCATCTGGCGTATTCTGCTTGAGTTTGCGGAAGGTCGTACGTGTACAGGTTGAAAAAAATAGGAGCCAGTACCGATCCCTGTCCCACACTGTTCAATCTGCCTTAGTCTGCTAGCTTGTCCTGCAACATGAACTGCGAAAGCACGATTGCTTATCATTTCATTAACTAGCGTAATTAGAGTTTTGCATGGAAAATAGTTCAATAAAATACGCACTGAAAACGGACGGTGCAACGACATCAAACCATCAAGCACATCGTCTGTGATTGTCCCGACAGAGCTTTTACAGGAACTTTTGAAGATATCCGCAAGGCATCAGCGGCAGCGCTAACACGGATTCGAAATCTAGATATTGTCCTGTAACGAGTTCAACTGCGCATCAACCATACGAAAGAAGAAGAAGTATGCGTAAATTAATCATTTATTTTTCATATCTAATTAGAATCGTTCTTGAAGTATAAGCAGTAATTCAACTTCTCGTCAATAGTAGTCCGATCGACGTCATTTTAATCGCTCGTCTAAAGTAAATTCCAGATGTTTCGCAGCAGGTTATTCGAATGCGACGGGTTATTTGTGGTGTACGCCCGATGAGGCTCGGGCTTAGGTCGATAAAATTCAGAGGTTTTTTTTCGAAGCAACTAAACTTTTATACGTGATGTACATTGTTATTGTGAGTAGATTGATGTGATCAACTTTAAAAAAATCAGTTTTTTACACGATTTAATACGTACGTATATTTTTATATTTTAATATAAAAAGGGGGCGATTGCACTTAAATTCGCCGCTGTGCACGTCTGAAAACTAACGTATAGCTTTGAGTGTTAATTTCAATTTCGTATAATATTCCCAGTATCAAATCTGGTTTGACCACATGAACGAATGAATCTCAACGTAGAAACCTTACCGCATACACTATGAGACAGATCAGAAGCGATCATCACCAACATCTATTGAAGATATGCTAGAAGAAGAACAATAACGTCTACTCCGAAGTTATGGAAAGCTGCGTTCTCGCACAAACGTCGGAGAAGAAAATCGAAGCTTTTCACATGTACGTGTTTATCGCAGAATGCTCTAAAAAAACAAAATCATACCTACATCACGCGATGACTAATATACAGATGTGCTGAATAAAATGTCAAATGAAGCTGAGATGCTTTATACCGTCCGAACAACCGGAAAGGTAAAATACTTTAAAGGCACACAGTGTAGACAGGCAGAACAATATGGTGACATTATTTTTAGCCATAGAAAACCGGTACAAATTTAAAAATCTGTTTATAAACGTATTAAAACTCTGACCCCCCCAAAAGCGCACAGAAATTCAAGACTCGCACGTTCGGCATAAACAAACGGACAGCGTCCGAAAAAAAGCAATTCACAATGACGGAAATTTATGCGCGTAATTAATCCTCGAATAGTCGCGCTGTACAACAGTGAGGAGAATTACATCACCATCGGCGCTGTATGCGCGTAGGAGAAATGTGACCTTGCATGTAACCTATCAGCACGATGTGCACTTTCGAAATATTCAATTATCTGTTTAAATAGCGATTTATTTATTCGGAAAATATTACATAATCCAAAACCTGTTGCACAGATCTCGGTTATGTAAATTCTATTTTTACGGTAAATGTATTTTGATGACTAAATTATGAACTTTTTTCTTATTAAATTTATATTGAAATATAGTTTTCTTTTACCGTAGATTTATTACAAAACGTGTAAGTATACATTACACAATTCATCTTAGGTCTTTATATTTAGGATAATAAATGAAATACATTTAGAAATGAAGAGAAAGTATCGAAATGTTTGAATTTCTATTGACCATATGGATTTATCTGAAGAAGAAGAAAAGTGTCGATGCAGATTCTGTAGAGCCACCGCAAACGAAAAAAGCTAAATACCTGGTTTATGATCGTGTGGGAAAAATAGTAGAGCTGCCACAATTATGTTTACGAGCAGCAAGAACCATATTGTGCAACGAATTTATGTCTTTATATTTAGGATAATAAATGAAATACATTTAGAAATGAAGGGAAAGTATCGAAATGTTTGAATTCTATTGACCACTTGGATTTATCTGAAGAAGAAAAGTGTCGATGCAGATTCTGTAGAGCCACCGCAAACGAAAAAAGCTAAATACCTGGTTTATGGTCGTGTGGGAAAAATAGTAGAGCTGCCCCAATTATGTTTATGAGCAGCAAGAACCATATTGTGCAACGAATTTAGGTCTTTATATTTAGGATAATAAATGAAATACATTTAGAAATGAAGAGAAAGTATCGAAATGTTTGAATTTCTATTGACCATGTGGATTTATCTGAAGAAGAAGAAAAGTGTCGATGCAGATTCTGTAGAGCCACCGCAAACGAAAAAAGCTAAATACCTGGTTTATGGTCGTGTGGGAAAAATAGTAGAGCTGCCCCAATTATGTTTACGAGCAGCAAGAACCATATTGTCCAACGAATTAATAAACGCGAATGTTGCGTTAATTCTATTATTCAGAATAATAATGATTCTTTTTTCACACGATATAATTCCTATATTACATTTCCTTGATATTATGTCATTTAATTGTTTTTACCTTTATATATATATATATATATATATATATATATATATATATATATATATATATATATATATACACATACACATACGTATATATATATATATATATATATATATATATATATATATATATATATATATATATATATATATATATATATATATATATATATATAGAGAGAGAGAGAGAGAGAGAGAGAGAGAGAGAGAGAGAGAGAGGAGAGAGAGAGAGAGATATATAGAGGTATATATATATATTATTTATATAACAACCAATTTTTTACTGTAATAAAAATTTTAAAGTTAAACCTGTGTTACGTTTAAAATAATAAATAAAGAAATAATCTAAAAAGGAGAATTTGAATTCAATAAGCAGCACTAAACAAAACCAGAAGAAGAAAATTAAATATTAGAAATATTCGTTCCTCCCTAAACATGCCTAGATCTCTTCCACTAATCCTTCAAAACGTACCTTCTTCTGAAAAAAGACTCCTGCCTTTCCTTAAATCATGCAATCTATATCATCTAAAGTCTCTTTTCTCCGTGCGACTGGCCCTTGTTGCAGTACATAGCACGGTTAAAATAAATTATATATATATATATATATATATATATATATATATATATATATATATATATATATATATATAATGTAAACGGAGAAAAATCGTCGAAAATAACAAAAGATCCGAAAATATTTCAAAAAATCATCACGGCGTGTAAAAAGTATTATAAATAATATAAAGGTACAATCTCGAATAGAAACGCTAATAGACTGGAGAAGAAAAGGTCGAAAAAATTCCTGAAATAATCGTAGACCGATTTAAGCCTTTCAGTCGCCAAAATTTTAATACTAACATATTTTCCGGTTGTCGTGTTAAATGTCTCAATTCTAATTATATTTATAATCGTTGAAAATCATCTAGAGTTATCCAAAAATGAGCTTAATATAGTAAAAAGAGCCTGTATAAGATTTATAATTTTCTGTCAAAATGTCGTATGTGTGCTTGAACGCGTTAAAAAAAGTGATTCGATCGGTTTAAGAGGAGAACCGGGACCAGACGGAATCCTATTAGACACGATTAAACGAGATGCGAGCTAAGGTTTTGATATCTCAAGTCTCATCGTTTCGATTTATGTAGTTAGTAATATACGGATGATATTGTTAAGTTCTTACCAAATTTGATAGTTATTGCTTGAAATTGAAAACGGTTGAATTCATATAGTGGTTTAGATTACTACGTACTGGAATACGAGATTTACCAGTTGGTTGATTAACACGAGAAAAATTGTAACGTGACCCATAGGAGACGGAGAGTTTTGTTGTTTTTTGAATAACTCAAAAACTATTCGACCAAAATTTTCGAATGACATTTTATTTGAAAATAGTAAAACGAGGTTGATTAGCTTACAATCATTTGTGGAAAACAATGTCGTTCAGATGACCGTCATTTGCAACGATATATTCATTCAGAATTTTTACATTTTCGAACACTTTTTTTTTTTGGCATAGGTCGCCGAGTTTTTGAAATTTCGAATACATCTCGCGTACGTGTTTCGTAAACGCGGCTCTTAAGGTATCCGCACAAAAATAAATCTAGAGCAGTCAAATCTGGCGAAAAGGATATTCGAAAAGTCTGATAAGGATGACTCTTTTCTTTCTTGTTCAGAAGAGAAATGGCAACAGAGATAGCGGTGTATAAAAAAGAGGTGGTGTTGTTGATTAGACTTCCGCACACCAGGATTTAGTTATGAGAGATTTCAGGAAAACTTTTAAATCACTAGAGAGAAAGAGAGAGAGAGAGAGAGAGAGAGAGGCGGGCAGAAATGTGTGGAAGCAAGAACGCCTCCCTAGCAGCTCCATTAATAGCCTAATTTCCAGATAGACCAACGTGGCTGGGAATCCAAATTAAAACTATGGAAACTTGAGATCTAGTAAGGCACAGAGAAGCAGTATGCGTTGCAAAAGTGCATCGTCTGTATAAAGGTTGTGGAGAGACTTTAAAAGCTTTTTACAAAGTGTTTTTTTTTTAAAATGTTTTTTGATACGAATGTTGTTTTTATAAATGCGTTTTTTTTTTTGCTAGGGCTATTCTCTTCTCCTTGTATCTTTCACTACTTCAACCATCTGACGATGATATTATGCTTCCTAAGTGGGTGGGGACTCCGTTACTTGATATAATGTCTGTTGGTATAGAACTATTTTTATCCGTTGATTTTCGTTTTTTGAACATGCCAATCACTTTGGTTTTCGCAGATATTAATATATATAAATAATTTTTATATTTATCAGGCTCGTTTCGCGTATCAGACATTATGACGCGAAGAATTTTTTATATTTTAAAAATTTCAATACATTTATATCTATTAACAGGAACTGTAAAACATGTATTTTTATCCGTTCTTTTTAACTCGTTCAATCAACGATGTTCACTATGTGGTATAATACGAGATTTTCATGCTAACAAAATTTTTTCATTTTCTAATCGACGTGAAATGTCTGAATTTTAAAAATATATTTATATATATATATATATATATATATAATTTTTTTATTTTCAATATGCACATAATGCAATAAGCAAATGTGACGAAGGAACATGAAAAAATCAGATACTATTGACCACAATTTAGGGGACATATCTAATGAGAGGAGGAGGAGGAAGTTTTAAGATTATCTCTTGGCCAGTTTCTGTTCAATCGACATGATGGAGCGAGTGGCATATTACGAGTTGTCAGTTAGCTGGATTAGCGGCATTTCTTAGCCTGCTGAAAAAAAAGCTTTTAGTCTTTTTTTGACTACTTCCGAAACATTTGGTATCCTCCGAAAGTGTCGGAATAGATTGATTTAACACGAACCGAGGAGTATCTATAATTTAACGTAAGATTTTCGATTTCATCGACTGTAATCGGCGAATGTTAATTGGCTTAGTGCCGTATAGTTCAACGCCGTTAAGATAGGTTTTTATGACTGAGTTTTATAATAACAGCTGTCAACCGATAGCTTTGACACTTTTCTAAAAAGGCAATTGAACGCACCATATCGCTTCCATAATATTATACATACATACATATTGTTTTGTCTTCGGTGCGAAATCTGAAAAAAAAGCAACGTTTTTTTTTTAAGTAAACCGATTTCGACGGTAAGTAATTGGAGGTATTTCATAGATTTTAGAAATACCGTCACGGTAATTAAAACAAGAAAAAAACAAAAACATTCGGATGCTCTATACAGGCTCTCAATTTTGAAACAATGTACCATGTGCAGCGTTTATTGCGCGCTATTCCTTACCACCTTTACTGTGTTCTCTCTGTCGAGGTTGATGTTATCTTCCTCGCTATCTATAATATATATAATTGAGAACCCAATCAGAGATTGGCGCTCAAGCTGCGATATTAACAGACTCATCCTCGGCAATTCTGACTCTCTAATTATACTATTCCTTTCATCAACATCCGATAGCTAAGACGATTATCAACTTATTGTGGCCAATGGAACCACTACATCAGCCGATAATGGTTCGGGTTCCTGACCGTTCTCGCATTGCATGTAAACTGATACGCTGGGCTGCCAAATAAGTAAGCAGCCAAGCATCATCGTCCGAATCTTGCCATTTCGCGTGTAGATGGTTTCAAAAATTAATATCCAGTCAATTAAATCGTAAATGGCGCACATCTATCTGGGCGCATACGACGATTACTAATAAATTAAGACCGATAAAATTATTCACATTACTCCCTGTGACTTATCGCGGAAAGCTGAAATAGTTTTACGTCATCTTGACAGCTATCGCTCACCTGCTTCAGCGTCAACTTACTTCGCGTTGTTACCGCGGCAACAATATCATCGCAACGCATCGTCTTCTAATTGATGGTACTAATCGCAGCTCCTTGCGCGCTGAATTAGCCCTGCCAATCAGTTTCGTGTTCTTCGATTCATCCAATCATCCGGTCTTCTAAATCCGAGTCTTCTTACTCGTTTGTTTTGTCTCGTTTCGATAAGATTATTTTTTCCGGCTTAATCGATTAGGATTTTATTTTTATGATTTTATATATATATATATATATATATATATATATATATATATATATATATATATATATATATATATATGGGAAATAACTGGTTTCTAACGGTTTTCTTACTATGTAACCTCAGCTATCGGTAATATTTGTCGACTCAAGAGCAGCTCTAACTTCAATCGCTAAATATTGGAACAATAATCAACATCCAATTGTTAAAGAAATTATTCAATTATTATCAATGGAATCCTCTCATTGACCAATGTTTGTCTGGATTCCAGGTCATTTCCAATTTCCTGGAAATAAGTTAGCTGACCAAGCTGCATGGAAAGGCGTCCTTTAGCTGCCCTTACCTTAATTTATCCATCCCTCGTGAGGATGCATACGAGATCATCGCCGGATAATTAAAAAACAAATCGAAATCTATGGTTCACATTTAACTCGAACAATGTTAAATCGTATATAAAACTCGCTGGAAAACACCTCCTAATTTATCGAAAAAAAGCAGAAATAACTTCGAGACGGTTCCGAATCGACCATTCATTAATAACATATGGATATTTGTTAAGGCGTTGAATCTCCCGTCAGTTGTTACTGCGGACACCGGAAAATTATTACAAACATTTACCGGCAACAATTAAAGGCCTGCTAAACTCGAATGGCAATACCTACCTTCAAAGTTCTTCGTTTCTTGCACGATACTAGAACACGATCTGGGCTCTTGTCATCTGTGCCTCCAGCCTAGCAGCAGTACATAGTACATTGATATCGATCAAATTTAACGTTCACTAATTACCGAGTAGTAAATAATGAAACAGCCTACCTATTATGATTGCAATATATAATGTAATCTGCATCATTCTGAATGCACAAATATTTATTCCTTTACTGACAAATAATGTAATAATAATGTCGTGACCGTAATTAAAACTATTAATGAATCGAACGGCAAAATTCGAGAACAAAATCATTTATTAATCCACAAAGCGTCTGAACACAACTAAAAAAAAAAAAAAAAATTAACACTAGATTACAATGAATATATATATATATATAAATGATAACAGGATAATGTTGAGGTAATTATATAAAAAAGAGCGTGTATATACATATATATATTTATATGGATATACAAGATACATATTAAACGATATATAGGTATTTTATTGAAGATTACATATATATATATATATATATATATATATATATATATATATATATATAAATAAATAAATTGTATATATGAAGTACAAAAACGGTACAATACACCTTTTAATAAATCAAAATATATTCAAATCGTCGTTAAATAACTAATTTATCGTTTATAACAAACGAGGAAAATAACATGGGAATCTTACATACAAAAGAAGACATACACAAATAAATTAGTGATGATAAGGGCGGTTATTCGCAGGTAAACTACAACAATTGGTCAAAATTAAAAATAACGTTTTTTCGTCCATATAATAATAGTTTTATAATTATTAAATATCGATTAAATCGTAATTTTTCTATAGAACAAATATACAAAAAATTAACGACGGTAAAGGCTCGTTATTATCCGGTTAAAATTAATATAACATACATACACACATATATATATATATATAACAATAATGACAATATTTTATCGCGATTTTTCTATAGAACAGAAAGTCCGTGAAAATTGTAAAAACGATCGAACGTATTATTTGTAGTTATTAGTTTTATTGTCAGATTAATACAATTTCTATTTTTTTTTTTTTACATATACATGAGACATACAGATGTACACACACGCGTGCGCACGTACATAACAAACGTATATGTATATACATATAATATTATACACACGTAAATATATATATATATATATATATATATATATATATATATATATATATATATATATATATATATATATATATATATATATATATATATATATATATATATATGATATATATATATAAGGGACAGAGAGAGAAACGAGCATGTGTTAGTAGAGGTTAAAGCGCTTTATTATCAGATCACTATCATCGCATGTACACGTGTCACACACATGTAATGTATTCATGTATTACGTACACACACACATACATATATGATATATATATATATATATATATATATATATATATATATATATATATATATATATATATATATACACGAATTTATAATAAACTTTCGCTCTACAGACTGATATTTGTAAAACAAATGTCGTTAACTAAGATGAAATGTCGTTTAAAAAAAATCCAATTTAATTCAACAATGTTTTCGTAATAAGACGTTGATTTTAAAGAAATAACTAATTTAAACGGAATTATTTCATAACTATCGGTATGATTTAATAATAACACGTTCGATTATCAACACGCCGGCTAGTTGTATCTATCCGCGCATTTATATAAAGACATGGAGAATCTTATCGATCTAAGAAGAACAAGCGTTTAATTATTAATTATTTCGTTGTCAAGCTGAATGAAAAAATCTTGTGTTCGTTTTAAAATTAAAAAATAAACAATTATCATAGTTAAGCTGTGAATTTTTTATACGTCGTTTTACGAACGAAATAATTTTTTTAATTCTAATTTTAATGGGCGCAGGATTTTTTCACCAAGTCGGATCAATATTTAACAAAAAATGAATATTTTGCATACGGGGAGATTTCATCGTTCAAGTATCTGGTAAGCGTCATTACTGAAGATAGGCGTAGCTTCCAAGTACCGTAGCGAAACAGGCTATGCTGAAATTAGATAAAAATAATAACCAACAGAACACGGTGCCCATACAGCTGCGGAAACGCATTATATAAAAACTATGCGTGTGGCCAGCAGCGTTATACGGATCGGAAACGTATACAAAACGGGATAGAAGCATTTGAAATGCGGCCGGTGCTGGAGAAAATAAGCTAAATGGTGAAAACAACAAAAGCAAGAAGTTTCGAAACGGCTCTCAATGAATGGCGATAAGTATTGAACCGGATTAAAAAACGAACACTGTGTGTTGGATGGGGCATGTGTTATGACATGGACGATTGCTGTGAAATGCAATTGATCAGGAAAACGAATAAGAGGTAGACGGCGATTAAGCTGGATAGATAACCTGAAGAGGGATTCCGACTGCTCCGGTTACTTCGGAAATTAAAAGAATGGCCAATAATCAGTATAAACGGAAAAAGACAAGCATACGGGAGAACCAGTCCACGGACTGTTGCACCAGACGGTGATGAGTATCAGCCTAAGTAAACTAAATTACAAAGTTGACGTAATTATAAAATAAATATTTATTCATTCGCCGCAGACTACGGAAAAAACCCGCGCCAGTTGCCGCTGGATAATCAGCCGGGAACGCAATCGTTGTTAGATTAGTTTTGTAAATCTATCCGGTTCGTTCATTTCGGATGCAGCGTAATGATAATAATATGAAATATTTTTCGACTTAGTCGGTGAATAGTATCAAACCGGATTCGGAACATTTTTTACCAAATCCGAGACTTCGTCTAACGTACGTATATAATTACGGTATTTCTCCGACACTATTTCCTACAATGTACGAAAAGAAAGATCGCCTTTGAAATTCGAAGCTCGTTTCTCGACGGTTCACAAGCCCATTGAAATATTCAGATGTGCCCATTATTGCGCACGTTAACGTAATCAAAGTAACCGAGTACTGACTTAACCGAAAAAAAAAAACCTCGCAAAAGACTATCTCGATCGTTATAGAATTAACGCATGCTAACCGATGACGTTATTACTTCTTCTTGTGTTACGCCATTTGTAGCTGAAGATTTCATCATAGCTACTGCCTCTTGCAGTTGGGATGCTGATATTTCATACAATCTCCTCATATACCTACCAGGTTTTCTACTATATATATATATATATATATATATATATATATATATATGTATACACGTGTAAATGCGGTGGTATCCCTACCGTAGGATATTAAAAATATCACCGATAGAACATGTTACGAATAGGAAGAAAGTGAAGAAGATCGCGGAAAAAAAATGAAAATAGTAAGAGACATTTGAGGAAAAAAAATGGAAAGTTTAAATATATTGATGGTAAAATTATAGAAGGCGGATGTACAGTGTGGGGGGGGATAATGGCGAAACCGATAATATGAAGAAATATGTCGTGGGAAACGTTAATTACTATGCCGTCTTATAATCATACGGAAAAAATCCGTCGTACGCAAACTTGTGAAAAGAAGGTGCGATTTATTATACGGTGATATGTTGACGAAGTTTAAAGCTAACGATATATCATCGAATCAAGATCATCATCCCTGTGTATATATATATCTAATCTATATATATATATATATATATTTATATATATATATATATATATATATATATATATATATATATATATATATATATATATATATATATATATATATAAAACGAGTAAACATAAATAAAACAAATATTATAGATAGTGGATTGTGATAATGAAAACGTATCATCTAGTATTTTACAAAAATTAGACGGATACTAAATCGTTCATGAATTTGAATATCTAGATGTCCGGATTAATGATAAAAAAAGTTCGAGCAATGGAAATACCACACTAATTGTATAAAAGTACAACCTATTCGCTCCTCCATATTCTCCATCTTTATCCTATGGCTACCACACCGAAATATGGGTAATAAACTCCGCGGATTAGCGACATATCGTGATGCCGACGTATAATGTTTGGAATAAAGTGGTACGATACGCGATTCGATTTTAAGCGAAAATAGATAAACGGCTTTCGCAAGACGTACGCGAAAAACTGCACAAAAATGACCCGTTTGATGCAACAAATATGTCGTCGTATGAAACTGTCAATATCAACGGATGATCGACAATTGTGCAGGAATTTGATTGCAACATAATGGCAAGTGTGTTGTTGGTTATCTTCCAATTTGTCTGGCCCGCACGGGAGATTAGAATTATTGATTGGGGAGACCTACGTCCAGCAGCGAACCGATATAGGTAATATATATATACATAACACAAACATATATATATATATATATATATATATATATATACCGAACACGTGTACTTAAATTAAGAGTACGTAAAACGAAAGTGTAAAAAAATGACGAACGCGCAAATATATTCGTAATTTATAAAGGTCAATTATTCGATTTACTGTCGACGCAAAGTTATTAATAATAGATGATGAAATTAAAACAAAAATATTCATCGTATAGTAATTATTAATTAAAGGAATTTTTTTTTTTAATGTTTCTAAAGAAAATATTTTTCTCTCGTTACGAAATATATACACGTACATTTAAACACACACGAACATTATACATACAAATATATACATATACATTGAAATACTTTAATCTAATATATATATATATATGTCGAATAAATGGTAAAAAAATATAGTAAAATCGGATAAAGGAAAAATATTAATATACACATTTATAACACGAAAAATTAAAAAAAAAAAAAAAGAGAGAGAGATAGAGAAAGATAATAATAACGATAAAGAGCGAAAAAAGTGATGAAATAAAAATAATAAAAGTTATGAAATTTGCATTCGTCATCTGACTAAAACTGAATAAATGATCAGTAATAAAGAATAAAGTAGTAAATAGTAATAGTAGTAACACATAATAAGGGTAATTTTTTTTTTTTTTATTAATTACGGTTTAATTCTATTCAATTAACAATTCGAGCCCCGTCTTAGCCATATACGTGACTGACGTATATTACAGTCAGCCCGTGTGATTTTTTTATTTATTTATTTATTTTTTTTTTGTTGTTGTTAATTTTCCGATGATAATTTTCGCGTGCTCGATCAATATTGGAACTCGGAGAAGTCTGCGATAGACTATCCTGACAAGCTATTTGTTTATACGTTTTATATTTTTTTTCCAGGTATTCGATGATATAGGCGTTGTAATTTTGCGATTTTTTATTTACAATCCGTGTAGTAAATAATAATAGTATTAAATAAAATCCTTCGGGGGATAGCGATATAACGATATAATAATATCGTTTTTAATAAATGTTTCCATTCGCGACGCGGAATTTTGTTTCGGTCAATCTTATATCGAGTTATCAATTTATAATCCGAATTTAGGTATAAATAATTAATTCGATCTAAGACGGAATTCTTAATAAATTTCAGATCGCTAAGGAATTCTTATAAATTGTAATTCTTTTAATAAACTCGTCGACTTTAATATAACTCGATTTAACGAGCTCCGTATCGGTCTAACTATATAGGTTGTATTTAAGTTTAATCGTTCATTTTCGCGTATAAATTAGTAAAAGAATAATCTTCCCAATCGTTGGGTATACTACCACCGATCGTATGTAGCATACGATTAACTTCGTCATTAGTAGGAAAAGCTAAATGAGATGAAGATTGGTTATTAATAATTCCGCTAGTTTCGCTATCGTCGTCGTCGTCGTCATCGTCGAATTCGTTATCGACGAATCGTTGTTGTCGGTAAAACGGTAATTGACTATTTGCTAATAATGCATCCGTCGTAGTTTGTTCGATCAAAGAAGAAAACACTTGTCTACGTCCACCGTCGTTAATACTATTATCATCATTATCATTACTATTATTATTATTATTATTATCGTATTCATCGTCGTCGGAAACGATACGATCTACTACTAAACCGGGCGGTATATCGTCGACGTCCATTTTAAAATCGGTCGGAATTTGCAATAGATCCGTCAATGAATCTAAATCGGCCAGACTAGTACTTTCACCGAGTAAAGCGGCTGTTAAACCGCAGTCGGTAAATCCGGTTTTTCCGTCGATGATATTACTACTATTATTACTAGTAACGGAATTTATCATTATTTCGGGCGAACGAATAGCGGCTCCGAGAGCCGCCGATTCGGATTCGGAAATATCGATCGGTTCGATTTTTAAAAATCCCGTATCGACTAATCCGCTATTATCGTCGACATCCGGATTCGGCAATGGGGACGGTGTAAACCAATTATTCGCATTCGTAGCTGACTTCCTACTACTAGTATCGCTATTATTATTATTATTATTATTATTATTATTATTAGTAGTAGTAGTAGTAGTAGTAGTAGTAGTACTATTATTATTATTGATGGGCGTTTTAATTTTATCTTGACCGGTTTCAGTTTTGACGAATAGATTCGATTTGGAATCGCTGCTATTACTACCGTTGTTAATAATTTCTTCGAAAAAAGTAGCGCTTTCCGGCGAATTAGGAGTACCGCAATTCGGACTGGTAGGAATTTTTACGCGTAATATTTTACCATTAGAAACGTTAGTTCGATTATTCTTGACATTATTATTATTATTATTATTAATATTATTAATATTATTATTACTATTATGATTTATCTTGGGCGACGGACCTATAGTAAACCGATATGGAAATCTGTCGATATTGATGGAATTCGTGTTGATCGGACCTCTTCTAATCAAGCCGTTACGTCTTAACATAGTATCGGTCGTTTTTAATTTCTGTTCTAACGTAATATCATCTTCGCTCACATTCAAATTACGACCGTACCGTCGATTCTTTTTCTGCACCGCGGCGACCGCAGCCGCTTTAATGGCGGCCATATCGATTACCAAAGCGGCGGTCGGTTTTTTCGTTATGGGAATACCGGCGATAATGTTTAATTTTTTAGGCGTCGTCGTTATCGGCGGCGTATTCAGACCGGCCTTAGTCGGCGATAAACGTTTATTATTATTATTACTATTATTATTATTACCATTATTACTATTATTATTATTATTATTAATATGATTAGAGTGTCGATTGTTATAAGCTTCGATAGATTTTCCTTCTCCTAGTATGGTAATACGAGCGTAATTTTCGCTGCTAAATTTCGAACCCAGTTTAATACCGTTAAATGTCGTCGAATCCGAATTCATCATAAATATATGTCGTTTATTATAATTACTATTACCACCGATACTATTATTAATATTATCAGCGTTCGTCGTAATACGACTAACGTTAGTCGATCTACTATTAAATCTAACATTAGCAGTCTCGTTATCGTTATCGTTATCGATGGTAATTTTATCTCCTTGCGCGGCTAAAGCGGCCGCTACTACGCTGGCCGCGGACGGTTTACTGTTAATTTTCTTACGCGGTCGATATTTGTAATCCGGATATTCGCGCAGATGCATTATTCGTAATCGTTCGGCTTCTTGGATAAACGGCAGACGTTCCTCGTCCGTTAGTAACTTCCAACGTCTGCCTAATCGTTTAGAAATTTCCGCGTTATGCATATCCGGTTGAAGTTCGCATATTTTCCTACGTTCTATCTGCGACCAGACCATAAAAGCGTTCATCGGCCTTTTTATGTGATTCGGATTGTTTTTCTTGGTCTGCGAATATATTGTATGAAAAAAAAATAAAAAATAAATAAATAATAATAAAGATTAATTATAGACAATACACGTTAATAAACAGATCACCTATAATCATTAATATATTTACGTGTGTCTCTAATTAAAAAATACTTGATTAACTTCAGTCAATTAGAAAACATAATTTCCATCCTCATTCTCTTTTTCTTTTGAAATCGATAAATCAAAATGAGGGAAACTGTAACGAATGATTAATTTAAAACAAAAAAAAAAAAACGAATTATGAGTAACGGTAAGACAGAGAAAGCAAAGAGTGTCAAAAAATAATGACAGATTAACACGGATATATGAATAAATACTGAACAAAGAGAATTTTATATATATATATATATATATAAATATATATATATATATATATATATATATATATATATATATATATATATATATATATATATATATATATATATATAGATAGATAGATAGATAGATAGAGAAAGTGTAATAAATTATTAACGGCACAATGAATTAAATAAATAATTATCTGATAGAATTAATGATATATAATAATCAAATAACGGCGTTATTAAATTATAATTAATTGTAGAATAAACAATTAACTATAGAATAAATGATTACCGGTAGAACAAATAATTAATGGCGAAATAAATAATTCGACCTTTGACGAAGTGAATATTTCAGTACGAGAATAGGAGCAGGAATGAAGCGATCGCAATGGTATTCTCGATAAAACATTTTCGAGATCTATAAAATCATCAACTGATCTGCGGTAGCCACTACTGGAGGATATAAGTCGCGAAACGAAATTTGAAATAATTAATAGTCTAAAAATTCGACCGGTTTCATTGTCCTATAATTATGTCTTTCACGGGACATCATCTTCCGCAACTTGCTCTTTTTGTTTCCGATCGTGTTATTCACTTAACACGCATCAAATTTACAACATCCTGTTCGTCTCTAAATACAAATCATCCTCTTCGAAAGGTTCTAGCCGAATTCCCTTTAGCAGTCGCTCGAACTCTTGAAACTAACTCGTTTATTTAACCATCAGTAATCGCTGAGAATGCTCTATACAGTTATATACATTATCTTCATTTAAAGGCAGGATAAATAATTAACCACGTATTAAATAATTATATCCGTAAACAAATGTCGACGGTTGTAAACGTACTCTTGTCGGGACCGCAAGTAAATTTGAAGTATTACAACATTATCGATGTGTATTATATACTTATACGATATGCCAAAAAATTTCCTAATTTTGCGTGGTCATGATATTTGATATAATGGGTAGCCAAACGATAAACCCCCGGACATGGGAGAATTAATAATGTACGATTATATTCATAAATACAAGGAGATTTAATGAGATAAGGTATATAGAACGGTAGTAGCATATCGAATGATTTTGTTTGTTACTATTCAGTCGTATTGCAGGATGGTTATTTTCAAAAAGCTCTCGCCGGTAGCTTTACTAGCATATATATATATATATATATATATATATATATATATATATATATATATATATATATACAAACAATATAATATAAAAATAAAATAAAGAACAGTTGATTTAAATAGATTTCGATTTATTTTATGAAATCACATCCAGTCAAAAAGAATAATCTGTACAAAAGTTTATATAATAATAGTAACCAATCAATCAAATCCTTTTTATTTCTTAATTACACACAAAATTACTCAGTTCATTAACGTTGGCTGTGCGCATCACAATTGCGCGAGTGCCAATTTACTTATTATGATGTACATTTATATACTAAACACAACACACACACGCTTTCACACTTGTATCACGCACATACGGGGATGCAACGTCTATTGATTTACGCTACCGAACGTAAACTGTATGACAAGTTACGTAACGTTACTTACATACGTACTTTCACACGCACTAAACATCAAATACCAGACATAACAAGTACGGTAAAATACTCATATGCTAGTACTTAACTGCGGTTAAAGTACTCTTCGATCAAATCTAAAACCTATAATATCGTTCAAACTGAATTTCCTCGTGTATCCTGTGGTTCAATCAACATCCTTCTGTTATTCCGATCACAATTGATTTGTCACTCTCATAAATGTAGGCTACGTTCTGGTTATTCTAGAGTTGCTTTGAACATCGATCTTGTAAATTATCCTTATGTCCATTTTAGTAGCGTTAAGTTTAGAGAAGATATTAATCATTTTAACTGCGTATGGTTCGAACATATATGGATTTGCTTGATAAATTCTTTCCTCTTGGTGTTTTCCCTCCTTATATCTTATCCTATTCATCTTTGGATGTTGATGTTTTATTATTTAAATTCGTTAGTATTAATCGTATTCTAATTTAGTTAGGTTTTTGTTTTTGGGAGTAATTTTCCTTTTCCTCTTTTTATATCTTTCCTTTTCTTTTGATTCTTTTTTCTTGTTGTATTCATATTTTATAGTTTCCCCTCCCTTTAGTTTAATTTAATTTTCCGTTTATATTTATTTTATTTTTTGTTCTTTCGGTGGCCAAATGGTATGCCCAGCCAAAAAACCTCCGCGGTTAAGCCAATCCAGTTTTACTGCGTACGATTGTTGAATATTTACCCACAATGAACGATGTTAACAGTTTTCAACAATGTCGTTTATAGTTGAGAAGATCAATTTTTAATTCTCCGGGTAAATTATGGAATAATACAGTTGCTCGGTAAATAACCTGGAATCTCATATATGAGTTTTATTCAAGCCTGAAATCACCGTCTGATCTAGACTTTCCTACGCCGATCGGTATATTAAATTCATAATAATTCTTTCGTACAAAAGTCAGAATTTGCAGTTTATATAGTTCAGATACTGTTAAGATGCTACTTTCTAATAACGCATCGTTATTTCTCCTTATATTACGTATAACAAATTTTGGGTAACACATCTACCGCTTTAATGTGATATCTAGCCGTATCACCCCAAAGTGTTATACCATAGGATAAAACTGGAACGCCGAATACAATCATCTCAAATGTTGCGACGAAAAAAAAAAAACTGCTTTAAGTAATAAAATAAATAATTCCAATTTTTTTAAAACTTTTACACAAATAAAGAGAATGCGCGCACTTAATCTTAATAAAATCAAATCAAATTCTATTTAATAATAATAATAGTAATAATAAGATATATAAAAACGTATTTATTATAATAATATTGTTGACATCTATCCTCTGGATCAACACCGTCATCCGGCGTCAGTTTACCATTGTTTCATTTTATTCTATTTTATATTTTCATTATTAATTATTTATTCCTGATATATATATATATATATATATATATATATATTAAAATTTAATATACATGAATTCATTAAAAAAAAAAATTAAATTAAAACTATATAAATAAATAACATCATAAAGTAATACAAGAATCAGTTACACTAATGCTAGAATATAATAAACTAGAATAGCCGGCAAAATTAGCTTAAGGCTACTAGTAGCAATTATTGTTTAATTTTGAATAATTCAGAAATGAAAACAGGAAACCGCTGTAATTTAATATAATTTCATTTAATTCAAGTTCACAGTCAATCTTATACAACTGTCGCGGGTGATTATACTTACTGCACTTATATATTATATTATATGTTGAACGCTTTCAATTTTATCGCTTTCGTAATTACTTTCATTAATAATTGTTAATTTATTTAGGCAGTAACCAATAGAACCACGAGGTAAGATCCGTTGCTATGGTCTGGATCGCAATATTAGTACATATGAAGAGGTTATATTAATTAGAAATTTCCGACAATTGAATTTACGTTACGTATTTGCTGTTTAATTGACTATAATAGACATAATAATTGCATTTGTAGAGCATTATCTCCGGACTTATAATTTCCATAGTTTACCGCCAACGAACTTAAAGATATAATCATACTTGTTGATCTTATTGTTTATGTATTCTACGTGTTTATTACATTTTAACGTCTTGTCTATGATGAAACCTAAGTATTTCATACGGTCTTTGTGCTCGGTAGGAATTATAAATTGGACAGCTAACGAGTAGACGTTGCATCGTAACATGGGAATTGGAACAACAGAGTGGGAAAGGTTGATTTGATAGGCGGGGAGTCTTGCGATAACGATTTCATCCCTTCTGTTGGCCGATAATGATGTGTTCCGTGGTTAGATGGTTTCAAGAAATAGTTATTAATTTTAATTCACGAATAACAAGCTAAGAAATATGGAAAAAAAATAGCAGTAACAAAATAGAGTACTACGTCGAAGTGGATAAAATTTTCATTCAAAATAAATAACAATTAACTAAATAAAAGTTATTAAAATTTCGGCAAACGAGGATTATTTAAAATTATCGATTAATATCGGTTTACCGTTTACAACTCGTTTACGATGATTAAGTTTACGGCGCTCTAATCAGTTTATTTTTCAATAAAGGTATATGTTATTAATTGATTAGTACAATTGTAAATGTATACTTTTCGAATATTTTAGCTACACTGCAAAAAGCGTTAAAGTGTTTATAAATTCCTTATCGACTAATCGAGTAAGACGAGTATCACTAAAATCAGTACTACTATAGTTACATCCTAAAAGTCTAAATGCGTTCGGTATCATCAGGTAGCTTGCATATTTGACATTTATTTGAATAGGTAATAAACCGAACGTTAAAATAATTCGATATAAACACTATACATTATTTAATCGATCGCGTCTCTATACTAGGGAAATATTGTTTTGTTACTAATTGTATTCTTCCCGAAGCATTTGATATTTTGCACTAGTATAGTGATCATCCGATACAGTTTTAAATTGTTTTGGGCGTTAATACTTTTTCATTCGTGCAAATAACAGGGATGCCCGTACTGTGTATGAATTCATGGTTATATCTTTATTAAGAATATATTTATATGTTTATCGATTTCAAATATCAGTGGTTTAATTCGATATATAGCTATAATCGTTCTATATGATTTAATTAACCTAGCTGTAACCATTCTCTGAAGTGTTTAATTTCTTCTAAAATCGTTTTATACGAAGCATATCAATATATATATTATATATATATATATATATATATATATATATATATATATATATATATATATATTACGCTGGCATATATTATATTAGTCAAAATTACACTTTTATATAGAATTAATCCCTTTTTATAATTTATTCTATTATTTTTATTATATAGTTTAAAGAATATACTTATAAATTTACTAATTTTATTTGTAATATAGTTGAAATGATTATATAATTTTAAATTGTTGTCTATATTAATACCTCTAAGTATTTAGTTTGCGTGACATATTGTATATTTAAACCATGTTGAATTAAGTTATGTCGTAAAAACTATATATAATTTAGGTTTCGGTTTATAACCGGTTTGCCAGAGTATGACAAAATTGAGTTTTTTAAAATTTGGTAAAAATTTCGAAATTTTATAGATCGACCGGATGGACGGAAAAAATGAAATAAGAAAGGCTAAAGACGCGATGGCACAATGATATAACAATCTTCTTTCTTAAATTTCTAACCGAGTGCCCCCTATTGACGTCTTTAAAATTTAATCTCACTCGTTAGCGGGTTGTGATTGCTATTTTTTGCAGCGCCCAAAAATAAGAAAAAACAACTTGAATTTAATATCTTTCTCTCCGCGAGTAAATCATCATTCAATCTTGTGCTCGATTTTGAGCATCGTGATCCGATTTGACCTTGAAAAGTTTTTTTCCGTATATTTCTGTTCACGGTCAATTTCTCGGCCCGAACGGATAACGGTTAGCTTTTTAATTCGATCGATCTAGCGTATTGGCGGTCAGCCTATCCGTCGCTTATACCTCGTACTTTTACCTGAATGACCATTATTTTAATGTCGTTAGCTCGAATAATAATACGTTCGAAAAATTTCAACATTCTTTTATAAATTATTGATATTATTCTTCTGCGTGGTTGGATATTTGCAGAAGTAAGGCATTTGTTTTACGGCTGGTTCAGGGAATTCTTAACATTCTTCTAGACGCTGTCATTTCCATTGTAGGCGTACGATTTGCAGCCATACATGTTTTCATTAGGTATAACTTCGCTTGATTTCGTACACCTCTGCCTTTCCATATTTTTATTAGTTTGTTATATATATATATATATATATATATATATATATATATACTAGCTGACCCGGCATTTTTTAAAAATCGAAAATGAAATTTTCAACTCGCGATTTCTCGATACCGGTTAATTTTTAAGACATTGATCTAATAACATAGATTATAGATCTCCACGTCTACTTTGTTTTAAGACCAACCCAAACCCTTTAGCTACCATAGAGGCTTCAAAAAGGGCCCAAAACACAAAAACCCTTTAAGCGCGATTTTCTCGGCGATTATTCGATATAAAAATACGGCAATACCATCGTTAGACGCGTCTTTTAATGACGAATAACTTTTATTATAACACTATTTCCAAAATCTCGAATCGTTCGCGAATTATTGCGAAAAAATCTAAATTTCGAAAAAATTGCAAGGGTCTCCCCTTTTGAAATTTTCGGATCGGGTTTGAAATTTTTTTTCGCGGTTTTTTCATTTCATCCGACAGATCTTATATAGTAACGACTATTTGTAAAGTCGGAATCGTTTAAAAATGTTTACGTCGCTCGCTATGCCTTGCCAAAGGTGGCAGGTCATCGATTTTCAAAAATTCGTAGCTCGACACCTATCGATCGTTACGAAAAACGGTTTTCTGTTTCGTATCGGTCATTTTAATATCTACCAAATCGATTCTATCGAAATTTTTCCAAAATCGAAATTTAAATAATTTACCCCCTTCAACCCCCTAACCAACCTGAATTTTTTTCCGAATTTTTCTCGCCGTAAAAACCATCCTTGAACTTCAACGAACATTTTAAAGAAAAATTGGCCAAATTGGTCCGGGCGTTGTTGAGTTATGCGCTTACAACGTTTAAAAAAAATAAAAAAAATTTAGGGGTGGATTACCCTTAACATTTAGGGGGATGAAAAATAGATGTTAGCCGATTCTCATAGATACCGGATAAGCACAAAAAATTTCATCAAAATCGGTCAAGCCGTTTCGGAGGAGTATGACAACGAAATCGCGATGGTAAAATAGGGGTTGATTGTAAAGTGTTGAAAATTCAGGCTTATATGTATTTACTAATGCTGTATCATAAAAAAATTAAAAAAAAAAATGTATCTAAAATTGAATAAAAAAATAAAAAAATTTAGGGGTGGATTACCCTTAACATTTAGGGGGATGAAAAGTAGATGTTAGCCGATTCTCATAGATACCGGATAAGCACAAAAAATTTCATCAAAATCGGTCAAGCCGTTTCGGAGGAGTATGGCAACGAAAACTGTGACACGAGAATTTTATATATTAGATATTTTTTTTATGTTAAATTGGCTACCGACTAATAGTCCGATTTAAAAACGCAATAAATTTCCCACAATTAATTATATCAATCTATACATAAATACGTACACGCATGCATAATATGTTATATATATGAGAAAAGTCAAGATGTACAAGATTATTATGAAACGTTGGTTAAAAGTATTAGGAAATCAACACCATAAGTTATAAATGAGAACACAAAAAACAATAGGAACTTCCCGGAGGATTTAAAGATGAATATTGAATTCGTGAACGGCCTAGACAAATAAAAAATAAAACATCGAAGGAAAAACTAGAATTTAATATGTTATGTGTAAAGCAGTGAGGTATAAAATCAAAAAGTCTTATAGACAAAAAAGGAATAAAGACATAATAATAATCAATATACTGGAAAATTCTAACTCGGTTAGAAAAATCAGAAAACTCGTGTCGCAGGAACAGTTAATTACAGTAGTGACGGACAAGACGAACATTATACAGTATGAAGGGACGAAAATTGTTACGGTAGCTACGGAATATTACGCAAAGCTGTACGCAGGATCAACGATGTTGAGAAGAGTGTGGAAAGATTATAATGGTAAATAATTTTTAAATATTGAAATAGAAAATGCGATAAATTAAGCGAGGAAAGATAAAACCCCCAACAAGTGACGGGATTACAAATGATTTATTAATCATTGCGAAGGATGTATTACACGAGAAAATTTCACGTTTATTCGATAGAATATCGTTTACGGAAAAAATACCTCAACAATGGAACGAGACAGAAATAATATTATTACACGAAAAAGGAAGTAAAGAGGAATAGACGGATAAGTTTTTTACAAATATTCTACAAACTATTTCCTATAAAGTATTTGTACGCACGTCTAGTAAATCAATGAAATGATCAACAGCCGCCAGAACAGGCAGCTTTCCGCGCAAACGACTACACTATAGATAATTAGCATATAATACCGCGATTAAAAGGCGGATGAATACGAAATAGAAATATCTGTTTCTACATTCGTCGACTTCCGGAGAACCTTCAATTCAGTAGATCGCGATTTCCTCTATGCTTGTTTGGAAAAGCAAGGAATACATACGAAATATATAAGACTAATAATAAAAAATAGTTATGATAATACTCGGGGAAATTTTAACATTGGATAGGGAAGGAGAAAACTTTCTATTAGAAAAAAGAATTAAGCAAGGGGGGGGCACTGCCTGTCGTTAGTTTCATTTAACGCGGTGTTCTACCAAAGGAACAATATGGAACCGACCAGACTTCATGTCAGTGACGTTGATATAGAATGGTCTGACCAGATACGCTATCTCGGTGTCATTTTAGACAAGAGACTAATGTTTTCTAAGCATATTGACCATGCATCATTGAAGACAAACAGAGCAATCTGTTCAATTTATCCCATTTTCAAACGTAAATCTCGCTTAAATATTAATAATAAATTAATAATCTACAAGTCAATCATTAGGCCTATTTTAACATATTCTTGTCCAGTTTGGTCTTCAGTCTCAAATGCTAGTTTTAATAGACTGCAATTAGTATCGATGTCTTAGATGTATCCTCAATGTCCCCCGTATACACTAAAATTTCATATATGCATAGTGCTCTGCAGATACCATAAAGACTATATCCTCAAACTATCCCAAAAAATTTTTCTCAGTTGTAGTGTGCACCGTAATAATTTACTTCCGAGGCCTATTTTAACATATTCTTGTCCAGTTTGGTCTTCAGTCTCAAATTCTAGTTTTAATAGACTGTAATTAGTCCAAAATCGATGTCTTAGATGTATCCTCAATGTCCCCGTATACACTAAAATTTCATATATGCATAGTGCTCTGCAGATACCATAAAGACTATATCCTCAAACTATCCCAAAAATTTTTTCTCAGTTGTAGTGTGCACCGTAATAATTTACTTCCGGCAATAGGAAATTACAATTCCATATGGAACTAAGTATTAGATATACTAAGTATAAGCATCGACGCATTAAACATAATGTATTATTCTCATAACGTTATAATTTGCTTTCGTTTCCATTACTTATAAATGATATTATTCGTTATATAATTAAACTTATTACTTTTTAAATTACCGTTTTTCATTTGTGATGGTTTTTTGTCTGACCATCGATACTATTTTCATCTTGTATATTTATTATTTACCAGTTTATATTATTAGTTACTTTCATAAATGGAGAGAGAGCCTCCGGTACATTTATTAAATATTATTATAACTTTTTAATATAATGCCAAATATACGCGTTTTACATTTTTTTTTAACATCAATGGCCAACGTTCAACAGATTTACGTTTCGCAGATGATGTGACACTTATAGCTTCCGCGGCCTGAATAATTACAGATGATGCTTAACGAATTAGAACAATGTGAAAACAGAACTGAGTATAAATGGCCAAAAAAAAAAACAAAAAAAAAACACGAATTATTAACAAATAGCACATGACAAGATGTGACCATTAAATCAAAAAAATTAAAATGAATCCAAGAAATATATCTGGGGCAATTCGTTTCATTCGAAGACAAAACAGCCAAGGAGTAAGAAGAATAGCAATGGGGTGGAAAAAATATTGGGCTTTGAATGAAATTTTTCAATACGAAAATGAGTTCATTATTAAACGCACAAGTATTTAATACGCCTATCATACCGGCGATTACTTACGGTTCATAAACACGTAATATAAAGCAGATAAAAAAAAGTTACAAATTGCACAGCGGGCGATGGAAAGTAAAATAAATTTGATACAATAAACAACGAGGCATTAAAAGCACAGTCAGTCAAGAACAGATGATCTAGTGGAGATAGCAAGAAATCCGAAATGGACACGATGTGGTCATTTCCTTGCGGAAACAAGTAGATAGCTGGACCAGAAAAAATGTATAGAATGGATTCCGTTGGATAGATGAGAGAAAATCAAAACACCAAAAAGACGATATAGAAAGAAAATAACGTTAAATAAGTGGGGACCAGTTGGATATTGGATAACAAGATAGAACGATTTTTAAGCAAATAGGTGCTGGATATACAGTCGAATCCGCTTATAAGGGACCCCAGATAAGAGGGACATCCGTTTAGAAGGGACAATCAGCAAAACCCCGAATCAAACGTATGAAATGAAGGTTGTTTCAGTTCGCTTTAGAGGGACAACGCCTCGGTTATAAGGGACAAATAGACTTTCAAGGCAATAAATAGTGAGAGGGGCGATAAGTCAGCCGATGTAAAATGACACTTCCGGTCGTAAAACGAAAATATTCACATAAACAAAAATGGAATAAAAATGTTTTAGTCATTTTTACAATTCGTTTTTGTTTAAGTGAACATTTTTGTTTTTTCTTCCTTTTGTTTGAGATGTCCTTGTGTTGACATTCTTTCATAGGCTATACTGTTTTTTGCTCCGTACGTTTATTAATAATTATGCACTCTCCGATAGCTTATCATGTTCTTAGTTCTGCAAAAACTGTAGTGCGTCTGAGGTTTTATTTTTTTTTTTCTT